>CAMGYJ010000005.1:33222001-35624147 GCA_946122785.1 Linum tenue | reverse complement strand
TAGGATTTCGCAATTGAGGACAATAAGGGAATTGGAGGAATTAGAGAATTATATATTAGAAGAATAGATAGGAAATTATTTTAAGAATAAGAGAAAGAGTGAGGGTTTCGGCGCGGAGGATAGACAGAGAGATCAGGACTCCCGAATTATTGTTCGAAATTTTCTTAATGAACAATAGTCTCCACAATTACAGAATATATAAGTAGACTATTACTATTAACTACCTCTACTTTCACCTTAACCAAAATTCTCATTTATTATTATACAAAACGTCTAAAATGCATCCACAGTACCAAAACAGAAATAACCCGACAAAAAATCCAAATAATGAAATATCCAAAACGGGATTACCCGTGTACTCTGTCATCCATCTTTCTGACCGGCCAAAGTAGAACCTCATCTCCTCCTTATACCTCGGCCAAGTGATCAGCATCTCGACCTCGACATAGGATCTCTCCATCCATTCACACCACTGCAAAGCATCTCCCTCTAAGTAGAAGGATGCCAGATGCACCTTCTTTTCCTTGCAATTATCATGTTTTTTGAACCACATGTATGTAGTCTACAACCACAATCCTATTCGCTCTTGATGATCATTGAATTTGGGAACTCAATGGTCGAAGTTTTGATCCCAAAAATCATATCATCATCACCCTCATAAGCAGAGTTATATCCTCCATACCTAACTATCCAAGAACCGTCCTAGTGCCCATTGTCGTGGTAATTGTGCCTCTCCTCATGCATTAGTGGGTTGATGAACTCCCATTCGTCCTCCTTCTCCAACTGGCAGATTAGATTCCTCTTCAACCTAATCGAGTCCTCGATCCCTACTCAATCTCCACTGTGCGCTTGGGAGGACGGTTTGATGCCACGATCCTAGGGGGCCGCCTTTTTTTCCTACTTCCTGTTGATGTCTGATTCAGTTCGAACCATTTCAGTTCTACTCCGACCTGGTTTGATACGACCTATACGATTCGGGTTATACTAGCATCGTTCTATCCACCCGCTGCCCAACCGGCTCGTGTGGTAGGCTCTGCCCATCTACTCCTCCTCGTGGGTTCTGGTCGGCCCGCGCCACGCTTTGTTCAACGAGCTCCACTCGTCTTCCACTTGGACCCAGTCCAGACGCATGTAACTAAGCCCACGCCCGTCTGGTGCTTTCTCTTCAACATTGGGTTCAGTAGCCCATCCCCATCTCCCAAGCCAATCGAGTCGTAGCCTGACATCTTGACCTTTCCACGACGGGCCGGGGCCGCAATCTCCTGGACAGTTGGAGTAGGTAATAGGCACGGAGCATACTCGTTAAAAACCATTCAATCCATCCTGAGCCATTCAAGCAAATGGATCGAACCGCTGTTGTGACTAATTTGCAACTCTACTGGTTCAGCCGCTGATCCATTTTGGTCCTTATAGCAAGGGAAAATACGGATGAATTTAATATATATAACTTTGATTTTACTTGTCTACAATCGGTTCTACCTTAAAACTAGACTTTAACAAAAAATGTATAGTCTACGATTACTTTTTTTTTAGCAATAGATAATGGCATTACCAAATCAAAGATATCAAAGTATAGTCTACAATTACAAATAATTTCCCTTTAAAGTACAAGTAAATCATAAATAATTTTTTCTTACATTCACACGTTTTCTTATTACATTTTACACAATTAAAAACTAAGGAAGAAGCGAATCCATCAAAATAGAGACAAGCGAAAGAGATATTTTCGAGCTTGCAAACAACAACGGCTTTTCCGAAAAATTAACATTATAAATTTTGAAATTAAATGCATCTTATACACTCAATACTCAATAGATGCATCCACAAATCTATATACACTAATTTTCTATATAATCTCTCTTTCCCATTTCATACTTACTGCTACTCTTTTTTAGATAAAAAAAGGATGTGAGTTGTGACACATTGAATTGATATTTTTTGCAGGGTGCTGTGTGGAATGGTGCTAGCCTTACCCGTCACCATAGTCTATTATGTGGTTCTTGGTCTTTGATCTCCCAATCAAGTAGGTTTGGCGGGGGTGTGAACTTAATTTTGTAGCGTAATTCGCTAAGTCTAAAGAAAAATAGTTAGTGGAATTAGAGAATAGGAGTAGCAGAATCAAAAAGATCTAGCTCCAATGCTAAAGCATGCCCAGAAACTCCGTTTTATAAGTGCTTCTAAAGATTGGACAAAAGTAAGTCTCGTCGTAGAGTTACCCCTTAAGACAAGTTCCCAAACAAGCAGGGGCGGAGCCAGGATTTCGAGACCGGGGGGCCGGAAATAATTAATTAATAAAAAATTTATAATTATTTTAGAAGTATAAGACGTTCTTTGATCATTGAAATCACTCAAAATAACATCTAAACTAAAACTTTTGGCTGTCATTTTTCCGTTTGAAATTGGGAATGTTAATGAAAATTGAGACTTAAAATTAATTAAACTAAATAAAAAAGGTGGCCTTTTATCGGTACTCTCTCACAATAAATGGGGATTTCGGTTTTGTTTGGGGAATTGTAGAGGGGGAGTAAATTAATGAAGATTAAAAAGTTGGTAAAGAAAAATAAAAATGACGGTTTTGTTTGGGGAATTGTAGAAGGGGAGTAAATTAATGAAGATTAAAAAGTTGGTAAAAAAATGAAAAAGGCAAATGTGATCTTGTGGATTGAACTCATGTCCTTGAAAACAAAAGTCAAGCTTGACTTCCATTAGACTATACACCTTTTACATAATAGGATTTACAGAACAAGTAATACTTATATAATTTGTACAAAATATCCTTAATATCCTAGGGCCGAGACCAATCCCGGGGGGGCCGGGGCCCACCCTACCTTGAACATAGCTCCGCCCCTGCAAACAAATGGTTTGGATCGATAATCCATCACTAACCTAATTAAGGCATTTCACCTCATTGAAGAGATTATTGAGTTGGCATCCTCAAACTACACTGAGTTTCGTTAGAAATAATAAATGGAAGATTGGCAAAACCCTTCACCTACAGAAATTTGATGGACATATTCAGAATCATAGACTCGATAGGTTGATGATTGTCTACAAGCAGTAGCGTAGTCACGATTTAAATTGAGGTGCGTTCGAAAAGAAAAAATTATAAGATGACAATGTTTCGATTTTTAGAAAGACCTACACGTATATTTTCATATTTCATAATATTTTCTAAAAACATTGATCATATTCAAGATTGAGATCAAAGAAGGAACTTGATGATTATGGATTTGAGAAGTCGAGAATAACAATCAGAGTGCTAGAGTTTTATTTTTAATTTATGTAAAAATCATAGTATATTGTATGAATTATAATATATTTTAAAGGTTGTGAGAAAAGAAAAAACTTTGATGATTTATCAATTTGAGAAGTCAAGAATAAACAATTAGAGGGGTAGATTTATTTAAATTATGTGAAAATCATAGTGTTTCATATGAATTAGAATATATGTTTATATATGCACATTTCAAAGAGTATTAAAATTTACACAAATAATTTATTAATACCACATCAAACATTTGTAAACATCCATTTGCAATATTTACAAAGTATGTATTAAGATTTAAAAAATGGTTTCAAAGTCATTTACATAGTGTATGCTATGCACCTAGGGCTGTCCATTTGGTTTTGGTTTTTTGGTTTTAACCAAAACCAAACCAATTAGAAAGCTAATGGTTTCAGTTTTTTGGTTTTAAACCAATAAGCAACTTAATGGTTTTGGTTTGGTTAAAACCAAAAAACCAATAGAAACCATTAAGAAACCAATAAGAATAAAATTATTTATCAACAAATATTTTTTTTTGTTTCTTTTGACACGCATGCCAACCAATAATTTGTAATGACCATTTACCATTATTATGACGTTTATTCAATAAAAAGAAGGGAAATAGGAATAAATATGAGTGTATGAGTACATATTGGTTTTTTGGTTTTTGGGATTTGGTTTTTGGTTTTTGGTTTTTCATACTTAATGGTTTGGTTAACCAAACCAAACCAAATTGACAGCCCTATATGCACCCAGAATTATGCCTATATGCTATATCATAGATGCCTCATCTATATTTTTTTAATATAAGTTGTAATTGATTGATAAATTTGTAAACTGATAATAATGAGACTGAAATTTAAATCATTTAAGCATATTATTTCTCATAATTTTTCAAATTTCATTCCAAAACTAAAATAGGTGTCGAGCCAATATGAGTACTAGAGGCTAGAACCCACCAATCTTCCCTTTCGCTCCGCCCTTGTCAACAAGTGTGAATTTGTTAGTTTTTCTGTTACAAAAAATCTGCTTTTGCTTTTAACACATACTACATTTGATTTTTGGTGATAGTTTAGGGGAGATTGTTAATTTGTTACAATGTATGCATGGTAGCAATGCATTATTTATTTAGTTTATTACTTAAACAATACATTTAGGGGTGATAATCGGTTGGCGGTTATCCGGTTTGACCGACCACCGAACCGAAACCGGCGGTTATTCACCGAAACCGACAACCGAAAACTGCTGGCGGTGTCGGTGTCGGTTGGGGATTTCAGCCGAATTTGATAACCGGACACCGACGGTGATTAACCGACAATAACTCGGTCAACCGTAAATAACCGCGGAGAACCTCGTCGCCACAAGCATAACCCCTCTACCCTTGCTCGCTACCACCACCAGAGCTTTGCTCTGCCCCCAGCCCCCATCCAGATGCTTCTCAACCCTCAACCAGACTTCACCGCCCCACCTCCTCCTTCCAAGCTCGACCTCGTCGTCCCAATCTCCCTAATCCCGACCTCGACGCCCCAACCAGACACGCACCAGCACCAAAATCACAACTCTCATCCAAAACCCTCTATGAATACAAATAGATCCAAATCCCTCCAGACATGCAACGAACCCTAACCCCCAAATCCCCAAATCCCTCCATACATGTAACGAAGCCTAACCCCCAAATCCCCAGATGGAATATTGAATCAACGACGGCAAAAGAATTGGAGATTAAATCCGGGTAGGCTTCTGGTCGATCATCCTCCCGCCTTACTCATCCTCTCTTTGCATCGTTCGCCGTTTGGTTGTTCCTTCCTTTGCCTGTTTCCGCCGCATCGCCGCCCAGCCTTCCTCATACTCGATCGGTGGACACCATGAAGAAGCTTCCGAGTAGGCAGAGAAGAAGCAAAAGATAAAAGATTGGAAAAGTTTTTTCATTTGATTTGTAGAGAAAAAGAAGATTGAGAAGAAGAAAAGAGAGGGGATTTTAGGTAGCAGAGTAAGAGATGGGGAACAGAGAAGACGGAAGAGAGAGGGGTGAAAATTTGGTACACTTAAATATTAATTCCCCCTTCCCTTTTGTTTAAGGCTTGATATTGCGGTCTCTCGGTTACTTGTTCAACCGAACCGACTATCTGCGGTTGCGGTTGCGGTTAACCGATCAGAATAATCGGTGCGGTTGCGGTTGGTCATTTTGGCACTTTTCGATAACCGATTAACCGATAAATCGGTTCGGTTTAACCGCAACCGAACCGACTATCACCCCTAAATACATCCATTGTTTTATTGATGTGATAGAACCTATCACTCAAAATGAGTGATAGTAATATATCTACAAAAACTTGAGATTGTTGAGATAGTTTTAAGGAGATTGTTTGATGTGATAGCAACTGCTTTCGTCAAGAGATCTGTTGTTTGATCTTCAGAAAATAGGTACCCCACTTGTATCATTCCCTCTACAACCAACTGTCTTCAGTAAATAGGTACCTCACTTGTATCATTCCCTCTGCAACCAACTATCTAATGTAATGAACATGAAACTCAATATGTTTTGTTTTGTCATGCAATACAGGATTAACAGCAATCTGTATCGCACTCGTGTTATCCCCATATATCCGTATTGGAGCTCGACAGTCAACGCCCAATTCTCCTAGAAGCCGACGAAGCCAAACCAACTCAGAGTTTACCTCAGACGTAGACCGATATTGTGCTTCAGTAGATGACTTTGATACACGATCCTACTTATGACACCTCCATGACACAAAGGATTGGCCTATCCTCACACACCAGCCGGATGTCGACCTCCAATTATCTAAACACCCAGCATAATCTGCATCAGCAAATGCTTCCAGCTCTGGTTCACCCTTCGCTGGAAAGAATAATCCAACATCCTGTGTCTGCTTCAGGTATCTCAAAAGTCAATGAACAGCAGCCAAGTGAAGATTAGTAGCCACCATGACATACTTACTCACCACCTGCACTACATAGCAAATATTCGGTCTAGTATGAGTCAAATAAATTAAGCTCACTACTAAGCTTTGATAAACCGATTGATACTTGTCTTCCATCACTTCCCCTCATCTCAGCTAAGCTTAAGGTTCTGTTCCATGGGAGTGGAACACGGAACACAATCTGCAAACTAAGAGGACTCCAAAAGATCAAGCATATACTTGCGTTGAGAAATGAAGAGACCATGAGATGAGCGCTTAATCTCTAGCCCCAAACAGTACGACACGTCCCCCATTTCCTTCAAATTAAAGGCACTCTGCAAGGCCGCAGTGACATCTCGGATACCACCTTCATCATTGCTAGTGATTATCATATCATCAACGTAAATCAAAAGAACAACAATACCATTCACAGTAGTACGTATGAAGAGTGACAGATTATTCTGACTCTAAGAGAACCCCGTATGCAGAATTGTTCCGTGAAACTTGTCAAACCAAACTCGAGGCGCCTGCTTGACACAATAAAAAGAGCGATTCAGCCGACAAACCATGGTGGAATCTCCTTTATCATAGCTAGGAGGTCGCTCCATATATACAGTATCCTTCAAATTGCTGTGAAGAAACGCATTATTCACGTCAAGTTGAAAAAGAGACCAACCCTTCATTGCCTCAACCGCAAAAACACACCTCACAGTCTGCATCTTCACTACTGGATCAAAAGTCTCGTCATATCGATGTCGTACTCTTGCTTGAACCCTTGAGCCACCACACGCGCCTTAAACCTTTCAACCTCTCCATCAGGTAACATCTTCAAAGCATACACCCATCGACTTCCTATAACAGACGTGTCCTCTCGTCGGGGAACCAAGTCCCATGTGTGATTTTCTTCAAGGGCATCCATCTCGAACCGCATCGCCTCATTCCATCTCGGATCAACTACAGCCTGAGAGTAACGTGTAGAATGAAGATGGGAGTCGTAGAAAACCCCACGAAATCATGCATGCGAACGGGCGGTTGTCCCAAGAGAGGAGGGCAAGTTGGACGAACTCGAGGCTTGGGGGACAATAGGAGAAGACGGTCCGGAATCTGATTTAGAGCTAAACTGAGCCTCGGGTCCTGGCGGAGGCAATGACTCCAGCATAGGAGTCTCAAAATAAAGCGTAGATGTGAGGAACTCCAATGAAGTAGCCGAGCTTACCTCAACATGAGAAGAAGAGTAGTAAATTTCGGTCTCCAGGAACTTCGCATGATATCCAATGCGCATCCGCCGACCAACCAGGTCATAACAAAGATACCCTTTGTGTTTGTCACTATACCCGACAAACACACAACGAGTTACCTTGGGAGCTAACTTGTGACGTTCTTTTTTGGGTAACAAGACATAGCACGTGCAGCCAAAGACTCGCATAAATGAATAGTCTGGGAGTCTCGAGTACAACATCTGAAACAGAGATTTCTGAGCCAGTAAAGGTGTGATCTGTCGATCAATCTAGTACACAATTGAATTCACCGCTTCCACCCAGAACCTAGTCGGAACATGTGAATGGAAGAGAATAGCACGAGTCAGTTCCAATACATGTCAATTTTTACGCTCGACCACACCATTTTGTTGAGACATAGCGGGACACGATTGTTGTGGAAGAATTCCCGAAGACTTAAAGAACGAAAGAAGGTCATTAGACACAAACTCCTTGCCAGGATCGGAGCGCAGTATCTTCACCATCTTACCAAACTCTGTCCGAACCATCTAAATAAATTCCTTGGCCACTGGAAGAAGCTCAGATTTCTGTTTCAGAAAATACACCCACATGTACCGTGTAGTGTGATCAACAAACAAGGCAAAATATCGGAACCCCAATCGAGAAATAACAGGTGGTGGCCCCCAGAGATCTGTGTGAACCAAGTCAAACGGATCATCATAAACAGTATCACTGTCGCAAAACGAAAACTGAGAGGTCTTGGCCTCTACACAACTCTCACAATCCGAATGAGGATGACCCAGTCAATGGTGCCATAAGTCCCATACAAAATTCCCATGAGAAACAGCCAAACTATAAGCAGAAAGAGAAAGAGAAACATTGTTCTTATTTGAAAATGAATTCAAATGACACAATTCATGCAGTGCCCCACTCGCTGCCTCCCCTCGATGACCAGTTGGCGTGTTGTAGCTCGAAGTCCCCAGCGCACAGCCCACATCCACAACGCCTCCACTAAGATCATCGAGGACAAAGGCGCGTCCCTCCTTACTTCCCCGCCCGATCACCCTCCCCATCGTCCGGTCCTGCACAACACAATCATGTGAGTCAAACATGACGTGACAACCATCATCAGTCAGTTGACCCACGGAGACCAAATTAGAACGTAGCTGGGGAACGTAGAGGGTGTTGGGCAAAGTAATTTGCCATGTACTCGAACCAATAACAGGGATAGCCGCACCATTGGCAACTTGAAGATGCATAGAACTCACAGGGTGCAAACGATCAAACATAGTACGATCATGGGTCATGTGATTAAAGGTCGTGGAATCTAAGAGCCATCGAGCGGACTTACCAAAGGGGACAATAGTAGCAAAATCAGAAGACAATGCCTCCTGTACGACATCATGGACTAAGCGACATATCAGATCGGGAGACAAAGATGGCGCCAAGTTGCACCCAGCCGACGAGCTCATCGTGGACTTCTCAAGTGTGACAGGATATGCAGTCCCATGCGAGGACGAGGATGATCCAGAATCCAGACGGAGCTTGCCTCGCCGAATGAGAGTGGGACACTCGAGCACGATATGACATGTACGCTTGCAGTAGTTACAAAAATTCTTCTTCTTGCAATGAATCTGAATGTGACCCGGCTCGCGACAGAAGTGGCAAATGAGCTCACCAGTATTCGACTTAGTGAACTAAGGTCGGGAAGAAGTCGCAGGATGTCCCACAGCAAAGGCGGACGCAGAGTGAGAACTATGACCATCAATCTGAGACTGGCTTTTCAACCGAGTCTCTTCATGCATTAACTCAGCCACAATATCCTCAATGCGAGTAACATTTCGATGGATCAGTGATGCCTGAATTGGCTCAAATTCAGACCTAAGTTTGGCAAAAAACTGTAACACACGAGTCTGAGCTCGTTCAACGATCACAGGAGCGGACGCAGTCGCAGGAACAAGATTAGCTGTCAACAAATCATACTCTGTCCACAAATGAAGGCAAGCATGATAATACCCACTTATATCACGATCCCCTTGCGCTAACTGACCAATCTCAATCTCTAGTTCAAAATGTCGAGAGGGGATATTCTGTGCATAAGCAGAGCAAATATGAGTCCACATCTCGTGAGCCGTTTGAAAAAAGGAAGGACTAAGAGCAGTCGGGAGGTCGACCGATCCCAATAACCATGTAATAAGTTGAGCATTGGCCTGATGCCAATCGATCACATGATTAGCGGCAACATCAGCCACAAATTGCTTGATTTCCCCTGCCATAACAGAAAGAAGCCTCTTGCCAACCGCAAAGTTACGAAACTGAAATTCCCAGATCACCAAGTTTGTGCCATCAAACATAATCAAAACAGAATCCATTTTGGACAAATCCATATGAACCAAAGCTGCCACAATCGAGCGAGAAGGAGAGCACTCGAAAAACAGAATGCAGCAAACAACACAGCTACCACAATTGAGGGAGCAAGAGAGCCCCCCTAAACTAAAAGGCAGCAAACAAACACTAATCTCCAGCGGACCCTTAGCAACAGCAACCCAGAACCAAACCCTTCGGCCAACTGACGCAAGCGAAGAGAACCCCAACTGGGCAACCAAATCGTGGAGAGGAACAACACTAACCTGAGAGCAGAGGCTCTAATACTATGTAAAGAATAGCAAACGAAACCGAAAGAACACCAGGATTTTAACGTGGTATCCCTGATAGTACATATGACTAATCCACGGGAGAGGTCGCACTCTCCAAAGGGTTTCACTATAATCAAATCGGCTTAATCTAATTAGCAGATGGAAATTGGCTATAATATATATATATATATATATGGTGAGTTCTACGGTACCCCGGGTAAAATCCGGGGTACCGCATACCTTGAGTAAAAAAACGCTATCTAGAACTTGAATTGACTGATCTTTCGGACATGATACTATACTCTAATCCATAAAGATCAAAATATAGGTCTTAATTCACTTAATCTTATACCCCAAGATCAATTTAGTTAGAAATAATAATCGACGGTTATGATTCGTCCAAATATAGGCAAAAAAATCAATGCACCATCTTAGAGTTTATAGTTTATGATTTAGATAATTAGGACCTAGGGTTCACTCATTAAGGGTTAGGGTATAGTATCATGCCCAAAAACCCTGCTAATTCGAGGTCTAGATAGCGTTTTCATACTCAGGGTATGCGGTACCCCGGATTTCACCCGGGGTACCATAGAAGCCACCATACATATATATATATATATGGTGCCTTCTACGGTACCCCGGGTGAAATCCGGGGTACCGCATACCTCGAGTATGAAAACTCTATCTAGACCTCAAATTACCAGGATTTTTGTGTCTGATATTATACCCTAACCCTTAATGAGTGAAACGTAGGTCATAACTATCTAAATCATAATCTATAAACCCTAAGATGGTGCATTCCTTTTTGTGCCTATATTTGGATGAATCATAACCGTCGATTATTGTTTCTAATTAAATTGATCTTGGATTATAAGATTGGGAGAGTTAACACCTAGATTTTGATCTTTAAGTGTTAGAGTATAGTATCATGTCCGAAAGATAGGTCAATTAAAGGTCTAGATAGTGTTTGCATACTCAAGGTATGCGGTACCCCGGATTTCACCCAAGGTACCGTAGAACTCGCCATATATGTATATATATATGTATATATATATATATATATATATATATATATATATATATATATATATATGGGATATGCATGAGTGAGGTTATTTACATAGACATAATAAACTTAGGTAATTCACAAGTGGGTACCTAAACTAATAAACTTCAACAAATCCACCAATTCATAAATTCACCAATCTATTTGATCCATAAATCTATCAATTCAATTCACCAATTCATGAATCCAATATAATCGCTTAAATTATAATTCAATCCTTGCATAGAAGTAATTCATTTATTTATTACGTAAAATGTATTCAGTCTGAGTCGAAGAAACTCGATACTCGTATTCCACGTCCGACATCCTCTGTTCCCTGCCTTATACGTGGCTACCTACACATGATTAACTGTCCGGAGAGGTTGGGAATCCGGCGGTTAACGTAGCCAGGCAGGCAGCCTCCCAATTCGCCTCCATCGACCTGAGTTTCTTCTTTGTACCCTGTCCGGATAACGACGTGTGTCTGATGAGAACCAAAAGAAAATGAAGGACAAGGCAGCACCCAGCCGAACAGAAGAGCACTTTATAATTTATATACACAATTCATAACACGCGCCTGGCCAGCTGCGCGTGCTCCTGGAAAAAGCATTTCCACCACCACCGCCACCGCTCCCGTCCACTGACACGTTAATCTATGTAAATGCTATGTCTGGCTGGCTGGCTGTTCCCTCCAATTTCTTCCTCTTCCTTTCCCATTCCCCCCCTTTCCTTTTCATCTTTGCCCTTTTCTGTTGGGTCTTCTCTGTTTCTCCCTTTTTCTTTTCCCTCTGCTTTATTTGATTTCTCATGCAAAATAACTTTCACTCAGTGGTAGTCAAGTTCAACTCAAAGGTTCACTCGGAGGAGGGACCCGTTTTTCGCATTGCCCAAATGCCTTTCTCCCTCATTCCGTTGTGCAGCTTTGGTGATGGATTGGTGCGGGAGCTACATATAATTACTAGTTACTACACAATTGGTTTGGACTTTGAGAGGATTTAATGTTAATTAGAAGTCAAGAGTATGTTTGTTTTAAATGAAAGTTGATGTTATTCGTGAATGAATAAAATTTTCAAAAATCGTTAATTTTTGGAGTACATATATATTTTGTTTAAATATTTTTTTTTCAAACTTCCAGACACATATATTACAAATCGATAATGACAAAATCAAACATTGTTGGTCATTCAATCCTTATAGAACCGAAGCTAATGATACGTAACATACAGTTATTTGCTAAGTATTGTGTGTGTGCAAACTTCTATATGTAATGATCTTTGAATTTGGACAACGAACAAACCATAATTGATTTGGCTAGAACAAAGCCTACTAGTGAAGTAGAAGATGAAGTTCTCACGCAAGGTCGCGTGAATAGTGGCCAGGCTAACTTAGCTACTTTAATTCATTAGTGATTAATGTTACTTGGACAATGGTTAGGGCAGGGGTAGTCGAAAGTTATTGGGCATAGTAAATCTCATTAAGGAATGAGAACACATACTTATTCCATATGACCATATTCATGTGCATATTAGTTTTATCACTAGCTAATGAGTAGTGATTTAAGTATATTAGTGATTAATTGTTACTTGGCAACCCTCAAAATTGCAATATCTTAAATATATGTTAGAAGTTTGGTATCAGTATTTGGGGTACACCAAATATCACATCGAATTTATCATTATTTGGTATTATCGATTACGAGTTAATTTTTTGGGTTTATGATTGAGATTGATATTTTATTTATATTCAATATTCGAGATATGCGATTGGAATTGATATATACCAAGATATCGAGCAACCAAAAATTTAAACATAATACATGAATCTTTCCTTAGCTCAGTGAACCTCAAAACCTTCTCAAATAAATAAAGGCCACAGTTTCCCCTTAAACCAAAATTTATAATTAACTATGTAATTCTAAGAAATTAGTAACTCTTCTTGCCTTATGTTTATGCTCATGATGAAATCTTTTAGAATAATATTTTGCTTAGGTGTATTGATGAATAATTATAGTGAAACTAAATTAATATTTAGAGAACTATGAGTGATTTAATAATACTGAAGTATAAGTTTAGTCCACTGCATGTACGTGTGATTGTAAATTTGTAATAATAAAGGTCTATTTCTTATTGACTTGTGTTTATGCTCATGATAAAATATTTTAGAAGAATAAATTGTTTAGTTATATTGATAAAGGATTTAATGAAACTAAATAGAGATTTAACGAATTATGATTTGATAATATTGAAATATAAGTTTAGTCCATTGTACATATTACTCCACTATTTATATACACAAATAGAAAGTGTCCAATAGTTTAAGTTCAATTCAACCCACTTATCTTTTTATTAATGTATCGTTATTTAATTTAGTATTTGGTATATCCTGATACATGCAAATTGAAACATTTTGGATAGAGATTAATTTTGGTTATTATTTAGTATATTTGAGATATCAATAAACCAATTTTTCCTAGTCATACCAAAAACTGCAACTAAGTAACTTTTAATTTGTCATACGTAAGGGGGAAAATCATGCGTAAGAGAGAAAAAATTGTTTTAAGGTAAATTTTAATGGAAGTGAAAACTTGCCTAATTGACATTGATTGCTCGTAAGTAAACCATGACTCACATCTCAATTATTTCCACCTCTTCTCTTGGAAGCGGTTAGCTTGCTAACCCTATAAAGGTTGGAAAAATGACACTCCTGATATTAAATGCAATTTGTAGAATTTAACACTCATATTAAATACATATTGGGAATTCAATACCTCATATTATTTACTTTCTAGTTTTCAAATTTAAAACTACAATAAATACAATTCACTGTCCCTCTCTCTCATTCTTTCTTTTCCAACAGGCTCCGACTGCCACACTTCTCCAATGAAATCCCGCCGGGAGACTCCCTCTAGCCACCTGCAAAAATATAACACTACATTACAAAAATGTACCGCTACACTGATATATTGTACCACTGTACTTAAACTCAGATATGATATTTGTATTAGTGCAATTTAAACTCAGATATGAGATTTGTACCAGTGCACTAATATCGCTACGAGTGCATTGGTATCGCCACCAGCGCATTGGTAACGCTACCAATGCACTGGTACAAAATATCATATATGAGTTTAAGTGCAGTGGTACAAATATCATTGCAGTGGTACAAATCAAATCTGGATAATCGAAAAGTCAGATCAAGAAATTGAAAACTCATTGGGAAAGGGTCGGGGGGGGGGGAAAAGGGCGGCGCAGCTACGGGGGATGGTGGCAACAATGCCGGATGATGGTGACGGTAGGATGGCAGTTCCTGGAGAGAGGAGGGTGGTGGTGGTGGAAGGCACTGGAGGAGGACGTCGACATGAGGGATGATGGCGGCGTAGGTGGAAGGCGTGGAGGAAGACGACGGAGAGAGGTGATGGCAGCGGTGGGAGGAAGAGGAAGATGAAGATGATGAAAAAGAAGAGGGTGGTGGCATGGTGGTGGCGACATGGAGGAAGAGGTTGGAGGGATGGTGGTGATGGCGGCGACAGGAGGAAGAGGAAGATGAAGAAGAAGGGAGAAAGATAGAGATGACTATTTCTTCAGAGAGAGAGAGAGAGAGAGAGAGAGAGAGAGAGAGAGAGCTTGTTACTGGTGGGTCTGTGCTGTTGTCTGGTGGGAGGGAGCTTGTTGGTGGTCTGGGTATGATGCAAGGGAGATCGTTTGAGGGTCTGGGTTCTGGTGGGAGGTAAGGTTGACGGACAGGGATGGCAATCAAACTCATGCCCACGGGTATCCGACCGCCCCCGATCCAGTCAACGCGGGGAATCAAACTCATGCCCACGGGTATCCGACCGCCCCCGACCCAGTCAACGCGGAGAATCCCCGCTTTGACTGGGTATGGGGCGGGTATGGGTAAAACCCGCAAAATGTTTGATGGGTACGGGGCGGGTATGGTTTTAGCCTCCCCCGCCCCATACCGATACCCATACCCGCCCCACCAAGAATATTTGTTCACATATAAAAAAATACAAGGATGAAATAGTAATATATCAATGATAGTGAGGGTAAATAAAAAAAAATTAGTAGAAATGCAATTGAGTGGTCACCCAAATCAAAACCTAATTCATTTTCCTCAACTCTCTCTTCACTCTTTCACTTTTCCCTCATGTTAGCAAGATTATATTAGTTCATTATTGCTTAGTATATGTATTAGAGTCAGATAAATAATGATTTGGATTATATTGTAGTACTCTATTTTATGGATTAAGGGAAATTTTAGGATAAAATGCTTTCAACCATATTAAGAATTATTGTCACTTTCTCGACTTCATGATATAATAGGTGCCTTTAATGTTATAATTGAAAATTTGCATGTAAAATTTTATGTATTATAATGTTGGATGTACGGGGCGGGTATTACCCATGGGTACCCGAAACCCACGGGTATGGGGATGGGTTTGCAAAATCTTCCCCCGCATGGGTATGAGGTGGGTATGGGTTTGGATATTTGAAAGCGGGGATGGGGATGGTTTAGGCAAACCCGCCCCATTGCCATCCCTATTGACGGTGGACCTGAAAGGATGAGCTTCTATCGGCGGTTTGGTTGATACTGTCCGGATCAGTCGACACAAAAAATTTCGACAATCACATGTATCATGCCGAATCAGGCGCGATTTTTGGTTTGGTTGGTCGATCAGGTAAGGTATAATAATCCATGATTGCTTGTATTTATGCATTATAAATAACAATTACGAGTCGAACACGTATCATGTTATGTTCCACTCGTAATTTTTTTAGTAGGATATAAGGCTCGATCACTGCAGTAGACATGGATATTTATGTGGATCACAGGAGACACAAGCGATATGTGCATGACCTAAGTCAAATTGCGTCCTCCCAACACGAACTAACTGGGACCCCGCTTGACCTTTCAGCAATCAATTTTTTATTCGCGTCATACATAAGCGAACCATGTGAGTCGGCTCACTGTGAACCACCACTCAGTTTGTTAGTGCAAGTGTGATATTATGATTTTTCTTTGTGAGTTTAGTATTTTGGTGTGGAGGAAGAAAATAGTATAGCTAACATTCAAATTTTAAAATTTTAAATATGCAAATTGAACGGCTGCAAATAATCAGCAAATTAAACACCGTAAATTAAACTGCTTAATCGTACTCTTTCACACTGATTTTATATTCATTGTCTTCGCTTTAAATCCAGCCGATATTAGAAATTCCTCCAACTAAAAAAAAAAAAAAAGTATGGGAGGAGCTCTCTCCTCTCTCCTCGAAATCATCTGGGCGATCACTCTTTGGCCTCTTTGCGCCCTTTGTCAATTGTCCGGCCGAATCATCACCGTTATTCTTTGCAGGTTGCTTGTTGCCTCCCTAGATAATCAGGGACGGCAGACTTGGCACTGGAAACCCCAAGATGAGAAGGGTTCCCGGCAGGATGCGCCGATCCCCCGGCTAATGGCCGAGGAGGTGAAACGCAAGAGCGGCCGCGGGAGGATCCTCCGTCGTGGATGCCGGCAGGATTCGGGGGTCCAGAAACGCAAAATTGCGTCGGCCCCGATGATGGACCTGGATGGCGATAACACCAAGAGTAAACGGCGACGGTGCTCAAGGATCCCGATGTGGCGATTCTATCTTCCTTCGTCTGCCGAGCTAGAGAGTGGTGAAGGGACGGCTCCTAATCCCCTGTCTTGCCCGGTAAAGGATCGTGAGGTGACTGGGAGTTCCCTGGATGCACCGAGAAAGATGGTCCTTAGACCCCGAAATGGGGCAAGGTCTCCAGTAAAGCTTGTTGAGATAATTGTCACCGGAAGTTCTCCTCTGTCCCGACCGGCGGCATTTTATTGCCCAAGGCCGACGTCTGGCCTGCCAAAGAAAACAGATGAGAAGGGAAGCTTCCTGGACGCAGCAAACACTAATGTCCTTAGACCCCGTGATGGGGCAAGGTCTCCCGAGGAGCTCGATGAGAAACATGTCACCGGAAGTTCTCCTCTGCTCCGGCCGGCGACGTTCTGTTGTCCGAGGCCGATAAAGCGTTTTGTGAAAACGCGTGATCCTTCTAACAAACTGAATATAGGAGGGATCCCCCTAGTCCGATATTTCCGCGATGGTATTGTGGATCTTCCAATCCCACCTGCCGTGCAACAGTCTGGTGAAGTGGATAACTCAAATCCCAATTCTCATAGAGACCTAGTTTCAGTTGAACAACAATTGCCTTTGGGTTCTTGTGGCTTCACCAAGCCTTTAAATTGTGCCCGCTACCCTGCATATCTCACTCAATATCGAGATTTCCAACTGGAAGGGGTACGCAGGACTTCCACCCAAAGGAATCATCAGCTCGTCTCTGGTACGTTTGAGCAATCTCTCTTAGATATATTTTGTATAGTTTGGGAGCACCGAAGCCCTATTCGCAGGATACCTTTCGTTGTCTCCTGCTTCCCTTGGTCCATTGATGATCACGTTGCAGCTGTGTCATTAATTCCTAATTGTGATAGCATGATTGTTTCCCAGGATCACAATATGACTAGCTTCACCAATGACCAGGTGGTTCATTTTTCCCTTGATGAGGTTCAGTCGGCCCGGATTCGCAGTACAAGGACCCTCATTGGCCGCCTGTTTGCTGACAACAGAACCACGACCGCTGAGCTCCGTGATGCAATCAACAAGCCATGGCAAGGACAAGGGCGCATTAAGGTGCGGCTGGTGTCTCACAGCCTGTTTGAATTTGTGCTCCCTACTGAGACTGCCAAACATTGGGTGCTCAAGCAAACGCCTTGGATAATAGCCGACAAAATTTTACACCTCCGACCTTGGGTTCCTACCATCACGAAACGTACCTTTGATGAGCTTGCTGTTGCTCCATTCAAGGTACAGATGTGGGATATCCTGGAGGACTGTTGTACTCAACAGTTTGGGCGGACAATGGCTACTGCAACGATTGGTCGGGTATTGGAGGCGGGAGTTTATTCTTGCTCGGAGTCGGGACGCACATTCATAAAAATCAAAGTCTTGATCGACTTCTCCAAGCCCCTCCGATCCCAAGTCCTGGCGTCTAATGAAGTAACGGGAGATTTCTGGATTAGGCTGAAGTATGAATACCTGCCCACGTTCTGCTATAAGTGTGGACGTGTTGGACACTCCCGCCAGACCTGCTCCTTCGATCCGCCCACGAGACAAGAACGCTTCGGTCATCACATGACGACTAAGAAGCTGGGAAGGAAGGTTTTTGAGGAGGAAGAAGGTGTACCGCCCTTTCAGGGCCGACCCACTTCAGTGTGGGTGAACACTGCGGCTCAAGAACGCCGAGAAACTCGGCTGCAAAACCCACCGTTGAATGCGAACAGGCTGCAAAACCCACCGGTGAATGCGCACAGGCGGGATACTGGGCTAAGTTCGAGACCGGCGAGGGCAGAGAGTCCGTTGTGGATGGGCACCTCCACCCAACCGTTCTTAACGACAGAGCCGCGACAGCGGCAAGAGAGGAGTCCGCCGCGAGTTCAGCTCGCGAAAAGTCCCAAACTCCGGATTGGGAGGCTGAGTCGACGAGGCAAGCTTAAGAAGGCTTCTGAAAAGAACCCCCCTGTGCTGCCGGCAGAGGACGGTGAGGCTCAATTAACTCGCCGCCGCCGTCTTCTCTTGGAAGAGGAATCAGAAGACGAGTTTACGGTGAGCAAAATCCCTAGCCCGGCGCCGATATGCCCACTGAATAATGCAATTCGGGCTGCTAAGCTGGCCGGGCCGGCCTGCCCGACTGGCGCTCCTTCTGTTCCTCTACGGGCCCCTACTCCTAATAAAGGAAAAAGGAATAAGGCCCAGCAGCAACGAAAACCACGACCCAAACCTGAGAAATCCACGAGCTCAAAGCCCACTGGGGCTGCTCGGTCTAGCAAACCAGGTAAAATGGGAAAGGTTTTGGAAGTGGCTGCGCCAGCTCAAGAGGTGTATTTAGGCCAACAGCCAGCGGAAGCTAATAGTGAGATGCTGGGGGGGGGGGCAGATTCTCTATCCGAACCGGAGGATCAAACCTTCGAAATCCGCCGTCGAGAGCCATGGGTGCCGGGGCAGGCTGATCGGCTAGCTCGTTCTTCCCATGTGCGCCAGACGGTGCAAGCCTTCGAGGCAGGGCTGTCGCTGAATGAGCCGGCTATGGCGCAAAAGGAGCTGGTCCCTCGACCCTTGGGCAAGATAGTCGCGGATAGGGAGGAATTTATTGACAAAGGATCGCAGGAGAGTGGTTTGAATGAATATGGTTCAAATTTTTGTGAAATGGGTGAAGAGGGCAAGAAACGGCGAATAGAGGAAGTGGATGGTGATATTGCCGATCTCCCATCACCAAAGAAATTGTTTGTGGAGGAAAAAGATGACCTGGAAACGGTGGAGGTAGCCAGCCGAGAGTGGCCCCACCCTGATCAATGAGGCTTCTTGCCTGGAATGTGAGAGGAATTGGACCATCCCTCACATTCCAAACTGCTGTCGGTTTAGTTCGTTCTAATAAACCGGATCTCGTGTTTTTCTCTGAAACACGATCGAGCCGGAGAGTAGTCTCCCGCCGTATGCGCGGGTTAGGGTTTGATCTTTCTTGCTGTTTTTTTGTGGATGCGATTGATGCGTCCGGTGGTCTAGTTGTAGCTTGGTCCCCGGAGGTGACAGCTTCGGTGTTTTTCCATTCCAATTTCTGTATTTGCACCAAAATTAATGAGAATAATTTTTCTTATGTGGTGGTTTCTGTCTATATTAGTTGTAATCCAACAATAAGAACCGAGCAGTTATATCGGCTTCAGCAAGTTTGTGCGGCGCTTTCGATTCCCTATGTGGTCATTGGTGATTTTAACGTTACCCTGCATGAGGGTGAAAAGGACGGGGGAAATGTCTGGAATCCTTCCCAAGCCCTTAGCCTTCGTGATTTCATCCAGGACCTTGGTCTGCACGATCCCGGGTACCAAGGTGATCAATTCACTTGGACCAATAAACGGATGGGGGTGGCTTGTATTCGGGAAAGACTGGACCGGGCACTTTGCTCGCAAAGCTGGATTGACCGGTGGCCGGATACCTTGGTTAAGCATTTCACGGACCAAGGGTCTGACCATCGTGCCATCCTCCTTTCTGATAAACCGTATAGCGCCATAATCGACCCTTGTTCCGTTTTGATGCCCGGTGGGCAGAAAACCCTGAGGTTAGGGCAATGGTGAGTTATGTCTGGCAGGAAGAGATTCAAGGAACACCTATGTTCCAACTTTGGGAACGTCTAAAAAAGCTTCGACATCTTCTTTATGATTGGAGTAGAGAAGGTACGACGAATTCGCTTCGTAACATTCATACCCTCCAACATGAGATTGATCGAGTGAAATCGATACATCCTATTGATTGGGAGGAGATCGGCGTTCTAGAAAGGGAGCTGACTAGGCAGTGGGAGGCCGAGGAAATATATTGGCAGCAAAAGTCACGGGTTCACTGGCTGAAAAAGGGCGATAAGAATACTTCTTATTTTCACACTGTCACAAGAACTCGAAGAAAACGGAACTTTGTGGCTGGTCTTCAAAATGATAATGGTGACTGGGTCACGGAGGAAGCAGGGAAGGCAGACATTGCTTGTAGTTTTTACAAAACCCTGTTTTCTTCCGAATCCCATATTCATAACATGCGGGACAGAGTCGCGGGTTTACCTATTGCCCAGAGTATTACACCTGAGATGAATGATCGTCTTACGGCAGAAGTACTTCCCGAAGAAGTCCGTAGAACAGTTTTCTCGATGGGCTCCAAGCAAGCCCCGGGATCGGATGGGTTCACGGGGAAGTTCTTTAAAGCCTATTGGGACATTGTGGGCAATACGGTAATTGAGGCTGTTTGTTCTTTCTTCAGGACTAGCAGGATGCTTCGCAGCTTCAATCATACCTGGCTGACTTTGATACCCAAAGTGGATAATGTGGAAAACATGAAACAGCTGCGCCCGATAAGCCTTTGCCAATTTGTGTATAAGATCATCACAAAGATTATGGCGGAACGGCTGGCTACCATCTTGCCTCACGTGGTTTCAAAGGGGCAAAATGCTTTTATTAGGGAACGCCAAATTGTCGAGAACATCCTCCTCGGGCATGAGCTAATGCACTATCTGAAAATCAAGACCAAAGGAAAGAAAGGGTACATTGCTCTAAAGGTTGACATGGAAAAGGCCTATGATAGAGTCGAATGGCCCTTTCTCCTCGCTGTTTTGGAAAAGATGGGTTTTAGTTCTACCTGGCGAGGATGGATTTATGAGTGCCTCAGGTCTACTTCTTTCTCGGTGATGATGAATGGTAATCCGGCGGGCTACTTCTCCCCCCTCGAGGGGGCTTCGACAGGGTGACCCACTGTCTCCACTCCTTTTTGTGCTTTGCACGGAAGGTTTTGCAGCTCTCCTCAACAAAGCAATATCGGAAAAGAAACTTCAAGGAGTGAAAGTGGCTCCCCGGGCTCCTAGGATCACTCACCTCTTCTTTGCTGATGATTCTTACTTATTCCTCCGAGGTTCCCTCCAGGAATGCGAGAATCTCATTGAAGTTTTGAATGAATATGAGGAGCTGAGTGGGCAGAGGGTCAACTTAAGTAAATCCGCGGTGTGCTTCAGCAAAAACATTTTGGTTCCTGATCAGGAATTCCTAGCGCAGATTTTGGGAGTTGGAGCGGTAGGCGTCCATGACAAATATTTAGGACTACCGACGTTGATAGCCCGTTCTAAAATGGCTACGTTTCGGTATCTTGAGGACAAACTCCTAGAGCGGCTACAGGGTTGGAAAAGGAGGACGTTGTCTTGGGCGGCCAAGGAGGTATTGATCAAATCTATCGCCTTGGCCCTACCGTTGCACGTTATGTCCTGCTTTAGACTCCCTCTTTCGCTATGTCGGCTCCTAGATAAGCATGTGGCTAGATTTGGTGGAATGTGGAAGAGGGCCAATCGAAGATTCGGTGGATGTCTTGGAAGAATATGTGCAAAAGCAAGCATGATGGGGGCATGGGGTTCCGTCGGTTTGAGCATTTTAATCAAGCTTTGCTGGCCAAGATCGGGTGGCAGATCATTACTGATCCCCATTCCCTGTTGGCCCAAGTTTATAAAGGGAAATATTATCCTCAGGGTACTTTCCTCACAGCTCAAGCTCGCTCTCGGCCGTCCTGGGGCTGGCAGAGTATCCTGTATGGAAGGCAGTTGCTGGAGCAAGGGTTACGATGGCAAATTGGGAATGGTCAGACGGTGCCAATGCTCTCTTCCACCTGGATTCCTAAGATCCATCCTTGTCCTCCACGGTATAATCCGATTATTCTTCCGAGTGGGGTGGAGCCTCGAGTGGCGGATGTGATCTGTCCAAGGGAGGGGCGATGGTGCGAGTCTAAGCTCAGCCAGTGGTTTGATCCTCAGACCTGTCGTGCCATTAAAGCTATTCCGCTTCCCCGGTATGATATAGAGGATCGTCTGGTCTGGAATGACACAACGGATGGGGCTTTTTCGGTGAAATCAGCCTACCATTTGGCTGTCCGATTGGATCAGCTGAGGAATCGAAGTAAAGCTACTGTTAGCTGGATGGACAGGGCCAGCTGGATCCGTTTGTGGGTGACTCCCATCCCGCCTAAGCTCAAAGTGTTTGTCTGGCAGATTTTTAATCGGATTCTCCCAACAACAGAGGCCCTGAGGCTCAAAGACGTGGATGTCCATCCGAGGTGCCCGGTCTGTTGGGAAGCAGAAGAGACAATGGAACATTTGTTCCTAGATTGCCAGGTTGCTCGTGCCCTCTGGGATTACTCTGGGATGGAATATTTGGGTCAAGGTTTGCCTCGCCATACGTTCCCGCTCTTCCTTAAACGCCTGCTCGTTCTTATTCAGCAACCAGATAAGGTTATGGCGGTCATTGCGATTCTGTGGCGGATTTGGCGGTCTCGCAACTGGGTTGTTTTTGAAGGCAAACAGTTCGGGATCCCGGCGCTGATGAGACAGTACCATCAACAGGTGGATGAGTGGTTACGGTTGCCGAGTGGCGCTGGCTCCCCTGCGGGTAGGCTTGCGCCGCCTTCAAGTAGCACTGGGGATGGTAGTCCGGTTATTTGCAGGTGGGATGGGGCAACGCGGCTGGGATCTCACTCCGCAGGTGGGATAGTAATTGTGACTCGGGATGGAGGTATTGCCGTGGCCCACGGGGTTCAATTTCAAGGTATTGATGACCCGATTGTGGTGGAGACCCTGGCGTTACGTGAGGCTGTGTGGTGGTGTCTTGCGCATGGGTTCACTCATGTGTGTTTTGAAGGTGACGCCAAGGTGATCATTGATAAGATTGCTAGAGCTGAGATTGGCGATACAAGGATAGGAGCAATTCTGGAGGAAGTTGTGTCGCTTTTTGCTTTACAGTCGGGCTTTAGTGTTCGGTTTGTAGGTCGTCGTAACAATAGGGTAGCCCATTTGGTGGCTAGAAAGGCCCTTTCATTGTCGACGACTGCGAGTCGTTTGTTTAATTATCAGACCTGGCTGTTTTCCAGGGTGTAACTATCTCTTTTGGTGATTCTATATATTGAATATCTTTTGTCAAAAAAAAAAAAAATCCAGCCGATATTATGTGGGTAGATTGATTGGTGCTTTACAGAATTACACCCGTCGCTAACGATAGGGAGAGATGCAAATAATTGGGATATCAGTGAATGGTTTACTTGCGTTGCGAGCAATCAGCGTTAGAGGCATGGAACCAATAGAAATAGAAGTTATAATAATAATAATAATCTCATTTAATTTGCGCGAGAAATTCCAAGCCTATTACTCTATCTACTACACACTTCCCCGTTCCCATCTCCTAGAAACATGCAACTCCATAAAAAGAAGAATGCTCTCTAGCAAGCTCCATAGTCCACACTCCACGGCATTGTCATTTGACTATCCACAAACTATTAATAAATAAATCAATGAACCGCACAAAACTCCCCCATCAGAATTCTTTCTCAATTCTCGCCCACCACCACCAGTACTATCTATACAACTGTAAAGCAACCGGAGAACCCAAATTACATACAACAATCTTAAGCAAACTCCAAAATCAACACGCCCTCCATAAAATAAAATAAAATAAAAACTCTTCCCACGAGGCAAAGCCAGCAAAAAATGTGCAACCGAGTTATAGTCTGGTAAATCGACTAATTATATATAACTAGATTTCTTGGAGAAGTCTTCCAGGGTTGATAGTGAAAATGATGTATTGCGAACAATATGTACAAAATGTTTGTTAAGAAATTTTATGTATTTTGGTTTACATTGTTTGGCTTTTGTAATTGTTATTGTAGAATTTAATATATATGTTGTTATTGTAGAATTTAATATATAAAAAACATATGATTGGAACAAAAAAATTCTAATAATCTTAACCAAACTATTTCAATAATTCACATAAAAAATAGGGTTAATACCTTAGTTTGGCCCGAACTATACACATACTTTCTACTTTGGCCCGTGGTATTGGAAATTAGGGATGGCAATGGGTCGGGTCGGGGGCGGATAGTGCATATCCGTTACCCTACCCAAAGTACTTCGGGTTTTACCCATACCCATACCCACATGTGAAACGGGTAGAAAATCAAAACCATGCCCATACCCGTTCGGGTTTCGGGTATCCACGGTTATCCATGGATATTAATTTCTCTTCATAACTCCAACCAATATGTTAACATTCACACGTATTCTTATATTAAGTAAGAGAAAAAGTACGACAAGAATTCACTAGAATGAAGAAAATTAACTAAAACAACACAATTTTATGAAAATGTTATATTTATATGCTAGATATAAAATATGTTAGAGAAAAATAATGATTATTTCTAGACAAAATACATATGCATGTGTATAATCGGGCGGGTTCGGGTCGGATAGTGAGAAATCCATGCCCACCCATTACCCGCAATATTCGGGTTCGGGTTTTACCCGTACCCACTAAATGTCCTTCGGGTTCGGGTTTTACCCTACCCGACTAGGCCGGATTCGGACGGATATCCACGGTTACGGATATTTTTGCCATCCCTATTGGAAATTGCTATTCTGGCCTGATCTATGTAGCAAACTTCCTCATTTGGCCTGGAGGCGGGTTTGACCGTTAAATTATACGGTCAAACTTGTTGACCGTTAGTCAATGTCCACCTCACCTGCCACGTCAGTTTTGAGGACATAAAAAATATTTTTCTTTATTTCTGAATTTTGTTTTCATGTTCCTTATGCTTATACTGAGATGGTATGTACTTGTGTGACTTCGCCGAGCTTCAGGGTTGCTTTTAATGGGGGGTTATGTGAGCCATTTAATGCAGCTAAGGGGGTGCGGCAAGGGGATCCCTTGTCCCCGTATCTGTTTGCCATTTCAATGGAGATTTTCTCGTGTTTGTTGCATAGGGCAGCTATTGATAATCAGGTACCATACCACCCGAGGTGCAAGAAGTTGGGAATTACGCATTTGTGTTTTGCAGATGACCTGCTTGTCTTCTCCAATGGTTCAGTGAGGGTTGTTGCAGGGATTCGGCGGGTACTGGAGGAATTCTACCATCTCTCGGGTCTTAAATGTAATCCAGAGAAGAGTCAGCTCTTCTGTGCGGGTATTTCTGATGAGGAGAAGGAGTTTATATCGCAATGCACAGGTTTCCCACTTGCTCGTCTTCCGGGTCGCTACTTGGGTGTCCCCTTAATATCGGGCAAACTTAGTAAGCTTGACTGTCAGATTTTGATTGACAAGATTACTGCTCGGGTTAGGGGTTGGCAGGCGAGAACTCTAAGCTATGCGGGGCGTGTTCAACTGATTTCTTCTGTCATATCGAGTGTCCTACAATTCTGGATGAATGTTTTTATATTGCCGGTTGCTATTTTGAAGGAAGTGGAGCGGATATGTAATAACTTCTTGTGGGGGGTAGGTGAGGGAAGTAGCCGTCTCAAAGCACCAGCCTCTTGGTCGTTTGCAGTTATGCTCAAGTCAGAAGGTGGCCTCGGTATTAAGGACTTTAGAGTTTGGAACAAGGCTTGTGTCATCCGGCATTTGTGGGCGATTCTTGCTTGTAGTGGCTCTATTTGGGTAGCGTGGATACGTACTTATAGACTCAAGGCCAAGACACTATGGGAGGTTTCAGCTACTTCTGTAGGGTCATGGGTTTGGAGGAAGATATTGAAGCTCAGGGCCATTGCGGGGAGATTTATTTCTGGTGCTGCTGACTCACTTATGTGGGATGACAAACCTATGAAACGCTATTCGGTTTCCACAGTCTGGCGCAGTATTAGGGAGGCTCACCCCCAGGTGGGTTGGACGGAGTTAGTTTGGGGTAAGTTTCTTATTCCGAAATATAGTGTCTTGGAGTGGATGATTGTGCATGGTTATGCACCCATCAATAACCAAATCTGGACCCTTCATTTAGAAAATCCAGATCTAAGGATGGAGAATTAAAGACTATTTTTATTTTCACTAGTTTTCTTAATTGACTCATATCTTTTTCGTTTTAACTCGGATTTTAATTTTTTTTGCACAGATGGAACGAGTTCATCGTGCTCTACAAAATGAGATCAATTTTCAATATTTTTTGAGGAAAAAAAATTCTGGCCTCTCGGTACCAACTGCATACCATATGGTATTTTCTTCGTTTTTCATTCGTTTTTGAAAACGTTTGCACAGCAGGGACGAGTTCATCATGATCTATTGGATCTACAAATTTCTGGGTGAACAAATTACGAGACCAAAAAATACCACACAATACCATACAATACCACCCTGGTACGGGGTGGTATTTTATGGTATTTTATGGTATACAATGTTAAAAGTCGTAAATGACAATTAATATACTTCTACTATCATGTATTCAATCATCCTACAGTCTTGGTTTGTTCATACCACCATGGTATGCTTTTGAACCCATAGGTATGCTCTTATTTCAATACCAGTCAATACCATATGGTATAGACTGGTAAAAAATGGCTCAATTTTTTTTTGTTCGAAAAATATATAAAAGTGGATATCATTTTGAAGAGCACAATTAATCTGATCTAACTGTGCAAAAAAAATTAAATTTCGACTTAAAACGAGTGAGAAATCGTCCGTCAAAGATTAAGGAGGGGAAAATTAAAGGCTTTCCAGGAGAGAGAGGATGCTGATGTCATGCTGATGTGGGCGGGTTACTCATAGTTACTCACCATAAAGTTACTGACCTGATCCATTCCCTGTGCAAAACAAGATTACCACGGCGGATAAGCTAATCAGATGGGGGAAGTCTTTACCTGGTATCTGTGTTTTGTGCCCGGGAGGGATGGAGGATAGGGATCACCTGTTTGGGAGTTGTTCGTTCTTTCAATTCTTACTGCATGCTGTATTCTCTGAAGCGCCCTCTGTTGGGTTGGTTGACTGGAGTTCTACCATGGCTTGGGCGGCACGCTCGTGGACTGGAAGCTCGGATCGTGTTCGGGTTGGGCGTTTGTTGTGGAGGTTGGTATTGGGGCATGTATGGAAGGAGCGGTGTCGTCGATGGTATGGAGAAGGTGGAATTTGTACGCCTCATCAACTCTTGTCTCGTATCAGTTTTGAAATCTATTGTATAGGATCTTTGAATCCGCAGATTATACCACATATAGAGAGTTTCTTTCATAGTTATAGAGGTTGAGAAAGTTTTGAGGTGATATATTGGTTGTACAGACTGGTTTTTTTTTAGAGGATCCCACGTTATTGGGAATCCTGGAGCTTAATGAGAATTTTTGATTACATAAAAAAAAAAATTTGTTTTCATGTCATTTGCTAAAAATGGGCCCTTTTTCGTTCTTTTAATTAATTGTTTTGATTTATTATTTTTTTTAATCGAAAGAGAAAAAAATTCAGAAATAAAAAAAATAATTTTTTATGTCCTCAAAGCTGACGTGGTAGGTGAGGTGGACATTGACTAACGGTCAATAGGTTTGACCGTCTAATTTGACGGTCAAACCCGCCTCCAGGCCAAATGAGGAAGTTTGCTACATAGTTCAGGCCAGAATATCAATTTCCAATATCACGGGCCAAAGTAGAAAGTATGTGTATAGTTCAGGCCAAACTGAGGTATTAACCCTAAAAAATAGGCCTAATGCCAGAAAAGGACCCATAGTTTTGGATTTGGGTCACTTGTACCCCTATGTTTATACTGCGTCACTTATGTCCCAAAGTTTAGAGTCCGTTAACTTATTCCGTTATTTTTGACGGTCAACCATTGACCGACGACATATCAATAAAAAATAATTATTATTTGCCAAATCATTACAGAATTACTAAGGTAAAAGTAAGTAAAGTAAAAAAGAAAATTAAAAGTGGCATGGGGTTTCAATTTCATCGACCCCAATTCTCTACTTTCCGCCTTCGAGAAAAGCTCCCCAACCCTAGTCGCCGCCAGCCAGAATATTCACCGCCGACCATCCTCCTCGTCAATCCCTTCAGCCACCCATTCAAGCACCCCAAGCTCAAGCCCGGTCTTTCAATCCCTCCCATCCTCCTCTACTCCTCCGTTGCCGACAGTAGTGCTGCCATCCTTGAGAGGGACCAGATCCAGATCGAGCGCTAGGAAGGCATAACCAGATTGATCGAGCAAAACCGAGGTCGCGGCGCCGGAAAGCAAAAGCGATCTCGAGAAAAACCCACATCCACCGGCGGTTGTCGAAGATTATGCGGGAATCGTTGATGGCTAGATTGTCGGATCTTCACCGAAAACAGATCGTCTATTGAACCCATATCGGGCTTCTGGACCCATCATCGACGGGTATTTGCAAGAGGAGGAGGATCGCGGTGCGACGATAGTCGCTCGAAGGTTGCTCGTTCTGGGACGTTGAGCTCTATCCGGCAGCGGCGACTGTCACAAACAGAGAAGAGCGGGGGGTTGCTGAGATGGGGTGCGTCGCAGCGGAGGGAGATGCTGAGATGGGGGTGCGATTTCAGGGGACTGTGGGTTTTGGGGAGGGATGGGAAAAAGGCAGGAGGGTCGATGTAGAGAGCGGTGCTCGGTGATGGCGGGGGTGAATTTTTTCTTAAAAAAATTGTTTTTTGTCAAGCTGGTGACATGGCAGACACGTTGGTACAAAGTCAACAAAATATTGACAGACGTTTGGTTGACCGTTAAGTCTAACGGTCAACAAAATGTCAGAGGACTTTTTTGACATGAAGCTTTAAACTTTGGGACATAAGTGACGCGGTATAAACATAGGGGTTCAAGTGACCTAAACCCTAAACTATGGGCCTTTTTCTGGTATTAGGCCTAAAAAATATGAGATTTAACTATCTCTAAGTTTAAGTGATAATTATTATCACATCAAACTAGCAATGATTGTAATGTTTATGCATGAAATAAAATAAGTAATTATAAATCATACTAACAATCTCAACTAATCTATCACCAAAATCAAACAACCATTCATCATTTTGTTTTGTTGAAGTTTCCTATATAGAGATTTTGTCCACCTGTGTATTGTTTTGCCGTAGCTCAATTCAGTTTTGTATGACGAGGTACAATCAAGATGTGGTGTGCAGTGATATGATTGAGAACACTCAATTTATATACACGAAATTTTCAATTCCAAGTTCAACGCTCTTCACTAAAAAGTTAAATTTACAACTTACATAAATTTACTCCGGTGAAATTTTAAGTCAAAAAGTTTTACATATTAAATTGTGCTATATTAACTCGAATTTATTTATCGTATGATATCGTACCATCGCCCATCCGCCATCGGCATTCACTTTGACATAGAATTGTTTGGAATTATAAAAATTCGGATCATGATTCGTGAGCAGAATCCAGTCTCTCGTGTTCCACTCAATTTTATCCTATACATGTATCAGAATGAATATATCGTTAGTAGTATCGGGCCCCGCCATTAAAAACAAAAAGTGGCAGAAGCAACAAAAATGGAATCGGATTAATCAACAATCCTCTCTCCCCACGGATCAGCGAGAAAAAAAGCTGACGAGAATCGGAAACAAGACGAGCAGAAAAGAGAATTAGAACAGAGAGCAACCCCCAGATTCCATTTGCAGCACGCACCAAACAACAAAACGAAAGCGGCCCGGGGAGCAAAGTAAGGAAGAAGGAGAAAGCCCAAATGCCTTCCAGAGCGATCCTATCTTCTCCACCGCCGCCGCCACCGTTCTCTGACCACCACCACCACATTCCACGGCCAAGCTTCCTGCTGAAGAGCAGAATCCTGTTCCTGTCCCTCACCATCTCCGCCACCGCAGTCATCATCTTCACCATCCTATGCTTCCTCTACCACCTCTCCCGCTCCTTCCTCCACCACTACCACTACTTCCGCTCCCGCCGCCGCGCCCGCACCATCCCCTTCGACGACTCCCCTCTCGCCGCCGCCAAGCTCAAGCGCTTCACCTACTCCGACCTCAAGCTCGCCACCAACGACTTCCACGACTCCTCTGTCATCGGCCGCGGCGGCTCCGCCACCGTCTTCCGCGCCATCGCCCGGGACGGCAAGCTCTACGCAGTCAAGCGCCTCGACTCCGCCGCCCTCACCCTCAACTCCGAGCGCGAGTTCCAAAACGAGCTCCACATCCTCGGCGGCCTCAAATCCCCTTTCCTCGTCACCCTATTGGGCTACTGCGTCGAAAAAAAGCACCGATTGCTGGTCTACGAGTACATGCCCAACAAGAGCCTGCAGGAATGGCTGTTCGGCGAGGGCAATTTGGGGATGGAGGTTCTGACCTGGGAGAGGCGGTTCAGCGTGATTGCCGACGTGGCGAGAGCGCTCGAATTCCTCCACACGGGGTGCGACCCTCCCGTGATTCACGGCGACGTCAAGCCCAGCAATGTCCTCCTCGATTTCGACCTCCGGGCCAAGATTTCGGACTTCGGGTTGTCCCGGGTCAAAGGGGAACCCGGATTCGGGCCCGATTTGTTCACGAGCCAGGATTTCGGCAAGAGCCAGGAGCTTTCCGGTAATTTGACGCCGTTAGAGAGCAGTGCTGCGAACAACGAGGTTGTGGATTTCGCGCTGGCTCTGCAGGCTTCTTCGTCCTCGAGCAAGGGAGGTGGGTACGCCGTGAACGGAATGAAGTTCAACTCCGTCAGCTATAACGGGGTTTTTGCAGTGGAGACGGGGAAGGGAAAGGAGGTTTCTGCTGCGGCGGTGGCGGGGGAGAATGGCGGAGATGATGAGCATAGCAGGGAGCTCAATTGCAGCGTCGATCAGGAGAATCAGGATCAAGATCCGGCGGAGGAAAGCGGGAAGCAATGGGGGAAAGATTGGTGGTGGAGGCAAGACGGGAGTGGGGAACTGTGCAGCAAAGATTATGTGATGGAATGGATTGGCAGCCAAATTTGTCCTTCCACTAACCCTAATTGGGAAGACCACGCGGCGGCTGCAACTCCGGACGCTCCTCCTCCTCCACCTCCGTCGCCGCCAGCTACGACCGCGGCAGCTACTCGGTCGGATGGACTGGTGGAAGAGGAGAACTTTAAGGTCAAGAAGAACAAGAACAAGAAGAATCAGAACAGGACGATGAAGGAATGGTGGAGAGAAGAGCACTTGGAGGAAATGTGCAAGAAGGGGAGCAACAAATTGAAAGCCAATAATCATATTCAGTTCAAATGGAAGAAAGGGTTCAAGATTCATTTCCACCGTCGGAAGAAATCGATGGAGAAGAAGCAAGAACATCACTTTGAAACAGAGTTGAACGGAGGGGAGTTCAGTTTCAGGGGAGCGTGGAGGAAGAAGAAGATGAATCGTAATACGAATCAGAATGCCGCAAACGGAAGCGAAATGTGGAGCGGGGATTTGTTCAGCAGGGAACTGAGCAGCACAACCACGAGCATGAGAGGGACATTATGCTACGTTGCGCCGGAGTACAGCGGCGGCGAGAAATCCGATATATACAGCTTCGGAGTTCTGATTCTGGTGATAGTTTCAGGGAGAAGGCCGCTCCATGTTCTGGCTTCGCCGATGAAGCTAGAGAAGGCGAATTTGGTCAGCTGGTGCAGGCAATTGGCACAGTCTGGTGGGTTGGATAATGTGTTGGAGCTTGTGGATGAGAGGTTGAAGGGCGAGTACGATAAAGAGCAGGCGAGTTTGTGCATAAACTTGGCGCTGCTCTGCCTGCAGAAGATGCCGGAGCTGCGGCCGGATATTGGGGATATAGTGAGGATACTGAGAGGGGAGATGGAGGTTCCGCCGCTGCCGTTTGAGTTCTCTCCATCTCCACCTCCGCCTTCCAAGTTGTTCCACAAGTCGAGGAGAAAACAGAGGGCTAATGGCGATAACAACACTAGTACAGAGTAGTTGCTAAGAATTGGTGTGTAGATTGGCGTGAGGGATATTTCATTTGACCATTCTTGTATGTGTAAATTGAGAATTGTGTGTTGGATTTTTTGGGCTTTCCATTCCATCTTTTTCTCCAAAGTGTTTCGGTTCATCAAATGATTCATCGGTCTTTGTGGGTTGTAGCTATGATACAGAGGACACACCAGAGCAAAGATTCTGCATCTCCATTGTTGATGATGCTCAGCCTCTGCCTTCAGTTTGTAAGGTCGATCACCTTTCACATTTGGGTCATGTAGAAAATTTGTTACGGCCTAAGGCCGATAATGGACAGCTATTTTTCAATTAAGAAAAAGATTAAAGATGGTTACTTCAATGACTACAATTCCGACGTTGAAGGCTACGACTTAAATTTGAAGACGAAATAAGAAAAAATCTTATTCGTGCTATTACAACTATGACGTTGAAAGGAGCACTTCTACTATGCTCTAAAGTATGAGTGCTTTAATGTACAAATTGAAGTTGTACCATAACGTTAAATGTATAAATTTAGGTTGTACCATAAAGGAATTTGTATCCTTATGGTGCAACTTTACAACTTAAAGTTGTGTCATCACATAAATGTACAAGTTCAAGTTGTATCATGAAAGAATTTGTACAAAAGAGTATAAGTACAATCTAAAGTTGTACCATAATGTTAAATGTATAACTTCAAGTTATATCATAAATGCAAAAACCTATAGCACCAATGCTATATAGTATAATAAAATTTCTCCGTTAGAAAGTTGATAGTCTAGTATGAGTTACTCTAATTATGAAGTGCTACTATGGTTGTTACTACAAGCATACAACTACAAACAATAACTACTACAACTGCGAGTCTGCGACTATGACACTAACATCAATGTCTCCAACTCAAATCTTAAAACTCTTAATAGTTGGTCATTTCCTGCATCTAAATCATTATGCTAATAATCATTGGGATTCATCCTTCCTCCACCATGCATTGGGGATGTAGGGATCCTCTAATTGTTTAGCCATTCCATGGTCAGAATTGGAAAATTTCAAGGAACGTATGCACATACCACGAAGTCTTTACTGGCATCGGCATTCGGCAATGATAAGTAAAACATTTGTATAATTTGGAGGCAACAAAATTCAAACCCTCCATTTCTCAACTAAACACGCTGTGGCTGTCCTTTTCAGGAAAGCGTTTTCAAATGATATTTGAAAGGATCCATGTCAAGCTTTCTGGATTACGTTTCGTTAATGCTAAAAAGAGGGGATTATGTTTCGGCTTTGTCTTTATTTTTTTCTTTCTTTATCAGTTTAGTACCCATCTTTTTATATTTCACGATTTGATACATTAATTTTAAAATTTTAACATAAAATATCATTGAAAAATTATATTTTGGTACCTAACCTTTTTTCTTATGATAATTTAGTTTCCAAATTTTTTCAAAAAGTTATTCGGATTCAAAAAAATCGCTACGATCGGATACCCAAGTGCAAAGTTACGTTCATTTGAAGTTTTGGCCGAAGTTAGGAGTTGATGAAAAAAAAAAAATGGACCAAACCGCCCCTTAGCCCAGCGGTTTTCACTTTTCATAGAAAACCGCGCCCCCGCCCAGCGGTTTTCGTGTAAACCGCAGGGTGGGGTGGCGGTTTTTGAAAAAGGGTGGTATTTTTGGAATTTTTTCGGGTTGGATGGTATTTTTGGAATTCTTTTTTTAAACAGTGGTACTTTTGGATTTTTTTCCCTTCTTTCTTGGGGATTAACACCAACAAAGTTTCATTAACAACACCACTTTCCAAATTTATGGTAAAAGATAGGTGGGTAATCGTCTTTTCAAGGTGCTTTGAATCCTCCCATGCTTTTTATTGTCGCCCATGTTTCCTCCCGTGTGATCCCTGATTGCAGGCGATCCTTTGTGTCCTTCTAAATTGTTTTGAAGGTTGTCGGCAGCTTGGCCGCTAGGCCGAACTCTACTCGGAAGAGGGTAGCATAGAAATCTCTAGCCAACTTGCAAAGATAATCTTCCTCAAAAACCAAATTTCCTTGGTCGTCTTTAAGGCCACATATATGATTGAAACTCCTCCTCTTGAACGTGGATAGGTGGTAGTAACACATATTTCTATCGCCTTCTGCCATCCACTAACAACTGGATTTTTGAAACCAGAAAAGGTGTTCTTGCCATAGAGTGGATCCAAGCTCATGACTTACTTCCTTTTATTTAGCCTCGGAGTAAGGGGTGCCACCCCTCTCATTTTCTTCCTCCAATCTTCGCAGTTTCCACACAAGTAGTCTCTTGCGATGGAGAATATGGCCAAAGGTTTTCCTGTTCCAGACCTGCAACTCGGTGGTGAGAGCCTTTGAGGACTGATTGAAATTCTCTCCCTACGACCAGTGATCCTTGAGAACTCGACCAAAGTCATGGGCTAGCCAGGCCTACAAGAAGCAGAAGGGTTTGTGCCCTGAGTTGGTAGTCTGTGCATCCCCCATCAAGAGAATTGACCTATGGTCGGAACCCACCTTCTTAAGATGGCGCGTTATCGTCTGCGGGTGTCTTGTCATCTATTGCTTATTGCAAAGAGCTCTATCAAGGCGCTGGTGGAGAGCCCCTTGCGCCATGTGAAGCTAATGTCTAATAATGGGGAGGTGCTTTGTTGGATCCGCCCTTCTTCAAGGGTCCTTTACCCAACATTGGGGAAGTAGTAGATTGGAGTCCGAGTCCATTGCTTACTACATGTACCACTTGTCGGATAGGGACTTCAACCAGGCCTTTTAGTGGTATGATTTTCTCATGCCTAGCGACAATCATAGGCTTGGTCGACAACTCGAGAGTCAGTCCTCTAGTATCGACCAGTTGTCCACTCGATGAGGAGGATGGAACACCAATTGAAAAGGTAGTAGCCGCCGTGAATTGCTTCTCTGGTACAATTATCGAAGCACTAGGAATGGCCTGTGCATGTTTCCCACCTGTTGCTTCCTCCTCCTCCATTGGTGACAAATCCTCATGACTATTGCTGTGAAACGGGACCCTGTCGGCTACATGGCGTTCTTCCCATGTAAATTCGAGACTAGCCGTTCCTCTACATGAGCAGTCTTTGTGTCTGATTGTTTGTTCTTTGGTTTCACCATAATCTATTCTCCTATGACTTCTTCTATTGGTCAGCTGGTGGAGGTGTGGGTAATCTTACCTCTGGAGACTCCATGGGTGTTTTCCTCAGCATCGGGCATGTGGTTTTTGAGTGTCCATATACCCCACACTTATTTGTAAGACATTGTGGAGTCCCTCGTATTCCACGTAGTATGTTCCTCCCACGATTTTGAACTATCATAGAAGAGGTTTCATTAGGTCTATCTTCATGCAAACTAGGTCGAACTTGGTCTTAGCTCTCGGGGTCGTTGTTCGGTTTAATGAACTCGGTCGATCCGCAAAGCTATTCTTTCAACAGCTGCACGATTAATGAATTCTACTGGTAACTCTCGCAGACGAGCCCACACAAGGGTAGTAGCTACCTCCGCAAATTTTGGATTGAAACTCTTCCTCCATGGCCTCAAGTGATATAGTGATTACGAATTGTTGGGGGTGTACGAATGAGAAGGCCTCGATATGTGGGTGAGGCCCATTAAGAGGCATGGGGTCCAAATAGTCTGAGGAAAGCTGAGCTCGCTTAAGACGAGTGAGCCGTGATTGGCGCCCATGGGTTTAGATCGGAACAGCAAGTTGACCTGAGCGAGTACTTGCGCGTTAGGCGCCTAGGGTGCGCTTGGGAGTTGTGCGCATCTGAAGAGGGCGCCCGAAATCACCTTCGGAGGGAGCGCCCGGAATCACTCGCATTAAATGTAAGGGTGACGTGGAAATCCGTACAGGAAGGTCCAGGTAAGCAATGATCGGCTATAAATAGCGAGGTTGGTAAGCATTTACTCAATTTGGCTTCTCTCACTAAAATCTTGCATTAAAAGCACTTCTCTCACTAAGAAAGATACTGACTTGAGCGTTGGAGGACTAACGGGCCACAAGGCCCACCTCTGTGAGTGCAGGCCTAATCGCGAAGGAGTCGGCTGGTACGAAAGGGAAGAGGGAAGATCGAGTGGGCATCAACAATTGGCGCGCCAGGAAGGGGGGAACGCAACCAGAGGTGCGCCTAGTTCCAATGGAAGAGGGTGGAAGTGAGATTGAGGAGCAAGTCATGGGGGAGGCGTCTCAAGAAGCAGGAGGACGAACGCCTAGCCTGGGGGAGGATGAAGGAAGTGAAGGCCCGCGCCCGGGTTCGGATGAAGCCTCGGTGACTAAGAAGGAACTGTTCAAAATCATAGCCGATCAGGATGAGGCCATCGGGATGTTGAGGAGAGAGGTGGAAATGCTGAAAGAGGGTGCCCCAAGCCCCGGGGCAAGGAAGAGGGAGCGTACGATGGAGGCAGAAGGGGAGTCCAGCTCACTTAGGCGCCTAGCCAGCATGAGGCGCCTGGCCGACTACGGAGATTCCGAGGGGGAGAGGAATGTGTGGATGCAGGGGCGCCTGCCTCGACAGTTTGTGGTAAGGCAGCCTTTGGCCAGGAGCATGCTCATGGAGCCCGCCAGTACCAACATTCCACCGCTTCCCACCTATGATGGTACGGCGGACCCGGATGACCACCTTAACAGCTACTTCACCAAAATGCAGCTGTACAACAGTTCGGACGCGACTTTATGCAAGGTGTTCCCCTCAACGTTCTCGGGCGTGGTACTAGATTGGTACCATCAGATCGAGGAGGGGCGCATAGAATGCTTTGAGCAATTCGCGGCGATGTTCCTGGAAAAATTTGCAAGTAGAAAGAGGCGCACACTGACCGTAGGCTCCCTGTTCAAGATCAAGCAGAAGGAGGGGGAAACTTTGAGGGAGTTCTATGAGCGGTGGATCCCGGTGGCCATGGCAGTGAGAGACGTGCAACCCCCGGTGCTCGGGGTCCTCCTTGAGGAGTGCACCACCAGTGAGGAGCTTTGTCGGGCGCTAGCTAAAAGGGATGTAGTGTCAACGGAAGATTTAGATCGTAGGGTGCAGAAAGTTATAGTGTTGGAGGAGGCGCTAGCGTCAAGACGGGCCGAACGGCGCCGCCCTAAGGGTGAGGAAGGAGATGGAGGACGAAGGCAGGCGCCCGAGTCTAGGCCTTTCTATGGAGGGACATCGGTCACGCCGGTGCGGAGGAGTGATCAGGGGCGTCCGGCACCCAGAGCGAATCAATTCACGGAGCTCAACGACTCGCCGAAGAACGTGTTGCAATATGTGAAGGATAAGGGGTACCACGTGAGATGGCCAGGGCCTATGAGGGGGCAGCCCAACCCACAGAATTTGGATCGATTTTGTGACTTCCATCGAGAATGGGGGCACAATACAGTTGATTGTTACCAGTTGAAGACTGAATTGCAAGGGTTGGTGGACAGGGGCATGCTCAACGAGTTCGTCAAAAAACCGGAAGAGAGGGTGCATAGGGCATATGTAGCCCGAGCGGGACCCAAGGAGGATCTCCCCCCACCTCCATTCGAGCTGGATCAAGAGAAGGCGCCTGAAAAGGTGAGGCTTACGGTGGACACGATTACGAGCACCATGGATTTAAGAGATAAGTTGGAAGCTAGCAGGCGCCTAAGAGCGGCATCGGTTGATCGGCACGAGGGGGTGTGCATTAGCTTCAACCAGGAGCCCGACGAAGCCTATGGGGTACCTTCCTTAGAGGCGCTGGAAATTCAAGGGATAGTAGCGGGGTGCACGGTGAAGAGGATGCTCGTAGATACGGGGAGCTCCATGGACGTGCTGTTCAAGGATACGGCAACACGCATGCATTTGTTTCCTGATTTGATACGACCGTCGGACTCGATGCTAGTAGGGTTCTCAGGGGCGCCTGCGAAAGTCATCGGGCGCGTGCGTCTTCCCGTTACTTTGGGCGACGAAGAGCAGCGGGTCACACATGCTATCGATTTTGGAATTGTGGACTGCCCCTCCCCCTACAATGCAATACTCGGTAGACCCCTTTTGGCTTTGTTCAATGGGGTAGCGTCCACTTGTCATCAGACATTGAAGTTCATAGCACCGAAGGGAGTAGGCATCGCAAGAGGAAGAGGCGCCCCGATTTATACTATGCTGAAGAGCGTGCGGCCGCGTAAAAGTCAAAGGATCAATGCGATTACTTCCGAGGAGGCGCCTAGAGCGGAGGCGGCCGACGAAGAATTGCTGATCCCCTTAGATGAGGGGCGACCGGAAAGGCAAATCAGGATTTTGGTCCAGGCGCCTTCCGAAATGGTTGAGAAGTTGGTCGCTTTGTTGAGGGAGTTCGCTGAGTTATTCGCTTGGAGTGCTAAAGAAATGCCCGGGGTGGCGCCTGAGACGGCTGTGCATAGGTTGGCGGTAGAGGAAGGGAGGAAGCCGGTTCAGCAAAAAAGAAGGAACCTTTCTCAAGAAAAGGAGGCCATGCTCAGGGTGGAAGTGGATAAGCTCCTAGACGCTGGGTTTGTCGAGGAGGCAGCCTACGTTACGTGGTTATCCAATGTGGTGTTTGTCCCCAAGCCGGCAGGAGACTGGAGGATGTGTGTGGATTTCAGGAGTCTCAACAAGGCGTGCCCGACGGACGCATACCCGATGCCCCGCATCGACCTGCTAGTGGACGCCATGGCTTATCACGAGATGCTTAGTTTCCTCGACATGTTTTCCGGGTACCATCAAATCCCCATGGCTGAAGAAGATCGGTTGAAGACCGCATTCATGACGCCCTTTGGGAACTTTTGCTATAGGGTCATGGCATTTGGACTAAAAAATGCGGGCGCCACGTATCAACGCATGGTGAATACGGTCTTCCAACGACAGATTGGGCGGAACATGGAGGCATATGTGGATGATTTGATAGTCAAGAGCCACAGACGGGGAGATCACCTAGGAGATTTGAGGGAGACCTTCGAGACCATGCGCCTTCACAATCTCCGGCTCAACCCCCTGAAATGCGTCTTCGGCGCAGAGGCAGGCAAGTTTCTGGGCTTCATGATCACTAAGAGAGGGATTGAAGCAAACCCAAAGCAAGTGGAGGCCATCATCAGACTCGCACCGCCAAGGACGCCTAAGGAGGTACAAGGTCTAGCGGGGCGACTTGCAGCCCTGGGGCGCTTCATACCAAGGTCGGCCGACAAGGCGGCCCCCTTCTTCAGGGTCCTCAAGAAGGCGGTTCGCTTCCAATGGGACGAGGCATGTAGCGAAGCGTTCGAAGACCTGAAGCGCCTACTGGCGGCGCCCACGGTCATGACTGCACCCAAGGCAGGGGAGGTGCTGTATTTATACATTGCGGTCTCGGACGTGGCGGTTAGCGCAGTACTAGTGTCAAGAGAGGCGCCTACGGGAGAAGAGAAGTCGGTTTACTATGTGAGTAAGACGATGGGCCCGCATGAAAAACGGTATGCACCTATCGAGAAGGCCGCCTTGGCAGTCGTGACCGCCGCTACCAAGTTACGCCCGTATTTCCAGGCGCATGCCATCGTTGTGCTCACCAATTTACCTCTCAAGGCTACCTTGGGCTCCATGGATGTAGCTGGGCGCCTTGTTAAGTGGGCCGTGCAGCTCAGCGAGTTTGACATTAGGTACGCGCCTCGACCTGCCATCAAAGCTCAGGTGATTGCCGATTTCGTGGCGGAGGGAATAGTGGAGATTGAAGGGGTCAACCAAGAGACGTGGCAAGTTCAAGTAGACGGGGAGGCGAGCCGCATGGGCGCCGGGGCAGGAATAATAATTATTAGCCCAAGTGGGGTCATGCATGAGATTGCTCTGCGGTTTTCAGAACTTAAAACCAACAACGCAGCCGAGTACGCAGCGGTCGTGGCAGGGCTCCGCATGGCAAGAGAATTGGACGCCCAACATGTTAGTGTTAAGTCCGATTCAGCCCTTGTGGTCAACCAGCTCAATGGGGCGTTTGACGTAAAAGAGGAAGCCCTAGAAGCCTATGTCCAAGCAGTCAGAAGAGAAGGCGCCTGGTTCAGAGAACTGGACTTCGTGCACATCCCAAGAGAAGAAAACGCCCATGCAGATGCATTGTCCAAACTGGCCACGGCTTTAGACTTCGCTGAGGATAGGAAGGTTATCGTCACAAAGGAGGTTCCACAGGAATACATGGTAGCAACCGTGGGGGGTTCCATGGAAACTGACGGTTGGATGGCGCCCATCCTGGCATACCTGATGGCCGGTACAGTCCCAGAGGACCCAAAGGAGGCATGGAGGCTTAGGCGCAAGGCGGCTCGGTGCTCCATAATCGGGGGGCGCCTGTACAAGAGATCCCATTTAGGAACATATTTGAGGTGTTTAAGCAAGGAAGAAGGTCAGGCGGCACTGGAAGAAGTCCACAGCGGTACTTGCGGAATGCATGCTGGCGCTCGTAGTTTGGAGAAGACGTTGCTTCGTCAGGGATACTATTGGCCAACAATGCGAAAAGATGCCAAGGCCCACACGGGCGCCTGTCACCAGTGTTAGATCCATGCTAACGACATTCATATACCCGCTGCCCCAATGCAGGGTAATACGGGCGCCTGGCCTTTTGCTCAGTGGGGTATGGACCTTCTAGGTCCTTTTTCCGAAGGCACCCGGACAACTGAAGTATTTGATTGTCGCCATTGACTACTTTTCGAAATGGGTGGAGGCAGAACCCTTGGCGACCATTACGGAAGCACAAGTGCGCAATTTTACAAGAAGGAACATTTTCACTCGCTTTGGGCTGCCGGAGTCTATTGTCACCGATCATGGCAAACAATTCGATTGCAAGCAGTTTGTTGAGTTTTGCGATGCGCAAGGGGTGGTCCTTAGGTTCTCATCTGTAGCATACCCGCAAGCTAATGGGCAAGCTGAGGCGGCCAACAAGAGCATCCTACACGGGTTGCACACTAGGCTCCTCGGCGCCAAGGGGCGTTGGGTGGAAGAGTTGCCAAGTGTTCTCTGGGCTCACCGAACGACGTTTAAAGTGGCCACTGGTGAGACGCCCTTCGCGCTAACATATGGAAGTGAGGCGGTGATCCCGGTCGAAGTCAATATTCCAAGTTTCCGGGTGGCGAATTATGAGCCAGGCCGAAATGAAGAAGACAGGGTGGCTGAGTTGGACCTCTCCGATGAGAGACGTGAGGTGGCGTCTGTGCGCCTGGAAGAAATGAAGAGGCAGGTGGCTCGATATTACAACAGAAAGATGCGCCCTCATGGCATCTCCATAGGCGCCTTGGTTCTCAAGCGAGATTTCAGGCCCTGTGCACAGGAGGGAAAGCTGGCTCCCAAGTGGAAAGGCCCGTATCGAGTGAAGGAAGTCATCGGAGCGGCTACGTTTAAGTTAGAACATCTGAATGGAAAGCTGGTGAAGAGAACATGGAACGCACAGAACTTGCGTGCGTATTGCGCCCAACTGGGGGCAAGGAGGCTGCAGTGTGAGAAGCAAAAGGGGAGCGCCTGTGGGGGTAAGTTTGTAGTGCTGTGTAACCAAAAGCGCTTGTTGTGTTCAGCGCCTCGTGTCGTGTAATCAAAGCGCTCGTCGTGTTGAGGCGCCTCTATTTGTGTTAATGAAAAGACTCCCTAGTGATTCCCTCTCAACTCATGCGCCCAAGAAAGAAATGCGCCCACGATAGTAAAGCACCCATAAATGTGCCTGAAACGAATGCGCCCGTAAGAATTTGCGCCCACTTAGTAAAGCACCCATACATATGTGCCCAAAATCATGAAAACCCGCCATTTGAAAGCGCCCATGAAAGTAAAACGCCCCAATTAAATAACGCGCCCGAGGAAAGACTTGGAAAATTCTCATAAAAGGCACGAGAAACAATTAGTGCAATAAACAATGCGCCCTGAAAGATAATGCGTCCTAAAAAGAGTTTTGGAAGCACAATAGTTGACAAGGCATAAAGGGCATACGCCCAAGCAAAAGTTTATGAAAAAGCAATGCAAATCGACAAGCATCCAAAGAAAACAATAGTACATCACAAAAGAGGCGCGCCCTCCCTACTCGGCCTCCGAAAAATCTCCCATGGACGAATCGCTCTCTTGTGGCGAAGGCGCCCCTCCCTCTCCCGCAGGCGCCGAACCATCCTCAGCCGCCTCCTCTTTCTCCTTTTGCATCTCCTCAATAACAAAGTTCACGAGGTCAGGGAAGTTGACGGTGATGTCGGGGTACTCCTGGTCGAGCTTCCTCTTGACGAGCACCAAACTATCGAGGGACGCCTTGGCAATCAGGTCTTGCCCTGCCTCAGAATTGGGAAAATTCTTAAGAGACGCCTTGAGAGACCTCTTTTCCTCCCGCGCACTCCTCAGCGCCTTCTTGTAATCCCTGCGGCGGTAAGCGGCCGCCTTTACCTCATCCTGGAGGGCGCCTCTCTCCTCCTTCAAGGAAACAAGCTCGACATCACGGGCGCCCAGATCTAGGGTAAGGGCCTCCTTCTCCGCAGTCAAGGCGCCCAGCCTTTGCTCAAAATCTCGGCGCTCTTCTTCCATGCGGGTTGCAAAGTAAGCGTCCCGTTGGCGGCGCTCCTCCTCCAGCGTGCTTTGAAGCGTCGAAATTTGCTTTGCCGCCTCCAGTTGCGCCTCCTCGCACTCTTTCACAAGTTGCTCGCGGCGCATGGTAACGTTGTCAAGGTTGTCCTTCATGGAAGACAAGGACGCCCGGGCCTCGTGGCACTCCTCAACCGCAAGGTCTGTCTTCCGGGCGCCTGCCTCGGCAAGAAGGAGCATCTGCACAAATATAAGACGCCCAAGTGAACAATGTATACGTTGCAAAAAAAAAAACCCCCCGCAAATGGAAAATGTGCAAGTCAAACAAAGGCGCGAATGAGCAGACCTTGGCTCCCATTCGGGCGACTTCAGCCCATGGATGATCCTCCGAGATCGCGGAGGGCACCTGTAGAAGTTTAGAGGCTGAAAGAGCCAGGCCCATGGCGCATCCACGATCCACTGCCGCTCGTGGAGAACAAGACAAGGCAACACGCCCCATCTCAGTGCGCCTGGGCTGAAACATGGGGGGCCTCCCATCGGGCCCCAGTAGGCGCCCTTCCACGATGGCATATCGTTGAGGGTGGGCATCGCCTTGAGTCGCGGCGCCTCCCTCTCCTTCGTCGGCTCTATGCCGCTTTGCTTGTGGAGCCAGTTGGGCGCCTGCCCTCTTCCCACGAGTGATCAAGGGCACTTCATCCTCTTGATCATCCACGTCCTCGACCACAACGCGGTCTTCACTGCAATCCGCGCCCAATGGTGTGGACGCCTCGCTTGATGCCCTAGTGGGCTTCTCCCCGGGCGCCTTTCCCTTCCCTTTATCCATAGGCGCCGCCAACGGTTGAGGAGTGGAGACCGAGGCAGGTGAAGACTCCCCAAGGTTGGACCCTCCTTGTTGAGGCTCCTCCAGAGTCATCCTCTCATAACGACTCTTAATCAAGTCAGCAATGCGGCCAAATCTCGTACCTGCAAACAAAACCAAGGTTTAGCTAAGACGCCCAAAAGAGAATGCAAAAGGCAAAAAAGGCACTCAACACACCATCTGCATAATATTCCTCTAAAATAGGCGCCCGTGCATAGGGGTGGAAATCGGTACGGTATCGGTATCCCAATCCCAAATACCGAAATCCCGAATACCAAATTACACCGTAAAGTCAATCCCAATCCCAATCCCTAAATAATTTCGGTATCCCAATCCCAATCCCTAAATATACCGGTATCCCAATCGGTACTTCGGTATCCCAATCGGTATTATCGAATACGAAATTAATTACCTTTACAATTAATAATTAAATATATAAATTAGATTTTATTGTTTAATTTAGAGAAAAAGACTAAACAAAGAGCCTTGAATTAGGATATTATTAAGGAGAATGGAGGAGAGGATACATCTCAAGTTCTTGTCATTGGTAATCTTTAATTCGACGAATTGGAGGTTGACAAACGACTATTAATAGTGATGGAATGATCTATGTATAATTAAATGACACTTTTGGTGGTTCAGGGTCGTATAGTAGTGAATGAGAGAGTCTAGTTGAGAGGATAAAATACACACTAGCTTATATTTCGGTATTGATCGGTATTTCGGTATATACCGATCCCAATCCCGTAATCCCTAATACCGAATAACAAATGAAATTCAATCCCAATCCCAATCCCAAAAAATAATTCGTGTATTCGGTAATACCAAATATAGACAAATTCGGTACGGTATTCGGTATATCCCAAATACCGGTACCAAACTTCCAGCCCTACCCGTGCACTAGTGGGGCGCAAATTTACAGGTGAGGCGCTTATTAGTGCGGCCCCATCTCGCTCTTCTCGGCTTAGAGCAACGGCAGCGTTGAAGCGAACATCAGTACCAAGCTCCCAGTCTGTCCTAAAGGCGCCTCCACTTTCAAAGAAGTAATCCCTATGCGCCTTCATAAAGAAGAACCCTGTGAACCATGTGCGCCCCAATTTAGGGCACTTCGTCACGAAATGGGCGCGCAATTTTTTCCGCCGCTTCAAGGACAGACAGTTGTCCCGGGGCGTCACCGAGAAAAAACGACGGAATAAGTTAAAGGTTGGGCGCACATGGTGAATTCGGCACTTCAGCTTGAAGAGCACAACAATCAGTATTACGGATGGAGATAGGCGCCCGATCGTGCACTCGCAGTACTCCAGAATGCCCTCCAATATGGGATCTATAGGAAACCGGAGCCCGAACCGGAAATACTCCTGATATATACCCAACCAACGGGGCCCACACAACCCTACCCTGGCCATGGGTGATGGAGGCGCATACGTCCAGGTGCGTGGGAGCCCGAGCCCATCGATCAAACTTTTCATCCAAGGCGCCGAGATGGTGGAGTTATGCTCGGGCCCTGCCACATTTTTCGGCAAGCATGTCGTCTCCCAGGGCGCATACTCCGGCGGCCAGGTGCCTTCCTAAGTGGTCATCTTGTACGACCCATCTTCCGGCACGTCGTAGTTCGATGAAGGCGTCGGTATGGGTGACAATGCGGGCGCCTCCACTAAAACAAGTCAAGTAGGCGCACAACCGTTGGAGCAGTAAGAGGCGCCTCCATCGCAAAAATTCACAAGCATTCACGCAAAAAAAAAAAACCCCCGAAAGAGAGAGAGGCTTACCGGTTTTGGAGGGGCCGCCTTGATTCTGAGAAGAGCCCGCGGCGGCGGCAGCATCGGCTGGGAGAGACATCGCGGCAAGTGCGATCGAACGCTAAAGCAGAAGAGAGGCACATCAGAGAGAGAAACTAGAGTGAGAAGGCAAATTGGGGGCGAATGAAAAACAATGCTGAGAATCAACTTACATTTAAAGAAAACCGGAGCGCCTCGAATATCGTGCCGACTGCCACATGGCCAATTCACAACCACCTCGAATATCGTGCCGGTTGTGATGGGGGGCAGGAGAGAATGAGAGGCGGCTAGGGCACAAGGCGCCGGGCAGCAGGCGATGCGAGGCGCCTTCGCCAAATCGAGAAGGCGAGGCGCTTTGAATCGAGGAAGAGCGACGCCTTTGTTATGTCCGGACGGCTAGGGCGCACGACGAGAGGGAGAGCGATGCAGCGTTTGTCATATGCTCAGGGCGGCTAGGGCGCACGACGAGGCAGGGGAGGTCTTGAATATGGCACGAAATCGATGCGCCCGGGAAAGAAAAGGCTTCTACTAAGAAACAAAAGCGGCGAATTTTGGGCGCCCCAAGGAAGAGTCAAATAGAGTGCTAACTCTATGCGCCCGGGTGCGAAGAGAAGGCGCCGACTAAGAAACAAATGGGTTGGATTGTAGGCGCCTTGAGGAAAGATTGAAAGCTGTATGACCGCGCAGGAGCCCGGAAAAAGGTTGGACGAATACTAATAGTTGGGGGCACTTGAGTCGGGGATGCCTGTGGCACGCTAGGGGCGCCTATGCGTTTTAGTAGGGTTGAGACGCCTATTCTAAAAGGGCGTCGGTCACAGCAAAGTGGGGGGCAAGCAGCTGGCCCGATGAAAGTCGGAAGGAGAAAGAGTAAAAGCCTAATAGTTAGGCCCTCAAGGAGTCCAAAGCTTGAGCACCTAACTGGGGGGCAATTGTTGGGGGTGTACGAATGAGAAGGCCTCGATATGTGGGGGAGGCCCATTAAGAGGCATGGGGTCCAAATAGTCTGAGGAAAGCTGAGCTCGCTTAAGACGAGTGAGCCGTGATTGGCGCCCATGGGTTTAGAACGGAACAACAAGTTGACCTGAGCGAGTACTTGCGCGTTAGGCGCCTAGGGTGCGCCTGGGAGTTGTGCGCATCTGAAGAGGGCGCCCGAAATCACCTTCGGAGGGAGCGCCCGGAATCACTCGCATTAAATGTAAGGGTGACGTGGAAATCCATACAGGAAGGTCCAGGTAAGCAATGATCGGCTATAAATAGCGAGGTTGGTAAGCATTTACTCAATTTAGCTTCTCTCACTAAAATCTTGCATTAAAAGCACTTCTCTCACTAAGAAAGATACTGACTTGAGCGTTGGAGGACTAACGGGCCACAAGGCCCACCTCTGTCAGTGCAGGCCTAATCACGAAGGAGTCGGCTGGTACGGAAGGGAAGAGGGAAGATCGAGTGGGCATCAATACGAATCATTCACGAGCCACCCATGGTCGCCTGCCAGTAGTCTATCGGGATCTTGAAGCGAACGACATAGAAGTCATAAGATAGACTGAATATCCATATGTTACCCGTCTTTGCCCATAGCGTTTCCAGGCATTTCGACAAGATTGGGAACGGGAACGTGTGTCCCAGAAATTTGATGATGAGTGTTGAGCTCCAGGTCCTTCGATATCTCAGTTTCTCCTATTTTGTGGTGTGGTTTGTTGCATGTTCTTCTGTAATTTGTGGTTTGCTTCATCATACTTTTGGTGAGACTTGGGACGCGGAATTAACGACCATAGCCATACGCGTGTGCCCCTTAACTTTTAATTTTTTTTTTTTGCATTTGAAGGAGACCGCAACCAAGAAAAAGAAGAAGGGATTACAGGGGGTAGGGGGTGGAAGAAGTTTGAACCGCGATGCGGCGTTCGAAGGTATTGCCTCGACAGTCATCTCGAAGAAGGGCCGCTAGTCCGGGGGGTGGATTAGCAAGCTCATGCATACCGTAGGGATAGACGAGACTGTGCTTCGAGAGCCAGTCTGTGACTCTATTCCCTTACCGATATACATGGGCGATGCTAACCAACTAGTCCTGTCCTAGTTTCCTTCGGATACTAGACAAAAGAGTAGCGTAGGGGTGGAAATGGTCATCTCTGTTCTGAATGAGCTTCATGGCCAACTGTGAGTCTGAATCAACTTTGAGTGCTCTATATCCAAGTCTCCAAGCCAACTCCAGCCAATGGTTGATTCCTCATATCTCCGCAAGAGCAGCTGTGGGACAGTCCCTGAGAATGTGAAGGATTGACTCAGGCTGGCTTGTGCACCGATCACAACAAGGATTCGACACAATTTTCCTGCTGTGCCGGAGGACATTGGTAGCAATCTTCCCCAACAGTGTCTGCCACAAGAAAGCTCTAATATGCTCCGGAACCAGAATTCGCCAAATGGTCTTCCAAATCTTCTCATCCGGGTTCGAGAGGTCTTTGCGTGAGCAAGGTGAAGGCCGATTTGGTGGAGAAGCGGCCATCTACAGTTGCTGACCAGAAAAGCCGGTCCTCCTCTTGGGAGAGCTTATCAACCGCACTCAGAATTTTATGGTAGATCTCGCTCGGAAGGAGGTTGCTGAAGAGCACCGTTCGCCAACTCCCGTCATCACAAGTGAACTAGGCGACTGCTGCCTCCTCCAGCTCCGGTGGAATGTCACCTGTGGCCATCTCTTTCAAAGGAACCTGTAAAACCCATGGATCAAGCCAAAATTAGTGCCTTTACCATTCTTAATATTCCACGCACACCCATTTTTTAGAATGGGAGAAGCTTTAGAAAAGCTGGCCCAGGTAAAGGAACTTCCCTTGACAGGCCGGAGCATGTTGAGACCTTGTCTCTGTCTTTCATATTTCGCTTGCATCACTCGAGTCCACAGTGTGTCTTTTTCTTGGACCAGGCGCCATCCACTTTTAGCTAACATGGCAAGGTTAGCTTGCCAAGTTTGTCTAATGCCCGCTCCACCTTGCCATTTCGGAGTTGTCATCTTTCCTAGGCCACCAGGTGAATTTTACTCTTGTCTAGCTCATCCCCCCACATGAAATCCCTATTCAGCCTGTCAATTCTCTTGCAGATGTTGTTGGGAATCACTTCAGTCTGCATACTGTAAACATGCAAAGAAACAACAAGAGATTTGGTTAGGGTGAGTCTTCCTGCGAAGGAGAGGCGTTTAGCCTTCCAAGGAGCCATCTTCTTCTGGATGTAGAGGATGAGAGATTGGTATCTATCCCTACTCACCCGCCCCCGGATCGCCTGGATGCCAAGATATCGTCCCAAGGCCACCTTAAGAGGAATCCATGTCTGGTGACTCAGTCTCGTTGCCCTCTACCGATGTATGTTTGGGGAGACATAGAGAATTGACTTGTCGTAGTTGACTTTTTGCCCAGAACTATAGCAAAAATCATCCAAGCATTGTTTCACGATCTGGATCTTCCTAGACTCTGCCTCTGCAAAAAGGAGAAGGTCATCTGCAAAGAAAAGATGTGTGAGAGGTGGACCATTAGCAGTTAGCTTAATTGCTTTCCACTGCCCACTGTTAACTGCTTCATCAATCCTGTGCGATAAACGCTCCATACAAAGAACAAAAGAGGTAGGGTGAAAGGGTATCTCCCTGAAGAACACAGCGCGACGGAGTGATAGGTTGAGAGAGCTTGACATTCCAGAGAATCCTCATTATGTTCTGTTCCACACAGGTTATAATGCAACTTATCCAAGTACTGGGAAGGACAACTTCCTTAAGAGTGTCCCTTTGAAAGTCCCATCTTAGTCTGTCGTAAGCCTTCTCCAAGTCGATCTTGAAAATCATTCCTCCTTTCTTTCCTCTCTTCTTTTCCAGAGTATGGAGGACTTCCTGGACCACAATGATATTGTCTGTCGTCTGCTTCCCTGGGATAAAGCTACTTTGTCTGGGTGAAACAAGCTTCTTCATGATGGACTTTAGTCTACAGGTCATAGCTTTGGTGATAGCTTTGAGACTGACATTGTTGAGTGAGATGGGGCAGAGCTGAGTGACCCTCTCTGGAGTGTCGACCTTTGGTATCATCACCAGGGTGGAGTCCGAGATGCTTTCCGGAAGAGAAACCGTAGAAAAGAAAGATAAAGCCATGCCTGCCAACTTTTTCCCCACAATCGCCCACATCTGCTGGTAGAAGACCGCATGATATCCATCAGGCCCAGGAGCTTGAAACTGCTTCATCTCAAAAATCGATTTATGAATGTCCTGAATAGTGAAAGGGAGCAGAAGTAGAATCATCTCCGTCTGGCTTAATGGAGGGAACGCATGTTGCGACAGCTTATCTTCATAAGGGAGATTCTCCTGCAGGAAAAGGTTAGAAACATAATTGAAAACTAGAGAGGCCAAGGTTTGAGGATCGGTCACCCAGTTCTCATTCACATCCTAGAGGGCTTCAATCTTATTTCGATGCCTTCTGATGTTGACAAGTTGAAAGAAGTAGGTAGTATTACGCTCCCTATACTTCACCCACTTATCTCTAGAGCGCCGAAACCAAAGGATCTCTTCCTGCTCGAGAATTCTGTTCAACTCCACCTCAAGCTTTGACCGAAGCTTGGCTAGCCCAGGAGTGAAGGGACTCGCCAGTCTGAAATCGACACCTTTGATTCTAGCTAACAGCCTGTTCTTCTTACTGTGGATGCTTCCAAAAGTATGCGCATTCCAGTCCTGTAACTTGTCTGAAAGATTAGCGATCACATTGGGAAAAGGGGTGTTGGGGTCCCAGGCTGCTGAGATAAACTCTCGCAAACTGGCTTCTGTTAACCAAGCCGCCTCGAACCTGAAGGGCCGGTTGCTGCTGCTACCTCCAATGCGAGGGGAGATAGAGGTCAGAAGAGGGATGTGGTTGGAATGGATCCTAGGTAGATGTGTAACCGTGGAGTTTGGAAAGGTTTCATTCCACCACAAGTTTCAAAGACTCCTATCTAGCCTGCTGGCCTTAAAAGTGTGTTGTTGATCCCCCCTAGTCTAAGTGAATCTTGGTCCAAAGAACCCCAGGTCAATCAGCTCCGCCCGATTAATTCGTCATTGAAAATGCGACATCTCCTCATGGTAGAGGCCGTTGGAGAGGTGTATTTCTCTTCCAGGTTGCGTATGGCGTTGAAATCCCCTGAAAGGAGCCAAGGGAGGTCGATCCACTCACTTTGATGAATGAGATTATCCCACAACAACCGTTGCTCGCTTGATCGAGGTGACGCATACACCGCAGTTAAGACCCATGGTTGCTTGGAAGCTTCTTCAATCCGCAGAGAAATATGATGATCGCAGGCAGAGATGAGCTGTGTTGAGAACCTCTTGGCGTCCCAGAACACCCAAATACCTCCGCTTCTCCCATTCGCTTCCACTCGGATGGAGTTCGGATATCCCAGTTTATCACAGGCAGCATCCGCGGCCGTGGCGCTAATTTGAGGTTCAAGGAGAATGACAAAATCCGGGCGGTAGGTTTGGATAACTAGTTTCAGAGAACGGATAAAAGCTCTGTTGTAGGCACCTCCTACAGTCCAGGAAAAAATATTTAAATTAGAGCTAATAGACATCGACATGATAACAAGGAAAAGAAAGGAAAGGGAGGGAAAGAGCAGAGGGAGAAGTTTCATTGGTTGAGCGCGCCAGGGTTGACGGGTCTGGCATTTGCCGTTAGACCCTCCAGCTGTGACCTGGAGCTTCCTCCAACTGGCTTGTCCGGCGCCTACTTAGCGGCACTTGTCCATGCATTAATCTCTTGTAAGGTAAGAGTTGCGATTCTGGTTCTTGATTTGGATTTGCGATCCTTCTATGACAAACATGTGTCTACTTTTATAAATCCATATTAATTGTGGTCAACTTCTTAAAATAAAAAAATTATTTAAAATATTTATACTGACCGGAACTAGTATTTATATCGATGGTTGCAACCTAACCTAACCTTTGCCTAATGTTTACGGTCAAAGATTCTTTCCCCAATCTCAGGGTTGCAATTATTTGGTAGGACAACTTCCTTGCGGGCATTTGTTTGCATGAATATGATTGATTTTACGAACTCATTTGGTGGGAAAGACCTCGTGGTCCAAGGCTTGGATATTTAATTGGTTGAAGTTTTAAATGTATAGTAATAGTAATAATATAATTGGGTTTTTTATATTTTATATATGTTTCTTTTCTTTTATTATAATAAGATGAATACCTAACTTCATTTTCATTCGAAACTAATTGGGAACTCGAGTAAAGTATCAAATGAACTCTCACTAGTGTCGAGAATTTGAAGCAAGTTAAATTTTGGTAGTAGCTCAAATCCACTTTATTATGGATAAAGTAATTTGATAGTTTAATTTTTTAGACATATTTAAATTTAAGTTTTTGAGGTGTGAATCTAAATTTAGACCCATATCCAAAAGAAAATAGATACATGAGGTTTTTGTCTTTTGTTTTTGAAAGAAACAAAAAAGTGAAAACATCAATATTAAAGGTTAGAATTGGGTTGAAGGCGGTTAGTAGAATAGTCTATATTATCTTTTTGCAAGTACAATCATATCAAACCAAATAGACTCATTTTGGTATGACCCAAATGTGTTGATTCAAATTGGATAAAATCAAAAACCAAAACCATTAAAAGTGCATATGAGTTCATTTGAGTCCTACTCCTATCCATTACTATATGTAAAGCTGAAGTTTTGTTACAGTTGCATAAACATTTCAATTTTGATACCCAAAATTTAATTAAATTACTACTTAGTCACTATAATGTACATTTTATATTTTGATACCCCAAATTTAATTTTAATGTAAAATCATAGAACAATTATGTTTTGGTGTCTAAATTTTATGAAATTTTCGTACTTACAATTTTTTTTAATTTACATATTGGTCCAATTTTAGATTTCACTTGAATCCATGAATCCAATCCACCAATCATTTTGAACCAATCCCTGAATCCAATCCACCCTAACATAGAAGTATAAATTTAGTTTGTACCACACAAGATATTGTATTACTCAACTGTAGAAGAAGATTTGACCATTTTATATTTGCTCATTACGTGAAACATTAAATAAATGATAAAAGAGAGACGACTCTAAAATATTGCAAGAGCGAATTTATAAACTCATTTTGCACATTTATGGGGTACTAAACAAACTTCTACTATCTACATGTAACAAAATATGCAACATCTACATAAGCACGTGTTAATAAACTGCTACGGTGAAAAGGGTTGACTGTTGTATTGACGGCCAAATAAAAGAATTGGTCAAAACCTCTCCATCATATACTTCCTCTTCGTTTCATTTTTCACTCGTCTTCCATAACCTTAATTAGTAATACTATTTTTATGTATTTTGATCACAAGTATAAACGGGTCCATACACGACTCACCAACAGTCTAGAAAATGCAATCCACCATAGCATAAAAGTATAAATTTAGTTTGTACCATACAAGATGTTGTATCACTAGATGTAGAAAAAGATTCAACCATTTTATATTTGCTTATTACATGAAGCATTAAATAAATGGTACAAAAGAGACGACTCTAAAATATTGCAAGAGCAAATTTATAAACTCATTTTGTACATTTACAGGATACTAAACAAACTTGTACTATGTAACAAAATATGTGGCATCTACATAAGCTAGCGTCAATAAAAGAATTTGTCAAGACTTCTCCATCATATACTTCATCTTGGTTTCATTTTTCACCCGCCTTCTATAACCTTAATTAGTAATACTATTTTTATGTATTCTGATCACAAGTATGAATGAGTTTATACACGACTTACCAACATTCTAGAGAATTAATAACTGAACCATGAACCACTAACTTTTTCAACTCAATGTCGAGTTCAATTAAAAATAAATATATATGATTATTACTTATTAGAAAGTCGTCATTTTCCACTATGAGATTTGAAGGTGTGAAATTTTAAGCGAGTTCAAGTTTGTATTCCTTTTGCTTCTCTCAAGAGTTTTTCTTTTTCATCCGAGCTAGAATTGTCAACAATTTTTTTATATAAGGATGAATAAATTGCATTAAAGGGATAAAAACAAAGTCCAAGTCAAAGGAAACAAGAACAAACCAGCAACACAAGGTGTGCAAGCCAAAATGCCGACAATTATACATAGAATGTTTGGCTAGATATCTACACATATCAAATAAGTTTCCATTTTTCTATAAAATAGTAAATAATTATCATCTTAAATACATCACCATAAAAGGAATCAAGTCTCAACTATGCAAATTACAATTCAGTACCTAAACTTAATAGATCTTTAAATTTATAACCTAAAATTATTTTTTGGCATATAAGTTCTCAAATTATTGATGGAACATTACTTTTTAGTACCTAAATTTTTTGTGTATTACATTTTTCTACCTAAACTTTTGAAGTTCTACAAATAGGTCTAATTTTTGTATATGTAATTAAAACACCTTCGAATAAATGGGTATCCATACCCAACTCATACACATTTAGATTATGAAAGTGAATACTCATACCCTACCGAAACCCATCTACAAACTTCCAACCCCATATACGTTACTCATATCCTACACATAATCAACTTCCACCTAATATCAGTATGGATTATGAAAATTACATCAAATTATTCAATAAATTAATCTATTGTCATTCCTACCTCCAACTATTTACTTGGGTGATGCACTAGAATAGGGCAAATTACATCAAAGGTCACCTAGTTTACCAAAAAAATTCACATGTATCACCCGAAAATTTTACTTGGGTGATGCACTAGAATAGGGCAAATTACACGTTTGACAACTCAATTTAGATATTATTATATCTCAAGTAGTTACACTGCTGTAAGGAACCCAGTATCAGTCTACTTAACAGCCTACACTCAATTAACAGTATACATGATCTCAGCTAATAACAGTTACTAACATCTACTAACAGCAAACTTATCTAACTTTGGAAACCAACACTTCTACCATCAACAAACAGACCCACATTTCCTTCTCATGCTACCTCCATGAGACTAACTATTCGTCGCAATACTTCCTGAGCAGTCACTCCTGGCTCACCATTGCATTCTTTCTTCCACACCTCTCCCTCCAAAGCATACTGACAGCAACATTCCAAACCAGCCTGCCAATTTTAACCATAGGCTTTCACCCCCTAAAAACGAACTCATTGCCCACTGCAAATAGCTTTCAAAGTCATTACAGTGTTGGCAAGCTTGATGTATTATTGACATGCTGCTATTGAACACTTCACAGGAGAAGGAACACTAGAAGCATAAGTGCGATCGTGTCTCTGAACCAAGCCCACATTACAAACATAGGTCATCCACTGACTTTCCCCACTGCTGCAGTTTATCTTTTGGTAGAAAGTCTTATCTTTAGTCACAAGATAACACCAATAACTAAGAAGATTTTATTTTATTATATTTAAATTCTTTTGGGTCACATCTTATTGCTGCAATATGGGCATCCAAAATTGATTATAGAATTGACTTTAGGGCGCTGATATTCCACAAGAAGGGAGGAAAAAGAAGAAGAATTCAGCTCAATTATTAATCTGAAACATGTGGTTGCCATCGTACACATGAACAAAATATCAATGCTTTGCATCATTAAGCTTAAGTAGCAGACATTTGGTTCACTGGAAGGTGACCGAAACAAGGCGAAAATGGCAACCACTACTCTGGAGGAAGACGCTGTAATTCCTGCTGCTCCTTGTTATTGGCTCGCGGAGCTAAAGCATTTCGACGAAACGAAAGCTGGAGTCAAAGGGCTGGCCGATGCCGGAATCACTGAGCTCCCTCGCATCTTCCACACGCCGCCGCACCTTCTCGACTACAGGCAATCCACGACTTCTTCAGCCGATGATCCAAACTTCATTTTACCAATCATAGACCTGACAGGAGCCAACGATGACCCCGAAAGGCGAAAAAAGATTATCGAGCAAGTTAGGGATGCATGTGGGAAGTGGGGATTCTTCCAACTGGTGAATCATGGAATCCCGGAAGAGAGTGTACTGGAAGAGATGAAAGCAGGGGTTGGCAGGTTCTATGAGCAGGACGTTGAGCTGAAGAAGCCATTCTACCACCGCGACCTGTCCAGCAAAATTGTTTACAACAGCAACTTTGACTTGTATACCGCACCAGCTGCTAATTGGAGGGATAATATCATGTATCAAATGTCCCCTGACCCTCCCCTCCCTGAAGAACTGCCCTCCAGCTGCAGGTAATGAGATTGTTCTTTTCGATGGATCGTGATTGTTTGGCCACAAAGTTCAAACCCAAAATACGATGGACCGTGCTTGTTATAATATAAAATACCCACATCACCCTTTGCTGCAGGGAAATCCTGACTCCAGTGAAATGATGAAACTGGCGGATTTGCCGTTCCAATTGTTTGTCGGAAGCTCTGGGTTTGGGAAGAAATCATTTGAAAGAGCTGGATTGTGCAGCAGGATTGCACGTCGTGTGCCATTACTATCCAGCTTGTCCGCAGCCTGAACTGACCTTGGGTGCGACCAAGCATCAAGACGATAGCTTCATTACGGTGCTGCTACAAGACCATGTTGGAGGTCTTCAAGTTCTTCATCAGAATCAATGGGTTGATGTGCCACCTCTACCTGGAGCTCTGGTGGTTAACATTAGTGATTTGCTCCAGGCAAGTTTTCTTCCATCCTTAATGTTAATCCTTATTTTGCATTTATTTATACTCATGATTTCATTTTCATTTTCTTGGTTGCTGGGGTTTTTTGATACAGCTGATATCGAATGACAAGTTCGTAAGCGTGGAGCATAGGGTGATTAGTAAGAGCATTAGACCGAGAGTTTCTGTAGCATCCTTTTTCACCACTGGGTTTTCGTCGAATCCTTAGAAAGTACGGACCTATAAAAGAGTTGTTATCAGAAGACGATCCTCCGAAATACAGGGAAACTACAATTGCCGATTACGAATCTCATTTCATTGGGAAAGGCCTTGATGGAAAACCTGCATTGCAGCATTTTAAGCTCTGAAACTTGCCATCTTCAACAGTATACTGTATTTTGTTTGTCTGGTACCTTTCATGTAAGTCCTGGTCTTTGTGAAATTGTGATCAATTTCATATGCACCATACTAGATAGTGTAGAAGTACGGATATGATTTACTAAATAAAAGAGTCTCTGGATAAAGTTATGATGAACAAACAACACCACATTCTTCTAAATTTAAAACGTGCGCTAGCTACATCAGAGAAGCCAGCATTTCATTCCAGATATCAGGGACACCAGGGAGGCACCAGTGGCTGCAATCCGACGATATATCCTTCTGTAGTCGCTTCTTCTTGTTCTTCTCCTCTTGGGTTATTCTGTACACCGAAGGATGCCCGTCTCTCCGCAGAGCCGACATCGATGTGATGTCCTGCAAATACACTGGGAACCTCATCTTCTTCACCACCTCTTTCACCACCACCACCGGTTCTGGCACATGCCTGTGGCTCATGTACGGCAATGGCTTCTTCTGCTTGTAGCACTTCCACCCATTCTCCCTTTCCATTTTCACTATAGGGTTAGCATTTTGTTGGTTTGGTTATCATAGTATCGAGAGGCCGAATTGAAATTTTTACCTGTTGTGTCTAGGAGACATGGTCCGAAAAACGACTTTGGTTTTGCTCGGATCGAGATTGAGGTCGATCCATTTCGCCCATGTTGTCAAACCCTTTTGGTAAGCAACCATTGGGTTCATTTTTTGGTACATCGTCTTCCCTACCATGTAATAGTCCCACCTTGCAACAATCCATTTTCAAACAAGCACTCATTAGGATTTAACATACACTATAACCACAAAGTGATGCACATGTCTGCATAAATGCGTAACTTGTCTGTCTTACTGAATTACTTACGAGCTCCAAGCCTCGGAATGAGTCCACCAATGAGCAGAGTCGAAGACGAGGAAGTCGACATTTCTCCAGTATCTGGCATTCTCTTCAATCATGTCCAGATGCAGAATCCGCTTGTTGCCAGACCCTTTCTTCAGCTCCACCAGCAGGGGAGCCCAGCTGAACTCGATCGTTGCGTCGTAATCCTGTAATTGTTCCATGATTCTCAAATCGGCTTAGTTCAAAGGAAGTAGCCAAAGCATGAATTAAGGTACTATCATCCTAATTCCTACCATAGCATGGAAGGCCATGGAAGGGCCATCATAGGACACCAATTTACGGCCAGTCGGAATAACCCCTTGGACCAAACACACCAGAGATTCCCACTGATTCCTCATTATCGAATCACCCACCAACATTACTCTCTTCCTCCTCATTTTCCCTAGAAACTTCAGGGCATCAAACCTGCACATGTTGTACGAAAGTATGATACCGTATCAAGAACCAGTTCGTAACAACAACTCCTAAACCCAAGCAGTTACTTGTAAACAATCAAATAGAAAGTGCAGTGTGAATTTTGGGTGTACCTTGGAACAGAGCAGCCATGGGGCTTCCACCTCCACTTCTGGTAGTCGGAATCAGGGCGACCGTTTTTCTGGCAGGTGACGGCGGTGGTGAGGTAAGGGCAATTGGAGTCGTAAAGAGGATAGGATTGGTCATAAACCCATCTCCCAGAAGTAAAGTCACATGCCCTTTTAGTAGAAGCCGATGAGAAGAAGCCATGCCTGCTGGTCTGGACAATGTTCACGTCATCGGCCTCCTCGTTCTTGTTCATCCCGCTGCTGGCGCTCCATCCGTCTTCGATGCCGAACTCCGACGACGAGTTGGCGCCGGAGAGGGGAGAAAGAAGGATGGTAGTGGAGGTTATGATGAGGATGGTGAAGAAGAAAGGCAGGGGCTTGCTGGTTTCTGCTGCAGCCATGTTTTTGCTTGTGCACTGCACACCATAAATCGTTGGTTGGAGCTTGTATGGAGGACTTGGGAGTGGTGAAATAAATTTTGAGTGGGGAGTGGTGAGGGAGAGCAGTAAATATTTAATGAAATGGGTTTGTTGAGTGGGAGGTTTATGATTGTGTCTTTCCATGATCAAAGCTAAATTAGTAGAGCTTGATTCATGGAGAATGAGGCATACATTCTTGAAGCTTTCTTGTTTCTACTAAAGGTCTTTCACTCATTGTTCACAATGTCGTTCCTTTCACTAGTTACCTTTCATTATTGTACTTTGCCGGAGAGGAATTGATTCGTATAACAACAAAAACAGGTTGGGGGTAATTATGTTTTCCATTGTAGATAATCCAAGAAAGATGGCGTTAGATAATAGAAATTATAAAGCATTAAATAATTGTAGTTAAGAAAGAACCGAACTTTGTAATGAAATGACATGTTTGTTCACTAAATAAGTAACCTTATTGAAGGTCCGTGGAATAAACTGAATCGATATAGAGGAAATTAAAAAATAAAAAGATAAAAATGACTGGACTTCATCCAAACGTTCCTCCTAGCTATGAGCACTCTCTGTCTATCCATTGTTAAGACCGCGAATCATTAATCACATATATTTGACAAAGTGATATTTCAAATAAGAAAAATGTATGTTTTTTATTCACTTTTTTTTTATATATATGAGTGCAATTGAAACTATAAATCCGATGTCAAGTGCATCAAATCAAGGCAATCTTAGATATTTGGAATAGAAAGTATTTAAATCTATGATCTATAAAACCGGAACCATCATCCCTTTTCATTTTTTCTATATTGTTCCTTCATGATTGTAGAGATACATCTCGTATTACTATTTACAAAGAGGAATAACACACAATTTAAGCGGAAGGATTAAATGTAACTTTAAGATCTAACTAAGCCACCTAAATGTAAGACTTTATTAACTTTAAGATATAAATCATTTTGGAAAAATAAAAACCAAAACCAAGAAGGATTATTGGTATTATAAGTTGTTTAACCATATATTACACGAGATGGGTCGGGTGCACCACCTTGACTTTGCAACACACTAATGAAAAATACAAGTAATAGGACTGCAGTGCATGGAGGGTAAATTACTCAACTGAATTGCAGACCTCCTTTTCTTCAAATAGCATTTCCAACATTCAACTCAAGTCATCTTATCTTAACATTATAACATCTATACAATAATTAGTAGCATCTAATATCTTAGGAAACAAGTAATATATATTTCAAATTATGACAACACATTGTGAATCATTATAACACAAAATTAATTTTGGTATATATTTTTCGTTGGACCCGCCTTAACACAAAATTTGACCGAGTTACTGGCTACACAAATCTACTAATTAGCTGGTTGCAAATCAGTTTATATATAGCCGAGAGTACATGGAAAAAGGAAAGAGACAGAATCAAATGATATGATAGAACCCCTCCCCAATCCATTCTTCCAATTTGCTTTACCCTTTACCTAACAGTTGAAATCATGGATCTGAAAAATAAATGAAGGAGGAGGTGGTCAATAAGTAAAAGGGGGGTGGTTGCGCCGTGACTGGCGGGCGTTGTAGGCCACCATCCCTTGCCATCTAATCCAAGGACAACAGGTTTCCTTTTTTAGCTTCCAAACGTTAAAGAATGACAATAGAAAGCTTCCCCAGTAATGGTAACTACCATTACCCACTCTGTTGTTGTTGTTGTTGTTGTGGCATTTACACCTTCCTTTTGATGTTCTCAGGAAGAATGTAGTGGAAGCACCAAAACCAAACCATCAATGGCAAACAGCAGTAGCAGTACGATACCCTCCCGCTAGGGGCTCAAGTTATTCGACTTGTGGCTACTAGCAATTTGACTCGGATTATCAAAGTTACAAGGTTCTGAACCTACCAAGTACAATCTTGCCTGTAAATTCCAAAGATTGGTGCAATGACATTGGGGATGAAGAGCTCCATCCACCCTAAATTTCAAAGTTTAAGACCACAATCACCTGTAAAACAATTTGATAGTTGTATTCTCATCCAGTTTGTATTTGATCGATCCGTAAGTGCCCATCAACACCCTAGTGCCCAAGATAACAGTATTCAAATGGAAATTACTTCGTGTTTGCAGAAATAGCCTGCAAAAGTTGACAAGCTCGTCCAAGTTACATAGGGAAAAAGAGCTAGAAGGTAGGGGTGAAAGTTTGACCCTGAAAACCCACTGACCCGTCCCGACCCTTCCCGTCCCTGAGGGTCGGGACGGGTCAGTTTGTCTATAGGGTCAGTTTAGGGACGAGTCAGCTTGACCCTATAAGGGTCGGGACGGGTCCCCTGTGACCCTTACTCCCTTAGCAACAACAAATATCTCATAACACATTGGATCTCTTCGTAAAATTTTTAAAAGTTTAGGTACTAAATTGCAAAATAAAAAAAATTGGGTACCAAAATGTAATTTTACCATCAAAATTTAAGGACTTATTTGTAAAACAATAATTGTTAGGTACTAAATTGTAAGAAAAAATAATTTTGGGTACCAAAACGTAATTTAAAAAAAAGTAGTGTGTAAATTAGGGTCGACCCACTGACCCGACCCGTCTCATCCCGTCCCATCCCTTGAGGGTCAGATAGGGTCAAGAAGGAGACAGGGACGAGACGGGTCAATTATACATCTTGACCCTTTAGGGACGGGTCAGGGACGGGACAGGAACGGGTCAGGGCAATTTTCAAGCATTATTTGGTGTTCATCGGTTTCGAAACAACCATAATCTTCTGTCCATTCTAGTGATATGAAACTTGTAGAATCTCTTAATATTCATGCAGTGGAGACACGATGCATTAGAAGAGCAAATTTACTCAGACGGAGACTTGCCTGATGTATTAATGGCTTTGCATGTTCCTCCCATTCAGAAATCCACCTTGAGTCCCCTGCTTCTGATGCCCCATTTCTCAGCGAAGCCAATGTATTGCATTTGTCAGGAAATCCCTCAAACAACATCTATAAATATTTTAAAAGTCGTCAGGCTAGCAAGAAAATAATAAAATAACATCAATCGCCCCGTACATATAAGTTGAAAGTTCAAAAGTACATTTGCATTTTATTCGTTGATACTGAATTTCAAGGCATCACCCATCTCTATACATCCGCTCATGTTGCTTATGACAGTAGCATACAGAAAGAGGAGTTCATAGGAATTACAAGTTTCCATTGGATGTGATGTCCTTGATCTGTGTGTGGCTTGATATGGTGATTTAATCAATTCATAATTAACATGGTGACTCAAATGGATTCAAAGCTTTTGGTATGTTAGTCACAGTTAACTCGAAGAAAACGCTTACGTACCAGAAGTTGATCTGCTAGCTCAGAAGATGATGAAAAGAGGAGTCCATTTTTGCCAACTTCCACCAATTCGTGGATGCTGTGGTCCATAAGATAATCAAAAGAAGACAGACTTCACATATGAACAACTAGTGGATTCCTCAAGTAAAATCGGAAGAATGAAAGGTAACTGTAATTTACCAAGAGTAGGCAGCGGCACACACAGGCAGCCCACAACCAAACATATCTACAACCTGAAAGCCAGCAGAGAGTTTAGAAAGTAAATATGTGTTGAGTTGACACAAGCGCTCCTATGTTACACAAGGAGTGAAAATAGCGGAGGGAGATTATTGCAGGTTGAAAATAGTGGTTACAAGACATTTTACTTTGTTTGGGAGATTTGTAACAGTAACAGGATGGTGAAAAGTCAGGTTAGAAAATACTAGCAGAGCAGAGGTAGTTCTCAGCTGACTAACAATACGCAAGCATTGACCCTCTCCTTGCTCTTTATTCTTTTGTTAGAAAGGGGGAAAGTAATATATATTAAAGAAAACAGTAAGATAAACTTTAACCTCTAATTGTCAATCCAGAATATTAGCTTTACCTTCATTGGAAGATCCAATCCCGAAGATGAAGTGTGCAAGCACACACCAAGATCAGCAGAACCTGTGAATATAAAAAAATAAGGCTATTAAGAACTGAAGTATACATACAACCCCTAGGGTTGGTCTAATGGTAATGTAGGGATGATAACATCCACAGCACAGTCAGTTTAAACCTTAGCGCCATTATTTAAAGAAAAACGACTAAAGATTCAATACAAACAATTGAAAAAACAAAAAAAACGTCGAAACAGATCTTGTACCTAGAAGCAGAGGATAGTCCTCAGCTGACAACCACATTGTACGAAATGCAACATGCTTCAGCCGCAAGCGCTTTATCTTCTCTTCATACTGTTCCTTCTCCGGCCCTTTACCTTCATGTTTCAGTCATATATCCACATTTAAATGATGGGAAAAGGTTGAAGATTGAGAGCTATGCTGCTACACAAATTAAATAATCACTTAACCTGTAATAACAAACAGTAGCCTAGGGTACAAAGTCTTCTTTCCTTGAGCCATCTCTTTCCAAAGAACCTCTTCATCAAGACCATCATCTTCATTCAAGATTGCAGTAACTCGTCTATCATACATAACAGCAGCTTCCAACAGAATGCCAAAATCTTCATCAGGTGTCCTGTAATAACCCCTCTAAAATGAATATCTTCGAAGGATTTACATTTGAAAGTAAACATAAAAGTTCCCACTAGACAGAATATTGGATTATATTGAGCACAGCCACATGATCAACAAGTTCAAATGAGCTTAGCATAGTGATCTGCTTGGGCTTCTGCACATTACTTCAATCATATCCTTCCCTAACAAGTTAGGTAAGACATTCTGCATACATATTATCAGGAGTCTACAACTACTTACCAGCTTGTACTGCTAACAACAAGTGCCGGTCGATATGGTTTAAGAAAAACATGACCATCAGTCATCGTGGTAAATAGAGTTTCCTTTACACCTTGGTCTTCTAATGCTAAACTTTCTGCAAAAGAGGGGGCAAAAAAAAAAAAAAAAAAAAGATTAAAAGAAGGGTGAAATGTGTAGAGGCATAGAAGTGAACCTCATCGGAAATGGTAAGAAGTCTCTGATTACCAAAGCTAACACAATCTCGGATGCTAGGAAGCTGAGTGATACTTTTACCTAGCCTGCAAAACAACTGAAAATGATGCACTTCACCTATGAAGCAAGAGTTAAATTTGTCACACCAATAAATTTCTGGAAAGAAAAGTAATACCTTGTGTTTTTCTTCGATTGGAGTAGGATGAAAAAATTCTGGAGGCTTATCATATAGAACTGTGGCACTGTTGGCTCGCAAAACAAAACAGTAGCAAATGACTTACCAAACGATGATGAAAACGAGGATTCAGAAAAACTGTGGGAGTTTGAGCTGACCCTTACTTAATTCCCCAGTTCTGAGCTAATTCATGTTGCATTGCCTTTGTTACACACAGGGAACCATTAGCCATCTTACCAAAATGCTGTTCAAACCTAAATGAATGACATAAGTCAGTACAGGAATAAGTGTAAGAGCATCATTTAGCAATATGCCGAAAATGCCTAAAAGAAAAGCGACAAATTACCAATGATATACTGCAACAAATCGACTATTTCTTCCCACAGAGAGAGCCATCAAGGTGTATCCAAAGTTGTGCCAGTCAATTATGAATGAAGAATTCCGAAACCAGCTTGCCCATTTCACTGCCATCAAGGTTGGTACGGATGGTGGATTCTATTGAAAAAGTATTTGTGAGAATAGGATTGGTTTTAATTTTTACAACATGAAAGGACCGTCAACAGCAACAGACTAAAAGTTAACTTGGATTGTATGCACGGTTAGGAAAATTAACCCATCAGCAAAAGTAACGTATGTAACTCATATGTAATTGGACTGTAAGATCATACAGATATTGAGACAAACTTCAAGACATCTGTACTTGTATTAAGCTAGAAACAGAACTTCATGATAGAAGAGAAAAAAACCCTTACACTATCAACCTAAAGTGTAAACTCACCTGAACCAGGAAAACATCAGGTCTTACAATTTTGATGCAGAGATACCAAAGCAACATAAGAAACTGAATCAATGGCTTTAGTAGAAGAACCAAAGGTTTAAGGACCTTTGGCAGGCCCTGAAGAAGTATAGGTTTCTGCACGTCGAAAGCATAAATACAAAGCAAAGATACATCAGTTCTATTGCAAGAAATAGGAGGCATTGTGTATGTTGACTAATATATCCTGATCTAGCAAAAGTTTCCATTTGTACCATGTTGTGGACATGGATAGACTTGTGCTCCACTACTGCAGCATGTGGCACAGATCCTATCATTACAAAATAAGTTATGTGTTAATCATTTAAAGGGCTGAACAACAATATTGGCTAAGAGGTTTTACATGCATCTCACCAACTAGGAAAACTGAACATGGTTTTTCTAAGCTTCAAGCAACTAGAGCATTCATAAATACCCAAAAAAATGTTCAAGAGAATCAGAAGTTAACCAGGCTAAGGAAACACAATAAACTTAGCAATTAAAGAATATGTACTGGTGTTGGAACACTTGTACGCCTGTTGTAGAGGACAGAAATACCACAAACATTCATGGTTAAAGGAAGAGAGACATTTGAATGAATGATTCAGAGATACATAAACACGAAAAGAAACAAAGATACCAATTCTGATGGTTTAAGCTAATTCAGAAACAAAAATCTGATCACACTCAATGACCTTCACTCCCGCCAACCTGAAAGTCATCCCAGATCACTAAAGCCCTCAGTTTTCCTTTAATCAAGTCAATTCAAAGTATTTAAGTTGGGTTTGATACCAATTCTGTGGCAGAATACTTTGGGAGATAAAGAAAAACATGTTTCCCATCAGATCCAAAGAACATTTTTCTGGAACGTCCAAGGAAACTTGGTTTCATCTTTCATAAGCCACAACCTACACATGCTAAATAGAACCAACGAAATTTTCAGTCTTCTTCAAAGAAGGGTATAAGATACCTCCATATCCAACAATGTCAACTTCAAGATTTGCCTGCAACACCAATAAAGAACTTTTTCAGATAAAATAATCATGCAGCATTGGCAAAACCATTTGAATGATACGAGATCTGGATACCTGGTTAGCAAGAGAAAGGGCATGATATTGCATTCTAGGACTGCGGCCAATATCACCCAACACAACCACACAGGCTCGACCTCTCTTGTTGCTCATCTTACCTTTTCCCCCGATCTCTTTCTGAGCCTTAAACTATCTTCTCGTTCAAGATCGTTACTTAGTTCGTCTGAAAAAGAACAGTTCGATTGTTAAGAGCTAAACAACTAGGCATTTCTTCCGAGAATCGTAAACTGGAATGCATCAATCCGATAGTACATCACAGAAAGCAGGAATAAGTAAGGGAAAATTGCTGGCAACCAAGTCACTTCAAAGAATGACAATTTTAACCCATCAAAAGATATAGACAAACTGCAATGCAGTATTTCATTCAGTTCGAGTAAGCAGTGCCTAGCTGAGAGCCAGCAGTTAGCATCAATAGAACTGCACCTTCCATGGCGGAAGAGGATCGTATCAGAGAACTTTGAAACGAAAACCAAGCATTGATGTTGAAAGTTGAGAAGCATGTTTTGAAAGAAAGGCGGAAATGAATCAAACGTTGATTTCACAGACGGGTAGTCATCCAATTTATACGCAATTCTCACCAAAGGGCAAGCGACTACAAATATCGCCGGCGAGTATTAGAATTAGAAAAGAGCGCAATTTTTTTCATTGCCCGGCGGTAGCAGTTCTGATCAAGAACGGAAGAGAAATCGGAGTGAAATAGAGAAGAAATTACTGCGGTAGCGGAGCAGGCGGTGGTTGGAGTCCTAATCTCTGACTACGCCTGCGCCGTAGATCAAATGCAGCCGACGGTAAACAGAGAGCGCGGAGAGGAGACTAGCCAGCCAGACGTTAAAAAACACGACTCCGGCCGTCCCGGTGGAAAGTAACTGGGCCTAACTATAACTTCGGTAGTCAACCTTTGACTAGAAAAGCCCAAAATCAATCATCGACTAGGTTCGTGGGCTCATGGGCTCGCCTCTCCGCTTCCCTGCCGCCGGCGCCGCGTGTCTATTCGTCCAAAACCCCGCAAAAACCTCTCGCAACTCTCGCGTCTTTATTTGCGCCTCCTTTCCCACAGTCCCTCTTCTCAGCTGTGCTGCGCTGATTTTCTGCTGCAGAAGACGGGAGAAAAAAATGGCAGCAGCTTTTGAGAGCTTGGGCGACATGTACGATGTGGCGCTGAAGCCTCGTCTCCTCCACACGCTGATGACCGAAGATGTTCCCGACGAGAAGGGGCCGCTTGACTCGTCCAAGTTGTCGAGGGTCGTGTCAGTGATTAAAACGCACAAGCTCTTGTCTGAATGCTTCTCGGAAACAATGGAGGAGAAGCAAATTAAGCGGTGGAAGTCCGCCGTTGAGGACTGGCTCAATCGGTTGATTTCCCTCCTGGATAGTATAAACATGGTACCTATCTTTTGAGTCCCAAACTTCCATTTGCAGACTTTTCTGTTTGTGCATCGAATCTTTACTTAGTGGGTCTGCGGGTCTCTGGTTTCCAATTACTAAAGTTGGTTCATTTTCACCTTTTCCTTGGCGAGTGAAGTAATGAATGACTGCTTATTGTCATATTATTATCATTGTTTTCCACTTAGGATACCTTTTCTGTGTTGCTCCCTGAGTAAATGGTTGATTCTGTTTTAGCCAGATAAATGTTGGGCTGGGATATGTTTGCTGGGAGTAACAAGTCAAGAGTGCAGCCCTGAGCGTTTCTCGGCATCATACATGGCCTGGTTTGACAAACTTCTATCAACTATGCAGGTATTGTTTGTCTATATTCTCTTTAGCTGCAAAAGTTGCAAATTTGGCAGTTTCTTTCTGAGATGTTGGTCTTTCTTTGTTTACTGGCTTCTGTTGTTAAACTCATAAGTAATACATTTCCCATTATCCTATCAGTCATCTGGTGATTCTCAGTTTCTAATGGTGGCTTCTTGTGCGTCCATGTCGGATCTGATTACAAGGTTCTTTTCTTCTTCAGAACTATGTTCTTACTTTTCAGCAGCTCTCTTAATCTTGACGCTAGGATTCATCTGATTTAGGTTGGCTGGATTCCCAAAATTGAAGAAGGATGGGACCTCTTGTGCTGGGAAACTCATTCAACCACTTCTGAATATGTTGAAAGAAGATAGTACAGACACTGTGCAGGTCGGGACTTTCTAACGAATATTTAAGAACAACAATGAAATATCCCCTAAATTACTCGTTGTCTCTGTGGAAAATTATTATGCAGTCTAGAAATTGTTTAATATGATAATTGTTTCAGAATATTGTTCTGAAATTTCTTGAATAAAAAATTAGCATCCTTTATGTTCAGGCAGCTGACATAGTAATAGCAATAGATTCAGGAACATACATGTCGATTTATGGCTGGGTACCATTATGCGTGGTTGTGAGCTTTCTAAAGGGACAATTTATGCCCAATCTACTGCCTCGTGGATTTATGATCTGATTCTAGGTTCAGACGCATTACTGAGCACATTTCAGCTGGTAACTCTGTGCATGTTGGCTGTGGCTTACAGGAAAGGGCATTGCATCTGTTATGCACTATTATAACTTCATTTCCAGCTTCTCTTCCTCGCTATTATGATAGTGTAAGTCTCTGTAGCTTGTAAAAGCTTACATAGTTTTCAGTTATTTGCTGCAGTTATGAACTTATGATAATGGATTATAACTGTGCAGGTTGAAGCTGCAATTGCAACAAAAATATTGTCAGGAAATGTCAGTCTTAATTTGCAGAAGGTGCCCCTCATTGTTTTATAGTCTTCTTCTGGATCTTGGTCGATGTTTGTACCACCAAAATTTTGCATATCATTATGAAACTAACATCTTGCATGATACATATTCTGTTCAATGTTTGCATCCAGAAGCTTGCCTATTGCCTGGCATTACTTCCAAAATCCAAAGGAGATGAAGATAGTTGGTTGTCACTACTCCGAAGGATTCTTATGTTGTCAAATGGTTTCTTAACTGATGGCCTCCGTGGGTTTGAAGAGAGTATGTATTACTAACATGACGCTTTGCTCCTTCTGCTTGGATATTCCCTAAATATCTGTTTTTGTGTTGCAGAATCTAAACAGGATGAAGCTGTGAGATTGATGTTTCCACCAGGGAAGGAAACTCCAAAAACGATATGGGGTCATACATTGGTAGAAGAAGTCTCAGGCAAGGAAAAAAGGATGTCAAAGTTATCCCCTGTCTTGTTACTGATGTCCAGCTGTTCCACCATGCTTACCAGTTCATACCCTGTTCAGGTAGTGTTCATTTATAGAGGAGAGCTAAAATGACATCGATGCATCGTTCATGACATTATGGGACGCGAAAAAAGAAAAACATCGTATCTTATATCCTTTTCAATTTACAAGCAGGTCAATGTTCCAGTTCGGTCATTGTTAGCACTTGTGGAAAGGGTCTTGATGGTTCATGGCACATTGTCAGATTCTATGTCATCCTTTGTGATTGCAGCTGAACAAGAGTATGTGTGTTCAGAGCTCCCAGTTCTGCATTCATATGGCCTAGACCTCCTTTCTGCCTTAATAAAGGGCATGCGAAGGTAAATTACTATTTTTGGACACAGTCAAGTGGAAGTTACCCTCGCCCCGTTTGACTTAACTTTGATGTTGCTTACTTTTCCCTTAAACAGCTACCTTGTCCATATAGACTATCTTGAATCTTGATTTTGTTTACCGCCTCCCATCTGTTGAACTAATACAATTTATGTGTTTTTCTTTGATAGTCAACTACTGCCACATGCTGCATATATTGTCCGACTGGTGAAGGAGTATTTTAGAAGATGTCATCTGCCAGATTTAAGGAAAAAGGTGTATTCAATCTCACAGATGTTGCTCATATCCATGGGTGTAGGTACGTGAATCTCTAAAATTGCTTTTGTCAGTCTTTTGTGTGGTAAGTTTTTTTTCCAGAATGCAGCTTATCTGATGCAACTTGAGAAACTATACACTACTGAGCTCTACTGAGGCGTAGATGAGAGACATCAGAAGTGTCGTCTTGAAACATCTGAACATTATATGCAGTGTTAAGTTCTTTTTCAGGCTTGGTTTGATACTGGCCCTAAGACTTGTATTGCTTTTTAAGCACATTTATATTTTTAGATGTTCTTTTCTTATTGTGTCATTGAAGTTCAAATCTACCTTCGCAGGTCCTCCATGTAGTTGGTTGTACGTAACGACTCCAATTTTATGATCACACAAAATTAATTGAATTATGCTCATTAGTTGATAAGTCTATTCCAATGTTGCTGCCATGATGTTTCTATGGACTTTTTACTGTGATCTAATGGTGAAGTACCGAAATTCATACCGTAAAACAAAAAATAACTAAAGCAGGACTTGACAGAGTTACCCACTCGTTTTTGCTTATATAACTAAAACCCCAATATGCATATTGCATATGTATTCAACCTAACAATGACAATGTAAAACTGCATGTTTGACCATGGACAGGTATTGCAGACTATCTTGCACAAGAGGTTGTAAACAATGCCCTTGTTGATCTGCATTCTGTTGCTCATCACACAATTGGTGCTAGGTCAAATGCTTTTTCTGAGGCATCATTGCAGCCTTTCCAGAGGAAAAGAAAGCACAATGCTAATGGAGTGCTTGAGCAGCAGCAAAACACATCCGCATTGGAACTGACCTTACTTGATAATAAGTCAGCTGCAATGCCAGTGAAAATAGCTGCACTTGAGGCAATAGAAGCACTTCTTACCGTGGTACTATTCTTCTTCAGTATCATTTCAGCAGTCTGTTAATATTAGGTGGCCATGTAAATGAAATGTTAGTTCTAGTCTTCACTGCTAATGGTGGGTTAGAAGATAGTGTGACCTCAATCCAAGTCAAATGAGCTGCAACTATTTTCTTTGAAGCTCAACTTCAAGCCGCAGTATCTTTTTTCACTTTTCAAAGAACTCACAGACGGCACAGGTCTAGGATTTGCTTAGTACTTGATGTAGAGCTAGCTCTCAAACTAACAGCCTCATTTGTCTTGGCTTCTGCCATGCTGTATGTTGTTTAGTTCCCACTAGGCAGCAGCATAATAAACCAGTAAATACCCTTAATATGTGGAAATGTGCTCATTTATTAGGTTTCATTGGTACCAAAATGTGAAGCCTTTCAGACACTTTTTGTTTGTTTTTGTTGGCAGGGTGGTGCTCTTAGATCTAAGTCCTGGGGTTCAAGTATTGATAATCTCATAATGAACATAGCGAACAATTGCTGTATAGGTAGATGGGGGAACGAAAGGAGTTTCTTGTCAGATGAACACACTTCAGTGCATTCAGATTTTCAACTTGCAGCATTGAGGGCACTTTTGGCATCTCTCCTTTCCCAATCTAGCACTCGCCCCCCTCATTTAGCACAGAGTCTTCAGCTTTTCCGCCGAGGTAAACCTTCTCTTTGGCCATAACGCAATGCATCAGTTGAAATGATAGTAGAAAGTGTTTGTTTTAGCTTTTGTTGAACTTTTTCATAATAAGTTTTAGTAGAATGAAAGAAAAGTGTGTATCGGTGGATTTTAGGAAAAGCTGAGTTGATTGGATGAGGTATATTTTAAACAGGTGACAATTTCGAATGTGAAATATTATTAGAGAGTTGACGTTTAGATTTGAATAATTTGTTTGAATTAAGGGTAAATAGTCGTTTTAAGAAAGTTCGATTGAAGAAGTGTGTTTGTTTCAACACAAGCCAACTTTCCCCTTTTAATTTACTTATTTCTAAGCCGAAACAAACACGCCCGAAAGATTATTAGCTGACAAATTGCCTTATGGGTGTTTTCTTATCTCTGTCATTGGTATGATTCTCCAGGAAGACAAGAGACAGGAACAAATATCTCTTACTTCTGTGCCCATGCACTCTTAGCCTTGGAAGTGCTCGTACATCCTCGCGCATTGCCATTGATAGATTCTCATTTGAAGAACTCCCATGATGAGGTGGAGGAAAACACCATGTACAGAATTGATGACATACTACACCAGAGGTGGATAGACGGAACCAAGGAAACCGAGGGCTCACCAGACTACGTGGAAAGACAAACCAACATGGAAGAAACCCCTTGTGAAACACTCTCCACAGTTCATCAATCAGGCGAGAAAACTTCTGTGGGCAATGCAGAGGCTGAGATGAGGCCAGGCAATGATGAGATGATGGTGGATGTAAGACAGCCTAATAATGAAATAGCTCCAGGAGATAGAACTTCTGTGGGCAATGCAGAGGCCAAGAAGAGGTCAGGAAATGATGCAATGATGGCGGTTTTAGGAAAGCCAAACAATGAAACAGCACAGCTCCAGGACTTTGCTTCTATTGGTTCTGCTGAGGATGATGATTCTGTTGCCCCGGGGGACAAAAGTACCGAGCTTGATTACAACAGAGATGTAGCATTGGCGTCTCCAAAGAGGGCGGCTGCTATTGGTGTTGATGTTGAATCAGATAATGAGTCGATAGATTCAATGCCAGATATTAAAGATGTTGATCCCGATTCTGATTAGCATTGGTTAATGGAGTGGGTTTAGGCTTTAGAGATGAACCTCAGGAGTTGAAAGGCTCGTTGTTTTCCTGTTTCTGTAGCCTGATGAGAGGTGGATTGTGTTGTTGCAAGGATGGTACTAGACTTGATGTGCAGAAACATCATCGTAACATAAAAATTTGACGTCAAACTTTGAAGAATTCAAAATTGCTTACTCTCAATCTCCATGCGTCAAATGGAAAAAGTCCCAGAGGAGGTTTACCTGCCAGGGTCCCAAGTCATAATTGACTACTTTATGGAGTGAAGGTTAAGTTAGCATATCGAGATTAGTATGTGGGTTAAGTTCAAATAGAACACATGAACTCCACATATCATCACAAGGGCAGGATGCTTAATATGTTTGATAGAATTACAATGTGAGATTACCAGAATCCTTAACATTCTTATTAGCTTAGGACAATGATGTATTTACTAAGCGATAGATGGTATTATCAAGAACAGATACATACTTTAAAAAACTGACATAAATTACAAATGGAAATCAGAACCTACTATATCAATAGGGAAAGCTTTTTTAGCCACACGAATGACTACTTTCTTTTCTGAATGACCAACAATTCAGACACCAAAGTACAGCTAACAACATGTAAAGCTATAGAGCTTTTTTCAAGAATCGACGGCGACGAAAATCACCTCTTACACCTGTCAAGAACCAGTTGATTCCAATAACTCGAGTTGTTTGTTGTTGGGAGAGTTTTAATAATGGATCTTATATCTCTTATTAACACCCCCCCCCCCCAAACGAAAGTCAGCCAACTCACAAATGGGGTGATAAGGGCTTTCGTTTGCACATGTCCTGAACACGAGAATACTTGTGCTTCACTAATGCGGTCACCGGGATTCAAACACAAGACCTCCCGGCCACAACAGGCTCTGATATCATGTGAAGAATCAGATGGTCCCAATAACTCGAGTTGTTGGAAGAAGTTCAATAATAAATCTTATACCACTCACTAACAACACATTCGCCAACTTTATTAATGACCACCTTCGCTTCTCTAATTTTGGGCCTCGTAGATGAAGGTACCCATAGCGAAATCCTTGTAGTCCTTGAGCGGCTCCAAAGTCCTGACCACGTAGCTCATCTTGGGCCTATGACGGGGTCGGAGACTGAGGCACCGGTAGGCCAATGTCGCCGCCTTCCTCGCCCCAGTTTCCGAGTACTGACCATCGAGCCTCGGGTCCATGATCCTGCTCATTCTCCTCGGGCTGCTCAATATGGGCCTAGCCCACGCCACCAGGTTCTGCTCTCTCTGCGGCCGAGCCTTGTCCACAGATCTCCTCCCCGTTAGCAGTTCTAGCAACACCACCCCGAAACTGTACACGTCACTCCTCGACGTCAGGTGGCCCGTCATGATGTACTCCGGCGCAGCGTAGCCAGGAGTGCCCATGACTCTGGTCGAGACATGGCTTTCGGGTCCTTCCGGCCCGTCTTTCGCCAACCCAAAATCGGATAGTTTCGCAGTATAATCGGAGTCCAAGAGTATGTTGGAAGCTTTGAAATCCCGGTAGATCACCGGCTTCTGGGAATCGTGAAGAAATTGGAGTCCCTTGGCAGCTCCCAGCGCTATCTTCATCCTCGTTGACCACTGAAGCGACGCCCCATGACCTTTCGAAATATAAAATTAAGGGTAAACATAATTTGTTAACCAAACCTATCAAACTTTACAAATTATTAACGAAACCTTTCGAAATATAATATATTAGCCAAATCTTTTGTAATTCTTCAAATATTAGCCATTTTCTGTTAATATCATGATATGACAGTGATATGATGCGCAATTATTATTACCATAGTGGTAAGATCATTATATGACAGATATGATAGTGATATCACTACAACCAATTTTCTTCTTCCCCCAAACATAGCAAAATGGATATTATTTTGTAGATCTTAATAGTGCGTCATTTCTATGCAAAAAATAATAAAGAGTTAAAATGAAAGAGATATGACACGATTAAGATAAACGAGCTATTATAAAAAATGGTATTTGACTAGTAAAAAAACTTTCCTCTCTCATCTGAGATCCATGCTATCAGCCAAATGAAAAACAAGGAAGGTAACATTACCAGTCCGCCCATCTTGACACCCTTCCTTATCCATGTGCATTTTTTGCCATTAGATGAAAAAAACAGACAAATTGCATTTGTATAGTCAAAATTTTGGTGTTTGTGACAATAATAGCCATTGTTTTTAAAATACACAAAATAGACAGAATTTTGAAAATTTCAGGACAAATATAGCTATTTGCATTACAAATTTTAATGATGTTAGAAACTCTTTCAGTTAGGTTAACGTTAGGCTGACTCGAATACCAAATCAACGCACACATCAACGACAACTTAGTAGTTGCTGACACGTAGATGTCACGTGTTATTTTAATTAAAAATTCAAACGAATAATTTTAATTTTAATTTTTCTATACCTTCTCCGCCTACCTCTCCTTCCCGGCCAATGGCTTCTCCTTCCCGGCCTCTCCCCTCGAAACGAAGATGGCAATTGCAACCCTTGTCACTATTTAAAATAATTGAGCAGGGACGGAGCCAAGATTCTTGGTTAGGAGGGGCGAGATTTTTTTTCCAACATACTTATAGTGATAAGAAAATATATGAGAAATTTTTAAACACATACAAAGAGCTCACAAATTTTTTAATACATAACCCACTTGAAATTGTTTCAAAATCACAAAAATAATAATTTATCTCTTCTAAACTCATGATAAACCATGTGTTTCATACATAATATATTTACCAATTATAGATACAAAAGCGATTTTTTTTAAGAAATACGAAACAACTTGTAAACAAATTGGAAAAAAATACAAATTTTTTTAATATAAACTAAAATAAACTTTGATGAAAGAGGTCGAGTTCAAACTATTATCTCTCTGTCACATTTTATAACAACTCTTATATCTCTATCACATATAATATTAGTTGTGTCTCATAAAAACAAAATACTACATACATTAATTTGTCTCATAACAATCGAACACTGAATACATCTTATTACGTTTCCGGATATTTTGAGAATTTAGAAGAGGGAGCACTAAATAGAGCCAAAAGCTAGATTGTGATGAAGCTTGATTGTCATGACTGATGAGTGGGGTGGAAAAGAGCTGCTGATTAACCAATAACTAAAACAAGCTTAAATTAAAAAGCGAAAGTTTAAACCCCTGTTCTCCAAGCCAAGTCCTCAATTAGGTGACTATTATTGCCACTACGACACCAACAATTATTGTATCAATTACTTACACTTTTAGATATTTAGCACCAAGCTGTCTCCGTCCCTGGGCTGATGCATAAACACACCCAACTTGCCATTTACCACTTTCCCCAAACATAGCCTAACTCTCTCAAATGGTAAAGGAAACCGTACCGGAGGTCGTACCAGATCCGTCAGCGGTAGGGTATTTAGTGGTACAACCGTGGTTCAATCGTTCTGTACCGGCAAAATACCGTTTTTGTAAATAAAAAAATATTTTTTTGTTAAAAAATCGTATCGGCGGATTCAAGATACCGTATCGGAGTAATACCGGAATAAAAACGCAATATACCGGATAACAAATCTGAATAAACTAAATAGGCATATGTAATATAAGAATATAACAATCAACAAATGGGCCCATTCCTAAGCCCTAACCAAGTGGGCCATTTTGAAATCTCCACCTACTAACCCTACGTCCCCAATAGAAACCCACTCCCAAGATAGTTGCGGAGCAGTGAATCTGCTTCCTCTTCTCTCAATCTCATATACCCAGAATCCTCCCAAAATAAAGAGCCCTCCAACCATTATCCTACATTCCTACTAATTCCCCCTTCCCCTAGACACTCCACCTTCCCCGTCGTCTCCACCAAGCCCTCCGCCACCTGCGCCACCAAAGCCACCAAAGAATCCAACGACTACATCCTTAACATCGCAGAGATTGAACCTAAATTTCGAATCCTCAGACAGAGTGTCGTCGGGAGGAGAGAAATCAAACGTCTTCAGCGCTTTCTCCCGGTACAGATTACAGATCCGCCGGTACCGAGGATCTCTCAACACTTGCTACGTTTCAGAGATCTGCTTGAATTTCACCTCCGTCTCTTTCTTTTTCTCCAGATTCTTGTCTAAATCTGTGTTCCACGGGAGATCGCGATCCCAAATTCTGAAAGCGCGCTCTCTCAAAAAGCAGTTCGCGAATTTTTCACGAACTCCCCAAAAATCGCGTTTTAGCGATCTAGAGCGGGATCGTGGAGGGTGAATAGGCAAATTAGGTTACATAAGTTTTGAGCTTCGGCAGTTTTTTTTATATATTTTGTATGCCTAAAACGACGTTGTTCCCATCCCATAAACCCAACCCCGGTTAGACCAAAACCGGGCGATTTTTTCGTATTGTGCCGGTTTAACCAGAAAAACCGGCCGGTATGATTTTCTGGCCACTAATAGTCTACTGTGCCGCCCAGGGTCCAATTTCCGGTTTTACCGGTTCACCCGACCGGTACGATCCGGTTTCCTTTAAGAGCAGTGTTTTTTTAACCAATGATTATTAAAAAATAAACTCTCTCAAGCAGTATATGTTATTATTATATAACAAAAAAATTAAAGGGGAAGGGGGGGGGGGGGGGCACAGTAATTACGTGTGAAGAGATGATTCTCGAGGCTGCCACATGGCATGTACTGGTAGACCAAGAGCCGATGCTCCTCTTCGCGGCAGTAGCCAATCAGCTTCACGAGATGCGGGTGACTCAGCTGACCCAGAAATATAATCTCGGTCTGTACATGTCAATACCCGTAGCAATATAATTATATACCAAAACCGGTTGCTGTTAATCAAAGCCATTTTTATTTATTCATATTTTTACATAATTTCTAATACAATCCTCTTCTGTATTACCATGGAAATAAACGAAAGTGCAACATAATAATTTAAAAAAAGCAGCCTTTTGTATTATTATAATTGTAGAAGGTATTGTTTGAGTTTATTACAATCATTCAAAAATATTAATCCAATGTGTAACATGCTATTCACTTTTTTGTAACTGAGAAATAAATATTCCATAATATTTAATATAAATTAAATTTAAATATCCAAATTAGCTCTTACAAATGAGAATATGTAACTTGAAGAGTTTATTTTGTAAGGAAGTTGTTAATCATCATGGGCATGGCGTCTTCCAACAATTCGAATTATAGGGACTAGGTGGTTTATTATATGGTATTAGAGCAGGTTCGTTTTTGAGGTCACGTGTTAAAATACTCCTGACTACCAATATTAACCGTTGTCTTATAGCACATGGTATGAATGGTCAAGGCCATGAGCTTTGAAGTAAGCAAATTAATAATGATCATCTAAAAACAAAAACTTTAATTTTAAGACCATAATAAGGATACGTACCAACCACTCACGGTGGCCCTGGAGGCCGTCGAGATCGAGGAGCTTGACGGCAACCGGCTGGGCCTTCAAGACGCCTGGCCGGAGCTTGTCGTCGACGAAGCCCTTGTGGAATGTGGACCGGGCCGAAACCGCCTTCGCCGAGGAAGTTGCTGTCGGAGAAGCCCCGCGTGATGAACCGAAGCTCGGCAAGGGGTGAAGACGTGGAGGCCGCATGACCCAGCTGGCAACGAGTCCGGGTTGCTAAGATCCGAAATCCTAACCCGGCCTCGGAATGAGCTCAGCTTCGCCACCTGTTTCTTCACGTTTAGGACCGACGAAGCTGATGATAACGACGGCTGTGGCTGCTTCTTTTTGCTCTCGTTCTGATGACGTGCCGTACGGTCTCCGAATAAGCAGCAGAAGAGGAAGGAAACACGCCCAGTTTTGTCCGTCGCCATTTTGAAAACGTAAGTCGCGTACGTATATATGGTTTGGTAATGAGTTATGGTCTCGAGGGTGGGTCGTTTATATATAAGAGGGAGCTATTTATGTGAAAGATGTGATGGTTAGTATAAAAAAAATGACTATTTCTCTAACTATGTGGTATAATTTATAGCATTCATTATCCAAACTCTCCCAACAATTTAACTTATTAGAACCAACTGCCACCAACTTCTTAAGTTATTTCTATGAGTATAATGTAAGTATGTGGTATATAAAAAAAATACTATTTCCAGCCTGTATGAGTGATTTTATTTGAGGGGGCGTGTTAGTATATGTGGTATAAAATCCAGTATCGAACCTCTCTCAACAACTCGAATTATTAAAACCAACTGGTTCTTGACATATAATACCCTATCTTCATTTGTTTTACATATATAATTAGTTTTTCAATACTTATCATATTTTCTTTTATTTTTGTTTGGATTTCGAATTTGTAATATTTCTAAGGAAAATTAAATTAATTATGATCCACAAGATAACTTTAACCCATGTCCGTCGAGAATGATTTATACGTCAAATAACAAAATTTTATATACCTCTACTAGAATAGTTTCATATAGTTAGTACAATAGCCTCCATGGTGAAATTTGCCAAGTTACCTCCATTAGTTACTATCTGGTCGGAAAGCTGAATGGAAGAATTTTCGATGATACGCAGAATACTTTCTCATATTATATACCGTATTAGTTTCCGTACGGGATATCAGTTACAAAACTGTGACAAGATTTCCACGAATATGAGGTCGCAGTTATAAATCAATTGATCCTGTAACTTGAGTTATTAATTAAGAAGTATTCATATATGAATGTTACCCGCTTCCATATATAGATAACTCGGGCAAGAGTTCATCATCAAACGTTTATTAGTTGCATAGTAATATTTTGTTCGTATGGTACCATTTCATTTTCGTCCTCTGCTTATGGGATACGTCCCTATCGGTCGGTGTTGTGATGTAAAGAGAGTCTAAACTAACACTCTCATTTTTTTATATCTTTGTCAATTAAAATAAAGAAGCGAATAACAAACAGGCTGTATTATTAGACATCCAGAGAGAGCCGACGTACGGTTACGGGCTGAGAAATAGGGTGACAATTTTGACTTGATTAGTTTTACTCGATATGTTTTGAGGCAGTATTATCTGACCGATAGGTGGGGCAAGAAGAGTATGGGTAGTGTCCTCAATTTGAGTTGTTCTGACCCGTTCTATTTTTACCGGTCCTTGTTTAAATCACATGTAATTTTACTCAAATTATTTAGAATTTTAATTTTATTACCTAATATTTTAGCTATAATAAAGTTATAAATATGTGAGAACCCTCAATTTCAAGAATAATTTAACTACATCATCCATGTTATGGTTAGTTTCTTGAGTATTTTAATAAATAAAAAAATATTTTCAAAGTTTTATATTTAAATTACATACCCATATGAGTCAATCTATTCCCAACCCATGCCCTGTAAAAATTATTCGACCTATCATGAGACTAGTATTGATATCAAAATAACCCTGCCAGCATACCCCATTGCTATTCCTAGACATACAGAGGGGGAGAGCTGGTGGTTACTGGTATATGAAAACCTTGCAATAAGATTTTTTTCCCCAACTTTATGCTTTGTTTTTTGTTGTTGCTTTTTTAGGGTTTAGAATCTATTATTAATGCAAACGGTCAACAGTTTATATGTCCTTAGAATCAGGAGGCCGGGAACCCTTGCCCTGGCCCCTGAGAGAGAAAAAAAGGCAACCAAAGTCCCTTTCTCTTTTCTGTTTTCTCGTTTTCGATTCTCAGATTATTTATATTCTATGTACTCTGCCGAAACCTTTGTTCCTTCCGTACGTACGTTATCGTCTAATACAAATATCAAATGCTAGTGTTTCAAAATTATTTAATTGTGTTTTGTTAAACTTTTGTCGTTATATAGCCCTTTTCTATGTACAAAGTTGTATACTTGCATTGTTGTCTGCAAATTATAAATTCTTTAGGGAATTTTTCTTCTACTAGGCGCATAGCTACAGACAGAAGTGATAAATTGACGGGTGGATTCACGAATTCGAATTTCGTCGAAATAATCTTAGATCATTATGAAAATTTTGAAAGGTTTATGTAGTAAAATGTCATCGTAAAAACATTTTTTACCAAAATGTAAGTTTTGAATAATATTTTCATTAACAAATTGATGTAGGTACCAAATTATAAAATATAAAAATTATATTTAATTAATTTTAATTTTTCCAGCAATCCTTGAATTAACTAGTTTATTTGAATTTTGATTAAATAAATTGGATTAGTTTGATATTTTAATAGATTGATTAGATTAAATTGATGGATCATATTATTTTATATGAATTTTTCTTATTGATGAAAACGAAATCATGAAAATTTAAAAGATGCTTAAGTAAGGAGGAAATAAGCATGCCTACTGTTGGGGGGGTGTTCGGAAGTGATATAGCTTGCGGTCTGTGAAGAAGCCTAATATGAGGGAGGCGAGTCCTAAAGAAGCCCAAGAAGAAACGAGGCCCGCCTAAAGAAGCCCAAAGGCATGCGAAAAGAGGTCAGATGGGTAAAGTCGGGAGCCTGGCCTTTCATGATCGAAGAGATGCGTTAATTGGGACGCCTGAAGAAATGGCGGCATGGACCGATGCTAATTAGGCGCCTGGCGCATGTCCCGCGGTTGAGAGCATCAAACCAGGCGCCTAGGGCGAGCGAAGCATTAAAAGAGGTGATGACGTGGAAGCCCGTACGGTAAGGCCAAGATGAGCGATGAACAGTTATAAATAGGATGGTTGGTAAGCATTTACTCAGTTTGGCTTCTCTCACTAAACTTTGGGGAAAACTACTTCTCTCTCTAAGAAAAGGGGCTAACTTGAGCGTTGGAGGATTAACGGGCCACAAGGCCCACCTCTGTGTGAGCTGGCAGTTCCGCGAAGGCAAGGAGTACGGTGTGTGGAGGAAGTTATCAGATCGAAGAGGCTTCAACACCTACTTATTTGGAGGATCATTACCGGTTCAGATAGCAGTTAGTTATTTTAAGTTAGTGTTTAATCACTAAATGACTTGATTTGCAGCCCTACATACAAGTTGTAGACAAAAACATATCATATATCAAAGTGGATATTATATTTTAAATCATAATTAAAATCTTTTTTTGTGCAAAGTACTTGAAAATTAGAGTTAAAATGAAACATGTATGATCAGTTAAAAATAATTGGAATTACTTATAACAAAAATTAAGAGATAAATCTCTACTGTTAAATTAAGCTAGTTTGCACCATAATATAAATGAATAATTATAAAAAGTATGAGATAAATCTCTAGTATTAAATTAATCTAGTTTGCACCATAATATAAATGTAAAATTTTAACTCGTACTATAATTTTTTTACAATGATATAGTATAAATTGTACCATGTTAAAGATACAAATTGAGTTGGTAGATTAAAATGTTTATGTGAACCAAAACATTGATACTAAAGTATTTTTAATATTATAAATTCATCCGAGAATAAGATGACTCCAAATCATGAATTTAAAAGATTTTGTAGAGAACTCCTTTTTTATACTTATCCGTTTCCTGTAATTAATCAATCAATTATCCTCTTTTGTCTTTATATAGGCTGCTAGTTTGCGGGTGACTTTCCAGTTCCCAGTGGATTCAGACAGGTGAGCTAACAATTTGTCTTTTACTGGTTGTTGGGATAACTAGAATTGAGTATGCACTTTATTCATTATTTTTAATTTAATTTCTTTTCTAATTGGTCATCAACGGTTAACACCTAGGGGTGGTGTCACGACCCGAAATGTCGTGGCCGTGTTGATCGTCTGAAGAACGCTGCCATCTGGTTGTCTTGTCATGAGAAGGGTAAAGGGGGCGACATTAGCGATAAGGCGTTGTCTGCCTGTGCATCGCATCTAGCCGAGTCAGGATGTGGCTATGAAGGGGATCGTTGCAAGAGAAGGCACAACTGGTCGGAGGCTATTGCCGTCTCCCTGATGAGCCCAAGGCAGGGCGAAACCAGTTGGCATGCGTATGCAGAGAGGCTGGTCTTGAGGAATGAGTGCACCTCAAGACGCCGCACGGACTTCGGAAGTCTATGTCCGTGACAAATGGTATCAGAGCCTGGTTAGGCTGAAGAGCCTAGTTCCTCTCTCAGTACGACATAGGTCGTGTATGGGCCGACCCTATGCCTGAATGAGAGGCGGTCCTAGGTGAGCATATCAGGCGGTCCGGACGCAGATACACATGTGTTGCGCCGTTGTGGGGGACCTCGACAGGCTGAAGATGCGGCGGCCGAGAATGCCGTTCAACCGAGGAACTAACGCTAGCAAGAGCGTAGGGTGAAGGTCGATTGAGGTACAAACGCTGGGAGTAGCGTAGGGTGAAGGTCGACTGAGGTACTAGCGCAGCAGAAGCAAAGAGTGAAGGTTGATGTCGAGGGGCAAAGCGGTATGTGCGTGGGGCACAGCAGGCTAGCGCGAGAGACGCGACCGGAGCCTGTCCGTCAGAGGATGGTATCGTATGCGGACGCCCACAATCGGTTCGAGAGTTGCAATACATGCTGCGGAGAGAAGCATTCTTCACCAGCACGAGGACGTGCTGCATTATGAGTGGTGGAGAATGTCACGACCCGAAATGTCGTGGCCGTGTTGATCGTCTGAAGAACGCTGCCATCTGGTTGTCTTGCCATGAGAAGGGTAAAGGGGGCGACATTAGCGATAAGGCGTTGTCTGCCTGTGCATCGCATCTAGCCGAGTTAGGATGTGGCTATGAAGGGGATCGTTGCAAGAGAAGGCACAACTGGTCGGAGGCTATTGCCGTCTCCCTGATGAGCCCAAGGCAGGGCGAAACCAGTTGGCATGCGTATGCAGAGAGGCTGGTCTTGAGGAATGAGTGCACCTCAAGACGCCGCACGGACTTCGGAAGTCTATGTCCGTGACAAATGTCACGACCCGAAATGTCGTGGCCGTGTTGATCGTCTGAAGAACGCTGCCATCTGGTTGTCTTGCCATGAGAAGGGTAAAGGGGGCGACATTAGCGATAATGCGTTGTCTGCCTGTGCATCGCATCTAGCCGAGTCAGGATGTGGCTATGAAGGGGATCGTTGCAAGAGAAGGCACAACTGGTTGGAGGCTATTGCCGTCTCCCTGATGAGCCCAAGGCAGGGCGAAACCAGTTGGCATGCGTATGCAGAGAGGCTGGTCTTGAGGAATGAGTGCACCTCAAGACGCCGCACGGACTTCGGAAGTCTATGTCCGTGACAAATGGTATCAGAGCCTGGTTAGGCTGAAGAGCCTAGTTCCTCTCTCAGTACGGCATAGGTCGTGTATGGGCCGACCCTATGCCTGAATGAGAGGCGGTCCTAGGTGAGCATATCAGGCGGTCCGGACGCAGATACACATGTGTTGCGCCGTTGTGGGGGACCTCGACAGGCTGAAGATGCGGCGGCCGAGAATGCCGTTCAACCGAGGAACTAACGCTAGCAAGAGCGTAGGGTGAAGGTCGATTGAGGTACAAACGCTGGGAGTAGCGTAGGGTGAAGGTCGACTGAGGTACTAGCGCAGCAGAAGCAAAGAGTGAAGGTTGATGTCGAGGGGCGAAGCGGTATGTGCGCGGGGCACAGCAGGCTAGCGCGAGAGACGCGACCGGAGCCTGTCCGTCAGAGGATGGTATCGTATGCGGACGCCCACAATCGGTTCGAGAGTTGCAATACATGCAGCGGAGAGAAGCATTCTTCACCAGCACGAGGACGTGCTGCATTATGAGTGGTGGAGAATGTCACGACCCGAAATGTCGTGGCCGTGTTGATCGTCTGAAGAACGCTGCCATCTGGTTGTCTTGCCATGAGAAGGGTAAAGGGGGCGACATTAGCGATAAGGCGTTGTCTGCCTGTGCATCGCATCTAGCCGAGTCAGGATGTGGCTATGAAGGGGATCGTTGCAAGAGAAGGCACAACTGGTCGGAGGCTATTGTCGTCTCCCTGATGAGCCCAAGGCAGGGCGAAACCAGTTGGCATGCGTATGCAGAGAGGCTGGTCTTGAGGAATGAGTGCACCTCAAGACGCCGCACGGACTTCGGAAGTCTATGTCCGTGACAAATGGTATCAGAGCCTGGTTAGGCTGAAGAGCCTAGTTCCTCTCTCAGTACGGCATAGGTCGTGTATGGGCCGACCCTATGCCTGAATGAGAGGCGGTCCTAGGTGAGCATATCAGGCGGTCCGGACGCAGATACACATGTGTTGCGCCGTTGTGGGGGACCTCGACAGGCTGAAGATGCGGCGGCCGAGAATGCCGTTCAACCGAGGAACTAACGCTAGCAAGAGCGTAGGGTGAAGGTCGATTGAGGTACAAACGCTGGGAGTAGCGTAGGGTGAAGGTCGACTGAGGTACTAGCGCAGCAGAAGCAAAGAGTGAAGGTTGATGTCGAGGGGCAAAGCGGTATGTGCGCGGGGCACAGCAGGCTAGCACGAGAGACGCGACCGGAGCCTGTCCGTCAGAGGATGGTATCGTATGCGGACGCCCACAATCGGTTCGAGAGTTGCAATACATGCTGCGGAGAGAAGCATTCTTCACCAGCACGAGGACGTGCTGCATTATGAGTGGTGGAGAATGTCACGACCCGAAATGTCGTGGCCGTGTTGATCGTCTGAAGAACGCTGCCATCTGGTTGTCTTGCCATGAGAAGGGTAAAGGGGGCGACATTAGCGATAAGGCGTTGTCTGCCTGTGCATCGCATCTAGCCGAGTCAGGGTGTGGCTATGAAGGGGATCGTTGCAAGAGAAGGCACAACTGGTCGAGGCTATTGCCGTCTCCCTGATGAGCCCAAGGCAGGGCGAAACCAGTTGGCATGCGTATGCAGAGAGGCTGGTCTTGAGGAATGAGTGCACCTCAAGACGCCGCATGGACTTCGGAAGTCTATGTCCGTGACAGTGGGCATTGGGTGGGTCGGGTGGATTTTGACCATAAAATGCAGCCACCCGCGCTTAAACGGATTGATAATTTTTAACCCACCACCCACCCACATTTAGTCTCGGGTTGGGTCGGGCAGATGGTGGATGATGCGGGTGGGTTTGTGGGTTCACCCACATCACAATGTATATAATATAAATGAGTCAACTTGACATGATAATAGGTGAAGAGAATCATCGAGGGAAACAAGAAGTTGAAATAGGGCGAAAAATGTCGAATTAGTTCTTAAATTGGATAGAAATTCTATTATGAAAGAGTTTTCTACAGATTGAGACGATTATTAGGTGCAAGGAACTAAGGAAAACAATTCCTCAAAGGAAAGAGCGGTGATCTAGGCACAAGAATTAGAGGAAAAAGTCAAGGCAAGATGAGGGGATCTCTATTTGGAAGGTTGGCTTTGAGGTTCAAACTCCAGGAGCAGTCCGAGTTTATATCTAACGTCTCCACTCTCCTCTCTCTAGCGCCAACGACTTTGATCTTTTTGCTGTTGGGTTGAGCGGGTCACCCGCACACTCACCCACAACCCAGCCACCACCCGACGGATGGCTCCCAGCGCAACCCGTCACCCACCCACTTAACGAAATTCGGGTCAAATGCGGGTGGATCGACCCAAACCCGCGGATGATCCGCCCGCATGCCCAGCCCTATTAACACCCACAAACATTTTCTTAATGAGGATGAAATTAATTAAAGATACTCTTATAAAAAAATTAATTAAAGATGTGAAACTAATATTGACGGTACTTCTTTTTCCTCTCTTTCTAAAAATTTTTTCTTTGAAAATCTTCGTTATGGGGCCGCACTGCGCAACTCCGGCTATGACCTGGGCAGTGACAGAGCTAGGATTATAGGTTAGTAGGGGCCAATTTTTTTTCTTACAATGAGAAAATTCAACAACTAAATCGGATTTTAAAATTAAATAAAATTTCAGACGTATTTTTTAAGTCTAGATATACTCTATCATATTGGTCTAATTTTATTATAAGAAAATATATTATGTGCAATATTTGATGACTGTAATTTAAAAAAAAAAACATAGGCATAGAAAGAATTGTTTCTAGAATAGAAACCGGTGTAAGCTGTTGTGTCTTTTTACTCAATCACATAGGGTTTTTACAGAGTACAATGACAGGCTCCTATAATAACTCTAACACTAATATGGAAAATACCTAACTTTTAAAACTCTAATAAGGAATATAACTCTTCCGAATTACATTCCGGTACTCATAGTATAAAATAATATTACACGTACTACACATACTCTAATAAGAATAACCCGTAGTTCAAACTGTTGTGGTTCACAGTTACTAAATTAAAGACAAGAAGATACTAAAGCATAGGCGAGTTAGTTAGAGACACAGACCCAACAACTAACAAAATGGGATGGAAAATGGCTTAGAGGGAGATTCGAACCCCTACACTAAGCTTTAAAATTGCAAAACAGTAGAACAAAACCACTACGCCAACTCTAGATTCCCATGTGGACCCAAGTATTATTTAGAATTTTAGGGGGGGCATGGCCCCTCCTAACAAGGAGATGGCTCCGTCCCTGAACCTGGGCTTCTTTGTTTTCAGTGGATCCAGCAAATCGGATGACCTTCAGGCCACCAGAGAGGAAGGAGGATGGGTTATGTCTTCCTACATAAGTGAAAAAGCGAAGAGAAGAGCATTTGAGGGATACATTGATTGCACATTTCCTCATACCTCCTCCAAGCCAGCTAAGCTTCAACAATGGGCAACGAATCTCTTAGGTCGGAGATGGTGTGGTTCAAGTGACAAATTTAGCCCCCATCTAATGGTATTTCCAGTTCCTTCTGCGGCTACCAATAAATGATTTTTTCAATCCTGCATCAAGAGCAAGATCCAGGTCTTCTGGTACTAAGGATTCCGATGTGATTGGGTCAGCTGCAACTGTAATCACTAAGGTAACTGTCTAGCCCCTACATCAAATGGGAGCCTATATGTGAGTTTTGTGGCTGTGGTTAAGGGACCATGAGCAAATGTTGGGAGTCATAGGCCACTGTAGCGGCAGCTTGCTGCTTCTAATTCACCAGAATCTTATGGGAGGTTGGTATCTCAGGCTACACCAATTGGGATGAGAACAATAATAAGAACCATTGGATTACTATAGGTGGCCAACAATTAAAGAAGAAGCATGCAACTCTCTCTGTTGGCCCTGCTAAGTTAGGGGTAATGAGGTCAGAAAAAATGAAGGTCTCAGTTTGGAATACTAGAGGATACAAATATAGTGAAAAAAATAAAGTTGGAGGAATCAAAACTATGGCATGAACAAGCAGATGTCCTTTCCAATCCGTCTGCAAATTCCTTTGATGCTGAAAAAGAAAGAAGTAATGAGCTCAGACATTTGCTGATGGCAGAGGAGTCATTTTTTAGACAGAAGTCAAGAGAGATATGGTTACGAGAGGGAGATTCAAACTCATCCTACTTTCATAGGTCGGTTAAGATTCATCAGAAGAGAAACACCATTCGATAACTCCTTCTATAGAGAAATGTTAGGATATATGTTAGATACTAAGGGATTGGTCAAGAAGAAACTCCAAAGTTCACAGGTGGTTGATATCTATAGGCCAGTCACCTTATATAAAATTAAGAAAACTATATTTGAATTCAAGGGTGAAAAAAGCCCTAGGCCAAACGAATATTATGCTTGTTTTTTTTTATGTTGCATGAGCATCGTTGAAGAGGAGATTACTACAACAATCAAGTAATGTTTTGACAAATCCAACTTCCCACATGAGGTAAACTCAACCCTCCTAGCCCTAATCCCCAAGACTAAACTCAACCCGATCTTATTTTTGCCCTGAAGACTTTGGACCCTACCTGACTCTCCAGGCCCAGTCGATCCGACATGTAATCAAGGCCATAGTTACAGTCCTAATTACAAATTTAACATTGATTTCTCTTTTTTTCTTTTCCAATAAAAAAGAATCAAATTGTTCTTACTTCCTCAACCAATGAGCGTGAGCGGGAGAGGGTGCTCACTAACAGTAGTGAACGCTAACGCCGGAAGCTGACCACAATGAACTGTTGCGGAGCGTGTACCATGGAACCGGAGACAGTCATGCATGTGTTGCGGGACTGCAACTTTGCCAGGTTAACTTGGATGCAAAGTATTCCTCCTTCTGAATACCACCGATTTTTTGGAGCTAATTTACAGGATTGGATCAAGCATAATCTAAAAAGGGAGCACACTGGCCTTGACTTCGGCCTTACCTGCTGGTCTCTTTGGAAGGATTGAAAGGATCGAGTCTTTGCAAGCAAGATCGTTACGACTGAAGCTTTTCTGCAGCGCGTCCATGCATGGATAATTGTCGTGAGGCAAGCTTTGGACAAGGATAGGCTCATTCATAAGCCTAATCCGCCCATAAGAACGAATGTGGAGATCTCCTGGCAGCCACCACCTCTAGAGGGGGTTACCCTAAACACGGGGCGCTGTAGAAGGAGTTCATTTAGCTTGGAATGATGGGTTCAGACACGTCAGGCTGGAGTTAGACTCCAAATGCGCATGTCAGCTGCTTCGGAGTACAGACTTCAGTGAACATCACCACACAACCATATTGGATAGAGCATATGAGCTGCTTCATAGATGATGGGAAGTTTCTATCTCCTATATTTACATAGAGGGTAATAAGTGTGTCGACTACCTTGCTAGTTGTGGTCATTCAGTTCCCACTGGATTACATATGTTTTCCTTATCCGATCCTTTCCTTTGTAACTAGATAATGTATAATGTTCAGGGACTCTCCAAAGCCCGGATGGTTTTGAATGAAAGGTAGAGTGCATTTGCATCCATTTTATATATAAAAAATGTGCTCGTGTATCTCAGTTGTACTAAACACACAAAGGAACTCTTACAATTATTTTCATAATCATGTGGGTATACTTATTAGTTATTCTTATTGTAGTCATTAGGATAATTAAGTCGCAAAGTGTTCGGTAACCAAACGCAAAATAAATCATGCACAGTGACCTTGATCAACAATTGCTGATCAGCAAGCCGACAATAAAAGCGAGGCCCCACCAACAGCAGCGAAGAAACATGTCGTTTAATCGTTTATGCTTTGAGAAATAGGGGAAATGGGAATAGTCTTTTTTTTATGAAAGACTTTTTCCCTCTTTTTCTTTCCTATTTTGGGCCGGTAAGCATAATACTTTTCTTTTATGTGCAAAAATTGTTACACGCAAATAGATTGGGATTTCCTACATTAAACTAACTTGAATGCCTTTATCTACTATAACAAATTTGACAAAAATGAATTACCTAGAAAATACAATAGGCATTACCTAATAGTTACGTAGAGTATGGTAATTTTATGTAACAGTTGTAAAAGATCATTGTAGAAATCTTATGTAATGGACGGTTATTTTATGTACTGAGTACTAGCATTGCATTACGTAATGAATACTAACACTGCATTACGTAAAGTGTAAAATCATTAAGAAAGTCTTATGTAACGCTGCTGCCTGCTGGTTTAATGGTTACTTAAGAAATAATTGTTGTTTGTATCCTTTAGGTAATTGAAGATGTTTTTAAGTAATTAATATTTGTTGGGTCAATAGGGACAAGCCTTTTGGAAGGTCATAAAACTCATTAGACCTAGTCCCATTGGGAGCCCTGAATAGCTCGGGCCGAGCACAAGAGCAAGGCCCATATGGACGAAACCAGGCGCATGACGACAAAATAGGAGCATAGGGGCAAATTAGTATGGAAGAAGGAGTCTAAGAGGCTGTCATTTGTGGGGAGTGCTCCCCTTTTTGTAACCATCGGACCCTAGATTTCTGTTGCCAGTAGACTTCCTCTGCCTCCCATTGGCGATTAAGCTCTGTCTCCAAACTTTTAATCGCATCCCAGCCAATTGGATGGATCATTTTAATTCGATCAATCTCTGCCTGGAGAGTTTTAATGTTACGTAGGGAGTTCGTAGTCCCCGCCCTACTCCAATCATAAAGAAAATGGTGGATCTTCTTAAGGCGTTCCCAAAGACAAAACATGGGGGTACCTTAAATTTCTTCTGTCCAGACATAGCGTACCATGGCCTTGACCTCCGGATTGCCAGCCCAGCGGGCATCAAAGCGGAAAGGGGGCGACTACTCTGAACATAAGCCTTGTAAGAGAGGAGAAGGGCACGATGATCTTATCCCTGATCCGTAAAATGTTTAACCAGGGTCTGCAGGAATTGATCAATCCATGACTATGAGCAAAGAGCCATGTCCAGACACTCTTGAATGCAAGCATCGTCCATACTTTTGTTCGTCCACGTGAATTGATCATCCTGAAAACCTGGATCATGAAGGCCCATATCCTGAACAAAACCTCGAAGGCTCATCGATTGAGTCGCATTCCACGCTAATTCACCATCCTTTTCCCCCTCATGAAGAGTAGAATTGAAATCGCCAATGACAGTATAGGGCAGGTGAATATTATCACAAATATCACGAAGCTGAGCCAACTGAATAGCTCTAATTGCCATATCACAGCTAATGTAAACAAAAATCACGACATAAGAAAAATCCACTTCATTAATTTGAGCACAAATACAGAAGTTGGAATGAAAAAACACCAAAGTATCAACCATGGGGGACCAAACAACTACTAACCCTCCCGATGCATCAATTGCATCAACAAAGAAACAAAGAGAAATATCAAACCCTAAACCCCGCATACGACGAGACACTACTCTCCAGCTCGATCGAGTTTCAGAAAAAAATACGAGATCTGGTTTTTTGGAATGAACTAAACCGACAGCTGTTTGGAATGTGAGTGATGGCCCAATTCCCCTCGCATTCCAGGCCAAAAGCCTCATTTATCTGATGAGGGCCACTCTAGGCTGGCTTCCTCCACCTTATCAGCTGATTCTACAAATTGTTTCTTCGGCGCAGAAGGGTCTCCCCCCTCCCCCCTCCATTTTATCCAACCCACGCTTACGATTTCCAATCACTGGGTCCAATAAATTGGTACCGTATTCATTCAGCTGCGCAGGTGGATTAGAGCCATCCTCCCGGGAACTTCCCGCTCGAACATCCCTCACCAGATTCCCAGTAGGGCAAGGCCTAGAGTCATTATCACCCTTAGTTAAAATCAACCCAGCCTCAAAGGCTGCAACCACTTGGTTAACCCGACCCTTAGTGGGCTTGCCGGTCCTTCTGGGATCACCCAAACACGATCGTCTTTTGATCTCAAAGGATTGGACATCTCCCGAGGAGTGATTTCCATCAGATTCACAGGCAGCTTGATGATTTCCTATTGTACACTCATTAGAGTCCGCGGGATGCATTTCCACCTCAATACCCAAAGGCGGAAGCTGCTCCTCTATGACGCAACCATCCCAGGCCTCCCCGCAGCGTCTCGCGCTGCGAGCTTCTTCAGTCGCAAGCTCAATCGACGCGGAGGTTCCTGCTGCATTGCAAAACTCTCCCCATTCTACCCCCCTGCATATCCATCATCTTTGTACATGCTTCCCGCGGGAGGGGAATTGGCAGCTCGAAGCTGCATGGGAGGCTCAAGACCGTCATCCAGTCTCTGTTCAACACATTCTTCCTCTGACTCCTCCTCGAGAATGAGGCGGCGACGACGGGATTGCTCCATGATCACATTCGGTTGCGCAGCAGGCTCCCAATGTTGTGGAGCAGCTCTCGGCCGACCGCCAGCAGGAAGATGTGAAGCATGCTTATTTTCAGGAACGTGTGCAGCCGCCTTAGGAGTTTTTTGCCCCGCGACTTGCGCCCACCGATTTTGACACAAGGTGAGACCTTGATCGGAAATCCATTGGGGCTAGCACGACGGCCAGTACCACCTATCTGACCATCTAAACTACATATGTTTTGTGTTTTAGCGTTTTATCAATTACCACGCATAACTTTTATTTAAACTATTTCCGGCCATTGGTTCGCCAAACCTCCCGGTTTTCACGAGACAATTCTTAGTAGTTGTTAATTATCTATGACTTGCTTAGGTTTATAAAATTCAATTGTCTCTGTTGTAACAAACAATGTGGACATACCATTTTTATTCATGAAATATATCAAGATCCAGAACTAGATGAACAATGCGTTGGTGACACATTTAGAACAAGGATTGTGATATGGTAGAGGGTGGATCAAGAATCGAAGAGAACCTCGAATTTGGACCAAGAATCAGAATTGCACAGCGTCGAACTCTTTTGTGGTTTTCTTCTTTCTTCAATAGCACGAAAATAAAAGATAACTTGCGGAATCGATCAAACAAATTCGAACTCGTGAGAAGGACCAATTGGTATATGAAACCAATCAAACAATCTCGAACCCGTGGATAAGGCCAACCGATATAATGGATATGTGTTACTATTATTATTATTATGTAATTGTACGAATCTTGATTATTATTTTGGTGATTTTTTTATTTCGTTTTAGAGTTGATTTTGTACTGTATGAAAAAGGCACCCCCTTGACCAATATTCTGGCTCTGCCACTGCACGTGCCACCTTACGAAGAGGGCCATATCAGTTTACAATCTAGAGGTACATGCCATTCCAACGAGAGGGACCATGGATGTGGGAAAGAATATGGGAGTCACGTGATCATGCCACGAAAAGCGGATCTCAAAGAAGATTAAAAAATTACTAAGTATGAGAAGGTCATGTCATGTCGCTGGAAGGGCCACAACCATGACTGAGAAGTCCATGATCGCGGATGAAGAGGTCATGCCGCCTCATGACCAAGACTGAATGACCCAAAATATTCTAAATCTGGAAGGTCCATGTCGATTCACAAGAGGGGGCCATAGACACGAGACAAGAGGTCTACCCATGACTGAAAAATATTCTAAGTGTGAGAAGGTCATGTCACCTCACGAGAAGGTCCATGTGCATGATTAAGAGGTCCATGGTCGTGTCATGTGATGGCCATGGACGCGAAGCAAGAAGCATTAGACACGATTGAATAATTCTAAGTCTGAGAAGGCCATGCCGCCTCACGAGAGGGGACATTGACATGAATGAGAAGGGTGTGGTGGTAGAGCATTATATCACTAGTGACTAAGTCCCAAGAGGGTCATGGACATGAGTAAGAAGTCCATGGTCATGAGGCAAGAGGACCACGACCCCATTGTGAGACACCTCATGCTCATCAAAAGACTAGCGTGACACGAGATTTAGAATAAGACCATACGAGGCAAGACACACTCTCACGACAATTCCAAGAAAGGCACCTGGGCGGTTGAGGGAGTAACCGCCATGTCCGAGGAAGCAGGGAGCGGTTCTTTTTGGATTTATCCAATAGGCGGTTTTCTATGACAGTTATCTCCCCATGGCTATATATAGAAGGAAGGGTCGAGAGAGAGAGAGAGAGAGAGAGAGGGGTTCCCAAAACCACACAACTTACGCCTATGTAGTTATAGTCGTAGATTGGAGCCCTCGCTAAACCTCCATATGAGTAGCAATAACTTAATTTAGTTTTCATTCCCAAAAAGCATCAATCAAACACTCTCGTTCAAACTTTGTTTGAACAAGTTTGAGTCGTGTCTTAGAAATCGTTGTCCATAAAATTCAAAGGTGCAATCTATCTCAATTCAACGCAGGTGTTCTCGTTGAAAAACAGGGTCTTAGGAGAAGTGTGTCTTCAATCCAAATCGTTGAATTATTTTGGAGAACCATCCTCCTCAAAAATAAAAGGACCTCAGCAAATTTGTCTAGAAAATTATGGCCAAACTGTGAAAGACTTCATTAATATGTTTATTTAACGAATACATAAAAAGTTATTATTCCTCCATATACTCTACTTAATGTATGTGAAAAGTAAATATTAAAAAGTTACAAACTTTAAACTCACCTAAGAGTCAGAGGCTTAGTCTTCTTCATCGTTAAAGTAGTAGAATCACAAGGGGCAATGCTATTGTCAGGGTAGCTCAGGATAGAAAACATCTCTGGAACAAGTTGCAACTCAGTCTCCCCACGCAATTTGCTAACATCCTGCAATATTCGCATGGAGAAGACCTAAATTAACTAACAGAAAAACCAAACGGAGAAGGAAAAGGGAAGAAAAATGAAAGAGAGGGAAGGATGAGAAGAGATGGATGGCGCTCTCAGGATAGGTGTGTTGTTACTTGTTAGTGAAGCTTAAGAAAGCCTCAAAAAATTTATACCTTGAGAATTGGGTGCGTGAGGATGTATCTATTTCCCTTTGTTGCAATAGTCGTGCTTCTTCTTCCAGCATATATTGCAGTAGTAGCCGTTCCCACCCTCCTCCATTTTCCACTCCCTTGTAGCAGCCATCCTCTTGAATCTGTACATGATCGATATTGATATTTGGGATGTGAGATACTTTCGGCCAATCCTCAGCCGTGCTCCCACTGCTGCATCTTCCTGATAGAATATCGCAGCCATATACCTCCAAAGACTCCAGGGCAGTGAGCTTTGTGAGCCAGCTTGGTAAACACATGAGGTTATGACAACTCGATATCTGCAGCTTTTGCAAGTTCGAGCAATGCTGAAGCCACCTCGGCAGCTTCACCAACTTAGGAACCCGAAAGACATAGAGGATGCGAAGGTTTGGAAGGACAGGGAGTGCCATGTCATTCTCATCATTCCCGTTGCAGTCCTCCAACTCCAAAGCTCCACAATCATATATCGAAAGCTCCTGGAGGGAAGGGAGATGTTGCAGGATAGCTGGAGTCAGAGCAATCAAGTCATGGCAATACAATATGCGTAGGCTTTCAAGAGAAGCAAGTTGCGGCAACAAATCTTGTGGCACAACTCGTAGACCTTTCACGGCTACGAGAGCTAGAGATCGGAATCGAGTGCGCGTTTGGGGAGGAGAAATTAGAGAGGCACTGAATGCACTCAGCAGCTCACTGCTCACATACATTAACCTCACATCCTCAAATTGCACCGCAAAGCATGGAACCAAAATCATTTTTGGGCAGCTACGAATCACCAAATCAGTAACCCGGGCCAGGAAAGGCGACTTTGTGTTCGTAGGCGACCAGCCTATTAGGTTACAGCAATCGTAGATCGCAAGAGACCTGATGGAAGGAAGAAATTGAGAATCATTACTATTCTTATTATTTGAAGCAAGCGACGGTGAAGATGATGGTACCTTCATCCCACTCTGTATGTACTCTAATCTGTCTAACACAGACAATGCCAGTTTTTCAAGAGAAACAAAAGTATCCAAGGATGGCAGAACCCGCAGTTTATCACACTGAATTACCGAGATCCCAACCAAATTCCTGAGAGAAGTGAACCAGCTCGTCAGAAGACACGTCCCACCATAATGCAAGAACTTAATCTTCTTTAAATTGGTATGCGGCTGCAGCGCTTCCAATATTGACCTCTCATGATCAGAACTTCTAGCCGCATTCTTCTCCTCGCGTTCTGCTGAGCTACTCCAACTTAGTGTTAACTTTCGCAGTTCTGATTTCTCCTCTAATTTGGCTGCTTGCGCTTCAGATTTATCCTTCACCCGTTCCAGCCTTCTAATATACAGCTCCCCACTAAGCTTGTTCAATCGCTTCAATTCGTCAAGTCCAACTGCTTCTGTCACTACGAATAAAGATAATTCTCTCAGGCAAGTGAGTTTCCCAATCCCGACTGGCATACTTGTCAAACTCTCACAATCATCTAGACCAAGGTAGGCAAGATTACACAGCTTCTCAGTGTCTCTTGGAAGTTGACGAAGATTTTTACACCAATGCAGAGAAAGCACTTGCAAGTTTATTAGTCTTGTAATTTCTTCCGGAATGGTCTGCATCTTGTTCCCAGAAAGGTCAAGGTACCTCAGATGTTTCAATCTACGAATGGAAGACGGGACAATCTCCATTCCAGCTCTATTGAGACTAAGAACTCTCAGCCTAATCATATTTGAGAAAACCATCTCACATCCTCTGTCTTCCAGCTCAAAACCTGTGAATGGCACATTTATGAGGAAAAATGTTCGCAATTTCTTGGCTTTACCTAAGATAGTTGGAACTTCCCATATCTCGTTCTCAAAATCAAGTGATATGTGACGAACTCGTTCGAGGTTGACATCGCCGCAGCTGAGGCTATCCATTACATTTGAGGCATTCAAGGTGATGATCTCTTTCCCCGCAATTGTGACAGCTAAATCATGCATCAAATCATGCATCTTGCACCATTTTATATTGCCCCATCGATCTCTGCGATACTCCTGAAAAAATGATCTCCATAACAAGTTCTTGACATATTCAATACCGACATCTTCAAGACATGATGATTTATTTGAGTTTATATACCCTTGTCCAATCCAAAGTTGTATCAAAGTTTTCACGTTAATCTCATAATCTTTTGGAAATAAACTGCAATAAACGAAACAACGCTTCAAATGGGAAGGCAAGTGATCGTAACTCAACCGAAGAGTTGCCAACATTCTTCTCTCTTGATCATCTATGTTGATAAGTACTTGCTTGTTTCTTATTGCTACCCAATCATCCACATCTGTTTTACATGATAGAAGGCCAGCCATTGTCCTTATGACCAAAGGAACCCCTCTGCATTTATTCACAATCTCCTCTCCAACCTCTATATATGTTGGACTCTGTCTTACCGGTCCTGCAAAAGCTATTTGCTCAAACAAATGCCATGACTTTTCTGCAGGTAAACCGTGTAGCTCATATGGCTTTAACCCACTGGTTGCCATTGACTCCGCCACATTCATAATGCGCGTGGTCACGATTACCCTGCTTCCAGCCGATCCCGTGCTCCTCAAAAACCCCTTTAGGCGATCCCAAGTGTTCCTGTAGCCAACATGATCCCAAACATCATCCAGGACCAACAAGAACTTCTTGTTATTTAATTTTTCGTGAAGATTGCACTTCAAAACATCCAAGGTGGAATCTTGGACTTCACCTTTTGTCACAGATTCTAGCATCTTCTTCACTAGAAGTTTCTCATCAAAATTTATGGAAACGCATACCCAAATTTTGAGATCAAACCCAAATGTTATCCTCTCATCGTTATAAATAAATTGAGCCAGTGTTGTCTTCCCTAGACCCCCAAATCCAGTAATCGGCACAACAACAACATTCTCTGCATAACTGGACAGCAACACCATGTCTATAATGGTATTCTTATCCTGTTCTCTCCCAACAACCACATCAGGAATGAAGGAATCAGTTTCCCTCCAAATCAAGTTATTAGCAGTAGACTCCACAGGACGTTCATTTAAATGAAAATGTCTACTCTCAGCAATATCATCTAACTTGCTCCGAATGCCCTTGATCTGGTGAGCCAATTTCAAACCATATACAACTGGGTTGGAACCTGAGAAGAATAGGCCTACCTCATTCACAATGTGATTGTCATCCATTTGGTTCCTCCATTGAGCTTCAGTGGAGAGATCGTCCAACAAGTCCTCGGCGTCATAAAAGACTTCATTCAGTTGACTAATCCAATCCTGGATCTGATGACTCTGACCGGACTGTTCCTCTGCATCCAACAGAACAGCCTGAATGGTAGACATTGTGCTCTGGAGTCTCGAAATCTCACTTTTAAGACCCCCGAGGAGGGCTACCTGGTCAGCTGCCAGAGAAGCCAACTTCTTCATGACCAACTCTGCGAGAGCAGCAGCCATTCTTGTTTAGGGGAAGTGAGGAGATGAGCAAAACCGAAAATGAGAGCCTAGTTGGAAGAGAGTTTAAGGGAAAGGTGCAAGAAAAGGGATCTTAGATTTGCTGTGGTAAGCAAGTCTAAGAAATTAAAGGGCAAGTCCTATATACATAGGTGGATCTATCTGATGAATCATCCAAGAACCATACACAACGCCCATGTGAATGAATGCAACGACAGTCAACCCATCTTGATTTAAGAATAAGATATTCAGCATTAAGTACTACTGTGCAGACATTGACAGGTGAGGAAGGCAAGCCTTTGCTTTTGGGTGGCGCCAGTGCCATTATGAGTGCAGTAACACATAAATTAATTACTTGACTCAGCAGCAAGAAACTAGCCTCCATGGATCGTATGGTTTCTAAACTTTTCTTTAAGTATAGTTCCCAATCTTTCATTTTAATAGATGAGGTACAGGCATTGTTGATTTAGGGATTTAGGCGGTCTTAGGTGCATTAGTAACGAGTTCGTGTAATTAACAGTGTCCAACAATAATAAAGGAAGAATCCATGTATAGCTCTCGGGGAAAGTCTAAGAATGGTTCTCACCTGAAATGAAGACATTTGATAGCAATACTGAATGGAAGGACTGGAAGCAGAGGAAAGTGCGAACCTTTTCATATCCAATCTGGATCTTGATGGTAATCAACCTGCAGTGATAATCATTCAACTCTGTGCTGTTCCAGGTTCTTGAACAGCCATCTATGGGATCTGGATGGTGTCACTCTGCTGTCAAGGCATACATTGTCTTTGTTTCAGCTCTATGGAGAGCATAGAATGCTCTTCTTTCTCCTTGTGGCTCTGCTGTTTGTTTGCTAATTGAACTCCTTTCGGACATTTTAACAAACAGGTAGCGCGCATCCTCATTCCGTCATCGCAAATCCATCCGATTGTTACTATAATCCGAGTAATCATCTGGATACCACCCTCCCCATGTCGCTTTCTGCATCCCATTGTCGTATGGGAACCTAGCTCCGGACAACTTGCCTACGAAAGCTCGCTTTTGAAAACCGCCGCCGGCGCAAACATGTACCAAATTATATAGTGGCTTCCTGTTATCGAACGTGAACTTCCAAGTTCCCTCTGCAGACGAAATAGGAAACTATCAGGTCCGATGATCGGCCATCCTCGAACACGGACTTAGTTTTATAGTTTTCCAGTGCTTGCTCGAGTCGATGCCTTCTCGCCGATTCAACATTTCCCGGCAACCTGTTTCTCTGGTTACCTAGTTGGCTGGTTCACTGGTTTCTCATTGTGCGTTTATAGCTTACATTTTTTTTTTTTTTTAATGTAATTTACTAATTAATGAATCAGCAATGTCAGCGTATAATAACTACATAATAAATTCCGCTCGACTATTTTGACACTACACAACAACAATTAGATTCCCATCTTTCGTCATAATTTAGCTATTTTGAATTTCACCGTTTTTGAACAATCTTGCATCAAACTATCAAACACAAGAACTAGAGATCATGCCAACAAGTGGTCTCTGCCGGTTCTGCTTGTACATCGACCTTAATCCGCATGAAACGAGACAATACCAACTCAGTGATCCTTCTCAGCAAAACAGATGTTGATACTCTCATCCGAAGTGGGTCTTGCAAATCGGCATAGTGAATCAAGCCTTTACAGAGAGGTGAAGGATAATTCTTCGACGCCCTGAGAAGAAATGGAGTAAAGCTTACTACTTCCCGCCACGAAGCAGAGCCCTAAGAACTCCTTCGATCAACCCTGGAACAAAATGCAGAACATGGCCTCCTCCTGGTAACTCATGGTAGTGGATCCATGGAAGCTTCTGAGCAATATACCGCTGTAGAATCACGGGAACCTTCTTATCATCATCTCCTTGCCATAAGTGGACCGAACCTTCATTGTTGGGGAAAGGATTCTCGAGATCCATGGGATCAAACTCCCATTTCCCAAAACCAATCATCATGTCTCGATGCAGGGATTCGAATTCTCCTTGTTGTGTTGCCTCTTTCTGCACAAATGCAAAAGGAGAAGCCATCCATAATCACAAATCTAAATCACAGAAGAAATTCACGCCATCTCACATTTCCCATCTGCTCATAGGTAAGAAAACGTGAGGGTGTTCGATGAAGCAAAGAAGTCACTTGCCCACTTCAGCTTGGAAATAATGGACAGTCTAATGTACCAACAGACAAGAATTCAAATTTATGTCTGCTTATAACTTCCATTTCATGTAGTTGAGTAAACTCAATGAGGTAAAGAAAACAGACATCATCAACTGAAAATGAAGGACAAAAGAAGTGGATACACAAGTTTAATGTGGTTGCTTCGCACAAACGTGGAGGTGACTACAAATACTGCGTACCTTCAGATCATGCCCACCGCCATACGTCGATACAAGTTCTATATCCTGACGAGACATAGTTTCACGCTTTCTGGAGATGACGCCTGATGAAGGAAACAGTTTCTGAGTGTTCCACCAGTAGGTCAGCCAAGGAGCATGGTGAGCAACACGTAATGCCCATTGATCTTGTGGTAGCTGTAAGTTGTAGGCTTCTTTGCATAGGTCAGCAGGGAAACCAGGCCACCAGTAATTGATAACTGGAGCTATCAAAGCCGCTCCAGCTAACCTACAAGAATTCCAAAATAATGACAGCTTCAGGACGGAGACTATCAGAAGACATACAAAGTAGATAACATGGCAGGCTATGATTTCTTCCACTAAAAAAAATTCTTCAAAACAAGTTAATAAAACGTCCATAAAGTATTCAATTGGCAACTATAGTTTGTTCTTACCTCTGAGGAATGTACTTAAGGCATCCCCAAACAACCTGGCCTCCCATAGATTTACCCATCACATAGAATCTGGAACCCAGCCCTAAACCATCAGCAAGCTCCTCTATGTCAAGAGCCAGACTCTTCGGTGTTCGATTCGGATCCGGGTCACTTTCTCCATAACCGGGCCGGTCAAATGTCACAACATAAACCCCTAACTCTTCAATCACTTCCTGATAACAGGGCATTGCGGGTGAAACAATCCTAATAAGCCTCAAATCAATTCAATCTCAACGCAGATCGTTGTGGGTAAGAAGCAACAAATTACCGGAGTAAGGTTGGTGACAATCATTGGATCAAGCCTACAGGAAGTAAAGCCATGAACAAATACAATCTTATGCTTGGCAACGTCTTTGGGAAGCCCATGTTCCTTGTAGGCCAAATGCCGTCCATCCCTTAGCTTTATCCGTGGCGCCGTCACCGGAGGGCCGCCTGGAGTTCCGCAAATCTTGGGAGGCGGAGGGCGGAAGGCCTGATACGCCGCCGATGTCAGCAACCCAATCAACAAGATCACAGTAATTCTTCATGAACAATAGAAAATCGACAGCATAATTACTTCCACAAGTCTTCACAACCATTGACCGCAAAGCAACGATCATTATTTCGTCTCCACTTTCTGAAGTGCTGTTGTATTTGACACAAGTAAACCACATCTTACAATACATCTAGAAGAGGAAAGAAATGGGGGCACCTGAAAAGCATCGAAATGGAATGCTCTGGTACTAGTTTGCAGCAGCTTTCGAACGGGGCCGTGAGTTCCGATTGGCCGGCGACTTGGGTCGCGGAGATTTAGGGTAGCCGGGCCGGTTGGAAGGGACAGTCGACCGGGCGAGCTACTTCCGCGGTGGTACAAGGCTGCGGAGGAGGAGAGCGAGAGATATGGAGAGGGGGAAGATAGGCGGAAAGATGAACGGAGTTGGATCAACGATTGACTTGAATCAAAGATGAAGGGACAGGGACTAAAGCAGCGAGCACCCATAGTTGCGAAGTAAATCACTTTTAAGGCAAGTTATTTGTTGGTCAGACTTCAGAGTTCAGAGACGACTATAGTAGCCCGCTACACAAGGGGCAGATCCGGTCAGTTTTACTCACATGTATAATTTTTTATCAGTCAACGAGGAATGAGTTTAGTTGCTAACTCTTAGGGGTCGTTTGGAAGTTGTGATTTCAAATGGTGTATTGAGCTAATTCATGTATTTGTGAGATTAAGTCGTTTTTTTAGGTTATATTGAACTAGAATACATGCATTTACTTTTTGGAGGCCCCACCACAATCACTCAAAATTGAGGGATTGTGAATCTCTACTTTTTGTTGAGATTGTTCACAATCACTCAAATTAACTTTTATGCCTTTACAACAAAAACACAATCTAAACCTCCAAACAAAGTATTTGTCTAATACATCAATTGATTCAATACATCAAATGATAATACACTAATTGACCCAATACATCAATTTGAAGAATCACAACTACCAAACAACCCCTTAGCATCGTATTTTTTTTTTTTTTTACAAAAGATAATCATGCATTGATTCAAAAAATAGGCAGTTACATCCTGGAATTCAACCAGGCCTGAAAATCAAAGAAACGACTCAAAATCGGATACAAAGAGAGGGTCTTTCTAGCCACCAAGTGGGCTACCCTATTACTACTCCGACCTACAAATCGCACACTAAATCCGGGGTAGCTGGAGTCTGGAGAATCTCAGCACCACTTCCTGCAAAATCGCACCTAATCGGCTATCCCTCACATCAGCGTGTCTGACCTTGTCGATGATCACCTTAGCATCCCCTTCAAATCTAACCTCGGTGAATCCATGCTCCAAGCACCACAGCATACCTTCACGGAGGACTAGCAACTCCACCACCATGGGGTCATCAATAACCGGAAATTTGACCCCTTTTACCCAAAGGACTTCCCGAGTAGGGGACATCAGAACCAAACCGCCCGCCGAATGAGACTCACACCTCGTAGCCCCATCCCACATACAAACAACACCAGTCTGCACCATCGGATCCAGTGGTTGATGTATCGGGGGATGAGCAGCTAGGATGACTTTATCCACCGGCAGTCACACCCATTCCTCATATTGCTGGGAGAACTGGCGCATCAACGCAGGGATCCCAAATTGCTTACCCTCAAAGACCACCCAGTTCCTAGAACGCCAGATCCGCCAAAGAACAGCAACCATTGCCATGAAGAGCGTGGGCTGCTAAAGTAAGGCCATCGGCTTCTTAAGGAAAAGGGGAAAGGTGTGACGAGGAAGCCCCTCCCCCGGATACTCCAGCCCCGACTGCACCCATAATGCTCGCGCCACCGGGCAATCCAGAAACAGATGCTCCAATGTTTCCGGACTCTCCCAACACACCGGGCATCGTGGATGCACCTGGACTTTCCTACTAATGAGAGCCTCAGTTGTCGGCAAGATACGATTGAGGATCTGCCAAACGAACACCTTCGGCTTGGGGGAAATATTACCCCCCCCCCCCCCCATAATCGAATCCAGCTCGCCCTATCCATCCAGCTAACCGTAGCCTTCCAACGCCCCCACCTCCGATCAAGGGAGACCGCCAAGTGATAAGTCGACTTAACCGAAAACACCCCGTCTGCAATCTCATGCCAAACAAGCCTATCCTCCATATTTTGACGCGGGAGGGGAATAGTTTTAATAATGCGGCACGTGGGTGGGTCAAACCACTGACTAAGCTTGGGATCACACCACCGCCCTTCCTCCCTACAAATTAGCTCGGCCACTGGTGGGTCACCCCCTGACGGCAGGACCATCGGATTGTACCGAGGTGGATCCAAGTGGAGTTGAGGGATCCAGGGGGAATGCAACAGTGAAGCGGACCGCCCATTTCCAATTTGCCATCTTAACCCCATCTCAAGCAACTTCCGACCAAACAGGATGCTCTGCCACCCCCACGACGGGCGGGAACGTGCCTTAGCATGAAGGAAATGCTCATTAGGGAAATACTTACCCTTATAGACTTGAGCCAGCAGAGAGTCAGGCTCAAAAAGGAAATACTTACCCGACTTTTGCTGAAAATCGGGTTTTAAACAGCAATTCCCGACTCACAAGGCCAGGCCACACGGCCGTGTGGCTTTCCTCAGCTGCCCGTGTGAAGGCTCGGTGATTTCCACACGGCCACGACCTGCACGGCCGTGTGGGGTTCCAGGATGCCCGTGTGGCTTACCCAGCCTCTGTTTAACGCTTCATTTCTCCCTCGTCCGGACTCCGAATCAGTCGTTGTTTGATCCCAGACGCTCGTAGTCTCGTCCTCTTCCTTTTCATGACAAGCTTGCATGATTCTTTGTCCATGAAGTGAGGTAGAAATCCATCTTTCTTCAGGTCATGCCCGAGTTTCTTCTCCCGAATCGTCAATTGATCTCTGATTGACTTGAAACTTGCGCCTATGCTTCACTTTATATGCTAGGACCTGAAATGTGACAAAGGAACACAACCTAGCGTAAAATAGGCCAAAGACGCGATAATTCAAGCTCAAACAATCAAGAAACAAAGGGGAAAACATGTGCAAATACCGAGTCATCAGTTGCCTCGCCGTTCCCGAGCGTGGCGATCTCGATTGGGTTTAACCACTACCAGGCGGCACTCCAGTTCCGCAATCCGATCAACCAACGCCGGATTTCCATTGAGAACTTCGTCGCCGTGGACTTCCCTTTCTTGCACTCTGTTTTCCGGTGGCGCGATTGCGTCAAATCGTTGATCGATTTCGCGCTTCAATTGGCCCAATTGAGCCTGGAATCTGGCGTCAATCTGAGCCAAAAAATCCTCCATGTCGAACTGATGTCCAGCCATGGCCTGTTGGATCGATTGATCCCTGCTTTCAACCTGTGACGCGTGCTCTGTTTCCAGGTGCCTTGCAGCAGGGTCGTCGGACACAGGGCCCTTCGACCTCGTCCAACGCATTGTTGCAGCAACGTCGTCCGCCGTTCTGTCCACTGAGTTGAACCAAGGCTCTGATGCCACTTGATGAGGCCAGAATTAGCTCTCGTGATCAGAGTTCGCGGATTAAGAACTGGTTTCGATAAGAAGACTCGAATAAGAGAACTTTGGTGTGAATTGGGTGGAAATCTCGTGCAACCCTCACGCGGGAAGGAGGCTCGAAGATTATCGTCGAAGATTGGCCACGATCAGGATGGCGGCTGATCGATACAAGCGAACCAAACAACCTAGACGTCGCTCTAGGATGCTCTCAACTCAAGCTCGGAAACCGGCTATTGTTGCAATTCCATTGAAACTCCAAAACTCCGAATACATCCTAAGCATGAGTTTAAATAGGTAAACTAACTTACAATACAAGTAAATAATGTCCTAAACAAATCTGAGCTCAAAGGAAACCGAATCTAATACGAAAAGGAAAGAAATCCCAAGCTGTGAACGAATCCTTAATCCGAATAGGATTCGGATTACTTGTTTCTCCAGGCAGCAGCTTCATTGTCGACACGAACTTCTGCCTCCTCGTTCGAGCCCTTCTGCGCGTCAACCAGATCATCCAATGCCACGACGTTGTAGAAGGAAATGTGAACTCTCATGTGATGCCTTCCTCCTGCTTCGACCACCCTTCAAGCCCTTCGAATCAAAACTCAAAGTACCCTGCTCGAACACAGTCCCATACTTACCAAATCTGGCAATTTTCCCAGTGTTGAGGTAGCATCTTGATTGACCTGAAACATCAATTTTTGGACTTCCCCTCGAACTCCAAAGTACAGCAGCTGAACGAGTAACTCTCCTCGTACAAAACAAGCTCGATAAATCCAATTTCCATTAATCCAACAGCGAGCTAAGCTTGTACAAAGTTGGTACCTGAAACGGTCAAAAACACTTAAGCAGATTTTACGTTTTAGCTTTGAATCTTTAACGATCAATCCGGAATGACTTGAGGAGGAATTCAGGATTGTATCATTGATGGGAATTCTTCAATATTGGATGCATGTTTTCATTCTCCCTAAACGTGTACTCAAGCAAGTTCAGCTAGTCTGCTCTCAATTCCTCTGGCATGGGGGTGAAGAAGGATGAGCAAAGGTTTGTTGGGAGCGTATGGCTAGACCATGCAAGGAGGGGGCCTAGGATTACGTGAACTTGCTGCCTGGACCAAAGCCTACACTATCAGGTTAATATGGCTATTCTAGATGAAAAGTGGAGCTATTTGGGTGGCTTGATTTCAACAATATAAGATCCAAACCAGTAACATTTGGATTGTTAAAGTTAGTCCAAGCAGTTCCTGGATCTGGCGACGTATCCTTAAGCTACATTCGGTGATTCAGTCTCATCTCTTTGGTGAGAAATAACCAAGTTTTTTGGGGAAGATGTCATATGCCTGTGTTTAAGGTTTCTGCTATATGGGAAACCTTGCGTATTAAGTATGAGGTGGTGAATTGGATGAACCTTATATGGAGTAAGTATCAGATTCCTACAAACAGTTTCTTGGCCTAGATGATTATGGTAGATAGCATTGTGACTAAGGACAAGTTGATGAAATGGGGTAAAGTGATTAATGTTTTGTGTGTGCTCTGTAATGCTGAAGTGGAATCTCGAGAACATTTGTTTTTCAAATGTGTCTATGCTAGTCAAGTGTTAGCAACATTACACATGAGTGCTTTATATTGTGACTCTTGGACGGCTACAATTGCAGCAGGTGTAGCTAGTTGCAGGCGGCCGATTGCAGGAAGAGTGGCCAGTCTTCTCTGGTGCTCATGTTATGTTGGGATCTAGAAAGAATGGTGTCGTCGAGTAAATGGTACAATAGTAAAGTCTGTGGAGGAACTTTCTAGAGAAATCATTCTTGAGTTACAATTTGTGAGCAAAAATAATGATAAGCTCGAGGAGGGGCTGCGAGCAGTAGGATTGGTACAGGAGTAGAGCTAGTGTCTTGGGAGATATGTTGGATAGAAATTTGGTGTTTTTTGTTGGTGATTTTTTATAGGGCTACTCACCTTGAGCTTTCCTTCGTTGTATTGGTTCGCCATTTGTACTTTGCAAATGGTCCTTTTTGGGAGTAATAAAAGTAACTGATTCAACAGGGGGGAAAATTATTAGACTAAGATCATGTTTATGAGTTGATTTTTTGTGATTTATGAACAATTACTAGTAGTAATATCGTAAGTTAAGTGATGCATCTTATTTATGAATTAAGCGTTATTTGGTTTGTAGATTTCTTTCATCCTACATTTAGAACAATATGAATTATTTGACATTTTGGAATGTACATTGTGAATCCATCCATAGGTAATTAGGTACAACATGGGTGGGCATGAATCATTTTGTCCTTCATCCACCACATAGTGGGTGGTTCTAAACCCACCCAAATCCACATAAAATCACTCATTGTTCACTCCTAGTTATATCTTTTTCGTTGTTTTTTTTTTGTATATACCTCTTAATCCTACTAGACCACGACAACTACTACAATTAATCCCCTAGTAGTAATAATCATTGTAATAATGCAAATAATGAATCCCCTAATGATATACGTAACAGTTTTCTTAAGCAGGCCATAAAATTAAGATCACACCATAAACACAACAAATCACACCACAAAAACTCATAAAGTAGACAAGAAAATGTAGAAAGCATACCACAAAACACGTGAAAGCACATGACAACTCTCATGAATAAAAAGATTAAAAAAACACCAGAAACCTCACGAAGCGAACGAGAAACACTATAAAATACAACACAATGCAAATACAAATCTTCTAGTCCATATCAGGAAGTCGAGAAGTTGCACCAGAATGTAATGAAACATACCAAAAATATGTGAAATCCAACAAATGAGAACGTCGCTTGCACGGAGGAGTAGCTTCATCGATAGATCGAGGTTTTAGGTCATGAGTAACGACGGATCGATGATTTTTGTCGATTAGAACTAGATGAGGAAAGGAAATGCAATAGAATTTAAGGTTTCAACAACGACCGACGGCGCTAAGACGCGAGAGGCTGATCACTGCGTTTATAGCAATAAAGAAAGGATTCGGTTTGCAAGAAAATGGGGAGAGAGATTTAATGTTATCCATATTTTGATCGAGTCGGTAACTACCAACATATATTTAAAGATTTATTTTAGTATGGTGCTAACATTAAAGTGTCAGCACCCTATCTAGTCATCTTTATTTCGTAATGATATTGTGGACTGACTTTAGGGGTGTGCAACAATTCAGTCCAAGTACCGGACCAACAATGCATTTCAGTCAGTTTTGATCCAGTCCAATTGTCAATTCGGTTTATTTTTCTTCAGTCTTTATAAAAGTCTTTATGCCAAGGACAGGAACATGTTATACTCGGTTTGGTGTGGTAAGTTCCAAGCATCGGGTTGATCCGGTGGGATCCAGTCTGGCTTAAGAATGGGAGGTTCAACTGGTTCATACGTACATAGAAAGGAATAGAGTCACGGGCTGGCTCTCGAAACACAGTCTCGTCTATTTCGGTATGCATGAGTTGGATGATCCTCCATCAGATTTTGAGACAATGTTCTAGGAAGACATTTTGGGAATCAGCTTGACACGATAAGCACAACGACATGCAACTAAAGATGATGATTCTGGGTCATTCTTGGGATCTTTTTTGATAACGAGGAACACCCCTCCACGGTCATCACCTTCAGTGATGTCGTAGTCGGGCCAAATCCCCGGACCTCCACCAGCAGTCCAGACAAATGCGGGGTGCCTCCGCGAACACCATGGCAGCGGTGAGGATTGAACCTGGGACCTCTTGATCACTAGTCCACCTCCTTTACCACCAGGCTATGAGACCTTTGGCTCCTGGGCTCTCTTCGTATGGTGTTTTGGTTAAAATGCTTCAGGATAATCGACAATGTAAGAGAGTAATAAAACACGTATTCGTGTGGTTATCTAACCCAATGCGTATTATAGCATCCCGAAAACTAGCTTTTAAAGATTTTAATTCACTTCTATGACTTCACTGGAGCTTATATTGAACTTATGATAAAAAAATTCCAAAGCAAAAAAATTTATTTGGAAACACAAGAAGAGTACATTGATTGGGCTCAAGATACAGTGCATAACCATGGTTATGCACCCATTAGAAACTAAATCTGGACCCTTCATTTAGAAAATCCAAATATAAGGGTGGAGAATTAAAGACCTTTTTAGTTTCCCTTGTTTTATTAATCGGCTCATATCTTCTTCGTTTTAATTTGGATTTTTAATTTATTTTTTGCACAGATGGAACGAGTTCGTTGTGCTCTACAAAATGAGATCCATTTTCAATATTTTTTTAGAAAAAAAAAAATTTTGGGCCTCGTGGTACCAACTGCATACCATATGATATCTTCGTTTTTAATTCGTTTTTGAGAATTTTTGCACAGAAGGAACGAGTTCATCATGATCTATTGGATCTACAAATTTCTGGGTGAACAAAATGCAGGAACAAAAAATACCACACAATACCACCCTGGTACGGGGTGGTATCTTGCGGTACACAATGTTAAAAGTCTTAAATGACAGTTACTATACTTCTACTATCATGTATTCAACCATCCTAGAGTCTTTGTTTGTTCATACCACCATGATACGTTTTTCATACCATATGTATGCTCTTATTTCAATGCCGGTATAGACTGGTAAAAAATGGCTCAATTTTTTTTTTAAAATATATCAAAGTGGATATCATTTTGAAGAGCACAATTAATCTCATCTAACTATGCAAAAAAATTAAATTTCAACTTAAAATAAGTGAGAAATCGTCTGTTAAAGATTAAAGAGGGAAAATTAAAAGCTTTTCAAGAGAGAAAAGGGATGCTGATGTGACGAATGGTGATTGAGTTATGCATGATTATTAATCAGAAGGTTATTGACCGGATCTGCTCCCACTTAAACCATCATCAATGATGCAATTCGCATGCAATTTCAAGTGTGGTCCCTATTGCCACTTTAACAACTTTAACAACTACCTCACTCCTCACTTTCATAGCATCTACATCAATGTCATTCACATGCAATTGCATCGTGGGTCCTACTTAATTTTACTACAATTCTATATTCATATTGCCTACATCGTTTTACTAAAATATTGTAATGCCTTTTCAACTAAAATTAGTAAATTATTATATAATTAATTACTATAAATAAATATAATTTTAATTTTGAGTTGAAATTGAAAAGATTTAGATAATTAAATTAACAAGACCGAGAAAATAGATTTTGGCCCAATAATTGCACCAATTTTTTATTAAAATGTTTTTTCCTTTCTTAGTTTTCAATTTGATTTAAATTAAAATGTTTAATGGTTTGTATCTATTTTAATTTCTGAGTGTTTTTAATTAATCATGTAATAGTTGTTTTGATGTGTTTAGTGTGTTTTTCTTTTCGATTTGTACTGTATGGATGTATTATCTTGAAATATATGTGAATCTTGAAATTTTAATCATATTATTAATCTTATTAACCATGAACTAAATGCATAAATATATATACATATATATGCATGATAGAAATGAATGGAACAAGATAAATACAAAACAAATAGAAAAGACAAATGCAATATGCAAATTTTGGTGGTAAAAACTAGAAAGAACAAAAAAGAAAAAGAAAAGTGTTGGAGGTATGACTTAGGAGGGATGCCCAAGTTCCAGCCCATGAATGACTACGGGTCCAAATAATGTGCAGGGCCGAGGGTAGCCGTTGGAGAAGCCCGGTAGATCGGGCCAAACAGAATTTGAGGGGTTCTGACACGTAAGAAGATTGTACATACTGACAGTGGTCCCGGAAGGTTGGCGCCTACGGCCTGTCATAAGTCTGGCAAGTTGGTCGGGGCGTCTGGCCTAAAAAAAGTACGATGCATTTAATGGCGTTCTGACGTGGAGTAGAGAGGTAAAAGCATGGTCTCAGGTTGTGTAAGTATAAATAGTGTTGATAGGTAACATTTATGGGGATCCTTTTCTCACACTAGAAACAAGAAGGGACTACTTCTCTCTCTAAAGGATATCTTGCTAACTTAAGCGTCGGAGGATTTACGGGCCAGACGCCCACCTCTGTGTGTGTTGTGCAAGCAAGGCGCTCGACTGCAGGGGCAGAGTGACGTGGCACGAAAGTGGGGTCACTCCGCCTCAAACAAAAAGAAAGAAGGAAAGATCCAAAAAGAGTACAAAAAGTCTGCCAACTTTCAATTGCATCACCACTTGCATGGTGTGCAAATTTGCACATGATGCAAAGCTTTCCACAATAATGCCACCCATCTCTCCACTTTCATCCCAATGCCACCTAGGATTGCAATCCTCCTCATTCCCACCGTTGGGATGCTCTTATAGGTAGGGGTGGCTATACGGTCCGGTCCGGTTAAATTGGCCCAAATTGACCAGGTCCAGTCCGGTCTTTTTGAAAATATAAGGACCAAAACTTGGATTGTTTACAGTCCGGTCTTGACCCGGTCCAGTCCCAATTCGGTCTTGATTTTGTATTGAGCTTGTGGGGATTTGAGTAGCCTAAGGCATGAAAGGGTGAAGAGTTGGTTAAGTTTTGTACTAAGTGCAAAGGTTTGTGACCGTTTATGCAAATTATCCTTAAGTTTTGGGTGTTGAGCTCTCTTATCCGGTCTTTATCCAGGTTTCGATCCGGTCCCGAACGGTTTTTTACCTCAAATCCAAGCCCAAAAATTAGATTGGATTGTTTTCTATCCGGTCCCGGTCCGGTCTCGATCCGGGTTATACGGTTCGGTTTCAGGTAAAACCAAAAAACCCGGACCAAATAACCAGCCCTACTTATAGGACCTAAAAATCCCTCACACAAAACTGAAACCATTCCTAAAAAAAAAAGCTCCAATGATGTTTTAATTATAAATACGAATTAGATTCGCAAGACAACAAAAGAAAACAGTTGAATTATCTTAGTATTCACTAAAAAATAAACTACCTTAATTAATACACAATCCTAACTCCAGAAAATAAACAACAAATATTCCGTCATATAAATCGAACAGATTCGTTGGATACAAACATGTACAACAACACAAAAAGTTAAGTCTCCTCCAGGCCACCGGCGATGCTACCAATAAACGAAGCTTACTAACACGTTTTCTTAAAATACATTACTGTTCACCTTATAATCATCTTATCTATAAATACCAAGCAGAAAAAAAGTAAAAGGAAAGCAGAGAAGGAAACGATCACAAGTTAATTAATTAACATGTCAATCCAATCTCTACTCTCAATGGCATCGCCTCTCCTAATCCCTTTCCTAACACTCCTCGCCACCTTCGTCATCGCAACCACCACTCTAACCCTAATAACCAAACTCTTCGGCACCAAGCATCCACGTCACCGCCCACCGCCAGGCCCACGTCGGGTCCCGATCATCGGAAACCTCCACCAGCTCGTCTCCGCCCTCCCGCACCGCCGCCTCCGCGACCTGGCCCACAAGCACGGTCCCGACATCATGCACCTCCAGCTCGGCGAGCTGTCCCACATCGTCATCTCCTCCGCGGAAGCCGCCAGAGAAGTCATGAAGACGCACGACGTCGTTTTCGCGTCCCGGCCTTCCATCCTCGGCGCCGACATCGTGGTCTACGCGGGGAAAGACCTCGCCTTCACTCCCTACAACGACTTCTACCGCAAGCTCCGCAAAACCTGCGTGGTCGAGCTCCTTGGGGCCCACCGGGTCCGTTCTTTCCGGCCCATCAGGGAGAAGGAGGCGGCGGCGCTCGTCGACAGCCTGTCCCGTAGCGCCGCCAAAGGGGAGACCGTGGATGTCGGGAAGGCTCTGTTCCAGCTCACCAGCCGGGCGACTCGGGGGTCGGCGTTTGGCAAGCTGGCTGGTGACGTTGACGGGGAGGAGTTCTTTAAGATGGTGGAGAGGATTGCTGACGTGTTGGGAGGGTTCAGGGTGTCTGACCTGTTCCCGTCGCTGACGTGGCTTCCGGTGGTGACAGGGTTTAAAAGTCAACTCATGGAGATTCACAGGAAGTTGGATCGGATGCTTGACGACATGATCAGTGAATATAAAGAGAGAAGAGCCGCCGCCGTTGCCGCTGCCGGGAAGGGAGTTGGCGGAGGAGTAGTGGAGACGGAGGATCTGCTGGATGTTCTCCTCAATCTTCACGAAAGTCAGAGCCTTGATTTCAGTTTGACCTTGGAAAACGTCAAAGCAGTCACCCTTGTAAGTATATAAATGCTCACATACTATCGAAATTTACACAGATCATTACATTTTTTGTTTAAATTAACCTTTAATACAAAAATTTGGATGTTATATATTTCTATTTAGACGTTATTAAAATTAAAATTATATGTCTAGCTAGAAGCAATTTTTCATATTTATTGTTCCTATCTGTCTCGTGACGAAATATCATTGACTTTATGTACGATTTGGTAGGAGATATTCCTTGCTGGAGTAGAGACGTCAGCCACAGCAATGGACTGGACGATGGCGGAACTCGTGAGAGACCCTAGAGTGATGCGAATCGCACAAGAAGAAGTTAGACGAGTGTATCGTGGAAAGCATGTCGTTGATGAATCAAGTGTCCATGAATTGGAATATTTGGACATGGTTATCCAAGAAAGTTTAAGATTGCATCCGCCACTTCCGTTACTTCTCCCAAGAGAAAGCACCGAGCAGGTGCAGGTCATGGGGTACGATATTCCACCCAAAACAAAAGTAATCGTCAACGGCTGGGCGATCGGGAGAGATCCTCGTTACTGGGGCGCAGATGCCGAGAAATTTTATCCAGAGAGATTCCTTAAAAGCACGAGCAACTACAAGGGGACGGATCATTTCGACTTTATTCCCTTCGGAGCCGGAAGGAGGATGTGTCCTGGAATTTTATACGGAACATCGGTTGTTAAACTTACTCTGGCGAATCTGCTCTTTCATTTCGACTGGAAGCTTCCCGATGGATCGAAGCCCGAGGACTTGGACATGACTGAGCGTTTTGGATCTTCGGCCAGAAGAGAATGCAACCTGTGTTTGATTCCCGTTGCATATGACGCGATGTAATGTTGCACCTTTGACATCTTGAAAGCATGCGATGGCTATATGTATGATTCCCCAATAGTTTGAGAGCACTTCTACTATGCTATAAAGTATTGGTGCTTTAATGTACAACTTAAAGTTGTACCATAACGTTAAATGTATAATTTCAGGTTGTACCATAAATGAATTTGTGCTCTTATGTAATGGTACAACTTTATAACTTAAACTTAACTTGTATCATCAAATGAAAGTACAAGTTTAAGTTGTACTATAAAACAATTTGACAAAAGAGTATAAGTACAATATGAAATTGTACAATAACGTTAAAGGTACAACTTCAAATTGTACCATAAAAGAAAAACCTATAGCACCAATGCTACATAGCATTGTAAAATTCCTCATAGTTTGATTGTTTACAAAGGAGCTCTTCTTGCATTAGTTTGAGAATGAAAGGTAATAACTCTGGTTCTGGGGTGCATGCAGAGGATCGAACGACTGCTGAAGCTGATGATGATCGTTTTACCTGAATTACCCAAGGAAAAGTGAAGTCAATTAGCAAGAAACGGATTCTCTATTTTTCCTGCCCTAGCTCTTATTGTATTGCTCCTTTGTTTCTGTTGTTTAATTAATAGTTAATAATGATTGACTAATGTTCCATATATATAATGCATGTATGAATGTTGTAATTGTCATTTTTATTTGGAAAAATGATACTTCCTATTAATTATAGTTAATTATAGTATTAAATTTGTGTTATATTTAATAATCTTTGCGAATTAAAAATTCTTATTAATTACATTCATTTCTTTGAATTACCATTGCACTGAAAAAAGGAGAGTAATTATTATGAATTTTGAACTACCATTGCACTTGTACACTGATATCATTGCACTGGTAGAACTACCATTGCACTAAAAAAAGAAAGTAATTAATATGAACTTTTAATTCAGATAGATTATTAAATGCAACACAAATAAATACCTTAAAAGCCTATAATTAATAGGGGTGTCATTTTTCCAACCCCTTTAAAGATAGTTATGCTATCTCATCCCCTGTTCTAATGCATGATGATTTCTTGTCATATGTGCTTGTTCTCTTGCGTGTGGGTGTTCTAGATATATTTTATGCAACTAGGAAATTTGTGGGGGTTAATTCCCAATTTTTTTTAATTTATCACAAATATGGCGATTTAAAAAGTATTTACATGAATATTGTGTTTTGAAGGTAGGATAAGGCGAATCTACGTGAGCATAAAAAATAGCCACAACATACGCGAACCCGCCCCACCTCAAGCGGATGCGCTACTATACAATACGTTGACCCGCGCTAGTCTCAAGCGGATTTGATTATTCGCTTTTCCCCAACCCCTTGCAGCAGAGACTCAAAACACCTTCTTCTCCCCTTTTTCTCTGTTGTGCGATTCCGAAGAGACCTTCCCCTGCTTCCACCAAGCTCACACGAATCAGCCAAAATCTTACTCCTCCTACCATCACTCAAGCAAACCCGCGTCTCCTTCTTTCTATTTTCTCTTCCTTCGTGCGGAGCCACTCCAGAACCAGATCTGACTCCGACCATTCCGGCAAAGAGGAAGCGGTCGCTGGCAGAGGAAGGGGGAGAGGGTGGCGAGCGGCAATGAAGGCGGGTACCAAGGTAAGGATTTTCGCCGACGGCGAGATGTTACTATTCTATTTTTTAATTAGTTTTTATTTTGTTTGTTGCTTTTCAGTTCCTAGGATTATGAAAACGTATTCCATGAGGCGACCACCTACGACAATTGATCCAACTCTGGTCGATTCGGTACTTCTTTAGGCACATGGTCAACATCGTGCCCACTCAATTTTGCAAAACGAGGTAAGTCTTTCATAACAAATTTTCTTTAAAGTTCATTAGCAAGTTAGATTAGATGTTTAGATTTTTACTAGGTGAACTGCAATTAGAATTACGTATGAAATTTTTTGAAATTAGTTTAAGTTTAGATTAGATATATTTTACTAGGTGAACTGAAATTAGAATTACATATGAAATTGAATTAATATAAGTTTTGTGCATTGTAGCTTGTTATCGAGTTTACCAGATTCGAGGTACGACCCGTATAGTCACGTACCATGCACATTATCAGACGTAACTCATCGTGGCGGGCTTTATTAGTGTTCACCGATTGGTCCATATGACTGCTGATCCAGGTTTGATACTGCGCTCGTAGAACGTTGGCGACACGAGACATCGACCTCTCAATTGTCGTTTGGTGAGGTTACGATCACTTTAGAGGACGTTGCGACACTCACCGGTCTACCGATCGACGGTGATCCCGTCATAGTAGACACACCAAATGAGGAGTGGTCAGAGAAGTGTGTGAGACTGTTAGAATGGGCTCCTTTTGATCTTTCCGGCGGTGCAGTTAAGATTGGTTGGCTCAGGGATGAATTCAATCATTTGCCGGCAAATGCATCATCGGAGACTACAGAGCAGTTTGCACGAGCATATGCTCTATCTATGATGGGAGGAGTACTGTTCCCCCATCGGACTGGAGCTACGGTTCATCTACAGTACCTACTCTTGGTGGAGGATTGGCAGAGAGCTGGACGGTTCTCTTTGAGAGCAGCTGTTTTAGTCTACCTGTACAGTGAGATGGGTAGGTCTGTTTTGAACATGACGTAGTCCTCTTCCCTAAGAGATGACCTTGGTGGATGAGTCCCCTTACTGCAGCTCTGGGCGTGGGAGCAATTTCCACAGATAGCACCACGACATACAGAGATGAAGGAGCCTATTACTGAGAACGCATACCCACGTGGTGCTCGATGGCTTCGGACCAACACCCATCAACACGGTAACCAGTTTTACCAGTACAAGTTGTTTTTGACAAGGTGTTGACCATCGTGTTTAGTATATAATATTTCATTATAGAATAGTTTTCATTAGTTTTTGTAGATTCAGTAGTAAAATGTGACCACTTTTTGTGTGTAGTGGTGTTCTTACTAGGCGAGAGGCGAGCAATTCTGAGGTAGTGTGATCCAGTCAAATACGTTTCGAGCAATAGTTCCACTGATATGCTTTTCACCGGTGATGTGGCACCATCCAGATCGCGTGCTCCGACAGTTTGGCATGCTGCAGGATGAGCCTCATCAGCCACATAGTGAGCCTGAGATTAGATATTTCCTTCGCCAGACATCTCGGGGGCCATCGCGTGGGTAGCGGTTGCTAAACGACTATAGTGAGTCTCTTGATTTGTGCCATCATTGACATGAGTATATAGCGGCTATGCCATTTAGTGAGGAGACTTTAGCCTACCACTTGGAGAATCTGGAGTGGTATCGAGATGTTTCCAGATGTACACTCACACGGAGAGCATCTAGAGTGAACGCAGTGGTTAGTTTTTCTTGCTTCATATTTTTGTTTTATTTGTTTGGAAATTCGTAGTTGTGTGAAATCTTGACATTTTAAATTTAATTTTCAGTACGACATCTTAGAGTTTGTTGAGTTGAAGTTACAGGATAGCGCAATCTACCACCGACGAGAGGATGGAGTTGGCTTAGATGATGGCATCAGAGGTTGCTGCTTTAGGTTTGAATGATCGTCGGCATCCTGATGTGACAGTACCTATACAACAACATCCTAATGAGCAAAACCTTGCCAGATGGTCAGAGCGTACGAATCCGAGACTAGACTGGTACGTGCGAGAGCCACAGTTCATGCAGGAGCCTAGGAGGCGTAGACAACGACGTGATCAGTGCAACGTACCTCACCCAATGAGGATTTCATATCGTCAGCGAGTATAGTCTGTTTGACACACTTACAGCTCACAGCCTGTCCAACCAACTCCTCCCTTCTAGCCGCAGTATAGACCCATAACTTCTTCGCAGTTTCAGCCAGGGTTTTCACAGTTTCATTCAGACACTTCTTCGCAGTTTCAGCTTGGGTTTTCACAGTTTTAGCCAGGCACTTCATCGGCCTTCCATCCTTCTCAGCCCTTCTAGCCTTTTTTGGCATTTCAGCCAAGGCCTTCTTCAGGATTTCACCCTCCACTCCGGACGATAGCTTCCATACATCCCACCATGCTGCGATGGGAGGCAGATACATGGCCTCAAGTGGTTATCGAGTAGCCACACCGCATCTCTGGTGGGAGTGACTAGAGGGGGATCCTTCAGCAGAGGACTCGACCATGATGTGGGCTCCGGAGATGTAGCATCTTAAGGGGCAGGGGTTATTCACTAGTGCACCAGATGAGCATCCCCGGTCTCAGGTGCATGGTTTGTTCGGTACACAGGATGATGATGATACAGTGGAGGGAGATCGGACCCATCACGCTGAGCAGATGCTTGTACAGGACAGATAGGCACTGATGTGTGGTACTGGAGGCCATCTAGTGGATCATCGTGGTGGTCGTTAGTGATACTATTATGTATGATGTTATTAGTATGTACTTCTATGGTTATTATGTATTATAGTACTATTGTGGACTATTTATCATTTCATAATGTATTATGATACTATTATTGTCATGTATGATGATATTGTCTAAAATGAAAACTTGAACTATTTATCATTTGATTAAAGTTCAACAACTACTTCAAACAACAACAACTACTACATGGAATTCGAAAGTTCCAAAACCCAAAAGCCCACCCGATCGTTCAAACCATAACAACATCAAACAATAACAACTACTACGAACAACAACGACTACTACATTTGATAAAAGTTCCACCATTATGGTCATCATGTGCTAAGGTCCAACGGAGTTGATTTTGGTCCACCCCAATTATCGCATGAAACATTTCTATCACCGGTCATCTTCTTAAATTGCTCAACTTGACGATCGAACTTCTCCAAGCGTTTTTCTCCGACAAACACAATAAATAACCACACGAGTTAGTTATATTCATGACAAAAATAAATAAATAAATAATACATAACAATAAATAACCATAATAATGAAGGCTTACCGACTCGAAACAGTTGATTATACATCATCTTGATTTTAGTATTCCTTTGCAAGTTGTTTGCATAGTTTCGCATGCCCCATCTCCACTCCCAACCTCTTCCGATGCTTCTCATGGCTTCATAGAGTCCCACATGTCTATCTAAGATGATGCAGACATCATTTCGATCGGTCAAACCTTGAAAGTGTCTTATGAACCATGGCCAACTTTCAGTATTCGCGCTCTCCATTATGACAAATGCAATTGGAAAAATCTTCTTTCAACCATCAAATGAGCTTGCCATGAGTAACAATTCTTTATACTTTCCAATAAGAAATGTTTCATCAACAACCATAACTCTTGGACAATTCTTGAATCCATCTACCTAAGGTCCATAAGGCCAAGTGCAATGCTAGTCCCCAAATTTGAGGATCATCCTCATTTTCTCCTCTTTTGCTCCAATGCTACATTCTCCAAATTTGGGGATCTCGCTTTTTTCAGTTTTTCATTTACTTAAGAATATACTTATTAAAAACTTAATATAATTTGTTCATGTTAATTTTTGTATAATAGTGGCCGATTTGTTTTGTAAAAAATTATTGACCTAATTTGGGTTTTGAAACGCTATGACACAACACCAAACTGCGACCAAGTATAATCGCAGAGTGGAGATGCATAATAGTGGTTAAGTCTAATTATCGACCCGAGCTCTAGATCTACTGCCTACTCAGTGAACTCCTATTATCTAGCAAGAACAAGGGAATGTAGTGATTTTAGTGCAAAAGAAACAAAAGCAAGTAATGGTCTGGTTCTTTTCGGGTTCAAAAGGTCATCCATGTATGGTTCCCCCTAGTGTGCAACTTCCCTCCCCCAGATTTGGCGAATGCAATGCCGCCCTTCCCCATTTATTGCTCCCCATTTATTTTCTCCATGCAACTTCTCTAATTCTCTTTGTTTCCCAAGCCTTCTTGTAAGTAACTTGCATATTAAACTTATCTTTCAACTCGCTTGCACAGTTAGAACACTCAGATTGGTTGGAGACGTACCAAATGCTTCACAGAGTCAGATATAATGTCGACATCAAGATGATGATGATCCGTCGGTTGAGTCGTACTGCTACAAGAATGCATCAACTCGGCCTTTCTCACAGTTCATTCGCTTCCAACATCTCGACGTTCAAACCGCACAATCCAAGCACAATTATCATCCTTATGCTTCAAGCATTTGACCTTCTAGATTAAAGGTGTCGACTCCACCACGACATAGTGAAAGTTTGCATTGTAGTGCGTGATATTTAATCGCTACCTGTGCAGCGTATTTGGAGTGAAATATCTGCCCCTTTTAGAATTATCCTTCGAACCAGCAACAATAGGCATTGGAATTACGCCATATGAATCAGCATATGATAATTCATCGTCCTCTTCATTACCCTGCAAGTCAAAATATGGAGGATAATTAGGCTCTCCTTCTTCTTCTTCCTCCTCCTCCTCCTCCTCCTCTCCATCATCATAGTCATGATCAGATGGCACACTCCATGTCTCATCTTCACCCTGATTCTAACTAATCTCAACATGTATCTCAACACCCAAACAATATGGGTTTTGTGCCATAAAATTGAAAAGCACATTCAACCTATTATCATCCACAATAGGCATCACATAATGAAATAGAACACCATTCTGCCATTCTAGAAGTTTGTAAGTGAAACCTGTGATCATATCACTATCTTGTACTGCTTCGTCATGACGTCGTATCCTCAGAACTAGATTCTCACAAAATTGGTGATATGTGACCCTGCAAGGAACTGTCAACTGAAAGCTTCTACCACCAACGAAATGGACACCCAAATTGTCCTCTACTTTCTTAGATTTTCACCGAACGATTAGTTCAAATCGTCTAAAATCACTACATAAAAAACAAATTCCATAATTACTAACTAAAAAAAATCATAATAGCATTTCAAGAATATAATTAAAAATAAATGTGTCTCTTACCTATTAGCCATCTTTGCAGCAACTAGCATAGCTCTTCTTCGCTTAGCTTCGTAACATCGATTTTTTGTGGTGAGCAACTAAAAGGGAAACCGCTTATTTATATGGTGCTGGAGTGGGTGCGCAAGGCGGGGAAAAGAGAATCCGCGTGAGACTGGCGTGGCTCCGCCCATTCAAATATTTTGGGAATCTTCCTTCTGCGACAACGAATAAAAAAAGAAAAAGCGCATCTGCGTGAGACTGGCGCGGGTCCGTCTTTTTTAAAGTAAAAAGATGTAATGCGAATCACCTGAGTCTGACGCTTATTCGCTTGCATTGGGCTTATTTTCGCTGCTCATGCGGACTCGCGATTCTTGTCCTGCAAAATACAATATTTGTGTCAATAATTTTAAAACCACTATATTCATGGTAATTTTTTGAAAAAAAAAAACCATATTTGGGAATTTGTGTACATTACCTAAGCTAGCTACTAGACATGTATTCTTTATACCAGCTCCAGCTCTAAGCTCGTTCTTGTTGATCAGCTAGCGCTGGACAATGTAGTCCCAAGTTCTGCTTAATAAAATTTGCAGATTTCGATAAAAAAAAAGCTCTAAGCTCGTTCTTCCCCAAACTCCTTAAATTAAACTTTATCTTTGAAAGTCTTTGTTATGAGAATCAAGCCATCGTAATAATTAAAGTTATTCTGAGCTTGCTTTTCTTTTCTATTTAATTAATTAGCTGGGCATGTGTTTTTTATAGGGGTGGCTATACGGTCCGGTCCGGTTAAATTGGCCCAAATTGATCTGGTCCAGTCCGGTCTTTTTGAAAATATAAGGACCAAAGATTGGATTGGATACAGTTCAGTCTTGACCCGGTCCGGTCCCAATTCGGTCTTGATTTTATATTGAGCTTGTGGGGATTTGAGTGGCCTAAGGCCTAAAAGGGTGAGGAGTTGGTTAAGTTTTGTATTAACTGCAAAGGTTTGTAACAGTTTATGCAAATTACCCTTAAGTTTTGGGTGTTGAGCTCTCTTATCCGGTCTTTATCCAGTTTTCGATCCGGTCCCGAAGGGTTTTTACTTCAAATCTAAGTCCAAAGATTGGATTGAATTGTTTACTATCCGGTCCCGATCCGATCTCGGTCTGGATTATACGGTCCGGTTTCGGATAAAACCAAAAAACCCGGACTAAATAGCCCGCCCTAGTTTTTGAGGACCAAATCTTATGGTTGAATTAAACTTTTATAACAAAAATCATTAGTTGTCTAAAATAGTATTATTTTACTAGTAGTTGTATGAAAATTTTATAACCAAAAAATTAGTCATCATAACACGTTATTGGTTGACATACAATAAATTTCTCAACCAAATTGAATGGTCACCTATAACACTTAGGGATAGTTTGGAAAACGGGATTTAGAGCGTGGATTCACTAAATCCGTAGATTTTGTAGAAATATTTTTTGTTGCTCTTTGTATTGTGGATTTTACCTTTAGAGATTTCAAATCTCTAAAATCTACTGATATCAAATCTCCCATAATCAGAGAGATTTTATATCTTGATTCGTGAGATTTTTTTAATACTTTTTCTCTTTCTTTTATTTATTTATCATATTAAATATATTTATCAACAAAGTTTTTAATATTTTTCGAACCACTCTAATTTATTATCAAAGATAAACATGTTATTGAATATAAATTTTTTATTTTCATTCAATGTTAACAATCACAGTTACCGAACAATAAATATTTTAAAATCTATTTTCAACAATCCGAAGAATTAGAGTCTTCAAATTATTGACAATCTGTAGATTTAAACTCATATTCTCCAAACGAACCCTTACATGAATTCTCTTTTGCATCCAAAATTAAATTGTTACTAGTAGTTACATAAATTGGTTCTGATTAGTATTTATGAAGGCCAATCACATACGTTTCTCAACCAATAGAATTCACTATGACAACCAAATTAAAATTGGTTACAAAAAGTCACCATCTTTTACTATTGGCAGAATTGTTTGCAATAGCCTTCTTTATTGCTACCAGTAATCATTTTAGTTGCATTAGAAATTGGTTGCGCGGCTATAGAGATCAATTGCTGCGGTGACTTGTAAGTCACCATGACTTGGACAAAACGGTCGACCTGTTCACTGATATAGTTGATCTATTTGGATAAAACGGTCGATCTATTTGGACAAAATGGCCGATCTCATTGTTGGAATGGTCGACCAGATGTATTATTTTTTTAATTTGCTATGTTCAACAAACGGTCAACCTCTTCCAATAAAAAGTCGTTCATTATACAAATAATGGTCTACCACTTCCATCAAGTGGTCTACCTCTTTCCCCAAGTTGTCCACCTCATTCAATAATTGGTCAACCTGATGAACCATTGCTAGTGATATCATCATATATAATTAGAGACCAATAACAATAGATATGATTGCTAGTAAGAGATTTAAAATTAGTACAAATGTTGCAAGCATAGATGACAAGTTTCTCGAGTGATTGTTCTCCCGTAGATTTAAAAAAATATTCCACATATTTAATTCTTATATTTGACTTACTATATAGAGACTTTCAACTTTCCTTCAAATTCTAAGTTTTCTTGTTTCTATCCTATAATTGTCTTATGATAGATCAACTTTGTTGCTAGTTTTGTACTGAGGATGCTCAAAAATTAGAGTATATTTGTTATACAATTGTGTCAACTTCAACGTTCATAAATCTCATATAATCTATTTTGTGGATTTTTATTCCATAAGGGTTAAAATAGGGTGTTTAATTTTGTCTTTGCCTATAATTTGCGTAGGGATCTGGTTGCCCACATGTGATAGGATGTTGCGTTACTACAAAACAATTTTATATTTTTGGTCTCCTAATGTCCATTATTTTGCTAATGTAAGTATAAGGTAACTGTCTCATCTGGTCGAAAGAGGTATGTAAACCATTTTGCGGAATCGGTAGGCTGTTTTGGCGGAAGCGGTCTACCTCCTCCAACAAGCAGGTGTAAGTTGAAGGTTAGTGTGTCGTAGGTCGACCCATTGCTAGAAGCGGTAGACCGGTTGCCTCAAGTGGTAGACCGCTTGGTAGAAGTGGTAAACCATTTTCTTGGAAAGTGGTTGACCACTTGGTGGAAGAGGTCGGCCACTTAAAGGTAATTGTGTTATAAGGTTGACCCATTTCCGGACGCTGTAGACCAGTTGACTCAAGTGATAGACCACTTGGTGGAAGAGGTTGACCATTTCTTGGAAAGTGGTCGACCACTTGGTGGAAGAAGTCAACTATTATCTTGAAAAGTGGTCGACCACTTAATAGAAGAGGTCGACTATTTTCTCCAAGTTACGCCATAAGCATACTCAAAATGTATTTATAACCAACTTTGTGCTTTTAGTGACCAAATACTTTGGTTGCAAAAGCCTTTTTTCTTTTAGTGAAGTTTTTCATTGATAGAATATAATTTACTAACCCTAATTTTAGTATTTTACGCATAAAAAACAAGGGTGTTAAATACATAATTGATTATCCATTATCAATTTTGAAAAAGTATGTTTAAGAAAAGAAAAAAAAAAGAGCAAATAAGGGATTGGCCTGCCTAATTGTAATACTAGTAGTTTTTAACTGGAGGTCCTAAGTTTAATTTCTTTCCGTAACACCTAACTATAAAAATCAATATATATCATCCTTTAAAAAATGATATGGTCTTAACTCTTACGGTCCTTGCCACGGGCTAATACTTGCCTTCGTATGAATCTTCACCCGTTAACTAACAAGTCGATCTTAATTTAGTCTTGTTCAGCTCATGAGGCTCGCGAGCCAACTCGACTCAGTGGTTTATTGAGCTCAACTCGTGAACGATCTCATTTTGATGTAATGAGATAACTCAACATTGTGGTTAATAAGTCCATATGACTGCTTATGAGCACATCGATCTATATATCTTATGAGTTGACTTCTTGATAATTCATAAGTTTGCTAAACTGTATATCTCATTCCATATGATGTTTAAGACTTTGAGTATGCGATAAAATATGTCTCATTTATAATTTAAAAGCTAAATTATGTATCGTAGATTGTTTAGATACACAATTACATAAGATCAATTAATCACATGTATCTAGGGCTGGGCATGCGGGCGGATCATCCCGCATTTGACCCGAATTTTGTTAAGTGGGTGGGTCTATGGGTGGGTGACGGGTTGCGCTGGGAGCCATCCGCCGGGTTGTGGGTGGGTGCGCGGATGACCCGCTCAACCCAACAGCAAAAATATCAAAGTCGTCGGCGCTAGAGAGGGGAGAGTGGAGACGTTAGACATAAACTAGGACTACTCCTGGAGTTTGAACCTCAAAACCAACCTTCCAAATAGCGATCCCCTCTTCTTCCCTTATTTTTTCCTCTAGTTCTTGTGCCTAGATCACTACTCTTTCTTTTGTGGAATTATTTTTCTTAGTTCCTTGCACCTGATAATCATCTCAATCTGTAGAAAACTCTTTCATAATAGAATTTCTATCCATTTTAAGAACTAATTCGACATTTTTCGCCCTATTTCATCTTCTTGTTTCCCCAGATAACTCTCTTCGCCTATTATCATGTCAAGTTGACTCCTTTATATTATATACATTGTGATGTGGGTGAACCCACAAACCCACCCAAATCATCCACCATCCACCTGACCCAACCCGAGACTGAATGTGGGTGGGTGGTGGGTTAAAAATTATCAATCCATTTAATCGCGGGTGGGTGCATTTTATGGTCAAAATCCACCCGACCCACCCAATGCCCACCCCTACATGTATCAAACACATACATTTATAAAAAAAAAAAATTAGAGCTTAGTTAATATTTAAAATAAATGAGTCGAGCTCGATCCAAATTCATAACCTTAATAAAGAGTTAATGTTTTAATATATGAGTCGGCTTGACCTCAACTCGACTTAACTCGTTGATAATTGATCCAAACCAAACCTAAACAAAACAAAACTCGACTCGTCTTGTTAACGACCCTAGGCCCAATAACCGAACCCGACATTTTTAGGCTAAAGCCCCCATTCAGTTAAGCACCATAAATATTTATATGAACAACTGGTTATTTTTATGCAGAGACTTCATTATTTTATACTCAAAAATATATGTTAAACTATATTCTATGTATATCTACGATGCAAGCGACGTGAATGTCACGTTGCAGACGACCTGAGATTTGTAGAGGTATAATCAGTTAATCACCAATCACTTAAATTCGTGGATGTTTCCTCAGTTGGTATGTATATATATATTTATGGAATCTTTCTGCTCCGAAGGGCGCACTATAAAGGGGGCCGTCTGCGCTCTTGTGTCTACAATTAGACGTACGGCAATTAAACAAGCAGCAGCAAATTAAGATAATAGCTAGGGGGGGAGGGAGAAGCGAGGATAAGGATTTTCCAATGGCTAATCATCAAAGCAGAAGGACCTCTCTCGCTATTTACATCATCATGCCTTTGCTTCTGGTTGCCATTTTCTCGACGTCGCCTGGTGATAAGTTTGTCATCGGCGCGGAAGCTGCAGCCAGAGTTCTCGGTACTTTCGGTCAGTTTATATATATTCACCCTTTGCTTATCAATCTAGCTGGCTTTGTTTTTTGTATTAATTAGGCTTAGATCGGAACTAAAGGAAGTTTTAATTGTGGTTTTTTTTTTGGCTGTTGTAGCGGGAAAGATGGCGGAGGAGCATGGGAGGGTTGGTGTTGTGATTGTGAGCAAGCGTGGGGTTATGGGAAGTGATTCACGACCAGACGGACACGGCGGTCCAGCCGGCTGTTGCTAATGCTAGTTCTGTTCTTTGTTTTCCGATAGAAAGATGCTGTTCATTCGAGATGTGGTTTCTCCCCCTCAATGTATTCTATGTTATTTTAAGGCCCATTAATAAATTCCACTTAGCGGTTCTTTAATTTCTGGATGAAGGTTAAGTACGAATGCAGAATATATTATCATCTTCTTACTAGAATGGTACTCGGCCCGTTGGCCGGATGCATTTCATAATTGTTATAGACAACAATAGCAATTTGTTCGTTGTTTTATGGACTTGGCCAATTGGTTGGAGTCATTTTACATATCGCAAAATAATGAGTAGCAAAAATCAAACGAAATACATTTTTATTTGATAGCATAAGATAATCCATATTATTTAGTAATTGGTAACATTCAAAAGGATTAACATCATAGTATTTACTAACATCCTAACCATTTCATCAGCTAAAATCCTTAACATAAAAGACAGACTTAGAACCAAGGAGCCAACTCCTAAAAAATTGTTCAAATGACACTTGTATTTACTCCACTTTGATAGAAATTACTGCATATTTTTTTGGCTTTGTTTGGTTTCCTCTCCCATGAGCATATCATAGTCTCCATCAATAACAACGCGTTCAACTTCATTAATGACACTATCACCTCTATATCAATTTTCAGTTGTCTCTTCCTTACTCTATTGTATTCCAATGATCTCTTCTTTCTTCTCCTGCATTTGATCGAATTAAGAAAATTAATTGTAAAATATTATCAAATATAAAGCACCATTTTCTCTTAAGTAGTATTTACCTTGTACAATTTATGAATATTTTCCACAATTTGCTTTGTTTCGTTATCACCGGTATTATATGAGCTTGAAATCGTAACTATAGGTACATGTTATAAGGAACAATGAACCGGTTATAAGTGAGACCATACTCACCATGATTGATTGGTTAGAAGTAGAGCCCTGCGTGGCCTACATCGATCCACTCGAAGAAGACCCAGTGGAAGGAGTTGTTGGACTCGAAGAAGAACCCGAAGAGGAAGTGGAGGCCGAGTGACCAGATGGAGTTCCAGGAGGCGTTACAATGTGATGATCATTCCCTTGATTCCTACCCTGTGGAGGATTACCAGGTGCAGCGCCAATAGTAGGAGAATCAAAAATAGGAAGCGGCACCAAGAAATCGAGTGAGGAGAGGGAAGTAGCTGTCGAGTCCTTGTAATACATGGTCTGCTCCAAAAAGGTTATGTGACACGAAATGTGCATTCTTCTTTCACCCGGATCATAACAAAGGTACCCTTTATGTTGATTACTATAACCCACAAAAACACACCGAACAACCTTGGGACCCAGTTTATGTCGCGCCTTCTTGGAAAGTAAGACGAAGCAAACACAACCAAAAACATGGAGACAGGAATAATCAGGCAGCTTATAGTACAGACAATGATAAGGTGATCGATCACCCAGAACAAACGTGATCTGGCGATTGATTAGATAAACAACAGTACTCACTACTTCCACCCAAAAACCATTTGGGACATGCTATTAAAACAAGATAGCCCGTGTCAATTCGAGAACATGACGATGCTTCCTTTCCACTAGACCGTTCTGTTGAGACTCCGGGACAGGATTGTTGAGGCAGGATACCCTGGGATACATAGAACTCGAGTAAAGGTTAGGCAATAAATTCACCACAGGATCAGATCTAATGACCTTCACTGGGCGTTCGAATTGAGTCTCTATCATCTGCACGAATGATTTTGCATGATCAACCAACTCCGACTTCTGGCGCAAAAAAAAAAATCCAGTCATAGCGAGTCATATGATCCACGAACAAGGCAAAGTACCAAAATCCAATCCGAGAAGTAACAGGTGAGGGTCCCCAGAGATCAGTGTGACCAAGGTCGAATGGTCGAGAAGTACCAAAATGTCATAATTGTTGTATGAATTTTTAAAAAGCTTTATTAAAAAAATCAAATTTTTTTAAAAAAATTATAGATTAATTATACAAACGATATGTTGTTTTAAATGCACCTAAAATCCTTGTGCATTGTAGACACGGTTTATCGGATAGATAAAATTTATCCACTAATTAAGTATCTTTATCCAATAATGTGAACTTTCAATAATTGGTTGAGAGATTATCTTAACTCGAGAATCATGAATTGTTAATTTTTTTATAATATAATAAATCTGAATGTCTTGGCTGAAAAATCTTGATATGTTATCCTAAATGGATGTGATAAACCTTCACGACATGATTTGTGATTAGAGAAGTGTGTTAAGTATTGAGAATTTTTAATATAAGTATATCGCATACTCGCTTATGAAGTGAGAGTATGAAAAATCAAGAAGATTCAAAAGAGTTTAAGCATATCGAAAAATCAATTGATATAAATGATAATGAAACTCTTCCGCCAACAGGTCGTGTAAGAAGCTAGTATAAATTAATAATAGAGAGGCCTACGGGGTTTAGGGGCAAAGCCATGAGGTAGGCAGATTCCTTTGGCATATGCAAGGGAACTGAAGAAAAGTCAGAATAGGAGTTCAAACAAACAGGTCCTAACTCCTAATCATGCTTGTCTCTGAGTTGATTCTGCCACGGATTCTTTCTTAATTAATTCTATCTCTGGAGATAATGTCATCATTATTATTGTTATTGTAAATGAGAGGAAACCACCCAGCTGCAGGCCTTGCAGCCTGGAAGTTTGCTTCTGTTGCTTCTAAATAACGGAATGGTTTCATTCTTTCCAATAAAAATATTGGTGCAGAGTCTTGGAGTTTTGCTTTGACGTCTTGCCCCCGACCGGCAAGCTCTCCTAATTCCTTGACTTCACATCTCACCGACAGCCCAAACGCAAATATTAATTGACAAAGATATTGAAAAATAGAAACTAATTAAGTCAATTTTTAGATTAAGTTCCAATTAACTAGCAATGTGGATCTGAATATGTCTATGAGGCGAGGCATTCCAATCAAATCCATTATTTTCCATGTAATTTTATCCAAATTCATTGATTATGGGTAAGATATTAATGAATTTGAGCAAAATCAACATCTCTAATTCTCATGACCCTCTTTGTGGCTATTTTCAAATCAACGAGGAAAATTACTCTTCTTAATTAGCTGAGTTTGAGTGAAGCATTGGATACTGGTAATCATAGTTAGCAAAAACTCTGCGAGTAGATGGACGTAAGTATTTTATGCGTTTTGTTTTCAGACTGTTTTCAAACCCTCTTTTTTTTCCGTCGTTGATGGCTCACATGTATAAAACTCATATAACACATGTATTAATAAATTTCATATATTTTATTACTATTAACGTAATATTAAACATATCACAGAGTTTAGAGATAAAAGTAAAAGTCGGGAACTTACCTTTACTAATCATCCTACTAAATTAACATTTCTACCTCATGACAAAAACATACTGCTAATCACAAAACCTAAACAAAGCTGTTAGTCAACGTGCAGTTCGTGGCTCACACCATCACCTTTTTTTTTTAAGAACAGCATATATACCTCTCTACCCCGCCGCCCCCATTCCCCCTCACTTCCTCGTGAGACAAACACTCATATATCCTTCCTCTTTGATCTTCTGCACCATAGCTAACAAATGGAGACTGATGATATCTACAGAGCTGGAAGCTTCTTGCTGGGCGGAGGAGGGTCTTCGATATGGACCAACAACAACAATGCCATCAGCGATAATGAAGCTTTCCCGACGCCTTCGCGGGAAAAAGAGGACGACGAGGAAGCTCTCAAGTGGGCAGCGCTGGAAAAGCTCCCCACTTACAGTCGCCTGAAAAAGGGCCTCCTCACCACTCCGGACGGCGGCGCCGCCGCGGAGATCGACGTGGACCACCTCGGCTTCAAGCAGCGGAAGGAGCTGGTGGACCGGCTGGTCAAAGTCCCCCAAGAGGACAACGAGAAGTTCCTTCTCAAGCTTAGAGATCGCATCGACAGGTAATACTAATAATTGAGTTAATAATATCAAGATTGAAACCGGTTACACTTTTTTTTTTTTTTTCAACTGCTTACACTTGGGGTTAATAATATTCTGATGAAATCGTCAGAAATCAATTAATTGAATGCATAGATAAATAAATTTGTGATGTCATGTGGGGAAACTGATTTGTCCCAACAAACCTGATATTATTCCCTCGCGGTGGTTCACTGTGACAGTGCGTGGGTGACAGAGAAATTAGGGAAATTTCTTAATTTTATTTTACTAGATTAGGTCTCGTGAGCACTTCTACTCTGCTTTAAAGTATTGATACTTTAAAATACAACTTTAAGTCGTACCATATGGGAATTTGACTTTTATGTTGTGGTACAACTTCAACTCTTCAAGTTGTACCATAATTTAAATGTATAACTTTTGTTTGTACTATAAAGAGATTTTACAAAAGAGTATAGGTACAACCTAAAGTTGTACCATAACGTTAAAAATATAAGTACAAGTTGTACCATAAAAGCAAAAACTAAAGCACAAATGCTTTAAAGCATTGTAAAATTCCTCTTCGGCCCGGAATTCATATATCTTTCATTATGAGGAATTTTACAATACTATTATGAGGAATTTTACAATACTATATAGTATTGATGCTATAGGTTTTTACCTTTATGGTACAACTTGAAATTGTACATTCAATGTTATGGTACAGTTTTAGATTATACCTACACTAAAATTATCTTACGAAATTAAGACATTAATTCTATGTCGTTATGCAATTCTAATATTTAATTCAATACTAATTAACTGGATTCAAATATATGGAGAGGTTCTTCACCTATAATAATATATATATATATATATTAATAATGGATCCATGATATATATTTAAAGAGTTCGAATATACACTTTAACGTTTCACTCAATTGACTTTTGTTTCGTGCTGCAGAGTGGGAATCAAGCTTCCCACCACCGAAGTCCGATTTGAGCATCTGAATATCGAAGCAGAAGCTCATGTAGGGAGCAGGGCGTTGCCAACTTTCTTCAACTTCTTCCTCAGTATATTCGAGGTGAGAATTTCCCTCATGATAATCGATTGTACTTTTTTACTGCCATATTTATGCCTACTCGTAGTAAAAAACCCTAGTCTTTTCCTTGCTATTTGAAGGGCTTGTTCAGTTGTCTACATATCTTTTCCAATGGGAAAAAGCAAATCTCCATCCTCAACAATGTCAGTGGAATCGTCAGACCATCACAGTAAGTAAATAAAAAGAAAATTCCTCTAACGACCACTGTTTTCAGTTGTTGATTAGTAGGGGGAAAAAACCTTTCAACCCCTAATCTTGAATTGGGTTGCTCCACAGGATTACATTGCTTCTGGGTCCTCCAGGTGCTGGGAAAACCACTCTGTTATTGGCATTGGCTGGAAAGCTTGATCCCACTCTCAAGGTGCAATTTAGTTTTGGTGGTTTGAGTCATTGGTCTTTCCTAATTGCAATTGAACCCTCCAAAGACATTTTCTTTCAATAAATCGAAATTATTTGGAGATTTCGTCTAGGTTTCTGGGAACGTGACTTACAATGGCCATGAGATGAGTGAATTTGTTCCCCAAAGGACAGCTGCATATATCTGCCAAGATGATGTCCATATAGGAGAAATGACTGTAAGGGAAACCTTAGCCTTCTCAGCAAGAAGCCAAGGTGTTGGACACCGTTATGGTATGCTTTTTCTTTTCTTGTCCTTAAGTTATCGCTTTGGATCGTTTTGATCGTGAAATTCATGAGCTCTTGCACGATTGAGTTTGAATAGAGAAGTTAATTGAGCTATCGAGAAGAGAAAAGGAATCAAACATCCAACCTGATCCAGATATTGATGTGTTCATGAAGGTGAAGGGAATGCTTACTATATATTCATCATAATAATAGTCATTTTCTATTGTTCCAGCATAACATTTATGTACTTGTGAAGGCTATAGCGACCGAGGGTCAAGAAACGAATGTGATAACAGATTACGTCATAAAGGTGAGTCATATTAAGAAATTATAACATTGTACAATTCAAATTCCATGTTATGGTTTTTTTCTAGTATGCCAATGCATGTCTTTTCACGCAGGTTTTAGGACTAGAAAGCTGTGCAGATATCATGGTAGGGAATGACATGATCAGAGGTATCTCTGGAGGACAAAGAAAGCGTGTCACAACGGGTACAAAATCCTAGTTAATTAGTTTTCTTCCGAAAGAAGCATGAACTTAATGATATTTGTTTACATTTTGAACCGATGATAATTCATATGCACATCTGCTAATGAAATTGCAGGTGAAATGTTGGTGGGACCTGCAAATGCATTGTTCATGGATGAGATATCCACAGGCTTGGACAGCTCAACAACTTTTCAAATTGTCAAGTCACTAAAGCATTACATTCATATTCTTGATGGAACAGCTGTAATCTCCCTTCTGCAGCCAACACCCGAAACCTACGATCTGTTCGACAACGTTATTCTTCTATCGGATGGCTACATTGTATATCAAGGACCTAGGGAATACGTGCTTGATTTCTTTGAACAAATGGGATTCAAGTGTCCTTCAAGGAAAGGTTCTGCTGATTTCCTACAAGAAGTAAGCAACTAAGAAAATAAGCTATGATAGTTTATATTATTATATTACTTGGATCACAAAATGAAATGCACTTAATTACAGGTGACATCAAAGCAAGATCAACAGCAGTACTGGATGAAAAAGGAAAATCCATACAGGTTTGTCAATGCTAAAGAATTTGCAGAGGCATTTCAGTCATTCCACGTGGGGACGATGCTAGAGCAAGAGCTTTCGTCTCCATTTGACAAGAAGAGGAGTCACCCTGCAGCATTGACAACAAAGGTATATGGCGTTGGGAAAATGGAGCTATTCAAATCTTGCTTCGCGAGAGAGTTGCTGCTCATGAAGAGAAACTCATTCGTCTACATCTTTAAGTTTGCACAAGTGAGTTAGAAGGATATACTATGATTATCTACTCACTCTGTTATTGGGAATTATTTTTTTTATTTTGATTGCTTATTTCTTCATGCTCTCAAGCTTATATTCATGGGACTAGTGGCCATGACACTCTTTCTTCGGACCGAGATGCATCGAGATTCAATCATTGATGGTGGAATTTACCTTGGGGCTTTATTCTACACGGTGAATGCTTTCATGTTCAATAGCATGGCTGAGATCTCCATGACCATTGCAAGGCTTCATGTGTTTTACAAGCAAAGGGATCTCTTGTTCTATCCTGGATGGGCGTATTCTCTTCCCCCATGGATCCTTAAATTTCCAATCACGTTAATCGAAGCTGGTTCTTGGGTGTTTCTTACATATTATGTGATTGGATATGATCCAAATGCAGGAAGGTCAGAACAACATTTTATACACACCTGCTTGAATAACCCTACTGAGCTAAACTAAGTTCTTGTCACAACTGAGAAATCTTATAAAAGCTATATGCAGGTTGTTCAAGCAATATCTTTTGCTATGTCTTGTGAGCCAAATGGCTTCAGCCTTGTTCCGGTTTATTGCTGCATCAGGAAGGACTATGATTGTTGCCAATACATTTGGATCGTTTGCACTGCTTTCACTCTTTGCATCTGGTGGCTTTGTCTTGTCAAGAGGTGTTTTGTTTTGTCTTTCGTCTTATTTATAAATTTCAACTTTTTCCAGGAAAAACATGTTCTTGATCTGTTGATTGTTTCCTTTTACATAATTTCGACAGAAAACATAAAGAAATGGTGGATTTGGAGTTATTGGATCTCACCAATGATGTATGGACAGAATGCAATAGTGGCTAATGAGTTCCTTGGAAGGAGTTGGAGCAAGGTAATATTATTATTACCCCTCGGAGTTTTTGTATATTTTTTTTAAGAAACCAAGCTAATGAGCATATGCTTTTGGTTTTGACAGATTCTACCTAACTCGACTGAATCTCTTGGAGTTCAAGTTTTGAAGTCTCGTGGATTTTTCCCTCATGCATATTGGTATTGGATAGGAGCAGGGGCTCTAGTTGGATTTGTACTAATATTCAACTTGTGTTTCACTCTAGCTCTCACTTTCCTTAGCCGTGAGTAAATTCTTCATTTCCAAGTTCAGAATTTCTTTCCTTGGAGACGACACATTATAATCCATTTTGTGGTCTTTGTAGCCTTCAAGAAATCTCAAACTATAGTGCTGGAGGATTCTCAAAATGATGGAGCAGATAAACCCGGAGTAGTTGGTGAGTTGTCCAATAGTGAAGGTGGTGAAGAAGGAATTAAGACTCCACCCACAAAAAAGGGAATGGTTCTTCCATTTGAGCCATACTGCCTCACATTTGATGATGTTAAGTACTCTGTGGACATGCCCCAGGTAAGATAATTTCCAAGAATCTAAGAAGAAAAACATATGCCACCATCTTAAGATCAATCCAAAACTAAAGGTTGGAATTATTTTTCATGTACTGCAAAGGAAATGAAAATTGAAGGTGTTGCTGAAGACAGATTGGAGCTTTTGAAGGGTGTGAGTGGTACGTTTAGGCCTGGTGTTTTAACGGCATTAATGGGTGCTAGTGGTGCCGGTAAAACCACTCTAATGGATGTCCTAGCTGGTAGGAAAACCGGTGGATATATTGAGGGAAACATCACAGTTTCAGGTTATCGTAAGAAACAAGAAACCTTTGCAAGAATTTCTGGCTATTGTGAGCAAAATGATATACATTCTCCACATGTCACAGTCTACGAGTCATTGCTCTACTCCGCTTGGCTACGGTTACCTGTAGAGGTGAACGCTGAAACTAGAAAGGTAAAGTAATGGTGACAAATATTTATTTATGAAATTTGCATGGACAAGCTAATTTACAATATTGTCTACAGATGTTCGTGGAGGAAGTGATGCAGCTTATTGAAATGAAGCCATTGAGGCAGGCATTGGTTGGATTACCTGGTGTGAATGGTCTTTCAACAGAGCAACGCAAGAGACTAACCATTGCAGTTGAGCTAGTGGCAAACCCTTCTATCATCTTCATGGATGAGCCGACTTCGGGCTTAGATGCAAGAGCTGCTGCCATTGTCATGAGAGCCGTCAGGAACACCGTGGATACTGGGAGGACAGTAGTGTGCACTATACATCAACCAAGCATCGACATTTTTGAAACTTTTGATGAAGTAAGAAAGTAACTTTAGTTATTTACTACCTATTCTCTTTGTAGTTTCTAATTTTGTCATTTTGATGTACCTGACTTGTTTGGCAATGCAGCTCTATCTACTAAAGAGAGGAGGTCAAGAGTTGTATGTAGGGCCTCTTGGCCGTCATTCCAGCCACCTAATCAACTACTTTGAGGTTGCATAACAAAAAAAAATCACTAAACTTTTCACTTCATTAGTATTTTCATTATTTCGTATTAAAGCTTTTCATTATGTCCAGGATATTGAAAGAGTCCCCAAAATCACTGATGGCTCAAATCCTGCAAACTGGATGTTAGAAGTTACAAGTTCAGCACAAGAATCAGAACAAGGAATTGACTTTGCTGCTACCTATAGAAACTCAGACCTTTATAGGTAATCTATCAAATTTAATATGAGATTAAATCTTTCGCTTATAAGAAAGTGAGAAATCAAACTTATGTCTTAGAAACACAACATGTCATCTTCTTCTTTTCAGGAGAAACAAGGCACTTATTGCAGAACTAAGCACACCTGCCCCAGGTTCAAAGGATTTGCACTTTTCTACAAAATACTCACAGTCATTCGTCAATCAATGTGTCGCTTGCTTTTGGAAGCAGTACTTATCATACTGGCGAAATCCACAATATACTGCTGTAAGGTTTCTCTTCACCATCGCCATAGCATTGATGTTCGGGACAATGTTCTGGAATCTTGGCTCCAAAACGTAAGTGTATATGACGAACAATAATTGAGATCTTGTATCTCTATCAAAGATCTCATATACCATCCTTGATTTCTTTTTGCTATAGATCAAAGAGACAAGATTTGTTCAATGCAATGGGATCAATGTACGCGGCAGTGATCTTTCTTGGAGTCCAAAATTCATCTTCTGTGCAACCTATGGTGGCCATTGAAAGAAGTGTGTTTTATAGAGAAAGAGCAGCTGGAATGTATTCTGCCTTGCCTTATGCCTATGCACAAGTAAAGTTTCCCTCACATTTTGTGACTGCTTAATGTAGTCGGGTAATCGGGTTACTCGTTGTTTTACTTTCTTTTTTTTTATTATTTGGCTTCAGGTGCTGATTGAGATCCCGTATGTGTTCTCTCAAGCTCTTGTTTATGGCCTCTTAGTATACTCGATGATTGGGTTTGAATGGACCGCCGCTAAGTTCTTCTGGTATATATTCTTCATCTACTTCACATTGCTATACTTCACGTACTACGGAATGATGGCTGTAGCCGTGACACCGAACCACCACATTGCCTCCATTGTTTCATCTGCATTTTACTCCCTTTGGAACTTATTCTCTGGATTCATCGTTCCACGACCAGTTAAGTTGCTTCTTTTTCCCATGAAATTTTTCGTATGAACCCCTTTCCCATTAAGAACCCTTTTTCGTGGATTTGGTGTTCAATTTTGTTTGCATTTTTGTAATCCAACAGCGGATGCCAGTGTGGTGGAGATGGTACGCATGGGCGTCTCCGGTAGCATGGACATTATATGGGTTGGTTGACTCCCAATATGGAGATGTTGAAACTAGACTTGATACTGGCGACAGAGTCACAGATTTCGTGCGGGGCTACTTCGGGTTCAGACACGATTTCTTGGGAGTGGTTGCAGCTGTGGTTGCCGGATTTGCAGCTCTCTTTGCTTTCATCTTCGCCTTCTCCATCAAGTTCTTTCATTTCCAGAGGCGATAAAAGGAATGTATCACGGTTAAAATAGCATGGTTTCTTCACGTTATTGTCCCTTTTAAATTCATCCATTTTTTTTATTTTGACGTTGTTTACGCAACAAGCAAGTAACTAGCTCAATGAGTTCCACAAGACATTTTTTTTGTTACATTTTTTGTTTCTTGTTTAATTTTGGTATGAATATCTCGTGTTTTGTATCTCATGTAATCTTATGATATTTGTCATTTAATTATGGGCTCAATTTCACAATTGCAGCAAACCAAACATGGTACTCATACATTCTATAAATTTTACAATCACATGTATACAAAAATGAGTTCTTGAAATCCTTATAGTCTACTGTAAGTGCTTGTCAGCCGACCGGTTTATCTATTTTGAGAATCCTTCTTCTAAATCACTCTGATGTATGATGTGAACGAGGAATCAGTGAAACTGAAAAAGACAAGAATGAATTGGGGTTGAATAATGTCTTGTGTATACAAATGCACTAGTAAAGCTCGTAAAGGAAGATATGGCAAATCAATCTCAAGTTCTTTGTTTAATTGCGAGTCGAAGTCTCACAGAGAACACAAATACCAATCAATTCAATCCTACATTTTGCTCTTTCGCTTGGATTGAATCGCAAGGTACCCAAACCGAAGAGGTAACTGGAAAAGATAACAATAAAAGAACAATAGTCCATGCCACTTTGGAAGGAACTACAGAGTGTCCTACTCTGGCTCAACAGCTAGATCCAACCAGATCCAAACCAGAGGGAAGCAAATCCCATAACCAAGGCCTGTCTGAGAGTCAAACCCACAAAACCCAGAGCCGCCGGAGGAGGAGCAGCAGCAGAATGCGTCTGGTTCAGGCCAAGGCTGCCGGAGGGGGGAGGCGGCAGAGGGTGAACAACCACAGAGACTTTCATCCCATTGAAGCACTGGCCGTTGCCGCAGATGAAGTAAAACCTCTTGGCCTTATCCAGAGGAATGAAATCCTTCCCACTGCTCCAATTCCCCACAGCGCCTTCCGTAGTGCAGTTGTCGTAACCCGTCTGGTTCACTTCGAACACATTGTACTGGTTCTTCTGGTACCTAAACGCTGCAACAAACCAAACGAACAGCAAAAAGATTCCAACTTTAGAAAGCTTGTTGCATATTGACTGTTGATTGAAGGGGAAAGCAGGGGAAGAAGAGTTGTTTTACATATGAGATCTCCAACATAGAAGGTATGGTTGTTAGCCCAGACAGTGTAGTTGACGCCTGGGTTCCATCCTTTGTTGGCGCCGACGATGTGGTCGGTGGCGGTGACGACGGCGATGGCGGAGACGAGGATGAAAAAGGACAACAAGGTTGGAAGAGCTGAAGTTGAGCTGGACATGGCTGGCTGTCGCTTGGTAGCTGAGGGTTGGGGGCTTTCTGAGAGAGGGATGTTTGTCTATTTTGGACCTGGTTGCTTTATGGGTAAAAGCACGAGGAAAGCTGAGAAAGTACAAGGCTTTTTCGACTACCTCTTGACTAGTGAAGGAAACTAGGAAAGGATGATAAATTGATAATGGGTTCTTTTCCAGTTTTCAAGAGGGTTCAAGAAATTTCTTAAGCTTGAAAGAAAAACAGAATAATCAAGAAAATCGAAGAGAAATGGTCCAGCCTTATGAAGGGCTCTCACATGGCTTAGCTACGCTTCTGTCATCCAACTGTACGCAAATTGCCATGACTCAATTGAGCAGGATATGACCGTTGCTGTGCTGTAATATGAAAACCCAAATATATATAGAGAATATAAAAGTTAGGGGATAATACAGAGTGGAATATAAAAACCTAAACGGGTAACGAGTGGGAGACAAGGATGACCTACCACAACATGAGTGTCGACACCATACAACAACAGATTACACATTGATGTTCCTTCTGTTACAAAACATGGTCCCTCTCCTTTTTAGTTTTCACCTTCAGAGTTCAAACTCAACATATTGGAGCGGTTTTATGAAACTTTTGATTTGTTCAAATGCTCACTGGCTTTCCTCTAAAATTTCAAATAGCTCATTGACATCTACTATACAACACAATCACTGCAATAACTATTAAACTCCTATCCAAAAGTTTCCACATTTGGCATCAAGGGAATTAATACCTTCCCAGGGCATTCACTTTGTAATCCTACCAATTAGACACTCTCAATTGTTAAAGAGATACAGGCAAGACTTTGATCACAGTGGTCTTGAGTTTCTCAGCTACGGAGTTGGACCCCAAGGCTTAATTTCAACATAGGAAAAAAAGGAAGTGAAAGGAATGGTTTTACAGGTTTCATGTTGAATTTCACGAGACCATAATACTAATATGGCAACTGGTTAGTGATAGTACCATACGCCAATATTTCTACTTGTATCACTTGAAATTTCAATTAATTCCCTTCTTAATACTGCTAGTTCATCAGCACAGGAAACCTGTTAGCCACAAATCTAGAGTAAATGCTAAAAAGAAACCGGTACAAGTTCCAGGGTAGTTATCTCAGCCAGAACACGGGAAAAAAAATTAACATTTCAGATATCGATATCAATTATGCTTCAATGCTTAAAGAAATGTGAATTCCGGATTAATAAATGCCATGTCAAACCATTAAAATTAAACATGACGGAGTTTACATCAGGGATTCTGGTCCTCGTAAAATCACACTGAGAGTAAGGAGTCCATGGGAGTACCTCAGGTTTAACAGTATCCTGATAGAATCGCCACCAAGCTAGTCCAGATTAAGCTGGTTAATGTTGTGGAAAAACTTGTGTACAGCCTCCAACATGGCTTCATGCATTAGCTTGATGAGCTTCATGGTGAATAGATCCTTCACATGAACTTCTCCTAGTCAGGGCCATTCAAGCCAAAGCTACTTTCTCAATGGACTGCCCCTCTTCGAACTTTATGAACTTTTCTAGACAAACGTTCCACTGTTTCGATATTTCCAGGCACTGGTTCTTTCAGCATCTTCTGCAATTTCGGATCATCAGTGAACCCTCTTGACCTCATCTCAGCATAATAATCTCTTGCCTTGTTTAACATTCCACACCTACTCAGGCCTTCCACCAACATCTCATAATGTGCTTTGTCAGGCATCACTTCATACAGTTGTTTCATTTCTGCCCAAATATTCAATGCACTCTCAGCTTGCCCTAGCTTGAAGCACTTGGAAAGCATCAATAAAAAGGTTCCTCCAGTCGGACTTAAACCTTCCTTTCTCATTTGGCCAAGCAATTCCCAGCCGATGTTCAAATCAGAACCTTCTATAAACGCATGGTAAGTATCAGTAGTTGGTTTTACATTATCCTCAATCATGTTCGCCAATACATCTTTTGCCTCAACTAGCTTTTTTGCCTCACATAATGGACGTATCATAGAATTATAAGTTGCAGAATCAGGCTGAATTCCCAGATGTTTCATTTTGTCCAGAATTTTCAAAGCTTCCTTGCATAAATTCTCACGAGTTAGAACAAAAATTAGGGAATTGTATACCTCGAGACCTGGTGACCAACCCCTTTTCTTCATTTCTTCATATAGCCGCATTGAATCGAAAAGATTCCCAATCTTTGAGAAGCTGGAAATCATAAGCGTATAAGAAGTTGCATTAGGCACGATGCAACATTTCGACATTTCCCTCCAAATCCTCTTTGCTTCAAGTATATCAACAAAAATATTGCACCACCCACTGAGGATGATGTTAAAACCATCAGTTTGCAATGGGAATAGCTTCTTACTGAGAAACATAAATTCTTCAGCTTCTTCAATGTTTCCATGGTTGCAGAGGGCTTTTAGCAAAGAGTAGAATGCATCTTGGTCTGGGGACATCCTGAACTTCTCCATAACACGGAATGTCCATATAGCTTTCTCTGGATTATTTGCAGCAGCATATCTAGCAAATAGAGGAGAAGTTAGTGTCGAACATCAAGATACCCTTCAAGGATAAAGTTGGAAGCTTAACCGTATCACCAATGTGGTCACTCTATCTCCAAACTCGAATTACACAGAAATTTCTGAACTTGCAGCATAATGAAACTGAAGAAATCCAGATTCTCACCTATCAATCATAACAAGCAACACGCTGCGGATACTCAACGAGGCACGATGCAAATCTCGAATTAAAGTCCAAGCAATGCCGAACTTGTGATGATTTCCCAGAACCCATACCAACAACTCGCAAGCTTTCTCATCAGCACACTTCCGTTTTTCTCCCCATTTGAAGGCCAAGAACGCGACTTTCCAGTTCTCCCTCAACTCCCAGATGACCGAGTACACTAGTTCCAAACTGGGCTTGATGCCGCTGTCATCCAAATATGTCGTAGCCTCTGCTTCAGTGGAGAACTGGGAAGCGACCGTGAGAGATTCGACGAGAGTGTGCTTCGAAGGATCATGGCAATCAATTCTTTCCTGAATCAGCTCAAGAGCGGTTCCAAGATTTTCCGCGGAGACGTGTAGGTGAGACGTGAAACGGCGAGAAAGTTGGAACCGCACACAAGGCGTTCGACGAAATGCCCGACAGAACGGAATGATGGCAATCGACGTGAATGAAGGTGGAGAGGGGGCAGAGGGTGACGGAGGAATCGAGCGAGGGAATGAGCGGAAAAAGTGAGGATGGAGTCGCCGGAAGATCGTTGTATTGGAGAAGAGTGACATGAGAAGTAGTGTAAGGACCCGCAGCGGCGAATCATCCCGGTGGAAACTCAATTGCCACCTGCCAGTGCCGGAAGACGGAAGTTTATGTTTTTTCCAATTAAATGTGAGACGATAATATTCCAAATTTGTAACGCTAAGTCGCTAACCACAATATTCGCGGTTGCATTGACCATGGCAAGGTTGTTAAACCGGTTTAGTACTGGTTTGGCAAGTGAAATAGTATGACTCGTGGTATAATTAGTTTGTGTTGGTTCATACCGGTTTAACAAAATTTCTTACAATGTGAAAATCATTAGCATCCAATGAATTTAAATCATATATAAAACATATTTGAGGATAATTTGCTTACAATCCAACAAATAACATCCCTTTTGATTTTTTAATTCATGAAATAATTAATTAATTAATTAAATTCACTTAAACAACGTCTTTTTGCTTAGAATTCGTTAGTCGATCATGTTAGTTATACCGGTGATGTTCACGCCGGTTTCATGACCGACACCGGTTGAATCTGGTTCAACCAACCGGCATTCCATCGACATGACAATCATGATTCCAGGGTAATTAGCATAAATGGTCACAAACCTTTGCACTTAGTACAAAACAGTCACAAACCTTTAATTTATAACCATTTGATAACAAAACTTTTTACTTAGAACAAAATGGTCACAAATTAAACAGTGTGACCATTTCATACCAGTTCAAACTTTTGTTACCGTGTCGTTGCAAATTAGACTTTTGGTGACCGTTTTGTACAAATTAAGTTCAAAAGTTTGAACGCTCAATCACCGTTACAATTCGCTCTAGTTGTATGGTGGTTTTGTTAATGTATGTGAATGATATGATCGTCATAAAGGATGACAATGAGAGAATTCAATGGCTCACAAACGGGTTCCAGACTGCTTTTTAGTTGGAAAAACTTTGTCTACTTTCTTGGTATCGAAATTTGTTTTTGATAGATTGGTATCGAAATTGAAAGGTCAACTGAGGGCATTCTTATTTGGCAAAGCAAATATGTCGATGAACACATGAGCTGACATCTTATATGTTGTTCAAGTGGTTAGTGTCATATACTTAACGAACAAACTACCCGACCTCAAAACATGACAAACATTTAATTTGTAACGATTCGGTAACAAACCTTTTCATTTAAAACAAAACGGTCACAAATTAAATAGCGGTGACCATTTTATACAATTTCAAAATTTTGTTACCATATTGTTACAAATTAAAGGTTTGTGACCGTTTTGTACTAAGTGCAAAGGTTTGTTACCATTTATGCTAATTACCCCATGATTCCAAGTCTTTTGCTCGTAGCCCGTGGGCTTGGGTTTCGGGATTAGCATTTTATCTCAAGCCTCTATGAAATGTTGTCAAATGGGTTTATATCATGTTGGTTTGACAAGTGAAAGTCTAATAAAGGAACAATCAATATATGTCGATTTTAACAAAATATATAGAAAAAGTGCAAAAATGTTAAAAGTAAATGTATTCCGCAGATACATAACTTTTCTCAAGAAAGTCTCTCCACAAATTACATCCATATTTAAATAAGTTAATAAAGTATAAAATTATAAATAAAATAAAAAATTATCATATTTAAATATAACATTTAATGTCAATATCTAAAACTTTCTACACGAATCTAACAAATAATATCAGCATCCATATTAAAAAAAAAATATTTCATCCTCATATTTAAATTTTTTGTTAATTAAATTTACCAAAATGCCATCATTTTGTTTAGAGAGAAAATTGGACATACAAGTTTTTTTTTTACAAGTAAAAAATTGGACATACAAGTTGGATCACTGATTTTTCAGATTTTGACTAGTATTCACCGTTTTCAACAGGCACTTCATGTTGGTGTATTTTAGTTCAGTCAATTTTGTGACCATTATCGGTTGAACCCAGTTGCATGGAACAACATACCACACCACTGATTGATGACCATGCTCCATGGCCTTCGTAGTTTGTTGTTTGTCAATATATTCATTTTTTTTTTACAATAAAAAAAATGAATATATTGACAAACAACAAACAAGTTGGACATACAAGTTGGATCACTGATTTTTCAGATTTTGACTAGTATTCACCGTTTTCAACAGGCACTTCATGTTAGTGTATTTTAGTTCAGTCAATTTTGTGACCATTATCGGTTGAACCCAGTTGCATGGAACAACATACCACACCACTGATTGACAACCATGCTCCATGGCCTTCGTAGTTTTTTTTTTTTTTTTTGTCAATATATATTCATTCTCTCGCATGAAAAATGCTACTTTTATGCTTTTGCATTAGAAAGTGTTATAGCTTAGTATGAATTCTACAAACTCTCATGCCTTGGTGCAACCCAATGAAGTGTGATGTATTCTTTGGTGGGGTTGATTTTGTAGCAAGACAGTTGACATGGGTTATATATGATTTAAAGGGCCTGTTAGATACCTAAGCTTGCCTCTGAAATCTGTTAAACTTTTTACAGCTCAATGTAATGCATTGATTGATAGGATAACAAGCATAACTAAATCTTGGAGATCTCACAAATTATCTTATGTTGGGAAGCTATAGCTGGTGGATTAAGTACTTTAATCTGTCACACAATATTGGAAGAATGTATTTGTGCTATCGAAGAAAGTTATAGAGAGTATACAGAAAATATGCTCATACTTCCTTTGGTTTGGAGAAGGAATAGGTAGAGCAAAAGCAAAGTGGAAATTACTGGGAAAAAATCCAAAAGTACCACTGTTTAAAAAAAAATTTGCAAAAATACCACCCAACCCCAAAAAATTCCAAAAATACCACCCTTTTTCAAAAACCGCCACCCCACCCAGCGGTTTGGTCGAAAACCGCTTGTCGGGGGCGCGGTTTTGGACCAAACCGCGGGCCTAGGGGGCGGTTATAAAAAAAAAAAAAAATTTGGACCAAAACCGCTGGGTGGGGCGGCGGTTTGGCCCAAAACCGCCACCCCGACCAGCGGTTTGGTCCAAAAGTTCGGTCGAAACTTCAAACGAACGTAACTTTGCACTCGGGTATCCGATCGTATCGATTTTTTTTTTCATTTCGCATAACTTTTCAAGATCTACAACTTTTACTAGGATGAAATTTTCAAAACAGGAACTATTTGTGGATATACGGGACCTTGAGAATAACTTTACCTTTACTTTTTAGAAATCCATGTACATTTTGAAATTATGATTATATTAAAAGTTGTAGATCTTGAAAAGTTATTCAGAATAAAAAAAAAATTCATGACATTCGGATTTTGGAGCACAAAGTTATGGCCGCCCAAAGTTTGACGAAATAAAAAAAAAGGTCGTTCGGGGTGGCAAATGACGTTTTTTCGAGACGAAGACGGAACCCGAATGTTTGAGACTTGCAAGATCTCAAAAAGTTATTCGGATTCAAAAAATGGAGGCCGCAAACTTTTTGAGATCTTGCAAGCCGCAAACCGCCGGGTCTCGCCTTTCGTCAAACTTTGGGCGGCCATAACTTTGTGCTCCAAACTCCGAATGTTATGAACTTTTTTTTGATTCCGCATAAATTTTCAAGATCTACAACTTTTAATATAATCATAATTTCAAAATGTACATGGATTTCTAAAAAGTAAAGGTAAAGTTATTCTCAAGGTCCCGTATATCCACAAATAGTTCCTGTTTTGAAAATTTCATCCTAGTAAAAGTTGTAGATCTTGAAAAGTTATGCGAAATGAAAAAAAAAATCGATACGATCGGATACCCGAGTGCAAAGTTACGTTCGTTTGAAGTTTCGACCGAACTTTTGGACCAAACCGCTGGTCGGGGTGGCGGTTTTGGGCCAAACCGCCGCCCCACCCAGCGGTTTTGGTCCAAATTTTTTTTTTTTTTTATAACCGCCCCCTAGGCCCGCGGTTTGGTCCAAAACCGCGCCCCCGACAAGCGGTTTTCGACCAAACCGCTGGGTGGGGTGGCGGTTTTTGAAAAAGGGTGGTATTTTTGGAATTTTTTGGGATTGGGTGGTATTTTTGGAATTTTTTTTTTAAACAGTGGTACTTTTGGATTTTTTCCAAATTACTGGCAATGCCAAAAAAGGAAGGTGGCCTAGGTTTGAAAGAGTTAATTACTTGGAATGTGGCATGTTCTACAAGGTTATTCTGCATGCTACTCTTGAGATGTGGTTAGTTCTGGGTTGTTTGGATAGAAAGATATAGACTAAGAGATAAACGGGGAATTCCATACTTAGGTAAAGGGGAATTCAATAATTAGGTGGGGTCTTGGTTGTGTAGAAAGCTTCTGAGATCAAGGCATTGGTTTCAATATAGAATGGTTGTGGATATTAGGCTAAATACAGGTAAATCGGGTGCTTAAGTATCTTGCTTAAACCATTTTATTGGTTGATAGTAGATTAGCTGGTTAATAAGAGGTTAGTAGTTAATAGGTATTTGAGGATAAATAAGGTATTATGTATATATAATTAATATTAATAATTGATTATTCTCTTTCTTTCTCCTCCCATAACTTTCTCTATAACCCTCACTCTTAAGAAATCCGAAATTAATTTAATTAGATTGTAATATTTAATAAAATTCAAAATTAATAATTTTTTCCCTTTTTAAAATAGAAATTAAAAATTTGCTCTCTTACTTCATGACAACTTGCAATGTAGTATTAACGTTTTGCAATGACATTATCAACGTTTATGAAATAAATCATTATTACTATATCTTATCATTATTAATGATTTCAATATAAGTATCAATTCTTTGCAATTATATTATTAACAATTTTGAATCAAATCGTTACCGTTTTTATATTTTCATCATCAACGTTTATGAATGAATCATTTATTTACAACATCTTTACTAATGATTCACAATATTAAATTATTAATAATGTAACTATATTTTATTAATAATTCACTAAAAAATAATAATGCTCAGCTATAATGATTAGAACCTTAAATATTTCATTACATTAATAACCATTTACATTACACCAATGATGATAACATTATATTAGATTGTTAAGAATGAGCCTAAACCCATTAACAAACAACAAAAAATGATTTAGGAGACGATGATAACGTTTTTGTATATCGTTGAAAATTCATAGCAAAAAATTTGATAGCAGTACCTTGGATTGATAACAATGAACCAATAAAAGTTGATGGTGTAATTGTTGGATATTGTTTCATAAACATTGATACTAACAATAAAAATAAATAGTAAACTTTATCAAGAAATTTATAAACCTGACGTCCAAATTGGAAAACATATGCTTCTAGGTTGATAGAGATGCAACAAATCGTTAATAATATAACAAAAGTTTATTGATAACGAAAACATCAAGAACCAAAACATTATGTTTTTATTGAATACAAAAACACTTATTTTCAACTAAATATAGTCTTTATCAATTATGTAGTGTGTACTTATTAAAGGTTACTAACATAGTTTTATTGAATACAAAAACATTGATAATAAAGTATAAAACTAATGATGTCATAAAGAGTTAAATATAATCACCAAACAAGTCTAATAAACAATTAATGACAACATTTTGGGAGCTCATTTTTTATAGTATCAATAATGATAATGTTGTGAATCAATGATATTGTGAATCATTAGTATCGATGTTGTAAATCAATGATTCATTCATAAACTTTGATTATGGAAATGTAAAATGATAATGAATGACTCAAAATTAGTAATAATATAATTGTAAATCATCAATCAAATATTGAAATCGTTAATAATGATAAGGTATAGTAATAATGATTTATTTCATAAACGTGGATAATGTCATTGCAAAACATTAATACTACATTGCAAGTTGTCACGAAGTGAGATAGCAGATTTTTAATTTATATTTTATAAAGAGGAAAATTTATTAAGTTCAAATTTTATTAAATATTAAATATTAAAATTAAACTAAATTAATTTTGGGTTTCCTTTTTTTAATTGTAGTGGAGAGAGAGGGTTATGGAGAAAGACAAAGTTACGTGAGGAAAGAGAAAAAGAATAATCAATTATTAATATTAATTATATTTGCAATACTCTATTTATCCTCAACTATCTATTAACTATTAACCCCTATTTAACTACCTGTTTCACTATCAACCAATAAAATGACTTAAATAATATGCTTAACCTTTTGGACTTAAGCACAATAACTCATGCCGGCTAAGTGTCACATGGAAAGGGGGAAAAGACTGGTAGGGATGGCAATGGGTCGGGTTGGGTCGAAACCCAAACCCAAATCCATGGGTTTATCTTTGAAAAAAACCCGGGGTAAAACCCACCGGGTTTGAAAAACTCAAACCCAACCCAACCCGTTGGGTATCCGCGGGTTCATGGGTACCCACGGGTTTTGTTGTAAAAAATTTACAATTACAAGTTCTTATCAAAATTGAAGTCAAATATCAATCTCTCAATATAAATTATCCATATATAATACATCATTCTAGAAAATTCAAGCAAATCACAAATTAACTATACAAATTGTTCAACACCAATCTAGAAAACTCATGAAAATTGAAGCAAATCACAAATTATCCATAAATAACATGTTTAATTGAAAGCTTCTTTCTTTCAATTAAGTTTCTTTAGTCTCCACTGCATAACATCAACTTCATTCTACACAATTAAAAAGAAAAAATTAGACATGTCTCCACAAACATAAATAAGAATAGTTGTTTAGAATATTAAATATACCGAAAAAATTAATTATATGAGTGGGCGGGTACCCACGGGCCGGGTTTACCTAAACCCAAATCCAACCCAACCCGATGAATAGTGAACGGATTTAAACCCAAACCCGGCCCAAAACCCGTCAACACGGATTTTACCCGCGTTGACCGGATTGGGTCGGGTGGGTACCCATGGGTTCGGGTTTTGTTGCCATCCCTAAAGACGGGAAAGATTTTCTGTCAAAATGGTTTGGCAATCTGATAGGATCCATCCACCGATCAAGAGTTTCATGGTACAAAGTTTTATGGAGTGGATTTTTGTTCCCAGACACCACTTTTTTACTTGTTGGTACTCTAGAATAGAATAAAGACCAGAGTACAACTCAAGAGCGGCGGATTCTCTTGCTCTTAATAACTCTGTCGTGTGATTTTGTCGCAAAAAAATCAGAGATCGCTTGCTCTGGAATACAATCTTTTAAACTAAGTGAACACAAATTGATCAGAGAGATTGTTTGCTTCTAACTTCTAAGCAGTGGTGGTCGGTTACTACCACTCGCCACAGCAGTCAGAGAAGGCGAACTATTGGGAAACAAGCATAATTGCCACAACATCATTATGTACACATTGCTACTTCCGGTCAACCTTACAGTCGTCAATATTTACAAATGCAGCCACAACCTTTTTCTTCTCTATCAAAGGTGGGCCTCAGGACGCAGGCCCAAGAGTGGCCGTCAGATTGGGCCCATTGACATAGTTACATGGAACCCCCCGAAATTACAAATATGTGCGGACGCCGCCGGAAACCATAAAATATTCACATCTTTTTCCCACTTCCTTCCCCTCCCTCCAAAGCTCTGATCTCACAATTGTCAAATGTAAGGGTTGATGTGGGAAGTGTAGTCCCTGATTCCGGCCCCTTCCCAGCCCATCCATTCCTCCCACATGTCCCACTCCGGATCCTCCATCCCTCTCAACGGCTCATCTCCCTCTTCTTCATCGGACGGCCCATACGCCGCCGTCGCCGACGACTCGTAGGACCCATACCCTTCGGACGCTTCCTCCCTCAGATTCCTTATCGCAATCTGCAAACCCACCAAAATACAACAATCATAAGAATTTCTCCTCTCTATCAAATTATACTATTGTTCTATGTGGAGTTGTTAGGATAGCATATGGACACGACAGACCATCGGGGGCCTGGACCTAGACGCAAGAAAGAATACTAGTGGTGATGGAATATAGGTCCAAAGTAAAGGAAATAAGGAATAAACTATTGGCCTCGTTGATTCTTTCTTTTACAAGAAGAGGGTTTGGTAATTGATGTTAACATCATAACCGCACCCAGATTTCTATGATATGTGCCCTTAACCAAAACCTCTCCTCCCACCTTTCTCCATGCGTACACGCAATCCGCCTACTACCGGATTACATCCTGAAACCATATCTAAATCGCCATAAATCCAACGATTGAGATCTCGAATAGTACAGTTTGGATGGTAGATAAAAATTGGCATAGACGAATGCTCGACTGTAATGATTATCGTTAAGCCAACCCAACTAAGGCACCTAAGCAATCCGAATTTGACATCATTTTTGCCTTTTCCGGCCATCTATGGAGGACAAGAGCTCAGTCCCCAATTTCACACAGGGTACCCAAAAAAAAATATATATATATATATATATATATGCTTATTCTAGATTCTACTATCAATTCATTGGTGCGATTACTTAGCCCACTAATTCGATTATCGTCACATCCCATTTTACCTTGTTCTCTGAGAATTGAAAAATAAGGACATTTACAGAGCCCCTCGGCCTAAAGTCAAGACCTAATCATTATCAATGGTTCAAGGAAAATACAACTAAGAAATTCCCAAGGAGTGAGTGAAGTTTATAGAGGGATTGGCTTACATCGTAGGCTTCATTGATTTGGCTGAACTGAACTCCGCAATTGCTCCCTCTGCACACATCCGGATGATACTGACGAAGAGAAACAACCATGAGATCGGAGATTAGAAGACTAATTTTTCGAGAATGAACGAACAGTGAGTGAAGAAACCAAAAAAAAAAAAAAAAGTAAGGTCAGGTACCTGGAGAGCGAGCTGACGGAAGGCCTTTTTGACCTCGGATTCGGAGGCTCCAGGCTGGATCCTCAGCGTCTTGTAAGGATCCATCACCGAATAGGAAGACGAAGCAACACACAACATCCGCGACGAGTTCTGATTCCTTCCGGTGACGGTATTGTTCCTCGCCCTTCTCCGGCTCCGGAACCAGGACGTCGAGGAAGATCCGCCGCACCCGCTCCCTCCGATCATTCCCATAGCCGCGGCCGCGCTAGCCATTTTTTTTCCGATGAAATCAAAGCCTTAGAGCTCGCGAACCAAAGGCAGAAGGAAAATAAATCGAGAAGCAGTGAGAGCAGAAATGAGGACGAATGAATTGGAACTGGAGGGAAATTGTTTTCTTTCTAATTTCTTGTGGATAATGCGAGAGGAGGAAAAAGTGGGGATGTTGAGATCTGAAGGCGCTGTGGAGGAGGGGACTGTATTTATAATAAAACCCATTGAATGAATTCGGAGGAGAGAACAGGAAAACGGAAAAGAAGGGAAGAAAAGGATAAAAAGAAAAGTCCTTATCCAAAAGTCACCGTCCCGAGTGGAGATGACGTGTTAACACCGTTATGGGGGGAGGAGGATAAGAACGTGAAGGGGGTCAGAATTGTTGTGATTAAAACTGAAACCGACTTTTCTGAGTTTTCCCGCTTTGTTTTGTTTTGTTTTGACTTGCCGGGCAGGCAGTTTCGTGAATTCATTCTTAATTAATAGATTTTTTTGTTTTTTTTTCTGTTTTTGTTATTATTATTTTTATTGTTTTTAGTAATAAGTAATAACAAAGTTTGCTACTATTTAATCTTGGGTAGGGTTTCAGGCAGGGAATATGCCCTCCTTTTTATGCGGGGCATATGCTCTTAACGTTAGCCTTTCCCATTTTGCAATTTCCTGGTTTTGGTAAAGTTGTTTTGCTATTTCCCCTTTATTGCAATTTATCCGTGGTAACACTTGCCACAAATAATAAACCTAATAATGAGAAAAACTTGGGTGCACCGGGTGCACCAGCAGGGATTGCTGAGGTGGTGCACCGTGCCAATCCCCTCCTGCCATCTGTACACATTTATCCCACCCAAAAAATTAAATTAAACTTTAAATTCCCTATTCCTTTTTTTGTGCTAACTGCTACGGGAGCTGTCCTCTCTTTCCTTCTTAATTGAGTTTCTTAATTGTGGAACTCTTTCCTCTCGATAAAACCAAGAAAAGGACCTCCACCCTCCACTTTTTAATTTTTATCTTATCTCAGTTTCTCTCCACTAACAGTCGCTCGAGTCGGTGAAGTAAAGGGGATCCAAAAGCAGACGCAGCCGCAGGCGGATCCAAAAGCAAACGCAGTCGCAGACGCAGCCGCAGGCGGATCCAAAAGCAGACGCAGCCGCAGGCGGTGAGACCTCTTCGCCGCCCTCTTCGTCCTCTGAGCTTGCAAATGTACTCTCGCTCTCTCTGTTCATTTCGCCGATCTATTTTTCGATTGATTCTTCTTTTGGATTTCGCTCTGGATCGTCCTGTTTCAGTTCTTCCCCAGCTATTTCCTACTTTTTGCCGTGATGAAGATGGGTACAAATTTGACTTAATTCAATGTTGTTCAAAACTGGAGCAATACGTTCAATTGATGTAAGAGCAATGCTTGGAGTGTTCAATTCTGCAACGAAAGCAGAGGTCCCTTATAATTCAAGGATGCACACCATAGATGGCTCTCAATGCTGCTGTTGTTGCTGTTACAGGACATGTACATAGAAGAGAAATAGTGTTCTAGAGATTATAAGCTTCATCTTCATTAGGCACTGTTTTCCCATATAGATTATCATCTTCACCATCCGCCACCCGGTTAGGAAATAGTGCAATCTCATTATCTTCAATATCCATGATATCAATGCAAACGGTGTATTTCCGATTCTTATTTCTTCAACTATAAAAAACAAAAGGCACATATACAGCACCGACAATGGAGGGGAAAGAGATGGAAACGGAACAAAAAATTCCCAAATGAATATATAATTCCAAATCAAATCATGTATCCATACTACAGTTCTCGTTTAAGGACATCCAACTCCAAATCAAATCATGGTTCCATACTACAGTAACAACTAACAAGCAATAAGAATACAAGAAAATAGTAATTTTTTTGCTAAACACATGAACCACAGGTTAAGAAATAAGAAAATAACGAACCTGGTGGTAATAGCTGTGCACCGGGTACTTTAATCGATGGAGAACCACCGGACGAAAAACACCGGACGGCAATGATGCGGCTGAGACTCGACTTTTCTGATTACAGGGGTGTTTATTCAATAAATTATTAATTAATTGAAAGGAAAAGTTTAACCCTAAGCCAATAAAAAGGAAAAAGAAAGTGTCTCTTAGTCTCCTACACGCATGCATTAAAGTTCTGAGTTTTAATTTTAAATCCCTATTAATTAAGAAGGAAAGAGAGGACAGCTCCCGTAGCAGTTAGCACAAAAAAAGGAATAGGGAATTTAAAGTTTAATTTAATTTTTTGGGTGGGATAAATGTGTACAGATGGCAGGAGGGGATTGGCACGGTGCACCACCTCAACAATCCCTGCTGGTGCACCCGGTGCACTCAAGTTTTTCTCCCTAATAATTCCAAAAAACAACAAACTGACTTTTCTCCTAAAAATTATAGAGATTTTTTCAGAAATAGCACCTTTAAAAAAATTACAAAAATAGCACCCTGCCGAAAAAATTTACACTAATAGCACCCTTTTTTATGGGCCGCACCTCGGGTTAATGACATAAATATTGTTTTTTTTTTAATTTACCACCAATATGGCGGATTAAAAACAAATGACACAGATATTGTCTTTTTGGAAAAGGCTTTGGCGGCCACACCGGAGACTCAGGCGCCGCCGCAGATTCTAAAGTTCCGGGCGCTGGCGCCCGAGTCCCTAGCGCCGCCGCGTCAGGCTATTTTTTTAAAAAATTTCCCTCGGGCTCGGGCCTCCCCCCCCTCCCCTCCACCCTTATCTCTTTTCCCAGCCACACACTCCCCTCCCCTCCCCTCCCCTCCTTCTTCCCGAGACCACACAACACCCCCCCCCCCCCCCAAACCCTCCTCCTCTTCTTCTTTCTTTCTGCCCGAACAGAGAATCCCCGCCGCAACTGAGGTGCCGGCGCCTGTGAGTGGAGCGCCGCCGCCTGTAAGGGAAGCGCCGCCGCCGCAGAAAGGAGCGCCGCCGCTGGGGAGTTGAGCACCTTCACCGCAGCTGGGAGCGCCGCCGCTGGAGATTGAGCGCCGCCGCCGCAGAGAGTGGAGCCGCCGCTGCAGTCTGAAGCGCCGCCGCTGATGTCTTCCGACGAAGAAGCCGCCGGCAGAGGCAGGGGGAGAGGCCGGCGAGGTCGTGGCAGCCGTTTGCGCGGTGAGACTCTCGTCGGCGGCTTGATTTTTTTTTTTAATGGTTTGTGTTTTTTTATTGATGTTTTGTTGTTTGTTTTTGCAGTTCCTAGGCTTATGGATCCTTATTCGATGAGATTACCGCCGGCGACAATTGATCCAAGTCCGGTCGATGCGACACTTCTTTGGGGACATGGCCAACATCGTATTGACTCTGTTTGGACAAACGAGGTAAGTATTTAATAATTATTCATGTAAAGTTAATTAGCTAATTATATTATTTTAGTTGGTGAACTGAACTGTACTGTTAGAGAATAGGATTACGTATTAGATTTTTTGAAATTAGTATAATTTGATATTAGATTAGATAGATTAGAATTAATTAGGTGAAATTAGAATTATTACGAATGAAGATAAATTAATATAAGTTTTGTGCACTATAGGCTGGTGATCGATCTTTCCATGTTCGAGGTACGACCATTTTAGTACCTTACCGTGAGCTTTATCGGCCATATCTCGAAGCGGCAGGCTTGTTAAGTGTCGTGCCCCTAGTCCCTATGAACCCCGATGCGAGTTTAATTACTGCACTCGTAGAGCGGTGGCGACCCGAGACGTCGACCTTCCATCTACCGTGTGGTGAGGTCACGATCACGTTAGAGGACGTTGTTACACTGTCCGGTTTGGCGATCGACGGTGATGCCGTCGTAGTTGATATACCGGATGAGGAGTGGTCGGCGATCTGTTTGCGACTGTTAGGACGGGTTCCTTATGATCTTGTAGGCGGGGTCGCTGTTGTTAGGATTACGCCATATGAATCAACAACTCCATATTGAAAGTTGCGTTGTAGTGCGTGGTGTTTAATCGCCATCTGTGCAGCTTGTTTCGCGTGAAATATCTGCCCCTTGTAGAATTCTCCTTCAAAACTATCAACAATATGCATTGGAATTACGCCATATGAATCAACAAGTGAGTATTCTTCGTCCTCTTCATTACCCTGCAAGTAAAAATATGGAGGATAATTAGGCACTTATTCCCCCTCTTCCTCCTCCTCCTCCTCCTCCTCATCTTCCTCCTCTCCGTCATCACCGTCACCATAGGCATGATCGGATGGCACGCTCCATGTATCATCTTCTACCTCTCCACCCTGATCCTCACTGAGCTCAACATGTATCTCAGCACCCAAACAATAAGGATTTTGTGCCATAAAATTCCAAAGCACATTCAAGCTATCATCATCCACAATAGGCATTGCATAATGAAATAAAACACCATTCTGCCATTCTGGAAGACGGTAAATGAAACTTGTGATCACATCACTATCTTGTACTGCTTCGTCTCTACGCCGTATTCTCGGAATTAGATTCTCACAAAGATAATGATATGTGACCCTGGATGGAATCGTCATCTTAAAACTACTACCACCAACGAATTTGACGCCTAAATTATCTTCTACTTTCTCCGATTTCCATCGAACGACTAGTTCAAATCTTCTAAAATCACTACAAAAAAACAGACTCACTAATTAAAACTAAACACAATCATAATAACATTTGAATAATATAATTACAAAAATAAATGCGTCTCTTACCTATTAGCCATTTTTGCAGCAGCAACCAGAGCTCCAAAGCTCCTTTGTTTTGAACGATTTTTTTATGGTGTGAAACTGAAATGAAATTGGCTGGGTTTATATAGGGGGGAGGCTACCTAACTCGCTGATGACTCAGGCGCCGCCACTCTAGTCTCGGGCGCCGCCACCTGGGACAGTTTCTTACCTAACTCGCTGGACTCACCGGCGCTGCCGCCTGACTCTTTGGCGCCGCCGCTGTCTCTTAATCCAAAATATCATCCAGAGCGGCGGCGCCTAAGTCCCAGGTGTTGTCGCCATTTTGTGTGTCCAAAACACAATATCTCTGTAAATACTTCTTAATCCGCCATATTGGTGGTAAATTAAAAAAAAACAATATTTGTGTCATTTATCCCCGCACCTCTATGGAGCGGTTTAAAATCCTGGACTAAAACCGCATCTTGGCCAAGCGGTTTTAGGTCTGACCTACAGAAACCGCATGGCCGAGGTGCGGTTTAGGCCTGACCTATCTAAACCGCACCATGAAGCTGCGGTTTGCTTCTCCCAAGGGTTCACCGTTGCTTGCAGGTGCGTTCCCCGATCCGTGGCGCGGATCGCTCTGCTGGCGCGCGGTCCGCCCTCCGATCGCTCGCCCATCCAACGGTGTAGAAGACCGTTGCGCAGACTAAGGAAAACGCAGCTTCAGTGTGCATTTCCTATGCTGACGTGGCATGGAATGCATCACTAAGGTGCGGTTTATAAGTAAAACGCACCTGTAGGTGTGTTTTACTTATAAACCGCACCTTAGGGGTGCGTTCCATTAAAATTGGTGCTATTTCTGTCAATATTTTCGGATTGGTGCTAGTTTTGTAAATTTTTTTGTTAACGTGCTATTATTAAAAAAATCCCAAAATCATAGTGGTATTACCGTAATAGTAGTCAGTGTACTACTGCTTTTTTCAGTAGTGGTATTGGTAGTCATGTACTGATTGTCATGTACCAGTATAGATTTCTTATAGTGATGCTGATTATCACATAATGACCCAATTTTTTTTTATTGATAATAATTTTCATGTATTGGTACTAGTTTTAGTTAGCCGGCTGGAGGAAATACAGATGGAGGCCGAGGAAGCACAACGATGGAGCCGAATAGAAGAAGGTATAGGGAGGTAGAAGTATGAAGTGGAATACGTAGAGAATGGTTTAGTTTTGAAAAACATTTCTTCTCAAATGTGGTTAACATATATTTCTTTTTAAAAAATGGTAAATTTCCACCTTCTTCTTGATTGTATAAGGTGGGCACCATAACCTAACCCTGGATTCAGTTATCTTCTTGCTTTCATTGTGTGAACCATTTTATTATTTTTTTCGTTGATTTTTTATTATTATTTTTAATGAACATTATTAAGTGAATCTTTGAATGATAGATGTATTTAAAAAAAATAAGTTTTACATTTGATTGAGTTAACCTTGTTGTCAAAACAAACAAGTGGGCAGTTCAAGTTACCGGCTTGTTGATTGATTTTCCTGAAAGGAATCCGTAGGTCAATTATTATACACCTGGTTATATTATATTTACTTATTTAGTTTTGCTTTCGTTTTCAATCTCATGATAATTATATAATTTAGTTGCTTAGGAAAGATATTATGTCATCCACATAGAATGTACCTAGAAGGTCTCTTCGCATCTTGATTGCAATTTATTTAAATCACGCGCCTACAAATTATGGTGATGATTATGCAACAATTTCACATTAACATTATCGACATTTCGTCCGCGTAACATTGTCTATATAGGATACAGCTTTAAACTAATAATAATAAGAAGATTTTGTCTTCAGGGTACATAGAAATTAATTTTGTTTTCCAAATTAAATTATAAAACATTAGGGGTAGGTAGGGCACAAGAGGGCTCCTAATTGCCGAGTCACATTACATTATGACTTCTAGGATCTGTTTATTAATTAATTAATATATATATATATTAATATATAGATAAATGTGAAGTTTGGTTACCGTTGCCTAATTATTTGCATTTTGATATCCCAAATTTAATTAAATCACAGTTTAGTCATTATAATGTACATTTTATATTTTGATACACAAATTTAATTTTAATGTAAAATCATTGAACAATTATGTTTTGGTATCTAAATTTATGAGATTTTCATACCTACAATTTATTTTAAATTTGCATATTGATTCAATGTTTAGATTTCACTTGAATCCATGAATCCAATCCACCAATCCTTTTGAACCAATTAAATCCAATCCACAATAACATAAACGTATAAATTTAGTTTGTATAATACAAGATGTTGTATCACTCAACCGTAGGAGAAGATTCCACCATTTTATATTTGCTAATTACGTGAATCATTAAATAAATGATTAAAGAGAGACGACTCTAAAACATTAAAAAAGCGAATTTATAAAAACATTTAGTACATTTACGGGGTAGTAAACAAACTTCTATTAACTATATGTAACAAAATATGCTACATCTACATAAGCAAGTGTCAATAAATTGCTACGGTGAAAAGGGTTGATTGTTGTATGTATTAACGTTCAACTAAATGAAATTGTCAAAACCTTTCTACTATCTACTTTTTCTTCGTTTCATTTTTCACTCGCCCTCCATAACCCTTTCTTTATTTCTTTCTTTGCCTTCTTCGTCTAACCATAATTAGTATACTATTTTTATGTATTCTAATCACAAGTATAAACGGGTCCATACACGACTCACCAACAGTTTAGAGAACTAATAATTGAACCATGAACCACTAACTTTTTTGAGCTCAATGTCCATTCCACTAAAAAATAAATAAATATGGTTATTACTTATTAGAAAGCCGTCATTTTTCACTATGAGATTTGAGGGCGTGAAATTTTGAGCGAGTTCCAGTTTGTATTCGTTTTGCTTCTCTATATAGTTTTTCTTTTCCACCCGGGCTAGAATTTTCAACAATTATACATGTAATGTTTGGTTAGGTATCTACACATATCAAATAAATAGTTTTATTTTTCTATAAAAAAGTAAATGACTATCAATTCATACACATTTAGATTATCGAAGTAAATATCCAAACCCTACCCAAACCCATCTACAAACTTCCAAACAAATATATACGTCACCCATTACCTACATATAATCAATGGCCCTACTTTGGTTTAGATAAATATCATTTACAAGCCAAAAAAATTTAAATTGGATGTTGACCGTCATATTTCTCTTCTCAGTCAATATCATATGGTCAAGCCAATATTACTAACAAAATTGCTAAAAAATAATTATTTTTACGCTAATAATACTAACAAAACATCATAACGGGACACATAATACATGCTCATAGGCCATCTCCGTCCGCGACAAGGCGCGACATCGCTACCTAGTAAAATTTGCAATCAGAAGCAAGATTACTGTTCACTAACTTGATATATAATGAGACTGCAATTCGGGCTTGATTTTTTTATAGTTATTTTTATACTTTCCAGAAGATCCCTACTATACTTTAACTTAATGTCTATTTTTTATCCAAACCTTTTTCATGTTTTTTTTTATATTATCCAAACCTATTAAAATTCTATTGATTAGCCAAATCTATCATAATGCATCAAAATATTAGACATTTTTACGTTATCGTTAATAATTTTGTAACTCTTTTCTTAGTTAAAATACTAAAATTTTGGAATGTTGACCTTCATGTGTTTCTTCCAAGTCAGTATCATGTTGCCAAGTCAATATAACTAACAAAATTGCTAATTGGAATTTAACATTTGTCTAATTCTTAGTATTTCGATAAGTTTGGATAATATAAAAAAATATGAAAAAGGTTTGGATAAATAGATATTACCCTTTAATTTAAAAACATTGGTGGTTTGAGGTACAAATAAAATATATAATAATCTCATTAAAATTGAGATTGCATTTTGGGATCAGCATAATTCGGGCTATGGATTTTCGCTTGATCGTGAGTTATTTTTATACTTAATTTCAAGAGCCTTTCTACTACACTTTAGTTGTAAAGCACAATGTACAAATTAAACTTAAATCATAACGTTTAACCTCTTCTTCTTCTCCTTAGATTGTATCTCAATCATTAAATTGGACATTTCTTCTTCTTCTTCGTGCTCCCAAAACTCTTACTTAAGTTACTAGCCATCCTTAGGGGTGGCTATACGGTCCAGTCCCGTTAAATTGGCCCGAATTGATCCGGTGCCGGTCCGGTCTTTTTGGGAATATAAGGACCAAAGATTGGATTGGATACAGTCCGGTCTTGATCTGGTCCGGTCTTGACCCGGTCCGATCCCAATTCGGTCTTGACTTTAGATTGAACTTGTGGAAATTTGAGTGGTCTATGGACTCAAAGAGTAAGAAGTTGGTTAAGTTTTGGGTGTTGGGCTATCTTATCCGATTTTTGATCCGGTCTCAAACGATTTTTTACCTCAAATCTAAACCCGAAATTGGATTGGATTGTTTGCTATCCGGTTTCAGTCTGGTCCGGGTTATACGGTCCGGTTTCGGGTAAAACCAAATAGCCCGGACGAAATAGCCAGCCCTAGCCACCCTCACATGCATACACCATCAATTAGCGATAAACACTAGGGGAGGGCACATTAGTGATTAATCCACGGTTGACATCAATCCACCCGCAAATAGAGCTGGCTATTTGGTCTGGGTTTTTTGGTTTTACCCGAAACCGAACCGTATAACCCGGACCGAGACCGGACCGGGACTGGATAGTAAACAATCCAATCCAATCTTTGGGCTTAGATTTGAGGTAAAAAACCGGATAAGAGAGCTCAACACCCAAAACTTAAGGGTAATTTGCATAAACGGTCACAAACCTTTGCACTTAGTACAAAACTTAACCAACTCCTCACCCTTTCAGGCCTTAGGCCACTCAAATCCCCACAATCTCAATATAAAATCAAGACCGAATTGGGACAGGACCGGACTGTATCCAATCCAATCTTCGGTCCTTATATTTCCAAAAAAGACCGGACTGGACCGGATCAATTTGGGCCAATTTAACCGGACCGTATAGACACCCCTACCCGCAAATAACATGAACTTTAGTGGGTGAATGATTGCAAATTGATAAATCTCTTACCTACACTTATTTAGGTATGGAAATATTGAGAATAGTAAGAGCATGATGATGATTAGTTTAAATTTTTTGAACCTCATTATGTAAAGAATGAGAAGGGTTATTCTGGAGTTTGGGTAGTGTACTCTTTTTCCTTATCCGTAATAAATTTGTCCATTACGTGCTAAAATTTTATACAATTATTTTTATTTGGCATAATAAGTACTCCATATAAACAACTCACTTAATTTGAGTTATTTGACACAAGATATTTAACTTGAAAAACATTTGGGGTGTGCCTACGGTGACATGCATGTCACGGTGACTTGCACTTTCCGGTCGACCTCAGTTAGGATTAGGTCGACCTCATATAGAATTCGGTCGACCTCATATAGGATCCGGTCGACCTCATTTAGGATTCGGTCGACCTCATATAGGATCCGGTCGACCTAATATGTTGTTTCAGTGTAAAAACAGTTTATGGTGCCTACTTTGGATATTCATATCATACAATTGGCTAGATGGAAATTGAAGACTAATGACTTCTTTTGAAGTTGGAGTGTCCCTCTACATATTGAAGTGATTGAGTGCTCGATAGGAAGTCCAGAAGACCATTTTTGAACCTCATCAAAAGGCTATGCCAAAACTGGGAAACTGCCTAGAAATGGCTAAGTCTGGAAACGTGTTTGTGAAGCCTATTTTTGAGCTCAATTCGAGAAGCATGAATGCGAGTCGAGTCCAGGAGCCTCTACCACGTTAAATTAGGTATGTTTTTATACAAATTCAAGGAATTGGATGAAAGATTGGATATCTTTAAGGCTTCAAACAAAAGGGTCGAAGTTGCTACGAAGGCTGTTTTTCTGGCAAACTTCGAGCACAAGCAAGCTGCCAGAAAACATCCTTCGTAGCAACTTCGAGCCTTTTGTTTGAAGCCTTAAAGATATTCAATCTTTCATTCAATGCCTTGCATTTGTATAAAAAAATACGTAATTTAACGTGGTAAAGGCCCCTGGACTTGACTCGCATCCATGCTTGTGAAATTGAGCTCCAAAGTAGGCTTGACAAACACGTTGCCAGACTTAGCCATTTTCAGGCAGTTTCCCAGTTTTGGCATAGGCTTTTGGTCAGGTTCAAAAATGGTCTTCTGGACTTTCTATTGAGCTTCCAAGTACTTTAATGTGTAGAGGGACACTTCAGCTTCAAAACAAGCCTTTAATCTCCAATTTCCATCTAGCCAATTGTAAGATATGAATCTCCAAAGTAGGCACCATGAAACTGTTTGTACACTGAAACAACTGATTAGGTCGACCTGATCTTATATGAGGTCGACCGAAAAGTGCATGTCACCGTGACATGCATGTCACCGTAGCAAAGTCCAAACATTTGATTCAAGGATACAGATTATTTGCAAATACCGGTTGAAACACGAACTTCCAAGTAAATTTGCCACTCGCTACATTTCAACCGCAAGGAAGTGTGGCCTCGTTTCTGGTATATTAGTATATATAAATATAAACAAGAGTTACTTTTCACTAAGAATCAACTAATGTTAAACCTCTCGGTCTTGTTTTATTGGCTAATTATTTCTGTCTCTTGTTGGGCTCATGATCAATTTTGAATTTGAGCATCACTATTACTAATTCTCTATGTTATCGGACATTGTTTTCTATTTTGCTTCTATAATATGACTTCATTCACAATCTTTACCAATAGAGCAATGCAGTCTACCACAGTCGGACAACAATAATTTCGATTCGATGAGAGAAGCGATCCACAACTGTTAAAATAACCGTACCCCTTCCTTTCGATTTGATTTCGATACTCGGTGGGTCATGTCCCGCGAAGGGCCTTAGAATCAGAACTATAACCATGATTTTGTATGCGGTGAGATGCATTGGAATCCATGAATGAAGTCGTGTTGTGAAAAATAAGAAAGAAAAAAATCTAGAAAGAAAAAATAATGGATTGAAGACACATAATTGGGTAACAACAACCGCATCGTTTGTGTGTGAAATGAGGGACAGGGCAACAAGAACCGCATTGTTTGTGTGCGGCGCCTGTTTTTCTCACCAGGTCGAGATGAAAATGGATCAACCCATGGGTCGACTTGCTGCAAGATTCTCGGGTTGAAGACATACAACGTTATTTTCCCGTTAATTTGCGAAATATGCATCTTTTCCGGGTTTTCCTTTTGGTTAACCCTATTTTTGAAATTCTAAGTTGAATATTTGAATATTGATGTTATAAAGTTATATATTATTAACCATATATTAAATTTTATTTGATATAATTTATAAATGTATAAGTAATATAATAATTTTCCATACATTCGACCTAAAGCGATCAAACCATTAACTATAAACCGACTTGATTGACCTGATTGAGAACCTTGATTATAAGTGAAAACAGAAACACAAGTTACCACAGTAGAGTGCGGGTGAACACGTCTAGTTAATTAAATTACAACTTAGTCACTATAATGTATATTTTACATTTTGATACCCCAAATTTAATTTTAATGTAAAATTATTGAACAATTATGTTTTGGTATCTAAATTTTATATGTAAAATCATTGAACATACGACAAACTCACACCATCCATTTCAAATAGGATTTGTCCCGTGTACACACGAGCAATCCAACTCGTACGATTTCCTTTTACTCTTCCCATTCTTACTTCTGTAGGTTTCCCGGTCATAGGGAGATCCGCGAGAACTCTTACCCTTATCTTACCATTTCTTCTGAATTGTCCGTTGAAGGAACGAAGTCACTTGACCAAAGGTTTATCATATGTTCAACCGAAGGGAGAAGGGAAGTTGAAGGCAAGTTACTGTTGCCTAAACAATTACATTTTGATACCAAAAATTTAATTTTAATGTAAAATCATTGAACAATTATCGGTTAGTTTGGCCCTGCTATAGCTTTTGCAGAAGCAGCTTCTTGCTGGAGCTTTTAGAGAAGTATTTTTCAAAAAAAGCAGTTGAGTGTTTGTCTGAAAAACTATTAGAAGTGCTTTTTAATATGAGAGGTTGTGTAAAATGACTATAAAGGACTTATAATATAAAATATGAACACAAATTCTAAACAATAAAAAGTAGTCAAAATGGATCTTATTAGATTTATTCTATATTAAATAATAGGGGTAATACCACTGGAAATACCATTCTTTAACAAAAGTGCTATTTATATTACATGCTTTCAATAAACACAAAAATATTCCAACCTATTAGGGGTCTGCGTCATTTGTGTTACGCAATTTTCTGTTGACCGTTAGAATTGACTGTTGACCTGACGGTGGCCAACATTGTGTCCACGTAAGCGACAAGTGGGTGCCACATTGGAAATTTTTTTTGAAAATATTATTTATTTATTATTATATTACAAAATTAAAATAATTTTAACCCCCGGCCCCCACGCCGCCCCTTCTCCTTCTCCTTCCCCTTCCTTTCCCACTTCCAGAATCATCCCACAACGCTATTTTCCCAAGTCTTTTGGCTGAGAAACACACTCCGACGACCAAACCAATCTGTAACCGCCGAAAAATGTCGCCTGATTATCACCACTCCCAATCTGGGGCTCATCACCAGCCGACCCATTCGAGCTGATTCTGGAAACAGACCCAGAGGCCGAGCCGGAACCCGACCCAATCCCAAACCCGACTATGCCCCCACCCTGATCGCCACCGCGATCACTGACGGACGGGCGGAGGAATCTCTCCCCGCGAGAACCCAGAAGATCCGCTGGAGGATCCTTTTAAGCGCTGATTGGGCGTTGAAAAGTCGTCCAGTTATGTTTAACGGCCCAACTAACGGAGAAAACATTTTAGTATACAAATGGCATATCGAAAACGATGTAATATTAATGACACTTTTGTTAAAGAATGGTATTTCCGGTGGTATTAGCCCTAAATAATATGATTTTATAATATGAACACAAATTCTAAACAATAAAAAGCAAAGCCGGGCCAAACATAGGGTATGTTTTGCTATCTAAATTTTATGAGATTTCCGTACATACGTCTTTTTACTTTTACACATATTGATCCAATGTTTAGATTTCACTTGAATCCATGAATCCAATCGACCAATCCTTTTGAACAAATCCATGATTCCAATCCACCATAACATAAAAGTATAAATTTAGTTTGTACCATACAAGATGTTGTATCCTTCAACTATAGGAGAAGATTCGACCATTTTATATTTGCTCATTACATGAAACATTAAAAAATAAAATAAAAGAGAGACGATTCTAAAATATTGCAAGAGCGAATTTATAAACTTATTTAGTACATTTACGGGGTACTAAACACACTTCTACTAGCTACATGTAACAAAATATGCGACATCTACATAAGCAAGTGTCAATAAATTGCTACGGTGAAAAGGGTCGACTGTTGCATTGGCGGCCAACTAAAAGAATTGGTCAAAACCTTTCCATCATCTACTTCCCCTTCGTTTCATTTTTCACTCGCCTTACGTAACCCTTTCATTATTTCTTTCTTTGCCTTCTTCGTCTAACCCTATACTATTTTTATGTATTCTAATCACAAGTAGGAACGGGTCCATACACGACTGACCAATAGTCTAGAGAATTAATAATTGAACCATGAACCACTAACTTTTTCAGCTCAATGTTGAGTCCAATTAAAAACAAATATATATGGTTATTACTTATTAGGAAGTCGTCATTTTTCACAATGGGATTTGAAGGCATGAAATTTTAAGCAAGTTCCAGTTTGTATTCATTTTACTTCTCTCAGGAGTTTTTCTTTTTCACCTGGGCTAGAATTTTTAACAATTATACATGTAATTTTCAACAATTATACATATCAAACAAATACTATTTTTCTATTTTCTATAAAAAAGTAAATAATTATCATCTTAAATACATCACCATAAAAGGAATTAAGCCTCAATTATGCAAATTACAGTTGGGTACCTAACTTAATAGATATTTAGATTTATAACCTAAATTTATTTTTTTGCATTAAGTCCTCAAAATATTTATGGAACATTACATTTTAGTACCTAAATTTTTTGTGTATTACATCTTAGTACCAGAACTTTTGAAGTTCTATAAATAAGTATAATTTTTGTATGTGTTATTAAAACACCCTTGAATAAATGGGTATCCATACGCAACTCATACACATCTTTAGATTATGAAAGTAAATATCTATACCCTACCCAAACCCATCTACAAACTTTCAAACTCATATACACGTCACACATAACCTACCCATAATCAATGAGTCTACTTGGGTTTAGGTAAATATCATTTATTAGCAAAAATTTTCTAAATTTTTGAATTGGTTGTTGACCGCGATATATCTATTCTCAGTCAATATCACTAACAAAGCTGCTAAAAAAATTAATTTTAGACTAATAATACTAAGAAAACACCTTATTGGGCCACATAATACATGCCCATAGGCCATCTCCATCCCGCGACAAGTGGCGGCATCGACACCTAGTATATATATAACTAGCGTGGCCCCGGCTAGTTGGCCGGAGGAAGGTGAGGTATGAAATTTGATAATGTAATGGGGTGTATAGCTTATTGTTGTTTAGTTTTTTTTTTTGGGAAACACGTGATAAAAATAGTGAATTTTAGCAGGAAATAGACATGAATGATACAACAAATCAAAAATCGGCCTTATGAACAAAATCAAGTACCTGTTACCTTGTGAAACAATATTGTTTCTGGTAATATGATGAGGTGGAGTAAGTTTTATAGAAACCGAATTCCAGAAAATCGAATAAAAAATCGCATATCCCGTCGGTTTTCGGGAAATGAGCATCTCACAATCGTTGCTAGCTTTTACTCGGCCCGTTGGCAAATTAAATTGCTTTATAAAACTTTCAACTTGTCGTCATTGTGCTTTCTAGTTTTGGTCAGACAATGATAAAATCTAAGGAAATCAAGAACGAACAACACGATTTGGAATAGGAACCGTCGTTGTCGTATCCCTAGAAAATGGTGGTAAACACGGACTCACCTGCCAAACTGATTTGGATTGAGATTTTTATCGGGTATTAGGGAACCATGTGATTATAAATTAGACTTGATAAAAACGGGCCAAAACTTGAAATTCAACCTGTTTGACCGACCCATGCCAAATTCTAATTATTCTTTATTTTTAAACTTTCTATTTGAAAACAAAAAATAGTGAAAGAAAAGAGATGACTTCAATTCGCCATTTGCACATCACTTACTCGGGAATAAAACCATAGAAATTCAAAAGGAACTGAAAATGTTTAGGATCATTTTAATGTTTAAAATAACCAAATAGATCTTTTTGTTTAGTTTTTACTAACAAATACCAAACGGTTCCCTATAAAATACACTATAATTTGATCATTATGATATCAAACAATTATATAATATATATTTAAAATGATAAAAATTGGACTAATTGGGTTGGTCGAGGTTGAACCATTGATTAACTTTAAAATACATTATATTTTAGCCACTAGGATATAAAATAATAGCATAATATATATTATGCCAGAGAAAATAGATTGTTTTAGAATGGCAAACCAATGATGTTCATTTGTTTTACTTGATTGCCAAATCCCGTGTAGGTCAGGCCCATTCAACTCTTTTATTTTATGGTTAGCAGTTAGCCCATTAGATACCATGCATTAGTTTATTGTTAAATTTTTTATTTTTAGCAATAAAAATGAGTATTGTTTTTGCCTTTTCATATATATTTTATCACCACAGAGAAATAAAAGGGCTTAAAGAAAAAAATTGACAGTCCTGGACCCGTTTAAATCCGCATGTGTACGGTAAGTTGGCCCGTTCCACAGAGTAAAGAGAAAAAAATTGACACTCTCTATTCTACCCTTCCTACAAACGCTCCTGGAGCAGAGAATTTGAAATGGGGGAATGGTTTTTTCCTCCCTGCTATTATATGTTTTTAATTTAAAAAGATACAACAAATGTACTTAGTGTGATTGGTTATGATCCTTGCTTTTCTTTAAAATGGTCATTGTTCGAATCGCAGTACATGTCTTTTTAATGAATAAAAAAAAGTAATTGTGAAGAGCAAAATTTTAACAAGTTTTCTCTTAGACGTTAAAGATAAATTGTGGTTTCTTGAATTCTGGTATTGGGCTGTTGTCCAACTGTTCATCATCGTTTCAATCAGGGGCGTAGCCAAAATTTTATTGAGGGTGGGTTCATTTAAGAAAAATACACATGATAAAATAGTTTTGTTAGTTTTTTAAATCATTCATGATATAATTTTGTATTTACAAAAACTTGGTAAATTAAATAGATTTTGAAATTATCAAGAATATCACTCTACATGTATCAAACAATTTTTCATGATTTAGTTACACATTTGCTTTTAACGGTTTTCTTTGTCAAGACCGTTAGTATCAATATTTCGAGTTGTTGGGGAAGATTTAATAATGGATCTTATACTATTTAGTATTTACTAACACATCCCTACTAATGAAAACCAACTTATACGTGCTTATAGTTTTCTCAAATTCGAATATCATGTGATTAACAAATGGGATCACAAAGATTCGAACACATGATCTCTCGGTCAACCATTCTCAATTAGAAGTTCCCTAAATTTCATTCTCGATTTACTATATATTATACTAATTTACTCAATTTTTTCATTAGGAGTCACTGGTTACACTCTCCCCTACACCTTATTCGAATAAAATTATATATAAAAAGTTGGCTATGGTTTGGTGGGAATTTGTTGTTGATATTGAATAACTACATCTTTAAATTTAGGTGGATCATATCTTATAAATGATGACAAAAACATTGAATATGTCAATACACAACTTATAAATCATACATAAAATATTTAAAAGGTCAACCATTCTCATTTAAAAATGTGTCATAACCGATTAACTATTATACCTAATTTATCCTTTTTCATTCCGAGTTAGGGTGTGTCCCGAGACACGCCCTCTAATACACTCCCTCCGCCCCTGGTTCAAACCCAGGTTATTTCTTGAGTTTAAGTTGTGCCCCATTTCTTGCCGCACTAAGAAGAAAATAGTCTTCGCACTTCTGCTGAAATTGAATATCATGTCACTGATGGCAGTTAGTGAACTCATTTTGCTTTGATCGATGGTTGTTTTTATAATTGGATCATCCTACATCAGCTACTACACCTTTGTGTTTTATGACAATCAAGTTGCCTTTATACTTTGGCTATTTTTATTTTAATATAACATACAAGCACGTGAGAAATGATTGTTACTTTGTTCAAGAGCGAGTTTCTTTATGGTGACATAGTCTCACTCGAGATTGTCACTCGAGTCTGGACTAGTTTTGACATTTATACTTTCGCTTGAGAGTGAGTGCATGTTGTGTTTATTTGAGTTACTTGGTTGATAACTAACTGCGTTAATCCTTTGTCAATTTTTTCCTTGTCCTAGTTGAAAGTGGAAACTCGGTTATCGAAAGGGATTTCAACCCAAAGTCTATAAAGCTTAGCTACGTTGTTCTTGTCGTAGCTGAGCTAGCGTCAAGTACCAACCTTTCTAATTTTCTATGGATTAATCTTGGCCGGAGCTTGACGAACCTTTGCAGTTGACCGGATCCCGTCGGCCATTAGAGAATATACCACTATGAACTATCCATCTTTCTTGCTTTCCATATCAACTAGCTAGTTGACATTATACATTTCTTTACATAGAGAAAGTGAAGTTTGACGAGGTACCTAATTAAACGACTATTTTTTTATTATATATAATTAATTAAATAGCTCTAATGGAAGGTTACAGTTGGAAACTTGGAGGTCATGGTTCAAGACGAAGAGTCGACGGAGAACCTGAGAACCAAACGCGGGTGTTTGTTTCGGTACAACTTCGAATTTATAAAAGAAAATGTCAACCTTTTTGCTTGCATAATAAAAACGGAATAGGGTTGACATTCGCAACGTGGAACATGTAGTGATACATTTTTTTGGGTACTGCAGTTGTCTCTCACATGTTGACATTTGTGGTTTTCGTGCACTATCTCGAGGAGACACTGATTGTCATCCGAAGGCTTTTGTAGTCTTTCATATTTTTATTTTTTTATGGGAAATAGTCTTTTATATTTTGAGATGTATTGAATGTTGTAGTCACTAGAATGATCAATTTTCTTTTCCAATTAGTTGGTGTGGTATTTTTTTCCCCCCCAGTTAGGGTGTTCAAACGTAGTGGTTATCATGATAATCGTTTTAATCGATAGTATTTGGATAATTTGGTTTGGTTGATTTGGATAATTGGTTTGGTTTGGTTTAGTTAATTTTTTTAGCATGTTTGGTTTAGGTGGTTTGGTTTGTTTTCAGACACTCATGACCAATGAAACCAAATTATCCAGTTAATTAATTAGCCATATATCTAATATATATTTTATACACATACTTAATACTTTGCATAACCACTCAAGAGATAAAAGTTCATCCTTTTAGACTCATAAAAAATAAAGCTCAATATTCTTCATATAATGTATATTTGTATTTGTAGAGTGTAAACTACAACGTGTGGACGTCTAATTTAGACGAAACTCATAGATTATGTTTGATTAAAACTTGAAAGGAATGTCTTTTTTTACAACCTATGATAATGCTAAGAGACTAAGTAAATTCACAGAAACACAATAATTCATTAAATCCATACTATTGACATATATTTTTGTTAGGGGAATACTTCTATTGACCGTAAGATAATTCTATTAGCTGCAAGTATTTATGTTAAAGGTTAATTAAAACTATGTGTTGATTTTTATGTTAATTCATTATATAAATTGCAAATTAATGCATAACCGAATTTTTTTCTTACTTACTGATAATGTGATGTTATATTGGTTAATCTGGTTACTAATTAACCAAACCAATTAAACTTTAGTTTGGATAATTTGGTTGGTATATTAGTTTGGACGGTTTGGTTATGATATTGAATTCCATGTTTAATAGAATATAGTGTTTTATATGGTTTGGTAATTACTATGGTAACCATTTGAACACCCCTAGACTGCCACTGGTACATATTCATATTTCGTTTCGTCGGTCTATGACTTTCCATTTCTCTATATCGAATCGCGGGAGAGCATGATATGCCATTGCAACTCATCTTGTTACATCTCAAGATGAGAGGAGCTACGATGACCATCATCAAAATTAAACCCTAAATCGAAGCTTGAGTCCCGATTTGGGAGGATTCGTCGATTTGGGTTTGAATAGGGATCCTTCTCTAGTCGTGTTGAAGCTCCTATTGTGAATCAAGTAGAGCTGTGTGGATCCTTCTGTTGACCCAGATGTCATAAACCAACTGATCTCAATTACTCGAATTGTTGGGAGAGCCCGTGTATGGTACTCAACTCTTCCTTACATCCCCTCTAAAAAAAAAGGTCGACTCATGGGTTTGAAATTTGCACATGCCCGCTTGAAGACAGCAGTTAACATTTGGGGTCGTGAGGACTAGAACACTTGACCTCAATGACTAACCAGCTCTGATACCATGTCATAAACCAACTGGTCTCAATAACTCGAGTTGTTAGAAGAGGGCATATATGATACTTAACCACTTCCATATACTGGAGAACCCAACGTATGTGTTTCCTTTTAGGCAGTCAGAGGGGTTGATTTTATTGAGAACAAAATCACTTGTATAGCCATAATTATTGACTTTATGACAATAATAGCCAATTTTTCAGGAATACATAAAATGTCCAATTCCGTCCAAAACATTAACAAAGTCAATTTAGATGCTGACCGGACTAACGGTTTTGCTGACTTTGCGACACTTAATGAAAAAATATTGCCAGGTGGAATTAACTAAATTTTAAAATTTTTATTTTGAATTTTTTAGTACAATTAATAATTTTTTGATAAAAATTATTTTTAATATGATGTGGCATCTAGATGGAATGAAGACGTCCAGTTGGCGATGATGTGTCGTCCAGGTTGCATCCACCTCAGCGACATGTAGAGGTTACTGACAGAGTTGTAACGACGTTAAAGTTTGTAACGAAAAATGGCTAAAGTTGTCAAGCAAGTTTAAAAAAATGACTATATCTGTGTATTTTTTAAAAATTGACTATTATTGTCACAACGCGAATAATTATGACTATAAAAGTGTATTTTGTCAAAAAACAACCGGCTAACAGGGCGGGGACAATACTAGTACAATACACGTCAATTTAATAATGGAAGAAATCAAACCACCTAAATGAGCTTTTCATTTCTTGCTATAGGATTGGTGCCAGCTGGCCTCTCAGATCGGACGACACCAACACGGGCTAAGATTAGGTGACTAGGGGGTCCCTTAGTCACATGACTAAGTGAATCTCCACCCTTCCAACTCATTAAAATCCAATGGCCCATATTAATATAATTTAATGAAGGACAATATAATAATTACATGCTTATTTAATTTATTAATTAAAACAATAAATAAAATTAAATAATATGATATCTTCTCTGCGTCCCCTGACGGGAAACTTTCCCCTCCGGCGTGGTCCACTTCCCGCCGGCCAGATCGCCGATGTTTGTTGTTCCTCATTTCCTTTTGCTGGGGATTTTGGTCCGGCCAGATCACCGAGCTTTGTGATAGAGAGAGAGAGAGAGAGAGAGAGAGAGAGAGAGAGAGAGAGATGACGGCGACAACAACGACGACGGTGGATTTGCGACGATCGGCGATGACGGATTTTTCGGCAGCAGTGTTGAATCATGATGATTGTTGACCTATTTTGTAATATTTATAAGTCTAGTTTGTAATGCTTAATCGATTTGGTTTGTATCGTTTATCATTTTAGTTTTTTATTTTTATCTATTGTGTTTGTAATGTTTATATGACTAATTTGTATTTATTTTGATTTATAATATATGTTACACTAGTCTTATACTTAATGTTATGATTTGTATACTTTGTATTCATTGATTAGTAATACAATTTCACTGATTTGTATTATAAGTAGTGTTATTTTGTATTGTTAGTATTGTTTGTCGGTCTAGTTTGTATTGTTTGTATAATTCGTATGTTTTGTATTGTTTGTATGTTTTGTCGTTTTAGTTTGTATTGTTTGTACTGTTTGTAAGTCCAGTTTGTATACTTCGTAATTTTTCATAATACCCAAAACATCCCTGTCACTAATTAAAAAGCCTTCTCATTTTTTAACCGTTAGATTGGCGTGTCCAGATCTAAGGGATAGGAGGGGCTTAATCAAGTGACTAAGCACCTCCCTTAGTCACCTAATACTTCCCCAACCAACACTAGAGTTTTTTCCAGAAATAGCACCTACATGAAACGCATGGCCGAGGTGCGGTTTAGGCCTGACCTACCTAAACCGCACCTTAGAGATGCGGTTTCTGCCTCCAAGAACAAACCGCATCTCTAAGGTGCGGTTTGGCCATGTAGACCGCACCCCCCAAGTGCGGTTTACATGTCAATAATTTTCCGACACCCGACACAGCATGCAGAGAATTATGGACGTAGGGCTGCATGGCAGACTAAAACCGCACCCTAGAGGTGCGGTTTTCAGAATTTTTTCCCTATATAAGACTTGCCGGAAAACCTCTACTCTTCACACCTCTCATTCTCTCTTTCATTTTTCTGTCGTATATCTATATTTATTTAGTGTGTTTTCCATTAAGATTAACTCGTAAGTTTATTTTGTGTTACTTTTTATGCCATTAAGATTAACTCGTAAGTTTATTTTGTGTTACTTTTTATGCCATCTCGGCCATGGAAGGCCTTTTGACTTTCGGGGACCTCCAACGGAATGCACTGTTCCCGACCAAACTGACGGAGGCATCGATCCGGCAAGTGCAACTCCATGGTCCCAAAACAAATAAGAGGAACCCTCGTGCACCATTGCCCGATATGACCGGGGAATTGCTGGAGATGCCATTGAACGATGTTCTCCGGGTATGGATCGAAGACGATCTACAAGAAAGAAATGAGTAACGTAAGATTAATTAATTAGAAAAATACATGTTGTCCCATGAAAAACAAATATAAATGGATCGCAGTATAGAAGTTACCTCTCCTTCCCAAAGTCGCTCAACCCTCCTCCGATACTCCTCCAACTTGTGTTGGGCAAGGTTGTCGCATGTTGTGTGTCCAAGCCACCTTATTAATATGACAAGAATGAAACTACAATAAGATAAAACACAAGACAAAATGTGTTATGACTACATGATGGGGTATGAGAAGTTTACCTTGCTCCATAAGCTTCACCTCTTAGGGGATGATCGATTGGCCAATCCCTGTCTGGACGTTGGGCCGGTGCAAGCCATGGCATATGCTCCCAAGCCCAAAATTGGACGATGAACATTGCGCCGCCAACCTCCCTCATGGCTTTGTTCGACGCATTGCACAAGTTGTTGTAGATGATAGCTAGGCAAGCGGATGCCCAACTATACTCCCCCATCTCCTCCCAACTACTGAAGATGATCCTAAGCCATCCACAACTAAGGAGATTGCTTGATTTCTTGGAGAAGAACACTCCTCCGATCATGCCTATGAGATAGACACGAGCATATCTCTCCTTCTCATCCTCCGGACTTTCCTCGGTTAGGGGGTGACTCTCGTAATGCTCTCTAAAATACTTCGTCAACCATGTAATTGAGACTTGGTGTTTCCTCATTGGTGGCATGCGATCGGTCGCATCAACGCAACCCTTCACCGGTACTTTCACTCCCAAATGACTGTGGATGAAATGATGCCAACCTGGCATACCGTCACAATCCTCGGGGGGATGATCACTCACGCACACCGGTTTGCCGTCGATGGGCAGATGGGTTAGGATGGCGACATCCTTTAGCGTGATGGTGGCCTCTCCTTCTCTAAAGTTGAAACAATGGGTCTCCTTTCTCCATCTCTCGGCTAATGCGGTGATGAGTTGGCGATCGATTTGGATGCCGTTAAAATGCCTAATCGAGTCTAACCGTGCCCTTTTGAGAAATGGCAAGATAGCTGGGTGGAATGGGAGCACATTGGTGGTACCCCTATAGCGGATTATTGTTTGTGAGCCCTAGCAAAAATGTACACGTTAATTATTATTAGTAAGGGTTTTTTTTCGTATAACTAAATTAATTAAATTAAATTATGCGACATAAAACATAATTTTATTATCATAAAAAGACATTTCATATTATCATAAAACAAACGTCCTAAATTAATTAACATAATAACATTGTCAATGAATGATAATTTAAAGAGGTACATACATATTATCGTAAAACAAACATACTAAATTAATTAACATAAATAACATTGTCAATGAATACTAATTTAAAGAGGTACATACATATTATCGTAAAACAAACATACTAAATTAATTAACATAAATAACATTGTTAATGAATAATAATTTAAGTAGAAACATACATATTCAAATGTTTGGTAAATAATTTAATCGTATTAGTTGTTTTAAATAATTTAATCGAATACAAAGCAACACTCGTTAGACTCTTAGAAGAGGTATACATCTTCTTAGAAACGCAGTCTTTTTGACAGAAAAAGGGGGGATCCGATGATCTCTTAATACCTGATTTTCCCAGTTAATGGGAGGATATGATAATCGCTTAAAACCCCATTTCCTTAGACGTGCATCTCTTTATAAAGAGTCGAAGTAAGTGGCGCTATGTATTCGATTAAATTATTGAAAACAACCAACACGATTAAAAAATAAACATAAATTAATTTTATATTACACTAGGCACATTAACAAAATAAAAGAAGGACAAATGGTGAAGAATTGTATGTACCGGGTGATCGTTCCAAACATCCCTTGACCGATGGTTGGGTTGGTCGTACAAGTCGGTTGGATCCACCGGTCCTTGCTCGAGATAATACCGTTGGTTGTATATATCGACGTCCTCCCCAACCTACGAGAAAATAACAACGAGGTTAGTACATAGATTAATTAAAAAACTTATAACAACAACAAAAATTAAACCAAAATAATGAGTACATACCGCTTGAAATTCATCAACATAAGCTCCTTCTCCTTGCCACCAATCGGCCATTATTTCGGCGTAATTCGGACAGAGCTTCGGCTCGACTCGGAGGGTTTTGAGGAAAAAACCTAAGAAATGTTTTCTGATGGCAGATCGGACTTAGCCGCAACCAACAGACCACTATTTCCTAGGCTTTTGGGAGGGGAGGGTTTAGAGAGATAAATTGTAGAGAGAGGAGGAAGAATGGGTTGTGGTGTGAAGAAATGAGAGGGGGAGGGGGGTATTTATACCCATCAGACCACACCCCCCAGGGGCGGTCTTGTAATTTTGCACTAACAGAAACCGCTCCCTCCCGCTGCGGTTTACGTTTCCCTAGGTTTGACCGCATCTCGGGCGTGCGGTCTGGGTGGCTTGGCGCGGATCGCTCCGCTGGCAGGCGGTCTACCGTCAGATCGCCTCACCATCTGACGGTCTTGAAGACCGTTCCGCAGCTGGCGTGGATCGCTGCGTTGGCCTGCGTTTTGTAATGGGGACCGCACCTGCACGATGCGGTTTATAAGTAAACCGCATCCTTCACGTGCGTTTCACCTATAAAACGCATCGTGCAGGTGCGGTCCAAAAAAATAGGTGCTATTTCTGTCTTTTTTTTCATATGTGTGCTAGTTTTATAAATTTTTTTTTAGGGTGCTATTATTGGAAAAAACTCCCAACACTAGGGCTGGAAGTTTGGTTCCAACATTTGGGATATACCGAATACCGTACCGAACTTATCACTATTTTGTATTACCGAATATCGATTTATTTATTAGGGATCGGGATTGAGATTCATTTTGGAGTGCTATTCGGTATTCGGGATTACGGGATTGGGATCAGTATATACCAAAATACTGAGAAACAGCAAAAGTTAAAAATTAATGAAATATAGCACACAACTTTTGGTCATTCCCCACTCTTTCATAACTCCCAAGTCCACATCCAACTCAATTTGGGCTTTTCAGTTTAAGTCACTCTCGTCTCTTATCTAATCTCTTGTTATTTTCATAATGGGTTAAAGACACATTTGGTCACTGAGATTACAAAATCGGGACATGTTTAGTCACTAGAAAAATTTAATATCAAATTTGGTCACTACAATTACTAAAACTGGACGCATTTAGTCACTCGCCGTTAGTCTCCGTCCAACTCCGTTAATGAAGTCCGTTAAGTGCTGATGTGGCAAACAGAATTGCCTAATCAGCCGGATATTAACCCAACAAAAATAAAACCCGACCCGCCACGTCATTATAACCCGCCACCTCATTAAAACCAACCCAACCCAACCCAACCCTACCCAACCCTTCTTCCTCCTTCCTCCCCTACCCAATTTAGGATTTTCCCCATTAATCTGCCGGCCGCCCTTCCTTCATCTTCTTGAGGAATGTGGATTCCTTCTGTCAGGTGGTTTTGTTTTCGGGGGAAGTTGATTGCTTGATTGATGGATCTGAAACTAGGGTTTTGATTTTGGTGGGTGTGGGAGTGGAAGTGGAATTGAGCTGCTGCTTCTTGTCTTTCTTCTTGAGGAGCTGAGCAGTATCAGCTGTGGAATTGGTGGGCTTCTTCTTCGTGGTGAGTAGAGAATCGCTACTGCTGATGGCCTTGGACTTGGTGGGTGATGTTGATTTAGTAGAGTTGGAGGATTTGGTGGTAATAAGTTTGGTCTGGTTCTTCTTACCACTCGAAGAAGAAGAAGAAGACAGAGTATCTCCGATAGCAGCAGAGTTGGTAGTAGTCTTCTTGGTGAGTTTCATGGTCTGATTCTTGTTAGCAGAGGGAATGGTAGATTTAGAAAGCTTGGTGCTTGGTGTTGCTTGTGATGATGATAGGCTGCTGCTGCTGCTCTTTTTCTTGGGCAGTTGTGGTTGCTCATCGTCGTCATCGCTGTCTAAGGAAGAGGCAGAGAGGAAGAGGGGGGAGGTGAACAAGAAGAAGAAGAAGGAGAGCAAGAGTAGCTTCCTGAATCTCGCCATTGATGGTGGCTGCTAAAGTGCGTGGCAAGTAGTTTGATTGGAAATGGGGAGTGAATGAAATCTGGGTGGGTTTTGGAGCTGGGAATGAAAGAAGAGAAGAAGATCCAATATTTCGGTGTTGGAACCGACACAGATCCACCACTTTTAAGTGGCAGAAAGGAAAAGAAGGTGATCGGATCTGATCTGGGAGAGAGTGGAAGTGGGGGAATATGAATGGAAGTGGGAAATATGGAAGAGCAGCAGGCAGCAGCGGAGCAGGGTCACATGGATGGACTAGCAAGAAGCAAGTAGCAAGAACCAAAGAGCATGCCTGACAGAAGGAATCTACATTCCTCAAGAAGATGAAGGAAGGGCGGCCGGCAGATTAATGGGGAAAACCCTAAATTGGGTTGGGGAGGAAGGAGGAAGAAGGGTTGGGTAGGGTTGGGTGATGGGTTGGGTTGGGTTGGTTTTAATGAGGTGGCGGGTTATAATGACGTGGCGGGTCGGGTTTTATTTTTGTTGGGTTAATATCCGGCTGATTAGGCAATTCTGTTTGCCACATCAGCACTTAACGGACTTCATTAACGGAGTTGGACGGAGACTAACGGCGAGTGACTAAATGCGTCCAATTTTAGTAATTGTAGTGACCAAATTTGATATTAAATTTTTCTAGTGACTAAACATGTCCCGATTTTGTAATTTCAGTGACCAAATGTGTCTTTAACCCTTTTCATAATATAAAAAGAAAACGCTAGTATTCTTTGTCTCTCAGCCCCCAATTCGTCAAATTAAAGATTTCCAATGACAAGAACTTGAGTTGTCACCTCTACTCCCTTCTTTCTATCGATGTCCTAGCTCTAGGAAAATTCAAAACTCTTTACTTAGTCTCTTTGCCCTACTCTCTTTGTCGAATAAAAATCAAATCTAATTTATATATTTACTCGTTAATTACAAAGGTAATTAATTTTTTATTCGATAATACCGATTGAGATACTGAAATATTTAGGGATTGAGATTTGGATTGTTATTAAAAGGTAATTTGATATTCAGAATTTCAGTATTTGATATTGAGAAACCGATACCGTACCGATATCCACCCCTAACCAACACATCACAATGCTCTTCTCAAACTCAAGGCCTCAACAATAACCGGACCGGATTTGGGTAAGCTATTCCGCAAGCCCAATCCGAGTCCCGGCCCAAGTCTCACCGGCATTTCTTTGCAGCTTGCAGCAACGTGACGGGAAATACGGAAGCTCCCAGAAGCAGGAGCTGGGGATCATCTTCTTCTCCCGCTTAAACCCTAAACCCTTCCACTCGTTTCACTGCTCTATCTGCCTCTCCTACTGTAAAATAATCGGAATGGCACTAACTCGACATCTGAGGAAAATCCTTCCATCATCTCCTAAATCCCTACCTTTCTCCCAACAAGTTCTCGAACAATGCCACCGCCCACAAAACCCCAATTCGATTCTCGCTGGACTAATTCAATCCAACGCATTGGGCATCTCGCGAACCCCCCACACCAGAACTTATATGTCCGAAATGCGCAAATCCGCCTTCCAGGACAAAATGCTCAGGCTTCTGAGGAACGAGATTCAGTACGAGCTCGATCACTTCCCCCCAAAGCAGGTAAATTTCCATCCACTTTCCCTTCTTCGTCTCTGATATCGATTTTGTTGCTATATGGTGCGTAGAAAATTGTATGTTCTGTTTAATGGGTGATTCGTGAAGTATGGGAAATGGAAAGTTACTGCCCTGTAACGCGACATTTGTAGGATTTTGGGTTCAGAGTTATGTCATCTGTTTATCTGGGATATTGATATCTGCATTCAGATATGGATGCTGAATTTTGACAGCTCCTTGATTTTGGGTTTGGTAGTTAGGTCTCATGAACTTTGTAGTTTGGTTGAGTGACTTTTACTAAAGAATAGTGTTTGAATATGTAAAGTGCTCTAAAGTCGATGCGGCTTAGCTGGTTTATGACTTTTGCGTGCTCTCCCTAGGAGGCTAAATATGTTTCTGTTGTCTTATTAACCTAAGATGAGAAATAGCTAAGTAGTTACAGCAAAAGATACGGTCTTTCTGATTATAACAGAAAGAGATATGGGCAACGTGGGTGCAACAGAGAGTAAGCAAGAAATATTAGCAGAGTTATCATGAGTCCAATGTTCACCTGTAGTGTGTTCATATACTTGGGACTTAGAAGCATGATTGATGTTGAACAAATTCTTGTGGTAAGTAAAACTCAGATATTGAAGCCCACAATCAATCTGGTGATACATACAGGGATCAGAGAATGCTGAAGGGGAATTAGTAGCACTTTGAATGATGTGATCAGTGGTGTAGGGGGTGGATAGATTTAGCTGATACACCCAATTTGAGGAGGAGATCCATAATTTATTTGTGCTGGCTGAGGAGAAGATATGATGAACCTCAATGCCTTGGAAATAAGATAGACAACTGAGGTTAGGTGAGACTTAGTGAGAGGGAAGAAAACCTAGGAGGGACCAAAGATGATGATAATGTCATCGACATAATGAGCATATCGAATCGAATGGAACCAGCTTTGTAGGTGAATAAGGAGGGATCTATGTGAGATGCAGAGAGGCCAATTTCGGTGAGAGCAGTTGCCAGACACTGAAACCAATCTCTAGGAGCTTGATGAAGACCACAGATAGATTCTGGAGGCGATGATGGAGATTAATGAAACCAGGAGGTTGCTTCATGTAGACTTCTTGGATGGTGGTGCCGTGTAAAATGGCATTGGAGAATGGAGATGCCAACTTGATGGAGAACCAATATTTATTTTCAAATCTTGACCCCTAGTTTCAGTTTGTTTAATTGTTGATTCCTGCTGTTATTTTGTTCAAACTAGATGTTTGTGCTTGATACAATATTGTTATAACATCATATAAACAATTCTAAAGTGATATGTGCGATGGAGCTTTGGTGTCAGTAGCTGATTGTTTAAGGTGGGTTGTACTCAGGCTAGTTGGTTGAAGATGCAGCACAATATGGTTATTTTACTTATTTCTTCCCAACACTTAGGTTTTTGTCTGAGATATCTCGACGTTATTATTTTCATAAGTGACACCTGAAAATTTTGGTTATGGTTACTCAAATGCAGGGTTTTCCATAATTTGTTGTGCTTGGGAGGTGCAATAGCATGGTTCTGACTCTTGAGAAATGTGTATCCAGAAGTTAAATTCCTCTTTTAAACTGTATCAAGCTATTTGAGTTTGCTTTGCAACTTGTGTTGTGCTAATTTGCGAACAGAATATCTCTCTGATGACTGTCTATTTCTGAAAACCTTAACGTTCTGGAACCAAATCTCAGCTCTTGTGTTCTAATTCTAGCTTTCAACAATAACTTTGCAGCCTGTAACCAGTTTTGGCCCGTTCATCCTGGTTGACAAACCAGGGGAGCAATGGATTAGGCTGAAGAGGACATTTTCTGCAGATGAAGATATCAAAGTTGAAGCAAGCATGTTTGATGCTGCTATACCGGCTCCAAAATCAAGTGGTGTTGACTCGAAGGAAAATGTTCAACTTCACATCACTATGGTTGTCAATATATCTAAGCCTGGGGATGATGATGTTCTAGAGATAATGTGCTCTGCCTGGCCAGATACCATTGAAATTACAAAAGTCTTCATACGGAGCACGAAGAATATGCCAGCAAAGCCTTATGTTGGTCCTGATTTCAAGTATGTACGATAACCGTCTTTGTTATTCTTTTGAATATCTTCCATGCTTTCTCTCTCTCTTGCTTCTCGTGTTGGTGATGGTCGGCTGACTTTGTCACAGGGAATTGGATGATGAGCTTCAAGACTCGCTTTACGAGTTCTTGGAGGCAAGGGGCATCGGCGATGAGATTGCAGTTTTCTTGCATGAATATGTGAAGAACAAAGGTAAAACAGAATACATCAGGTGGATGGATACTGTGAAGTCATACATGGAGAAGTCCTAGAGCCGATCAATCCTTAGTAGGTCTATAGAGTTGGTTCAGTTGCAGATTTGTCTTTTGTTTTCGCTGTCCAATCGCGTGATGACTTTGTACTATCGAATCAACTGCTCTTTGTAAGTTTCCTGCTATTTGTTTTGAGGAGTCTAGCTCCAACATTCAAATTCGAGCCATTGGTATAGCACTGCCGAAGTAAATATGACCAGTTACAGTTAAAACACAGCATTGCTTGTATTCAATAAGCTGTATGAATATATGACTCTTGAGAAAGACTACAATTTTTGGGTTTCTTTTGATGCAACTGAGCAGTCACAGACGAACCCTTTTTGAATTTGCATGCGTTCGGGGTTGATGTAATGTTTTTATTTAAGGTGGAAGTCAATTCTGGAGATGCTGAATCAGAAGTGACAGGAAGCAGATTTTTACTGTTTGTATGATCATCCGTGTGTTAGCATTGTTTGAAAAGCAGGGGACTGTTTAGAAGTTGAAATTGTAATGACCAAGTTAGGGGTGGATGCATTATTGTTGGCATTTTGTATGGTCTCACGTCTCAGTGTTGAACTGAGCTCTCACCTCACCCGGCCTGCCTTTGATGTCAACAATACTATGGTGTTGACAACCAACCAAAGGGCCACTGCCAAAATGTCAAGATGTTTCTGACCTTATCAGCAAGCAATTGCTCTTGTTTGTATCAAAATGAACATTGACATATCATCGTCATCTTGAAGTATCTGCGGATGCAATGGAATCAGACAAATATTTGGTCTTGAAGATCTGCCACAGATCTTATGTATCAATAAAATAATTAAGGCAGTGTATGATTTCTTTGGCCTTTTGCATTCTTACTCATTCCCATTTTCTAATTGTGCCTCTTTTCTATGATGAGGAAGCTTCGTCCGAACATGTAGTAGGACCGGACCGATACTTTCGAATTTAATGCAAGTTCCTTAAGGAATTGGTTTGAACTAAACCATGGCAGGCAGCTAATCTAACTCCAAACATAAACTGACCAAGGATTGAAATACCGTGTCGGACGTCGTACCGAAAAAGTTAGTGGTAAGATATTTTATGATAAAATCGTCGTTTAACCATGGTTCAACTGTAATATACTGCTAATTACCGCCTACCGATTTTGCTTCCGGTATAAGAGTTTTCTTTAGGGATGACAACAAAACCCGAACCCACGGGTACACACCCGACCCAACCCGGTCAACGCGGGTAAAATCCGTGTTGACGGGTTTTAGGCCGGGTTTGGGTTTAAACCCGTTCACTATTCACCGGGTTGGGTTGGGTTTGGGTTTAGGTAAACCCGGCCCTTGGGTACCCGCCCACCCATATAATTAATTTTTTTGGGTATATTTAATATTCTAAACAACTAATCTTATTTATGTTTGTGGAGACATGTCTAATTTTTTCTTTTTAATTGTGTAGAATGAAGTTAATGTTATGGAGTGGAGAGTAAAGAAACTTAATTGAAAGGAAGAAGCTTTCAATTAAATATGTTATTTATGGATAATTTGTGATTTGCTTCAACTTTCTTGAGTTTTCTAGATTGGTGTTGAACAATTTGTATAGTTAATTTGTGATTTGCTTGAATTTTCTAGAATGATGTTTTATATATGGATAATTTGTATTGAGAGATTGATATTTGACTTTAATTTTGATAAGAACTTGTAATTGTAAATTTTTTACGACAAAACCCGTGGGTACCCATGAACCCGCGGATACCCAACGGGTTGGGTTGGGTTTGAGTTTTTCAAACCCAGTAGGTTTTACCCCGGATTTTTTTCAAAGATAAACCCATGGGTTTGGGTTTGACAAAACCCGACCCAACCCGACTCATTGCCATCTCTAGTTTTCTTGTCGAACTGTCGGTACGTTACAGTATTTTAATCCTTGAAACTAACACCAAACGTAATCTAACTGCACTGCGCATTATTTGTACGATTAAAAGTGGAAGGCCAAAACACTGCATGCCAAAGCAAACAGAGTCGTGTATGGACTTGTCCTTAATTCAAGCCTTGAACTCAGAGGATCGACTTCACATAGAAGAAGATGTGATACACTAGGGGTGGTCAAATGATTATTATGGTAATTACCAAACCAAATAAGTCTAAATTCTATTAATCATGAAATATAATATTATAATCAAACCGTTCAAAGTAATATAACAATCAAATTAAACATACTAAAGTTTATTTGGTTTGGTTAATTGAATAACCAAAATAAAACATAACATCAAATTATCATTAACTGAGAAGAATTTCCGGTTAGTGCATCAATTTACAATTTATATGATGAATAACACATAACAATCAATACATAATAATAGTTAACCCTTAACATAAATACATGTAACAAATACAATTATCTTACATTTAACTCTTGAGTAGTTATATAAAGTATCAAGTATGTGTATAGAATATATATTAGATATGAGCACTTCTACTATGCTCTAAAGTATGGGTGCTTTAATGTACAACATGAAGTTGTACCATAACGTTAAATGTATAAGTTTAGGTTGTACCATAAAGGAATTTGTACCCTTATGTTATGGTACAACTTTACAACTTAAAGTTGTATCATCACATAAATGTACAAGTTCAAGTTGTACCATGAAAGAATTTGTACAAAAGAGTATAGGTACAATCTAAAGTTGTACCATAACGTTAAAGGTATAACTTCAAGTTATACCATAAAGGAAAAAACCTATAGCACCAATGTTATATAGCATAGTAAAATTCCCCATTAGATATATGACTAATTATTTAACTGGTTAATTTGATTCGATTGGTTAGAAGTGTCTGAAACAAACCAAAACCACCTAAACCAAAAAAGTTAAAAAATTTAACCAAACCAAACTAATTATTCATATTAAACAAACCAAATTATCCAAATACTACCGGTTAAAATGATTTCCACGACAACTACTACGTTTGAACACCTCTCGATACACCCACCGATCTTGAGTGTCTGTTTGTGATTGAGAATAGCAAAGCAATAACGAGAATTAGCAAAAACATGTGATTTAGAGAGAATGGGGGACCATTGGGTTCTCAATAATCCAAATTCTTTAGCTTTATTCGGATAACTAATAAAATGAATTATCCCTTTCTTCTATTTTAACTATATAAAAAAATTCCATTACACCCTTTAATTGTATACATATATAACTAATGAAAAAGTGTTACTATTTACTAGAAAAAACAACTTAATACCATATCGATTAATTTCCAAAAGTGGTTGCGATTTAGAAGACTAAATTAATCATGTTATGATAGAAACCCTGTTGATCTAAGACGTTTAGATAGGGTTACGGAATTGTGGATAGATCAATGATTAGGGATTTGATAGAATAGGATCGGATTGGGAAGAATTAGGGATTTAGGATAGGATTGGGGAGTGGGATGGAGAATTTGGGGAAGAAGAAGAAAATAATAAGAATCGGCCGAAGCCATGGATTATGGGAGAAGAGAAATTAGGAGATAAAGAGAGCTTGGGATTTGTGAGATTTTTCCATAAATAGCACCTTTAAAAAAAAAAATTACAAAACTAGCACCCTCCCAAAAATATTTACAAAACTCGCACCCTTTTTTATTGACCGCACCCTTGTAATGCGTTTTACATATAAAACGCATCCTCCAGGTGCGTTTTATATGTAAACCGCACCTGGAGGGTGCGTTCTATTCTGGTGGGTCTAAACCGCACCTTGGCCATGCGTTTTCATGTCTGGCCTACATAAAACGCATGGCCGAGGTACGGTTTAGGCCTGACCTACCTAAACCGCACCTTAGTGATGCGTTTTATTCCTCCAAGAACAAACCGCATCTCTAAGGTGCGGTTTGACCATGTAGACCGCACCTCCCAAGTGCGGTTTACGTGTCAATAATTTTCCGACACCCGACACAGCCATGCAGAGAATTATGGACGTAGGGCTGCATGCAGACTAAAACCGCACCCTAGAGGTGCGGTTTTCACAATTTTTTCCCCTATATAAGACTTGCCGGAAAACCTCTACTCTTCACACTTCTCATTCTCTCTTTCATTTTTCTGTTGTATATCTATATTTATTTAGTGTGTTTGCCATTAAGATTAACTCGTAAGTTTATTTTGTGTTACTTTTTATGCCATTAACATTAACTCGTAAGTTTATTTTTTGTTACTTTTTATGCCATTAACATTAACTCGTAACTTTATTTTGTGTTACTTTTTATGCCATTAACATTAACTCGTAACTTTATTTTGTGTTACTTTTTATTGTTATTTGTGATTTGTGATTTTTATGATATTAACTAAACTACGGTTTGTTTGTGTGCAGATGGCATTCCGTCAGTTAACGCTTGGCTTACGGTGGAATGGTTACACGGAAGAGACCGGAAAGGGGGCCACCTACGTCGGTGGCAATTTTCAGAAAATAACGGTCGGTACCAGACCGAAGCTTGAAGACCTCCATCAAATATGCACTGACGTTACTTGCATGGATGGCACGAGAAGAGTAGATCGTATGGTGTACCGATACCCAAACAGAGCAACTGGGTCATTGTGGCATGAGGAATATATCATAACCACTCAAGATGACGTAGATTCCATGCTCGAATTCTTGAGGTCCAACAAATTGGCCAAAGCCGAGATGTTCGTTTACACCGAGCCAGCCGTTAGTGTTGGAGGTCATTCTGGACACGGTCAAACATCTGGTATCCATGGTGGAGGTGAATTATATGACGATCATCCCTACCAAAGTTACCATGATCCTCATTCCTATTTTCAGTACCAAGATGGAGGGCAAGGTGCAGGCCATCATCAATCTTTCTCGTCATATGAAGAAGAAGTTCAACCGGACATCCCCAACCAAGCCCAGTACAACTTCTTGACAGGCAGCGGTAGTTTTCACAACTACCATTATGGAGCTGATGAAGGTGCCTTTCATGAGCAGGATCAGATGGAGGCTGCCACACAAGCACCAGTCAGCGACCCCTCTGATGAAGAAGGAGAGAACAACGTCAGTGCAGACAGCTCAGACCCTCTCGAAGGTGAGAATGATTCAGCACCAGATTCAGATTCAGATAATGCGCATGATGTGACTCCTGACCGTGTACCAGTCCCCTACTACAATCACATTCCAGACGACAATTGGATGGTCGACAGCGACATGGAGCCGCCAGAGGTCCCAATATGGGGCCCACTCACTGGGTTTACGAAGGGCCAACAATTTGGCTCGAAGAAGGATGTGCGGCACGCCCTTGAGACTGAAGCAATGACTCGGCATTTTGAATGGGACACAACTCATTCCAACACCAAAAGGCTCATAGTCAGACGTCGTAATCATCACGAGGGGTGCAATGTTAGGATTCGGGCAATCAACAGCAAGAGACACGACCACTGGGTCATATCCCGTGCGGTCAACACACACACATGTGTGTCATCCATAACTTCCCAAGGCCATCGACAGTTAAAATCCAGGGTGGTTGCTGCGGCTATCAAGCATCTGATTGAGGCTGAACCGGATCTGAAGGTGAAAGTCATAATCGCTGACATTGCAAGTCGTTTTGGTTATATGATTAACTATAAGAAGGCGTGGCATGGAAAGCAGAAAGCTATGGCCGCCGTCTATGGTGATTGGGAAGAATCATATGCATTCCTTCCCAGACTAATACTGGCATTGGAGGCGTCTAACCCGGGGACTGTGTTCTCCCCTCGATACCAAGATGAAGATATACAACCCCCAGAGGTAGGTAACGAACGCCATTTTCGCAGACTGTTTTGGGCATTCAAGCCTTCTATTGATGGTTTTGTCTTTTGTATCCCTGTGATTACTGTGGATGGTACATTCGTTACCGGCAAGTACAAGGGCACTCTCCTGATTGCCAGTGGGGCGGATGCAAACAGACAAGTCTTTCCTTTAGCCTTCGTCATTGTTGAGGGTGAGAATGCTGATAGCTATGGATGGTTTTTCCGACAAATCCAAATCCACGTCACCAGGAGGACGAACCTGACAATAATCTCTGATCGGCACGCCGGCATTAGAGCAGCCATCTTAGGCCTGGATCCAGCCTGGAATTGGTCCCAAAGGTGGTGCATACGACACTTCAAAAGCAACTGGAACCATCATTTCAAACGGAAGAAGCTAGCTGATAATTTGTGGTGGATTGGTAACCTCTCTATTGCTCTCAATTAACAATATCTTGTAATATCGGGAGTGGTGCACTTGTTAGACTCTTTCTAAAGAGATGCATGCCTAAGGAAATGGGGTTTTAAGCGATTATGATGGTCCTCCCATTTCCTGGGAAAATCGGGTTTTAAGCGATCTTCGGATCCCCCCTTTTTCTGTCAAACAGGCTGTATTTCTAAGGAGATGTATACCTCTCCTAAGAGCCTAACGAGAGTCTGACCGTGCATTTTGAAATTGTACTAAATTGAGGATCATTGACTAACAGACGACTTTTCTGTGTGTTATTCAGCGGTTGCATACCAGGAGAAAAAATTTCAGGAGAAGTTGCAAAAGCTGCGCGAGTTATGCCCTGAAGGGGCACAGTGGCTGGATGGACATGACCTATCCATGTGGACATTTCATAAAGATGGAGGGAAAAGATGGGGAATTGCCACAACCAACTCAAGTGAGAGTGTCAACTCTGTCTACAAGGCCGTCCGTGCACTGCCAATCTCTGCCATTGTGGAGATGACTTTTTGGAAAACGAATGCATGGTTCGTGAACCGTCTCCACTGGGCAAGGACAAACAAGGCACATGGAAAGGTCCATGCCTATAAAGTCACTGAAATAATGGATAGTGACAATCGCAAGAGCAGTCGACATAGTGTAACCGTTATGAATCGGGCAACTGGTGAGTATAGCGTGACGACCAGACATCGGGAGGATGGTAGACGGGGGGGCCACCGTCACGAAGTTTTGGTCAATTTCAGGACCAAAGTTGGTGAGTGCTCATGCCAGAAGTATCATGGGAGAGGATGGCCTTGTTCTCATGCAATGGCCGTAATTAAAAAGAGGAGCAAAGACCCCCGTCACTTCGTTAGTCCATTCTTCAATATCGACTCACTCAAAAGCACCTACGGACGGAGTTTCCGTGCATTGCCTGATGAAGCTTATTGGCCGGTGTACGAAGGGAAATTGATCGTCCCGCCATTCGGACAGAGGCGTGAACCGGGGCGCCCGAGGAAAAAGAGAATTCAGAATGAAATGGATCAAAGTGGAAGACCACCACGAGGCCCAAGACGGTGTTCAGTATGCAAAGTTCCAGGACATGATAAACGAAGGTGTCCAGGACCGATTGGTCCGCAAAATCCGGGTGATGATGTCCCGGAATCAGCTAATGCGACATAATTTTCGATTATCATTCGTCAAGCTATTTGTAACTCTTACGTTGCATTTAATTGTGTATTTTTGATTGAACGAATTTGGATTATATCAAGTCAAGAGGAATCATGATAATAACAATTTGATGAAACTCAACGAAATACGATTGATGGAATTAAAGGGAATAGTTCAAAGTACATAGAGATAAAAATAAACTCAAAATACATCTCAAGGAAGTCCACGAGCGGATGCGGAACCCACAGTTTTCTTGCTCCTTGTACGTTTGCCGACGGGAGTAACAACGGGTGGTGGAGGTGGCAAGTTTCGAGCGGCCGAGGTAGTGTGGCGCTCGTCGGTGCTATGTCGGCTGGGAACCGGCACTTCCGGGGTCGAGCGGGCGACATCGGCGCTCATACGGTGAGGAGTAGGAGGCCACTGCTGATGAGGAGGTCAATTCCATGGGGTGAACTCGTGTTGGCCTGTCGTGGAGGAGCCATCATGCCAAGTCCCAGATGATGTTTGGCGGGGAGATAGCCGGGAATCGTAGTATGCTCCGCGGGGATCGTAGTATGCTCCGCGAGGATCGTTGAATGAGATCGGGGTGGGAGATAATGGGGCTTGGTGGAAACTCTGAGAGGATTGATGGTAGGTCGAGCGGGGATCGTAGTATGAGCTTTGGTGGTGATCGTTGTGGAAGAAGGGGCGGAAATCTTGGGATGAAGTCGGGCCGACATCTTGTGAAATAGTCGAGCGGGGAGATGGGGCGGAGGACGGGCAGGGAGCTTGGGTGAAACTCGGTCCGGCACCTTGGGTGGAACTTTGTCCGGCACCTTGGGTGACAACCAATGGGGGCGGCACTCTCCACCCCCCTAATGGCGTTACCTCGGGCTCGATGGGCCTTTCCCGAACCCTCTTGCTCTTCTTTCTCTCGTATGGTGGTGGAGGTGCGGGGACATCAAGTTGTACCGGAGGTGGTGGGGGTGCGACCGCGGGCGGATATCTACGATGGTCCCGGACCTGAGCTCTGATACAGCCAAGTAGACTGTTTGCAATCCTCCTGATGAAGCCCACATCTTCATTGCCCAACTCATTTCTTCCGGTAGTAATATCTTTAATCCGCTCGACCCCATCAGCCTAAATAAAAAAAAAAAAAAAAATGTTAGAAAGAGATTTTAGGAACCAAGTAATAAATCATAGTATGTTTAGACTGGTTATACTTACTAATGCACCATCGGCCGCACCCTTCGGAGTCATGTAACGAACCGATGTTTGCCGATATTGATCCAAGTATGGGTCATGATACCCCAATCTACCCACTTGATTTGGAGTGACAATATCCTGTAGTTGTCGGTTCTCCCAAATCGCGATGAATTCCCTCAACTTCGTGGGCCAATCGCGAGTACCTTGCCGACCATCTCGGCCATGGAAGGCCTTTTGACTTTCGGGGACCACCAACGGAATGCACTGTTCCCGACCAAACTGACGGAGGCATCGATCCGGCAAGTGCCACTCCACGGTCCCAAAACAAATTAGAGGAACCCTCGTGCACCATTGCCCGATATGACCGGGGAATTGCTGGAGATGCCATTGAACGATGTTCTCCGGGTATGGATCGAAGACGATCTACAAGAAAGAAATGAGTATTGTAAGATTAATTAATTAGAAAAATACATGTTGTCCCATGAAAAACAAATATAAATGGATCGCAGTATAGAAGTTACCTCTCCTTCCCAAAGTCGCTCAAACCTCCTCCGATACTCCTCCAACTTGTGTTGGGCAAGGTTGTCGCATGTTGTGTGTCCAAGCCACCTTATTAATAAGACAAGAATGAAACTACAATAAGATAAAACACAAGACAAAATGTGTTATGACTACATGATGGGGTATGAGAAGTTTACCTTGCTCCATAAGCTTCACCTCTTAGGGGATGATCGATTGGCCAATCCCTGTCTGGACGTTGGGCCGGTGCAAGCCATGGCATATGCTCCCAAGCCCAAAATTGGACGATGAACATTGCGTCGCTGACCTCCCTCACGGCTTTTAGAGACGCATTGCACAAGTTGTTGTAGATGATATCTAGGCAAGCGGATGCCCAACTATACTCCCCCATCTCCTCCCAACTACTGAAGATGATCCTAAGCCATCCACAGCTAAGGAGATTGCTTGATTTCTTGGAGAAGAACACTCCTCCGATCATGCCTATGAGATAGACACGAGCATATCTCTCCTTCTCATCCTCCGGACTTTCCTCGGTTAGGGGGTGACTCTCGTAATGCTCTCTAAAATACTTCGTCAACCATGTAATTGAGACTTGGTGTTTCCTCAATGGTGGCATGCGATCGGTCGCATCAACGCAACCCTTCACCGGTACTTTCACTCCCAAATGACTGTGGATGAAATGCTGCCAACCAGGCATACCGTCACAATCCTCGGGGAGATGATCACTCACGCACACCGGTTTGTCGTCGATGGGCAGATGGGTTAGGATGGCGACATCCTTTAGCGTGATGATGGCCTCTCCTTCTCTAAAGTTGAAACAATGGGTCTCCTTTCTCCATCTCTCGGCTAATGCGCTGATGAGTTGGCGATCGATTTGGATGCCGTTAAAATGCCTAATCGAGTCTAACCGTGCCCTTTTGAGGAATGGCAAGATAGCTGGGAGGAATGGGAGCACATTGGTGGTACCCCTGTAGCGGATTATTGTTTGTGCGTCCTAGAAAAAATGTACACGTTAATTATTATTAGTAAGGGTTTTTTTCCGTATAACTAAATTAATTAAATTAAATAATGCGACATAAAACATAATTTTATTATCATAAAAAGACATTTCATATTATCCTAAAACAAACGTCCTAAATTAATTAACATAATAACATTGTCAATGAATAATAATTTAAAGAGGTACATACATATTATCATAAAACAAACGTCCTAAATTAATTAACATAATAACATTGTCAATGAATAATAATTTAAAGAGGTACATACATATTATCGTAAAACAAACATACTAAATTAATTAACAAAAATAACATTGTTAATGAATAATAATTTAAGTAGAAACATACATATTCAAATGTTTGGTAAATAATTTAATCGTATTAGTTGTTTTAAATAATTTAATCGAATACAAAGCAACACTCGTTAGACTCTTAAAAGAGGTATACATCTTCTTAGAAACGCAGTCTTTTTGACAGAAAAAGGGGGGATCCGAGGATCTCTTAATACCCGATTTTCCCAGGTAATGGGAGGATATGGTAATCGCTTAAAACCCCATTTCCTTAGACGTGCATCTCTTTATAAAGAGTCGAAGTAAGTGGCGCTATGTATTCGATTAAATTATTGAAAACAACCAACACGATTAAAAAATAAACATAAATTTATTTTATATTACACTAGGCACATTAACAAAATAAAAGAAGGACAAATGGTGAAGAATTGTATGTACCGGGTGATCGTTCCAAACATCCCTTGACCGATGGTTGGGTTGGTCGTACAAGTCGGTTGGATCCACCGGTCCTTGCTCGAGATAACACCGTTGGTTGTATATATCGACGTCCTCCCCAACCTACGAGAAAATAACAACGAGGTTAGTACATAGATTAATTAAAAAACTTATAACAACAACAAAATTTAAACCAGAATAATGAGTACATACCGCTTGAAATTCATCAACATAAACTCCTTCTCCTTGCCACCAATCGGCCATTTTTTCGGCGTAATTCGGACAGAGCTTCAGCTCGACTCGGAGGGTTTTGAGGAAAAAACCTAAGAAATGTTTTCTGATGGCAGATCTGACTTAGCCGCAACCAACAGACCACTATTTCCTAGGTTTTTGGGAGGGGAGGGTTTAGAGAGATAAATTGTAGAGAGAGAAGGAAGAATGGGTTGTGGTGTGAAGAAATGAGAGGGGGAGGGGGAGTATTTATACCCATCAGACCGCATCCCCCAGGGGCGGTCCGATAATTTTGCACTAAGGGAAACCGCTGCCTCCCGATGCGGTTTGCGCTTCCCTAGGCTTGACCGCATCTCGGGCGCGCGTTCTGCGATCCTTGGCGCGGATCGCTCCGCTGGCATGCGGCCCACCGTCAGATCGCATCTCCATCTGACGGTCTTGAAGACCGTTCCGCAGCTAGCGCGGATCGCTCCGCTGGCGTGCGTTTCCTCGCGCAGACCGCACCTCCATGATGCGTTTTATAAGTAAAACGCATCCTTCAAGTGCGGTTTACTTATAAAACGCATCATGGAGGTGCGTTCCATTAAAATAGGTGCTATTTCTGTCATTTTTTTTCATATGTGTGCTAGTTTTGTTAATTTTTTTTTAGGGTGCTATTATTGGAAAAAACTCGGGATTTGTGGAGATAATTCTTCTATAGATTTCTGCTTATTATAATGAAATACCCAACGTACATATATATAGCCAAATACCAAAATAAACATGATAAGTAACCTAATACCAAATACTACTAACCAGAATAATAAATAACCTATCATAATTAATAATAGAAACCCGATAGAAACGTGCTTCTATCATGTTAATACCAGTTCCGTACATAGCTTAGCAAGGCAAACCATGTTAACTAGTTCCAAGGGCATGTTTCGTTGTGGGGTAATATACTCATGCGAGGTACCTCAGCGTATACTCTCTCACCGACGTCCCGTCATTATGACATCACCATAGGGGTTAGTGACATTACCTGGCTACTTGTCAAGTGAATTCTTCAAGCGGTCAAGGTGTCAAGTTGTTTACATGGAAGGAAGGGTGTTGGGGATTCAAGCAAAGCTACATCAAACACTAGACAGTAGAGTGGCAGTTACAGATGATCGTGCTATAAATAGAAAAATCGAAGATGAAGCAAGAGCCCATAACAAATATTTGATACCTCATGTCAAACTTTATCTTTTATCTTGAATTGTAACTATAGTCATAATTTTAAGTTATCAGAGCTCTCACTGAACCTTCTAAGAAGCAAGAGTAACTTAACAGTTAACATAGTTTAATTTAATCCCAAAGTCATAAAAAATATCAAACATCCTTGTTCAAATATTGTTTGAATAGGCGTGAACCGCGTGTAGAATCATTGTCCAAATAAGTCGAAAGTGCATTCGTTGATGTTCAAACAAAAATTTTATCACCGAAAAATGGGTATACGTTTTATAAAAAACAAATGCTTAATTAACAAACACTTGATACCTCATCGTGCTTGGTGCGCATCCACTAAGCACGATGTCAAACATGACGTCGTACAAGGGGCATCAACATAGACACCATTAAGCATCAAGGCATTTGAGACAAATGTGGTCACCACTGTCAGAAAGTTGAGATAACATAATTACTCGGTTATGCAGTAAGCTCATTCACATAGAAAAAGAAGAACCATATACATATGGGTCCGGATCTGGTCAGCAACCAAATTTTTTAATGATCTTGCATAACTTTTTTCTTCATTAAATTTAATAAGCTATATATCTTTCATTTCAATTTAAAATTTAATTTTTGCATATAAAAAAAGATTAATCTTGCTTTTCAAAATAACATGCACTTTGATATATTTTGGAATAAAACAATTGAAACATATAATATGACTCTATACCGTGATGCTAATGTTTGGTAGTACATGAGATTATACCATGGTGGTATAAAAGTGTACTATTGTGGTATGAATATGACATTGTGTATAATAATTATATACGTTATAGTATGAATATACTAACCACCATGTACCACCTTTACTACGATTAACCATAAATTTTCGTAGAAATATATCAAATTCTATAGATTATAATGAATCTATTCCTTACTGGTATATATATTCAAAATTTGAATTAAAAACAAAGATAGTATATAGTGGACCAGGTCTTATCAAGTGGTATTGAGTGGTACAAAATATTTTACTCAATATATATTTGTTTTGCTGTGGAAACTTCAAATTGTTGATTTGATTGATTGCGTTTTTTATTTCGGGAAGCCAATACAAAAATTTCTCGATTTACATCTCTTCAAACAATGTTGGAACTAGAGTGTTTGAGTTTTGTGAATCCATGTCAAATTAGGCTCCTCTTACAGAAAATGAATATATTACAATCAAACCCTTTATAATTCGGCTTCTTTTAAAAGCTCCATCTGCCGACCCTTCCAGTTCAAACAACCAGAAAGCTAGCCTTTAGTCTCCTACTGCGAAGAAGACTGATGACAGACAGCAACCAAACCCCAGTTCCATTTCCAATATGTCTCGATCGAAATGGTCTATAAATATATGTATGTTGCACAGTGTTTCTTAAACAAGAGGCAAAATACCATACAGGGACTTGCCAATATTTTTATATTTGCCAAATAGGGCAAAGATAATGGCCTTCTAACACTGAACAAAGTGGATGGAGGACCAACTGAATTGATCATGAGCCTAGGCGCTTCAAAAGTCATGCCTTGGGTGACACTCCTGTCACCTTTTGAAAACCTCCCCCACCATGCACCATCAACTGGATTAGCGTAGGACTTAGGAGGGTGATTAACAGCCATAATTTGTGAACTGCTGCAAGTAGTGCTGTCAGTTTGGTTTAGTTTATTGTCAAGAATCAGTTGATCCCAATCATTCGAAGTAATTGTACATATCTTACTCATCTCACAATTTGATATGAATTACTCGTGATTCACTCGGTTTTTGGGACATTATCATTATGTAGGAGAGGTGGCCGAGGGGTTCAAGGCGTAGCATTGGAACTGCTATGTTATTGGGAGATGTTCAATTGTGGATCATATACCATTTATTGATACATTCTCTGAAACTCAATACGCTCAGATAGACTTGGATGCTTACTTAACAAAAAATAATGCTTACTTAACAAAAATTTAGATGAACGAGTAAACTCGTTATGTTTTAATATTAGAAAGATATATTTGAGCAAAATTTAGTAGATGGGTATATTTGTTAATTTATCAAAGTTGAGGGGTAGAAAATGCTATTAACCCAAAACTAAAAGGGCATTGCTATTCGTCGCCCTAAAATTTAAATTTTTTCGCCCTAAATCATAATGCATTGACATTTGTACCCCTATTTCCAATTTCAATCTCTAACCCCTAAACCAGTGGAATTCAAACATCCACCGATAACCAAGAATCGGTGGTGAGAGGGTCAAAAAAAGAGGCCGGAAATTCGATCGGTCTCAATTTCTGTCACGAGATCGGAGAAGGAACTGTGGTTTTAACCGCGAGAAATGAATTGGGGGTTTTCCCCGAAGCATGGAACTATTTGAACTGCTTCAATTTAGTGGATTCAGTACCTGGTTGTTGGAATGGGTTTGATTTTCTTCTTGGTTCCTCTTGTCTTTAGTTATTGCAGCACCAGCATAGTGAATTAATAGAAAATCTCAGAATTGTGTCTCTGTCAATGCTTGTTTGTAGGATCGGGTGTTGAAAAGGATTTTGCAGCACCAGCACATTAAAGTAAATTTAATATAATTAGGGATTAATGTTAAAACAATGATCACAGTACCTTCCCGCCGGCGTTCGAGTAGCAGCAGCGACAGCAAATTGGGTTTGGGGCAGGGGCAGAAGAGGGGAGGGGACGATTCTTTTTCCGGTGAGGGCGGCGGACGTGGGTTGGGAAAGGGATTATTTGGTTAGAGCTAGAATTGAGATTGGGTTGAGGGTAAATATGTCAATTTGTTTCGTTTTAGGGCGATAAAATTTGAATTTTAGGGCGACGAATAGCAATTCAGAACTAAAATAGTTAATTTTTTTTATCGATTTGGTTTCATTTAAAATAAAAAAAACCAATACCAAATTGACAATCCTAACTCCTCCAAATGCGATCAGACATGAGATTGATACAGTGTTCTTCTGCAATATATATGCATTCAATTCCCACAATCAATCATTGTGAGAAATTTGTTGGTAGCCACCTAAAAAAATTGTAAGCTCGAATCGCCCATTCGGATTGATTTTTACATGCTAAATATTCATGAGGCCTGAGCTAGTCTCGAGTCCGTATTGGCCAAGTTCCCTCATCATAAAAGAGAAACAGACATAATTCATGTGATTATGATGTGGCTTTTTGGTCTCCTTAACATACGTTGATTTGATTGGTTCTTCTTAGGAAAATTAAGTCCTAGTCTTGTATCATGTGTTGGGTGGGAGCGGTGATTAAGAAGATTAACATGATTAGTGTGTTAATTTTGGCAACATCAATTTGATTTGGACCCACTAAGATTGGATGACCCACTAATGAAGATCTCCTATGTAAGAAATTAGCTAAGGAGATGTCAAAAGGATTTTTAAACCCTAGCGTAATATGATGTGGATAGCATAGCTGATTAATTGGTTTGATTTGACTAACATAATATGCCCCCTTCTTCCTCACTTTCACGCATATGGTAATAATTACATGCAAACTACCCTAATTATTGGATTAATTAACACTTAATTACTTATTATTCTTTGCTCAACCATTAAGAAATTACAAATAAAGAAACAAAAAAGAGCGTACATACATAGGATCCATCGTGTACAATGATACCAAACAAATTCTATGCACGTAGACGTAGTAGTGGGCCAACTATAGTGTTCTTGTATTGGGCTGATGGATCACAACAATCTAACATAACAATGACAATAATTAATAATTAACTAAGAGGGATTAGCAAACCAGGTTTTGGTTTAGTGGTACTTATATTCTATCATATAATTAAGATGTAAGGACTTGGCAACTTGATGGAATTAATTAACTCAAGATTATGTTCCTTTGCTAATATATGGCTTCTCCTTTTCTGGTTCCTTGCTAGCTTTACTTAGTCTCCGGCTTTAGCTTCCATTTGTTTTAGGCATAGTGCCAGTAGTTGTTGAACTGTATTTTCCTAATACAAAAAGAAAAAAATTGAACTAGATTCATTTGGAGGCATATGATTTAAGCATAATGTATATTAGGGGTGGCTATACGGTCCGGTCCGGTTAAATTGGTCCGAATTGATCCGGTTCCAGTCCAGTCTTTTCGAGAATATAAGGACTAAAGATTGGATTGGATACAGTCCGGTCGTGACTCGGTCCGGTCCCAATTCGGTCTTGATTTTAGATTGAGCTTGTGGAGATTTGAGTGGTCTGAGTACTCAAAGGGTGAGGAGTTGGTTAAGTTTTGGTTGTTGGGCTCTATTATCCTGTCTTTATCCGATTTTTGATCTGGTCCAGAACGAGTTTTTTTTACCTCAAATCCAAGCCCGAAGATTGGATTGGATTGTTTGCTATCCGGGTCTGGTCCGGTCCGGGTTATACGCTTCGGTTTCGGGTAAAATCAAATAGCCCGGACCAAATAGCCAGCCCTATAATGTATGACTGATTTGTTGCAAATTTTAAATTCTTGACTTGACATTCTTTATATTGATTTGTTTAAGAACTTCTTCTAACGACTCGAGTTATTAATACTAAGTACTAACTAGTTACATTACTAAACATCTATTTTATTATATTTTAACGCGTTGTACACACCAATTCAGTAGTTATTTCAGTTTCACCATCATAAAAGAAAAATGATTCCTCCTACAAATTCATGATTGACTGAATGTGAGCTAAAGGTTGGACTTGATCATGTGTACTTGGTATTCAATAATAGTTGGAGTTAACATTGTAAAGATACAAGGTATATAGAGTGAAGGCATGGCAAAACCTTAATCATTGTCCTATATTGATTATTGCCAACCACAGTCACTAACCTTAAACCTCTAAAAGCATAATTTGAAGTTGTAGAGTAGTAGACCACCATGTCACCACCACCGCTGTCATGCGGCCTGGCCTGAGAGAGAGAGAGATCAGATCACACATTCATTTGCTCCAAAAGCATCATTAACTTTAACTTTCTAATTAAAGCTCTAACTTTAGTTTCTGAACAGATAAGTACACAATATAATACGATTAGCTAGAGTCACTAACATTTGTTCCCCCAAAAAAAGAACAACAGAAAAGAAAGGAATACTTATTGTCAACTTCTTCTGAGTTCGGAATATAATTTAAACCACTCAGAAGTAGGGAGACTGATAAATATATAGTATTGATCTGGATTCATGAGGATCGAGATTTGTCGTCTATGCCGAATTTCTTCTCATAATGGGAAAAAGCTTTTGTATATATATATTTCCAAGAAATATTTACATGAGAAATCAAGCTAAAAGGATTACAATTAATGGCAAACCAAAAGAAGAAACGGAAAAAAGGTAATAAGAGGACTAGTAGCAGGCATCCATTTTTTTTACCTTCTAAATGCCCACTAATTAATAGACCTAATAATTTTCAGAATTTGAAAAGAAAAAAAAAAAAAACCAAAAAAAGGAAACTGAAACCAGAAGATCAGGAAGTGATTAGTAGCAGTAATTACAGCTTAAGAGAGAGATCAAGCTTTTGCAGATCATCGTGTTTAGCCGCCGCAGCCGCCGCCGGCGAGGCGGCAGAGGAATAACTCGAGCACTGGCCGCCGCCTCCGTCGCCACCCCACCAATACCCACCACCGTAATTGACTTCGAACCTCCCAGCGGAAGAGGCCGGCGGCAGCTTGCCAACCGCCGGCCGCTGGTGATCACCCATGCTAACGAGCTGCCTGTTGTAGTTACTATGAGCAAAAGGCGGCGGCTTGTGGATGAGAGAATGCGCCTGAATCCCAAGCACCGCCGGCCTGTTGTTTCCTCCGCCGCCGCGGCCGTGCAGCGGGAGGGAGGCGATGCTCGGGTACAAAAGGGAGGAGGATCCCATGTGGTGAAAAGACGAGGGGGCCCTCATCATGAGGAGATGCTGGTGGTGTCCGCCGCCGCCGCTTCGCTTGGCGAGGGTTCTCTCTCGCTTGTGGGCGTTCTGGTGGCCGCCGAGCGCCTGGGAGCTGTAGAACTTCCTCTGGCAGTAGTTGCACGAGAAAACCCTCGCCGGCGGCTCCTCTTCCCCGGCCTCCTCCGCGGTGGCGACAAGGTCACGGGCAGCGGTCATGGTGATGTCGGATGATGAAGAGGAGGAGGAGTTGGAGGCAGCTTCGGGCAGCGGCGGCTGATGGCCTTGGCTGGAGAAGAGTAGATCCAGTGTTACCGCGACCACGCTGTCACCATGGTGCTGGCCATCATGCTCCAGTAAGCTGTCCATTGATAGCTATAAAGATGAAGGGAAGAGGAAGGAGATGGTGGGAGAGAGAGAGAGAGAGAAAGGGAAGAATATCATTAAGAGAAAGAGGTGATGGCTGAGAATTGAGATTGAGAAGAAGAAGTAGAAGGTAGCTTTGGCTTGGCTTAACCTAGGTAGCTAGTGTTTTAATCATATAAATATAATATAATAATTATTTCAGGAGTAGGAGTAGTACTAACTAACTGCACTGGGCTAGCTAGCAAGCAAGCTGGGGGGTTAAAAAAAGGCATGCATAGCTTTTAATTTTTTTTTATTCTTCTTAATTTTTTTTTAAACTATTAGGTGGTGATATTAATGCATATGTATAAGCTAAAATGTGGAGAACATTTTTTTTTTCTAAAATAAATTTGAACTGAGTGTGACCCGGAAGGTGATACAACTTGTGCAAAAGTTGTTTTTGGCTTATATGTATGTAGAATAGATGATGCCAATGAAAATGGAGAAGAATAGTTGATTAATGGATGTAAAAGCTTCAACTTGGGCAATGAAGTCCATACGATTAATTGCCGGAAGCCACATTAAACCGATGTAATTAAGGAGCCGGAAGCACATTTGACGAAAGCGGGTAAACTCCATTAGCTATACTTTTGACGAAAGCCCTACAAATCTATCGATATTGGAATGAAAAAACAATATCTTCAGAAGTCTCCGTCATTTACCTAATATTCTTGTAAACTAACCGGCTCTCCCGTTCACTAGAACTCTTTCTTCTTCAACTCCTCAACCAAATTCTAACACATTTGGGACCGGCGAACGGTTATCCGGTTAGTAGTGTAATTGGATAACCAAACCGAAATTGGAGGTTAACAGTTATAACCGATAATCGATTAAATAGTAAACGGTCGGTTTTCGGTAGTTAAATTATCTAATTACTGACAAATTATTAAAAGGTTAGTAATCAACGGGTAAACGGTTAATCGACTAACCGATTACAATCATTCTCATAGTGAGGACTGAAAATAATAGGCATTGATGAGCCGCAGACATACGCCAAAAAAATGGAATGTTTGAATCCCTACAAGATCTCTTACATACCCTAGTTGTAATAGTGACTTAAAGTCAAATGAGAATAATGTCAAACAAGGGCTTTTAGAAGGAGCACAATATAAAGTTGGATTTGCGCACAGTAACTCGATAACAATCAGTAACATTTAAACTTCCATGTAATTTGATGGAGTTCTTGTATGTTTCTTTAATCAAATTTGACGATAAAATTGTGCTATTGTGTACTTTTGTTGGATTGAGTTGATTATGGATTGATATATGAGGAATTTTATAATGCTTTAAAGTATTGGTGCTTTAGTTTTTGCCTTTATGGTACAACTTGAAGTTGTACGTTAAACGTTATGGTACAACCATTTGTATAAATCCCTTTATTATACAAACTAAAGTTGTATCTTTATATTATGGTACAACTTGAAGTTGTAGCATAGCATAAATGTTCAAATTTCCTTATGGTACAACTTCAATTTGTACTTTTGACGTTATACTACAATTTCAAGTTGTACTTTAAAACGCCAATGCTTTAAAGCACAGTAGAAGTGCTATTGATATATATGTCAAATTGTGTTTTATTCAATGATAACAGCTTAAAAAAAGGAACGCATGTAGAAGAAAATCTATAAAATTGCACAATTGATAAAATGAGGTGGACTTTTGTTGGTTAGGTTATTTTGGTATAACCTTGTCGAATTACTTGTTTAACGATTATCTAGTTAACCAACAAAATAATCGAGAACCGAACTATAGAGTTACGGTTAACCGACTAGTATAAACAATATGGTTAAGGATAAGCACAAAATACTTACGTTTAACCGAGAACTGACTAAACGATTTCGATTATAACCGAACCGATTTCCAGTCCTAATTATATTCCAAATCAAGATCATTCCCTGATTTCCGAAGTTCCAAATTTCTGAACCCTAAATTCAACCTACCAACCCTTTTAATTAGGGTTTATAATATCACTCCATTTTCATGCTTAGGGGGTACTATTTTTGTTTCCAAGGCTACATATATATACACCTCCCCCAGTCTCCCACCCCGCCTATTTCTCCTATTGTATTCCTTTGATGGCACGAATGCATGTACGAAGGAGATGATTCCTTTATATTTTAGTCATCAGGGCCTGCTTCATTATATACATTAATTGAGTCTGCTTCCCTCGTTGCCTCTGGATACTTTTGTTTTTGTCTGCAGGTTGGTATTGCATTCATAGTACGTAAGTAGGGCAATAAGATATGATACAGCCCTATTTGATTAACGACTAACTACTAAACTAATAATTTGACTTTAAAAAATTCGTAACAAAAATGTCAACTCCAGTCCCTTGTTAATTAGCTGGTTGCCATTTTCTGTCTGCTAATTCTTCCCACGAATCCAATATGTAAATTAAGCCTGCTGTGCCAGCTACGATTGTCAATGGTGAGTTCTACAAAGCCAGTGATTGATATATATGAAGGGATGGATATTTCTTTCAATCCCTTAAAAGCTATCTATATTCCCACGAAGTGGAAGCATACATATTGTTCCATCATAATAACCAAAACATGTACGCATGTGATAGTGATACATTGTAGATTGTTAGGCAAGTTCCCACTTTGTAAAATGAATGATGTGATATATATATATATATAGCAAAACGGACAAGAAGAGAGGAAGAATAAGGTCATTAATTGATCCTTAACCAGCACACAAATGCGTATATCTCTCCTGGCTCTTTTCTCTTTCCTTTAGGTGGGGTTTGAACTTTTGGCAACATGGGGTGAAACTTCATCATAACATGGTTCATCTGTCCATCAGACTCGTGTCAAAATTATATATGTTGCTTTGGTAGGGGCTTGTGTTAGAGATTGTCGGCAATAGTTTATGAGACCTTAGTACTCTCACATCCATATTTCATGGAGATTAATATGTTTATCTAGTACATGTCATGTTGGTGAGTCTGAGTTATAGGGAGAGGAGAGGATACTTTGTTAATCACACACACATGGTAGTCTGTATCCAATCAAATGATTAATAAAAGAGCGTATTTTGCTATCGAGTCGTCAGCTAAATATGTTCAAGTTTTGAGTGGCAACATAATATGAAAAGACGTGTCAGAAAAGAAAAATTATTTCTCCATAAAGGCCTGCTAGCTAGCGAGAGTGAGTAGTTTCTTTGTCACAACATACGAAAGCCAAAAGATTATGAGTTAGAACCACCATATATAGAGCATCACGAAGAACAAGTAGTTCAATGATAAAAGGATTTGAAATGCCATCATAAAATTTTTCAAAAGCAAATGAAATCGATCCATCAGTACCTAAGAAACCAACGAAAATACAAAATCGGTTGCACATTCGTGATCTATCTCCAGGATAGCACCATCAAATCAAACTAGGATACCACCTCTGGGCCAGATTACATCTTAATCACATCTCTGAGTTTCCTGGATTGTTGATGGTCGTTGCATTCTTGATGTTGTTCGAAATTTATGTCCCTCCGTTGTTAGCCATTCTTCCACGTAAGTTGTTAGTTAACATAGCAACACTTGGATTTGGAACAAAGTAAACACATAGGTGGCTTGGACAATTGGGGGAAGAACAAAGATCTCCATGCTTGGTCCGGCGGGAGTTGTCGCATAGTTGTTCGCCATTGGTTCAAACCTTTCATATGTCATAGCTTCTTATAAGCTTTTCAACAGTCAAAGAAGTAATGAACAATATTTTGCATTGGGCCACAACAAACTAGACATGACCTTGAGTGGGAGAGATTTCAACGATGAAGAATTTCTTGCAATGACAAGAAGCTACTCACTAGTCTCAAGTGAGAGAATTTCAGTTTAAGTAGGACTTGAATACTTAAAATAATTGTGTGCATGTAATTTGGGATGAAATTATGTATTAAGTTAGCTGCCAACAAAAGAAGGTGATAATTATATTTCACCGTGTTTATAAGATTTTTCAGAGTTTCAAATAATTTTGAATTTTGTCTTCGCTCGAAGTTGATGGAATTGAGATAGAAAATATTATTTGAATTGTATGAGAGTTTTGTAGTCGAACGATGTCCCATCCCCTTATCACTTGGTAAATGGGTGATGAGACCATGAGGTTATCTAAGATAACACCTGCCCTTAAGGAGGGTCTTTGTGGTTTGGGGTGGGGTGGGGGGTTCTGTTGGTAACCAAGAGCAGACAAGAATTAAGACCATCGTGATTATTTGGATAATGAGGTTATGATAGACCTTGAGTGTGTTTATATATTATTTGATGTTTTTATGGTGTTTCTTTGTGTTTTTCAAGGTTATAAATCACCCAAGACAAATATGGATTGCCAAGGCACCCATTGGATCAAAAGGAGGATGAGAATAAAAACTCATGGGCTAAAACAAAGATGGATTTGGACATCAAATGATCACTTTATGGCAAAATAAGTAGATATGGTAGTGCAGCATACCTAACTTAAGACCATCGTGATTTATTTGGATAATGAGGTTATGATAGACCTTGAGTGTGTTTATATACTATTTGATGCCTTTATGGTGTTTCTTTGTGTTTTTCAAGGTTATAAATCACCGAAGACAAATATGGATCACCAAGGCACCCATTGGATCAAAAGGAAGATGAGAATAAAAACTCATGGGCTAAAACAAAGATGGATTTGGACATCAAATGTGATTTATGGCAGAATAAGTAGATATGATAGTGCAGCATACCTAACTTTGACCGAGGTCCAACCAAAGTTATACAAGTCAAGACGCATCCAAATTTGTAGGAGAAGTTGCTTGTGGGCCAAGCAATCCAGCCGGCTTGGAAAACAAGTGACGGGTCCAATCAGCATACCCCCGTAGCTCAGCCTAAAACCACAAAGAAAGCTTACTAAAGAAGATACTTCATCCCCAAGTTGAAGGAATCTGAGTTGAAGTCGTACAATGAAGGTTTTGTCCAACTTTAGGAGGAAAAAGACTAGACCCCCCCCCCCCCCCCTTTTGTAACTAGTATAAATAGGAGGCTAGGCTAGAGCTTTTACGCACACCTTTTACTAGCACTTTTCCCCCACTAGGCACGAGTAGCAATCCATAGATGAGGAGAATTGATGTTGAGACCTCGGAGGAGAAGCATTCATCATCGATGTCTGTATCTATGGTTATGTTGTTACACTTTTTTTTTTTGCGTTGCTAGATGATCTATTTAGTGATTTGAATTCTATGATTATTATGTATTCTTTTATGAGTTAATAAGATTATTATCTCGCTTTATGTTATGATCATCGATGCATATGCCTTTAGATTCTTTATTGTATTCATAATGCCTTAATCATCTCTTGTATATAATTATCGATGCTTTATTCCATATGATGTTTTAACTATTATATGCATGTGAGTCTATGATGTATGCTACTATAGTCATTGTTTATACTACTATTATGATAAACAAAGAAACTAATCTCGTGTATTAGAAAACTTTCTTAGGCGTGTATAGAAGGATTAGCTACCTTCCTATGCACAACTAAGAATGATGCTTGATTCTTAGATCATCGATGGTATAGACTATGGTTATGGTTTGTAGAAGCCCACAATTAACAATATATTATCCTAACTTCCTTGTGCTTCATTGATTAGGCGATGATATAAAGCGAAAGCACACATTTGCTAGTCCATCCTCTATTGCAAGAGGCGAATGCATGTGTAGAGAGTGACCTTAGAGGAAGGAAAAATGCATCATAGTAGATGATGCATAGTTGCATCTTATTGAGGAGATTGTATACATGACCATCTAGAAGAAACTACCTAAACATTACTTTCATTGATTGCATCTTTGTTTCCATTTGTAGTTTAGTACACCAATTGGGCACCTCAACCCACTAGTTTTCTTTCCTTGCATTGCATACTCGAATACATTAGGTTAGGTTTGAGTAGCTATTCTCGAAGGACCCTATAGAACACTACCCTAGATACATTTAGGATATTTATCACTTGTGTGTTTACTACACATCAAATTTTTGGCGCCATTACAGAAGATTTTTTTTATATTAACTAAAAGAACTAACTTCTTGTGTTTGATTTTAATTTCTTAAAAAAATATTAAGCTCTAGTTGGTTTTGTTTTGCAGGAATCTTTCTCGGGGAAGCCAAAAAAACCATCCAATGACGTGATACCACAAAGAAGGAAGAAAGATGACCCAAGGAGGATCCAAGGTTGAAGCAAGCAACACCAATCCTCCTCGAGGTTGTCACTCTCAGCGAAAAATCAATATCAATTGGCATGATGAAGAAGCGGATCCAGAAGACTTAAAGCTAATGTGGGAAACATATGAAGATTACATAAATGTAGAGGAATGGGTGCAAGCTTTTCCTTTCCTTCGATAAGTATGCCAAATTAGGTCAGAACCTCCTATGAGCATCAATGCTAGCATAAAAAATGAAGATCCAAAGAAACTGCTAGAAGATGTTCAAATCATCACGGAGCATCCAGAAGTCGATAAAATAAGTCAAATGAAGTGCATGCCAATTTTGGAGAGATCAAGGATCGATAAGGGTTTATGAAGCATGAAAATTACATGGACCATGAAGAAGAGAAAGATAATCTCAATGCTAACACATATGACAAGGAAGAAGATGGAGAGATCGTGAACCATGAAGAGGCAGATCATTATGAAGCCAATGAACTTAATGAAGAAGAGTTTATAACTCAATCTTTGAAAGAAGAAGGCAAGAGACATCCTTCAAGAAGATGCAAATGACAAATAAATCTACTCACATCTCGATGAAAGCATCTTACAAGCCATGGAGACCTTGATCGAGCATCTTCAACCTATCCAAAAAGATATAGGTTACCAACCTCTAAAAAATCCTCAAAAATAAGATCATAAGGAGACTATTGGATTTGATGATGAAGATGACGATCTTACAATTTCTGAAGAAGGAGATGAAGAGATAAAACCTCTAGGAGTAGCAATAGAGGAAGTAAGATGCAGTATTGAAGAACTTACACTATCCAAACGTTTTTGGATTCGCGGGAAGATGTTGAAGGTTTCACCCCACTTGAAGGCTTTGAACACTTCATGCACCTTATTCAATATGAATCCAGGGGACTCCACCTACCAAGGCATCCACCTTTAGAAACATTTAAGAAGAAGAGTTCAAGTATGGTGACTCCCCTGCACCTCATATTCAAAAGTTCAACAAAAACCTTGGGAACATTGAATAAGAGATTGTGGAGGAGAAGTCAAACAAGGATGATCAACCTCAAATGGAGAATGAAGGAATGGAGTCCTAAAGGAGCATCCATCTCAATCCATCCAACCAAAGGAGGAGCTTCAAGAAGAGCTACCTATCAAAAAATGCTGATGACCAGACCAACATGGAATCCAACTCAAAAGAGTAGCAAGATTACCCCCAATGCAGTCAAAATCGCGCTTTAAAACTAAAAAACTTACGATTTTACGCTTTTAGGTCACCAAAACGCTTTCGTTTCCATATAAAAACTTAAGTGTATAAAATCGGACTAAATTGCGCTTTAAAGCTTAAAAGCTTACGGTTTTACGCTTCTAGTTCACCAAAACGCTTTACGATTTTACGCTTTTAGTTCACTAAATGAGTATTCTTTTCATGAAATTAATTATAAAAAGTATATTTTAAAAGTAAATCACCAACAATATGATACATTTGAGATTAGAAGATACATATCAGGTACTTGGATACATTTGCAACTTCAATAGAGTAATCTAATTCACCAGCTAGGCTTTTCTCAAATTCATTAGCATAGAGGGAAAAGTGGTTTATTGTTAAAATTTATATTTACGAACTTATTATTAAGATGCTATAAGTTGTTCTACTTTAGGCATGAATCGCATGTATTTATTAACTTATTTGTGCATTCATATTTTGCATAGCATATGTCCTACTTAATAGATTTTTAGTTATTTTTCAGTATGCGTCAAAAACTTACGCTTTTACGCTTTGATTCTACGCTTTACCATTTTATCCCTTTTCCGCTTCTAGGTAGAATCGCGCTTTTGACTGCATTGATTACCCCACCATCCAAAAGATCGTGGAGGAGTTCATAAATGAGGAAATATCATCTAGCTCAATGGAGGAGCCTTCAAGGCACACCAATTTTGAGCCAAGCTTGGAAGAAATTGATGAAGATGACAACTTCGTACTTGGAGAAAAATGAACCTCTGCATCATCCTCTACAACGATGGAAGAAGAGCAAGAAGTAGCTATCCCACCTACCCCAAGCAAACATGCTCTATGCATAAAAGAACCAAGCTTATTGAAATCCCTCAAGATCCCCTTATAAAACCTCTCAAATAATCTACACAAACCTTGGAAAACAAGAAACTTGAAGAATTAAGGGTCGAGCAGGAAGAGTTCACCATTTACAAGGGCCCGTTTGGTGAAAAGATGGAGGATAATATTAATAACGTTGGAGACCATGTAGAAAATTTTAAAATCTTAGTGGAGATGTATCATGAAGTCAAGCTATATCTCAATAGACTACTTGATGAAGATCCATTTGCAACATTTATGAAGAGCCATGAGAGCGTAGTGTCATATCCAACCCAAAGAGGAGAATACATGAGTCCTTCCTTGTATCGTTACCTCTACCATATGCCTAAAATTAAAAATTAAAAGTGTGGGGTAAAAGGTGCAAGGTGGAGACTAAGGTGGTTGTTACTTCATAGTCAATTATCAAGCCAAAAGAAAAAGAAGGATGATACACACTTTGAGCCTACAATTCAAATACAATTCAAATGATGGACTTTAAGAAAGCCTTAAGTTGGGGTCCTTAAAGGACGAGGAGCTATGCCTAACTCAAAGGAATAAGAGAAAGAGTGCTTCATGGAAGGCAACCCGTGTCTGACATCCAACTTAATGGTGTAAAATAAAGTGCTATTGAGGAGATAGCCTGAATCTCTAAGTTTGTTTTATTTTCAATTTCGTGTTGAGGAAGAGAAGCACTTGCTTCCCTTCTATTTTATTACTTTGATGCTTTTGTTTTGTTTTTGAAATCCACAAGAAAAATAAGGGAGAATGGATCAAGGAAGATCCAAGATGTTGAAATTGAAGAATCCCTCTAGAACAAAGAATGCTAACTAAGAAATGAAGAAGAAAAAGGAGTGGCGCCCCTACTCGCCGTTAACCAGCCGCTAAAGAAAAGTGCATTTGACGCAAAATTTCCTTCTCGAGCACGAATGATATTCAAGTATGACCGTCTCCCACAAAGAAAACAACAACAGTTCGAACCACTACTGACTCGCCGCTGCCACCTGCCGCCTCTTTTCCAAGTCCTACATGCATAAGGGCTTGAACTTGTCTGAATCCAAGAAGGAAACGAGGGGAGGTACTCTCCGCCGCCCACCCACCTCTCACCTATAAAAGAGAGGGCACCCCCTTTTCTTTTATTCACAACAACTCATGAAGATTCGGAGCATCTAAATCCAAAATCTATGAAGCCACTCATGGGAGATCCATTCCAAGGAGATTTGAAAGGAAGAAGAAGTTGTGAAGACCCATACTTGTGAGATGGTGGAGGAGAAAGAAGGAGCATCAAAGCAAGGAAGCAAGAGGGAGGTAGCTATAAAAGGATATAAGAAGACGTGGAAGAGGTCAATGGAGGTTGCTCAAGCCCATACAAAGGGGACATATCAAGCCAAGAAGGTGGACAAAGACGATGTCTCAACCTAGGCAAAGAATGTAGCCATACATGAAAAAGTCTCTCAACATACTCCAATGGTGCAAAGAATGATAGATGCTTTGGGAGGACAAGAGAGTATTATGTCACCGTTGGAGAGCATTGCTGTTATGGAGTACCCAAGGAAGAAGCTCGAGCAACTTCTAGAGAAAGAGAAGATTGAGAAGACTGACATCAACTCAAGTCCTTATGGATATCAAAGATGCATTCGAGTATTCGAAGAGAAGGAGGATCTTGTTCATTGAACAATCAACTATCTCCTAGATGACCATCATCTATAGCAGGGATTGGTGGATCTTGGTTCTAGTATCCACATCCTTCCACTTCCTCTCTATAAAGATATGAGACTTGCTGACATGGAGGAAATAGAAATAAAGATCAAGTTAGAAGATTACACCCCATGTCTACCTCTTGGAGTAGTTCGAGTACCCACGGGAACCATCGATCACAAAAGTCTAGAGACTTCATTACTTACGAACAAAATATCATTCTACTAAATCATAAGATTTATTTCATATCAATCTTCAATGTCAGACAATGAGTTGCTCCTTACATTTTCCTTAGAGAATCCTTACATCCTTAATAAATAATGAGGTTATCTTTGATATATCGCTCTTTAACAAATCCATGATCATTTGGGCCCACAACCGAAGGCAATGGATTAGAGAATCATTCATGATTTTGAAAATAATTTTATAGAATACTTGGCATAGGCTTGTAGAACGCATTAGCCTCATTTGTCAAAATATGTAATTGCTCTTAGTTTGATTCATAATATTTCCCAGATTCATTAAGGAATAATTTGTAGTTTTCCTCTATTTGTTGAATAGCAAATATGATTTTGATTTGTAGTGCTTCTGCTTCAGTACGTCAGCATTGTGCTTCTTTTCCAAAAGGCGATTCACGGTAGTTGATAAAATATAGTAATAGCAATGTCCTAATGGTGGCAAGAAATCTATCAATACATAAGTATTGTTAGTTCCGATTAGGAACAGACATTATTTGGGTGACTGCAATGTGTCATCCGCCGCTGAGGACCAAATGTGCTGCTATATAGGCTAACTATGTCACCAAGGAGACCAGCCAACCGATGCAAGTGTGTCTCTCTCGACTCGCAAGAAGGAATCTCGTTTGGCATTAGTCTTGTTTGATGATTACTTTTACTTTACCAAAGCAAGCGGCATTATTCAGGAAGCTTAACAACTAGTCAATTAACTACCAAGCGAACTGGAACTACATGAAAGGCTCTGCATGATAGAAAACTTGAATGTCTTTCAGCAGCGGGCTGAAGCCATTCAAGTGTTATCCTGTGGTTTAGGATCTGTCATGGTCATCGAAGTTGCGTGAACCGCCGGTTATTTCTTGCAAAGAACTCATTCCGGCATCCTAGTCGCCTCGTCGGGTTGGAGCAATAAGAATGAAGGATTGGAGAAAAGGTGTTCATGATATAGAAAGATCACTAAACTTCCAATCCAGATATGCTTTTTGACCTTTACAAATGATCACTCCAGTTTCACGGGAAAAATATTACAAGTTTACAAAGTTGTACTGGCAGCTGCTGTAAGTCCATTTTTCCTTCCTGTTTTTTCAGTGAACTGAAACCGCAGTACTCACTCCAGGGGGGAAGAGGACGATCCTCCAAAATCCAACAATAAGCAAGATTGCTGTGACGCATTCCATTCTCCATAAGAAAGAACTTGAAAATTGAATCTTCGGTTACTTGGTCAACCAATAAATGAATATAAGGAAGGTGCATACTGATGCAACCAGAGAAAGAATGATGGTATCCATGGACTTCTTTCTCTTTATTGATGAAAGAATGTGATTTACCTGCACCCGTAACCATCAACAATAAGCAAATATAAACATATATTCCGAATTGTCACAAGCAAGAACAGGAACGCTGTATGGGATAACCTAGACGACGAACAAAGGAAGATAGGCTCTCCATACCGTTGGGAGTCGGCTGCTAACATTAGTGAGCTTTGAATTGATTCCGCCGAAAGTTGAACGTTGGAAAACAAGGGTACCAAGTGTTGCCTGAGCTTGAGAAATTACAGTATCCACCTGGAGCACAATAGCAAAGCAGCAATTTTAGTAGAACAGTAATAGCTGCCATATCAGAACTTTCACCAATGACGCCAGTGTCGAAGTCAGCACAGAGCTAAACCAATATAAAACAGAAACAACAGTGAAAAAGGTAGCTCTGATAGCAGGGTGAACAGCAAACATAATATTGATTTGGAATAAGAAGACCACAAGAAAAACTAGTTTAAAAGGAGTAAAATAGATAATTTTTTCTCACTAAAAATGTTTGCCAACGAAACCCTACAATACGACTCAGGTAGGCTACTAGACAAGGAGAACATTGACTTCAGAACAAGGATAGCATGAGTGTATTAGAAGAGCACTACGTTCCTAGAAAATCATGTTGCAGTGAAACCCACTCCTAACAACTAAAACCATAACAGCAACAGCATTCTAATTCCCCTTCCCTCTTTCTGCCTCCTATCAAAAGAACACAAATTTCTAAGAAAATACAAGCCTAACAAATGAGTTGCCAAGTTATTTTGACAACCATTGTAAGCCAGAAGTAACAATTGAGTTGCCAAGTTATTTTGACAACCATTGTAAGCAAGAAGTAATCTATAGAAAACATAAATATTGGATCACAAATATTCAGAAAAAGTTGTGAAATAATGAAACACAGCCCCATGGAAACACAATGGTAAAAAAAATCCCCACACAACAAGCATAACTATTCAATTGCAAGAAGAAGAAGAAAACAAGAAGTGGCAACTTCTTATGCAATGCTATACCTGTCCAGTACTCCGGTTAATGGTTGCATGTTCTCTAAGAAGAGCCTGGTCCGATGAGTCTGCACCTTCTTCCAAGTCCAGTCTTGTTCGATCAAACTCTCTGAAATCATCAAGAAGTGAGGCATGTTCTTGCTTAGCTCTCAGGCTCGAACGAAGACGGTGAAACTCCTGCATTTTGTATATTGAGCAGACAAAGTCATTGATCTGACTATGATATGTTTATCTGAAAGGAAGGGAAAAAAAAAAAGAGTATCCCACATCTAATAGCTCAAGTGCTCAACAAATAAAATGAGTTTCTTATATGAAGGAAAGATTTCACAACTGATATCCCATGTATACAAAGCCTAGAGCACATACTGGTAAAAAAAAAACAGTACAATGCCACACAACCTGTCTGAGATCTTGAAGAATCTCTTGATGCCTTGTCAAGGTATGTGATACCATTTCAGACCCACCAGATGATACCCAAGCTTGCATCTGCAAACTTACTTGTTGAAGCTGATCTAATAATCGTTCTATACCAGATTCAAGATCATTCTCATCAGAATCAACTTTAGCAGAACCTTTTGAGGATACTAGCTTACGATAGGAATTCATCTGTTCATCTAACTGAGCTTCAAGTTTTCTAGCCTGAATCGAGCACAGAAAATTTGTTAGTAAGACAAACAAAATGTCAAACCAGATAGTAGAAGCAGGTTGCGGAAAAGGCTGAAATCCATGATTGTCGAAACATCCTACTTCATTTCTCAAGTGAGGTACTTGGTAGGTAGTTGGTTTTGTATAAATCACAAACTATGAGATAATGAGAGCCAAAGTGCAGCCAGATTAAAGAAATAGAATATCATCTTGGTAAAGTTGCAAAAGCAGAATAGAGAGCTATTCTTGTGCGAATTGTATTCAGAGCAAACTATGCCAATAATTGAAAGTGGCACCAGTTGTACAGAACATGGAAACTGAGTAATGGACAATCCATGGCCTCCATGAATCCTTATAGTAGAATATTTAAAGTCTCTAAAAGCTCGAAGGAAAAACATAAGGCAAACAGCATCCATGGTGTCCAAAAAGTGTTCTTGGGAGACGAGTATCAACGCAGATACCAAAACAAGAACTCTTATTGAATCAAAGGTTAGATCTTGTCAATCACAGTCATCCACAATTCTTTCACACGAAAGATCTCATGTACATTAGCTAAACGAAAAAACAACAACAACTGGGATGTGTAGGATGAAGGTAGCATGGGCAATAGAAAGAATTCCTTCAGCAGTTAATCTCTTCTCACTACAGCAGCATATAAGTATGTTAATGTGGAGAGGGGCGATTATCGACGATGTTAATATATTCTAGGCATCCACCTTCACATAGGATGATGATATAACCTTCTGCTTCAACAGAAATTCTCACGATGCCTCTACAGTCATAAGTACTCAGAACACATTCAAAACTTTTGCAGGCGACTGATCCTTCATTTATATGTTGCCTGTGTCACGTGCAGGCCGCTAATAAGTTGCTAAACCGAAACCCACTATACAACCTATCCCATACTTGTTGTACAGGACATATTCCCCATCGTCCGCCTCAATCTCTATGCTGTAACAGAGTCAGTCTCATCCCTATGGACACTGAATGGGTAGCTACAGTTAAACACCAAGCACAACCTAGAGCAATATCCCAGCATACCGCCATACCACCCAGGGAACTAGATACATACGACGTCAGGCACTACGGCAAACTCGCGAGAACCGAATTTGCAACCGACACTTCATATTAATCAATGTGCAGAGACAGAGAACCAGGAATCTCTATCGTAAAATCTTAAAGGTTTAAATGTCAGCTTAGTATAATCAAGCTCAATCCTGATTCTGTCCCGATTATGTTAAGTGCTCTTATCATCATTTCCCAACACGGCTGCAGTCAAATTCAACTTAGATACCAATCAGAATTGGAACAGCTCTATCGCGATTTCACGCGCTAACCGAAGGAAATGACGGCCGGTAGAAGAGTAAAAGAGATCGGGCGGAAACCTGTTTACGTAAAGCGTCCCACGAGCTCGGAGCATCCATGGCTGCTTTCCCTAGTCAGATCCGAGTCCCGGCAACGCCCTGCGGCAAAAATTCAGGGTCTTGGACGAAATTTATCGAAAAAGAAGAAGAATTTGGATTGGAATGCCAAATTTGATTGACGGGTAGGGTTTGGTATGGAGAGGACGACAGTTGATCCGCTGCCTTCCCAGTTTCTGCTTCTTCTCTCTCTTGGCTCACTCGCACTTTCCTCGACGTCGCCAACGGCAATTTGGAAAACTTGGGGATTGGCGGAGGTCTGAACCGACGGCCGGTAACGTAATTGCTTCGCTAACAATTAAATTGGGCGATCACCGAAATTTATTAATATTAATTTTTTATATATAGTAGCTATGAGCTCCGCCAGTTGGCCGAAAGACCAATTATTATATGTTATAATAATTTGATTTATATCTAATGACAATATTGTTCACACATAAGAAATTGTTGCGTATGATTCAACAAAACCAAAATTATTGTGTTGTTGTACAGAATTAAATTACGTTTATTTTACTAATTCAGTAAAATAGTAACGTGACTTGTGAATTAAGGGGGTACATGAGAAAGTTGTGTATGGTGGTGTATAGCTGAAATTATAATGGACGATTCCTTCATTTCGTGCAACTGCGAACTTTCTTCCGAGGACGATTCCTCCATATGAGCTTGGTGAAAGGCAAGTGATAAGCATAGAGGATTCAACATTGTCACTATGAGTTGAATTTCATCGTCCAACCGCTGATGAAACTCATCACAAAGTACGACCGGGGCAAAGCTGGATTGAGCTGCAACATCCTCGAGCGAAGCTCCTCGAACTTCTCTTGGTACTTCGCCACTGTTCCAGTTTGCCGATCGAAGCTTGTTGAAATCCCCACCCACATTGAGATGATCGTGGTCGCCGAATCGCGGAATCGGTTCTTTCATTCTTTGGTGAACAAGTCCCAAATCAAAGAACGTATGGCCAAATGACCATCCCTCATACTCATACCACACATTTGCTCGATTTTCAAGATAGATGGAGGCGAGTTCTACCCGCTGATTCTATGGAATGATGTAGATATGAAAGAGCTTGTTACTAGGGGTGCTAATTAGTTCGGTTTTGATTAATCACTAATTGATATGACAGTTAGCAATTAACCAATAAGAAAAAAAACGTATATAGATAACTGAACTAATAATAAATAAGTACAAAATTAAGTAGTACAAGAATACAAATTCATTAGTCATTGAGAACTATCTTGACAAGGCAACATGTAGATGGATCAAAATTTATTGACTGGCTAGAACATATTAAGTAGAAAAACTCATTGATATTGTGCAAAAAGCTAGATGAAATTTTATAAACAAAAAAACTTTAGATGGACGTTTCTCATATTACAAAATAAAAATACAAATTTGAAGGATGTAATGGGTCATAATTATAAAATATTAATTAAATGAAAATTATGTAATTATATTATTTAATAATTATAATGGGTCATAACATGTAGATAATTACTCTAAGTCTAAGTCTGGGAGAGTGTGGATATTATAGAGGACATGATTGAAGGTTACTCTTGTTGAAGAAAAACATTTTATTCAGATATTGGTAGAGGATAGTAGACCATTCTTGGTAGTTTTTGTTTATAGTCTCAATAAGGAGGCAAAGAGACAATTGCTATACTGGGAGCTCCCTTCAAAAAAAAAAAAAAGACACCAGTATTCCAATAGTGTTTATGGGGGATTTTAATGTCATTGTTGAGATTTTTTAAGCATCAAATACACAGATAGTGACGCAAAATATGCATGATTTCAGAAGTTGGATAAGGGACATGGAGTTTATTGATCATAAGGTTGTTGGCTCCTGGTTTATTGGTGGAATAGGCAAAGAGCTAATCCTATAGCGCAAATGATTGATATAATGCTTGTCAATGAAGCATGGTTGGAGACTTTCCCAGATAGCTATGCTAATACTAATCCCCTGGGTGTGTCTGATCATTGTGGACTGGTATTGGATTTAATCCTAAACTAAGGGCATTACCTAAACGGCTAAACCTTTCAAGTACTTTGTCTTCTAGCAATCTCATCCCACCTACGTGGACATCATTAAGCAGACTTGACAGAAACAAGTGACTTGACTTGATACCCCCATTTTATCTTCTATGGCAAACTTGATGGAAACCTACTTTTTAGGTTTAACCATAATTATTAATATTAATATTATTAGGATTTATCTACATATGGTTATTAGTCTTTGACCCATATTAGGATAGTCTATTAGGTTTTTCTAGTCTTTCGCTATAAATATGTAATTGGTCTTTCATTCAGAATCAGCCAAGAAGAATATTAAGAAAAGCCTCCCTAAACCCTATTCTCCTAATCCTCTCAATTCTCGTTCCCAGTCCCTCTAAAGACCTAGGCCGATTCTTTATCTTTCTCTTCTCAAATCCCTAATTCTGTTCTTAATCCCTAAATCCCCAATTCCCGATAGAACCCTAATCCCAGGTTCTATCCTTTGGTATCAGAGCCATGGTCACAGATTTGAGTTCATCACAACTCTCACCATGAAATTGTTATAAGAAACTCTATCACACGTTTGAAGCTCTCCAAGTCAGTCTAGTAAAATATGAAGCTAGTCTAGTAAAAGATGAAGTTCGCAGGGAAGCTCACGACAACTATATGATAGCATGCATGGAAGAACTTCGAGCCAAACTCGAGCGTCGTGCGGCTCGCCATCGCGCAGCCAGCAACCATCCAGAGTCGACGACGTCAGAGGATTCATCAGCACCACCACCATCGACCACCGTGGTGACTTCACCACCACCATCAATGACGGAGGACATCACCGCCGTTCTTCCAGCGGTAGTAGAAGAAGAAATTCTTTCTGAGGCGGTCGAAACCGAGAGGAAGGCTGACGAAAAGGGGGAGGTGATCGACGATGGTGAAGTCGAATAAGAAGGAGGCTATCTTGTGACCCCTACGGCCGCCATCACTGAGCCCGCCACCATACCAACCACGAAGAAGATGGTTGAGGGTCCCCCGCTGTCATCATCAACCATTGACTCTGCCGCAAACATGGTGGCCGCTACCGCAAAGATGGGTGAGGTTTCCTCGTTCGACAACTGGAAGCTCCGGAAGGAGCAAGATCGTCACAATTCGTCGCAGGCATCGCGAATCGCGCGGGACACTTCGCGATCCTCTGCCCCGTTGGAGCGATTTAAGGCGGCCTCCGAGATGGCATCAGGCAACGAGGGCGCGAGCTTGAGGAGGAAGCCGTCGGAGGAGAGGCGTGTCGTCCTCGCCTGACGGATCGAAGCGGAGGCGGTGGGAAGCCGTTGGATTGGATCACCGACGCCTTTAACAGATCTGGCGCCGAACGAGGAAGAAGGCGGTGGCGGATCCATCTCTCACCCGATTGAGGGCGAACCCCAGTCGCCGTTGAAGAGGAATCCGCCTGAGATGGATAAGGAGAAGAAGGAATCGGACTGGCCGCCGGGTCATCGGCGGACTCGACATCCACCGGAGAAGGAGAAGAGGTTGCCGGAGGACGAGACGGAGAAGGGCATGGCGGCGTCTGACGAAAAGGCGGAGAGCCGTGTCAACCGCGAATAACGACGTGAGGCCAAACTGGCGCGGGTTCAGCGGGTTTCCTAGCCGCCAACGCACGTCGATCAAGATGGAGGGCGATCGTTGACTGCTTCTCTCGGGGTGACGTCGACCGAGGCGGAGATGGAGCCGACGGTGGCGGGCGGCGCGACGAGGGGTAAGAAGGAGGAGATTGGTGGCTGCGGATTCTTTTCCCTCGCAACCCTAGAGCCGCAGCTCCCCTTGGGCCGCTCGGCAATAGGGGTCGCACATTTGGATGGGCCAGAGGGAGTGAAGAGGATGAGGAAACGGGCTGGGTCCGTTTTGGGGTGGCGACATCTGCTGATCGAGCCGCAAGGAGGAGAGGAGCGGACCGAATCTGAGTTGGTCTATGGGACTGATGAATTAGTGGGCCATGAGGCAAATGAGAGTGGTTTGTGGAGGCCCGTTGAGGATGATAAGCGAACTGAAGCTAGGAGTGGAGTAGTCCGAGCAGGTCCAAAGGTTTTGGACGAAGTGGGGAGGAAATCATGCCCAAGTTTGGGCCAAAGTTGGGAAGAGTCATCTAATAGGGCGAGACTTGTGGAGGTTGAGCCAGGAGGAATGAGTTGGGCAGCGTGCTTTGATGGGCAGCAAAGTGTGGGTTGGCTGGTGGAGGAAGGAAGAACAAGTCTCGGTCATGGACTAGGAAGAAAGAGAGAGATGGTTGGGCTCTCTATGGGCCGAGAAGAGCAGCATAGCGGGCCGAAGCTTGGAGTTGAGTGGGCCAATCATGAGATCAGGTATGGGCCGAGAAACCCAAACGAAGCAGTGGGTTTATTTCACAAAATTGGGCCTCGAACCTTGGAGAGTAGCGGGCTATTAATGGGTGGGCCGACTAGAGCTTTTTTGTGTGTGGTGGACTTAAAAGGAGATGGATTTATTGAGTTGATAAGTGGACTCTCAATTCATGGGCTAGATCCAAGAAAAATGTTTGAAGGTCTTGATGAATTGATTCTTAAGGATAGATACTTGTGCTATAAAACACATTTGGATTCCTTAAACTACTCGATCGTGGAGCCAACAAAAGGGGATTTGTTGGGCCAGGAAGCAAAGAATGGATCCTTGAGATCAATGCTCCTTAACCAGTTCACAAGAGTAATCGCAAGATTGACGGTGCGAGTCATCACGCCGAATTGGAAGAAAAGGAAGCGGATGAGGTGGAGGAGACGACACTTGGCTGGAACGAGAAGAGTTGAGGAGCGGGACAAGTTGGTCAACCTTGAGGGCAAGGTTGGTTTTCAAGGGGGAGGGATGATGGAAACCTACTTTTTAGGTTTAATCATAATTCTTAATATTAATATTATTAGGATTTATCTAGATATGGTTATTAGTCTTTGAGCCATATTAGGATAGTCTATTAGGTTTTTCTAGTCTTTCGCTATAAATATGTAATTGGTCTTTCATTCAGAATCAGTCAAGAAGAATATTAAGAAAAGCCTTCCTAAACCCTATTCTCCTAATCCTCTCAATTCTCGTTCCCAATCCCTCTAAAGGCCTAGGCCGATTCTCTATCTTTCTCTTCTCAAATTCCTAATTCTGTTCTTAATCCCTAAATCCCCAATTCCCAATAGAACCCTAATCCCAGGTTCTATCAAAACTACAGCAGATTAAGTAGGGGCTGAAAAGGTTGAATCGAGCAGAGTATTCCGATATCTCAGGTAGGGTGAAAGAAGCAGCAGCACTGGAAGTAGCTCAGATGGCAGTTATGGATAATCTCACTGAAGAGCTTATAGTTGAGGAAAAGAGACTTAATTTGGAATACGTGACATTAGAAAGAGTAGAAGAGTTGTCCAACAAACATAAGTCTAGAGTCTAGGCAATTCATGAAGGGGATTCTAAAATCTCGTTCTTTCATAAAATAGTTAAGATCAAACACAAAGACAACATATTATTCGAATGGTAAATGATCAAAGGGACGTGGTAACTAGTGTACAGAGGTTATTGTAGTAGATTTTATTCTAAGCTGATTGGTTTTAAGGATCATAGTGTGGAGCAAAAGTCAGTGGAATTCTATCAACGGATCCTGCAACTAGCTTATCTTCTGCAGAAGGAGATATTCTAATGAGAGGAATTACCCGAGCAGGTATCAAGAAAGTCTTTCAAAAATTAGACAAGGATAAGGCACCTAGATCTTTTGTTTTCCCTGTTGAATTCTTAAAAGCTCATTGGGATATTATTGGAAAACAAATTGAAGAGATAATTGTGAACAATACAATTTTCATATTGATAACTAAGTTACCATGTTATGCGAAAATGAAGGATTTTATACCTATATCGTGTTGTAATACCTTGTATAAAGGGATATCTAAACTGCTAGCAAACCGGCTTGAATTGGTGCTTCCTAGTGTTATTAGTCGATCACAGTATGCATTTATAAAAGGGCTATCAGTGATAATATTTTACTGGCTTCTGAGCTTGTGAGGGATTGCCATAGAAAGAATGTTACTCCTAGGTGTGTAGTTAAAATAGACATCATGAAGGCGTTTGATTATGTGAATTGGAGATTTATGTTCACTGGAATGGAAGCAATGGGGTTTCCTTCTGGCTTTCTAAAATTACTCTATGCTTGTATTACAACTCCACCAATTAAAGTATCACTTACTGGAGTCTATGTCGCAATATTAAGGCATGTAAAGGACTGAGGCAGGAAGATCCTTTGACTCCCTATCTTTACGATTGCTATGGAAGTTCTAGATTGTTTGAGTAGGAAAGCAGTGACTGAGAATCAGATACCATTTCATCCTAGATGTAAGCCTCTTATGATCACCTATCTATGCTTTGCGGATGACCTCCTAATGTTTACAAATGGGTCAATAAGAGGGGTTGTAGGGATAAGGAGGTTAATGGATAATTTTTATAAACCATCGGGACTGCGATGCAACCTAACAAGGAAAGATTGTTCTATATCAGATTGGACATAATTCCCCTTAGGTAGTTTTCCAGTGAAATATCTAGGGGTACCACTCATCATAAGGAGGCTCACAAGGAAAGATTGTCAAGTTCTTGTAGACAAAATCACTCAAAGATTACGTAGTTGGAGGTCTACATTGTTGAGCTATGTTGGAAAAGTACAACTTATCTCTACTGTGATTTCTAGCACACTTCAATACTAGCTTAATATTTTTTGCTACCACAGTTTATCATTAAAGAAGTTGAGAGGTTGTGTAATGAGTTTCTGTGAGACTTTGCTGAGAATGATATCAGAAAGAGGGCGGTAATGGCATGGGACAAGTTGCCAATACCAAAACAAGAAGGAGGGTTTGGAATTCGTAATTTCTGTCTATAGAATAAGGCCTGCATTTTGAGACACAATTGGGATATATTAACATCAGGGGGCCCATTGTGGGCGACATGGATCACAAGGTATATGTTAAAGCAAAAGACTATTTAAGAGATGTCTATTACTTCTGCTGGAACCTGGATTTGGAAGAGGTTTCTGAAATGTAGGGATCTGGCTTCTCCATTTGTCTCTGGTACTGCTCCTAATGTGTTGTGGTAGGGAAAGCAGATGCAGAAGTATTCTGTCACAAAATTTTGGAACTCTATTCGTTGCCATTCACAGGAGGTTACCTGGTGGAAGCTTGTGTTGGCTAAGGAAATTATTCCTCGACATGGATTCCTAGTCTGGTTAGCTATGCGAAATAAACTTTTTACTCAAGACAAGTTGCAGTCATGGGGGAAACCAATGTCGGGGATGCGCTTTTTATGTCCAGGAGGAGTCGAAAGAAGAGATCCTCTACTTGCGTCCTGTTCTTATATTGTGTTTGTCGCAAAAAAGTTTACATTGTCATTCCCCACCTACTACAGAGGACTGGGAAGGTTTAGTGTCCTAGTATGTGCAGAAGTGGACAATGAAGAGCCCCACGAAGTGTTTATGCAGGTTGATATGGAGTGCCGCTCTTAGCCATGTTTGGTGAGAGCGATGTACCATGATGTATGGGACGAAACCAATCAAGAACCCCGGGGAGTTAGTGCAGCTTGTGAATGAAGATGTTCTTTATCGAGTATCTTGAGATCATGCCCTTCGGTTAGAACTAGGAAAGATTGTTAGCTTATAGTAACTGGTTTTTGATTTTTTTTTTCATAGCAATCGTTTGTAAAGGCTTGACGGCACATCAGGTTTTTCTTGATGAGAGCTGGCGCTGGCGCTTAATGAAAGTTTTTTTTTATTTCGCATAAAAAATGATTAATAATTAAATTACTCGGCCAATGATCGAGCACAAAGCTATTATATGATGAACTGGTTGGACTTGGTTGTGGTATTATGGTGGGTCTTGGTAGGATGAGGTAAAAATATGGCTGACTATTGTCAAGATTTAGACCAATGTTAAAATATTGAGATTGGGTTCCGTTTGATCCTCAAAACTCAAAATGGGTCGAGTTTGAGCATGGTTATTTAGATCTGTTTGGTAAGCGTAGTTCTAATTTAAGTAGAGGTCGCTTAACAGTTTCCTTGTTGGTTAACCACTAAGTGATGTATCGGTTATCAATTTAATCAATAAGACAATAACCCTAACCGATAACTGAACTGTGTTTTCTTTATCGATTATCGGCTAAACTGATAATCGTCTTGATCATTTCGGTTGTCGATTAAACTGATAACCACAAAATCAATTACCACCCCTACTTATTACACTTCCGCAACCATGAATGAGGATCTGAACTGGAGAAGAAAGAAAAATCCAATTTGGGAAGGTGATTGGTGAAGGGATGCCATTGTGGAGGTGGATGATCACAATTTGAGCATTGCAGGTACTAGGCGGTCTGGGTGGGGCGGCGGGTAACCGCTCCAAAATTAGCTGCACTGAAATCTTTCACTCCTCAATATCAACACTAGTCTTCTATTAATTGGCTGCAAGTTGTTGTTGCTCATTCTTCGAGTTCATCATATGCTCTTCCAAGGAGATTATTTGCTAGTTCTGAATCGTCATTGCTGCTAGAGAGGAGGCTCTAATACCACTGTAATAGCCCTGGACAGGAATTGCCTCCATCTAAGCAAGAAAAGGAGCAAGAAAGGAGGAAAGGAAGAAAATAAGAAGAAAGAGCTAAATGGTAAACTAAAGATTGTTATTTCATAGTCTATTTGATTCCCCTGTGTTCTAGGTTTCCCCTTCTTATACAATGTGAGCACAACAAAATTATAGAATGGTACTCCAAGTATTGAGTCATTACAAGTGAAGAGGAAGACATCGGTGTGGTGAGAAGCTCTAGGACATGCAGGATCTCCGACAGGTAACGTCATTAGCGAAGTTGTGGCCAGCGCATCGTCCTCGCCTGGAGACTTTCCTTCTCCGGCGTGCGGCATCATCAGTATTCTTTGATTCTTCGAGGTTTGATTTTTTGTTTTTATGAACTAAGAGACATACGTGAATGCAAATGGAACTGTCAATAGTGGTCTCGGTTTTTTTGACTTTCTAGTTTTCCTTCATTCGTGTTTCCTCAGATCCAGGAAAAAAGGAGTTTGGACTAATAATTGCACTTTATCAATGGATGGGTCGAGTCGGGTCGGCCATGTGTTCTTGAGCCATTTGAGAGTCGATTCTCGTGTTTTAAACCGATTTCACGCTAGGTTGTGCGTTTATGTCATATTTTAGGACTTGGCGTTGATATGGAGGCGTGGAAACGAGTTTTGGGTAAAAAAGGAGGACGCTAGAGTGAAGGGGCGCTGACAGAAGAAAATACTTGGTCAGGAGTTAAAATACCCGACCGGGTAAAATGCAAGAAGGGCGAATGGAGAACAAAAATACCCGGTCGGCACTGGAAATACCCGACCGTGTAAAGACATTTGGGACGCCAAAATGGCAGAAGGGGTCCCGGCCAGTGAGCTAAAATACCCGATCGGGTATGCTGGACCTCGATCGGGTATTAACCCCGTAGCTGCTGCACAGCATTTCGAAATCCCCGGACGGGCACCTGAAATACCCGACCGGGTATTATGGCCGGGGATTGCGATCTGCTGCTTTTTAAGGGAAAGAAGACCAATTTTTGAGAGGTTCCGAGTTTTAGAGAAAGAAAGCAGATACCTAGAGAGAGAGAGTGACGAACCAGAATCTCCATGCGCCCTAGATCGATCTTCATCACCATTGGAGCTCGGCTTAAACTTGGAGAAGTGCCGATTGATTGCCAGAAGCAGAATTTCATTCTTCACAACATGTTTTCCGCATATGAGCTAGATTTCCCTTCTCTCTCTGTGGATTAAATTCTCTCACTCACCTGGGTATGAAGAACCCTAGATTTGTATGTTAGGTCTGATTGTATGAACCCAAGTACGAATTCATTGATATTGATTATATTCAATTGAGGTTTGATTTCTTGAATGACATGAATCCTGATCAAATTCCTGTTATTTCTGCTTTGACCTAGAAAGAGAATATATGCCTAGGTTGATAGAGCACCCTTGATTGAAGGTAGTGAATTGACGAATTTAGTCGAGGAGTCAATTCACTATTCTGTACCGGATTTACTCCGGTAGAGGAGGTTTGGTTCGTAAGGGCCTCAATCTGTTTACTCCGGTGGAGGTTAGCCGCCCGCTGGGGACTCAGATTGAGAGGGTCTGGAGACCTTTAGTCGAGACTACAGACTATTTAAGAACCTCCCTTGGTATAACTATCATTGAACTTGAACTTGGTGAATTACAACCTGGCTTAACTGCAGTCTAGGGGGAACCATATCTGGGTGACCTCTCTCAACTTTGAACACAACTTTCACTGCTTTTGCTTGCTAGTTTAGTTAGACCTTCACTACACTTGAACCGCTAAATAATAAGATTTTCACGGAGTAGTCATCACACCTAGGACCCGGGTTGACATTTAGAACTAAACCCGCTATACTACGCATTAGTAGGTGGTTACACTTGGCCACTTTTTAGTGTGACGGTAGAGACGTGTCAGTTATACAGTAGGTTGGAGGCTTAACCAATTCGGTGCGGTTAAATCGTAAACCGCAAAACATGACGTATTTCCAAATGGTGCCCAATAAAATTTGTCTTTTTTCAATTTGCAGTTAACCGCAAACTACAAGCATTTGGTACATTTTTGGTTTAGCAAGCAAGCCTGTGGTGCAAAGTTTCAGAAATGATCTTAAAGACCATGATGAATAAACTCAGTCAGAACAGAAGTTGAGGAGCACCATGAGCAATTACCAAAATTAAGTGGTCAGCTTGCAACTACATTTACGGGTCGTTTGCTTCATGGATTTGAAAAATGAGGGTTTTGGAAAACCATGGATATATGATGAATTTGGTGGCATTATGGATTTGAACAAATCTATTGTTTGCTTGATGGATTTGATTATGGACTTTGTTTGATTAGATTTGTGGATATTAAATACAAATTACCTAGTTACCCTTATTTAATTATATTTCGATATTCTAATCCAAATCTTTCATTTAAAACTAATCCAAAACATAGAAAGAAATTTTAAACTCTTTACCACTATGTGGATTAATAATTCAACTATAAATATAGAAATGTATTACAATTTGGCACTAATTAACAATTCATCTAATAATGTACGCAATATTATGTATCAATTGCATCCAATTGCTCGCTTTATTGCTACAACTCATCATCTTCTTGCTAACTCATCGATGTGGAATCCGACAATCAATCAAATAATAATGTACAAGATAAGCATAAAGTGTTTCTAGGTGAATCTAACAAATCACATATACATTCATATTTAAATAAAATACGATATTACAAAATGAAATGATAAATTCTCATATTTATAAAATACGAAATTATAAAAGTTTACAGTTGCATGACCATTGAATTAAAGTAGGACAAATTTGTAATTAAAGAAATAATTAAGGGTAGAAAGGTAATTTACCATCATGGATTTTAATCCATCACTCAAATCCCACCTCAAGAGGTGGAACTTCCAAGTCCGTGGGGTCCATGGATTTCGAACCCCAAAAGAGGTAGGCCCCACAAATTCCATCTCCCTAATTTCCTAAGACAAACGATGGATTTCGGTTCAAGTCCATAATGGATATATTTCCATGACCAAAACCCTCAAGCAAACGACCCCTTAAATCGTTACCGGCTGTTATTTACCCATCGGTCACCGAACAAAATCGTCTCAACAGCCAAAGAGCCAAGCCTCCCCTGTTCCCATTGAACCAACGACCCACTCGCCGGAGGCCAGGAGGCAGTAGCTAGCAAGTGATAGACAGGAGCCGAGTGAGTCCGTCAGTCAATGTCCGATGAAGATCCTTGGCTCGCCAGGGACAAACTCTACCATTTCCTCTTCTGTCTATTCCTCACCCTCTTCTTCTCCAAACTCGCCTCCGTAACTCCCTACTCGTTTCTGCGCCGCCACTCGATTTGGGTCGGTTCCATCCTTTCCCTCCTGGCTGGCGCCGCCAAAGAGGCTGCCGACCACCTCGGAATCTTCCCTTCCGCCGGTGCCTCCGCCAAGGACGCTGTTGCCGATCTAATTGGCGTGTTAGTCGCCGCCTTCGCTCTCTCGATCTGCAGAAGCTCAGTAGGATCAGATCCCCCTTCGGGTTCGACCCGGCGAGCTCTCCCTGTTTAGTCCCGACTTCTCCCAGCTTGAGAGATGTGGCGCTCGGTTCTCCAGAATCAGAAGCAATTAGTTGCTGGAGTGTAGTTTGTACTTTGTAGTGTGGAGGAGAAAGTTTCTGCCTTTTTTTTTGTTTTCAACAGAAAATGGGAGTTCTGAGTTCTGGATCTTGAGCAGTGAAATTGCAGCAGCAAGATGATACGGTAAGGTCAGTTCTCTCTCAGTTCCCACTGTACTAGTGAGTATTCAGATCATGGAGCTGATATAGGATAGGGTTTCTTGTTTGGTCAAACACAATTTCCATAGCAATTGTTTTAGGAGTTCGAATGAAGCAAGCAATGAACTGCATTTGACACTATCAGCAGCTAAATCCTTTGGTGTAATCAATCTTTCACCTTTTTCGAACAATCTCCCGTAACAGGGGAGGTGAGTGAGTCTTCAGTGATTCTGGCCCAACTTTGTAGAGGTGTTTTCCCGGGGTTAGCTCTCTGATTCTTCTGTTGAATATGATTGTCAAGTTACCTGCTGTCAAATGTAGTGCTCATAGCAGAAACTCTGCTTGGTTATTTTTGCTAAATGGCTGATCCCGTTCTGTGATTCTGAAGCAGTTTGTGAAGTGTCAGATGAATTCCTAAAGATACATATTGAGGTTTAGTATTTGCTGCACCACTTGTGCTTGCTTGTGTTTGTTAAAGAGGTGATTGAAGACTTGCAATAGGTCTGAATTTGCTGTCTGTCTAGGCTATTGAATGCAGAAACATCGAATTCGCCGGTGGATCTTCGTCCAACATAACTATACACAATGCATAAAGAATTATTCATTGTACAAACAGGGAACAACTATTGCAGCATCTCCTTAGCCTATCTATGCATTATTGCCAGTTAAACTCAAGAAGAAGTACATGAATTACACTCTCTTTGTATTTTCAGATGCTGGTTTATTTTTTCGTTTGGATAATACCACTGATCATCAACCAATTCGTCGGTATCACCTCCTGAAGCTCCTTGATGTTGCTGGCTTCTCATGAGTATCTCCATCCTCCTCCTGATCAGGAAGCTTAACAGCTACGTAAGTCCCGGCTCCACATAGTGCCCCGAGTATGGGGGCAGTGAGGTAGATCCATATCGCTTTGTAGTTGTTCACAGCTACCGCAGGCCCCAAAGTTCTCACCGGATTCATCGAACCACCGGTTGTGTTCCTGCATCCCAGGAAAAAAGAAGAAGAGAGGGCATCTTCTGAGCTATGTGGAATGGAACTGCAAGCCGTATTTAGTATGACTTGGGATCTCTTTCTTATTGGGCTTGATCATACTTTAAGGTGTTGATTTGTTGTTTTAGAGTTAACTGATAGTTTTACTAGATTTACTGGCGGAGTAGAAACTTGAGAGAAAGGTTAGACACTTAGATGACAAGAGAAGAGACACACTACTCACCCAGCAATGAGAATGTTGAGCATTACAGTAGCCCCTACTGCAACTCCGGCTAGCTCCCCTACCTGCACAAGGTTTCAGTTATTAGTTTGAATGGGCCCAGCTGACTCAAACAGATAAGCCCACTCAATCAAGTCACGCGAAGCCCAACTGGCTGTTCACTCCACGAATGCCCAGTTAGGCGATGGCCTGGCCACCTTCGGTTTTTTTTTTTTTTTTTTATTTCTTTTTGTGTTGGAATAATAATTATATTAAAAAAACATCACTGTTACTTACTAAAGATAAAGGTAGCATCATTTTTTTCCCCCATAGTGGGTACTGTTCACAGTTTATTTTATCCCCTATTCGATTTTACCATAAATTTTGTTTTGTGCAGTTAAACATATTATTAAAGTCTTCTGTAATATTTGTTTGCACGACAGATTTATTTACTATTAATTATACTGTTTCCCATTTCATTAATTTGCGTAACACAGATTTTCTAAGATAAGTTATTTTCTTACATCACAATTTAATTAAATCTGATATTTTGCATAACTCATTAGTAGATCATGCATGATTGGCAGGAAATTTCAGAATCCCAGTTGATAATGAATCAACAATAGGTTTCTTTTTACCAACAAAGCTTTTTCTTTGGATGAAGATGAATAATTAAGTATTACCGGTGATCTAGTTGGAGAATCAACAAGGGGCTTGTGTTTGTGCATCACTAACTATTTATTCTCAACAAATCCCACTTGGGTTTTGATTTACTCTGCCAAAGTTCCAACCAACCCTTTTGGCCTTTACTCCCCTTCTGCATCGGGAAGATTCCTAAATTATAAAGAAAAACGCTGTCTAGCCTAAGTTTATGTCACAAAAAAAGATATTTTCACTTTTTAATTTTGAAATAAATTCATCTTCTTTATTATTATATTATTACATGGTAATCATGCATGCATAGGGATTCGAGAAGCAGTTGGCGCCCGTAAATGGGGTAATAAAATGAATGCGAAACTTCACGTGGAACAATTACTTACAGCTCGGGTGTCGGTGGCGACGGCGGTGACGACAAACATGAGGTTGAAGCTGATGATGAACTCCAACGCGAAAGCTTGTGCGTAGCCCACGGAGGCCGCCGGCACCGTCACCCCTCCTCCCATCACCGGCTGAAACACCGCCTTCAGCCCGTACCCGGCAACCACCGACGCCGCCACTTGCGCTCCAATGTACACCGGCACCTGCCACGCAAATCGCATTAATAAATAAATTTACTTACTAATCCAGTAATTAATTTTTTTTTAAATCACAGCCATTTCCCTAATGAAAGGCAAACCCACGCGCGCGCGCTCGTTCGTGCGTACGTGTTTCCAGGGGAAGTGTTTGAGGGCAGCGAAGGCAATGGTGACCGCCGGGTTGAGGTGGGCCCCGGAGATGTGTCCCGTCGACAATATCACGATCATCACCGCGAGTCCCGACGAACCCGCCAGCCCCAGCAGCGACTCCGACCCTTGCGTTTTCTCGTTCACGATCGCCGCCGCGGTCCCGGCGAAGATCAGGATCAGGGTTCCTATGAATTCAGCTCCCACCTGTCCCGGCCAGATAATTAAGTAAAGCCACATTTATGTATATAGCAAGAAGCAGAAGGTGGTGAGAAGAAATTATTAGGCACGCAGCAGCCGCAGCGTACGGTACGTACCTTGCGGGCGAGGGAAACGGGCGGAGGGCGGGGGAAGGAGAAAGAGCAAGAGACGGCCGGAGGGAAGCGGCCGGCGACGCCTTCCTCCATGGCCCATTCCTCGACGGCGAAGCAGCTGCAGTTCCTCAGCAGTGACGCCGGCTTCCGACCAAGCCTGTGATGACCGTGGTTGAAGCCGGCGATGAGGGGGGCGCCTGGAGTCCCTGGGGTGGCTGGGGTGGAGGGTGCTGATGGGATCTCTTCACTATTACTATTGACATTGTTGTTGTTGTTGTTGTTGTCCATAATTAACTAGATGGATGCTTTCTGTGTAGTGTAGCGAGCCTGCTACTTAGATGAGTGAGTGAGTGAGTAACTTAATTTACTACAAAGGGATCGATTGGAGTGTTGTACTATTATATAGAGCTTCGATGTGCGCGCGCGTAACGTGAAGGGAAGGTTTAAGTAATTGACTCCGCAAAGAAAAACATTTATTTATAATAAAAAAAGTAGAGGAAGGGAAGACGACAAGATTGGAGGAGGAAGATGTTAGATGTAGTAATAGTATTTAGGGCTGTCATTTCGGTTGCCGGTTAGCGGCTAACCGGTCGGTCTAACCATTAACCGTCGGTTAGCGGCTAACCGGAAACCGAAAATAACACGCATCGGTCGGTGGTCGGAATTGGTTATTGGTGTCGCGGTTAGCCTATAAACCGACGCCGGTTAACCGGCTAACCGTCCCTAACCGACCGACCCTACGACGCCGTTTTGCCTAGCTGAAAGACGACCCATCCCCAACCCTAGAGACCCTCTCGTCGTCACACAGCCTCCCACTCCCTCTCGTCGCACAGCCTCCATCCTCCCTCAGACCTCTCGTGTCTCGGCGCACAGTCTCCACTCCCACAGCCTGGCCGGTTGCCGCCTCCCTCCAATAGGCTCGCCGGTCGCCGCCTCCCTTCAATCGCCCCTCCAAATTCCAATCGCCGCCAGACAACAGTCCGCCATCACCGATTTGCCGCGCCAGTCAACAGTCCGCCATCGCCGCGCCTCCAATCGCCCCTCCAATCGCCGCCAGTCAACAAAACGAGCATGCATGTAAAATTCTTCTCACCACTGTCGGCGCTCCTCTCAGCACCAAGTCGGGTTTTCTGAAAATAGGAGGAAATAGGGATTAGAACTTCGAAAACCTTAAATTCATATATGAAAATAGGACAAATAAAAGAGAGAGAGGGGAAACGAACCTTAAAATGAATCTTGTCGTCGTTTGCATCGCCGCCAAAGGTGCATGTAGTCGGCGGTGCGCCCTCTCTGTTTTCCCCATCGTTCCAAGTGAAAACGAATGTAGAGGCAAGAGAAAACAAGGTTTTTCTTCGTGCTATTGTTCGATTTCTGACGGGCTAGAGGAGAGGAGAATGGTTTCGAACTTCGATTGGGTTCGTCTGCTGGGTAGAAAGAAGAGAGAAGGGCCGAGAAAAGATGGAGAGGGAGACCAAAATCGGGTCTTCCTCTTTTTCTTTCGTTTGCAATTTAACCGAACATCAATCTGTCGGTTGCCCCGGTTAAACCGCGCCTGAACCGAAAACCGCCTGGTCGGTTTGCGGCTAACCGAGGCTCTGAGGTCGGTCGGTGGACGGTAGCTTCTGGTCAGGTCTCGGTTAAACCGAAACCGACCGATTGCCGGCTCTAATAGTATTAATATATGGGAAGAGGTGCATTGTATTTGTATGCATATCTCACGACGAAGTTTGACTTACAAGGACAATCCCAAGGAAATGGATTACAGAGAGAGAGAGAGAGAGGGATGAGGACATTAGGAGACAAAGGGTGCAGAGGAGAGGAGTGAGAGGGGAGGGGGGCATGCAATGCAATTCACTGCACCAAACTGTTGGGCGACACAGAGATAATGGCGGTGGTGACAGAAAGTGGAAGTTTGCCCTGCCACCAAGCTATCCACATATTTAAATTCAAAGCATGATTATTATGTGTTTCTCCCGGTTTGATATTATGGAATGAGTGACCTTGGGATTGTTGTAATGAATGGGAAATCAACTAGCTAATTCACAAGCAGGTAATCAATCTGTCTTCAATTAATTTCTATCTTGACTTAAATTCTCCATCAAATATACCAGATTTACTTAGTCTCTCTCTCTCTTTCCTCGGCATAGCTCTAAGGGTATCAACAACTCGGAATATTTAGCAAGTTCAAGCAGTGTGAAAATTTGTCATGAGGAAACTACTTCCGTGAACATATATATATATATATATCAACAGTGTCCACTTCCTTCCACCTAATCATCTTTTTTGTTCTCGAGAAGTAATACCTCACGTCTATGTGTTTGGTTCTCTAATAATTAACTTGATCCTTAGCCAAGCATATTGCAATCGGAATGTCATAATAAACTCCAACATGATCATGATGTAAACCCAAAGTACCAACTAGCCCCTTCAACCATATATTCCTCATCAGGTTCCTTTGTTAACACCATGTACTCTGCTTTAGTAGTAGACAAAGTAACTATAGACGACAAAGTTGCCTTCCAACTAAAAACAGAATCTCGAAGAGTGAATACATAACTGGTCACAAGTCTCTGTGTGCCAACATCCACAGAATAATTAGAATCTGAATAACCAACCATTAAGCCCTCTGTATCACTTCGCCAAAAATGATCCCCAAATTAGATGTACCTTTAAGAACTGGAAAATCCTCTTTAAAGCTTGTCAATGTTCTTTCCCAAGTTGCACCATGAACCTGTTTACAACACTAACAACATGTGCAAAATTATATTGAGTGAAGACCATAAAATACATCAAGCTACTTACTACAATATAACATGCATAAAAAAAATTTGATCACTGGATGTGGAAAACATTGATCCTCTTATGAACTAATAGATGTTATAGGTCGAATGCATTGAACTTGAATTAACAACGATTATATCTTTGTTGATTTATAATTAAAAATATATTTGTTTAGTTATCTTTACTATATTAATTATATGTATAATAGTATTGGATGTACGGGTCAACCAGGTACTACCCAGACTATCTACGGATATGAGGATAAAGTTATAAATTACCTTTCTCCATATAAGTATGGATCAAATATAAATGTTCGTTATGATCGTAGTTTAGAAAAACCCACACAAAACCCGCCCATTGTCTTCCCTCACTATTAGTTACCAAAGTGGCTCTTGCACCTGCACCAAGAAACAAAACATTAGGGCTAGCTCATTCTTCCACAAAGGTCAAGCATCATGCAGTGAAGACGATTGTTACTAGATCATATGGGTGAGTGGATTGCTTGACAAATTGGGTGTCACTAACTAACAAGGACCAACAACTTTCCACTATGACCACCCAACATCCTTGTACGGTATGCGCGCACTCCGTTTTCAAACTGGTGTTCCATGAATGCACCATCATTTTGTGCGTGAATGTTTCAAACCCAACGAATTTTAGGTATTTGTAACCTTCATACTTCAATTTGAAGAAAATTTCTAAAAATATATGCTGCTTAGCAAATTATATATTCTAATGGAGAGAGAGAGTTTTGATTTATGAACTTCCAGTTCACTTAGGGTGCAAACATTAGTGGCAGAGCCACAAGGTGGGTTCCCGATTTGTACCGGATATATTACTTGCCTTGAATCTGGATGTCTCAAGTTTCAACTTTTTAAGTAGTACATAACCAAAAAAAAGTAAATGTATATCACTCTTATAAAAAAAATTAATAGACCTTGAATTAGTCACAATTTTATCAGCAGACACAACTAATTTGCAAAATCAAGTATCTCCACTGTTTCCACAAAGTATGAATTTCTCCATATGAAACTTGCTACCTTTTATCTTCATGAATTATCTGTATTAAAAGAGAACTACCAAGCTAGCTGTCTAGGACAATAATAGTCACAAAGAAGCCAACTGAGTGTACATTTGAGGATGAATGTATATATTACATGTTTTTTCCTAGTATGAAAACATATCATCGATTATTGTTAATAATTAACATGTCATGATATTTTATTTTTCCAAAACGAACATTTTACATGAAATACTGGCTACATCACTACACATAGGTAATAGTAATACCGGTGAGTGAAAATCACTAGACCGGCAAACTAAAATCAATAAATTTTCTTTCATACCAAATTAAAATATCAAACTATTCATTAAAAACGCATGCAACTAGCATAGGAATCGATCACCGAATCATAGTCATGAATGATGACCATTCTAAATACGATGATAGACAGTATTGTGAACACATAAGAATCTTTTTGCCAGTTAGAGCAAGAAAAGTTGCAGTCGCACACACAAAGCAGCTGGGAGTGATCGAGCTTTTGAATTAACAAGGAAAAAGTCCATCACTGAAGTTTCTAGCCATGAGCTATAGTAGCTTTAACGAAAAGCTGGTCTTCATTAGCTTACATAGTTCATCTTATTTCTGGGTGGGGTGGGGGGAGAATATAGTAATGTGGCCAGCCAGCTTTATGAAAATGTAACGAACAAACTTCCCAAATCTGCATAGATATATAGAGAGAGATGCCTAGCTTTCACAGCCTTTGAGAAACCTAAGGATGTCTGATACTTTTTCTGTGATCGATAATGAAAGGAGAAGTTAGTGGTTTTGGTAGGGAGAAGGCAAATCAAGATTCTCTTTGGAACATTTTCTGGGATTTCCATTGAACTCTTATGTTCCTGCCATATTAATGGTCAAAATGTGTCTCAAAACTCAGAAAGGAAGTAGCTTAATAGCGTTGCAATGATGGTAATATCCACTTCACTCTGTTACGAGCAATGATTGAAATACCGTACCAGCGGTTAGACCAGAAAATACTGTATCGTACCGGTGATATTTAGCGGTATTAAACGGTTGAACCACGATTTTAACTTAAAATACCCTAACACTAACTTTTCCGATACGGTATTTCAATCCTTGGTTACGAGTCAGGATTTTGGATTCTTGATAGAATAATAACTCGAAGAAATTTGCCAACACAAGCTCAAAGAAGAAACAAAATACTCGAAAAGCAAAGAATAATGGAAGCCAGAGTAATTTGGGTTCTCATGCGTTAACCAATAAACGAGTACACTAATAATTTTGCCCCCGTCTTAAATCACCAAAGTTAGAGTCCTAGTAATAGCATGATACTAACATTACCGTATATAAAAAAGTTATAAATCACATCACAAGTTTCTTGAAGCATAACATAAGTTTCTTAAAGCAGATCACAAGTTTCATAAAGCATACCACAAGTTTATCAAACCAGACCACAAATTCCCTTAAGCATACCCAAATCCTCATAAAACACACCACAAGTTCATCAAAACAGACGACAAATTTCTTAAACTATACCACACATTACTAAAGTGAAACAACGAGTTCCCTAGAGCATATGATCAACCTCATAAATCATATAACAAGTTTCTTAAAGCATAACAAAACCTCATAAAATAGATCACAGGTTCCATGAAGCAGACCATAAATATCATAAAACAGACCACAAGTTTCTTAAATCAGACAAGAACCTCATGAAATTGGATCTATTTGTATAATTTAAAAAGTTTAGGTATCAAAATGTAAGGCATAATAAATTTAGATACTAAAATATAATTTTTGGTATATTTTTAAGACTTATATTAAAAAAATTAATTTTAGGTGCTAAATATTATCATCTATTAAGTTTAGCTACAAAACTGTAATTTGTCTACCAAACCCAAATTCATAAGACAGTGGCATGCAGGAGAAGAGAACTACTAGTACTATGGATAGTGGTAGTAGTAGTACTATAATACTCTTAATTAGTTAATTAATTATGCTAGCTTGGCTATTCCATCCCTAAACCAGTAACCCCAAACATGTCTTTTCCTCCCCCCACCTTTTACCTCAAGAAACATTAATTACTCCTAAGCAATAATTAACCCAAAATCTTAATTCAACTACTGCACAATTTAAAATAATCAAACTCAAAGTTTTAGCACAATAAATTAATACGTAAAAACAATAAAGACACACAAACCTAATTTTACGTAATAACTACTACGTCGACTCAATCTCGTAACACACTTCTACTGCTACAAATATTGAGGCCAACTATCATGGGTCCATGTGGGCTACTGTTTCTTCTTCTACATCCGCAATTTTTTTTTTTATTTGCTGCGCAAAGCAAAGCTCATCTTTCTTTTCCTTCTCCCTTATTCACTGTGCTTGCCCACTCCATTGGATTCAAAGAGTACTACTTCTTTTGGAGTAGTGGAAGCATATATTTGCATATCATATTTGATGGATCATGGATTGAATTACGTTGACTTTGGTAGACAACTAGAAATGCAGTGGGCCGCTTCTAGTTCTATAGACAACATAAGTATCCACTGTACTCACTGCTCATCGATCATGGGCGTTCCTTTGACTGTCAACCAAACACATCCCCTCGTCACCACTCCATGAACTCAAAAGGACAGGGATCAACGTTGGATGCTGGCTCGTAGGGTTGACTATTTGGTCCGGGCTATTTGGTTTTACTCGAAATCGGATAGTATAATCTGGATTGAGACTGGACCGGAACCGGATAGCAAACAATTCAATCCCATATTCGAGTTTAACTTTGAGGTATAAAACAGTTTGTGACTGGATCGAAAACCGGATAAAGACCGGATAAGAGAGTCCAACATCCTAAACTTAACCAACTCATCATCATTTGAGGCCTCAGATAGACCACTCAAATTTCCACAAGTTCAATCTAAAATGAAGACCGAATTGGGAACGGACCGGATCAAGACCGGAATGTATCCAATCCAATCTTTGGTCCTTATATTCCCGAAAAGACCGGACCGAGACCGGATCAATTCGGACCAATTTAATCGGATCGGACCGTATAGCCTCCCCTACTGGCTTGGCTTCTCCATGCCCCCATCAAGATATGTTGGGGTTGAAGTTTGCACTGGTCTGGACACCATGTGCTTAATTAACAGAAACATATGGGGGATCATCGGGATTCGAACAAAGACCTCTCGGTCATAGAAGGCTCTATGACCATGTTAAGAACCAGTTGATCCCATAATAATAACTCAAGTTGTTGGGAGATGTTCAATCGTTGCCGGGTCATATACTATTTACTAACAATACCGAACCCAACACGTAATTATTTAGACGCTCCCTATCGCGAATAAATGATGCATACATGTCACGTTGTTCTTTTCCAACGCATGCAGGACTAGCTAGCTAGCTAGCCTCCATTGCTAGGATTGGAAATGGTTGGTAAATCAATCTCATGGCACGCTCTTTGTGCTTTTGGGTAGGGGATCCATTCGCGTCGCCATGGTGATACATGAAATGATGTCCGCGAGCAAGATTCAAGGCCAGATTGACGTACATTGCCATGCCATCACCACCAAAGTTAGCCATAGCCTCTTCATTGATTCTCTTCCACGCTTCACCAATTCGCCATTCGATGTACTTGCGTGCTTCTTCTTCAGAAACACCCTTCTCTTTCATGTAACGTTCTACCGACTTGAGAATATCCCCTCTTTCTAGTTACGCCTGCAAGAGTAAATTAATTAGCTAGCACGGTGCAAAATTATGCGCTATCCATAATGTCGACCAGACCGAAGAAAGTTATGCATGTGTATACCTTAGAGGTTGCTAGGTCATTGGTAAGGCGAGCAACGGTGGCTATCCAAAAAGTTAGCCTTGGGTCGTTAGTTATGTAGTCAAAAGCTTCCTTGGTGAGAGTCTCACCCGATGCACCGTAAGTGTGAATCAACACAATCCTTGATGCTATTGACTTCCTTCCGTGTTCCAAATACTCCTCGAATGTTTGGATGTCCAACCCACCATTGTTGTGGAAAGTCTTGGCTTCTTCGAGATACCGTCTACACTGTTCCTGCCACTGAAAGTGATCCAAAACTAACGAGCACACATTAAAGGAATTAAGTACCTAGATCAATACAAAGCAATACGGCTTAATTACCGCTTGTTTGATGTAAGGCAAGCTGTTGAAGCCTTGTTGTTCCATCGTGTGATGGGCTAGTTCGTTAGTGGTGTCGTGGATTGCCATAAAGCATACTTGCATGTACTCCGGGAGCAAGTCCAGTTCACCTGCGTCCCACCTGTGGATGTATTAAAACGTTACATGCATATGCACTCGTACGTAGTTGTAAGAGAATGATGTAGTATTCATTTTTTAACTTGATCTTGTGACGAAAATACGAGAGTAAGCTAGTAATCGTATGACCTTTGAATGGCGGTTGTAAAGAGATGGAGCTCATCAAGGGAACCGTAAACATCATAGACATCATCCACTACGTTGATGAGACATGTGAGCTTGGTCATGGTCTTTCGACAGTAACTAAACTGAGGCTCCTGGATTAAACCCACTGCCCACTGGAAACTCTCAGTCAATCGATCTCTTGCAAATCCTAATTTCTTCGGAAGGCCCAATTTTTTCCACCACCTGCATAGGACGAAGTCTTCCTGTTACAACCCAAGCCAACCCAATGTATGATACAACTATGACCCAAGGTTGAATATTTATTTCTTCAATTGTTCATATGAATTCAGAGAAATTTTTTATTCTATGAGATCTACACGAAATATTTCGAGACAAAAACTATCACAATGTTTGAAGATGTGTTGGCGGTCACATGTCTGTTGTTCCCAAGTAACAAGTTTAGTATATAACACATCTAAACGACTCATTAATATTTCGATAATGGTGAAGACATTATCAATGTTCCTGGCAAGGATTGAAATTTCTTCTGTTTTTGTTTTCTAAATGAAAATTAAAGTAAATTTAAAAAAAAATTGAAGATCAAAGTTCAAACTAATAAATCATTTACCAACAAAAATTAACCGAGTAAAAAATTGGCGCGAGAACTAGGGCTGAAAATTAGTTCTTGGTATGACCGAAACCCATATCGTGTAAACCAATCTGATGGAAATCAGAACAAGTTTTACGATAATCCGAATTGATTTTCTTCTATTATAGAGAGGTAATGAAATCGGCTTGGTTCGATCTAATTTTAAATCAGGAAAAGCAGAAAATTAAATCACCTTTCTGCCCATCCAGTTCCAACTTCCAACCCATCCTCAACCCAACCCAACTCCCCAGCCCACCTTGCTCACTCTCACAGACCCTTAGCCCAGCTCATCCTCAGCCCAACCCAACTCCCCCAGTCTCACAGACCTAAGCCCAACTCCCCCAGCCCACCTTCCTCACTCTCACAGACCTTAGCCCAACCTCGCTGGCCCTGTGAAACTCACACATCATACACAAGCGCTGGACTGGATGGGGTAGATTAACTAAGGGTTCAAGCAGAGCCTTTTGGCCCATCGTCTTAACTCGGACCTAATTAAGTACATAACTCGGCCAACAAAAATTGAATATAACTACAACTATGTAAGAAATAACTATTGTTCTATAACCTTTACCTTTACGTAATAGATGCATACTTTATGTAACAGTTGTAAAGTATCATTATGGAAGTCTTACGTGAGAAATTTTACAATGCTATATAGTATTGGTGCTATAGGATTTTGCCTTTATGGTACAACTTAAAATTGTACATTTACGTTATGGTACAAATTCAGATTGTACCTATACTTTTTGTACAAATTCTTTTATGGTACAACTTGAACTTGTACTTTTATGTGATGGTACAACTTCAAGTTGTAAAGTTGTACCATAACATAATGGTACAAATTGCTTTATGGTACAAACTAAACTTATACATTTAATGTTATGGTACAACTTTAAGTTGTACATTAAAGCACCAATACTATATAGCATAGTAGAAGTGCTCGTCTTACGTAATGGATGATCCTTCTACGTAATGAATATTAAACAAGTTACATAATGTGGTAAGTCATTACAGAAATCTTGCGTAACACTTCAAATTTAACTGTTACGTAAAAAATAACCTTCGTTACGTAACCTTTACGTAATGAGCGTGTATTTTAAGTAACAGTTGTAAAATGTCATTACAGAAGCCTTATGTAATAGACGATACTTTTACGTAATGAATATTAACATAACATTACGTAAAATGATAAATCGTTACGGAAAACTTCTGTAACACTTCTAGTTTAACTACTGTTACGTAAGACTAACAAGCATTACGTAATACACATTAGATTTACGTAATAAGACCTGTAAAACCTGAAAAAGTTCAAGTTATTGAAAGGTCCCCTAGTTGTTTACCTGTGGAGCTCCTCCAGTTCGGCTTGGTACACAAGCTGGACCATGTTGAACTCCAACATTGCTAATTCAAGCCCTGCTGGATCCATCCCTTCAGTACTGTCCTCTCTGTACTGCTCAATGTGCCACCACGCCTCGCACCGCCGCGTCCTCCAGTGAGATGGCAGCTCCAAGGCTCGAGCCAGTTGCTTGGCCTCCTGCAGCTGCATGGTGGTGGGATTTGCCATGTCCGTTTCAGCCTTGCGATAAATCTCCTGCAAATGGGTCCTGGCAAAGCTCTTGGCTTCATCCAGAACGATTTCACCTGGGAAACCCAGATAGGAAGCCTCGTACAAGCTCAACAATCCTCTCACGTCACCACTGATTTCTTGCTTGAACTTGCCATCCTCTTCTCTAAATCCTTGGAAAACTACATCTGCTTTTTATCAATATTATCATTCGTTAAAAAGAATTCACAATATATGCTTCGGTTTCAACAACATATGCCATCAGATCCGTATTAGCATCGTCTGAGTTATTGAGTTTTACTGGTGATTGAGATATAGTATTAGACTATTAATTAGTTACTAGTTTTTTGGCCCGCGCTTCGCAGCGGTAAGAAAGTTATTATATTTAAAATTTCATTTGTTCATTTAATTATTTAGTTGGATTGTAAAAAAAAAGCTAAGATACTCTATAAGATTTATGTAATTTTTTAATCATTATAAGAAGTTTGCATAATAAGTTTATCTAATTGATACATAAGAAATATTATCTTTTCATAAGTTCAAAGCAATGTATATATAGTTTACGTAACCGTTATACAACAGTTTTACATAAATCTTATGGGATGTGTGATATAATAATAAAAGTAACATAAAAGTATCACAATTGATTAAAAAATTATGTAAAAGTTAGCATACCTAACATAAACTTTATGTAATGCAAATTGCTAACATGGGGAATATTGTAAGTAATACTAATACAATAGTTAATTTACAAATTATATCATATTTGATTAAACTATTATGAAAATAATAACTAACTTTACAGAATCTTTATGTAATACACATTTATGGGCTGATCAACGGTTTACTTAACAGTAAACTAATTTTCATTCAAACTTATATTATGAAAGACTTGCTATATATTTGTATCACGTTTTGTTTGAGTGATACATAAGAAATAACTATCCATTCATAAGTTTTATACACAGTGTTTTAACTATTTTAAAAAACGTACACTTAATTGATACGGAATAAATAACTATCATTCCAATCAATAAGTTTTACGTTAATAAATTTATAAATTACGTAATTGTTATAGAATGGTGTTACGTAAATCTTAGGTAATGTGTGTTCTAATAATAAATCAAATAATAAAAAGTATTGCATTTTATTAACATATTATGTACATAAACCTTTATAATTCAAATTGAGGTGTGAAAAGGACCAGCCACAAAACTGATTAAAGAAGTAACCGGCGGTCTTACACCACTTGGAGAGCCGCACAGGCCGTAGGCCACAAACAATTTTCAGTGGCCAGCCGGGTCTATCATAGAGCGGACCGCATAGTATAATTACAAACATTAGTGAACAGTAATCTGTGGCATTATTCCGATAAAAATGGTAATTGCCTATTTTGTCGTATGCAACAGTGAATTAAACTTGTGTCATTAATTAATTAATTAATTAATTAATTAATTAATTAGTGTTTATGGTATGTGCCCTGTTTTTTGTACAGAGGATATAAACTTCATATTTGGATATTTGTCAATAACTCGAGTTAATTATTTATTTTTGGCCGATATATCTCGGCTCGATGTACCTGGAGACTCCCGGATTCCGGTCCGTCGGAGAAGTCTGAAACGGAGGGCAGCAATGTGGAGGTTGTTTGCAATTGGTGGGTTCGCCGCAATCCTACCCAGAGCACTCTGAATCTCGCGCTCGAAATGATAACCAACTCCCAACCGCTGCAATGTGTCAATGATTTCAATCCTTTCTGCCACCATTTCTTCATCATCATCATCATCATCATCATCATCTTCCCCGCAACCAATTTTGCTCAACAATTCACGTTTCACATACTTCTTTAGCTCTTCCACTCGATGTCCCCACCTCCTCTGCATATATGATATAACACCCTCAATTATTGTACAGTTCAAATTCAGTATTGGTAACCAAAACAAAAGTAGTGGTACATATTTATACTTACGGAAGTGTTGTCATCGGGCTTGGAATATTCATGGGACTCCCATATGTCTGGACCGTAATTCCCTGATCGGCGTTGGACCGTCGCCGGAGGCGTCGCATGGAGTACTTTCCGGCTGCCTCTGCTGCTGCTCTGCTGTGCGACGACGGTGAATTTTGCGGGTTTCCAAGAGCGGCGCGGAGAGAATACTTGAGTAGTACTCCATGTTTGATGCTGAGAGAAGACAATCTGTGCAGCTTTTACACCTTGGACCGCCATATATTTTAGCCAATATTTAGTTCAGTGTATGCCCTTTCTTTGATGCTCTGTGATTCTGGTATCCTATCCTAAGAACTTGGACAGCTTCTGTCACTGTTAAATCAACAAACCTCTACCACTTAAAAAGGGCAGGACTCCATGATGGTGATTGGTGATTAATCATACACAACAGACAAATATAGGCTAAATTACACGTTTGGTCATTCAAATTTCATAAATCTTTCACGTTTGTCACCCGAATTATTTTTCTTTCATATTAGCCACTAACTTTATAATTCATTTCACTGTTTGTCATCGGTCGTTAGTCTCCGTCAGACTCGATTAACTCTATTTGTTTTTTTAACTACGTGCCAAAAGGAATTACTGACTAGACCGTTAACTTAAATGACATGTCAATTTAACCTTCCCCTCCATAGTGCCTAGTATTCTTAGCCTTCCCCATCTTCTTTTTTTTTTTTTTTTTTTTTTTTTTGTCAAAGATAGCCTTCCCCATCTTCGCACAGAACAATATAGGAGTAGCTCCTCCTCCATATCAAACAAAGCATATCAGCGGCAACCACAACTTTATTGGACCTTCTTTTTCATTTCCTCCGATCTGCCATCTCTTCCTCCATTTATTATAAGGGATCTCTTCCCCCAATTCAACCTCTGCAATAAAAAGAGCAATCTAGGAAATGGAAAGACTTGAGTTCGGGGGCGGAGATCTCGAACTCAAATAAGCGGAACTTCTATTTTTCCCACGCCCCAGACCAATACATAGTCTGTGATATGCATTTCCTTCAGACTTCGCTTCGGCACCTGGAGAACGAATCCTTGGTCCAAATCTGGAAGGAGGCTAGCCGGAGCGAGGTCAGAGACGTCGCCGTTGTCGATAAGGTCGAGAGGTCAAGGCAGGGGCCGATGAGATCCAAGTGTGTGAGAAGAAAATATTGTCCTCTGTAGACTTTAACTTTCCTTGTTTCTTCGTCTGTTCATTGTTCATATTCCCCAGCAAATGATGCTCTTCTTCTCTACTTCCATCACAAACCCAGAATTCCATAACAGATCAAAGAAGAAAATAATAAATCAATAATCAAAGACAAATAAGAACCCCAAACCCAAAATCGCAGATACTTCTCACTCCCTTTCAATTCCAAAGGACCCTAGCTGGTTCCTTTGGCTCGAGCATGTGATTGAGTTTGCACAACAAAGAAAGAACTGCCACTCGATTGAAATCCAAATTGAGCGATTCTGCTTTTCTCTCCCATCTGCCCTTGGTCCCCGATATTCCATTTGACCCCGTCGATTCCCGCGCTTCTTCTTGATTCATAAGAAGCATATTCCAATAGAAAATCAGCGCCGTCAATGTAGTCAAAATACCAATTTTAATCTTAAAACTTGACGATTTTACTATCTTACCAATGGGTTCCGGTCATGATTTTAGTGTAAAATCTTTGAACCTTAAAATCTATAAAATCCCGATTGAAAACTCTAAAATCCTTGAAATCTACGATTTCTACGATTTTTAACGATTTTAAGGCTCATATCAATTGGAGCAAAATTAGGCTAGTCAAGTCGGGTTCTACCCATGAACTAGTCAGGTTTACTTCCCCGACCCAACATAATGAACAACACAACCCTAACCCGATAGACAACCCTTAATTTATTTTTATTCTTCCTCGTCGTATCTTACGCTTTCGAACGTCGACGCCCAAATCCTTCCATCAACGATATCTTCACCCTCCCAATAATTAGCTTGTAGTTTGTTCCCAGCACCCTCACAATAATCCAAATTTCTTTTCCATTGCAGGCTTTCGTTCATCTCCCAATACTTCAGCACCACTATCCCTGACTTTTTATCAATTAACAAGGGAATGTACCAATCAAAGAGTTATCTTTGCCAGATGATGGTGATCAAGGAAATATGGTTATTGGTGAAAGTACTTTAAGTGATCCTAAGAGTAATGATATTAGTCCTTAAGCAAATAGACAAGGATGAGATTGAGGGTGAACTTGAGGATGATGATGATGTGTAAGTGATTTTAATGTTGATCCTAATAATTTTTTGAGTTTTTATACTCTTAACTATTAACTAAGTGATTTACATGAGGTTTCAGGTTGTTTATTTGTGTGTTTATATTATGTACAAGAATAAATATATGGATTTAGTTGTAGTTATTTAGCAAACAAACTTATCTTGGGAAGTAGTTATGTAAATTGTGGTTGATTGTTATTCAGTATATGATTTTTTATTACTATCTGGTGTGTAAGTGTTTATTTTAATATGAATCTTAAAATCTTATGATTTTAATTTACGATTACGATTCTACCACTGTTTTCGATTTTACTTAAAATCCCAATTTTGACTGCATTTGGCGCCACCGTGGGGGTGTCTGCGGTTCTGCGTAAAGATGGGGAAGGCGAAAAAGACGAGGAAGGGGAAGGTGGGAAACTCCTCTAATTACTTTTTTTTTTTTTATTTTTTTAAATTGACATGTCATTAATTTAGCAGTCCAGTCAACAGTTCCATTTGCCACATCATAAAAATACTAACAGTGTTAATGGAGTATGACGGGGACTAACAGTGAAACGAATAGTAAAGTTAGTGGTCAATATGAAAAAAGTGATTCGGGTGGCAAACGTGAAAGATTTATGTAATTTGAGTGACCAAACATGTAATTTAGTCGACAAATATATATCATTTTTTTATTGAAACGAATATATATCATTTATGAGTGGTCACTACCGTACTGATTTCTAGACTGACAACAAGAGAATCTTATGGGGTGATTTGGAAGTTAGGATTCTCAGAATGTGTGTATTTATTTGATTGATTGTAACAAGGCATGAACAATACAAGAAAACTTATGTTTTTTGTCGGTTGGTTAAGGTTGCTTCATTTAACCGACATAAATCATTTATTTTACGTCCTGATTTTGTGTTCGTTAATCAAAATACTCATTGAGTATCCAATATTTTCCATCCAAACACATTATCAACAGTTTCTAAAACATTCTACCATAATTACACACAAAAATGTAAATAACACAAATGGTGCAAACAAGATCAGATGTGTTGGTAACCTACAGAAGTGATCAGAGCGGCGGGTTGAGTTGCGCCGGAGCTGAGAGAGGCGGCAATATCAGGGGAAAATTCAAAACAAGTGCATTTCCCGCGTTCTGAACAGAAAGAGACAAGAAGGAGTTGGAGTGACGTCATTTCTGGCATGACATGAAGTCCCCATGAAAACGACAACGCATCTGGTGCGACTTGAAGAACAAAATGGAACGGCAGCGTACCAGGACCATGTTGCCATTTTTCACTTTCAGTCCAAACATTATGTTTTTACACAATTTTCCGTTTATTGTCTGTACTTGCTTCTGAAGCAAGGTTGTCTTGTACTGCTACTTTGATCCAGCTATATAAGCTGCCAAACCAATGAAATGAGAAGTTTCATGTAGACATCCTCTCCTAAACCCTAATCTCTCCTCTCAACTCCTAATTTCTATCCTCTCCTAATCCAAGGCCTCGGCCGATTCTCAATTCTATTCTATCTCATCTAAATCCCTAATTCTTTCTCTCAAACCCTAAATCCCTAATTATTACGGGTGCCGAAGATCAGTATCGAGAATCCCTAGAAGCGTGGTTCTCACAATTGGTATCAGAGCCCGGCTACAGGCACTCGTACCGGAACCATGTCGAGACTCGAAGAGCTCGCGGTCAGCGAACTCACAAAGATGTTGAAGTCGAAGCTGGAAGCGGTGTGGAAGAACGAGGTTACCTCATCCTTGCCGCTGTCCGCGAACATCGCGCAGACAGCTCCACCCAAAGCCGCAAACGCCGCATCGAAGGAACCAACAACAATGGCCGAGAAAACGGTTGCAGCAGCAGCCTTCCCTTGGACATCACCATCATTGGTGGTCATTCCCCCACCGGTGGAGATGAAGCCGACGATTGATGAGTCCCCGGTGGCGGAGCCGACAACGAAAGAAGCGCCACCACCTCCAACAGCTTGCACCGTTAGCTAATCTCAGCTCGCAGATATGGACTTCGAAGCTTGGTTGGAACAACCCATGTTCCCAATCGAGCTTGAGCGAAGTGGAACCATATCACGCGTGAGGCTAGCGTCAGTGGAGGAGTTATTGACGACTGAGTCGCGGACTGCAAAAGAGACGCTAAGCAGCGTCGAACCGAAGGAGAAGGGGGTGCTCGCTACTGCTAATTCTGTCGTTGCTCTATTCCGAGGAAAAGAGACGCCAAGAGCCACCAACGAGCAGCAGCAACTTCAGCCGACCACCGCAGTTGCAACACGGAAGATCACACTCCAATCAGTCGGAGCGGGAGATGCCGAGGGCACCGGAGCATCCCCAAACGAGCGGTCGATGCTTGGAACGACCACCACCATATCCACTCAACTCGCAGCACGATCACCACCCACCGCGGAGCTTGCCCCATCATCAAAACCAGTCCAATGGAATTCTCCAGAAGACGGCTGAAAATTTAAGAAGAAGGAGGGTACAGACGAGAGCTCTGAAGGAGGGTCGCCATTGTTTTGTGGTGAAGACAGGGCGGTCGAGGTTCAGGTTGCGAGGAGCACGGAAAGGGGCTTCAAACGATGGGAGCTGCGCGACGAGACAACCGGACAAGAAGAGGCAGGGATGGCTGCGAACCACCTGCCTGAGCCGTCGGAGTCGCGAGTCGTGGCAATGACGGCCGATGAGATGAAACAGGAGGGCGGCGACGATTTCCCTTCCTCCTTCCGGACATCGAGCGACGAGGTGTCGGAGATGAGAGGTGGCGGGTCGGATTGCCCTCCTAGCCGCCTGATGACCTCGCCGCGGGAGAAGGAGGCGAAGCGGGCACCTTCGGGAAGGGAAGCGCCGAGGAAAGAGCCGAGGACGACCGACGCAGAGGCGGAGTCAGAGAAGCGACCTGCAGCGCGCGAATCTCCGTGTCGGCTGGGCAGGTCTCGCCGTCGGCGAGTGGCTTGTGTGCCGCTGGGGAGGGAAACGACGAGGGAGGGTGGCTGTTACCTCTCCCCTGCAACCCTAGTTCGCCTCACTCAGAAGCAACAAGCCGGGCGGGCCGTGCTCCAGTTCGTGGGCCGCTCTGCTCGGATCTACGAGTTTGATGGGCCGGCTAGAAGGGTTCTCAGTCATGGACTGGTCCGTGAGAAAAGATTCGTTGAGCTTGTGTTGGGCGAATCAAATCAGAATGGGCTAAGAGCAGTGGATTGGTTTGGATACGGGCTGAGAAGTGAGAAGTCTGTTGGGCTCTCCTTGGGCCGAGTTCCAATGGGTTGTCTTATTGATTTTAGTTTGCAGGGACATAACTTAAATGAAGAAGAGAGTTTGGTGGGCTTAACTAGTGGGTCTTTAAAGGAGGCAAGCCCAAACAAAATTAGAAGGAGGAGTGCACAAAAACTTCAAATTGGCGTGGGCAATAATTCTTTCTTCCAAATTCATGTGGGCCGACCCAAAAGTGAAGAAAGAGAGGAATGGGGAAAGCTTGAGTTTGTCTTCACCACCAGGTCCATGGAAGAATTTATGAAGTACAAGGAAGAACAATTCTCCGATGCTTATTTTGTGGATTTTGAAAAGGAAGAGGAAGAATTGTTCGTTTATGGGACGCGTGACATGTGTCACGAAATTCGAGAAGAGTTGAAGAACGTTGGAGTTGAAGAAGTCATTCGTGAGTTGGAACGCAATTGGAAACGAAGAAAGCGGAAGGTCAAGGAGGTAGAAGTCAACTACAACCTTGAGGTCAAGGTTGTTCTCAAGGGGGATGGAATGTTAGAAACACAATTATATATGGTTTCTATTATTATATTAGGTAGGATAATTATTATTATGGTTAGTAGAGATTTAGTCCAATTAGGTTATTCGTTAGGGTTTTCCAGTATTTCCTATATATATGTACTTTGGGTTTACGTCATAAGGAATCAAGAAGAATATTAAGCAAAGTCTCCTAAACCCTAATCTCTCCTCTCAACTCCTAATTTCTATCCTCTCCTAATCCAAGGCCTCGGCCGATTCTCAATTCTATTCTATCTCATCTAAATCCCTAATTCTTTCTCTCAAACCCTAAATCCCTAATTATTACAGGTGCCGAAGATCAGTATCGAGAATCCCTAGAAGCGTGGTTCTCACATATACATCCGCCTCCAGTACCCACTGGTAACCACAGGATTGGAATCCAGCTGCCATCTTCGTCTTCCTCTCCGGCGCCCCGCCGCAATCAATTCCCCTACCCTGCCCAACAAAACAGGCCCAGGTGCATGAATTCCAGTCTGTTCTGGTCGGGATCATTCACTCAATTTCTACCCGCTCCCCGCCCAATCTTATCTATCTATTAGTTAATTATCCCCATTTTTCTTAATATTGAATTGGAAGCAACTTCAATCTCTACAGTTTGCGTCATTTTCATTCATTGATTGCGCCCTCCTAGTGTTCTGTTCTTCGTGATGTTGGGAGAAAACGTGTTATTAAAACTAGGTCTTATGTGTGTATGGAAGAAACTTACCTTTTTATCAGGCTTGCCGGGCGCATCTTCTTGTTCATTAAGGAAAGCAAGGTCATCCATTTCGTAGCTGGTAGTTTCCAATCAGAAGAAGCCAATAAAAGTAAGAATTTGAAAAGAGCAGCAACGTGAGAAGATTGGGAAACAAGAGTCAAGAAGCTTACCATTTGTGTGGAAGATTTAGAATCAGCCTAACATGGAAAGATAGCTCAAAAGTGCGACTATTTTAAAAGGGCTCTTGGGCAGATAGGTCGAGCATCTTTCCGGGAGATCAAAATACTAGAGAGCGGTATTTGCTAAGAGTATTTGGTAGGAAAGGGGTTCAAGCATACGGGGAGTTGCTTAGTTCAAGCATCGGTTAGATAGCTTGGGTTATGTGTTGGGATATACGGGTTTCGATTGACGGGGAGATCGAAGTGGTGGTATTGGAAAATACCGGGTTCTTCATTAGTAAACTGAAGAGGTTCAAGACATATACTTATAGTGAAATAGCAGAGATCACACAATCGTGACTCTCTTACGGTGGAATAGTCAATATCGCAGTGAGCGATTGGAAACCACGTGAAAATTACTTGTGTTTTCTCAGTTCTGCATACTCTGTTTTGTGTTCTTCTGTTCTTGGTCCAAAATTGCATAAGCAGCAGCTTTGATAGGAAATTTTATAAAGGGAATCTTGCTTGTGTGTTTAAACAATACGGTTACGTTTCCAGTTAGCTGTAGGTCTTTAAGTGATTCAGTGTCTATGTAGTATCAACAGGAAGAAATCCACAAATTTATTATCCTCTATTTCAATCCTCTCCCAGAAGCGAACAATCTAGTATCACCTCTTGCCAATTGCTATAACGATCATCAGCACCAAGTATATGGCTGTATCTCTGCAAAGCTTGTTTCCGCTGTAAGACCTAAGGATCTCAAAAGACAATGTCAGTGAGTAACAAGATGACAAAGTCAGAGCAAAGGGATCATGACAAGAAAATATAGGAATCCGATGGGTAGCCAAACTTTGAACTCCGAACAACCAGTTGACAGTTGTGTCTTGTGAGTATCAAATACTTTGAGATGAGAACATAAAAGATACCATAAAGGAGCAAATACCTCATTCCTAACAGAATCACATTCAGTCAAGTGGCAGCTGCACATTGTGAGCACATCGAGGGCAGCATCAAGTTCCCAAGTATTCATATGCCTGAGGATACAGCTTATTAGATTCAAATGACATATTCAAGATCATGAAACACATTCCCCATAGTTACTTTTACATGCATGTATCTTAGTAGCTTCATAAGGTAGAATCCAAGTGATTAGTACATAAATTTCAGATGTTCTACAGATTACACCAAGTAGGGCTGTCAATTTGGTTTGGTTTGGTTAACCAAACCATTAAGTATAAAAAACCAAAAACCAAAAACCAAATCCCAAAAACCAAAACCAAAACCAATAAGGCCCTTAATGGTTTTGGTTTTGGTTTGGATAACCAAAAAACCAACATGTACTCATACACTCATATTTATTCATATTTCCTTCCTTTATATTGAATAAACGTCATAATAATGGTAAATGGCCATAACAAATTATTGGTTGGCATGCGTGTCAAAAGAAACAAAAAAAAAAATATTTGTTGATAAATAATTTTATTCTTATTGATTTCTTAATGGTTTCTATTGGTTTTTCGGTTTTAACCAAACCAAACCATTAAGTTACTTATTGGTTTAAAACCAAAACCAAAACCATTAGACTATTAAAGGTCGTTTCCTCTCCCTGGCCGACTCATCTCATCCTCCTCCGCCATCATCGAACTGCCGACATCGAACCCTACTCCGCTGCGAAGTCGATAGAGAGTGATTGCTTCCGACGCTTTGACCCTTGTGATGGTTGGATCTGGAAATCTATCCTTGATTCTGCTGATGGCTCTTCGTGTTCATCGCTGACCGCACCTTCGCCCATCAAGCTTTGATCCGAAACGCCACCCTGCTTGAAATTGACGCTCGCCGGTCAGGTCAGAATGGATTTCTCTATTCCTTTCTCCTCTGTCATGTGGTTTGAGGAGCAGAACTCCTCCCTGTTTGAATCAATAAAAGAAACACTAATATAAAAACAAATCTCTTATCGGAGCATGGGAGTCAATTCTACTTCTCTCGTCGTTTAATTGCGACGACTATGAGCCTCCGTCATGCGGCAGTTTGGCTTTTAATGGGATTTTCAGGATCTTTATATGGCCTGAATAATATTCTCTACTCTATCAATTCTTTTTCCAATCTCTATTGATGTTAGTTATTGATTATTGACAATTTAATCTTGTGAAATTTGTTTTGGTGGTCCGTGGTGGTATCTCTTCTTCATTGTCATTGCCTCCTGCCGCTGCTACTACGGATTCGTGCCTGCCACCATCATCACCTACCTTTGCGATGAAAATGATGGGGGACGATTGTGAGTGCGGAGATTCATTCAACTACGTAGCTTCCGTTTGGCTTCCCCTTCCCGCCGGCATCTCCCAGATATTCCAGATCTACCTCTTTACTATAGTTACGTCCTACTGGCCGTTGCGTCGGTTCCGTATGCCACACTTTTGTCGCAAAACTTCCGTTCGTGGTCATGTGGAATGATAGTGTCCAGGTACACGTTTCCTCTCTTGATTTCATTATTAGTTTTTATCTTGATTTTATTTTAGTATTATGGTAACTAAGACCATTTTTCTAAAAGTATGGCATGGATTTGGTTACCACGTATTCTATCTTCATGTTTTTAATTTTTGGTTTCTAAAATTGTAATTTAAGGAGTGAGTAATAAAATGGGTGCCTAACGCATTTTATTTTATTTTCCAAATTTCATGGGATTATCAACATCTGATTCGACGGATGGTCGGAGGTGACTTCACTCATGATCAAGGTGGAGCTTTACTTGAAGGATACTCGGGGCTTGGCTCTCTTTTCCATTATGTTTCTTATTGTTTTGTTCTTCATCGACTCAATAGGGCTGCCCATCTTGTGGCACAAAAGGCCATTTCATCGAGAGTTCGACTATTGGTCGACTCTCGCGCTTTTTATTTCTTTTGTATGGCTGCCTATTTCAACACCTGACTTTGCAAAAAAAAAAAAAAAAAAAATTGGAACCATTAGCTTTCCAATTGGTTTGGTTTCAATTAAAACCAAAACCAAATGGACAGCCCTAACACCAAGTATTCCGACTGTAGGTCAGATGTCTAAGGCAAACCCAGTTAAAGCCAACAAGGACTAGAGTACCAATTTGAGAACGCAGAACAAACTCGACCCAAAAAGAAGCAACTGGTCTGACGCTCCACCACGTAAAAAGCGATCCGAAAGGGCAAGAGCTTCCATTAGTTTTCCTTCACCAATCAAACTGCATGAAATAATAGTACATCGTACTTGGAGTCAGGGCTTAGCACTTCCTCCAGAACTAATGTGTGCATATTAAAGAGTAACAGAGCTTGCTTCAAAATGGACTAAATACACTAGCAGGTGCATGGTATTATCTCAACCCAATATAAACCTGAGCACAAGAACATTGCAGAGAGCAAAAACTACACCTATCCACTGCTTTCTCATACAGCTCTTCATTCTCCCAGTCCAGCGAAAGATAAATTGTATTATCAGGTTTTGCATCACCAGATTCTAATGAATCCAGTAATACACCAGTTTCACCATCTTAACTACCGATATCGTGGAAAGATGATGTATTAGTACGACCACCACCGAGATCATCAACTTCTGACTCAGCATCACCATCATGATCCCGAACTCTCTTGCGAGCAGTCCTTAGGTCACCTTTTGCTTCACCACCATCATCCTTTTGTTTGCCAGTCCCAGCAAATTCCAGAACTCGATGACTGGACAATGACGTGACGCGTTTATCATTAGTCAACACGTTTGACCGTCTAAGATAACGGTCAATATTCGGGTTTGGCCAATTTCGTTACTTTGGTGTATAGTTCAGGCCATGATGTTATAGATCAAAAAGATTGGTCAGGATGTTTATTATGTGAAAAGTTCATGCCATATAAATATATTAACCCTTATTATTTTGTATTTGTTGGTATTAGGGGTGTACATGGGTCGGGTGGTCCCCGTTTAGCCCTTTTAATCACCCGACTCATGCACTACGGTTTGGGAAATATTAAACCCAAACCCACCCAAAAAAATTAAAATCCTACGATTTGTTTCTAATTGGGTTGGGTTGGCAATATTTTTAAGTAAAAACTCAATTCAACGCAACACAAAATATGTAATTAATTTACACCATAAAAATATTTTATAACTAATTATTTTCCATCTAGCAGCAACCCTTCCCCCTGTTTGTAGATGTTCATTGCTTGTGAACTGCTGGTTTTTTCCCTTTCCTTTTTGTTTTGTACTGGCTCAAGATAGGGTGCATAACCATGGGTTATGCACCCATCAATAACCAAATCTGGACCCTTCATTTAGAAAATCCAGATCTAAGGATGGAGAATTAAAGGCTACTTTTATTTTCACTAGCTTTCTTAATTGACTCATATCTTTTTCGTTTTAACTCGGATTTTAATTTTGTTTTTTTTTGCACAGATGGAACGAGTTCACCGTGCTCTACAAAATGATATCAATTTTCAATATTTTTTTAGGAAAAAAAATTCTGGCCTCTCGGTACCAACTGCATATCATATGGTATCTTCTTCGTTTTTAATTCGTTTTTGAAAACGTTTGCACAACAGGGATGAGTTCATCATGATCTACTGGATCTACAAATTTCTGGGTGAACAAATTACAGGACCAAAAAATACCACACAATACCATACAATACCACCCTGGTACAGGGTGGTATTGTATGGTATCTTCTTCGTTTTTAATTCGTTTTTGAAAACGTTTGCACAGAAGGGACGAGTTCATCATATGATCTATTGGATCTACAAATTTCTGGGTGAACAAATTACAGGACCAAAAAATACCACACAATACCACCCTGGTACGGGGTGGTATTGTGTGGTATACAATGTTAAAAGTCGTAAATTACAATTAATATACTTCTACTATCATGTATTCAACCATCCTACAGTATTGGTTTGTTCATACCACCATGGTACGTTTTTCAAAACATTGGTATGCTTTTATTTCAATACCAGTCAATACCATATGGTATAGGCGGGTAAAAAATTGCTCAATTTTTTTTGTTCGAAAAATATATTAAAGTGGATATCATTTTGAAGAGCACAATTAATCTGATCTAATTGTGCAAAAAAAATTAAATTTCGACTTAAAATGAGCGAGAAATCATCCGTCAAAGATTAAAGAGAGAAAAATTAAAGGCTTTCCATGAGAGAGAGGATGTTGATGTCATGCTGATGTGGACGGGTTACTCATGGTTACTCACCATAAGGTTACTGACATGATCCATTCCCTTTTGTACTGTCCCGTTGTTGACGGTTTGTTTTGTTCGTCTTTCCGTTTCAATACAATCATCACCATTATAAAAAAAATTAAAATATCAAACGAATAAATCGAGGTGAAAGGTATTTAAATTTATAAATGTTATTTAAATTTTAATAAAATGTGATTTACTTCAACATATGTCTAGTTTTTTTCACAATATTTGTTGAAATAGGCTAAAAATGTTATAAACGAACGCATCCATAATATGTTATTCTATTAAAATTGTACATAAGAAAAAGGATTACGTGAATCATAGCTATATTAAATCTATGTCTAAACTTTATGTCGAAGAATGCATTAGATTAGTGAGACCATGAGAGAAAAACATGGCAAAATATCTTAATTTTCTCATAAGTATTTTTTGGATACGAACTCATATCAATAGTTGGAACACGGGTTGGGTCGGGGTTCTACGGGTTGTGTAATCCAAAATCCAAACCCAACCCAAAAGAGGCGGGTTGTACAAAAGAAAACCCTCACTCAACCCAAAACCTTTGTTTTAGCGATAAATACGGGTGGGTTGAATCGAGTTGGATGGGTGGGTTGGTTTGCGGGTGAATGTGTTCACCCCTAATTGGTATAATTAACTTCAACATAATTAAACAAACTTGTTTTCAAATAAGGAATAGAAAACATAATTAAACAGAACTTCAACGTAATTGAATTTCAATTACAGCATATAATCAAATAGAATAGAAAAACGAGAAATATTTTTATGTACAAAATCTCTTCTCCATTCGTGATAATTAGCCAAGTCCTTTTTCCAATAGACTACGAGTGTTTAAAATTGAAAGCCTGGGTTTTATCTACAAGATATAAGATGGCAAAACATGCATATGATTAACAGGGATTTGAAATTGCTGATCGGTGGGGTTTTTCGGATGACCACTTTGGTCATTTCACTATCAAATAAATCATACTGTGCGTTTTATGAAACCCAACCCACAATTCTCAATCCGGCGGCGTTTACCTTCCATGAAATTGAGTCCACTCCATCCCCCGCATCCCCACCGCCGACTAGATTCCGTTCCACCCTCACGGATGTGGCGTCCTCCCCTTCCCCTCCATCGTCTGTGCAATAAGCTCTGAGTTGTGCAGTAGACGATTGGTAACAACAACTACCGGAAGGTGCTGTTGGAGAATGGAAAGTCGGAAATCACTCGAAGGAAATCAAGCCAGCTGCAAAAGTTTCCTAAACTGCAAAAATTACCTTCCTTGAAGAAATTCAAGTGCAACGGTCGACCAGCAAAGGGTATTTATACCTTTCATGAAGAACAGTGATAGCAGCTTTTTGCAAGAAGTGGTATAGGGCTGATTGCATAGTGGGTTAATCAACAGAGGCACATGATCTGTTTGATTAACGGTGTAACGGGTCTGGGATTGGGATCCGGGTGACTTTACATTGTTTTCGTTTTGTTGTTCTTGAGTCTGGTATTTTTATCTTCTTGCTTGATAGGTTAAATCAATAAAAATCAGAGTCTCCTAGAACTCAGTGAAGTACTGAGTCTAGGACGAGGACGTACCCGGTAGATTGGGGAACCTCGTTAAAATTCGTTTGTGTCCTCTCCTCTGGCTGTGCTACTCTGTTTCTGCCTTTCCTCTGTTTTTGTTCTCTGCAACTGCTCGAGACTCTCTTCATTCTGAGGAAGAAGATGATCGCCTCTCTGTCCAAATTATGGGCTGAAGTTAGCAGGCTTTAGTTTTTGACTTATTGTCTATTTCATTTCAGTTATCCGTTAGTGGGCCTGTGAGACATTTTGGGCCCAATCTGGAAATACAAGAGAAAGTCACAGAAAGAGAATCGATCTCTTCGTGTCTCCTGGTTCTCCTTCATTTCCATTTTCCCCAAATTCTCTCAAACCCTAATTCAATTCTGCCCTCCTGATCTGACTAATAAGTGGTATCAGAGCCTGCCCTTGAAGAAGCTCACTCCTGCCAAGGTTGCGATCCAATGGCGACCAGCTCGTTCGGGCAGGCGGCTCTTAATCATCCGCCGATTTTCAATGGAGCGAATTATACGGCTTGGAAGAAGAGAATAAAGCAATTTATGTGGGGAATCGATGAGGAGCTCTGGCTCATTGTGCAAAACGGTCCGATTGATATGGATCTGGCCGAGCAACATCTGTGGTCTGCTGCACAGAAGAAGAGTGCGCAGCTAAACCAGCGCGCCATGCATGTCCTCCAATCGGCGATGACCTCTGAAGAAGCTGACCAGGTTGAAAACTGTGAGTCCGCTCAAGAAATTTGGATTGCTCTTCAGAGTACATACGAAGGTACGTCTAATATTCGTGAATCTCGCATTGATTTATTAGTTCATGAGTATGAGGCGTTTTCTATGCTTAATAATGAGTCAATCCATGAAATGTATTCTAGATTCACTACTCTCATCAACAAACTTAAAGGCTTAGGTCGTATTTTTCAGCCTAAGGATCTTAATCGTAAATCCTTCGCTCTTTACCTAAAGAATGGCTACCTAAACGTACAGCTATAGAAGAAGCAAAAAATTTGACTACCTTGCCTATAAATGTGTTAATAGGGTCTCTTCTCAGTCATGAGAATGTTATTAAACAAGTTTCACATGATGATGAAAAACGGAAGAAAACTCTGGCATTTAAGTCTAACACTATTGATTATGAGTCTGAAGATGACTTTGTGAGTGATTTTGATAGGGAATTTGCCCTTGTTAGCAAGAGATTTCATCGCATGCTTAAATACAAAAATGATCAAAAACGTCGTCAGGATGATTCTAGATTTGTTTCTACTGATCGTTACAAAGCTGTTTCTCAAGAAAGGCTGCCTAATCAGCAGACCAGAGTTTTAGAAACAGGTCAATCAGAGCGAGAAGCTCAAGCATGCTATAAATGTGGTAAGTTTGGCCATATCAGAGCTCAATGTCCACAGACCTTGAAGGCAAAAGAGCGAGCAATGAAAGCCACTTGGAGCGACTATGAATCAGAGCCAGACGAGGAACAAGAAGATAATCTGGCATTTATGGCCTTAAGCAGTGATCTGGACTTGCAAACTGAAATGTCTTCACAGGATGATGAATCAGGTAGTATTAAATCAAATCAGTTATGGTATCTTGACAGCGGGTGTTCCCACCATATGTCTGGTAAGAAAGAACTCTTCTCTACTCTTCAGATCAAACGTGGAGGAAGGGTTGTTTTTGGTGATGACAGTTTCGACACTATTGTTGGAACAGGAACCATAGGAAAACATCCCCTACCTGTGATAAATAATGTTCTTCTAGTAGAAGGACTCAAACATAATCTACTTTCAATCAGTCAGTTATGTAGTAGTGGAAACAAAGTCAGTTTTGAGTCTTCTCGTTGCATAGTTGAACGTATCAGTGATGGATTGATTATGTTTGTTGGGTCTAGGCATAATAATATGTACATCATTAATCTTCAAGATCTTGATGCCTTTAATGAATACTGTTTTGCTGTCTCTTTTCAACAAGAACTCCTGTGGCATCGAAAACTTGGCCATATCAGTTTGTCTAAACTGACTATGTTGTCCAAACTAAACCTTGCCAGAGGAATTCCCTTACTCAGAGATAAAGCAAATTTTTTTTGTGAAACATGTATTTCTGGAAAACAGACCCGAAAATCATTCAAATCCAAGACTGACATAACCTCTTCAGCTGTGTTCGAACTGATTCACATGGATCTTTTCGGACCATGCAATGTCACTAGTCTTGGAAGAAAACACTATGTGTTTGTTCTAGTCGATGATTACTTCAGATTTACATGGGTTTTTTTTCTAGCTAATAAGGCTGAAACGTTTGCTAAATTTAAAACTTTTGCTTTGTTGCATGCTGGTCAACTCAAGTCAGTGAAAAGTGACAATGGGGGGAGTTCATTGTGGATGAGTTTGAAACCTTCTGCAATGATACTGGGATCTCACATATCTTTTCTGCACCTCGCACTCCTCAACAGAATGGAGTTGTTGAGCGAAAAAATCGTACCATTATCGAGTGTGCTCGTACTCTGCTCTTGGAATACAATTTGCCTAAATATTTCTGGGCAGAGGCAGTTAGCACTGCGTGCCATGTTATAAATCGAGTTATTATTAGAAAGACTCTTAATAAAACCCCCCTATGAGCTTCTCAAAAACAAGCCACCTAACATTTCCTATTTTCACCCTTTCGGTTGTCCTTGTTATGTTCTGAACACTCGTGATCAGTTGGGAAATTTTGATTCTAAATCAGATTTAGCCATTTTTTTAGGATATTCAGTTCGTGGTCAATCTTTTCGGGTTTATAACAAACGTACTCAGAAGGTTGAAGAATCTGTTCATGTTAGGTTTAATGAGATGACCTCTCCTGCAGATTCATCTTCTGCCTTTTTATCCTTTGACCTATCTTAATTGTCTAATAGCTCAGATATAATCTCCAAAGATGCAGCTCCTGATCGAACTGATAGACTTGAAGGTAATGAAAAGCAGGCTCCTGCGGAAACCAACAGTAAGGATGCTCTTGCTTCAATTCCTACTGCCCCACCACACATCCAGAAAAGGCACCCGACTGCTCAAGTTATTGGTGACATCACTGATGGTCTGAAAACCAGAGGAAAATATGTCCCAGGTCAGTATGCCTATGTCTCCCAAGTTGAACCAAAGTCTTATAAAGATGCTCTTAAAATTGAAGAATGGGTGTTTGCTATGATTGAAGAATTAACTCAGTTTGAGCACCTTCATGTCTGGGATTTAGTTCCTCGCCCTTTAAATGTAACAATTATTGGAACTAAATGGATTTTTCGAAACAAATCGGATGAATTAGGCATAATTATACGCAACAAAGCTAGATTAGTAGCACAAGGCTACTGTCAAGAAGAAGGAATTGACTATGACGAGACATATGCACCTGTTGCACGTCTTGAGTCTATTAGGCTCCTTTGTGCTTTTGCATCATACATGGGATTTCCTTTATTTCAAATGGACGTCAAGAGTGCGTTCTTAAATGGAGTTATAGAAGAGGATGTGTATGTTGCTCAACCACCTGGCTTCGTAGATCATAGGTATCCTGATCATGTTTTTAAGTTAAACAAAGTACTTTATGGACTTAAGCAAGCCCCTCGGGCTTGGTATGATCGGTTGACATCTTTTCTTCGCGATCAGAAGTTTGTCCAAGGATCAGTTGATAAGACTTTGTTTATAAAACATGAATCTAGTGATCTACTTCTTGTCCAAATCTCTGTTGATGACATAGTGTTCGGATCCACTAATACTCAGATGTGCTCTTCCTTTTGTGAGTCTATGAAAAGTGTTTTCGAAATGAGCCTCATGGGAGAATTAAAATACTTTCTTGGCTTACAAATTAAACAAACTTCCCATGGTACCTTCATTAGTCAATCTAAATACGTGTCTACTATGCTTCAAAAGTTTGACATGACTGCCTTGAATGCTTGCCCAACTCCTATGGCAACTAATGTCAAACTTGATTTAGACGAAACTGGTGAATTGGTTGATGAGCCTAAATATCGTGGCATGATAGGTTCTTTGCTCTATTTAACGGCTAGCCGACCTGATATCCAATATGCTGTGTGTCTTTGTGCTCGCTTTCAGTCTCAACCAAAACAAAGTCATTTAACAGCAGTAAAACGTATTTTTCGATACCTAAAAGGCACAAGTGATGTCGGTATATGGTATGCTAAGCAAGATCACTTTGATCTTCTTGGTTATACTGACTCCGATTTTGCTGGGAGTCTCACTGATCGAAAAAGTACTTCTGGCTGCTGTCAATTTGCTGGTACTTCGTTGGTGTCCTGGTTTTGTAAAAAGCAAGGAGTTGTGGCTCTATCCACGGCAGAGGCCGAATATATTGCCGCTGGCAGCTCTTGTGCTCAGCTCCTTTGGCTTAAGAGTCAAATGAAAGATTATGGGTTGCAAGTTTCCTCTATCCCTTTGTACTGTGATAATACTAGTACAATTTGCATGACTAAGAATCCGGTTCAGCATTCACGAACGAAACATATTGATATTAAATATCATTTTATTCGTGAACTTGTTAAGGAAGGACTTATTTCCCTGCATCACATTCCTACGGAATTTCAGTTGGCCGATCTGTTTACTAAGCCCCTTTCTGCTGATCGCTTTAATTTCTTATGCTATGAAATCGGGCTTCGCTCGCTGTCATCTCTCACTGAGATGATAGGGGATACAGGATCCTGAGCTGATTGCTTGGGATGCTTCTGTATTGTAATCTTTAGTTTCCTTCTCTTTGTGCTTTTAATGTAGTGTCTTTTCAATTACTGCCTTGAATTCTTGAGTTGCCTCGTTTGTGGCTGTTAGGGTTAGGTGTTTCCGTTCTTCAGTGTTTCTTTTTTTTTTTCCTGCTCTGTGTGTTTTGGTAAGTTTTATGCTTTCCCTCTTTTGGTGGTTTCCTTGTAGTATTTATAGGTTTAGTAGCTTCGTCTGTTCTATCATTGTTCTCTTCAAAGTTCTTTTTAGCCATGGCCCTTCCCTTTCTTCGTACCTTCACAGGAACTATGTTTCTGGATCCTATTCCAGCCAATGCCCATCGCCACACTCTGTTTTTTGAAAACCGTCAGATTTTACCTACCTATCATGTTCAACTCGATGAACTGGCTGAGGTAGGACTTGATGTGCGTCCTTTTATCCAAAATCTTGGCTGGAATTTTCTTCAGTACCACCCGTTTTCAACCATAGTTTGTCCTGATGCAGTCCGGTTCTTTTACTCAAACCTTCGGTTTACTGTTGTGCACTCCCGTTTTTTCACCACCCTTGTCTTTGGAAATCTTCTCACTGTTCCTGTCGCTGAAATTGAGCGTGCTCTTAACATCCCTGTCAATGGCGAGAATCTTGCAGACGAGTCTGAACTCGATCTGTTTAACTTTGATCTCGCTGAAGAATTCCATCAGCTTACTGGTCAGTTTCCTGGTCCAAATCTCTCTATGCCTGTCTCTGCCCTTTTACCTTCCCTCAGAGCTCTCCATTTTTTCATCTCGCGAGTGTTCTTCCGTCGCTCTGGAAATCTGATGATGATAACCCCTGTTGAACTTTGGGTCTTAGCTAATGTTACTCATGGCATCCCTCTAAACTATGCTCCCTTGTTCTTTGCCTCTATCATCTCCTTCTGTGATGTGAACATCTCTTCTCCTCTTCTGTTTGGCTGCCTAATCACATCTCTCCTTCTTCGCCTGCGGGTTAATCTTCATCCCTTCGCAATCATCACCCCTTCCCTTTATCTCACTGCCGACGATGTTATGGATCTTCTGGAAATAGCAGTTGAGGGGGAGAATGGCGCCAACCACGTACTAGTTATCAGCAATGACTCCGACTCTGACTCGTCTACAGCAGCTCGGATGATGCACCAGAATTGGAGCCGTTTGCTGCCGCTCTTCGTGCTCTTTATGGATCTGATTCAGACAACGAAGAAGCATAGTATCAGAAAGGAGCAAGTTATTTCCTCGTAGAGATTATCCTTAAGGGGAGCAGTTCGTTTTTATCATTGATTGACTTTCTGCTGTGGTTCCTTGTGTGAGCCTGTGGTTTGCCTGACTTGGCTGTGGTCGTGAATAGTGTTTTTGAATGTTGGATGATTGCTGGTTTGCCCGACCTGGCTGTGGTCTGAATGGTTGTTATTTAACTGAATGTTTGCTTTGATCTAGTTAAGTTATTGTCTGCTTTGATGTCACTCTGTTGGGTGGAGATAGTTTGTTAATTCTTGCAGGATCGATAGGCAACTCGCTATTTCCAACTTAGGGGGAGATTGTTGGAGAATGGAAAGTCGGAAATCACTCGAAGGAAATCAAGCCAGCTGCAAAAGTTTCCTAAACTGCAAAAATTACCTTCCTTGAAGAAATTCAATTGCAACGGTCGACCAGCAAAGGGTATTTATACCTTTCATGAAGAACAGTGATAGCAGCTTTTTGCAAGAAGTGGTATAGGGCTTATTGCATAGTGGGTTAATCAACAGAGGCACAGGATCTGTTTGATTAACGGTGTAACGGGTCTGGGATTGGGATCCGGGTGACTTTACATTGTTTTCGGTTTTTTGTTCTTGAGTCTGGTATTTTTATCTTCTTACTTGATAGGTTAAATCAATAAAAATCAGAGTCTCCTAGAACTCAGTGAAGTACTGAGTCTAGGACGTGGACGTACCCGGTAGATTGGGGAACCTCGTTCAAATTCGTTTGTGTCCTCTCCTCTGGCTGTGCTACTCTGTTTCTGCCTTTCCTCTGTTTTTGTTCTCTGCAACTGCTCGAGGCTCTCTTCATTCTGAGGAAGAAGATGATCGCCTCTCTGTCCAAATTATGGGCTGAAGTTAGCAGGCTTTAGTTTTTGTCCATTTCATTTCAGTTATCCGTTAGTGGGCCTGTGAGACATTTTGGGCCCAATCTAGAAATACAAGAGAAAAGTCACAGAAAGAGAATCGATCTCTTCGTGTCTCCTGGTTCTCCTTCATTTCCATTTTCCCCAAATTCTCTCAAACCCTAATTCAATTCTGCCCTCCTGATCTGACTAATAGGTGCTAACTGGGTCTCTTACTTCGAACATGCGGTCATCGCCGTCGGTTCTTACCCAGCTCCGACCTAGGTTCCTCTAAGCCTTCACCGTCTAAGCCCCTATGTTTTTTTATTTCGATTATTAATTGACGAGTGGTTATGTTAGAGAGTATCAAAACACTCTCAATACGAAAACAAAGGAAAAAACGAGACACACAGTTTACGTGGTTTCCCCGATATCGGGACTAGTCAAAACTCTCCGAGCTGAAACTCTTATTAGGTTTTTTATTGAGTCCGATACTCCACATGTTTACATATATATATTACTCTCTAACCCTAGCTTACGTATGCCTCTGCTAGGGCTAGGTTTCTACTGCTACTGACTGCTACGTGTATGTTATTATACAATGGGCCAAACAAAAGTATACAAGCCCAAAACAAGCTCAAAACCGCTAAAAGCCTCCCCCAAATTGATGCTGGTCCCTAAGCATCAATTTGTCCGATAATAACATATGACGAGAGCGATGGAATGGCTTCGTGAACAAGTCAGCCAGCTGGTCAGCGGAAGCAACTTGACGAACAACGAGAAACCCATCATGTACAAGATCACGAACATAGTGAACATGAATTTCAATATGTTTCGTGCGATCATGGAGAACCGGATTGACGGCGATTTGAATCGCGCTGGTATTGTCAACATGAAGAGTGATCGGAGATGGGCAAGAAACACCAAAGTCCAAGAGAAGGCGTTGCATCCAAACCAGCTCAGAGGCAACATCAGACATAGCACGGTACTTAGCTTCAGTCGAAGACTTGGAGACCTTATCCTGTTTCCGACAATGCCAATTAACAAAAGCGCCACCAAACTGAACACACCATCCTGTAGTCGAGCGTCGAGTATCAACACAACTAGCGTAATCGGAGTCGGAATAGGCCTGTAAACGCAAATCACCAGTAGCAGGGAGAAAAAGTCCAACCTCTCGGGTACCCTGTAAATACCGGAGAATCCGGTGCACAGCTGAAAGATGATCGACACGGGGATCGGACATAAACTGACTGACCACATGGACAGCAAAGGAAATGTCGGGCCGAGTATGAGTAAGGTAAATCAAACTGCCTACAAGATGACGATACTGAGATGGATTGACAAGGGGAACCCCTGAGTCACGACTGAGATGCAAATTAACTTCCATGGGGATAGTAACTGGAATACAGTCTCCAAACTGAGCCGACGATAATAAATCCCCAATATACTTCCTTTGACTGAGAAGAATACCCTTCGGCGACCGAGCAATCTCTAACCCGAGGAAATAAGACAGTGAACCCAACTCTTTCAATTAAAAGATGCATGTAACCCTGCTTTGAGCTTCAAAATACCTGCAGCATCATCCCCGGTGATGATCATATCATCGATGTATAACAGTAGAGCAATAAGACCCGCCGACGACGACCGAAGAAATAATGATGGGTCATTGCTGCTCTGCCGAAACCCAAGAGCCAAAACCGTTGCCTGGAATTTATCAAACCAAGATCGGGGGGCTTGTTTGAGACCATAGAGAGATCGACGTAACCGACACACCTTATCTTCTCGCCCAACTGTATAACCGGGTGGTCGGCGCATATACACCACTTCCTTTAGATCACCGTGCAAAAACGCATTTTTAACGTCGAGCTGGAACAAGGGCCATCCCCGAATGGCAGCTACAGCAAGCAGAGTTCGAACCGTTTGCATTTTTGCTACCGGAGCAAAGGTCTCGTCGTAATCAAGACCATATTCTTGACCAAAACCTTGAACAACAAGCCGTGCGCGAAACCGCTCAAGAGTACCATCAGCCTTTACCTTAACTGCATATACCCACCGATTGCCAAGTATGGTGACTGGTTTAGGAGGACGATCAACTACCTCCCATGTACCCGTGGCATGAAGGGCATCGAATTCAGTCTGCATGGCCTTGTTCCAATTCGGGTCGAGCATGGCCTGTTTATACGAGGTAGGTATAGTAAAAGCCTCAATATTATATGAGACGAAATCATGGTACCGAATAGGGAGCTGCCCTCTTGTTGTCCGAAGAGACCTGCGTAGAAAAGGGGGTGAGGCTGGCGTGGAGTGTTCTGACGAAGAGCTGCTGGCGGAACTGTTGGCGGACGACGAACTGTTGGCGGGGATAGAGTCACTGGAGGCCGGAGACAAACTGGCCGAAGAGGATGCAGACGAGCTGAAACCAGGGGTCGGGGGATCAGGCGAGTCGGGGGGGAGTAAATCAACATCCATGTCCTCATCATCGTCAAACATAGGAAGGCGGGTCACCTCGGATAGAAAAGACACATCCTCAGGGGTACTAGAGTAAAACATAAGACGCGCAAAGAAAACGACATCACAAGAGATACGAAGCCGGTTAAGCGAGGGATCGAAGCAAAGGTACCCCTTATGGATATCGCTATAACCGAGGAAAGGACACTTCGACGTTTTGGAGGACAGTTTAGAACGTTCTTTGCGCGGAAGAAGCACAAAACAGGTGCAACCGAAAACTCGAAGACGGGAGTAATCCGGATGTTTCTGAAACAAAGCAAAATGTGGACTGAGTTGATCAAGAACGGGAGTAATTTGATAATTGATCAACCGGACAGCAGTTGCAACAGCTTCCGGCCAAAACCTAACTGGGACATGAGACGCTAACAACATGGCACGAGTAAGCTCGACAACATGGCGGTTTTTACGCTCGACAAGACCGTTTTGCTGAGACACCCCGGACAAGATTTCTGAGTCAATATTCCCTGAGACCGAAACAAACTGGCTAACGGATTAGAGCCGAATTCCCCCCCAGGATCGGATCGGACTACACGAACTGTTTTACCAAACTGGGTTTGAATCATTTTTAAGAACTCGGTGGCAACAGACAAAAGATTAGATTTTAAACGGAGAAAATACACCCAAGTGAATCGAGTAGCATGATCCACGAATAACGCAAAATATTTGTAACCATGGCGAGAATCCGTAGGTGACGGACCCCGAAGATCAGTATGAACAATCTGAAAGGGCTCGAAAATCACAGTGGTGCTAGAGGGAAATGAAGTACGAGTGGATTTAGCCTCAACACAACTTGTACACTGGAAATTTCCCGAAGAAAAATCAACCTTTTTATTCCCAAGAAGTTGTTGTTTAAACATGGTTACAAGCCGACTGGAATGTGGATGACCTAACCGAGAATGCCACAATTCAAACTCATTATTGGGTAAACTAGAAAAAACCGGTAACGAACTAGACTCAACACTAGACAAAGACTGAGATGACAGAGGTTGACCCGACAGTTCTTCGAGCTGAAAAACTCTTCCACTTTTACTCCCCCTTCCGATCTGCCTCCCCGTCTTACGGTCCTTAATCACACAACCAGAGGAGTCGAACACAACACGACAATTTTGCTCAGTTAGTTGCCCAACAGAAATTAAATTCGGCACAAGATTTGGAACACATAATGTACTAGCTAAGTGCATTTTTGACAAGGTATCAGAGCTATCGTCTATGGAATCTGATAGGGTTTCGGTTCGATTGAAATCCAAGAACTATGCGCTATGGGAGTTCCAGTTTCGTATTTTTATCGAGGGCAAGGGCCTTCTTCAGTTCCTGGATGGCACGTCCGAGAGGCCACAAGTTCCACCGTCGTCAGGTGAAGAACTCGCCCGGTGGGTTCAAACTGATGCTCGGGTGAAGTCTCTGCTTTTGAGTACTATCGATCCAGTCATAAGTCTGGGTCTTCGTCTGCTACGTTCCGCGCGGGATATTTGGGTTCACCTCGCCCAGACCTATACAACTTCTGATCCGGCTCGTCAGTTCGAGATCACGTTTGAGTTAGCTCGGCTTGAGCAAGGAGATAAGGACGTCACGTCCTATTATAATGATGCCCAGTTATTATGGACGGAGCAAGACTTATTAACCGCTAACAGGTTATACCAATGGGATTGGGTGATTGGAGGGCCTTTCTAATTTCTTCTCTGAAACTGTCGAAATGGATTCAACTGCTATTTTGTGTGCGCTGGAATTTATAATCAAAGAAGAGAGTAAATATTTTGGAAGAAGCTACGACAATTGACCAAGTAATTCAATTGCATGCAATTGATTTTCTTTATTTCTTCATGCAGAGTTTTCAGTGCAAGAGAAAGCTCATAGAACCAATTTGGACGTTTACGGAGCTAGAATCAGGCTATGGAGACGATGGGGTTGTAGGAGTTGATGTTTAATTTCCTTGCAATAAAAATAGCGAACCCAAAAAGAATGACAATGTAGTTGTGAGATACAGGTTTTACCCAAAAGAAGGATATATTTTCTGGTTTTGATTGGGATCGGTTGCCTGGCCTCGACTAATTTTCCCTATCTCTTTCTCACACCTCCCTATCTTTTTCTCACATTTAGGAAATGATTTTGGAAGAACATATGAGTTCAATCTATGGGGAAAACACAAATGATCGTTCAAGAGAATTGCATCTTGATTGAAGTGTAGTTAGACTTGTAGATAAGAATGATAGGAAGCAAAACACACTGAGAGAGACAGGGAAGGAGACAGGGGAGATGGTAGTCATTTTCATTGGCACATGTTATTCTTAATGCCGAAGCAATTATAATCTACTAATTTTTTGATTCGCACTTCGCGACGCTAAAAAACTAATTATATTTGAAGTTGATTTACTTATAATTAAGTTATGAGAAACTAATTATATTTGAAGTTGATTTACTTAATTAAATTATGAAAATATCATATTTATTAAAATAGTATGTGAAGGCTAACTTAACTTACACATCCTTTGTGTAAAGCAAATTGATGGGATGGTAACTATTTGTCCACAATGTTTTCATAGTAAGTTGTACTTTAAATAACGGTTATAGAATGATGTTATGTAAATCTTTCGTAATGTGTTGTTATGTAAAGCTCTCATAATGAGTTGTCTAATAACTGAATCAATGTATAAATATTAATTATATTATTATTATAGAATGGTATTACGTAAAGTTTTCATAATGTTGTCTAATGATAAAATCAAGTTACGAAGAATATTCATTTGATAAATCCTATGTATACTGCAAACTAATAAGATGGTCGGCTAACTACATAGAAAAAGGGTTTGTGATAAATTGTGTGTAGGTAATTAAAACACTCATGAACACGTTACAATTATTAATTATATTAATTATTAAAAAATTGATAAAAAAGGAAAGGGGAAGACGTTGATAAAAGTCGGAGAATAATAATAAAATATTGATTGTTAGCTACATTGCCGTTATGAATAATAGAAACGCTTGACAATTAATTATTAGCTACATTGTCGTAATGAACAGTAGAAACGCTTGACAATTAATATAATTGATTGATTGATTGATGATGATTGATTGATGATTATGATTTTTTATTACTCGGTAACTTTAGCTTCATGTGCTACTTTGTGACAGCGGAGTCTACTAAATCTGGGGGCCACCTGAATCAATTTGATGACTATTGGGCTTCGCCTCCAATAGCCTTATATCTCTGTGAACACCAACGAGCCTCGGTTGGATTCGAATCTAGGATATGTAACTCCCAAACCTTCACTATTGCAACAACTTTACCGTTATGCTATCTTACCTTTAGTTATTATGATACTAACTTTAAACAGATATGTGGCTTCGATAAAAAATAGAAATCAGCATATTTTTCAATTAACTATTGGTGGCAAATTTCCAACGGGTCCTTTCTCATTCACATAATTTTAATATAATTCGTGTCATGATCAACAAAGGATATAAAATTTGGAGACATATTTTATAGATATATTGAACTCCATTGAAGGAGAATCATTTTTTTTTTTTTGGTGAAAATTAATTGTGTATGGATTATATGAAGCAACTCTCATGTTGTCATGTGAACATTTTATATATGGAAACGTTTCGTTTGTAAACATATATATCACAAACCCGCAGCCACCAATCCACCATCAACCACTGCCAATCTCTCCGCTTCTTGATCCTGCACCGCCCGTAAGGAAGAAAGAAAAATGGCCGCTCCAAGTCACGAACCCCACGCCCCAACCCAATTGGATAGTCACCCCCACCCCCTCGCCCTCTCCATCTCCCTCTTACCTAATCTAATCAATCAGAGACGAGTGTCGACGCACCTCCAATAGCCATGCCGGCCTTTCGTAACTTCATCTCCCGCCTCTCCTCCTCCGTCCGCCTTCTCCAAACGCCGCCACGGACGGAACTCATCGACCGCTCCGCATTCATGTTCTTGACCTGCGTCGGCTCGCTCTAGATCTCGACGCTGATGACTGGAGTCGCTGATCTCTTCCCCTGACCTTTTTATTGTGTTTCTGCAAGCCCGTTGTCGAGACCCGCGACGAAGCATCCCTCGTCCTGGTTGAAGAAGAGGTGGTCGATGGAAAGGACCTCTGCGATTGGGGCGGAAGCAGCAACGGGCACGCGGAAAGCGGCGGAGGAGAAGAATCGTCGAAAAGCAATCAGTCTGGCGGGATGGAGTAGGTGGTGGCTCACGAGGCAGGGCTGGCCCAGTGAAATTACTAATTTCAAATTAGGGTTAGGATACGGTGGCGGCGGTTGTAATCAGGGAAAGGAGTCGGAGAGTGGGCCGAGATTTCTCATCGAAATTCAATTTCAATTTTAGTTTTAGTTTTAGTTTAATTTATTGTGAAAATGAGGTGAAAATTATAAAAGATTAAATTTTATTAATTTTTTAATTGTCACTTAATTAAGGGTCAATTATAAGAATTGACTGTAATATCTAATCTAAATCTAAAGAGTATAATAAGGACTTTCCAGTTTAGAGCTTCATGGATTCAAAATCTGTACTCCTTAGCCTTCCACGTCAGCGTCTCTTTTAGCCAATCACAGTGCGTTTAAAAAAAAACTGCCCCTACGGCCTACGGTGGTTTCCGGCCATTTATCATATTAATTTTTATTTATTTATTATTTTATCATGTGGCATACCGAAAAATCTCCTAAAAAATGCAACTGATTTTCTTCCCTTTTTAGAGCATCTCCATCAATGCAATTGCAAAAGAAATTGTATTTGTATTTTTCATTGTCAACTTAAATTTTTTGCAATCCACATCACATTCATTTCATTCACCTACATCAATGCAATTAACTTGCAATTGCAAATGTAATTAAATATTATGTTTAAATTATAGAAAACTAAGTAAAAGAGAAAAGAAAACAATATAAAAAAAAATTCTCCTTTTTTTAGGCTTTTTTTACTTGCATATGGAATTGCATTTGTTGCAAGCTTGCAAATATGCAATTGGTAGCCACATCAATGTAATTGATTTTGCAATTGCAAACACCTATGACATGTCATTTTGCAATTGAGAATGCAATACCAATGGGGATGTTCTTAGCAACAAGTACCAATTAAATCCAGAAGTAACCAGTTGATTTTTTTTTTAATTTCCCTTTGTCCACTTTGGACGTGTGTTTCTTCAAACTACTCTTCCAGGTTCCCCATAAAGAGAAAAAAAACTACTCTCACCCTATAGTCAAAACAAAAAATTCTAATATTGAGTTTGCAAATATTAGTTTGAATAAATATGTGATTCCAATTCCTTATTAAAATAAATTTTCATAAAATTCTAACTTGATGCAACAAATAACTTATTTTGAAACTCTTCAATCTATTTTATTGATAGATAGATATATAAATAATTTTCAAATTTCAATTTAACTCTTTCAGTATGTATATTAAACGTGCTATACAAGTTTTATACGTGTGTAGTATGAGAGAGTCATCAAATGGACAAGAAAGAGTGGATCAGTTTGATAATAGTATGGTAACACTTATATATACGCATATTAAACAGGGTATTTACTAACTATGATTTGGAGGAATTTTCATAAGTTTGATGGAAAAATATGTTTTATAAGAGTTTAAAAAAAATTGATCGAAAGTGACGGAGAACGTAACTGATATTGGGTTAAAAGTTAACCTAGAGTGAGTTCATGTCAGAAACACAAAATTTATGGCCACATATAAATTATATCATCATAAAATATTAACTATAAAAAATAGTTATAACAATAAATAATTAATGATTTTAAACTATCCCGGCCGTTGGCCGGTTACAAAGCTAGTAGAATATAATAAGACTTTTCCAAAAAATATTTTCACGGATTCAAATTTACCAGCTCCTCAAGCCTCCACTTCAGCAGGGGTTTCAACCAATCACAATGGATCTAAGGAAAAACCGTCTTCCATAAAAAAAAATAACTCTAAAGAAGAAGAAAAAAATCTAACACCCCAAAACGCGGGTTCGCCTTCTTCATCTCCTCCATATCCCGACCTTCGAATCTGTGACGCGTAACCGTCGGCCATTGGCCCGTCTCCGACGACTAACTATCCACTCCCTCTCATCCTCCCTCTAAAACCATACCCCCCGTCCCGACACCGCATCTGCTATTCGCCCTGATTTCCAAACTTGCAGGAATGGAGTTTATCATTGAAGGACACATCGCCGGCCGTCCATTTTCCGCCCGGTAATAGCAGGGACGCCTAGGAGTAGACCTCTCATCACATTCCATACCTAAGTTGGCCCCGTCATCTCTTCATCTTCGACCCCAACTACCACCAGCAAGACGAACTCACTCAACCTCCCCTGTCGCCGTTAAATTGTCCGACAGACGGAGGAGAGCTGCCATTCTCCGTTCCAACGACGGTAGAGACTGCCCCTTCAAGACTCCCTCTGATTACCCACCTAATCACATTCAAACATGTTCTGTGAAATTGGTTGAGTTCAATATGAAATTATTATTCAGTAAGGTTTTACGAGCTTCATATTCCAAGGAAGTTATATTATTAATGTTCTGACAATCAATGTCAGATTTCATACAATTATTATTATGTATCTGTACACACTATTATGAGAACACCACACACTAAAGAAATCAAACAAATTGGTCAAGTGACATTTGGATTGAACTTTTTTATTAAAATAGGACATGTCTGACTATCAGTGTAAGAAACCTCGGATCTATGAGTCTTGCGTCTAGAGTTCTGAGATTAAGATCGATAGGGAATTGAATATTAGATATTTTTTAGGGAAGAGAGGGACGAAGGGGGAAGAGGGTCACGGCCAAGGGTGGTCGACGACAATGATTGTGAAAAAAGAGAGAGAGAGTTCGGCCGAGATTAAGAGAGAGGGAGAGGAGATTAGGGTTTGACAAAATTCAAAATTGTGTTATGTATTTACTTAATGAGAAAATACTCATCCAAATAAGTCCAAATATGTTCAAAACTGCAAAATAATATCCAAAATTACTCTGACATAAATAAAACGACAAACTTCCAAATATCAAAATAATCCCAAAAGTAGATTTTTAATATTCAGTTTATACAAATATTACCCGGCCAACGGACCGAGTAAAAAGCTAGTTAGAAAAATATAGGGTTAATACCTTATTCTGGTCCGAACAATGACCATATAATCAACTTTGGCTTGTTGTTCCATAAATTAACATCCTGACCTCAATTATGCAGCATATAGACTCAATTGGCCCGATTGACCGTCTATTTGGAGCAGAGGAAGGCGGCATCGTAGCGGGTGAGGCGGAGGAAGGGGATTGGTTGCGGTTTTGAAATTTGGATTTTTTCAGGTTGGGGAGAGATTTGTTTGACCGAAGACGATACAGAGGAAGAATGTTTATATTCATTTCTAATTTTTTATTTAATTTTTTTAATTTATTAAATAATTGGATTTTTTAATTAATTTATATTGCTTACATAGCATCCACGTCAGCACTAGATGTTGATTCACTAACGGTCAACAGTATTGACCGTCTAAATTGACGGAAATTCACTGGTTATGCTAAACTAGTCTATATGCTGCATAATTGAGGCCAGAATGTTAATTTATGAAACCACGGGCCGAAGTTGATTATATGGTCATAGTTCGGGCCAGAATAAGGTATTAACCCAAAAATTTAATAGAGAGTGATCAAACTTGAACTGTTGAGCTAATCTTAGTGATCATGAATAGAATTATATATTTTTAGTGACTAAACATGAATCTTTTTAATAAACCCAGTGACGAAACTTGCAATTTACCTAGGACAAAAATATCCTCCCTAAATTTAATGAGAAGCTCGATTTTAGAATTAGACATGTTCTCAGAAAGAATCTCTATATATTAGTGTTAGGATACATGTAAATTTAATGCTTGAAATGATTTCATAATTATTAATTCATTCTCGTCGATAATGAAACGAGCAAATCAGCTCGAATAGGGTAGAACTAGTACTGTAGTTTTTGTAAAATTATATTTTAATTTATAAGCACAACTCCATTAAACGTGAGAAATAGCGCTAGGGGTGTTCAAATGGCTACCATGGTTATTACCAAATCAAATAAGGCTAAATTTTATTAACCATGGAATGCAATATCATAACCAAGCCGTCCAAACTAATACAACAACCAAATTAACCAAACTAAAGTTTAATCGGTTTGGTTAATTGGTTAACCAGATTAACCAATATAAAATCATATTATCATCAAATGAGAAAAATTTCAGTTAATTTATCAATTCACAATTTATATAATGAATAAAACATAACAATCAACACATAGTTATAATTGACCCTTAACATAAATACATGCAACATAGACAATTATCTTACGGTTAGTATAGAAGTATTCACCTAACAAAAATTTATCACAATGGAATGGATTAATGAATTGTTGTGTTTGTTTGAATTGACTTAGTCTTTTAGCAATTTTCATAGGCTGAAAATGACCTTGCTTTCAAGTTTTCATCCAACATAATGTATGAGATTTATCTAAATTAGGCGGTCATATGTTGTGGTCTACACTCTACATATACAAATATACATTATAGAAACAATATTAAGCTTTATATTTTATGAGTCTAAAAGGATGAACGTTTAACTCGAGTTGTTATTCAAAGTAATAAGTATGTGTATATATTAGATATATAACTAATTATTTATCTGGTTAATTTGGTTTGGCTGGTTAGGAGTGTCTGAAACCAAACCAAACCACCTAAACCAAACTAGCTAAAAACTTTAACCAAACCAATTATCCAAATTAACCAAACCAAATTATCTAAATAATACTGGTCAAAACGGTTACCATGGTAATCACACCGTTTGAACACCCCTAAATAGTGCATCGAGAATAACAATTATTTCATGTTACAAACAGATATTGAAGGTTAATAAATCGATTATCCTCCGGTTCTAATTATGTCACCCTATATCAAACTTGAAAACAAAAAATGGGCTACTAGAGGAAGACAAATTTATTTGTAAGATCTTTATAATTTTCTCGTGACAGAATCCTACTACACTACAACCCCTTAGGAGCTGTGAACTTGTGATCCCGTCACACTTTTCTGTAGAAAGATTTGGAAAATCAGAGACAGTCGACAAAATAGCTCGTCGGGAGTAAATCAACATCACTAGAAGCTTGGGAATCAAGTCAAAAAATCAATCAACTGGTTGATTGCATAATCACAGCTCAAGAATCACTCCTTTAATCAAGCATTGCAAAAAAGGAAGGATGAGGGGTTTCCAACTCACACAAATCTACATTCACTCACCTCCTCGTCTATAAAAGGGGACAGGATCTTCTTGCCTCAAGGCACTGTTGTGAGAGAGCGGCAAAGGGCTTCTAAACAAGAGGGTTTAGCAAAGGGGAAGAGGTTCTTTGCTAGTGGCTGATACAAATTCCGGAGTTTGTAATTTGGGTTGTCTATTCGTCATTCTACTTTACTTCTTGAATTTTTTCCTTTGAGTTTTCATTTCAATTTGCTCCTTTTGTACGTGTGAGTTAAATCGTCAAGAAAATAAAAATAGAGTCGTAGGTGTGGACGTAGCCCATTGCACCAGGGTGAACCACGTTAAAAATATCGTGTGTTCTTTAGATTTCCGCACTTTTCTTTTCTTGCTTCATCTTTCACACCAATATTCTGTTTTTCAAGGATTTTGATCCAAGAAAACAGACCTAATTGTTCTTCATACTGGCCTGCTCGGCTGGGCTCACTAATCCTCAAGCCCTATCTCAACATCAATTTTTCAGTTCATAGAATTCGGGTGGGCTTTGTGAAGTTTTGGGCCCAAACTGAAGGGGAGAATTAGAACGAAAATACTGAAAGACTTCTCCTTCATTTCGATCTTCTTCCTTCTTCTCCTTCATTACTTTTCCCAGACTTCTAACCCCTAAAACTCGGTCCCTTTGATTTCATTTTCTCATTACCAATGAAACTTCAAACATTCAAAGATAAGATGCTAGTAATCTTTCCGTGGTCTGAGTTTGGGAAGAATTCTTCAAATTGTTTCAGAATTAAGGTTGGCTTGGGCCCCAATACGATCAACAAAGTAATTACTTAGAAAAACATTAAAATCCAGAACACTTCATTTGAAATCTGGAGACTTTTGTACCCCAAAAAAAAAAAAAAGAAATCTGGAGAGTTGACCTAGGACTAGGGCAGAACTATGGTCAAGCTACCAATAGCAAAGCTCGAGAAGAAAAGAGACGCCATAGGGCTGAGTCAATAGTTGAGTCAGTCAGAGACCTAATTCGCGTACAGGTTACAGAGACTAAATTTGGATGATACATATATCATAATATATGCGGAAGAATTCCAACAAACACTGCAAATCCTATGAAATGAACAGCATCACCACCTTGACTTCTTAAAGACTGTTTCTGACCGACGAAATGATTGCCAAAGCCAACTTCTCGTCTTCCATGCACCAACTGCAGCAAAAATATGTGCAGGTCGTAGAGGGATCCCCCGGGACTTCAGATGATCTACGAGTGCAGCCCGCATTCGTGCACACAGACAGTATAAAAGAACCCACCTGGAGAAAATCTCCCATATTCTGGACATCGACCTGGGGAAACAAATGTGACAGTTCCAAGGCTAGCACCTTGAGCAAAGAGCGGCTACCAGAAAGCCCGAGCCTACCTGTTGCGTTTGTTAAGTTTTTGCTTCTAATTGGAAAGCAATGGCCAAACAGAACCACCTGGGGCTTTCCTTCTCCCGACACGATCAGCTCCAGCTCCAGCTCATCCTTGTGTACGCCTCTCGCCTTGCCTCCATCCACGAATAAGATGGCTTCGCCAACTCTGTCATCAGTTACCGTCAGAGGTGAGGCGAGGTCTGTTGATAAAACTGCACCTGATGTGGAACATCTTGACAAGCTGAAATTGGGGCTCTGGCAACTCTTGGCAAATGAATCTGAGGTTTGAGCTTTCACATGGACGGTGGCGGAAGGAATCTTCACCAGCCCACCATTCAGTGGATCATAGCACATGATTCCCATTTCAGACTCTATCTTCTTTTTCAGAATGGACATACGGGGCTTCTCACCATGCACTAGCATCGCGTGCTTGGGAGACAGGAACTTTAGAAGATCCATAATTCCTTTGGAATCGGTATGTGCACTGAAAGACAAATTAACGTTCTGGGAACACGAACACAAATCAAGGAATACTGTATGTTCAGAACATTCACAAAAGTACTTCAATATAGCTTCTCGGGAAAGAAAATTGAATAGATACTAGGAACCATCATACCTTACAACGGATTTCTATTTGGCTATTATTGTCCGCATAGAGTTTAGTTAGTTTGCCGGACGCAAGCTTGTGTCCTATCGTTCCAGCTACACAGTGCCTGAAAAATATGGACAAATATACAGAACATTTCAAGAGCAAAACATGCACACAATTGCCTCATACACCTGTTGCAACTTGCAATAGAAGCTCGCCCTGTGTGCAAGAAAGGATGATGATTTTTTTACCAAGGTAAGATTCAAATCAAGGGAATAGTCCTTTTTCACATGTCCAATTAAAATAAATAATGCATGATGATAGATTGTTACCCAGGAAGCATCACAAGATTCACCTCGGAAGGAGCCCACTGCTTGAAAACCTCCAGTGAAAGGCCGCCAGAGAGCATTCCAGGTGAGGCAAAGAGAACACAAGGTCCAGGAGCATTTATCTGCGACCGATCAAAACTGACAACTAAGCCAGAACAATGTAGAAATCAGAGAAATAAAGAAGTTATACATGTTCAAACAATTAGCAGCGTAGTCTTGATGATTTTGGGATCCAAATAATAACATAGGTATTTGTAAATGAACCAGATCATATTGTCGACAAACTTGTACAGTTTGGGTACATCGCATTTCATAAGGAGAACACCACAATTAACATTCCTAAACCAATCCGAAAAATGCAAACAGCGGGAAGTACCATGTTTGAGATTAAATGCATTCTGCAGTGCAATTGTATCTTTGATCTTCTTATTGGTCCAGCTCATAAGGGTCTTGTAGTATATATTAGCTTGTTTGGTCAAACCTGAAAGAAGTATATCATTCAATCAAAACAACGTAAAACTGCAGGGCAAAAGAAATGGCATTATGAATAGCTTTTGTCATATGCATGATAGGCTATTCAAGGGTATGTCGGAAACTCATAATGGAGCAGGAAGAATGGGTTGAGCGTTAAAAGAAATGCAGACTATTGAAATTCTCAATTTCTATGATTAAAAAATGATTGACACAAGAAAACAATGTGGATTTAAAAGAATAAAAAAAAATACAAACAGAAAGAATCTCCATTTACCACGTAATGCAACTCAAACAGAACCCAGCAACAGGAAGACCGATGCGGTAACAAGGCAAAGTGATTTTGTTAAACCGAAACATGGCATTCTTATTTCAAATGTTTGCTTTTGTTTCATCATAGAGGAAGCCTATTAGCCTAACATGAGGGATGGGCATACCAAAACCCAGACGCTCTATCATGAATGCCAAATGAAATACTTTACTCCATGATGAATCAACAAAAGATAGTAGGAATGCGAGATGCGTTTCAAGCTTGGAAAAATAAAAGATTCAAAAGAAGAAATTACCAAACATGAATGCTTTTCATGGAACGAAAGAGAACAATATCTACCTGATGAGAAATATATAGGAACCTTCAGATTCATGCGTTCCCAGTAGTCTTCCAGCAAAATGAATAGCTCCTGATTAGATAGATTATCCAACGAATAAGAGTACAACAAGGATTTAAATTGCATGGAAACATAGAATAAAAGGAGTAAAATGACCACTTTATAAGAATCTGTTAGAGAGAACCATAATTCAGTTCAACGCTACATAAAACATCAAAGATATCTGATGGTTATGGAAATAATCAGTCAAGCTTAGTCAATGCATTCTTATGGCCTTAGTACCTGAGCTCTTCCAAGTGCAAATGTAGGAATCAGGACCTTTCCTCCAGCAACGACACAGTCATGAACCTACATGAGCAATTTCAGTTGGTACTTTTTCAAGGGACACAAACATTAATTTACATGAGAAATTTCAGTTGGTACTTTTCAACGGACACAAACTTGGATTAATTTGGACACTGGAATTCTTCAAGAGTTATAAACATGCAATAAAGCATCAGTTACATATAAAAAGCAGAACACATACTACATTTAATCATGCAAGATACACAAATTTTTGACGTCACGGGCCATTGATGGCTCTCTTTCATGGCAATGATGCATTGCTTCTAGACACGGGAAAAGATTTCAGTAATATCTCAAGTTCTATAAAAGCCAGTATTTGGAAGATTTTCCTTTAGTTCAACAAAACAGTAGCAGATCGATAAGGCTATCTCCTAAGGGGTTGATAAGCTTTTGCTCTCTATCAAAAGCAATTCTAGTCCTCGCAGAACATCTATGCTATGAAAATGGACTTCACTGATCTATTCTACATCCATGAATAACATGCAGTGATCAATTAAGCAATTCCCGGCTCTATGTAGAGCAATTCTAACCACTATAGTATGATGAAGCACAACATTTCATAACCAGAGTTCCCCCAAGCTCCAAATTTCCACAATTTACATGTGTATCCACTATTGCTAGAAATTTATCTGTCTAATGTCATGGTGTTTTCAATCATAATAAAGAGCAAGTATAGATAGTACCAATTAAACATTCTAGCTTGGCAAGCATGTCAATGAAAGAGACAACACGTGGATCAATGAAATGGAAGAAGTCATGGATTATAAGAAATATGATAGAGTTGTTACTTATACATACAGCTTTCAGAAACTTTCTCTCACTAGCATATTTTGAATCACGTACAGTCGTTGCATAGGTAGACCTGTTAAGCACATATAAAATCATGATCAAAAGGAGTGATTTCAATTGAGATCTGGAAGAGCTGGTTTATCTCAAATATTATAATAAAAGTACAATAGTCCACCGATAGAAATGAATAAGTTGTCCAGCATTTAAACAAAGACACTACCATTGCATAAAGAAAAGTGTACAGGAAAGATTTTCATCAAGCGAAGCGATATAAAGAGGAGCAGGAGGAGGAAGAGGAGGAGGAGGAGGAAAGGGGGGAGGGGGCGGTTGTTGACATTACAACACACATTTATCTAATGAGATTGATCACTAATGAAACATCAACCGTATAAAACCACTTACTCTGTTATAACGAGGTCTAGTTCTAGTGGATCAATTTGTGCCGCCCCAAGATGTCTATCTGGAGTCATATTGTAGTCTCCTGTGTAGACCATAGATGCGTCTCCTACCTTTGCATAAACCATTGCAGCTCCAAGAACCTTGAGGGAATAAGAGGTATTAACATAACACAAAAGTTAACAAACTGAATGTAACATATCTACCTAAGTGTAAATTTTAATCTTACGTGTCCTGCATAGTACGCACGAATTTGAAGATCCTTACCAACTTGTATATTCTGCTTCAGATCAATTGGGGTGACTGCATAAGGAAAATTAGGAAAAATTTATCACATTTGGCAGTCATACACAAATTGAAATTCCGGAGAGTATAGCTCATTTGATATATTCATGAAATCTCAGGCGATAACTGTCAAACTTCATATTGTAGTCAGTTAAAATGAATTCAACTATTAACGTCACGAAAAATATGCCTTCACAACTTTTGGCAATGAGTTGCTAGTTGCAGTAAAACATCTCAAAAAAAATATAAATTTATCTATAAGCACAACACAGTACTTGGTTGATGCTCACCAGTCCATTGGCTAATCCTATTCATTAAGTCAATTAACAATGTCACCCGCCATTGCACTGGGCTAATCAACCTTTTCAGAACTGATTGTCAGTTCAGAACTCTGTCAACTATCCAGTAGGCATGCATTTACTGACAGAAACCAGAGTTCTATAGAGCAGAACCCTACAAAGCTAAAAATGGCAAAGGACCCATACCTTTCTTCATGCACGCAGAAATATCTTCGGCAGTAAACTTCTCTTCCACACCTCTACCAACCGATATCCTCAGAAAATCCTCCAACATCAAAGGAGCCAATGCCTTTGTCGGGTACTACAGACGGAACAAACATACTGCTAAGTACAAGAATATGAACCAAAGAAGAATCCGAAATTATTGTGAAAACTATCATTCTCTTCCCACACCAAGGAATATACTCCACAATGTAATTTTAACTTTCTGATGAAAAATTACCGTCATGTAAATAGGACCATTATAACCAACAACTTCAGTGAAGTAAGGAAGCGCGCCAATATGATCCAGATGACTGCAATAAGAGTCCCACATCACACAACGAAATTAAAAGAATCACCATAGCAAAACTAGTGTGAACAGAGCAAACAAAAACCTTGAGCCACACTTACAAGTGAGTGATAACGACACAATCTAGGGAGCCATCAATGAGGGAAAAATCAGGATAACGCTCTTCATCACTGTGACCTAGGTGCATCCCACAATCAAACATGATCCGCATCCCATTGATAGTTACTATCACGCAGCTCTTCCCAATTTCCTGCCCGGCCCCTGCAACCGGCCATCATTCATGAGAAAATCACTTAGGTAGAAAACTGGAGAGCAGACAGCAGACGAAGTAAACGTACCAAGAACTAAGCATTCGATGCCCATGGCAGGCGCACTCTGTCTGATCTCAATGAGGAGAAGAAAAGGACAGGCCTGCGGCGGCCACCGTAGGACGGGCAGAAGTTTTCCTAAGAAACGAAGCCACCGACCGGCAGCAAGCGGTTGAAGAGGGAGATCGTCGGAGCTGGTGGTCGGACAGTTACTGATTGCGAGAGGTCGGTGTCGGGATAAGAGAAACCCTGGGTCATTGATACCCAAAAAACCTGTATCCGCCCATAAACCCTTTCTTTGGTCAGGTGGGTCGGGTGGGATTGTGCGGGTGGATTGCAAAATGGGTTAATACTTTATTTTGGCATGAACTATGACCATATAATCAACTTTGGTTCGTGGTTTCAGAAATTAACATTTTGGTATCAACCATGTAATATATAAACTCAATTGGCCTAACACCTAGTTTGACCGTCAATTTGGATGGTCAACACCATTGACCGTTAGTCAACACACCATGTCATTGCCACGTCAGCATAAAAATCATTAAAAAATTCAAATGCAAACCATTTTTTTTAATTTTTATTATTTATAATCAAATTAAAAAACATAAAATAAATTTATTTTTGTGTAATTTGAAAATGATAAATTTTATAAATTAACCAAAAATTATCAAATTATGTTATATATTTAACACTACACAAAAATAAAATCTATAATTTATATCATGTTTTTTAAGTTTATAATATTTAATTTAATAATTTTTGTTTAATTTATAAAATTTATCATTTTCAAATATCCCAAAAAATAACATGGCGTGTTGACTAATATTTTATATTTTTTAAATTTTAAATTTTTGTTAATTTCAAAATGATAAATAATAGAAATTAGGAAAATAATTTGATTTTGATTTTTTTAATAATTTTTAGGCTGACGAGGCAATGACATGCCGTGTTGACTAACGGTCAACGGTGTTGACCATCCAAATTGACGGTCAAACTTTGTGTCGGGCCAATTGAGTCTATATGCTGCATAGTTGAGGCCATGATATTAATTTCTGAAACCACATGCCAAAGTTGATTATATGGTCATAGTTCGGGCCAAAATAAGGTATTAACCCTTGCAAAATCTATCTATCTATCTACAAAAGATATAAAGGAGATTCATGGGTTGGGATTGGAGCATTTTGAATTTCCAGCCCTTAGAGCACTTCACGGATGGGCATTTTTGTAATTGCCGTGGACTTAAATGAGGCTGTGCGTTTTGCACCTTCCTCTGCTGTCAGACATTTAGTAATTTGGGGTTTATTTGTTATTTGACGTTTTATATTATGTTGGCTATTTTGGGAACTATTGAGGTTAAATCGGTTAGGTTAAGTCTTTGGGTAGTTATAGGGAATTAGTCGGTTTATATATATTCTGTGTTAGGCATAAGCTAGGGTTAAGCAATAACAACAGAATTATTCCCTAAAGCTCTCTCTCTCTCTCCCTATCATAGCCGAACCCTCTCTTCCCCTCTCCAACTCGTCGGCCACCATCCCGGTGACCGGAAACCTCTTCTCTCAACCCTAATTCCCCAATTCTACCTCATCCCAAATCCCTAATTCTCATACCAATCACGATCATCAATCGCACACCTAGATCCGTGCTCTTTCATCTGCCCAGCAACTTGACCGACCAATATCTGGGCTAGGCCTCCTCTTATGTTGCAATATAGCGGCCTGATATGGCCCAATAACTCAATGTGGCCCAGGCTTATCTCCAAACCAGCGCCCTCATCCCTTCTCTTCGGTATTTGCCATCATTCTTCCAGTAATGCCGCCCAAACGAAGAGATGTTCCTGATCGCCCAAACGAAGGGTTGTTCTGATCGACCAAACGCCAAGGAACAAGGTCCGGCTAAATCCAGGTAAGGGGGAATCTTTTGGGCGGCAGTGCTTGATTTAGCCATATTTCTTGGACTTAAATTATTTTATTCCAATACACCCTTTATCTCATATGTCTCCAGGACTGACTTCAATGGAGCCCAATCAAGATAGAGATGTTCATGCCATGCCAGGATTGATTGGGAAGCATGTTCATCACTCACGACATATATGTATTTGTCACCAATTATGTTTTTTTTACAGTATTTCATCAATTGTTTCTTTAATTAGGTCTAATACACAAGTTTAACCTTCACTACCTATATATGTTTTTAACCTTGACTGCCTATATATGTTTGTCCTCTTCTCTTTATTATCAGGGTTGATGCGAGCAATCTTTAACCCACCGAGACCCCCGTCCAAAAGACAAACTGATTCTGAATGGGAGCGGCTTAATCAACGTAGCCACCGATCACCGGCTGAACTGTATTAATTTAGTACTCCGTTTTGTTTTTTCTGTTTCGTAATTTCTAAAACATTGATATGACATTTATGCATAGATTATTTCTTTCAACACCCAAGTTCAACATATTAATCGGTTGATAGCTCAATTGCACCGCAAACACCGCCGTATTATCTTGGATAGTTGCTCTGGGCGGATAGTTGCACACAATTCACTGGGTAATTTTTTTACCTATTCAGTCCACTAACTAATCTACTGATGTGTCCATCATGTTTCACTACGTAAATCCACCATTATTTGTTTCCTATCCAGTGCACTAAATATTTTACTAATCACAAACTCAGATTTTTTGAAAAACCAATTTAATTAAGGGTACATTCTTGCATTCTAATGGGTGTCATATCATATCTCCTAAAATATGTTTGGTTATTACTTGATGGTGGATTGACTGTTGAGGTCATCGGCAGGAAATAGTTATAACTTTTCCAGATCAATCCATTGCGTCCAGAAATTGTTCAAGGATTGCAAGATATGTTAGACAACAACAATGTTTTGGTCCATACCTTTCGAATGGCTAGACAAAGGATGAATGAGGCGGGGGTTCAAGAGGTCAAGATCAAATTGTTTGCCAACCGTGCACATGATGGAAGAGAATATGATCTACCTATGGGGAATGATGTAGCAGCATTGATTGTTGATGAAACCGGTCAAGATACATTTCAGCCAGATATTATTGTTCACTACAAGTGCTCTAAGCTGGAGAGAATCAATTTTCACCATCCTTCTTTAATGGCGTTACAATATCCACTCCTATTCCCCTACGGTGAGGATGGATGGCATCCAGGTATACCCTGTATTGACGATGAAGATGATGATGAAGAGAATCTTTGGAATGACAATACTTTGTCTCAATGTGATTACTATGCATATCGACTGCAAACCAGATTTGATCAGTCAAATGCATTACTCCTAACTGGGAAATTATTTCAGCAGTATGTTGTTAACGCATACGCATTAGTTGAAGCAGAGCGACTTGAATGGATCCGCAATAACCAATCTAAGCTTCGTGCCCATTATGTTAGTGGGTTGCTCGATGCATTTTTGCGTGGTGACTCTGATCTCGATTTGACTGAGAAGCATGTTATTTTGGCTGCTTCTCATACAGGTAGTCCACGTTATAAGTATGAGAACTTTCAAGATGCAATGGCAATTTGTAGGTGGCTGGGATACCCCGATTTATTCATAACATTCACATGCAATTCAAATTGGCCAGAAATCCAATTTATGGTGGACCTGATCAACTCAGATGGTCGAAAAGATATCAATAGATAGGATATTATTGCTAGAGTCTTCAAGCTGAAGCTGCATCAATTAATGTCTGAAATCAAAGATAAGAAAATTTTTGGGGCAACAACTGGACGTAAGTTATATTCTCCATTACTACTTTATTGGTTTGTCTTTGTTTTTTTTTATCCGAATACTGACACTTTTTTTTTCAAATTCGAATAGTGCCACCCAGTGTAGTCCGCCTCCATTTGTTGTAGTTGTATTTCCAATCTAATAATTGATGGTGGAGATTGATTATTTCCATGGCATACTTTTATAGCTCATGGGGAAATAGAGAACACGTGTATGTGATGCAAGATGTGGGTCTTGGTGGAGACAAATTTTGTTGTCCTTCTCATATGCTAATTAAATGACCTTTTACAAATATATATATATATATATATATATATATATATATATATATATATATATTATGTCTCTCTTGTTGACCTCTTTAATTATTCATTCTTATTGGTTTCTATACACAATAACGCCTATTTTGATGTTCGCAGATGTCATGGCAATATAATTTCAGAAACAGGGCCTTCCTCGTGCTCATATATTGGTGTTTCTAGCTTCAGACTATAAACTTAGTGGACCAAAGGAAATTGATTCCGTAATATCCGCGAAAATACCAAATCGTGATCTTGACCCGGAGGGTTACCGAGCTGTAACTTCATTTATGTTGCATGGTCCATGTGGAGATTTGGGCCGTAATGCTCCTTGCACAAAAGGCGGTGTGTGTACTAAACGTTTTCCCAAACAGTTTTGTTCACAAACAACAATTGATGATAATGGTTTTGCGAAATATCGTCGTCGTGATACTGGGATATCTTTCCAAGTCAATTCGGTGCCATTGGATAACCGCTTCGTTGTTCCATACAGTAGGCAGGGGCGGATACATGCAGGTTTAGGGGTGTCCCGGGACACCTCTAAAATTTGGAAAAACGATTATCCAACTTTCGATAGTAGTTTGTGTATGGGTATAAAAAAATTAGTGATAGTGGGACACCCTTAAAATATGGAAAATGATTATCCAACCTCCTATAGTATTCTGCATATGGGTACAAATAATATTTAAGTGATAGGGTCTATGTGATTTGAACTTGGGAACACTGCTACTATTAGTAAATATAGTTTCAATTAGACTACAACTCATTTGTAGTTATGTTTTAGATCAAAATATAAAAGTAAAAGACTATTCTTATCCCCAATTATTTTCAAAACCTAACGATTAAACCCAATTACGGGTTACCCTTGTCTAGTAGGATATGTCACGAGAGATTTGTTGAGCAGTGTATACACCGAATGTATTTTACCATTCTTTCATAATACGGAACATGTTTGAACTTTTATTCTAACTTTTACTAGTTTAATATTTTCATATTTAATAATTATTTGATTTAATTTTTGATTTAATTTTTTTAAGAGGACACCCCTATTTAAAATTCATGAATCCGCCACTGACAGTAGATATTTATTATTGCGTTTCGATGCGCATATAAATGTTGAATTCTGTAATAAATCCAGGTACGTCCTCAAACATTATACTTTTATATCATTCTCAACCTGCCAATAGTCTTGCAATTATGGAAATGGTTGATTATATGTTTTGACAACCGCCATGAAAGTCTCGATTTCCTTAAATTCATTCAACTTTCTGGCATGCTATTAAATATCGCTATTCCTAGCCTGCATTCTTCAACTCCATGGTATTGGATATTCGCCTATGTCCCGCTGATTCCAAAGCCTGAATTTAATTGTTTTTTTATAAAGAACAGAAATTAATTGTTGCATGGTAGAAGGGAAGGTGTCCAAAAAATAGTTCTGTTAAAAATCAAAATTAATTTTTCTTGAAAGAGCTGGGTAGCAGGCCATTTGGTCGAAAACAAATAGCACACCACCATCCTTCTTTTTTTATTACTCCTGTCTATCACGTGAAGTTCTTAGTTTCTTCCATTTGCAATGTTTTTAGAATGATATACACTACCTAATAAAGCTTTGCTCATTATTGCAGGGCAATCAAATATCTATTTACGTATGTTAATAAACCTCAAGATCGAGCGAAGGCTTCACTGGTTGGAAACCAAAGCAATGATGGCCCGCAACCCAGTGCATCAGGATCAAATCCTGCCCCACGTATTGATGAGATAAAAGCATATTTAGATTGCCGATACATAACATCTGGTGAAGCATGTTGGAGGCTGTTCAAATTTGATGTTTATTCCCAATATCCGTCAGTCCTGTGTATGTCGTACCATCTTCCAGGCCAGAATGTAGTTATCTCACAGCGAAGCTCAAACCCTCGAGGATTGCTTAAGTCAAAACGTGCCCAGACTTCTATGTTGTTGGGATGGATGAAAATGAATCGATTCTCTGCAGAAGCCAGGAAGTATACTTTTGTTGAGTTTCCCCAACATTATGTTTGGAATAAAACCAAACGGGAGTGGCACAAGAGGAAGAGCAAATTCTGCATTGGTTGATTATATTATTGCCATCCTTCACCAACAAATGACAGGTTTTACCTGCGAATGTTACTACATATTGTTCGTGGTGCTTGCAGTTTTGAGGAGATCAGAACAATGAATGGAGTTTTGTATAAATCTTTCAAGGAGGCATGCTATGCCCAGGGTTTATTAGCTGAAGATAATGAATGGAATGACTGCTTGGTTGAAGCATCTGTTTGGGCATCCGGTAAAAAACTAAGATCTTTATTTGTCACTATAATTACTCAGTGCCAAGTTTCAGACATTGGCAAATTATGGGAGCGAAATTGGTCATTGTTAGCTGATGACATTTTGTACAACCGGCGGAAGGAACTTAATATGCCTAACTTGGAGATGACTGATGCTCAATTGAAGGAATATTGCTTGATTGAGATAGATAAATTGCTTGCACGCAATTGCAAAACTATTTCTGATTTTCCAGGATTACCAGTTCCCAATCCTGAAAGCATCCAAGATTCAGGAAATAGATTGCTTGCTGCAGAGCTTAACTACAATGCCACAAGTCTTCGAAATCAATTTGAAGGTATGGTTTCCAAGCTAAATGTCCAGCAACGATTAGCTTTTGATGAAATAATGGACTCAGTATATGGTGATAAGGGCAGTGCATTCTTCATTGATGGTTGTGGCGGTACGGGAAAGACATTTCTATGGCAAGTACTTTGCTTGAAATTACGTTCAGAGATGAAGGTTGTCCTGTGTGTTGCTTCTTCTGGGATTGCAGCCCTCTTGATGGATGGGGGAAGGACAGCTCATTCTCGGTTTCGTATACCAGTTGACATTGATGGTAGGTCTACCTGTCATATTGAACAAGGAACTGAATTAGCAGAGTTGATCCAACGTGCTTCCTTGATTATTTGGGATGAAGTTGTCATGTCACACAAACATGTTGTCGAAGCGGTGGACAAATCATTGAGGGATATCTTACGTTTTCGATATGAAAACATTGAAGGAAAACCATTCGGGGGTCTTACAGTTGTTTTTGGAGGAGATTTTAGGCAGATGCTGCCTATCATACTTAAAGGTTCACGAGCAGATATTGTGAACTCCTCTATTAAACAATCTTATCTTTGGCAATATTTAAGGTTTATTAAATTAGTCCAAAATATGAGACTCGCAGGAGACAATTGCTCCCCAGAAGAAGCGGCTGAGATATTTGATTTTCATAATTGGCTCTTATAGGTTGGAGATGGAGAAGATTCTAATGCCTTTGGCGAGTCTTCTATTCCAGTTCCTCAAGAATTATTAGTTCCCTGCACAGTTGATCTTGTGAATGATATTGTTGATTCGGTTTATGGTGATCTTAATACTCATGGAGGGGATCATAATTATTTTGTCAATCGAGCAATCTTAGCTCCGCATCATGATATGGTTTCTGCCATCAATGAACATATTTTAGCTCAATTTCCCGGAGATGAGGTCTCATATTTCATTTCAGACTCCATTGAGGTAGATCCTGGAAAGGAAGGAGTTGTTGATGCTGATTATTCTACTGAATTTCTTAACACATTGAAGGTTGGTAACTTTCCTGAGCATGAGCTAAAATTGAAAGTGGGATGCCCAGTTATTCTGTTGCGGAATATGGATCAAACTATAGGCCTTTGTAATGGCACCAGGATGGTCATTAAGACTTTGGGTAAGTGGTTTATTGAGGCAGAGTGATGAGTAGATTTTCGGTTTGGGCTTTTGAGTTTTGGGCTTGGGTGTTTTTTCCTTTTTGTTGTAGGTTTCCTTTGATTTTGGGGTTGGGGTAGTCGAGTAGGAGAAGGATTGAGGTTAGGATTAGGCTTTTCCAAGCCTATAAATATGTACCTCGGCATTAGTTTCGTATCAATCAAATAAATCAAAGATTTATAGACACCAACGTCTTTCTCTCGCTTGTGAGTTACAAGCAAAACCCTTGAATCGTGGGTTACGATTCATCAATTGGTATCAGAGCCTGGTTACGCATCCTACTGGGAAGGGTAACATGGTCCTGGACCTAGCCCCATACCTTGCCCTTGCACGCAATGCGAAGATAACACTCGAGCATACCAAGGTCGCCTGTGTGCAGCTAGCAAAGTCGCGTGAAAGGTTCACGGCATTCTGCCGCGAACGGGAGCTGAACGCCAACCACGCAATCATCTTTGGAGGAAAGCGAAGCGACGACGACGTGGTCCGTGTCGACGCCAATGAACCTAGGGCGGCGGAGGATATCAAGATCTCCGTCAACGAGATCGTGGGAAGGGAAACAGTACGCATCGGTGAACCTCACCGTTGCGAGGCTAATCCTTCGATCTGAAAGCTCCGTGAAGAAAGTCATAGTTGAAACTCCATCCGTGGGAGGTGAAGTTGTTGTTCAACAAAGAAGCTACGGGAAGGAGGTCATCGCAGCTAGAGCACGATCCAAGGGAGACGGTGCTGAAGGAAGTTTGCTGGGTTTGGTCGATAGGCCGCCAACAACACGTCGTGCGCCGGTGGTTCGCTTGGAATTTGATGACCCGGTGATAATTTTGTGGCGACCACTGCTTGTTCCTCCACATAGGCGAGCAACGCAGAGGTTTATTTGGGGCCAAGATGATGTACATGGAGGAGGTCTTCCACGACTCTTTCAATGTGGTCTAAGATATAGGAAGTTGGACATGGGTCGCACAAGAGACTGGAAGTTTCGGAAGCGACCAAAGCCTCAACGTCGCCGCAAGAGTTGTTGTTGTCATCGTCGTAGACCGCCTAGGCATGGATCGAACCTTGGAGACCAAGGCTCTTCGAGGGGGATGGATTGATGAGTAGATTTTCGGTTTGAACTTTTGAGTTTTGGGCTTGGGTGTTTTTTCCTTTTTGTTGTAGGTTTCCTTTGATTTTGGGGTTGGGGTAGTCGAGTAGGAGAAGGATTGAGGTTAGGATTAGGCTTTTCTAAGCCTATAAATATGTACCTCGGCATTAGTTCCGTATCAATCAAATAAATCAAAGGTTCATAGACACCAACGTCTTTCTCTCGCTTGTGATTTACAAGCAAAACCGTTGAATTGTGGGTTACGATTCATCACAGTGATCTTGACTGGTACCAATATAGGTGATCGTGTGTTCCTCCCCAGACTTACATTGGCAACATATTACAAGAGTCTTAACTTCACTCTCCTTAGAAGACAATATCCTGTGGCTATCGTCGTTAACCCGTGGACCTGCAGCATGGACCTGCAGCATTCCACACCCTTCCAATACCGTCGCGGCATCCAGTGGAGAGATAAACAGAGAGCAAGAACCATCGACTACATTGATTCGGATGCCATCCACCATAGTAGTACCGTCGTTGCCCTGATTCCCAGAAATGAAGTAATCAATTTCCAGTGCATCCTCCTCGCCAAAGTAGATGCGCTCGAGAAGAATGAACTTCTCGACGGACATACGGGGATCGCCGAAAAGCTTCCCGTGGATGAGGAAAACAAAGGGTTGTCTTTGATCCCTCCGTTTTCTGCCGTTGATGAGGGTATCATTGAAGATGCTGGAGAGTTCGATTTTAGTGACGCTAGGCGGGATGTGAACGCAGAACTCCAGATCGAAGGGTAAGAATAAGGAGGAGGTATAGAGAAGCTGCTAGGTCAAGTAGTTGGAAAGATTGGAGGGGAAAACTCAGAGAAGCATCTTGCTCTCTGTTTTCTATTTATACTACCAAGAGTTCAAAACAGTAAAAACGGAAATGAGTAAAACTGTAATTTCAAAGATAAATTAACTGTGCCTATACACGTGGCACTTAACGATTCTGTAACTTCTAACGGCTAGCAAACAGTAAATGAATTCTCTGTTCTTCATTTCTGCACTTCCTTTCCTTTGTTCTTCGAGACTGTCTGCAATCCTTGAGCTCCATTCTTCTGCTCTGATACTCCCCCACAAGTTGGCGAGTGCATATCCAAAACTCCCAACTTGTCAAGTAAGAATCTCAAACGATAGCATGTCATTCCCTTTGTAAACAGGTCTGCAAGTTGATCATCTGTTCTTACATACTCCAATTTGATCAAACCAGATTTCAATCTCTCCCTGGTAATGTGACAATCAATCTCAATGTGCTTTGTCCTTTCATGAAACACAGGATTTTCAGCTATATGAATAGCTGACCTGTTGTCACAGTAAACCTGAATTGGTAAGGGAATTTTCACATCCATCTCTGCAAGCAATCCTCTAAGCTACTGCAATTCACAAACCAAATGTGCAAGTGCTCTGTATTCAGCTTCAGATGATGACCTGGAAACAGTTGTCTACTTCTTAGACTTCCAGGTTATCAGATTGTCACCAATCAATGTGCAATAACCAGTAATCGATCTTCTTGTATCAGGGCAACTAGCCCAATCTGAATCTGAAAATCCACTTAACTTCAACTCAGAATCAGCTTTAAAAAGTAATCCTTGTCCTGGAGCATGCTTTAAGTACCTTAAGATCCTGTAAGCAGCTTGTAGATGCTCACTATGTGGATCCTTTTGGAATTGACACAACTGCTGTATGGCAAATGTCAGGTCTGGTCTAGTAATAGTAAGGTAATGTAGCCTTCCTACTAACCTCTTGTAGACTTCTGGGTTTGGTAAGGGCTCTCCCTGCTTAGCAACAAGTTTCAGCTTGTAATCAATTGGTGCCAGACAGTCCTTTGCCTCCAAGTAACCAGTATCCTCCAGCAGTTCCATGCAGTACTTTCTTTGATTGACATGAATCCCTTTGCAGTCTCTGTACACTTCCAGTCCAAGAAAAAACTTCAAATCACCAAGGTCTTTTACCTTGAATTCTCTTCCCAAGAACAACTTGAGCTGTTCTATATCTCCCAAGGAGCTTCCTGCAATCAGTATGTCATCAACATACACTAGAACAACCAGAATTCTTCCCTGAACCCTCTTAACAAACATCGAATAGTCAGAGGCTGCTTGAGCAAAACCATTCTTCAGTAAGGAGCTGGCTAACTTGGCAAATCATTGCCTTCTAGCCTGTTTTAGTCCATAAAGGGATTTATTTAGTTTCAAGACCATCTTGTTATCAGGTAGTTCCATTCCTGGTGGAGGTTTCATGTAAATTTCCTCATCAAGCTCTCCATGAAGGAAAGCATTTGATACATCCATCTGATGTATAAGCCAGTCATTGGCAGCTGCTACTGCAGTAATACTTTCACAGAATTAATCTTGGCAACTGATGAGAATGTGTCCAGAAAATCTATACCATAGATTTGTGTAAAGCCTTTAGCTACTAGCCTGGCTTTGAACCTTTCTATGGTCTCATCTGCTCTAAGCTTCACTTTATACACCCACTTACATCCAATGGCCTTCTTACCTGCTGGGAGATAAGCTGGTTCCCAAGTCTGATTTGCTTCAAGTGCATCAGATTCATCTTTCATAGCTTCTCTCCACCACAATTCTTTGCAAGCTTCTTCATAAGATCTTGGCTCTACAACAGCCATAGCATTCATCACATATGTCTTGTGTGCAGGTGGTAAATTTTCAAAAGTAACATAATTGGCCATGGATTACTTCTGAGCTGCTCCCACTTTGTAATCCTTATGCCAAACTGGAACAGTTTTGTGCCTATCAGACTTTCTCAACTCAGGGCCAATTCCTTCTCCATCTTCAACATCAAGTTGCTCAACTAATTCATCATCAGGGTCACCCCCTTCACAGTTCACTCCTAGAGACTCAACTGTTTCATGAACTGAGGTTTGAGGCAATGTGTCTGGGGAAGGAGAAGAAGGAAAAGAAGGTGATGAACTAGATGGTGAATGATCAGAAGAGGTGGAAGGAGGTGAAGTCTGAGTTGGTGGAAAGAATGATGGAGGGTGAGTAGAAGGTTGAGGAACATCAGGAAAAAGAGGGGCAGTAGATGGAGAAGGATCAGGTGGTTGTGAAGAAGAGGAAGTTGAGGATTTTAGAAAGGGAAATATGGTTTCATAGAAAACAACATTCCTAGAAACAAAGGTTTGGTGTGTATTGAGATCAAACAATTTGTAACCCTTGATTCCAGTGGGGAATCCAAGGAAGACACACTGCCTAGCCCTAGGGCTGAATTTTGTTCTATCTCTCAGTAGTGTGGATGCATAGCACAAACAACCAAACTCCTTAAGCAAATTCAAGTCTGGTTGTTTGTGATATAACAGCTCAAAAGGTGAAACTCCATCTGTCACTGGTGAAGGCAGTCTATTAATAAGGAAAACAGCATGTAGAATGCAGTCACTCCAAAAATGTAAGGGTAGCCCTGATTGGAAACGTAGTGCCCTGGCAACATTTAGAATATGCTGATGTTTCCTTTCAACACGAGCATTCTGCTCAGGAGTTTCAACATAGGAGAGCTGGTGCTCAATTCCATGTGTGCTATAGAAGTCTAACATGTGAAATTCATTCCCCTGATCACTTCTAATCACTTTAACAGCCTTATCAAACTGCTGTTTAACCATAACACAAAAGGATTGAAGAAGAGAAGAAGCTTCAGACTTCTGTCTCATTAGATAAACCCAAACACTTCTTGTGTAATCATCCACAATAGACAGAAAGTAAGAATAGCCCTCATGGGATTTAACAGCAAGGGGTCCCCATATGTCAACATGGATTAATGTAAAAGAAGAAACAACTCTACTATCACTAATAGGAAAAGGAAGTTTCTTTTGTTTAGCCAAATGACAAGTCTGGCAATGTCTAACAGAAATCCTATTACATCCAGTAGCTTGATGTTCTCTTTCCCTACTTGGATGTCCCAGTCTCCAGTGCCAAAGATCAATCTGATGTGGTTCAAAGTTATAGGTGGTTGCAGCTTGATGAGTGTGAATGACAGGTGAAGGTCTTGGTGTGGTGATGAGATGGTAAAGGCCTCTATCTTGTTTTGCTGAACCAATCAGGTTCTTGGTTGTTTGGTCCTGAATATGACAAGAGTCAGATTCAAATAACAAAGAAATGGGCAGGTCATGGGTGAGTTTACTGATGGAGACTAGGTTGAAAGTAAATCCAGGGACTAAGAGGACATTGTGTAGGATTAGACCATTAGGTAGTTTGACTGAACCTACATGACTCACTGCTACCTTAGAGCCATTAGGCAGATAAACAAATTGGTTAAGGACTGGTCTGGCATCTAGAAATACAGCAAGGGAACATGCTATATGATTTGATGCTCCTGTGTCTAAAATCCAAACTTGTGCTAAAGCCATTAATCCATGCTGAGCATATGAGGAAAGAACATATTTACCAGCATAGGTAGGATGTGATGGGAGGTGCTGTGAGACTGAGTAAGAGGCATGCTTGATGGAAGGTGAAGCTGGTGGTGATGGACTCATACTATCAGGCTGATGCAAAAGAAGTCTCAGCTTGTTTATCTCTTCAGAAGTGAAATTGAGAGATCCAGAAGAGGATGATTTACTGTCATAGCCAGCACTGTGTCCTGAGGAAACAGAATCACCACTTTGTGACTCAGATTGAGACACTGAACCAACAAAGGTTCCTCCCTCACCCATTCGAGCCTTCTTGTTCTTCAACCTGTAGCATTCTTCCTTTAGGTGACCACTCATTTTGCAATATCGACAAAACTTGCCTTCCTTAGCAGATTCAACCTTGTTCTCTTTGTTTGGGGTGGAAGACTTGTTCTGGTCACCTTGTGCAGCCAAGGAAACAGACTGGATACCCCTGGTACTTTGACCTTTGTCACCCTTCAACTTCTGCTCATGTTGCAATATATCATCTACAGCAGTTTCTACAGCAGGTAAAGGCTTCATCATGAGAAGCTGGGTTTGAACAACATCAAACTCAGGCCTTAACCCCTTAAGAAACTTGATAAGATAATCTGTTTCCAACTTCTGTCGATAAGCAACTACTGCAGCACACGACCTAACTCTCACAGCAACACAATCACACTCAACAACAGGACTATACTGTTGAATCTCTTCCCACAAACCCTTAAGGGTGATATAGTACTGAGTCACACTCATACTACCTCTTTTACAAGCAGTCATTTCATCGAAAAGATTAGCCAGTTTAATTGCATTAGATCTGCCAAAACGATTCTTCAATTCTTCCCAAACAACCATAGCATTCTCATGTTGTAAAACACTTCTACTGCTATCCTTATGTACTGAATTCAAAATCCAACAGAGAACCATGGTATTGGAAGCATCCCATAAGACAAAGTCAGGATGGGTACGATCAGGCATGGGAATCGAACCATCAATGAAACCCAGCTTGTGCTTGGTCTTAAGAGCCATACGCACAGCTCGTTGCCAGGTTTGGTAATTAGATCCATCCAAGCTCTCAGCAACGATGGACTGTCCTAGATTCTCACTAGGATTAATGTAATATGGACTTCCAAACACTAAAACCAGATGATTGTTGTTACCATTCTGCTGTTGGCGACCTTCACTGTTTGAGTTGTTGTGAACCTGGCCTCCGCCGCTACTGGTCGCAGAGGTGAAGGTGCCGAATGGAATGGGTCCTGAGCCCTGAGATCCTGGTGGTGTTTGCGGAGGTGGATTGTTCGCCATAGCAGAAGAGAAAGTTAGAAACGGGTTAAAACCGCTCTGATACCATAAGAAGAAGGAGGAGGTATAGAGAAGCTGCTAGGTCAAGCAGATGGAAAGATTGGAGGGGAAAACTCAGAGAAGCATCTTGCTCTCTGTTTTCTATTTATACTACCAAGAGTTCAGAACAGTAAAAACGGAAATGAGTAAAACTGTAATTTGAAAGATAAATTAACTGTGCCTATACACGTGGCACTTAACGATTCTGTAACTTCTAACGGCTAGCAAACAGTAAATGCATTCTATGTTCTTCATTTCTGCACTTCCTTTCCTTTGTTCTTCGAGACTGTCTGCAATCCTTGAGCTCCATTCTTCTGCTCTGATAAAGGGCGCGGGCACGCTTCTCGGGACGAAACGAGCTAAATAGCCCTCCATTGTCGACGTCGTCCTTTCTGCGCCGGCGAGAGGAAGGCGGTTGAATTGAATCACCGCGAGGTGGAGAGAGAAGAGAATTAGGGTTAACGAGGGCGTAGAATGGTGCAGCAGCCTTCAATATTTTGCGAGTTTTTCAAAAGGGAAAATGTTTTTTTTTTTTTTACATTCTGGAGTAATCATCCTAAGTTCAAGGAGATTCTGCAAATCACATAACATGACACATTTTATCGAAGCCCATTCAGCAGCATAAATCATAATCTGTTATTAACCATGAAAATATCATGGTCCGGATCTGCAATTACACAATTCAACCAACAGTTTTGACAACGAGCAGAGCATTGGCTTTCTTTTTGTATTGCTTGAATTTGGCGGCTGGCATCTTTGCATAATTGGAGTGAAGAGTCAACCCATCAATATTAGCGGTTCATTCGTCGAGAAAAGGAAGGAAGGAGGGGCCTCGAAGCATTGTAAAGGTACTGAGCAAGAGACCAGAAACAAAAGAGAAAAGAGCAAGCAAGAATCAGATTTCCACGGCTGTCAGCAAGCAAAGTACATTATGGAAAGATTTATGCAAAACACTTACACAACAGTAAACGGCAAATGGTATCAAATCCTTTGGTAGGGTTTCAGACGAATCCTCTTCCCATGAGAATAAACAATTACCTGATTGCCAGTGACGTCCCACCTCTCAGGCCGCGGGCTTCTTTACCAACTAACTAACCAGTAGTAGGCTTTGTATTGGAGCTGCAGATGCTGCTAAAACCATGTTGATAATCTGATCATACCCGTCGTGCCAAGTAGCCATGCACTCGCAGATATCCACGCATTGAGTTTGAATTTGTTCTTTCAAATCCAATGAACATTTTACCGAATTTGTTTTGTGAATGAATTGAATTGCAACTCAAAAAAGTCTATCGTTTTTAGAAACTGCTAGACGGTTTTAGCGGTATAAAATGATTGAACAAGTTGTCATCCAATGTCCACCCACGCTTAAAGTTCTACCCCATTGGGTTCCGCTATGAACCGCAATATATGCTGCTCTTGGGTCGCCAATTTCCTGACGCTTGTTTTTCAGAGCTTTACAGAACGAATTATACCACACTGCGTCCTATTGGAACCATAATCCCACTGCAGAGCGCAGCAGCCATAGCGAAGCTGATCCGTTCATTTTTTTTTTCACTTCCTGCAGAAGCCCATGTTGGAGCCAGAACTGCTTTCACCTAATTAACATCTTTCACATGCATGCTAATGGGAAAACGAATGTCCAATCTTTACTTTTGTGTGAAGAGTGCTCCCTAAATCTGATGCCTTCCCCTGATTCCTCCTCCAGTCCCCTGTTTTCTTTCCCCCACTCTACTTTCTCTTCTATTTTGCTTCAATGGTGGGGTTTTCCAATCTTCCATAAACCTGTGCCAACCATAATTGGTATATAAAAGCCACAGTTTTGGTACTGTTCATTAGTGGCCCACACGTTTCCTATTTGCGACTGGTGGAGGCCCAAATGTTTGGTCTTAAGTGACCCACGTGCTCGCCTTCTCCTCTCACAAAGAGATCTGCCAATCTCTTTTACCCCACTCGCTAACAAAGAAACCCTGAGCTTTAGCTTTACCAATTGGACAATCCCCCACCTCTTCCTCTTCATACGCAACCATCTATCCCTCTCTCCTTCCTCTGTATCTCCTTTCACCCCTTCTCTTCCCTCACCTGCTCCCCTGTCAAGTTTCACTTGCCATCTCTCTTGCACAATTTTTTTGGGTGCTCTTCTCCTCAGCCATAGGTAACTCTTCATTTACTTTTGTTGCTTGGAATCCATTCCCCCTGCTTTTGCCATTGCTGATCTCCTTTTGTGGCATTTTCGGTTGAATCCCAATCTCAAACTCATCTCTCTCTTCCACCCTAGAATCTCATGTTTCGCAGCATACTCTATACGGCAGAATCCCAGGTCACGCTCTTCCTCTCCTGCTGTCGAAGAAGAACGAGAAGAGGAATCACAGGTCTCAATCTCTCACTCTGTCCTACTGTTGGAGAATGAAAAAAAAGGAGAATCATTGGAAAAGAGAAAGAAGATGAAGAGTCATTTGTTATCATTCTGTTTCTAGCCCGATGAGTTACGCAACAGTGATGCAATCTCCGACAAAGGGAGATCACTCTGTGGGATTGGGTCGATCGGCCATTGACGGCAGAGAAGGGTGACATAGCACCAGAAGCAGGGAGAAGATATATCCCAACCTTACAAGAGCTCCACGCTTACACGAGGTGACTTCCCTTCTACTCTCCTCTCTCAACTTTACCAGAATTATTGGGTCTCTCTCATCGCAATCTTAGTTGCTTTGTACAGTACCCCATTTCCCTTTGGTTGCGCCACACTAACAAAAAACTGATTCATGAAATGAAACGGAAACGATGCTGGGCCTGTTGGAAGTGACTTGGTTCGACAACAAGCTGGGAGCACCACAAAAGATTTTTGATTAAACGTACGAGGTCACTTCCCTTCTACTCTCCTCTCTTAACTTTACCAGATTATTGGGTCTCTCTCGTCACAATCGTAGTTGCTTTGTACAGTACCCCATTTCCCTTTGGTTGCGCCACACTAGCAAGAATCGACTCATGAAACGAGACGGAAGCGATGCTGGACCTGTTGGGAGTGACTTGGTTCGACAATAAGCTGGAAGCGCCACAAGAGCTTTTTGATTCAACGTGCTTGGAAGTTTGTCGATTCAGGTTTAGTCTGGTTTGGAATTTCCTATGCTTTTGCTGTGTTGGTGTTGATGTCAGGTCATTTCCGCAAAAGGATCCATTTGGTTGCTGTTTGAAGGGCTTTTGCTTTCTTTACGAGTTTCACGGCCTAACTCTATTCCCTGTTTACATTGGGTGACTCATAATACTCATTTTCTGATTTTCATTCTTAAACTGGAAACCTTTAGTACCAGCTCGAACTCTTTTCTTTGAGGATGAAGTTCTTAAAATTGTTACTGTAATGAATTTTGGCCTGAATTTGACAGCCTTAAGGTTGACCCAAAAAATGCATTTTCTACCATGATGCTCATGTTACAATGTTGCTTGGTGCTCTCAAGGAACTTCTGCATATGGATTTTTTTTTTTTAGATTTGAAATCAAAGAGATTGCAGAATTAGGGTACATTTAAAAATTGAAATGGATTTTTGCAGGGTATGGATCAGAGGAGGAGCGGCCATGAATGAGCTTTATGCTCATGTATCAACGTTGCTTGGTGCAGATGAGAGCCACATTGCAGGTATCAATCATATTTTATGCCTCTCAATGAACTTTTGCATATGCGGTTTTTCATTATTGGATTTCGAAAAAACAAACGGGGTGTTGGGAACGTCTGATCCCTATATTTCAACTGCAAGATGAAATGGGGAATGGTGTAAAAGGTGTGATACAAGAAGGTGGACAAGGAGGAACCAAATTTTGGGATTGATGTAACTCATGTCTTTCCTGCAGGTTTGGCTGTTTCACGCTAATGCCAGTCCTTGATGGATGTGGAAGCTACAAGGCGAAGATCAGGTAAGTGTTTTGGATTCGTGTCCCTTGGGAAATTCCCCGAGTATGCTGAGTTGTTCATGTATATTCTTGATACTTTTACCATATAGTTTGCAGCTGGAACTCAAAGTAGATCTAATCCTCTCTCCATTCATTTTGATTGCTCGCCAGGTTTTAAGATACGAATGGCAAAACGTATATGAGAGTGCTTTATGCTTTTGTTGCTGGGTCTTCTCCATGGCAGCTTTAGCATGGACCTAGCCTTATAGAGTGATGGAGAAGAAATGACTGTCACAAGTGACACTTTATTCTTCAGAAGGTGCGATTCAACAACTAAACTTGCAAAGTAACTATCAGCAGCCACCCAAACTTTTTAGAAAGTAATATGTTGTGCCCAATCTGTCAGTCTTATTGCTGCACTTTTTCAAAGGAATTGCTCTTTATGGTTGATTTACATAGCAAATCATTATTCTCAACTTATGCTTGCAGTTTCTGCTGCTATTTCTTTTTCCAAACTTGGCCTTATTTGCTAATTGTCAACCCTTAATATGATTTGATAGAACCCTTTCAGATTTGCCTACCTTTTCTCATTTCAATTGCCAGGTTCTTTACTTGGAAGTAACACTTTTGCTTAATAAAGAACCTGCTCCACATGACTGTCTTTTTCTTATCCTAGAACTGTATTGTTGTTCCATAGATACTTCAGCTCAGTTTGTATTGACAAGATACATCTTAGTGGCGAGTTCCATATTTCTTTACGTTCCATTTTGTTTCATTTTCAGCTTATATGAGTCATATGAGTTTGTTCATATGGAGATTGCTCAGATCAACATGGGAATTTGAGGCTATCTTACTTTGACTTGATGCCCTGTTGGAGAGCAGTTGAGCCAATAGAGTTGACAAGTTATGAAAAACCACAATGCTGGTTGGTGTCTTTAGTTGACAAGGACCTAGATAGCTTTATTGGATTGCAATTCTACAGTCTGACTACTCGATAGTCTTACAAGGGTACACATTTGCTTTCTAGATGCAGCTAGATCTTTTTCATTTCTCGAGTTCAATGCTTTTGCCCCTTACGATTATAGGGCCATGTTTGGAGTCCTGAGTAGATCCAACTGAGCCAAAGAACTGTTTTTCCCTCATCGGGTGGTCATTGACAAGCTCCATGAAAGGTGCCTCACCAAATCAATAACCCTTAATGCTTGCTGATTTAAATGAATAGGTGATATTTGTTAATCACCTTCACTGGCTTTGAATTTCTTCGGCCACCATAAATAATGCTATATAGCCAAGTCCGGGTTTACTTTAATTAATTTGCTATATATGTTCATCTGTTTATATACAATAAACTAATGTCCTGCATTTTAGAGTCTTGGGGTAAGCAAGTTTATCTTCTCTTATATTTCAGCCATCCGTTTATGTTTTATTCTACCATGGCCTGTAACCGTTTCACGTTTTTTGTATTGGCCTGTGGAACTTATATATGAAAGCTAATCGGAGCCCGAGAATGGATGTTCTTTCAAGAATACCCTGTTATGACATCCAGACACAAGCTGTTATTCAAGTCGAGGATTGCATAATTTGGTGTTTGTGAATGAACTATGAATTTTTATAGAAGTGAAACAGTTCAAATTTTTTTTTTTTGCCACTAATATGTTGGTTGATTGATTGGAACGTGATTATGTTTATTCAAGGTATCCTTAAAGCATGTGACCAACAAATAATTTGTAACCATAGAATCAGAAAATATCTTCAACTGCAGTTTCTAATTACTCTATAGAATGTAAAACATGTACCCTATCAGAAGGTTTTGACTTTTGATATGTTTTGTTTCAGTTGTGCTAGGTTGGCTACAATTGAAGAGGGAAGAGATTAGTATGACTACTATAATGGAAAGAAGGGAGTGGAAGGACATAGGAAGGATTTCTCAGTCAATCGGTCATGCCAGGTTGATATACTGCCTTAAGTATGAACCTGCACATATCACTCCTTGAACATATAGTTCTTTGCTTTTCAAAACAAGAGGAGCATGACTTTATTTCCAATGATTAATGGGGAAGGATAAGCGGTTATGATGCTTTTTGTTATGTTGCCTATGTAAAAACTGTTATAGTTTCCCGATTGATTGATGTCACCTAATAATCACAATTGTCGCTGGAGATCAGATGCAAAGTTGGGGATTTCAACAAGTTAGCATTTGGTTCGTGTTTTTATTCATTTTCTGGATTTTATTTTGTAGTTTCACCTTTCATGCCAGCTCTCTCCCTATTTTTCCTTGGTTGTTTGGTTGATTACAAGTTGCAGTTCCCTTCTGTGCTGGAATACTCCTGGATACTGTCGCTCCAAGCACCCTTAAAGGAAGGGGTAAGCAAAGTGAAAGCAGGATGTTGAAGGAGAGTGTGATAGGGAATTGACAGGACCAACTAATTCATTTCCCCTTTCATTATCTATTGTATTCAATTAGGTTAACACTTAGTGCTGTAACTTATAAGTGCCGACTGACTCAAAGATTTGTCAATGTTATTTCTATAATCCAATATGCAGACTTCTATTGTTAGTACTGTGTGTTGGATAGTGAATTATTATCGTCCTTTGTTAGTTATAATAATTTTGAGTTCTTTTTCGACTTAATGTTCTATTCTTGCTCATTTGCGAATTGCGAAGCGTAGCGAGCGGGTAATTGCTAGTATAAGTAAACAACTCCCTCCTCTACCATATTCGCCAGCCAATTATCTTCTGAATTGGGTTCCTTCCTCCATTTTACTTTCTCAGATCACCTCTGTTTTATCAATGGCGAACCAGCAACCTGCCCGCCCCTGGTTTCGGGCCGCTTCTCTCGCTCGACCTGCCCAGCCACCGCCTCAGCCCACGGCTCCGGCGGCCGAGGTCACCGCTCCACCGCAACCACGTCCGTTCCGGACTGTCTCTACGGTGGCTCCTCCCGCTGCGAACCCACCTCCGGTAACCCGCCCGACTGGTCCGCCTGCATTGCAGCCAACTGCGGCGGCAGCACAATCTGCAAGACCAACCAACGGCGGCGACTCTGTTCAGGCTTACCCAGCTGTTCGCACCGATGGCATTGCTGCTTCTTCCCTCCCGTCCTCTCCCAAACCTGCAATTACGCCCGCTCCTACTTCTTCTCTTCCATCTTCCCCTGTCCGTAAACCGGCAGCTGTTTCCTCCTCTGTCCCTGGCTCTCCGGTTCAGGCCCGAAAGATCTTTTCAGTCACTAATTCTCCGGTGAGAAACCCTGTTCCAACCGTATCTTCGGTTCCGAATTCTCCCAAACAAGGACCGGCAGCAGCACCACCGGCGACCAAATCTGTCCCGGAGCCGCCTCCGAGATCCGTCAATCCGGCGGCCGAAACCCCACCTCAATCACCCAAGAGAAACCCCAGTGCTCCACCTCCATCGCCTCTGACCCTGCCGCCGTCTCAATTGAAACCAGCACCCGAACCCCACTTTTTCCCCGAGGCAGAGCAGAAGACCGTGGTGCTCCAGAAGACGACGGAGAACCACTCTGCCACGAAGAAGTTCTGGTCCGGCTGGAGCGGATCTGAGGGCGGCGCTGGGAATCCTCTGATGGGTCTTTGACCAAAGGAAGAGAATCAGAAGGCGAAGAAGAATCCGTCCGATTTCGAAGACAAGGGGACCAAGATCATCACCATAGCCGGAGAAAACAGGGGAGCCCTGATGGAACTGTTCCGTTCTCCCCGGAAATCGGGGAATCCGTTGTTTCCGGGGAACCCTCGTTACCTCCACAGGAGCCTCGGAACCAGTTCCGGCAGCAGCAGCGGGGAAGACGGAGAGGGGAAGAAGAACAAGGCGGAGAGGAGAGGCGGATCGGGAACAGGGAAAGGAGCGAAGCCGATGAGCGCAGTCATGAACAGTAACGTCCAGGGGATCAACAACTCGATCATGTTCAATTCCTCCTGCAGCCACAACGATCCAGGCGTCCACGTGTCGCTCTCCAGAAATCCCTCCGACGGCGGCGGTGGATTGCATCACGGGAAGGACCACCGCAGCAATGGATATGAAAGCTAGAAACAAAGCTGGGATGTCATTCTCTTCATCTTCTTACTTCGCCCTTTCCTTTTCGTGTGTTTGAATTCTCAGCATTCCATAATAACCTACAAATTGACGCGGGAATAAACGGAATTGGCCTTCTGCTGCGATGTTCCATTCCTTCTTCGATCATTCGCTTTCTGTCTACAGCTTTACTTCAAATGGGAATGTAATCGGCTGGTCCCGAATCCTAGTTTTGTATAAGTTTTGGTGTTCTGTATCGCAAATTGCAGCTATGTTTCCTAGTGGACTATATTCTATAGATAATTGAAATGCTTATTTTTATAAGTTAAACGTGCAATCAACAAAGAAAAAATATAAACGACACAAGATTATGTAGTTTTTTTTGGTAGAACAAGATTATGTAGTTTACTAACACATATTGTGCCGATTATTTTTATAAGAAGGGTAGAACATATTGTATCGATATGAGTAGAGAGTACAGATCTATATAAGAACGGATTAACCTACCTACTTCGCACAATCAAGTTCTAAGTAATATCACATGTTATGATATTCGAGCAATCAATGAATCAAAGAAAATAAACAACCCTTGAGCATATGCGTAGAATGATGTGACATTCCTTTTTTTATATGATGTGACAAGAAACCTCGCTCTTTTAACCCTCAACTTACAATCCGTCACCTAATGGTTACAAACCTGGATGACGGTTGGTTAAGACAACAAATTCAGATATTGGCACAACAGAGACTTATCAGACAACTCAACCCAAAACAAATTTACAGAGCACACTAGAACAAACGGGAAAAAAGAAAGAAAGAATCGGTCTAACCAGGGTGGGGGAGAAATATAGGATTCTACCCGCGATTATGAAATTTACAGGAGGGGGAATCTGTAAAGACTTTGAAGGAAAATTAGGTACTCCCATGGGATCTCACAGATGAAATTGATTGTGCAGACCCAGAGGCCGTCGGACTGTTGAGTTCTCGATCTCCATCTATGGCTTTCGGTTTCCCACTTAATCTTTCCATGGCTTCATGACATACCTCGATGAACCATTCGTCTTCCGGTAGTACCCTGGAAACAAATTTCGCGACAGGAGAAAAATGTTCAGTCTTTGAGAAGGCCAAAACATTGCCAACAAGAAGAATGAGACTGATTATCTGGACTAGGGTTGAGTTTCCTATTGTTGAATCAAAAGAATGCATCAATTTGGCCCCGTTTGTGATCAATACTCTAGGAGAGTGTACAGAAAATTTTACCTGTCAGGATCCATCCCAGTACTGGAAAATGCTTGCACAGCCTTGTTAATGATCTCATTGAGAACCCGGTTCAAGTTTCGTGACAGGTAACGTCCTTGGGCGGCAAAGCACGAGACGAACTTAATATCAAGATAGAACTGGGCAGATAAATCATCATCATGAAATACAGCAGCATGTTAGAACTTGGAACAGAATACAGACAACACTTTTTCGACTATAAGGTTGTTGGTTTCATACCTGCTGTAAGCCCATAGGACCAAGCGGTCTCGGGCCTTCCTCAATGTCATCCCAAAAGCTTTGATCTTCTGATAGCCATAATATGACAGTTTCAGTCAGTCTCATCGACAGTAAAGTTGCAAATCTTTCTCTCCCCGCAAACATGTCTGCTGTTAAACTAGCCATCCTGTTCAGCTTTACAAAAAGTTCCTGCAATTTTTACCCAAGCGAACAATGTTAAGAGTCGGGGTCTCATTTTTTTCCCCCTTTTATTTTGAGATATGGGGAGTCCTCTCCTAATGGGAATGGTCATATGTACTTAGAGAATATTCTGAAGCTTTTATATCAGTCTTAATGATTTAGATTGTCGAGAACAATCTGAAGCTGTTATATGCACAGTAATAATTCTTTTGATTCCATAATTTACATACCTGGAATATTGGGGAGGGAAGCGATGCTAACTCCTCCACGTTTTTGTCCATGTTGATGTACATATCAGCTGTCAGAGAGCTATCACCCTCTTCCGTGAAAATTAGATCAAGTGCATGCTGCCGGCAGAAAGTATCTTTCAACCTATCAACAGCAGCAACAAGGCTCTAAAATCCTTGAAATCTATGATTTCTACGATTTTTAACGATTTTTAAGACTCATATCAATTGGAGCAAAATTAGGCCAGTCAATTCGGGTTCTACCCATGAACTAGTCAGGTTTACTTCCCCGACCCAACATAATGAACAACACAACCCTAACCCGATAGACAACCCTTAATTTATTTTTATTCTTCCTCGTATCTTATGCTTTCAAACGTCGACGCTCAACTCCTTCCATCAACGATATCTTCCACCCTCCCAATAATTAGCTTGTAGTTTGTTCCCAGCACCCTCACAATAATCCAAATCTCCTTTCAATTGAGGCTTTCGTTCATCTCCCAATACTTCAGCACCACTATCCCTGGCTTTTTATCAACTAACAAGGGAATGTACCAATCAATGAGTTATCTTTGTCAGATGATGGTGATCAAGGAAATATGATTATTGGTGAAAGTACTTTAACTGATCCTAAGCGTAATGATATTAGTCCTTAAGCAAATAGACAAGGATGAGATTGAGGGTGAACTTGAGGATGATGATGATGATAATGTGTAAGTGATTTTAATGTTGATCCTAATGATTTTATGAGTTTTTATACTCTTAACTATTAAATAAGTGATTTACATGAGGTTTCAGGTTGTTTATTTGTGTGTTTATATTATGTACAAGAATAAATATATATGGATTTAGTTGTAGTTATTTAGCAAACAAACTTATCTTGGGAAGTAGTTATGTTATATGTGGTTGATTGTTATTCAGTATATGCATTTTTAGTACTATCTGGTGTTTAAGTGTTTATTTTAATATGAATCTTAAAATATTACGATTTTAATTTACGAGTACAATTCTACCTGAGTTTTCGATTTTACTTAAAATCCCGATTTTGACTGCATTGGGCGCCACCGTGGGGGTGTCTACGGTTCTGCGTGAAGATGGGGAAGACGAAAAAGACGAGGAAGGGGATGGTGGGAAACTCCTCTAATTACTTTTTCATTTTTTATTTTTTTAAATTGACATGTCATTAATTTAGCAGTCCAGTCAACAGTTCTGTTTTCCACATCATCAAAATACTAACAGTGTTAACGGAGTATGACGGGGACTAACAGTGAAACGAATAGTAAACTTAGTGGTCAATATGAAAACAAGTGTTTCGGGTGGCAAACGTGAAAGATTTATGTAATTTGAGTGACCAAACGTGTAATTTAGCCGACAAATATTTTTTTTTATTGAAACGAATATATATCATTTATGAGTGGTCACTACCGTACTGATTTCTAGACTGACAACAAGAGAATCTTATGGGGTGATTTGGAAGTTAGGATTCTCAGAATGTGTGTATTTATTTGATTGATTGTAACAAGGCATGAACAATGCAAGAAAACTTATGTATTTTGTCTGTTGGTTAAGGTTGCTTCATTTAACCGACATAAATAATTTATTTTACGTCCTGATTTTGTGTTCATTAATCAAAATACTCATTGTGTATCCAATATTTTCCATCCAAACACATTATCAACAGTTTCTAAAACATTCTACCATAATTACACACACAAAAAAGTAAATAACACAAATGGTGCAAACAAGATCAGATGGGTTGGTGTTGAAGCCCGCTTTCACCTTCTAAGCTTCACCCGCCTTGCCCCGTGGAATTACCTACACACACAGGAGTGGGCCTCGTGGCCCGTTAATCCTCCAACGATCAAGTCAGCTTCCACTTTAGAGAGAGAAGTAATTTCCCCAAAAGCTTAGTGACAAGCCAAACTGCCTAAATGCTTACCAACCATACTATTTATAACTGTTCATTATTTACCGTACCGTACGGACTTCCATGTCATCATCACACCATCGTCCCCCCTAGGCGCCTGGTCCCGCTACTCTCCATGATGACTTGATCCAGGCGCCTCATGAGCAGTCGTTCTTCCACCCTGCTCCCTTGCCCCCCGGGCCTTCTTAAATGGGCTCAACTCTTCTTCAGGCCCTCCTTGTAAGACTCCCTCTGGGCCCAACTCTCCTTCAGGCCCCTTCTCTTAAGACCCACTCTGGGGCTTTTCACACGCACCCGACTCCTTGCCACATCGTAGGTTTTTCTCCGTCGAACTACCCCCAACAATTGCCCCCCCAATTAGGTGCTCAAGTCATATATCTTGAGTGCCTAACTAATTGCTCTGTACTCCTACAATGCCGCCACTTTGAGCGGTCTCTCCCCCCTACTCATGCACCCAATGCATTTGCGCTTGCTTCGAATACGTATCAAGGCACCCATGCTCATTATTTTTCCATTGACGCCCTCATTACAAAACCTGGGTATTTCATTTAAAGGCGCATCCTTGTTCAACACCTATCACTAGGCGCCTCGCGTACAATTCAAACGCTCTACTGTCGCACCCTTCCATTCGGCCGCTCCTTTTCCCAACTCTTTCATAGGCGCACCCTCCTCTTCCTGTTTATTTCCCCTACTCGCCGAAGGCGCCTTCTCTTCTGAGCGAAAACCCTAAGGCGCCTTGCTCCCTCTCCCTATTTCCAAGGGCGCCTCTTCTTTGTATGAAAAAAAATCAAGGGCGCCTGCCTCACGTACAATTCAACGTTTACTATCGCGCCCTTTCTTTCGGCCGCTCCTTTTCTCAAATTCCTCTTTCATAGGCGCACCCTCTTCTTCCTTTTTATTTCTCCTACTCACCGGAGGCGCCTTCTCTCTGAACGAAAAACCCTAAGGCGCCTTACTCCCTTCTATTGTTTCTGAGGGCGGCTCTTCTCTGTTCGAAAAACTCAAGGGCGCCTCTTCTCCTGCTGCCCCCCTCACAACCGCGATTTTGAAATTCAAATTGCGCGGTTGTGATTGAACCACTTGGCCAGTGGCACGATTGCCGAGGCACGGTTGCCTTACTCTTTAAATGTAAGCTACCACTCTTCATTGCTTTTCATTCGCCCCCAAACTCCTTTCTCACTCTAACTTCTCTCTCTGCCGCGTCTCTCTTCCTCAGCGTGTTGTTCGTCGGTTTTATCATGACTAAAGCTACCGATGATGCTACGGCCGCGGGTGCTTCTCAGGGCGAAGGCGCCTCCTCCAAAAATGGTGAGTACTCGCGCTTTTTTTTTTTTTGTGTGTGGGCGCCGCTTACATCGCCAACGGTTGTGCGCCTGGTTGACTTGTTTTAGCGGGGGCGCCTACGTTGTCTCCAATCCCCACGCCCTCATCGAACTACTACGTGCCAGAAGATGGTTCGTACAAAATGACCACTTGGGAGAACACCTGGCCGCCTGAGTATGCGCCTTGGGAGACGACGTGCTTGCCTACTAACGTGGCAGGGCCCGATCACAACTCCACCATGTCAGCCGCGTGGATGAAAAATCTGATTGCGAATCTCAAGCTCCCCCGCACCTGGACGTATGCGCCTCCTTCGCCTATTGCTCGAGTGGGGTTATGCGGCCCCCGTTGGTTGGGCATCTACCAGGAGTACTTCCGGTTTGGGCTACGTTTTCCCTTAGACTCCATTATGGAGGGAATTCTCGATTACTGTGGGTGCACCATCGGGCGCCTATCCCCTTCCGTGATACTAATTGTGGTGCTCTTTAAACTGAAATGTCGGGTTCATAACGTGCGCCCAACTTTCAATCTTTTTTGCCATTTCTTCACGGTGACGCCCCGAAATAATTGCTTATCACTGCAACGCCGGAAGAAGGTGGTCGCCCATTTCGTGACACGATGCCCCAAATTGGGACGAACCTGGTTCACGGGCTTCTTTTTTATGAAGGCGCATAGGGACTACTTTTTCCAAAGCGGAGGCGCCTTTAGGACGGATTGGGAGCTTGGTACCGAGAAACGTTTTAACGCCTCTGTCGTACTTAGCCGCGAAGAAAAGGACGGCGCCGCCTTGATTAGCTCCTCCCCTATAAATCTGCGCCCCACTAGTGCCTGGGCGCCTATATTAGATGAATACTATGGAGATGGTGTGTTGAATGCTTTCCTTTCTTGTTGATGTTTTTTGTAGGCGCCTTGTCTGATGACTTGATTTATTTGCAGGTACCAACTTTGCTCGCATTGCGACCTTGATGAAGAGTCGCTATGACAAGATGACCCAGCAGGCGCCTCGTAAGGGCGTATCCATTCCTGCCAATGCGTCGCCTGCCTCCGTCTCTACCCCCCAATCTGCTGCAGCTAAGATGGCGCCTGGGAAAGGCAAGGCGCTTATGGTGAAGTCCACCAAGACTTCTAGTGTGGCGTCTACACCGTCGGGCGCCAACGTGGTTGAGGATCCCCCACTGGTTGAAGAACTGAGTGACTATGGGGAAGAAGAAGATGATGCCCCCCTGGTCACTCGTGGTAAGCGGGCCGGCGCCCAGTTGACCAACCCGGGGAAGAAATCCAGGCCAAGTACCGAAGAGGCGCTGGTGATTGCAGGGCAAGAAGGAGAAGGCGCCCAATTGGAGGGCGCTACACAAGCCCACCCTTACTCTGTAGCAGAAGGGCACTTGCTTGGTCCAGACGGGAAACCTCCTATTCTCCGACCGACGAGCACCGAAATTGGGCGCATTGCTCTGTCCTGCTCTCCTCGGGCGGCGGTGGATCGTGGGTGCGCTATGGGCTTGGCTCTTGCGGCATCGCAGCATCTCCAGACGCCCGCCGAGCTTTCATCGGAGCATCCCTGGGCTGAAGTTGCCCAGATGGGCGCCAAGGTAAGCTCTAATGCGCTTGTGTTTTACTTCCGATATGTTGTCGCTTAAAGAGGCGCCTATTAGTGTATGACCATCTTACTTGCATCGCTCTGTTTTTGCAGTTGCTCCTTCTTGCAGAGTCGGGCGCCCGGAAGACAGCCACCGCCGTGGAGGAGAGCCTCGAAGCGAAGGCGTCCCTGTCAACCTTGAAGGATAACCTTGACACTGTTACCGCGCGCCGGGAGCAGCTTGCCAAGGAGTGTGAGGAGGCGCAATTAGAGGCGGCCAAGAAAATCTCGTCCCTCCAAAGCATCCTAGAGGAGGAGCGCCGCCAACGAGACGCCGACTTCGCTTCTCGTATGGCGGAAGAGCGCCTGGAGTTTGAGCGGAGGCTGGCCGCTTTAAGGACGGAGAAAGAGGCGCTGACGCAAGACCTAGGCGCCCGGGACTAGGAGCTCGTTACTCTTAGGGAGGAGAAGACCTCTCTTCAGGACGAGTTGAAGGCGGCCGCCTACCGCCGCAAGGAGTACAAAAGGGTGGTGAAGGGCGCCCGCAAAGAGATTAGGGCACTGAAGAACTTTGCCCAATCAGACAAGGGGCATGAGCTAATTGCCAAGGCGTCTCTAGATTGCTTGGTACTTGCCAAGAGGAAGCTCGACCAAGAATATCCCGACATCACCGTGGACTTCCCCGACATGGTGAATTTTGTGATTGAGGAGATGCAGAATAACCAAGAAGAGGCGGCTGGAGAAGATGAGGGGGCGCCCGCAGGGAGTGAAGATGCGCCTTCTCCTCAGGGAAGTGAGTCCTCTTCGACGGATGATGCGTCCTCGGAGGCAGAGTGATGCTAGGCGCCCTGTAACATGGGTTTAGTGTGCTCTTATTATTTTTTTTTAATTATTTTTTTGAACGGATGCCTATAATGCAATTTGATTCCTCATGCTTTGTCTAATAATTTGACATCTTTCATTTGGGCGCGTAATGTGAGGGCGCATTTTTTCGAATGTACGGCGCTATTACTGGGCGCTTTAGTTGTTGCCGGGGCGGAAAGTCAGATTGAGACCCTATTTTACTTTGGGCGCATGAATTATGGGCGCTGATCTTAATTCTGGGCGCGAAGACGGGCGCTTTGTCGTACCTTGGGCGCAATTTGGTGGGCGCTTTCATATGGTTCGGGCGCGAATAAGGGCGCTTTCTGGGCGCAAATTATTTGGGCGCTTTCCTTTTTGATCACATTTCCTCTTACGACTTCAATCAAGGGGCGCTTCTTTTGGTGGGCGGTTTCATTAACAACATACTTTTACCACAAAACATAGGCGCTACACACTACAAGCGCTTTGGTGGAACGACACAATCTACTCCTAATGTGCTCCTATCAGCACGTTACCTTAACCACTCGCTTTTCAGCCACTTTGTTCCGCCAGCGAGGTGTGATACACGCGTAGGTTCTGCGCATTCCATGTTCTCTTGACCGGCTTGCCATCCATATGCATCAACTTAAACGTAGCCGCCCCAACGGCTTCAGCTACACGATACGGGCCCTTCCATTTGGGAGCCAATTTTCCCTCTTGGGTGCATGGCCGAAAGTCCCTTTTAAGAACCAACGCTCCTTTGGTAATGTGATGCGGGCGCATTTTCCTGTTGTAGTACCGAGTGACTTGCCTCTTCATCTCCTCCAATCTTATAGATGCCACATCTCGGCGCTCGTCGGAGAGGTCCAACTCAACTACCCTGTCCTCCTCATTTTGACCCGGCTCATAGTGTGACACCCGATAGCTGGGGATCCGGAGTTCAATGGGAATGACCGCCTCACTGCCATAGGTTAAGGCGAAGGGTGTCTCACCCTTGGCGACCTTGTATGTTGTTCGATGCGCCCAAAGCACGCTTGGCAATTCTTCCACCCAGCGCCCTTTGGCCCCTAGGAGCCTTGTGTGTAGCCCATGAAGGATGCACTTGTTGGCCGCCTCGGCTTGTCCATTAGCTTGCGGGTAGGCCACAGAGGAGAACCTCAACACCACCCCATGCTCATCACAAAATTCAACGAACGTCTTGCAGTCAAACTGTTTACCGTGATCGGTGATGATGGACTCCGGCAACCCGAACCGAGTGAATATGTTCTTCCTTGTGAATTTGCGTACTTGGGCCTCGGTAATGGTTGCCAACGGTTCGGCTTCGATCCATTTGGAGAAGTAGTCAATGGCAACTATCAGATACTTCATTTGCCCAGGCGCCTTCGGAAAAGGACCTAATAGGTCCATTCCCCACTGTGCAAAAGGCCATGCGCCCGTGTTTCCTTGCATTGGTGCCGCCGGAATATGTATGTCATTAGCATGGATCTGGCACTGGTGGCAGGCGCCTGCGTGAGCCTTCGCATCTTTTCTCATTGTAGGCCAATAGTACCCCTGACGAAGTAATGTCTTCTCCAAACTCCGAGCACCAGCGTGCATTCCGCAAGTGCCACTGTGAACCTCCTCAAGTGCCACCTGGGCCTCCTCATTGCTCAAGCACTTTAGGTAGGCGCCCGAATGAGACCGTTTATACAGGTGCCCCCCAATTATAGAACATCGGGCCGCCTTCCGCCTAAGTTGCCATGCTTTCTTCGCATCTTCAGGGACGACGCCCGACATGAGGTATGCCCAAATAGGCGCCATCCAGCTTTCACCCTCCGTGGAACTACTTCCCGTTGCTATGACATACTCTTGTGGAACCTCCTTTGTAACAATTACTTTCCTCTCTTCAGCGAAGTCTAAAGCTGTGGCCAATTTCGATAGTGCGTCTGCATGGGCATTTTCTTCACGCCGGACGTGCGCAAATTCCACTTCTCTGAACCAGGCGGCCTCTCTTCGCACCGCCTGGACATATGCTTCAAGGGCTTCCTCCTTTACCTCAAATGCCCTGTTTAGTTGGTTTACCACGAGGGCCGAATCTGTCTTGACACTAACACACTGGGCGCCTAGCTCCCGGGCCATACGAAGCCCTGCTACAACCGCTGCATACTCGGCGGCGTTGTTGGTTTTGAGTTCCGCAAATCGTAAAGCAACCTCATGCATAATTCCCAAGGGACTGATTATCACTATCCCTGCTCCGGCACCAATTCGACTTGCCGCCCCATCAACTTGGACCTGCCATGTCTCCTCCTCGGCTCCATTAGCTTCCACTATTCCTTCCGCAAGAAAATCTGCAAGCACCTGGGCCTTGATAGCAGGCCGAGGCGCATATCGGATGTCAAACTCACTCAACTGTACGGCCCACTTAACAAGGCGCCCCGCCACATCCATGGAGCCCAAGGTGGACTTGAGCGGGAGGTTAGTGAGAATGACAATGGAGTGTGCATGGAAATACGGACGTAGTTTGGTTGCAGCGGTTACCACTGGGAGAGCGGCTTTCTCGATAGGCGCATACCGCCTCTCATGGGACCCCATTGTCTTGCTTACGTAGTACACTGGTCTTTCTTCTCCCATAGACGCCTCTCTTGATACCAATACGGCACTAACCGCCACCTCCGAAACTGCAAGGTACTAGTATAACACCTCGCCTGCCTTAGGCGCCGTCATTACTGTAGGTGCCGCCAACAGGCGCTTCAATTCTTCAAATGCTACATCACACGCCTCATCTCACTTGAAGCGTACAGCCTTCTTGAGCACCCTGAAGAATGGTGCGGCTTTGTCAGCCGATCTCGGTATGAAGCGGCCCAACGCGGTAAGTCTCCCGACCAAACCTTGTACCTCCTTAGGCGTCCGGGGAGGAGTTAACTTGATTATGGCATCCACCTGCTTCGGATTGGCTTCGATCCCTCTCTTGGTAATCATGAAGCCTAGATTATGTAGGCGCATGGTTTCAAACGTTTCCCTCAAGTCACGCAAGTGATTCTCCCGCTTACGACTCTTAACTATCAAGTCATCCACATAAGCCTCCACATTCAGCCCGATCTGCCGTTGGAAGACCGTATTCACCATGCGTTGGTAGGTGGCGCCCGCATTCTTTAACCCGAATGCCATGACCCTATAGCAGAAATTTCCAAAGGGCGTCATGAACGCGGTCTTCACCCTGTCTTCTTCCGCCATCGGGATTTGATGGTACCCCGAGAACATGTCAAGAAAGCTGAGCATCTCATGATAAGCCGTGGCATCTACTAGTAGGTCGATTCGAGGCATTAGATATGCATCTGTTGGGCACGCCCTATTGAGACTTGTGAAATCAACGCACATTCTCCAGTCTCCCGCTGGTTTTGGGACGAATACCACGTTGGACAACCATGTCACATAAGCAGCCTCTTCCACGAATCCGGCTTCAAGGAGCTTATCCACCTCCACCCTGAGCAGTGCCTCCTTCTCCTGAGATAAGTTCCTCCTATTTTGCTGAACGGGCTTCTTACCCACCTCTACTGCTAATCTATGGACCGCTGTCTCAGGCGCCACTCCCGGCATTTCCTTGGCGCTCCATGCGAACAGCTTCGCAAACTCTCTCAATAAAGCGACCAAACTTTCTACCATTTCCGGAGGCGCCTGGACTGAAATTCTTACTTGTCTTTCTGGTCGCCCTTCATCCAATGGAATCATCAACTCCTCGTCCGCTGCCTCAGCCCTGGGCGCCTCCTCCGTTGCAACCATATTTACCCTCTGACTCTTTCGGGGCCGCACGCTTTTCAACTGGGCGTATATTGGGTCACCTCTTCCCCGGGCCACGCCCACTCCCTGAGGCGCTATGAACTTCAGCGTTTGGTGAAAAGTAGATGCCACCCCATTAAACAAAGCCAAGAGAGGCCTCCCGAGTATGGCATTGTAAGGAGACGGGCAATCCACGATCCCAAAATCAATGGCATGTGTGACCCGTTGGTCTTCGTCTCCTAAGGTGATAGGTAGGCGCACGGGCCCGATAACTTTAGCAGGCGCCCCCACAAATCCCACCAACACTGAATCCGATGGTCGTATCAAGTCGGGCGACAGCTGCATGCGGGTCACCGTGTCTTTAAACAACACGTCCATGGAACTTCCGGTGTCTACCAACATCCTCTTCACGATGCACCCGGCTACAACTCCCTGAATCTCAAGCGCCTCCAATGAAGGTATCCCACAGGCTTCCTCAGGAGTCTGGTTGAAACTAATGCACACCTCTTGCTTGTCCACCGACGCTGCTCTCAGGCGCCGTCCAGCCTCCAGCTTATCCCTCAAATCCATCGTGCCAGTGATTGCCTCCACAGTAATCCTTACCTTCTCAGGCGCCTTCTCTTGGACAAGTACAAAGGGAGGTGGGGGTAAACCCCCTTTAGGTTCTACCCGGGCGACGTACGCCCTATGGATCCTTTCTTCCGGTTTTTTGACAAACTCATTGAGCATGCCCCTATCGACCAACCCTTGCAACTCAGCTTTCAATTGGTAACAGTCCACCGTATTGTGCCCACGCTCCCTATGAAAGTCGCAATATCGATCCAAATTCTGAGGATTGGGTTGCCCCCTCATAGGTCCTGGCCACCTCACATGATACCCCTTGTCCTTCACATACTGTAGCACATTTTTCGGTGAGTCATTAAACTCTGTGAATGAATTTTCCCTCGGCGCCTGGCGCCCTTGATCACTTCTCCTGGTCGGGACGAAGGACGCTCCACCGTAGGTTGGCCTGGGCTAAGGCACCTGTCTTCGCGCCGCATCTCCTTCCTCGCCCCTTGAGCGGCGCCTATCCGCTCTTCTCGCCGCTAGCGTTTCCTCCAACATTATAAATTTCTGCACCCTGCGATCCAGGTCCTCCGTAGACACTACATCTCTTTTGGCTAACGCCCGGCAAAGCTCTTCACTTGTGGTGCCCTCCTCCAGGATGACTCCTAGTACCGGTGGGTATACATCCCTTACCGCCATTGCCACTGGGATCCAACGCTCGTAGAACTCTCTCAAAGTTTCCCCTTCTTTCTGTTTGATTTTGAACAGGGCGCCTACGGTCAGCGTACGACGCTTCCTGCTCTCAAATTTTGCCAAAAACATGGCTGCAAACTGCTAAAAACACTCTATGTGCCCCTCCTCAATTTGATGGTACCAATCTAGGACAACGCCCGCGAAGGTGGTAGGGAACACCTTGCACAAGGTCGCGTCCGTACTGTTATACAACTGCATTTTGGTGAAGTACCCGTTCAAGTGATCGTCCGGGTCCCCCGTACCATCATAAGTGGGAAGTGGTGGAATGTTGGTATTTGCGGGTTCAACTAGTACACTCCATGCTAATGGCTGCCTCACCACAAACTGGCGCGGGGGGCGCCCTTGCATCCAAACGTTCCTTTCCCCCTCGAAGTCCCCATAGTCGGCCAAACGCCTTATGCTTGCTAGGCGCCTCAGTGAGCTGGACTCTCCCTCCGCTTCAGACGCCCTTTCTCTCTTCCTCGTAACGGGGCTAGGTGCTCCTTCCTTCAGCATCTCCACCTCCCTCCTAAGCACCCCAATTGCTTCATCTTGATCAGCTATGATTTTGAACAAGTCTTTCTTAGTGAGGGAGGCGCCTTCAGAACTCGGGTGTTGATCTTGACTTCCTTCGTCTTCGTTCCTACTGGGCGTCCGTTCTTCCATCTCTTGAGACGCCTCAGCCATGACTTGTTCCTCGACTTCACTCCCACCGTCTTCCATTATCTCTTAGGCGCCCTCTTCTTCAGTGTCCACCCCTTCCTGGCGCGCCAATTGTTGAAGCCCCCTTTCACCTTCTAAGCTTCACCCGCCTTGTCCCCGTGGAATTACCTACACACACAGGATTGGACCTCGTGGCCCGTTAATCCTCCAACGATCAAGTCAGCTTCCACTTTAGAGAGAGAAGTAATTTCCCCAAAAGCTTAGTGAGAGAAGCCAAACTGCCTAAATGCTTACCAACCATACTATTTATAACGGTTCATTATTTACCGTACCGTACGGACTTCCACGTCATCATCACACCATCGTCCCCCCTAGGCGCCTGGTCCCGCTACTCTCCATGATGACTTGATCCAGGCGCCTCATGAGCAGTCGATCTTCCTCCCTGCTCCCTTGCCCCCCGGGCCTTCTTAAATGGGCTCAACTCTTCTTCAGGCCCTCCTTGTAAGACTCCCTCTGGGCCCAACTCTCCTTCAGGCCCCTTCTCTTAAGACCCACTCTGGGGCTTTTCACACGCACCCGACTCCTTGCCACATCGTAGGTTTTTCTCCGTCGAACTACCCCCAACAGTTGGTAACCTACAGAAGTGATCAGAGCGGCGGGTTGAGTTGTGCCGGAGCTAACAGAGGCGGCATTATCATGGGAAAATTCAAAACAATTGAATTTCCCGCGTTCTGAACAGAAAGAGACAAGCAGGAGTGACGTCGTTTCTGGCACGACATGAAGTCCCCATGAAAAAGACAACGCATCTGGTGCGACTGAAAGAACAAAATGGAACGGCAGCGTACCAAGACCATGTTGCCATTTTTCACTTTCAGTCCAAACATTATGTTTTAACACAGTTTTCCGTTTATTTTCTGTACTTGCTTCTGAAGCAAGGTTGTCTTGTAGTGCTACTTTGATCCAGCTATATAAGCTGCCAAACCAATGAAATGAGAAGTTTCATGTTGACATCCTCTTCCAAATCCCCATGCAAAAAATCATTGTTTATATCAAGTTGGTGGATGTGCCATTTCTGGGAAGCTGCTATGACCAGAAAAAGCCTACTCTCTCTGTTCATACAGGGCTTTGGTTGAGGTAACGATTTGTAATCCCACTCAACAAGGCGGCAACCACTTACTCTCTCCAATTCCCACATTCAACCCCAAACAAGATAATTCCCGTTGCAAAAAGTGTAGTTTTTTTTTTGGGACATTAGCGATGACAATATCTGTCGACGAAGTAACTGCACTTTCCATTGTCCATTTTGTTCTCATAAGTTTACTTTTCCAGCCCATGCTCGGAATTGTGATCATCTTGCTTTGGAATTGATTAGCCTTTGTGGTAATCTTTGTTCAAAATATTTGACAAGCTACCAAAAAACAACAAAGGAATTGGCTCAATAACCGCAATTATGTGGATAGGAAGAGTATTTATGAGAACGCGTTGGCGCATCAAGGACAAATTAAATAGCGTCCTTCGTTTCAACTTTTAGTAAGGAAGTATAGACGTTATTGGAGTCGAGATTGATGAAGAGCAATTTTATTTTTCTAAAGTTCATTAATATTCGCAACATCATTGTTGAATGTTGATATTTCTATAAAAAAATGTTGATATTTGCTACAACTTTTATGTTTACTTTCTGTAGAGGAGTGCAAATTTTTTGCCATCGAAGGGACGGTTGGCGGCCATAACAGCGGCGGACGGAACTACCGCTACATAGATATATATGACGACTCATATCCAAGCAGATGGTTGAAATGACGCGACATATAGATGATGAATCCCGACGAAGTGTTGTCAGAAGCAGAGGAAGAAGGAATTGTGTATGCAGACAGATAGAATCTAACAATGGAGATGGAGATTACGACAACATAGACATGATGTGCTACGGTATGGGGAATAACCGACTGTTGCATAAGCCGAAACTCTGCCCTTTGATGAAACCCTTTATCTTTTAAATTTAAATTACATATCGTAATAGATAATTACCAGGATTAAATTTTTATAGAGATCCTAAGATAAACGTATTATTTTGGTTTATTGCACCAATCATGAATAATATTCCATGAGAGTTTTATAACCAATAATCCAATATACATCCCACTTGCGATATGTTATTGAAACTTAATAGAATTTGATATTAATAATTGATTCATGTATCACGCAAACTATGATAAATTTGAGTGTTTTAATTGGTAAATCGAAGCATGAAATCGTACAACGAGACTTTTTAAATCTTCTTGGAGGGCATGAGTTAAAATTAGGCAAAATTGAACCATTATATGTGTATGTGATAGATATTAGTAGATGTTTTTTATATGTGCATATGATAGTATTCGTTGTAGGCCAATAATTGTTAATAGTAATTGAATTACTTAGAAATATGTATCATTTAACTCAATGGATGAAAATCATAGCTACAATGTCGATTATTATTAGTAAGTCATGCTTTATTGAATTATGATCTCATAAGCCTATCTCAAGCGACTACAAATATATTTTTCAAAATAAATTACTAAAACATAAAAAATTAAAAATTTATATTACTTGAAAAAATTTATGAAATTCTTAATTTACAATATACTATGTGAATTTATCCAGCCAATGGGCCGGGCTCAAAGCTAGTTTTATATTAGGCTTTTTTGTGGCTCTATTTTCGTGAAACCCAAAAATCCCATCTATATTTCCAAAGTTTTGCAGGGGAAAACACGTTCTCCCACCAAAACTACACTCTTTCACAGTTTCACACATTTCGAACCAAATCCTTCACTTCCTTTTTCTTGATCCGTGTCGACGCCTGGAACAGAGGAAATAGGTCAGAAAAGAGGAAGTGAACGGAGAGACAGGGGAAAAAGGGTTAGTTAGGGATTGAGGATGCATCATCCTGTAGTCTACTAAATCCCTTAAGTAAAATGGAAGAAAACTTTTTTTTCCCTATGAGTAGAAGTTAGATTATCTACCATCGATTGAAGTCATGAGGGTTTCGTTGCTAGGTTGGATTAGGGCTAAACTGTTTTGAGAAGGTGTTATATACCTTCTTAATCTCTCTATAATGTGTATCTCCTTAAGTATAATGAAACTTAGCTCTCATGTTCGTGGATTTGCCAACACACAATATGTCAGCAAACAATGTGAATTTACGTGTTCTTTACTTTCTTGAATCATCGATTACCAATTATATGTTACAACATTTTTATTATTCATAACTAAATGATACTCGTATTGGAATGAGTGATATAATATAGTCGAAGGAGAGGTATTCTTTCAATCATCCAATTCAATGAAATCTCTCAAACACGGCCATGGAGGTATTGACCCAACTGTTAAGCAGAGCTGCTAAAATTTGATTTCTCACTTTCCACCCTTGGTGCAAATCAATAGGTCTACCACATTTGTGTTTTTCTTATGACTTATTGACTTTTAGTTAGGGGTCGGCCTTTGCTTTGGAGGGTGCTTGATTAGTTTTATACACTATATGGGCTAAAGTGTGAAGTCTCTTTTGGGAGGTCTCTAATCTGAATAAGAAGTTAGCATTGTCTCAATATGGTTTCAGAGAAGGGTTATTGCCTATTAAATATTTGGACTACCTTTGTAGTGTAGTAAGCTATCTAGTATTGAATGCAATCTATAAGTGGATAGATTAACTAGTAGACTGAGATCATGGAGAGTTGCTAAACTATCCTATCCTATATAGTTTTCTTGCTTTCAAAAAATGCTATCAAGTAGATAGAAAAAATTTGTTCTGGCTTTCTATGTCACAAGGAGGACACTGGAAAAGTTAAAATAAGATGAAAAATGGTAGCACAAGTGCACAACCTAAACAAGGAGGGTTGGGCTTCAAAGACATGGCAATACGGAATGTTGCATGTGCAACAAGAAATAGTACGACTGTCGTTAGTTAGAAGTGACTCATTCTGGATGGCATGGGTTTACAGATACAAAATTAAATACAAAACATTCTGGGATTTGAGAGAAACACATTCGTACTTGGCATTGGAGGAAGATCTTGAGGGTCAAATCATGGTTCCAGTTTAGGCTTTGAAGTGATTCTAAATTTCAGGTTACCTGGGAAGGCAGAGTGCATGAAAAATTCGCGGTTGAAGTCATATGGGAACCGATTAGGCGTAGAGGAGGCAAATAGATTGATACATGGATTTGTGGATTGGATTGGTGGATCCATGGATCAAATGGATTGGATACAATGGATTGGTGGATTATCCATGAATCCAAATGACATCCTCATCCAAGGACCAATATGTAAAATGTGAAAAGTTTAATTACTAAATGTCATAATGAAAAATTTTAGGTACCAAAACGTAATTTTCCAAAGATATTTTTCGTATAAAAATTAAATTTTGGGCACCAAAATATAAAATATAAAAAGTAAAGGTACCAAACCATAATTTCTCATTTGAATCCATGGATCAATCCATGAATCCACCAATCCAATTGGATTTGGATCAAATGGATTGGATTTAAACGGATTGGATTAAGTTGATATTTTTAATGGGTTGGTGGATTGGATTGAGAATTGTCACCTCTAATTAGGTCTAAGAGGGATAAGTTGCACTGGTACAAGGTTTTATGGGGAAATTTTGTCTTGCCTAGACATCGCTGCTTTATTTGATTGATTATCCATAATCGAATTAATATATAAAAGTCTAGTTTTTAGTTACTATTACTTGTGGCTCTCACACTCCTTCAACTGCAAGTGGGGAAGTTCCAAGTCATTCTTTTACCCCACTATCCATTCTACGACCTTTGTGTTTACTGTTTAGTTATTGTTCGTTAGGTTTTTCGTCTATGACGTTTTGCATAGATCATCGACTTTGTGTTTAGTTTAATATATAAAATCCTATGTTTGAGTTACTATTCATTAGTGGCTCTCACACTCCTCCAAGTGCAAGTGGGGAAGTTCCAAGTCATTCTTTTACCCCACTCTCCATTCTACAACCTTTTTGTTTAGTTATTGTTGGTTAGGTTTTTCGTCTATGACTTTTTGCACTGATCATCACCTTTGTGTTTAGCTATTGTTCGCTAGGTTTTCGTCTATATATGACTTTTTGCACAAATCATCGCCTTTGCCCACCATTTTGAAGCTCATCTCCAAATATTGTCTGGCGGAATCCTAAGTTGTTCCCCACCACTGTTTCCCAAGGCCGCTACCACGAGTTTTGTATCGAGACCGAGTTTCATTCTCTTTATTGTTTTTTTCTTTCTCTTTTTCCTTTTTGTTGAGCATGATCACAATTAAACCCAAACACATGAGTATCCTAACTTGAACACAAATCATCGCCTTTGTCCACCATTTTGTATTTCTTCTCGAAATACTGTCGGCGGAATCCTAATTGTTACCCACTATCGTTTCCCAAGGCCCGCTACCACGAGTTTTGTATCGGGACCGAGTATCATCCTCTTTAGTATTTTTTTTCTTTTACTTTTTGTTAAGCATGATCACAATTGAACCCAAACACACGGGTGTTCAGGTTTACATCTATTGTCCATTGTGTTTCTCATAACAATTATTGCCTAATAGGTTTTCAGCTCCCTAATGAAACAACTATCCACTTTTCGCACCATTTCGCAACCCAACACCAAACACTGTCGGTGGAATCTTGAGTTGTCCTCTTCCATCGTTTTTCATGGCCGCGACCAAATATCCATGCTGGATATGCTCTGTCCAATCTTCGACATCGCTCACCAATTCACAACCTTCTCAAAACACTATCACGAAATCCTAAGTTGTCCCCCTCCACCGTTTTCCAATGTCGCTACCGAAAATCCATACCATATCTACTCAATGTTGGCGAGTTTTGTATCGGGATCGTGTTTTGTATGTTTTAGTGTTTTTTCTTTCACTTTTTCCTTTTTATTGATCATGAGCACAATTGAACTCAAATCCATGGGTATCCAACCTAATTCTATACTGTCAAAGCGACTTGAAACCAACTTTAGCATTTATAAATTTCTCTATTTTCATTTATAAATTTAGTTGGGAAGACAACTGAACCTGAATCTAAGGTATTGATGAGTGTTGTATTGTGAGCGAGCTTTATTAGCTTTTGTAGTTGGCAGGTTAGACCAAATGTTAATTTGTTAAAAAATTGTTAAAGCGAGTTGAACACGTTGTTGATAAGTTTTAAATCGAAAGCGCGTTTTGTACGCTTTAATATTTTTTAATTTCTCATTTTTCTTTTCATTGAGAATGATAATTAAACCCTGACCCATTGTTGAAGCGTTCGTATCAATAGCGAGTTTTACCCGCTTTGGTAATTGACAGGTTGGGTAAATTGTGAATTTGTTAAAACTAGGTCAACTCGGTCAAAGCGAGTTGAATGTAGTGTTGAAAGTTTGGGGTCATGAGCGAGTTTTATCCGTTTTAGTATTTTTCTTTATCTTTTTTCTTTTTCCTTTTGGCTGAGAATGGCAATTGAGTCCAAACGCATGGGTATTCAACCTAATTCGACCCGACCAAAGTGACTTGAACCCGATTTTAAAGTTTTTCGGCGGGAGCAAGTTTTTTTTTGTAATTGGCGGATTGTGTCAGGTGTGAATTTTTCCAAAAACTCGGTTCAACTAGGTCAAAGTGAGTTGAACCTGGTGTTGACGAGTTTTGATTCAATAGCGAGTTTTAGCTTTAGTGTTTTCCATTTTGCTTTTTCTTTTGTTTGAGAAAGACAATTGAACCCAAATCCATGGGTATCCAACCTAATTTAATCCGATCAATGCGAGTTGAACCTTCTCAAATCTGCAATAAGTCCAAAAATTTCATAAAGGAGAACCACGATTACATCAAACCCAAAAAAAAAAAATGCCAAAAGTTTACGACTATGTTTAGCCCGAATTTTATAAGTTTTATGGTTCAAAAGTTGAAACCAAGCCAAACACCTATAAAGTTCAACTTTTTAAAAAACTCAACTTTTTCGTAACTTTAAGGCAGAAACTCCAATTTGAAAGTACAAATTTTCCTAAACATAAATTATTATTTTTCTAGAAAACATAATTTTTTATTTATTTATATCATTATAAAAAATAAATTAAAAATAGTATTTTTAATATTAAATAAATCTAACGTGATCCATTTTAAATACTTTTTTATTTTTGGAATTTGTATTCATATTTATCTTATAAATCTTTTTTAGTCATTTTATATTACCTCTTATATTAGAAAGTAATTATGATAGTTTTTCAGCTAAACACTCAACATTTTTTTTAATGTTTCTTGAAAAGATCCAGAGAAGCTACTTCATTCTGCAAAAGTTACAGCTGGATCAACTACTAGCCATACAAATTGAAACAATAGCGTCATGCAAGAAGTTTAAACATAAATAATCTATTCGACAATCCTTCTATCATATGCTATTGTAAATAACAAACCAATGAAAAGAATGATTAAAAATGAAATAAGATTACTTTCACTTTTTGATCAACATTAAAACTATTCCTTTTTAAAATATTTATTTTTTTAATACGCGAAGCGATAGCGAGCGAGATTTTACTAGTTACTACAAAAGACAAATTTCTTATATGGAAATGTATTGCCTCTCGACTTTTGTTTGTTTTGCAGTAGAGAAGATGAAACTAGAGACCATTAATTCTGTCGATGTCCTTTCTCTTTGGAAGTGCTTGAGGGTTCAACAAGGGGGCCGGGCCGATGGTTGTATTGGAGGGAGTTTATGGTGTTGGTATTTGGCTGTAGTATATAACGAGAGGTGTCATAGGGTGTTTCGAGCAACACGAAGATCATCAGCCAGTTTATTGCTGCCAATCAGAACTAATATAGCAAATTATTGTGCAAGTTGTATTGATTTTGCTGGTATGTTAGCAAGATTGAGCTTTGGTAGTACATTGTTTGCACAAGGAGTAGACTAAGTAGTGTAGTAGTAGTAAATGTGTAAACTAATTATGACATTGAACTGTATTTTTTTATAAGCTTGAATTATTAATCTAGTGAGAGCTTATTAAGAGACAACAACAATTACCAGGGGGAAAAAAAAAATACAACCATGCATACATAATGCAAAACATAAGTTACAAATGACCCCTAATCAAGCTTAAGTATTTATTTAGAGAGTCTCGATTCATCGACAATAACTCAAGTTATTCTTTTCTGAGGTAGTACTATCCTCCATTGCAAGGACTAATAACGGCTGATAAAGCAATTTCATAGCTTGGTCTTTGTCTTTCTCGGTAGGGAATCCATTTGCATCCCCACTATGATACATGAAATGATGTCCTCGAGCCAGATTCACTGCAAGATTCACGTACATTCCCATGCGGTGGTCAGAGTTTTTCATAACTTCTTCGTTGATTCTCTTCCACGTTTCACCGATTCGCCATTGAATGTACTTGCGTGCTTCTTCTTCTGAAACGCCTTTCTCCTTCATGTAACGTTCTATCGACTTGAGAATATCCCCTCTTTCTAGTTCCGCCTGCAACAGTAGTGTGCATGGACATATACATACATAGTCAACACCGGCATTTTCTTGTATGTATGTTACATTGTATTCGTTCAGGTTTCAATTGAAGTGTACCTTAGAGGTTGCTAGATCGTTTGTAAGACGAGCAACGGTAGCTTCCCAACGAGTAAGTTTCGGGTAGTTAGTTAGGTACTCGAAAGCTTCTTTGGTGAGAGTCTCACCCGATGCAGCATAGGTGTGGATCAACACAATGCTTGATGCTACTGTCTTCCAGCCGTGGTCCAAATACTCCTCAAACGTTTGGTCGAATCCAACGTTGTGGAAAGTATTGGCTTCTTCGAGGTACAATCTACATTGTTCTTTCCACTAGATTGAAAGCCAAAAAAGGGGGGTTTGATTATATTGATCGATGATGTAATGTAATCACCATGAAGGAATGGAAGTCAAAGTTTGGAAGATACTATAATCAATTAATTAGTAGTGTATTTATTGTTCTTATACGTACTGCTTGTTTAAGGTAAGGCAAGCAGTTGAAGCCTTGCTGCTTAATGGTGTAGTAGGCCAATTCATTGGCAGTGTTGTAGACTGCCATAAAGCATATTTTCATGTACTCTGGAAGCTCATCCAGCTCCTCTGCATCCCACCTGATACATGATTTAACCGTTGCGACGCAACATCATCGTGTTCATCATCATGAAGCTAATTAATAATGATAATTAAGAATCCCATAATCAAATAAATAGGGAATATTCAGATTTAGGCGATTATATTCACATATATAACAACAACCTTAGAATGGCGGCGGTGAAGAGTTGGAGTTCATCTGGGGAACCGTAGACATCATACACATCATCGACGGCATTAATCAGACATACGAGCTTGGACATAATCTTCCTGCAATAGCTAAACTGAGGCTCCTGGATCAAACTTACCCCCCACAGAAAGCTCTCGTTCAGACGGTCTCTTGCGAATTCTAGTTTCTCTGTAAGAGCCAACTCCTTCCACCACCTGCATGTGACATGTGTTACTTGTATATGTAACATTACAATATTGGCACATGTGTATACAATCTAAGTAGCGTGAAACTAGGCCAAACCCAACACTGGTATGTCACTATCCAACTCGGTTCAGTCAGAACTTATTCTCTTTTCGTCCTGTCTGGTCCGTACGGATAGGGTCGGGTCAAATCGGACCGTGCCGGTGGGTTGACTCACATCACTAAATACGTTGTTTTTAAAAAAAATTATACTTTGGTACTCAAATTTATTTTTTTACAATTTAGTACCTCAAATTTATCTTTTATAAAAAGATCCAGAAATTTTGATGGTAAAATTTGGTTTAGTATATTTATATTTTCACCATACATTATATTACCTAAAAAATACTTTACAAATAGTTCCTGTGTGTCGATATGAGAAATTTCATATCCGGCCCTAACCTAAATTGATTCCGCGAGTAATAGGGCAAAAAAATAACACGACCCTAACTGATCGTGTAGACAAATTGACCAGGCCTAGCTAAGCCCCGAATCATACCAAGTTAGTAGGTATCAAGGTTCAGACTCACAGCTCTCCTATCCTATACATGCTTAAAAAGTTTGTCGAGTTAACTGTATACATACCTGTTAAGGTCTTCCAGATCGGTTTGGTAGACAAGCTGGACCATGTTGAAGTCCAACATGGCTAATTCAAGCACTGCAGGATCCATCCCTTCAGTGTCTTTGTATTGTTCAATGTGCCACCTCGCCTCAGACCGTCGAATCCTCCAGTGGGAGGGAAGCTCCAAGGCTCGGGACAGTTGGTGACTTGTTATTGTCGTGCTTTCAGCCTTGTAAAGAAGCTTATGAAGATGGCTCCTAGCAAAGATTTTGGCTTCGTCAAGAACATTCTCATCTGGAATGCCAAGATACGAAGCCTCGTACAAGCTCAACAACCCTCTCACGTCGCTAGTGATTTCTTCCTTGAACTTTACATCCTCGTCTCTGAATCCCTTGAAGACATCTGCTTGCGTGATTTTTAACCATGAATATGTAGAGGTCATTGATATGCACTTAATATATCTAGTTACTAAAAATAAATGATTTAGTGGTGATTCATTTTTTATTGTTGGTACATTTTTCTTTCCATTTATATCGCGCTATGAATTTGGACCTTCCCTCTGTTATGTTATCAGGTTGGTCAGATGGTTAGTTGGTTACTGACTATATATAATTTTTTTCCAACTAAAATTAATGAGCTATGTCTCTTTTATTTTAACTCGTAATTCAAATTTTTTTGTACATAGAGATCATATTAATCGTGCTCATGAAAATGATATTCACTTTGATTTTCTAGCTATCCATGCTCACAATAGGGGTCATTCCCAAGGAACTAAACCAGACCTTGCTAGCTCTAATACCCCAAACAAAGACGCACACCACCCCAAAGGAGTTCATACCCATAAGCCTTGGCAAAGTCCTCTACAAGATATTGTCAAAAGTGTTGGCAACTAGACTTTAAAAAGTTCTAAACTCTATGATCCCAGAGACTCAAATTGCATTCGTACCAGGTCGATTTATTACATACAATATTAAGTTGGAATTCGAATCTTTCCGTGCTATGAAGCTAACAGGAGGAAATAAGGGGTATATGGCAGCTAAACTAGATATTGCAAAGGCATATGATCGTGTGGAGCGGAGGTTCTTGGAGGGAATGATGGGGAAGCTTGGCTATGATCCTCGATAGATACATTTAATGATGCAACTTGTGAAAACTGTCACCTAAGCATCATTGATTAATGGTCATCAAACAAAGGAAATCACCCCTACTAGAGGCTTGAGACAAAGGAGATCTCATTTCTCCTTATATGTTTCTACTGTGTGCAGAAGGGTTATCTTTCTTGGGTAAGAAGGCAGTGGAGGATGGAAATATCAAGGGTATAAAGGTCTCGGGACATGCACTTGTTATCTCACATCTGTTCTTTGCGAATGACAGTATTTTCTTCTTTGAAAATATGAGACAACAAGGTGAAACATAAAAATGAATTCTGGAAGTCTGTGAGAGAGAATCAGGGAAGCAGATTAGCCTTCCTAAATCTGAACTAAGCTTCAGTGCTAATGTGGAAGAGATGACTTAATTGCTGGGAACGAGAAAGATAATGCATCATGATAAATACTTGGGGTCTCCTAATAGTGATTGGAAGATCCAAGAAGGCTATGTTCAACAAGTTGATCGATAAAGTTAGGAAAACAGTTAAAATGTGGAAGAGAAAATTGGTGTTCCATGTTGTCAAAGAGGTGTTGATCAAATCCATAGCTAGCACAGGCACAAGCCATGTATGTGTTCCTTATTCCTTTAGGGGTAATACATGAAATGCAAAGCATAATTGCAAAGGTAATGGATCTAATTGATAGTCGAACCAAATCGAGAAAGGAAAACCTACTTCATTAGAATTTCCAACCGATTGACAGAGGCAGAATCAAACAGATCCCCATACCAAAAACATAAAAACCAGATAACTGGGTTCGGGTCGATGAAAGCTGGCTTTCTGTATAGTTAAATTACAGTACCATGAATGGAAGGAGAAAGAAAAGGAATAGAAGATTGACCAGTACGTGCCCATTGATTTGAAGAAGCTGTGGCATATGAAACTTTCTCCTAAGGTGAGGGTTTTTGTTTGGCGATGGGGAAGTAACATACTTTCCACAGTCGCGAACCTGGGAAATCGATCAAGAATGCTAGGTAGGGATGATTGTTCATTCTGTGGTCTACGGGAAAGCCAAGAACATATGACACGAGACTCTATGATTGGGCTAGAAGGGTTTGGAGACCAAGCTTCCTAGGGGAAAAAATTCATATGGGAGAGGAAGAGGATCATCACTGCGAAGGGTGTCTATGTGAGTTACTAGAAAGAGCTACAAAATATGAGCTATGTTTGTTTCTAATAGCTATTTGGTTTCTCTGGAAAAAGAGAAACAACCATTTCTACAACAATCATAAGTTGGAAGAATTCGAGATAATAGAGACATCGCAGGCTTACTTGCCAGATTACTTGCACCACCAGTCGCAAAACTCGGAGATCAAACAAGAGCGAAGGGAGTATCGATTGGAAACTCCAAGCGAGGGGTGGCTGAACGAGCTTTGCTATGGTTGTTAGAAATGGGGAAGGGAGGTTTCTCATGGCTGGTGTTCGACGAGAAAGAATTGGATGGAAACCAGAAATGGCAGGGTTCAGGCATTTCTGTGGGGGCTCAAGCTATCACTAAAGCATTTCAATTCATCATCCATCCTGATGGAGACAGATTACCATACCTTAATCGAAAAATTACAAGGCGAAGAAGATCCAAAAAGGGAGATTGGAACGATCTGTGAAGAGATTAGGGCACTGGCTTGGGAGCAAAGGGAGACAACCTTGAATGGGTTAGTGTGTTTACTCAATTGTGACTTGTGAGTAACCACAATGGCTACCAACATCTACACCCTTAATTACTTTTATTTCACCCTATTTTTAAATTGATGATAGAGATTAGATTAAGAATAATTTTGGAAATAAAGCATACCAAACCTAATTATTATCTTAAAAAAAAATCTGTTCATTAGTATATATAATCAAACTCTAATGGTTTAACCCTTTCCCCGTCCCCTTCCCACTCCTCCCGCCGGCCGCCTCCCCTCCACTCGCCCCACCTCCCTCCCCTCCCACCGCCAGCCGCTCCCCTCCCCTCTCCCACCGCCAATATCACATCCTCTCTCTCTCGGCCGACGATCTCCCGTCACCCCCTCCCCGCCATGCCTGTCCCTTCCCACCGTCGATCTCTCACATTCCCTGCTCTCTCTCTCTCTCTCTCTCTCTCTCTCTCTCTCTCTCTCTCTCTCTCAAGAAGATCGACGAAGAACATCTTGGCTGGATTTCATATCTAAAATTTTCATATTGGTATGTATTTTTATTGGAATTAATTGTTTCATAGTGGTATTATTTTTTCGCATTGGTATTGATTATGTAATTATATTGATTTTTTGGTATTGATATTATTGTAATGGTAGTGATCATCATGTATTGATATTGGTTAAATCTGCAATGATATTGTTTTTTAGTGTAATGGTATTGTTTTTTATAATGGTATTGTTTTATTTCTGCAATGGTATTGGTGCTTTTCGAAGTGGTAGTTGTTGTCTAACGGATTGGTATTGATTTATTTCTGCAATGGTATTGGTGTTTTCCGAATTGGTACTGGTTGTTTAACGAATTGATATTGATTTATTTGTATTTATGTTTTTCGAAATGGTAGTGGTTGTCTAACGGATTGATATTGATTCTTGTTTTATTTTTGCAGTGTTATTATTTTCGATTGAACGGAGAAGGAAAAGATTGAGGGGAAAAAAAGAAAGAAAGATCTGGCTGTAGATCGTGAAAGTGGGAGAAAGGGAGAAAAAAATTATAATTAATATTTTTTTAACTTCCTAAAATATTATTTATTAAAAAGATAATTTCTTACCCTTAGCCATGGTAATTACTATAAAATAGTAATCACGTAATCTGTCCGGAGACGACCTGCGTTTTTGGAGAAGACAAGGTAATGAGGTGGCACACCAATTAGCATATGCCAATAGTAGATGAGGTGAAACAAGAATCGACTTTGACAGACCAACCATCTTTATTGTTATCCAACTTTTGAGTTTTGAGTGATTGTAATATAAATTCCCCATGAATAATGAAAGCATACAGACACCAATTTACACCAATTTACCAAAAACAATTAACAAATTTTCAAATAACTGAAGTGATTAGGAAACTCCTCTAACGGCTTGTTGATATTCATATAAATCCATATAGAAACATAAAAAATTACCTTAATAAAAATAAATTTACGAGTAAATTAAATACATGGATCAGTTGTAATTTTAGATTAGATCATCATACTTAATGATGCTGGTAATTAAAATTTTATTATGAAAGACTAGTTTAAAGCTAGAACATATCACATACACTCAAAATTAAGGATATATATCCATAATCATCCACTAATGAAGTTAATTATAGGATGTCTAAAATAAGTAGCCTCGATATAATTAACAGGAACTTAATTGGCGTCTCGTGGATTGAACTCTATTATACATAATAGAATTATTGAATGCAAAAATAATTATACTATATATAAAAATAGATTATGTTTGTACGAGTACTTCTACTATTTTTTAAAGTATTGGTATTTTAAAGTACAATTTAAAATTGTATCATAATGTTAAATATACAAGTTTAAGTTGTACCCTAATGAAATTTGTACCCTTATGTTATAGTACAACTTCAAATTTTGGCATCACATAAATGTACAACTTCAAGTTATACCATAAATGAATTAGTAAAAATGCATAAATAAATTAGTAGAAAAGAACGTAAATACAACTTAAAGTTAATTGCCATAAAATTAAAAATATAACTTTGAGTTATATTATAAATAAATAAATAAAATTAAAGTACTTTTACTCTAAAACATTATAAAATTCCTCGTATATTATATACCTGGAGATACCCAGATTCCAGCCTGTCGGAGTAGTCTGAATCGGAGGGCACATGTGTGGAGGTTGTTTCCACTTATGGCCGCCGCCTCCACAGTCCTCAGAGCATTCTGAATCTCCGGCTCGAAATGGTAACCGATTCCCAGCCGCTGCAACGTGTCAATCATCTCCACCCTCTCATCGGCCACCGTTGCTTCCTCGCCGCCGCCTTCTCCGATATGATCATCACTTAACAAATTCCGTCTCACATACTTCTTCAGCTCCTCCACTCGCTCTCTCCAACGGCCCTGTATCAATAATCAATTGCTCAGTTTATGAAAATAGCTTGAAGTTAATTGTATATTTTTTGACGGGAAAGTTAGTTGTATATTTACACGTACACAAGTGACATTTTTGTTGATGATGATCTATATTGAATGATTAAAAATAAGTAAACAAGGATACAGGGCAGTGCAGCACACGGGCTGTGCCTGTCGCCAGCTCAATGCGCTGCATCAAACATACCAAAAATGCAAGAAGTAAAATAAAGCCAACCCCAAAGCCTACCCGGTACAGTCCCCACCCCGAGTCACAAAAGCAGGATGTCAAGCAGCAGGGGGAAAACAAAAGAAACCGGAGGCATATATCACCTTCCTGACTACAGAACCAGAACATCAGAACATCACACTTCAGGGACCTGGAGAAAAGCTGCCATCTGCAGAATTGTATCATGGGGCTTGAGACACGACCTGTTGGGAATTTTTTTTTTTTTTTTTTTTTTTGATAAGGGCGAAATAGTATTAGGAAGAACAAAACAAGCAAAGTCCAAAAAACAAACAAACGGGGAAGAAACACAGGACAGCCAAAGCGAAAAAAGAAACAGAGGAGACCACCAGAAAAGGACAGCTCTGGGGCTCCAAACAAGGGGAAACAGACAGGACGGAGGAAAAGCCAGACAACAGCAGAGGAAAAAATCATCAGCCAGGACAGCCAGAACGAAGCCGCAGCGCCCACCGAACGAGACAGGACGCAAACTAACTCTCAGTGGGGGCCGGCCTGGGGAGAAGCCGGGTCTTGAGAATGAGCATCCACGCCTCAGCAGTGCTTCTGTCGACCTTATTCCCAGCGCATAACCAGTCGGCAATGAGGCGAGCAGTCTTGAAGGAGACCATACGGGAGGAATCTGGTCCTCATTTCTTTGGTCCACCTTTCCGCGATCTCTTTGTCGACCTTCCTTGCTGCAGTTAGCCACCAGCAAATCATGTAACCAATCTTCAACACTATTGAGGGGACGTTGCACTCCTGATCGTTGAAGATTCTATTGTTTCTTTCAAGCCAAACGCACCAACAGTATGCATGTAATACTACTTTTGAGCACCATTGGGCTGGATTCGTCGGATTCCTGCGCGGCCAACCACTGATCCTCTCCGAGATGTCATGCCCTGTCGCAGTATTTTCTTCGATTTTGACGAAGCATTTCACCCTTCCCCATACCTGCTTTGCAAACGCGCAGGAGATAAACAGATGGTTGGGCGATTCTTCATCTCTTTTGCACAGAACACACCTGTTCGGGATGTGGAAACCTTTCTTCTTCAAGTTGTCGATGGTGAGAATCCTTTTGTGATAAACCAGCCATAGGAAGATGCAAATCTTATTCGGTACGCTGCTTTGCCAAATCGTTTTTGTAGGGAACTCTGGATTCTCCCTCATTCTCGCAGCGGCTAGATGTTCAAACGCCGAATGCACGCTGAACCCATTTGAAGGAGATGGGATCCATCTTGGTCTTTCAGGACCTGCAAAAATTTTTTGAAAAGGAATAGACTGGAGTAATTCAAGCAACCTCACCCGCTCACTTTCAGCCCCACCCCGGAGTGAATAGATCAATGGAATATCCCATTGACAGTTTCCCTCAGACAAAGACAGGTATTCAGCAATGGTGGCGCCCGGTGATTCGGCAGCAGCAAAAACTCTCGGGTATTCTTCCGCCAATCGGATGCCCTCGATCCAGGTATCAAACCAAAACGAAGTCCAGTGCCCTTGACCATGTTCTATACGCGTTAATTCCCAAAACAGAGGCTGCAGTTTCGCAATCCTGCCCCAAACGCTACCCCCAATACTGCCCGGAACCTTTCCTGAGAACCATTCTGACTGTTCATTAGGGAACTTTGCAACTATCATTTCCCTCCACCATGATTCTCTTTCCGTCGCAAATCTCCAATGCCATTTGAGTAGAAGAGCTCGATTATTCAGCTCCAAGTCTCGTATACCCAAGCCTCCCTTATTCTTTGATGTTTTGCATAACTCCCAAGAGACGAGATGGAGCTTCTCCCCTCCCTGTGTACCAGACCAGAGAAAATCTCTTTCAATCTTCTCTAAGGAGTTGATGACGTTCTTAGGGATTAAGAACAAGGAGCTAATGTAGTTACTCAAAGTTCCAAGGACCGCATTGATAAGCACGACTCTTCCTCCCAACGAGAGAAATTTTCCTTTCCAGCCTTCCAGTCTTGCTTGTGTCTTGGTCACTACTTTGTTCCAATGTGTATTCGATGGAGACTGCTGTCCGAGGGGCAGACCCAAGTATGTTGTGGGCAGGAAAGCCCAATCACAACCAAATATCTCCACCAGTCTTTCAATATTTGTTACCTCGCCCACCGGGAATATTCTTGATTTCGCAAGGTTTAATTGTAGGCCGGTGATTGCTTGAAAACAGATTAGAGCAGCCAACAAATTACGTGCCTCGTCTTCGGATGCTTCACAAAATAGGATGGCATCATCCGCATAAAGTAGATGAGTTACTTCTCCAACGTTTCTTTCTTCGTTGATATAGAATCCCGTGATCATCCCTTCTTTCTTTATTTCACATAGAATGAACGAGAGGATGTCCATACCAATGTTAAAGAGGAAGGGTGAAAGGGGATCACCCTGTTTAACACCACGACTCATCCCAAAAAAAACCGTAGATTCTCCATTAACAAGGATGGAGAGTCTGGACGATGACAATAATCCCTCAGTCCATTTCCGAAACCTCCGATGTAAACCCAGATGCTCTAGTGCTTTCAAGATGCTCTTCCAGCTGATAGAGTCGAAAGCCTTTTCGATGTCCAATTTAATTACCACACCCGGTTTTCCACTTCTTCTGCGGCTGTCGATAATTTCATTAGCAATAAGACAAGATTCATGTATTACTCTACCCCTCTTTCCTGCAAACTGGTAATCAGATATTAGGCTGCTCATGTGGGGCAAAAGACGGTTGAACAAAACCTTTGCAATGATTTTGTTCAAACTTCCAAGTAGACTAATGGGACGGAAATCGGACACCAATTCAAACGACTCCTTCTTGGGCAGGAGACAGATAAAGGCATGCGCTGTCGATTGTGGGAGAGTACCGGTAAGGAAGAACTCATCAACTGCCTTCAGTAGGTCTGACTTGATGATACCCCAAGCTTTCTTATAGAACTCTAACGTAAATCCGTCTGGCCCAGGAGCCTTACTCCCATTACACTGCTTAACTGCCTCCCAAACTTCCAATTCCGTGAAGGGCTTCACTAGTTTTTCATTGTCCTCTGGTGAGAGCAAACATTCTCTGTATTTGGCTGGAAAAACTCTATCTTCCTCCACCTCCACAAATTTTCCCGAGAAATGATTGTGGAAGGCACTTTTAATTTCATTCCCATCCTCTGATGCTCTGCCCTCAATCAGCAGCCTCTTAATTTTATTTTTCCTTCTGTTAGCCTTAGCAACTCTGTGAAAGAATCCAGTATTTTTGTCTCCCACCTGTAACCATATTTCTCTAGACCGCTGCCTCCATGAAATTTCTTCCATGATTAAAACCTTCTCAAGTTCACATTTGAGAATATCTCTTTCCGCTACCGACACCGGATCAATCTGTCCTAATTCTTCAGCATTATCGATACTCTTAATCCTGAACAGAACATCGGCGATTCGCTTCTCAACTCTCCCAAAGTGTTCTCGATTCCATTGTTTGATCATTGCTTTGGTCTGCCTGCATTTTTGCCCGAATCTGAACAAGTAACTCGTCCCATTAACTGGTATACACCACCACCCCACAACATTCTGCATAAAAGAGTCTTCTTGGAACCACATATTTTCAAACCGCCAAGGATGAATGAATCGTTCACTTGAACCCCACTGTAATCGGATCGGGTTGTGATCTGACTCCACACGGTCAAGGGCAGTCAAAGTTTCTGGAGATATCAAGTCTTCAAAACTTGAGTTGATGAGCGCTCTGTCAATACGGGAAGAGGAACTCTCCCCACCTCCCCTGCTCCACGTGAACCTGGCCCCTTGTAGCGGAATATCCACTAGATTGCACCTATTGATCACGTTGTTGAATTCATTCATGGTCTCCATATCTCTTGGACTTCCTATGTATTCATCCGCTGATCTTACAAGATTGAAATCGCCTATGATGCATAATGCAGCCAAGTATTCCCTGCAGACAGACTCGATTTCCTTGAGGAATTCGAGTTTCTCTCTTTTGTCTTGAGGTCCATACCAGTGTTGTCAAAACCGGACCGGGCAATGATCCGGATTAGTGAGAGGTTTAAGGTTTATCGGATAACCGGTGATTAACCGGTATAAAATCGATCATAAAACCGGTGGCATATAATATTGTTAAATACAATAAAAATGACTTCATGATACATGTAAGAATAAGTACTAATGTTTAAATTGAGAATTTTATATCTTATTAACATATTTAATTGAAGAATTCAAGATTAAAAAATATAATTATAGTCCTTATGAATAAATAAGAATAAAGAAAGATGGAAAAATTGATTCGGTGGATGGGGTTTTTAGTTTTAACCTTTTCTGATTTTGAGCGGTTATGTTGGGCAATTAAGAAATTGTATGGAGAAATTTAAGATGTAAAAAGAGGGAAGGAATTAAGAGAAGAAGAGAGTGACGTAAATGGGGTAAGAGTGAATAAAAAGGATAAATATGGAGTGTAATTGTGTAAGGTGGATGGGTGCAGGAGAAACCATAAAAGTGGGAAGTGGTAAAAGAAGGAAAGTAAATATTGCCCTTCTCTTTTCATTTAAACTCTCGGTTTTGAAAAAGAAAGATAAATTTCCATAACAATAAAAAAAAAAGGAATGTCAACAGTGGGCTATAACCGTCAGTTCGGCTTATCCGGATTTGCCGGTTATTCGGTCGAACCGGTCAATAACCGGCCGGGAGTTTCCTTTGCGTTTTCAGACAATCGGAACAGGAAAGTTGGCCGGGTCCGGTTTACCGCGGTCGGACCGTCCGGTCCGGCCCGGTTTTAATAACAGTGGTCCATACACAACCAGGAAGGATATAATCTCCTCTGTTTCAATTACTTTCAGACGAACCGCTAAGGAAAATTTCCCTTCCCATACCCTCAATACCTTGTAGGTGGTAGGTTCCCAAAAAATGACGATGCCACCGCTAGCTCCAATTGAATCTTTGGCGACCCACTCACTGGACCTGCTACCACTTACTGACGAGATCAAACTGTTATCGCACTTCTGCCATTTGGTTTCCGTGAGGCCCACTATGGTAGGTTTCCATCTCTTCAGCAAACGTTTGATTTTCGCCCTCTTATTCGGATTGCCCAACCCCCGTACGTTCCAAGCGATGAAGGAATGAGACATGATAAACTGAGCCGTAGGCAGTAAGAAGAACCGACACGCTAGGATGCGTGACTAGAGCGGTTTCGAGCTCTGGAGACTGGGGGAGGTTGGTCCAGGCCGAGACGTCGCAGTTCCATTTCCAATTTAGACCTTGCTTCTCTCTTTCTCTTTCGATGGGTATCGGCTGCAATTGACGCGACCTTCTGTTTCGCGTTATCCATAGAGATTGAATCCGTGAGCTTCAGTATATCACAAATCTTCAGACTCTGATCAATTAAGCAGTTGAGGTCTTGCTGGTTGCGCCAATCTTCGAGGTATTCGTAATTGACAGGGTTGAATGGGATGATAGCTAAATGGTTTTGTTCCATGTGGTCAGGGGAACCGAGAGGGGAAGAAATTTCAGTGTCGAAATCAGGGTCGGTCGGCGAGAGACTAAAGTCTACGGCCGGCGGACTTGGAAGGGGATTTTCAGTCTGGGAGGGTTGAATTTCTGGAGGAGGTGGGAGAAGAGCGGGGAAGGAGGTCGGGGTAGGATGGAAGGGGGGAAACGGGAGGTGGAGGGTGATTGTGGGTGGAATGACAAGTGAAAGGAGATTGAGTGCTGCATCCACGATGAGGTTTGGGGAATACGACGTGGTATTGTGGAGTATGATGGAAGGGTTGGGTCTTGGAGGTGGACCGGGGGGGGTAAACAAAGGATTGGGCCAACCCAAAGGAAAAGGGAGAGGTATTGGATGGGCTAGGGCCCCTGTAGAGTGAAGGGAGGAATACAGATTTGGGAACTGGACTAGGGCCCGCACCGGGTGTAGATAGGGATTTGGGCTTGGGTAAAGGACCTTCTTTGCGAACCCAGACCCAATTCTTCTTCCCCTTGCTGACCTTTGCTACCTGGGAATTGGGAGTCTGAAGAATTTGCCTGCGGAATAAAGGGGCGGGTGGAAACGAAGCGTCACTGGATGGTCTCGAGAAAGTATCGCCGCCATCGCATCTTGGAGCCCGAGAAAACTCATCACCCAACGCTTTACTTGATTCGCCAGTCTGAAAAGTTTTGTCCAGCAAGAGGCGACGGTTCAGGTCCGCCGTCGGGTCGGCAGCAGCCGGCGCCGGCAAGATTTTAACGATGAAAACCGTCGTCCCAAATCTTATCGGTACTGTTTCTGGAATTTTCTTCCTTGGCCGGACCTTGATACGAACACACGGGTCTGTCCACGAGCTATGATCACTATCAACAAATTCCCCACATATTTTACCGATGTTTTCCAGGGTCTTTGACGAGCGTAAGAAGGGAGGGATTCCGAATACCATAACCCATTGCAGGCCGCCCGGAGGGACATAACTGCGTCCGTCAGCTTCTCCCCAGAACCTTAGTAGGACGTTCAATTCTCGGAACTTGGCATGACCGTCTTCCTGAACTCTGATGGCTTCTGATATGGATGAGCAGATTAAATACCACAGGTCCCCCTTCCTGTTAGAGAAAACTGATTCCTTCGATAACCCCCAACGCTTTCTGGCCCAGCTCTCGAAATCTCCAGTCAAACGAGACGGAAGCCCCAAGTTCTTATTGTTGTAGAAATTTATCATTAGGCAACGATCTAAATATTGCAGCCTGTCATTGACTCCATCTTCTTCCACCTCTAGGAATGCTTGGGACTTGTGATACTTGACGGAGCTTCTCCCTATCTCGGAAGGAAATTCCATTTTAACAGCATCAGCGAAAGATTTGCCTTGTACTACCCAGGCACTACGCGCAAAACAGTTCCTCGGAATTGCCTTGGAAATTGGTCGACAGAGTCTGTTAATCACCCCTTCCCATTCGCTTGGAATGAAAGGGATGGAGATGAAAGACAGAAACCCACTCTCCGACCTTTCGGAAATTTTAATAAAGTCTCCTTTCCGAGATGCAAATCTAGCGATCTGAATATTCCGAGAGGATCCTTTCTTCTGACGGGTAGCTTTCACATCCCATCCCACTCTGGAAATTTCCCGTAGCGATCTGCCGAGCCACTCTGCTTGGGAGGTTTCCACATAGATAGACCCCTTCCGGCGGCCATTTTCAGAAGTAATGATCCTGACGAAATCCCTTTTCCTTGTAGCGTAATCTTCAATGGTCACGGTCATGAACTCGTTTCCCTGCCTGAATTGAAAAGCGTCCGATCTTAGCTGCGAAGAACCCAAGAAACTGCGATCATCAGGCTGCCGAACCGTCGCTGAGTACCTGCAAGAAAAAAGACTCTCACCGCCCGACTTCCTCTCTCTGACTCTCTCTCTCACTTTCTCTCTCATCTCTCCCTCAACTCTAGATGCGCTCATCTTCTACACAAGTGACATTTTTGGATAATATCTTCTCGTAAAATTAAATATTGACCGGTCGAATTATGAAAATATATTAAGGTGGTATTATATATATGTACACATTACTTGAGTGTTGTCATCCGGGTGCTGTGGCTTGGAACGTTGATGGGACTCCCAGATGTTTGGACCGTAATTTCCGGATCGCCGTTGGATAACTGTCGGCGGTTCCGCCGTGCCGCTGCTGGTATGCTGCCTGCAGGCGGCGGCGAGTCTTGTACTGCATTTCAGGAGGTAGTGGAGTGCAGGAGATAATCGATTCCTTGCTGGTTGATTCTGAGCAGAGAAGAAAATCCTTGCACCTTGAGCAGCCATATCTTGTCTGGCAATTGATTCTTCTTTGGTACCCTTTCTTCTTCAGCTTCTGCTCATATATATACTAACTAATGGGGAACGGTTCCAATCGACCATGATGCACATAACCATTTTATGGAATATGTCTGATTTTATTTCATATAAATTTTAAGGGCATTTTTTTTCAAGTCGTAATTTAATTTTTCACAGACAAATCAGATTAATTTTATTCTTCAAAATTTTATTCACTTTGATATATTTTTGAAATGAAAACAAATTGAGACATTTATTACCAGTCTATACCATGATGATAAACTGGTAATGTCTGGTATTACATAAGATAATACCACGTGGTATATATGGAAGTGTAAGTAGGAATATATAAACTGTTATTTACTACAATTATCATTGTTTACCTCCAGTTACAACACCTATATCATGGTGTTTTGGTCTTGTTTTTTATTTTATTTTAAGACATTTGTAAATTCAATAGATCACGATAAACTTGTTCCTTCTCTACAAAACAATTCAAAATTCAAGTTAAAACGAATGTAGTAACAACTAACAAGTGTTATTAATTTTTTTCTTGAAATATAGTAAAAATTGATATTCTATTATAAATCACAACAAATTCACTCTAATATGAAAATATTAAAATCAAAATCAGAACGAAAAAAAGATAAAATTCATTAAAAAGTGAAAAAGTAAAAAATTATTAATTGTTAGATCTAGATCTTCTTGCCCCCATTTAAAATTAAGTGTCCAGATCAATCTGATCTGATTATGGAAAGTTGGTAATCAAATGTGTGTATATAATAAGATAGCGGTGACACTATTTGACCCTGCAACCACAGCAATAATATGTGTGTATATAATATAACATGGCGGTGCCACTCTTTGACCGGCCCGGCGACCACAGATCCAATACGAATGCAATGAACCTCCATACTCGACTCTCAATTAACTATTATTGACATTGTTACCATCAAATTAATTTAATGCCTCCCAGTTCACTATTAATGAATATGCTCTGTGAAACCCAACTTCCATGTTCTTTTTTCACTCTGTTTACCGGGAACAGAACCGTGGCCAAGTGGGATCCATTCCAAGACTAGAACAGGAGGCAATCTCCATTACATTGTTAACATAGTTATTTCATTTGGGTTTGTTCTTGGATCCTTTGACGCCCTTTCACCAAATCTTTAGACTCTGTAGTTCGAGGCAGAGGCGAAGGGTTGCGACTAGGAGAGGCTAAGGATCTAGCGGCAGAGGAGGATTGGTGTAGGGCAGGCGCAGGCGAGGGAGAGCAAGATCGTTATATGGGGAAAGAGGTGAAGGAGAACTCCGGTTGCCGGAGGGATAGGGGAAAGGGCACCGATCGCTCGACAAAGGTTTGTTTAGTTTAGGATTGGAACTAATAATTATGGTGGGACTAAACCGTACACAATATTTTTGTAAGGGTCGGATTGTAATTATAATTATTTATTACAACTAATTTAATTATAAATAATTTAATTATATATAAAATTAATTTATTAGTGTGAACGCATGCGTATAACGTACATCTGGCGTATGTCAGGCGTATACTATACGTCAGGTACTATTAGTGAGATATCTCTATCTACACCATGAATTAAATCGAGTTTGGGGTATGATACTATACCCTAACCTCTAATGGATAAACCCCAGTCACCGATTTTCTAAACCCCACCTCGAAGTTTGATTTAATGAAAAACAAAAATTGACCGTTGAGATCGGCCGGAGCTCATCTAAGTACATCTAACGGCTAGATCACCTGACGTATAGTATAGGCCTGACATACACCAGTCATTACCATATATATATATATATATATATATATATATATATATATATATATATATATATATATATATATATATATATATATATATATGTTCAGGCTAGCGTACACCCGTGCGTACGCTAACCTAGCGTACGCCCCATTGAGTTTTGCTATATAGATCATGAATTAATCGGAGTTTGAGGCATGATACTATACCCTAACCTCTAATGGGTGAACCCCAGTCCCTAATTTTCTAACCCAAATCATGAGGTTCGTTTAATCTTAAAATGAAAACCAATGAAAATTTCGACGAATCAGAATCGTTGATTTTCATTTTTAGATTAAACGAATCTCATGTTTGGGTTAGTGAATTGGGGACTGGGATTCACCCATTAGGGGTTAGGGTATAGTATCATGTCCCAAACTCCGATTAATTCTTTGTCTAAATAGCAAAACTCAATGGGCGTACGGCAGGCTAGCGTACGCCCGGACGTACGCTAGCCTTTGCCATATATATATATATATATATTAGTGTATATGAGTTGGCGGTGCCACTCCCTAATTCTTCGAGCTCCAACCACCGCAATAATATGTGTATTTATATATAAAATATGGCATAGGTTGTGGTATTGGAGTTATAGGTTTTTGCCTTTATGGTACAACTTGAAATTGTACATTTAAGGTTATGGTACAACTTTTGATTATACATATACTGTTTGTACAGATTCTTTAATGGTACAAGTTGAACTTGTACCTTTATGTGATGATACAACTTCAAGTTGTAAAGTTGTACAATAACATAATGGTACAAATTCTTTTATGGGTTAATATTTTCGTATGGCCTGAACTTTGACCAAAATAAACATTCTGGCCAATCTTTTCGATCTATAACATCCTGGCCCGAACTTTACACCAAAATAAACAATTTGGCCAGATCCGACTTTTGACCGTTAACTTGGACGGTCAAACGCATTGACCGTTAGTCAACGCGCCATGTCACTGCCAAGTCAGCATAAAATATTTAAAATAATTCACAATTTCCACACATTCCCTAATTTTAAATTACTATAAATTAAAAAAAATCATCTGATACTTAGTTAAACCAAAAATAAAAAGAAAAAAATTTAATATTTATCAGATCTTCTGATTTGGCAGTGACGTGGCACGTTGACCGTTAGTCAACGCGTTTGACCGTCCAAGTTAAAGGTCAAATATCGGGTTTGGCCAAATTGTTTATTTTGGTGTATAGTTCGGGCCAGGATGTTATAGATCGAAAAGATTGGCCAGGATGTTTATTTTGGTCAAAGTTCAGGTCACACGAAAATATTAATCCTTCTTTTATTACAATCTAAACTTATACATTTCATCTTATGATACAACTTTAAGTTGTACATTAAAGCAGCAATACTATATAGCATAGTAGAAATGCTCACAAAACCATTCATTTTTTATTATTGCATCTTATTTAATGGTAGTAATTTGAAAATGAGAGATCTAACTATCCATATTATAAGGGGATAAGGAGGGAAATAAGTAATTTAGGACATAGTTGACTAAATTTTTAGTCCGCGCGAATTTTGAAGTTTATTGTCAATGCACTTTTTAAATCTTATTCTAAAATTTAACGGATATCTCGTTCATTTTAAATTGGATTTCAAATAAAATTTGGTAGAAATTTTGTGCTCTACAAAATGATATTCATTTTGATAATTTTTTTAAACAATTTTTTTAGATCATCATACTAGTGTCATATCACGTCATTACCATTGACAGTGATATGGCATTGATATAATAGTGATATCATGTTGGTATGATTTGACATATGATATTTAAAATATATCTAAAATGAATCGCATATATAATAGTCTTTCCTTTATTGTTGCTTGATTTTTGTATAGTGTTATTTAAGGATTTTGAAGGAAAACAATCCATACATTCATTGTCCACTCGTCGCTGAAATCTGGCCAATTCACTGGAGGTCCAATCCTCATCGTCATAACCATCGCCGAAATTCGGCCACTTCAACCCGTCCGACGCCTGCAAATAGTAATTAAAAAAATCCGGGGACACCTCTGGTCGAGTGCTTCTTCCTCCTCCTTCTTTTTCTTTGTGTCCTTCTTCCTCTTGTTGGGCACCAACAGAAGGAGCAATCGTGGCCTTTTCTTCGTTCTTCTTCCGCCAGCAGAAGGAGCAGTCAACTCCGTCAGTAGAAAAGAGCATCAGCGACAGTCGGGTTGAGGTTGAAAGACGTATAGCTTTGGGATAATGGAAACAGAGAATTGTATTGATTATTGTTCCCTAGAATGGAAAGATATATCCAGTACATTAGGTCTCCTAGCTACAGAGTGGGGATGAACGTGGAACTATAGAAAAAAAAAATTAAAATAATTGTTCTTTTACTTCTGTAATAAGCAGTGCCGGAGATAAGAACTGGCAAACGGCAGCAGCGGTCACAGGACGGAGTAGCTCTGCGACGGCTAGGCAGGGGTAGGAGATTTTTATTTAAGGTGTAGGTTGAAATTGGGATTAGGGGTAAGAGTGTCAATTTGGTGTATTATAGGGCGACAAAATTAAAAATTTAGAGCGCCAAATAGCGATTCAGAAAAAAAAAAAAAAAAACGAAAACCCAATGTATACATAACTTGCCGAGTTTATCAGAAGATTGGGATTTGTTCATTTTCTTTTACCGGCTAACCCTTTTTGGAAAGGTGTCTAGACATGTGTATATTTCAACAGGTTATACTACAAACACAAAGAGTTCGATCGGTTTGTCCTTCCCATGTAACATATGTTCACCATGTATTTATTCCTTGTATGGAGAAGAATATCAAACCACCTTGTATCTGCGCCAATTATGGGTATCACTTGTGCTTTTTATGTTGTAATTATTAGAACTCCACTTGTAAATCTAGAAGCAAGTGACCACTATCATGAAACATCATATTTTAAAAACTTATCTGCAATCATGAGGTTATTTCAGTCAAAAGAAACCATGTTCTATATGTTGAAGATCAGCATTATAACTTGGGTAAATGACACATTTGGTCACTGAGATTACTAAATCGTGTCATATTTAGTCACTAGAAAAATTTAATATCAATTTTGGTCACTCAAATTACTGACACAGGTCACATTTGGTCACTCTTCTGTAGCCTCTGTCCAACTCCGGTCACTCGAATTATTGAAAATGTCACATTTAGTCACTCGTATTACTGAAACATGTCATATTTAGTCACTCTCCCAAAAGTTTCCGCCCAACTACATTAATGGAGTTGGACGGAAACTGATGGGAGAGTGACTAAATTTGACCAGTTTCGGTAATTCGAGTGACCAAAATTGATATTAATTTTTTCTAGTGACTAAACATGACACAATTTAATAATCTCAGTGACCAAATGTGTCATTTACCCATTATAACTTGAATAGTTCAATTCGGCAACTATCTTAGCTCTTACATATAAAATCTGTGTAAAAGTGGTATATGATTGAAGCTATTCCCTATGCTAACACTAAGCAGAATAATCTTTGTTTACTGGAAACTAATAATAAAAATATTCAAATTAGGAAAATGATGATACTGAAAAGGAGTATCATAACAAAAGCAACAAAAAGTATAGCTATGTATCTTTAATCAACTCAAAAGTCAACCCAGAAGATCAACCAAATGAACAGATGGTTAAGAGCAGGGCTGACCCATGTTTTTCGGAGGCCCTGTTTGAAAATTAAAAATGTGGCCCCAAATTTTTATTCTTATAAATTTATTATAAAAATAATTATAAAATAATAATAATAACAAAGACATAAATTCAAAAAATGACTAAAAATAAAAAAATTTATATGTGGAGCTTGGAATTTATAGTGATCATTGAATCCTTTGCGGGCGCCATACTGTGGTTGATTGGCTATGGATGCTACTCTGCAAGTACCCGTAAACAACAAAGAGCATCCTTTTGACATTCGTTAGTGGTTATAATAGGATAATGGTTAGGCAAATGGGAATCGACCTGGCGTGATCTGATGAGGCATTTCGATTGTTGTTTTAGAACCAACCAAGTTGAAATGAACAAAAGTAGGCCAGCGATGTGCTGCTACCGGAGAGAGAACCCAACAAATACACTTGGCAACAAAATTTGTCTAATTGTCTGCTTAGTCAATTAGAAATGGGAACTGTAATGGGCCACCATGTTGGATTATATATATATATATATATATATATATATATATGGGGAGTTCTACGGTACCCAGGGTGAAATCCCGGGTACCGCATACCTTGAGTAAGAAAATGCTATCCAGAAATTGAATTGGCTGATCTTTCGGACATGATACTATACTCTAACCCTTAAAGATCAACATCTATGTCTTAATTCTCTAAATCTTATACTCCAAGATCAATTTAATTAGAAACAATAATCAACTGTTATGATTCCTCCAAATATAGGCAAAAAAATCAATGCACCATCTTAGGGTTTATAGTTTATGATTTAGATAATTAGGACCTAGGGTTCACTTATTAAGGGTTAGGGTATAGTATCATGCCCAAAAATCCTGCTAATTCGAGGTCTAGATAACGTTTTCATACTCAAGGTATGCGGTACCCCGGATTTCACCCGGGGTACCATAGAAGGCACCATATATATATATATATATATATATATATATATATATATATATATATATATATATGGGTTACACTCGTATGCGTCAGACACATACTATGCGACATGATTCTCTACACCGTAGATCTAATCTAACGGTGTTTATTAATTGGAATTAAATTATTTAATTTTTACAATTTTTAAATGATTAGTTGGTCCTATTACTTTTTTATGCGTACCCTTTAACCCCTAAACAAACTTTTCAACATATTTTCGAATTATAGTACCAAATTTTATTCTAATTATGTCTCAAATCCATTAAGTTATATTTACTTACAATTTTAGTTTGGTGATTTATTCCTTTTCCCACTCATGTCAACGCTCAAACCCCCTTTCCAATTGCTGTCTGTAGTGGCTGACGAACCCTCTCCTCTCATCCTGGCTATCGATTGAAGCAATTGGATTTTGCGCTTCCCATCAATGTTTAATCCCACTATGGATTAAGAGAGTGATCTATTCGAGGCATGATGGATTGAATCTTGTGCTCGAGAGGCGGATGAGGAAGGATCGGAGAAGTGAAGAGTGCAGACTCGAGAGGTGGGCCGAAGTGCGGATCGCCGATAGCGGTGGGTAGGTACGCTGCCGTCCGCTGCCGTGAATTGACGGTGAACGACTATGACCTTTACGTCCTGTAAACAATGAGTAAGGCTGAAATGGAGAGAGGGGATTGGGTCTCGTCAAGGGAATTCTCTTGGTCGGAGTCCAGAATCATAACGGAGTGAGAAAGTTTGGACGATGAAGAGAGACGGCCGTCGGATTACGGTGGTGACGGCGGCAACTGGATAATTGGGAATTTGGGGGGGGGGGGCTAGGATAGACGACGATACATGAAAAAATGGTATCGTTTTTTGCTCGTCTCTGAATCGAAAGTGGTCTGGAGAACGGCGTCGTTCTGTAGGTGTAGCTGAAAACAAAAAAAAATTAATGGTATGAGGGTCGAACCCACGTCCTGGTCATTACCATGGGCATTCTTTACCATTCATGCTGAACAAGGATTTTGATTTAATATACTTCCACTGTTATATTTATAACTATAAAATGAGTTCTTGTAAAATTAAAACATAAAACTAAACTAAGCAGGCCTTTTGTATCAGGCCCAATAGGTGATGTTGGATCTTCTCGCTTGGGAAATTTCCTTCAGTGGAGCCTCCTCTTTGTTTGTCTTGCTTGCTTCTCTTAGCTGAACTTGCATATAATTTTCAGGTTCTTGATTAGATATGCCGATTGATTGATGATAAATTCAGAGACTCGGTGTTGTTAAGCGTTTGCCGAGCATCGTTGGTAGGTCTTCAAATTCTCTTTTGTACTTTGAATTCGCAAACCTTCCATTAAAGCTTGTATATAATTTGTACACATTATCTTGTTACAGTAGGGATATGTTTGGGTGTTGCTTAACTGAGGCCCCTCTCGTGCATTCTCTGATTTAGATGTTGTTATGATGGAAGAAGACTTCGATATCTTGAAGGTCTATCATTTCCTCTCTCTTTCTCTCTCTCTCTCTCTCTCTCTCTCTCCAATGCATATGTGATATGTGTAATTACGTCTGTGTTCGGGGCATAAATAATGATGGCCGAAATTTTTTTTGGTCCAGTGGAGATGGCCTCCCTCATTCGGTGGTGGTGCCAAACGCAATAGAGGAATATGCTTGTAAATAGGTTTGTCATTGGTGGGGATTTAATCTCTACTCCTTGTTAATAGGCTTGCTTTCCTTAGTTGGATCAGTTTAGGTGTCAATAGAGGAATTCTTTTTTTGGACGTAATGGTATTAATAAATTAGGTTTGTTTGGCGGTCTATATAAAGGGACGCCAAGCCTAGAGTTTACCTTGTAAAAAATAACTCCCGCAGTTTTCCCTGGTGACTTTAGCAAAAGTAAGGCTTTTCTTCTGTGTTGGCGGGGAGATAAACTAATTGCAATGGAGAAATCTCGGTACAATGCAACAACTAAAATAGCTCTTTCTTTTGGTCGTTTGTGTTGTTCCTTTCTTACAACCCTTTTCCTTTCATGTATGTTCTTTATTCGCTCCTTAAGCCGCTTTGACTTTTGTTTGTTTATGACTTTTGTTTGTTTCATGTATGTTATTTCTTGTGTTTTGTTGTTTAGCATGTCGAGGCATGATACTAAGAAAGTTGTTGGATCCATATCGACTACCTTTGGAGCCATGGAGACGACGTTCACTGAGTTGTACGATAAGATTAAATCTTTGACTGCAATGATAATGAAAACTGATACTGAATTTCAAGTGCTAAAGAGGCTGTCGAAACGCATTCTTGATCAAGTATCTGGAAGTTCACCTCCCACTGATGTTCCTGTCACGCCTACCGTAAAAAGAGTTTATTATATTGATTCAAACCCAGACTCACATCGCGATGGCGATGGTTCACACAAGAGGCAAAAATATGCGGTCACGGAAGATCTAAATGAGTCAGTGAAGGTATATAGAATTTATTTAAACAATTTGCACTTGTGTCATTTTAAAGTGTTTATGATGTACCTATGTATTGTAATTTTTGTTAAATTCAAATCGTAGATGGAATTTCCGGTGACTGCATCTGGAAGTTCAGCTCCCACTGTTGTTCCTTTCACACCTAGCGTAAACGGAATTATTTATATAGATTCCGACTCAGACGCAGATGGCGATGATTCACACAAGAGGCCAAAAAATGTTGCTGTGGAATATATAAATGTATCGGGGAAGGTATATAGAATTTATTTAAAGAAATTACACCTGTGTGATTTTAAAATGTTTATGATGTACCTATGTATTGTAAGTTTTGGTAAATTCAAATCGTAGGTGGAATTTCCGGTGACTGCAATAATGGCGTTAGATAATGATGAGGATCGTTCCATTGCGTGTTTCATCTTTGGTGATGGTCTAAAAGATGATAAATGGCTTGTTGAGAATTTTGGCCATAGTTTAAGTCGTCTAGAACTGAAGGACTTGCTGCCAGAAACGTGGCTTCATGGTTATGTAAGTATTTTGTAGTTCTGTTTTGGTAAGGCATACTTGACCACATATTAGCTATACTAATCTTTGGTTTTGCTTATTTTAGATTTTGACTGTTGTAGCTTGTAAATTAGCTGTTGATGTTAGGGCTTGGGGGAAAAATGGACCTTGGTACCTTCCATCCAATTTTGAGGTAAGCAACAATTATGGAAAACTCTTTACAGTAAGTTTACTTTTTTCTTTCTCCCAAAGTTGAATAGTGAATGTGAACTGCTACCCAGGATTTGGTTGTGAAAATGGGTTGGACTCCAAAAAAAGCCGTGGAAAATTATAAGAACCTATATCTTTGCGGCACCTTTGAATGCACCAAGGTATGGTGTAATAATATTAGTAATTTTTCCAGGGTACTATATTCTCTTAATGTTTTGCCCTTTACTGTATAGTCCATTCATTCTTTCGTCATCATTTACTTGTTTATTTATTTCAGATATATTTGTCAATGAATGATGAGAACCGCCATTGGTTTCTTATTGTGGTTTTCATGGACCAAAAGGTAGTGCATGTAGTGGACTCTTTGCGTACTGATTTGGATTTGCCGGAAAATCGTAAGAAAAGGGTGCAAGGAATGGTGGGTGATCAAACTATTCCCTTCGTGTAAATTTAGTAAGTCAATTTTCTTTTCTTTTTTAAATTTTGTACTGTAATAGTTACGTGGTTAAGTTTGTTGTTACAGTTGAAATTCTTTTACAAGATGCTTCAAGAATTTCCAGACAAGCCATCAACCTATGAAGTGCCCAAAGTGCATAAGTTCCAAATCATAAGTCCTCCATACGTTTCTAAGCAAATTGATGAGTTAGTATTTCTTTGAGTATTTTGATTATTTCATTTCGATTCAAAATCTTATTTTCAATAATAAATGCTATTTTTCCACGTAGCTATGAGTGCGGGTTTTACGTCTGTCAGTGGATGTTGCACGGAGAGGCTGATGATAATTCGTATACGGCGGTATAATACAATCCTTTCCTTCTAAATATGATTCCATCCACGTGAGATTCTACACTATCAAATCGAAATCAACATGTTAAGAGTAATGTTATAAATTTGCTGCAGGTTTGTAGTAATAGAGGTCGACTAGCCTTGGCCATAAGTTTAGTCAAAGATCTCTCAAATACAAGGCGCTCTCAAATTATTGATGAAGCAAGGGCCGTTTATGAAAGACATTTCAAGGGGAAAATCAGCTCAAAATGCCAAAAGAGTTTATTTGATTCATTTTAGAAAAGTAGTTTTTTTTGTTTTATTGGTAGTCGGTCGGTTTTATACTTTTATTGGTAGTCGGTCGGTTTTACTATCACTTTGATCCCAATTGAATTTATTTTAGATTGGTTTTGGTGTTTACCTTTATTTTGTGTTAAATCCGAATGTTGGTTCTCGTTTTGTGGCTTTGTTCCTGATGCTTGTTCAGCTGAGATAAGGCTTAAAGAAGGCGCCTAGGCATGAGCCTTAACTGCCGTGATTTCATTATGGGATTGAAGGGACTGGGATTGTATATAAGAAGACGACTTTGACCTTTCGTCTGGTCAGTGGGCTTTTTTGTTTATCTTTATTTCATCCCAAAACACGCGCCAATTCTTGGCTTTGGCCTTTGGATATCTCATATCTTGCCACCGGAGGACGCCGGAGATGTATGCGTTCATCGGAGCAAATCTAACCATGTTGGATCCAACAAATAGCTTCAATAACAAAATTTTAACCCAATAACAAGTGTTTTTAGTTGCTCAGAGCTGGATCGTATCGAGATAGTGGTAGAGATAGTGGTAGATTGATAATGTATATATAGTATGTTCTCCAACTAGACCCTATAACTTAAAGTCAGTTACAACTAATTTGTCTTTAAATCATAGCATGACAACTAAATATCGTCAGAAAGTCAAAGAGGTTCAAGGGTATTGTTTTGGTTCTCAACGAACATGAAAAGGGAACGAGACAAGCAGACAATTCAAACAATTCAAGGGTATTGTTTTGGTTCTCAACGAAAATGAAAAGGGAAACAAAACTAGAGTACTGGCAGGACAACTAATCAACCAAAAAATTCATAAACGTTTGCAGGAACCAATATCCAGAATATACTAGTGCAGGAGAAATGAACCACTATCTCCCTATGAATCTTCTAGTTCTGGATTACGCTCTTTTGGCTTTCTTCCTTGTACCTACGAGTCTGGGCAACAAATCTCGATGCATTCCTATTTGATTCCTCGATGACGACATGTCTTATGTAATTTGTAGGCTGTTGTACCAGATATAAAGCTATTTGCATTCTCCTTATATCTCCGCATGGCTGCAACAGTTTGACAATGACAATGAGGCTTAGTAGCTGTTTCGAAAGGTTGTTTTCCTTCAAGGCCAAGTAGGAGAATTCTTGCTTACCCATATATTATAAGAAGAATCCCAAGATGCACCCATCATCCATGAGCACACCCAAACGCCACTATCATACCTACATAAAATAAGATGCAGCATATGAGTTGTGGGTATCTAAGTATGTTTCTAATTTATTCACAACGAACAATTCTTACTCGTGACGTTGTTCGGGAATTGAAGGAATTGTCAAAGAAAATTTTTCCAGCACAGGTGGATCAAGTGTTGGTTCCACTTGCCGATAAAGATCCTCAAACAAGCCATCAAGAAATTCGATCTACATAAGCAGTAATCAATTTATTCGAAATAGATGAAAACACAAATTATTCGGATCAGGAGGTCAAACCATACCATAGTTACTACTGGGTTTCTACGAGATCTTTGGCGCTTTTTAGAAGGATACGAATCCAAAATATGGACTTGTTTGTCATCCAGCATAATGACAGCTAAATACCAGTGAACTGCATCACCGTCCATTGCATCTTTCATGGGCAGACACACCTAAATAACGACGAGAAAGACCAAACTCAGCTGAGCATTGTAAAATACAATTTACAGAAAAGCTTGATGGAGCATCTAATTTATTCGCATATCCAATTCAAACAGTAGCTAGAAACAATAATTGAGGAATATTTCAATGCAACAAGCAAGGACTTGTTAAGAAGAAACCTTTCTGCACGTGTGAGCTCTTGCCAAGAACTTTGCACCGTAACACTCTAGAGCTTTTTTTGATGTCATGCCATAGTTACAAATTATTCGGATCAGGAGGTCAAACCATACCATAGTTACTACTGGGTTTCTACGAGATCTTTGGCGCTTTTTAGAAGGATACGAATCCAAAATATGGACTTGTTTGTCATCCAGCATAATGACAGCTAAATACCAGTGAACTGCATCACCGTCCATTGCATCTTTCATGGGCAGACACACCTAAATAACGACGAGAAAGACCAAACTCAGCTGAGCATTGTAAAATACAATTTACAGAAAAGCTTGATGGAGCATCTAATTTATTCGCATATCCAATTCAAACAGTAGCTAGAAACAATAATTGAGGAATATTTCAATGCAACAAGCAAGGACTTGTTAAGAAGAAACCTTTCTGCACGTGTGAGCTCTTGCCAAGAACTTTGCACCGTAACACTCTAGAGCTTTTTTTGATGTCATGCCATAGTTAATCACCATTTCCTGATCATGTTTCATTTAAAATAGAAGATAAACATTTAATAGGAGAAACAGAATATTGCACCTAAAATAAATATATAAAGTAAATGGGACTATACTTGTAGTTCAGCAGGCAGATAACAGACTACTCTTCCATCTCCAACATCCCTCCAAACTTCCGCCAGGCTCAATTGGCAAGCCATGGCTGTAATTACATCATCAACGACATTAGACTTAGGGCAGAGGGACCACAACACCTGTCGTGTATAGGATTGCATCATGGTTTCGACCAGGACTTCCTTTTCTGGAAGATCCTTTGCAAATATGTAGTGGGCAAGGTTCACTTCCTCTCTAGTGTACTTGAGAACTGTTGGAAGTGTAAACCTTTTTTCACCCTACAATAGAAGAAGAAACATAAGGATAAAAACAATTGATTTTGTTCTAAGTGGGGAAAATTGGAAGGCTAGATTATCATACCTTCTTGGCGAATTGCAAGTAAGAAAATCTGGTACGGCCTTTCCTAACTAAGTCATTCCAATCTGCCTGCAAATCACCATCAATCTGGATCACACCATCTTCAGTTCTACCTTTCTTTCCTCGAGATTCATCCTTCTCCAGCAAAGAATTCATCGTAATAAAAACACAATGCCTTAATTCAGTTCTGCCAACGATGGAGAAAAGGGGGAAAAAAGAATGCAAATTGACGAACCATTAATTTGGAAGAACTTCTGGTCTTGCGTTTTGTCATCATCCTGCCGTCCTTATCGTTCTGAATATTGCTCCTGGTTTCTGCCCCCTGACCGAGCTCCTGTACTGCTGTCCTGAATGAGCTCATGGTGAATGCAGAAAAGGAGTTAGCAATCTTGGAAGCTTGAGAGGGAAGGAGCACGACAAGGAAGGAAGCAAGAGGTCGACGACAAAGGAAATCAGCCGGTGTACAATGTGAACGGGTTGAAAGCAGGTTTCCGACCTTCTTATTCTTTCTTGCTCGACGGCGAGAGTGACAGGCTTCTTCCACGAGCTCGGCAGCAATAACTTTTGGAGTGGGCGAGCGGACCAGTGCTGGTAGGATAATTATTACCTTCTTCCTCCTCGACGACGAAATCAGGCGACCTCCGGCGACGACGGAGAGGGGAGTGCGAAGGCAGACGATGTAGAGAGGAGACGACGCAGGTGGGTTTGGGCTTCTTTCTTCTGCTTCTACCTTTTCCAGCTTGGCTGGCGGCGACTGGCGGAGCAGAGATCGGAAGTCGCAAAAGCAGCAGAGCGATGGTCACCAATTTTTTTGTGATTGGGGTAAAATCGAAATTTCATTGGGGTTTAGGGCGTAATATTTAAAAATCTAGGGCAATAAATAGAAATTCAGATCTTAAAATAGGGCCAACCGCCAACGGGTGAGTGTTTTTCTCTATAAGGATACTGGAAACTTTATCTTCCTCATTAACCTCCACATGGAAAAGGAAAATAATATTGTATACGGGTAATAATTAACATGGAAACAATCCGCATCCCCTATTTGGAAGTTGAATCTTCCATATATAACACGCAAGCATTCTTCAGTAATTTTTTTTCCGGTAATTCAAGCATTCTTTATTAGTTGCATTCTTTATCCAACTAATTAGCTGAATTCTTTATCCAACTATTAAAATCCGCCACTTGTAAATCTGCAACAATTAATTAATTGCTTAATTCTTTCCTCAATTTATCTATTCCCAATTACCATCTTTGATACATCTCTCCAAATAATAATATAACAATACTAATTACTAACTAATTAACCCCTCTTTCTCTCTCGTGGTCCTTTTTCTTCTCCATCTCTACGTGCGGCCGGCGAGTAAAACTCCGGCCATTAAAATTTTCAAAGTTACAACAACAGCAAAAAGACCTCTGCTTTGTGCCTGATACAGCCCCTCCCCACAAAGTCACAAACAACAAAAAGACGGCACACCAATGGAGGAAGAGGGAGATAATATCAACAACAATGAAGACAGCGATGTTGAAATCATACCAGAATCAATGACCTCTGACAGCGATGGTCCTACTGTACAGGAGGATGACACAAACGTTATTCAAAATTCTCCTTTTATCGGTCAGGAATTCAATGATTTTGAGGATGCATATGCATTCTACAACAACTATGCTAAGAGTTGGGGGTTTTCTGTCCGTCGCTCAAGGAAGGTTAAGAACGTCAAGGGAGAGGTAACAAGTGCAGCCTTCGTGTGTTCTTGTCAGGGAGTTCGAGAAAAACATAAAGGTCCACAAAAGAGGGAGTCGCCTATGGAGATCAGATTTCAGTGCATGGCTATGTTTCGTGTGAGCTTGAACAAGACAAGCAATAAGTGGGTGGCTGATATATTTAACTCACAGCACACTCATGACCCAGTTAGGCAGAATCAGGTACATTACTTGAGGTCGCATCGAGGATTAACAGAAGCAGACAAGGCAGACCTCCGATTTAAAAAGGATGCCGGAATGAAACCTTCTCAGGCCATTAAGCTTGCTGTGCATTGTGCTGGAGGGCATGACAAACTTGGGTATACAGTTAAAGATGGGTTAAATTTCAGCACCAAAGACCGCGCTGAGAGAATCAGCGAGGGTGATGCAGCAACTGCACTGGCCTATCTAGAATCAAAGAAAAGCACAGACCCACACTTCCTCCTCCGATACACTACTGATGAGGAAAAAAGGCTCCATTTTTTATTTTGGGCTGACAACATTTGCAGAGCCGACATTTCGTGTTTTGGAGAGTTGCTCGCATTTGACACAACGTACCAAAAAAAAATTACAATATGCCACTGGTCATTTTTATAGGTACGCCATCCTAGTATGCCCTCTAAGTATTATGCTTTGTTTTGTTGTTTGAATACACATAATGGCATCTAGAAAACAACAAGTTTCTGATTATATGAACTCTACCATTGTTTACATATTCCTACACAGTTTTAGCTTTTCTCCTGCTAGTTCAAAAGTTTCTGATTTTTCCGAGTTTCTGTTTGACATTGTAGGTATCAACCATCACTTCAAAACTTGCTTATTCGGGAGTGCACTGTTGCCCAATGAGACTGACGAAACCTATATTTGGGCGTTGAAGATAGTGAAGGAAATGTTGGGGGACATTCCGCTACGTACAGTTGTCACGGATGGGGATAAAGCAATGAGGAAAGCTATTGCTAATGTGTTTCCAAATGCAACACATCGGCTGTGTGCATGGCATTTGTCCAAGAATATCACTGGCAGGGTGAAGAATCGACCCGACTTTGAACCCCGGTGGAAGAAGTTAGTAACTGCTGAGTACGAGCCAGAAGAATTTGAGGAGAAATGGAATGCATTGGTAGAGGAATGCGAACTCCAGAACAACCAATGGATTTCGAAAAAACTATTTGGGAGACGCAACGAATGGGCGGACACATACTTGCGCTCACATTTCTTTGCTGGGTTGACAACCACATCAAGATGTGAAAGCATAAATTCGGTTGTTGCAAGGTATGAAAATGAGAGGTTCTGTTTGCTTGAATTTTTCACTCAATACGATCGGTGGCTCAGAGACATGAGAGAGACAGAGATTAGATTAGATTTTGAGTCTAATTATGGTGTAGTTCCTATAAAGAATTCAATCCTAAAGCCCCTCGAGCAAAGTGCAGCAAAGCTTTTCTCAAAGGCTGCATTTCTTTTGTTCAAAAATGAGTTGGAGGAGGTTATTGGAGTCATTAAGGGTAACCAAACTGAAGAGGGGAACCTACACACTTACACTGTTACCATGTTCAACAAAGAGAAGGTCATAGAGGTGAAATACAACATTGAAACAAGCGATATGGAGTGCAGTTGTCAAAAGTTTAAGAGTATTGGGATACCCTGCGTTCATATGCTATTTGTTCTCAAAGAAGAAAAAGTGAAGACTATTCCTGAAAAACTGGTACTCAGGCGTTGCTCGAAGAACCCAAAGTCCCTACACACTCTGCCAGAACCAAGTACATTGGGGGATGACAGCAGTTTCAGCATTAGGTACGGGTCGCTACAGTTCATGGCTCAACGATTCTGCTTATTAGGAGAAGACACTCCTCTCTCTTATCGAATGGCTCAAGATGAGTTGACAGCAGCGTGTAACAAGTTGGAGATGGTAAAGAAAACCCCCGCCGAGAGAGAAAGGATTGTCATACCAGACCAGTTCAAAGATGTATTGAACCCAAATCAAGTGAGGTTTAAGGGTTGTAGGAAAGGAAAAGGGATAAAACAACTTAAGAAAAAAAGAAGAAAGTGTGGGAACTGCGGGCTAAGGGATGGGCATTATAGGAGCACTTGTAAAAACCCCCCAGCCGACGTGGTAGAATCTCAATCTGATGAGGAGGATGACGACGATGACATGGACGATGATGTGGACGATGATGGGGACAACGGAGAAGATGGAGACGACGATGATGGAGATGATGACCAAGGTGGTCAGCCCCCAAAGGTAATTAGCATCTCTGGTTAGGTGTTCTTGATATAGTTATTAGTTAATAACCTACAGTTGTTATTTTATTTTTACCAGAAGCAACGAACGAGCAGACATAATACTACTGGAGAGCCCATAGGAAAAAGTCAGCCACAACAGAAGGTTATATATCATTTGTTTATTCACTAAGTTATCGATTTGTTAGAAATGGCTATTAGCTTAAGAGTTTATTTGCCCTCAAACAGATCGGGGCACGTACTAGGAGCAATACTAGTCAACAAGAGAAGGGAGCAGAGAAGGAAGCTAAGAAGCATACAGGACATAGTGGTGGGAGTACTAGTCGGCATGATGATCGTCCAAGCGATGAACATGAACTGTTACTTTTCCAATCACACTAATGATTTAACCAGCAAGATTAGATGATTCTTTGTGTTGGAAGTTACATGTTTAATATTATTTTTTCTTATTTTGGTCTGCTACAGAAACAACATCAGACTAGAACCCGTGGTGCAAAGAACAGAAGCATCAATAAAAACAAATGAAGTTCACTAGCACTTCCATAGCAAGAAGTTGAAACGCCCATGGAAAGTGATGACCACTTTTTATTGAGTTTACAATTTTATTATTGATTTTAGGCGACAAAATCTTTTATCTTGGTATATTTCACAAAAGTAAACTCCATCGACACTTCATATTTTTGTTGGACGAAGGGTACATTGCGGGACATGAACTGTTTGCAATTAAAAGGACATACCTGGCTTTTCTTCTTTGTTCTGTTGTTTTTTTTTTTGTGTGTGTGTGTGTATGAGTGTGAAGCAGACCTGGCTAGCTAATGCCTCACGGGTTGCTCCTCAATAAACTGTCAGCATAAGAACAGGTAGATCTTTGAATCAGATGTTGAAGCCAAATATATGGAAACCCATTCATGTGTCTAACCAGTATAGCCGCCTAAAATTGTAACAGTGACATTGGAAATGCATAATTTACCTCCAGTCTGAATTCCGGAAGACTACGGAGTCCAACCCCAGGCAACCAAACCATTCCGAGTCCCCTAATGACCATGCCGCTCGGACCCTTCCCTTGTCCAACCTCTCTACCTACTCATCATACGCTACAACACCTAGCAAAAAGAAGGATAAGTGCTTGGATGATTTTCTCGTTAATTGGTGGAATTTCCCATTTGTTCATATAAAAGCAACGTTCTTTGGTGATTTTCACAATACTTGGTATTATTTGGTGGGGGTTACTTTGCTAGCAGAAGCAAAATTTGACAATGGGACCTTAGCGTCTCAACTATGGTGGCTCATGCTCTATGGAGATCCCGGTTGAAGAAGACGAGCGACGTCCGTGGCTGATTCTTGTGGTCAAGAATCGTTTCAAGGGGGATGGAATGTCATGTGCATTTATTTAATTTATAATTATTAATTAATTATGGGTTGTTAGAGATGATTAGGATGTGATTAGTGGGGTTAGTGATGGCCTAGAATTGGGGGACTTAGTTAGGTGTTTTCGTTTGGTTTTTCTATTTTATAGGATTAGTAGTTTAATTATTATGTATTTAAGGTAGCAGATGGATAGATGCAATAGGCAATCAATTATAATCAAGAAAAGGGTTTTACACACCTACGTGTTAATTTGGGAGGTTGGCTTTCCTCGAAAAAAGCTTAGGAGTTCTGTTCTCGCCATTAAGGAGAACACTTCTTCTCTCTCAATCTATCTGTTCCTCCAATCTTCTTATTCCTATTCCAATCTTTCTCCCTAAATTCTATTCTCCGAAAAGGGCACGTAACAGAGTATGATGAGAAGATAACGTTCAAGCAAGCTGATTTGAGGACACATTAGGACTGGGTAAACGGCAAATGGGTTGTTCCTTGAGAGGTCTGAATTTTATGCTCTCAATTCTCAAAACACTACTAGCTTTTCTAGTAAATGATATTAGTTGTACGGGCCTGCACTCAATGCATCTCTTTCTATTGTGTTTCTTTTCTATGGGATTATGTTGGAATGAATCTTATCTTTTGATGTTGAATGCTCCTATTGCTTGTTCAAAATGATTTGTGTACGGACTCTCATCTCATGTGAGAGATCACCATTGTTTCTCATTCGAAGGAACTCTGCTCACCCAAATCTCAATCTTTAATCCATTTCAACCCACAAATGCTTCCAAGGCTGTGCATGAACCGATTCGATTCATAATCAAAGAACCGAACTGAATCAAACTAAAAATCAAATCTAAAATAATGGACACAGGAGAACCATTCTGATTTTCTTTCGGCATGCTACTTTCTCTTCTTATACTAGATTAAGGTTCGGCCCGTTGGCCGGATGGAAATGAATATTTAACAATTTTACTTGTTGTATACAGTTTAATATTGAAAAAGTTAAAATATTATTTCATCTTAGAGATATACTAAAAAAATAAAGAATATGAATATTTTAATTTATCAATATACTTCTTGCTAGTAATTTTGCTTATTTATCTTAACTTTCTATTTCGAATATTTAACAATTTTACTTGTTGTATACAGCTTAATATTAAAAAAGTTAAAATATTATTTCATCTTAGAGATATACTAAAAAAATAAAGATTATGAATATTTTAATTTATCAATATACTTCTTGCTAGTAATTTTGCTTATTTATCTGAACTTTCTATTTCGAATATAATGAATACTATCGTGATGATTTGTTCAATTGAAATGAACATTCACGTCAGTTTCATAAAAATATTAGTGAAAATTCACTAAAAACAAAGAATATTTAATGTCTTTATTCAAATTAATACAAAAGCCTATTAGTATTTTTTTTGGTACACATTGTTTCTTGTTTAATTTGATATCTTATTATATTTTCGACGTTTTGATATCAAATTAATTACTGTTTGACAATTTTTTCCAAACCTCTGTGATGGATGAACCTTGAAATTGGAGTGGTACAAAAAGTGTTAAGTACTAATTAACTAATACCAGTCGAAGAGCAGTAATAATTATTTATGCTCAAGTTTTATCCTCCTTCCAGTATTATAGTTCCTTCCAGTAATATAGTTCCGAATTCTGATGCCTTTTTATTTTGCCCACAGGAAAAATGAAATAAGATGGTTCCGGCAGGGAATCTCCTTATATTGTTTGGGAGGATTTAATCAGAACAACCCAGTACATAAAAGGCAACAACTGTGCCCACTGAGTAATTATTTTTTTTAGAAACCACTGATATGATTCATTATAATCAAGAATCAACTGCCTCAAAGGCTACAACGTCAGCTACCCTTTTTGGTAGAACATTACAATGAAAATTACAACTGACTCTACCACATCGGGCCAATTTCTTTCTCCTTCACTAGTCTGACCCTATAGAGAATAGCGATTCCTCCTTTTGGCTTCACTTGACATAATTCTTCAGGGGTTTAACTCCTGCATAGCCACACCAAAAATAGCGTCATTCACAATACAGGAAACAAAGTCAGATGGAAGCTTGGGACCACAACAAAGCATACAAATCCTACTTTAAGTACTCATCTGGATAATGTTCTTCTTGCATGTAAGATTCCATCCTTCCCTTCACACTCCCCATGGCAACGACGTGCACATATAATGAAAGAAAATCGACAAATTAAACAAATGATATTCATAAAGCAACATATAAAAAATGAAAATTTGTTAAAGTATATGGTCCAGGTTGAAATACTTCCGCAGACCACATATTACTATCATACACTTTCTTGAAGGGTTCAGGAATAAAGGATACCGTAGTTCCAATGGTACATATTCAAGCTAAATAGTAATGGGGCATTCCTATGAATGAAGCACTCCTACATAGCTGCAATACATTCCAGAATTACTATATCATCTACTCTAGTACCCCTCAAGAAAGCGTATGACAGCAATCACATTATCTGCGCAAGCCTCAACCAAATATTTTGCATATACATGTGTTCTCAGATGAACATTTGAAACTGGAAGGAAATAAAATGATACCATCAAAATTGTGATAGAACCAGAGGTACATAAACTATCTCCCGAATCCAGCAGTGGCCTTCACAACTCTGCAAGCAATGAATTTTCTAAGTTGAGGGATTCGGACCAACAAAGAAACAACAGACGAAACAACATTAGAACGAAACCAACCTCAAATCTTTCAAATCTCCTACAGCCTTTGCGAGTTTCTTCCAAAATGTAGGAGTCAAGTGGGCGGAAAAGAACCACCAGATGGAATATGGTTCCACAATATTTATTATGAACACTCCAACTACATCTGATGTTCTTCTCCGCCCTTTGTAGACACATCTACATGTTGGGACTAGCCGCCGAACTCCCGCCAACACAACCTCATAAAAAATAAAAGAAGATCAATAAAATGGATTGGATTAGGTAACTAGTCTCCAAACTCAGTTATTAGCTAACACACATGAGGGCAAAACTGAGATTTGGAATCAAATTAATACAAACCGTGTCAACAAGCTACGAAGCCAGATATACTTACAAGTTTACAGAACGAACGTTATGAAAAACCAAACTCCATCTGATGATCTTCTGCGTTGTCCTTACAAGTTTACATGTTTTCATTCTCACAGTACCATGCCTCTAGCCCAACGCACCCCGGAAACCAAAAAAACAAAAACATACGAGGGGATTAGGCTACTGGAGTCAGGCCTTCATTAGCTACCAAGAATAAGATCAAAAATCTATTTGAGTAAAATACGAACCTTCCTCCTTGCAGTTGTCTCCCCGACATCAATCTCCAAATCGTCACCCATTTCGCGCCAGAGAAGAAGACCCCTCACAACGAAGCGAGAGCCTGGAGGCAAGTAGAGGAAGGAATGAAGAGGTAGGTGGGTAGGATTTTTTTCTCTTTGGGTTCAAGGCGAAAGAATAGAAGTGATTGAGAAAAATGGGAGGGGGAATGTTTAATGAGCGACGGCTAGGGTTTCATCTTGGTTATGGTGGAAAGGAGGGAGCAGCTGGATTGGGGAGCATATAAGGGGAAAATGGAATTTAGGGTTTGGATTTCCAAAACCAATGCGCGTGCCGCGTGGGAGAGAAGGGCTGTGAATGGGCTGGGCTTGAGAACACATGGCCAACATGCATGTTTCCTTTTTTTTCCTACTAACATAACTAGCACTGAATCGGGCCCGTTGACCGGGAGAGATTAGACCAAAAATATAGATACAATAATAGATTTAATAGATCCTCGAAAATGCATGCAATATCTTTCTATGCATAATGTACTTAGAATATAACTAACAATGTAACCTATAATTAGACTCATCAAGCGGTCAATGCACAATTAAATAAATACTGTGATCTGAAAATTTGAGGAAAAAGAACTAACAATCAACATTTTATACATCAACTTATCTATTGAAAATTTGTATCATATTGCTACCTTTTAAATTTTGATAAGTGAAAATTGTAAGGTTAGTAGAGGTGGCCAAGGAATATATTTTACAACTATGTGTAACTCATTCAAATATGAAGAAAAATAATGTACGGCAACATTATTTTCTTACATTAGTTAGTATTATATTCTAGCAACACATCCTTGAAATAACATTTTTCTTACATAAATTATCAAAATTCATTCATTTATCCTTTATATACAACATATATTATAATTTTCACGATGATGTGAATGTGATTGTTTTTACATCATATGAAAACCACCTGTCATCCCAAATTACCAAAAGCCTACAAAAGTACAAATTAAAATGGAAAAAGAATGATCAAAGAAAAAAGATAGTAGAGGTAGCCAAGTGGCATCCTTCCTCTTCAACGTGTACAACATGCATATATTTAATTTACTGCATCCCCTGATTATAGTATGGAAGGTGCTTCAAATTCTCACTCTCTCTCCAGCCCTCATTATCTAGCTTCTTTTCTCACCCATCCTCGGCCTTATTCACTCATTCAAAATGCTGAAGGGGGGAAGGGAAACCCGAGATGGGATGCGGGCGAGGTGATGGTGTAGAGAGGAAGGCCCAATTCGGGCCCAAATTGGCGGGGTGGATAGCCCGGCTGACACAACAACAGAAGGTATGCATATTAAAACGCACAACAGCTGTAAGTTTGGGATGGAATTGTCACAAATACCCTTCCGTGAAACGCTCTCCTGCCACCAAATTCAAAATACTGAAAAATGAAACATTGTTTTGCCTTTATATAGTTTGTAGACTCGTTTTTAAACAAAAAAACAGGGAGGGAAAATGGGCCAATGGAGGATGGTTAGTTGGTCCCTATGTAAACAATGGGAGTTTCTTTAATCAATTTAATTTCCTAAAGTTAACACGTTGTAAACAATGAGAATACCAAGATCTGTTCAAAACGTTGTATGTCGTAAATTAATCTTGTATTACTAACCACGTTGTGTTAGAATTAAGCGTTGAAATGTTGCATTTTACAATTGTTGAATACGTAAACACCCTACGGGCAGTGGCTAAGCCACCTCTTGAGGAGATGGGTCATAGGACTCAGTTGGGAAAAAACAGGGCAACAAAATTCTTCAGATATGTAAGGTTTAATATGATCCTTTGAATTTAGGACCTCATACTTTCTTTCATGTTACCTCATCGGATTAATTGCATGGTTGGTCACTGAGATTACAAAAAGCGTTCATGTTTGGTCACTATAAATATTTAAATCTATTTTTGATCACTAACTTTACAAAAACCGTTCATTTATGGTCACTCTCCGTTAGCTGACGTTAACGGCGTCCGTTAACTGATGACGTGGCTAACGGATTTGCCTAATCAGCACTTTTTAACCCCAAAATTGACTGACATGACCCGCCACGTCATTTAAACCCGCCATGTCAGCTAAACCTAACCAAACCTCTACCCAAACCCGACCAGACCCGCTAACTAAACCAAACCAGACCCCCAAAATTGTTTGACTAAAACCCTAATCGCTCCATCCCGCGCAGCCTTCATCCCTTCCGTTTTTCTTCCTGGAGATTTTCAAGCTGCTCGGGAGATCGTAAAACGCCGTCGCATTGCCCGGCTCGGCGGTCCGGCACCTGTGCTTCATCATCCTGTTGTGGAAGACGATCTCCGACACGAATTGATCGGTCCAGAACCACGCCGGCGCCAAATCCTCCGGCACGATGCCGTAAACTCCCGCCGCCGCCTGCTGCCCGAACCCGTAATTGGCCAGCGAGTCGCACCGCGAGCTCCACGGGTTCAATTTCTCGCAATTCTCGATCAAGTCGGTGCTCAAGCTGCTCGGGAGATCGTAAACGTAGATGTACCCGTGCTCGCAGCGATGCGAGTAAGTCTCCTCGTCGACCGCCACGGCGGCGGCAGAGTCGGACCTTACTGCGACGGCGGACGCAATGATGACTGGCTCAAAGACAGCGGCGGCGGGACTGGGAGAAGACGGTAGGCGGCGGTGGAAGCCGTGGAAGTGGAAGGGGACGGAGCGGAGAGTGAGGAGGAGGATCCCAACTACCCTTCTTATGGACGCAGAGGAACAGTAACCCTAGAGTCCAATTCCCTAATTAGACTCTGTCGATGCTTCCACTCACCAATTCTCCGCCGCCGGAGTCCACCAAGATTAAAAAGCCCAAACTGGATGAGACAGTCGTGTTCACGGCTGGATCCGTAGGTAGAGACGCAAGAGGTCAATGCGGATGCTGCGAGATTGAGATTTGAGACAGTCGGAACATCGCGTGGCGTCGGTCGTAAAGCAAGCGGCGTTTTACGATCTCCCGAGCAGCTTGAAAATCTCCACGAAGAAAAACGGAAGGGATGAAGGCTGGCGGGATGGAGGCAGTCTTCGATTAGGGTTTTAGTCAAACAATTTTGGGGGTCTGGTTTGGTTTGGTTTAGTTAGCGGGTCTGTTCGGGTTTGGGTAGAGGTTTGGTTAGGTTTAGCTGACATGGCGGGTTTAAATGACGTGGCGGGTCGGGTCAGTCAATTTTGGGGTTAAAAAGTGCTGATTAGGCAAATCCGTCAGCCACGTCATCACTTAACAGACGCTGTTAACGGCAACTAACGGAGAGTGACCATAAATGAACGGTTTTTGTAAAGTTAGTGACCAAAAATAGATTTAAATATTTATGGTGACCAAACATGAACGCTTTTTGTAATCTCAGTGACCAACCATGCAATTAACCCTTACCTCATCTAAGGACACCAATTAACTCAAACTTCATTAGATAAACGGAATTTTGCATTTTGAAAATAAAAAGGAGCCCAGTCAATTTAATGTATGGCTACCACACTCCCTACGACATACAACTCTACCAATGTTAGTATGACAACAACCATAAAACACAATGCTTGCTTTCGTACACAATAATTCAATTCTATTCAACAACTTATTTGGGCGACAAATGATCCCCAATTCGCATTACACTACATATCTAGGATCCCAAACCAGCCTTCTTGAAATTTGAGCTAACCTTGCTTCGAGTAGGAAGACATATCCATTGCATTGATTTTCATATTATCAACCCTCTTGCCTAAACTACCTTGGATATGTTTATAATCTGTTGCACGATTTTTGTGACAATTAGGGTTAGGGAGATGACTACAAAAGTATCATTGTAGCGCATCTTTCATAGATTCAAGTTGGCTAGTTTAATTTAAACTAAAACTATAAGATTTTATTAGATTATGATTATGCTCAAGTAGTAGGCAAGGCCATTTTGCCTGGGGATACGTCCTACGTCGACCACTATACCACGCTAACTATACTACGACGCAAAATCCCTTAGTGTTATTATGGATCGAGATTTATAATCTTCTAGGATCCAACAACCTTGACCCCTATCTCAACAGTCACGATAATGGTTTGAGATATTATGTATAAACTAAAAAATTAAATAATTACTACGCCAAATTAAAGCCAATGAATGTCATTTGGCGTAGCGGAAATAGTGTGGAAATATGACTCCTTGGATACAGGTTCAAATCCCAAAGGCAGCACTTTTTTTGGCTTCTACTTTCCATCTTAATTAATGGTAAGCCATTAATAGATAAAAAATTTCTTTAAAGGCAAGCAAAACGTTTTTTTTGGTTGAATGTCTTCTACTTTCCATGTAGGAGTTAGTTTTGATTTCCTCCTGCTTTTATGGTAGGTTGATTTTTTATTATTCTTTTTTCTTTTGTTGCTTTCGTTCCCCACATATCATTTGTAGATGTTCTAATACACGAAATGCACCTTTCAGACTATGTTTCTAAGTTCTATCTATTTGAACTTGGTTAAGTGTTAATTTGTGTTCTTTTCATTTATGAAATACCATTTGTTGCCTTTGTGAATTATCCATTTCTGTTTTTTGATTTGTGTTAAATTGGTTTGCCAATTGGCAGTCTCACTACATTATCTCATATAATGAATGAAAGAGATTTGGGACTAGAATGCATTAATAGTAGCACTGTTATGTAATTCTTACGTTGTAATAATTCAATGGAATTAAATAAATACTTTTGTAATAATAATAGAGGGAAAAATGAAAAAGGACTAATTTGTTCAAAGTACCATAACTAAATTAAATTCATATTTTTACATCAAGTACCACCTCAAAAGGATAATAAACTTACAAAAGATAGTAGCGTTCACATATCCATTACGCTTACATATCCAAATACAATCACATACCCTATAAAACATATTAATGGAATTCCAACATTTTATCCCTGATTTTAAACGTACCCTAAAGACAAACCAAGTTATGTAGCCAGCCTTAATTGACAAATGTGTGGCATTTTCTAAATCAATATAGTGTAACAAGCATTAAGAACACAACTACATTAAGAACACAAATACCAATTGCTTCTACACAACATTTAGGATGACAATTACGTTTTCAGAAACCTTTTGCTTCTCATAACAATGTCGATTAATTTCCTACCATATAATAACGTGATGCAACATAAGAATAACCAATATTAGGTTCAGTACGACAATCACTATCAATAAAGCTCGAATTACATGGATTTCATGATTAACTCTCCTTCCTTCAGCTAGCATAATTTCATGTGCCTTCATCCATCTTGATAGCTCTTCAGCCAAAAGTTTCTTCTCCTTCTTCCTCATTTCCGCCTTACACTCAGCTAGCCTCAAACTTTCTTCAATATTCAAAGTCGAACACCCAATTTCAGAGTCATGGTGCTCATCTTCATCGACATTCATTCGCACCCACCTAAAAAAACGACAGTTCTTCTTCTCGTCCTGCACCATACGAGCATTTAACTTAGAACCCACATCAATGACAATTTCAAAACCCATATCTAAACACCTTACCATCCAAAATGGACACCCATAGAACTGTCTTCCTGGGTTCACTTCGTTTCCAGATGTATTCACCACACATGGCTTCTTGTGCCAACAGAGTACCGCCCCTCGGCTATTGATGCTAGTCGAAGTTGAGGAAGATGCTAGCTTGGACATGGCTGACCTTCACGTGAAGTTCTGGCCAGGAGAAATCGCGATTTCGGGGTCGCGAATCGGCCGAGAAGAAGTGGGATTTGGGGAAGAAGGAAGAAGCGCCGAGTCGTTCAGAAACTAGAAGAAGATTTGGGGAAGAGGAGTAAGCATCGATCAGCTTCGTGTATCTCCTTCGTGGGGAAGAGGAAATTTGGAAAGAACCCTAATTTCGTTTTCTAGAAAGAGATGGAGAAGAAGGAAGCCCTAATTTCGTTTTCTGGAAATAGATGGGGATTTTTGGTAGCCTCGTGCGATCAGGTAGATGGGGAAAGTTTTGAATTTTTTAATAATAAATAAATTATTAAGATGACGTGTCAATTTTTGCTTTGTTGTCGCTGACGTGGTTGATGATTTGGCGCCTCGTCAGCGAACCGTCAAATAAGTTGACGGAGTTATTAACGCCATCATAATTTCTAACAAAAATGGCTATATCTGCCACGCAACATTAGGGGTGAACAAACATACCCGCAAACCGACCCACCCGTCCAAACCGACCCAACCCACCCGTATTTATCGCTAAAACAAAGATTTTGGGTTGGGTGAGGGTTTTGTTTTGTACAACCCGCCTCTTTTGGGTTGGGTTTGGATTTTGGATTACACAACCTGTAGAACCCGACCCAACCCGGGTTTAGGGTTTTAGGGTTTAGGGTTTAGGGTTTAGTGGTTTAGGGTTTAGGGTTTAGGGTTCAGGGTTCAGGGTTTTAGGGTTTAGGTTTGATATTTTCCAAACCTTAGTGCATGGGTTGGGTGATAAAATGGCTAAACCCGGACCACCCGACCCATGTACACCCCTACGCAACATCTTTCAAAAGTGGCTATTAGTGGTATTTTGCCAAATGTGGCTATAAGTGGCACAAAGGTGGAAGTTTTGGCTATGCAAGTGTATTTTGCCTATAATTTATAATGACCGTTAGATTAGATCTACGGTTGAGAATCATACAAGTATTCATTCCATTGCCTAACTCCGATTTAAAACTAGATTGTCTAACTGAAGCATGCCCTCACTATCAAATTGTATCGATTAAGATTTGCTATTGCTAATCTTATTCAGTTATGATAACCAATACATTTCCCAAACACTACAAATAGGTTTTAGTTAGAAGGCCATTAAAGATTTGCTATTGCAAACCTTAAATTGAAACTAATTAACATTTTATTAAAAATGTTTTAACCAGGACAAAAACTGGTGTCTACAAGTAGTATGGAAAGTTTATTGTCCAAATGCATGGTATGCACATGTAGATAGCTTTTTCATATAATATAGTCACGGTAAAGCCATTGACTTCTATACAAAAATTGTCGTCGTCTTCATTTATTTTGCTTTACTTCCTTAATTATTTTTGTTATTATGTTTAATTGTTACAACATATGTATACAAAACGTGTACACTTAAACTATCAAAATACATGTACAACATTGATGGTTAATATTTGCTATTATCATCGCAAGGTTGCCTGTTCGATTCTCCATATTTTCTTATTTCTTTTACCCACATCCATGTAATCATGTTTCAGCTACGCTTGTGGAACGACGTCGTCCTGGGGACACTTTCGCTTTAGCAGCAAGCACAAACGAAGACGTTTGTCATGTCTCATCGTCTTCCCTGGGCAGTAATTGGAGATAACCATGGTTTTGATGGTTGTTGGGTTTTGATGGCTGTTGGTGAGATAAATGGTTAGCTATGGGGTAGCTTGGGTGAACAGATAATGGCATTTTGGATAGTCGAATTGGGGTGTGGTATGTTGATGATACAGTAATTTGAACCAAATTAACCTGAATTTTTTTCGTTACTTTTCATTAGGCAACTGATCCCGTTTATAAGTAATTGAGAAATGTTTCGATAAGTCTAGAAAGATAAAACCAACAATTCATTAAGAAGGGCAGAACCCGTACAAAAAAGCATTGTGTTCAAACATTAATACACTTTCATAACAAGAGAAATAATATTAAGGCGAACACTAAGCAACTTTAGTAGATTCGATTTACATTGCTGAAATGGCATTCAGTTTCCGGGAGGAAAAAATAATTTTACCAATAACAGCTCAAAATAACTCGACACATTGTTCCAAGGACCCAATGCGATCATAAACTCATAAGAGTTTCCACCAAGCAAGTTGATAAGGGTAACGAAATCGGCATTGGCCATATCTTTATCACTTACTACATCTGAAACGATTTTGCGCAAGTTTTTCGATGGGAAAACAACCTCAAGATCCAAATAATCATCCTCGATAGTTAGGTGGATCAAATGAACTCTACATTCAGCACACCAGGATGTCTTCACCTCGCCGACACGTCCGGAGATGAGGTAAGAAGTGCCCTGGTATTTAAAACAAGAAAAGGAATTTAAAAAAAAATTAACAAGCATTAACAAACACAATAACTGCAAACGCGATCGAGAAGGATGAATGACAAAAACCTCATCGTCACCATTCTCTTGCACCAATGTAAGCTCGATTGAATCCGACAAAATAGACATAGATACTGCTTCCTCATACTTCAGCTTTGCAACGAAACCAGGCTCAATCAGAAACTCGTTATAAATAAAACTGTTAGTAATGGCTGACAAAAGGAATAGGAAGCGGAGTAGACTGTCGTAACGATTAGTTGGTAAACAATACTTACGGGTACCATTGCGATATATAATCCATTGTCTAGAAAATTACAGCACGGAAACCCTACTCAATTTCTGTTCTTGCACGTACTGTGGATGTTCAACAGGAGTATAAGAGCACATTATGATCAACTATTCTAATAGAACGTACCAAATAGTTAACAATCAATTAAAGAAAATTACCTGCGGCGGTGGAAACGTGGCCGGCGACACCGCGTGGTTAGTCGAGCATATCGGGAACGAATCAGCGACGGAGGTTGCAAGCGACGATGGTGGCCCGCTCTTCTTCCCACAACCGACGTGGTTAGTCCTGACGACTTTCCTCCGCTCTTCTTCCCACAAACGCTAGAGCGAATCAGAGGCGGAGATGGTGGCCCGGAGGAGGAGACCGCTACTGAGCGACCAGCGGTTGCTTGAAGGGCGGAGGCGGAGACATGCAACGGAGGCGGAGGGAGGATGAGGGCGGTTGAGTATGTGTCTGATCAGTTTGAAGGAAAACCGAGAAGGCAGCGCATGGGGAGGGGAGAAAAAGCGGAAGATAAATCGTTTGGTAGATTTGGTAGGTAAGTAGTCTTCCAATTTTCAACTTTGCCATTATTGTTCTCTGTTTTATTTTATTTTTTTACAATTGATTATTGTTAAAGAGACAAAGGGAGGGCAGGGGCAGCCGCCGATCTGCTCGACTAAGCCCTATTGGGCCTGGTACAAAAGGCCTGCTTAGTTTAGTTTTGTGTTTTAATTTTACAAGAACTCATTCTATATTATAAATAAAACAGTGGAAGTATATTGAATCAAAATCCTTGTTCAGCATGAATGGTGAAGAATGCCCATGGTAATGAACAGGACGCCGGTTCGACCCTCATACCATTAAAAAAAAATTTTGTTTTCAGCTACACCTATAGAACGACGCCGTTCTCCAGGCCACTTACGATTCAGAGACGAGCACAAAACGATGCCATTTTTTCATGTATCGTCGTCTTCCCTAGCCCCCCAAATTCCCAATTATCCAGTTGCCGCCGTCGCCACCGTAATCCGACGGCCATCTCTCTTCATCGTCCAACTTTCTCACTCCGTTACGATTCTGGACTCCGACCAAGAGAATTCCCTTGACGAGACCCAATCCCCTCTCTCCATTTCAGCCTTAGTCATTGTTTACAGGACGTAAAAGTCATAGTCTTTCACCGTCAATTTATTCGGATTCGGCGCGAAAGGGTAGCTGTCATCTGCGACCTTAAAAACAGATGATGAGCCAAAGTCGATGTAGGTCAGAAGCAGGGACGATGATGATGATGGTAAAATTAGGGGTTTGCAATTGGGGTATCTAGAAAAATCGTAATGACGGTGATGGTGGTTTAGGATTGTCGAATTGGGGCAACCTTTTAATGGAACTTTATTTTATCAATTGTATAATTTTTGGGTGTTCATTAAAAGATCTAGAAGAAATAAGGTATCATCTGAGTTCTCACAAAAATGAATAGGTATCATGTGAGAAAATAAAACGCAAATTATTATTGGGGGGCTACATAGCACATATAATTATTTAAGGGGTGCAAGTAGTAATTATTATTACTAATTTTAATATAATTTATAATGACCGTTAGATTAGATCTACGGTAGAGAATCCTGTCGCATAGTATGTGTCTGACGCATACGAGTCGTTTCCATATATATATATATATATATATATATATACATACATGAGGCCCAAAAGTTGTTATGTGCTAAAAAATTCATAGGAAAGATGGGAATAGCAGCCGTTGGGCCTATAAATTATTGGGAAAGAGGAGTGAGGCGTCATTGGCTTATGGGCTAATGAGGCCCATAATTCTTGAGGCCCTGTGTTGTAGGTCTGACCAGCACAGGGGCTGGACCGGCCCTGATTAACAGATCAAACATTACTATCAAAGAAACTAAATAACCCACCAATCAACTCTCTAAGCAGAACACTCAACCTTCCATATTTACCCTGCCAAAAATTGCTTTGGCGTAACAATATAGGTGGAGGAGGTTAGGCGGTTGTCGAGTCTGATGGGAAGGTTAGAGAGACGGTGATGGTTGATTGTTTAGTGGGTCGGGACACTATTTAGATCTGTTTACATTAGTTGCGTCTTTTACATTTGCGTTCAATAGGCCAACGTCACTAAAGCTTTCCATATTTACCCCTCTCTTAAAGAACGTGCCTCATATGCACTCAAAACTTCCGTGTTAAAAATATTGTTGTTTTATGGTAGTTATAAAATTTGAGTCTATGTTAAGAATTCTGCATCGCTTCTACACATTCAATACTACTGCAATTAGATATGCAATATTTGCACCAATGACATTAGGGTTGAGATTTTAAAATTATTCTCCTTTTATAAGATGAACATAAATAGAATTAATTATTAAACTCAAATTAAAATAATCAAAATATGAAAATAGAAGTATCAAATACTAAAAAAAAAATATTTACGAGAGAGTAAGTGAGTTAGCTAATCATGGTGAAAAATTCCTATGATTTTTTAATTTAAATTTCCTGTATGTTTTAAATTTTAAAAAATTAATTTTTTTTAATGTTATTGGTTATGTTTCTTGTCTTTTTTCAAAGAGACCATAGTTTAAATCCCATCAATGATGTATTTTTTTTCTTGTAAATAAGAAAATAATAAATAATTATGAAAACGAATCTTCCCTTCCTACTTTCTCTATTGATGCAGGGATTTTGTAATGGGGAAAACACATTTCTTATTTCACTATTATATAAGGTGTAGCGAAAGTAAGCGCGGTGGTTGAGCGTTTAGAAGGATTGAGCCCGTTTACATTAATAGCCCCTTAACCATCCGCGTTCGTCAAACCAACAACACTCAATCTTTCCATATTTATCCCTCCAAAATTTGCTCTAGCGTAACAATAGAGGTGGAGGAGGTTAGCTGGCTGCTGAATTTGATGGGAAGCTTTGAGAGACGGCGATGGTTGAGCGATTAGTGGGTCGGGGCACTATTTGGGCCCATTAACATGAGTAGTGTTTCTTCCATCTGCGTTCGGCAAACCAACATCACTCAACCTTTCTATATTTATCTCTCTCTTAAATACACATGTGCTACATATTCACTCAAAACTTATGTGTTCAAAAAAACAAAAATCGTTGATTTATGGTAGTTATAAAAATTAAGTCTATGTTAATTATTTTATATCACTTCTACACAATCAAGAGTGCATTCGATTCAACAAAAAAAAAAGAGTAATTCGATATGCGATATTTAAACCAATGACATTTGGGTTGCGATTTAAAATTATCCACCTTTAATAAGATAAATAGAAAATAAGTAATAATTAAAATCAAATTAGAATAAACAAAATATAAAATTAGAAGTATAAAAAAAACAAAAAATATTTACGGAGAGTTAATGAATTAGCTACTGTGGTGGAAAAGTCCTATGATTTTTCAGATTTAACCTTTCTGTATGTTTTTAATTTAAAAAGATCAAACAAATTTGTTTAGTGTAATTGGTTATGTTTCTTGTATTTGTTTGAAGAGACCGTGATTGAATCTCGTTTCTTATGCATTTTTCATGTAAATAATAAAAATAACTAAAAATAGTAAATGATTGTGAAGACGAGGCTACACTTCCTACTTTTATTCTAGATGTAGGAAATTTGAAATGGAAGTACAACGTTTCCCATTATTCTTGTAGACTAGGTAGATAGATGCTCGATATAAGGGAGCTGCTCGATGCCAAAGCGCGGAAGATGTTTCAGCTCCGAGTTTGAGCAGAAGTCGGAGGCCTTCAGTGTCATATCTAGCCGCGCTTGGGTTGACCAAGGGAAGTGCAAGAGAAGCAGATAGACCTGGCAATCGGGTTGGGTTGGGAATCTCGGGTTACGGGTCTTCACTGGTGGGTCACGATGAGTTTGGTGATTTTGGGTCGGGTTTCAGATCATTTCGGGTCATGAGCGTTCGCAGAAACAATATCAAACATGCTTCATAAATTTTTAAAGAACACCAATTTTTACGTATGTGCGACAATAGTTTACCTAGAACATGTCAATTAACAAATGCTCAACTCCTTCCATGCTAATGAAAAGAAATACAAATTGTCAAATAACAATGACAAAAGTAATACTACTACAATAAACAAATGATGTTTGATTATCTTAGCACTCCAAACTTGTCTTTCAAATCCTAATAAATTTTTTTTAAACATCTCACCAAAGTATGTGTGGTTTTATCATTTTGAGAGTGACATATACAATGAAACGGGTCTGGTGGGTCGACCCACAAACCAACCCGATCCGACCCAAAAACTACGGGTTAATCGGGTTCGGGTCATTCGGGTTTCTGGTTATAAAAATGTCAACCCATTCTCTATTTTTCGGGCGGGTTCGGGTCGGGTCAACGGATCGGATCCTCATTTGCCAGGTCTAGAAATAGAGGATTTTATTTTCAACGGATTGTTGCGTTGCCATTGCCACCGTTGATTGTGCTTACTGCTTAGTGTGCAACTTTTTGTTGTTAACTTGTAATTATGGTGTAGTAAAAAAAGGGTTAATTGCATGGTTGGTTACTGTAATTACAAAAAAAAGTTCATGTTTGATCACTGGAAATATTTAAATTCAATATTGGTCACTCAAATTAGTTAAATGATTCAAGTTTGGTAACTCTTCATTACCTTCCGTCAGTTTTTGTTAACACCTCAGTTATTTGCTGACGTGGCTAACAAACTCACCTAATCACCTATTTTAATTTTAACAAAAATAAAATAAAATTCAATCATGCGACATCATAAAAAACTTGCCATATCATAACAACCTAACCAATGTGACCCGACCCATTAACCCATGATCCAACTACCCCAAATTAAAATCCAACAATAATCAATATGCAACTCCCTCTTCTCATCCGTCTCATATTATTTTTCCTTCAACAAAAACTCCACACCGTAGCGACCACCACTTTCCCTCTTCTCCTCCACCGTCATTAGTTCTCCCGCTTCCACCTCCTCCTCCAACTCCCCTTTCCAAATCCCACTTCCCGCTACACAGTCCACGCCCAATCGTTGCGCTGCCGCCAATCGAGACGGCGACAACGAAGACACCTATCAGTTACGGAAGGATTCGCAAAACCTTAGCTCCGACGACGGTAACAAGAAAAGCAAGAACAACGACGGTAGCGACGGTGATTTGGGAGAAGAGGGAGGTAACGGACGATGATCCCCTTTCTTATCTAACGCCAGCTAGCGGCGACAATGTTGGAGTTGGAGGAGGAGCTAGCATCGTGAGGTCGAGCTCGGAGAAGGATTTGTGTGTGAGATTCTTCTTGAAGGGAAAATCTGGACATACCAGCGAAAATTTCTAATTGAGCTTTTTAGGGTTTTTATTTTGGTTGGGTCAAATAAAGGAAGAAAGAAGGGTTGGTTCGTGGGTTGGGGTGGGTAACTGATATGGTGGGTTTTGTTGACTGTACGGGTTGGGTTTTATTTTTTATAGGGGTCGTTTGGTAAGCATGTAATCTACCCACAGATTTCAAGATTACATGATATCTGTGATTTCACTGTTTTTCTTGTTTTATTTTTGGACAGATATCATGATATTGGTGCACCATGTAATTCTAGAATTCATGTGACCATGATATCTCAAATGCTTTGGGTTTATCCAAAGTATTTGAGATTTCATGCCAAATTATGTGGGTGCTACCATGAACTCATGCAAGCCAAACAATGCATTCTAATATTACACAAGTTCTCACAACTCAACCTACAATATACATGAATTCTTCAAATACATGAATTCTACATTACGTGCTTACCAAACGAATTTAAATTGGGTGAATCAGCACTTCTGTTAGCCACGTCAGCAAATAACTAACGGTGTTAACAGAAACTGACGGAAGGTAACGGAGAGTGACCAAACTTGAATCATTTAACTAATTTTAGTGACCAAGATTGGATTTAAATATTTCCACGGACCAAACATGAACATTTTTTGTAACCTCAGTAACCAAACATGCAATTAACCCGTAAAAAATATATATTTCTATATTAGCTTGGTGTGCCGTTGTGGGCTTCTTTTTCCTACGTAGTGGGCTTCGTGTGGCTATGGTGGGCTTTGGATTTCGTCTACTTTGTGGGCTTGGTGTGGCTATTGTGTATAGAACCTGGTGTGTGTGAGGGAGAGTTTTTTTTTTGTAACTGAGGGAGAGTTTATTCTTGTGAATATTTATTTTTTGAATGAACAATTTATGTTTGCGAAGATAAAAAGACAGCAAGCTACTAGTTTGCATAGTTAGTAAATACTCCGTTTAATATACGTATACCTAACCGTATGTATTTTATCCGTTTAAAACTTTTGTATCTGTATTATTGTCAAGACATTTCATTTTTTCTGTTCATTTGATGGCTCCCGTACGAAAGACGTATAAAATCTGTATAACACGTTTAATATACGTATTTAATGAATTAAATTTTTAATTTTACTATTATTGATATATTTATTGATATATAAAATAATTAATTTTATATATTTATGACTATTAAACGTAACATTAGTTTATAAATGAAATAAAAGACTTGTACGTAACTTTTCCGTACCATATTTAACTAAGTATGTTGGGCTGTAATTCTATGGTACAATATTCTCTAATCAAGACCTGTATTAGAGAGAGTTAAATTTGTTCTTGCTTTGCCTAGAACTCTGTGGTTGAGAGAGAAAGTATGGGTTTAAACATTAGTGCGCGCATTGGTCTCTCCGAGTTTGGATTGTCGTCACCATTGATAATGAGTTGGGTTTTTCATCACACTAATCAACTAGCGATTTAAGTATGGAAAGATAGTTACTCAAATACAATCAAAATAATCTCGGTTAGGATCATGGAGGAGAAGGACGTTACACTCTCTCACTCTTTCTCTCCGGTCCACTTATGTAAACACACGAACTAATTAGCCGAACACGATTTGTTTTATGAAATTGGCGGCTGCCCGCAAATCAGAAGAAGTGAAAGTTTAATGAGCCGATTGGCGGCTGTCCGCAAATCAGAAATGAGCCTGATTTCTCATTTCATTTTCCCCTTTTGAACGGCCCCCAATTTCCGGGACAAATAAAATAAAGAGGAGAGTTGACAAACTGAAAAAGGCTCTAAAAAGAGGAGGAGACAATTTAGCTCCCTAGCCTAGATTATGCCAATGCCATGAACGACGACAAGATAATTCCTGCTATAACAACGATCGAATTAGTAGCTAGGCTAGGCATCAGTTCCCAACTTCCCGTGCATAACTTCAGCCACCAACTTCATAAAGTCAGTCTACTCCTCCCACCCACGGATTATCGAGTTACAAAGGAAATCGAATCCTCCATATTAAGGATCATTAAGGAAGAGTTCGATCGTTCCATTGGATGGAGTTTGAGCAAAAGATAGATATCGAGGATATCACATATTAATTGAGCTATTGACCATTTGCTTGAGAGTAAATACTTACAACCACAATGGCCAAATGACAGCATGGTAAGGGTTAATTGAGATGGGTTGATAATATTATCGAGTTGTTGTTTTTATTTTCAATGGATTTGCAACAAACTCATTTTACTTAACTAGCTAGAGTGCCTCACTTAACCAATCATGTTCGATATTGGCCATGTACAACATCAATATCGCTAAATTAAGTCATTGATGTTAGTGTTGTGGTATATGATCCACGACTAAACCTCTTTCAATAACTCGAGTTATTGGGAGCAACTAGTTCTTGACATTGGTATCAGAGCCTTCTGTAGACCTCGGCCATGCGTTTTGTGTAGGGCAGACGTGAAAACGCATGGCCAAAATGCGGTTTAGCCCCAGGAAAATGGACCGCACCCTACAGGTGCGGTTTATATATAAAACGCACCTGGGGGGATGCGGTTTGTATATAAAACGCACCACAAGGGTGCGGTCCAAAAAAAAGAGTGCTAGTTTTGTAAATATTTTTGGAAGGTTGCTAGTTTTGTAATTTTTTTGTAAAGGTGCTATTTCTGGAAAAATCTCATAAATAAAACTGAGGTTATAGTTAAAACTGCTAGTAAAAAATCAAAATAACTCGTTAAATTAGACATAAAAGAGCTAACAAAAAAAAATTCTGAAAAAAACCCCGATGATAATGAGCATAGTAACGCGGAGCCCGTACTAAGAATCCCACGATAGCACAGCACCCAACGGCCAAGAAGCAAAGCAATATGTTAACAAGAAAAAAAAAAAGAGGAACAACTTTGCAGGCAGTATTGGGGTATATATAATATAATACACATCAATCACACGAGAAAGAAGCTTTTTCCATTTGCATAGTTAGCTTTGTTTTCCCCTTTCTGCATATTATTCCTTTTGGTTGCTTTCAGTGATGATCATATCCCGAAAGCTACGTATGGAAATGGAACCTCTCTGTAGTGGAGACTTATAGCAACCTAACCTAACTTAGCCTAGAGCTGCAGCCTACACATCGTCCGTCCATGTAGACAGTTGTTAAATAATAAGCAAGCAAAGCAAGCTCGCCTGCCTTTGTATATGCGCGTTTCTTTTCTTTTCTTTCCTCATCTTTTCCGCTTTATATCTTTGGTGCATGGTGTCTGCAAAGCAAAGCCAAGCCAAGCCAAAGCATCGATTCTCCGTCCTATCTGGACAGCTTAAAAATGGGTGATTGTGCTCTCCTTCTATAGTAAACATCATTTCTGTCTCGATTCCTTCTGCCAAAAAGAGCTCCCGCCTTTTCTAGTGCCTCTCTCTCTCTCTCTCGGAGATTCCTTTACCAGTTTCGAACGCGCCCCCCTTTTTTTTCCCCTTTCTTTTCCTCCCTTTAAAGGACGATCGCCAGTATATATGCCTTGACGCTGTTGGTTTCCGCATGTTCACATCTATACATATAATATAATTGAATTAATTACACTACCTAGTTGATGAATATGAGATATGAGCTGCAATGCAATTCCCATATTATTTTATTTCCTTGGTTTATCATATGTCCGTTCTCTTTCTCGCACTATAAATACACACTACCCGTTCATTCATCAGGAAAAAAAATATACTACTCCTCAATTCATTCTTGGCTAAGTGTTAGTCGTAAGAAGATTAATTAATTGCAGTATTTGCGTGTTACTAGATCACTGGTTCCGGCTGCAACTAATGAGCTACCAGCAGCAGCAGCAGCAGCACTTTCATATGCCTTCTGGTTTGTTCTACTTCTACACATGATATATTTTACTCTAAAACCCTCTGATCAATCAATCAACTACTTAATTAATATCTTCTTCTTCATGATTCTGTTCCATCTAACACTAGTGTTGAACTTTGTTGTTGATACAGGGAGTACGAGTGGTAGATCAAGAATGAGTGATTTTGGAAGAACCCATGTTGTGAGGCCGAGAGGGAAGCATCAGGTTACCATTGTCTGGTTGCATGGCATGGGTGACAATGGCGCCAGGTACGTACGTACGTGCATGCTTAATCGATTGATGTTCTAAACCTTACTTATTACCTAATACATATATACTCCGAACACGAAATAGAGTCTTAGTTAATGGTGCTTAATTAGAAGCTGACCTTTGTTTGTTTGTTTGTTGTTTGTTTCTCTGGCACAGCTGGACACAGGTCCTGGACGCACTCCCTCTACCCAATGTAAGCACAAATTAAAGGCGTAAATCAATAATGAATATGTTGGTGAATTCTTTCTATTTAATTTTCAATGATATGTATATATATAACTTCCTGGCTTTGTTTGCAGATCAAATGGATATGTCCAACTGCTCCAGTTCGCCCTGTAGGAATGCTGGGAGGGTTTCGCTGCACTGCATGTAAGATATACAATACAAAAAAAAAAAAAAAAAAAAACCTCTTCCTTCCATAGAGATTATCTCTACGTACGTACGTGATGCATGCAGATGCAGTACTGCATGTATAGTTACGTCGTCTCTAATTTTTTCCTATCTCGAATGAAAAGGGTTCGATGTCGGGGAGATGTCAGAAGATACGGTGGAAGACATGGAAGGCTTAGATTCTTCAGCCGCCCATATCGCCAACTTGTTGTCCAGCGAGCCTGCTGATGGTACGGACGTACCACTTCCTTCCATAAATTACGCGCTTTCCATTCACCCAATTTCAACCATATCATGATTTCTTACTTACTTACTTACTTACTCACTCCTTATTTGAACAGTGAAAGTTGGAATCGGAGGGTTCAGCATGGGCGGAGCGACAGCACTTTACTCAGCAACTTGCGCAGTCCTGGGCCGATACGGAAACGGAAACATTCCCTACAACATCAACCTCAAGGCCGTCGTCAGCCTCAGCGGCTGGCTTCCCACCGGAATATCGAGGAGCCTGAGCAACAGAGTACAGTCATCCCAAGAAGCTGCGCGCCGAGCTGCGTACCTCCCCATTCTCATCACCCACGGGACCAGTAAGTCGATCTAGTGCATGCCATCAATAACATTATTGATATTATATACTATTCCTCTTCATTATTCATATCAAGAGGAGGACTTTAATTACGTGGTTTTGCAGGTGACGACCAGATCCCTTACAGTCACGGAGAGAGGTCTGCACGTGTCCTATCTGCGGCTGGATTCGGGCGTCTCAATTTTAAACGTTACGACGGGTATAATTTTGCGTTTCAACTGTAGCATGATGAAAGACTGCAATTATTGGTCATGAATAATAAGCTGAATCTTCAACTTTGCAGGATTGGACACTACACGATCCCAAGGGAGATGGAAGATGTCAGGAACTGGCTGGCGCCAAGCTTGGGGCTGCCCACGGAGTGATGGATGAAACACTATATATGTTATGTATCTCTATGTCTATCTATAGTAACATTAATATATAGGAGACTATATATTTATAATAGGTGTCTTATTTATTTATTTATTTGTTTTGATCCCTTAACTCCGAGTTGTAGTAGCCTGCCTATTCGTTTCGTTTAGTTTGTTTGTTCACATAAGATAATTTAATTAATAAGAAGAATCATCATTATTATTGTTATTATATTTTTCAGTATATATTTTTTTCATTTCATCCTTATACTTTAAGAAGACGCTCGTCTATCATCTCACACTTAACAAAGACCTTCACATGTTAGATTTTTTTTTTTTCAGAAAAGAATTCATGTGTTGAGCTATATTTTTATACGCATATCGAATTCGATCGGCTTATAAAAAGAAAATCATCCATGTCCGATACATCTTGGATTTCTCATGAGCATTTTCACCGTACTCAAGTTATCCATCATGAGTGAACAAAAAACATAGCTGAAATCGATTATAATAAGGGACAACATATTTTTTATGTGGCTTTCTTAAGAATTAAGATCATGCACATTAAAAATGAGAATCAAGAAAGCAAATTTGTTCACTAAACGACTACCATCATTCAATTAAACCAACCCAAGGCCAAGTTTGGACTTGATAACCGTACATTTGCTCTGGTCAACTGGGTCCAAATAGCAAGTCACCCAGATATGGGCCTGAAACCCACAGACTGTAGAGTGTGGGCTCATAAAACTAGTTCACACATATAGCCTGTTGCTTCTTTGATTTGGGCTGTTCAGATAATTACGGCCGGTCTTTAATGGCCAATACTACGGTGCCGCAGTAAAAAGTGCGGCACCGGTGACGCTGATTTTTATTGGGCCACGTGGAGCTGATGTGGCATTCCTATAATTCTAGAACCCGGGCCAAATCTAACTTCCCATTAGAACTTGGTTGAACCGGTACTTGACCAAACATACGGAATTCTTTCCGTTGCTTTTTTTTTCACTTCGTTATCTTCCCAAATTATTTTGTTCAGTTTTATTCATTATTTTTTTTTCTCCAGAAACCTAGGAAAAGAATCACGAATGAACAGAGAAACAGTTCGGCATCGATCTCCTTCTCCGGCAGACTCTATAGAAGGATCTTCGTCATCGATTCAATCTCAGGATCTTTGCAACAGCGCCAAGGAGATTATTCTCTGTTTCCTCCATTCTTTCTTTAAAACAAAGGCAAAAAATCCCGACCGTCCTCTGTATCCGTCGAACAGCGTCGTCGCCGTAGTACCAGTCGAGTCTTCCTCAACGAACAGCGTCGTCGCCATAGAACCAGTCGAGCCCTCCTCAACAAAGAGGAGGGTCGACCACCCTCTACGTCGTCCCTCTCCATCTGTTTCGTCTTTTATTGAATCGTCGAAACCAAGCTCCTGGAGGTGCGGCGGAGTAGCTTTTCCCAACTAATCAAAACGCTTCCAGGTAATGATTCTTCATATGATATTCTTGTATTCTTCATAGAGAGGGGAGACGATAAAGTTAACACACCTGCAACCTGAATGGAAAGGTATGCCTCTCTACATATTATATTAGGATTAGATTATTGTTTTATAGTGAAGTAATAAGTTAATTTTGTTTGCAGGATCAGAAGAACCCTCTTTAGCTCATGGAGATGATCCTCAGAAGACATACTTTTACTCATGAAGCAGCAGTGTCCGGAGGCTTCCCAGTTCCCACTCAGTTTTATTTGGCAGCAAGTCGTGTCATTAAAGAACTGTATCTTTATGTGGACAGCCTACCAGAAGAGCATACTTACACATGACGCGTCGAAAAGAAGAGGATTTTCGTTTCCAAGTCGTTATGCATTGTGTACAAGTAGCGAAGAAGATGCAAATCATATTCTACTCACCATTCTCTGCTTGTGATACCAATTCTTCAAGTGAGTCAATCTTGATGAGAAACAAGGTCACTTCCCCTGCAACTGATGTAATGGTCGAATTAGTAAGGATTGGAATGTAGAACAATTAAGTGAACTTCAGGTTGTGCTTTTTGAGGGGTTTGTAGCTGCAGGGAAGTAGATAGGAAATGGAAAAAAGCAATCCCTTGCCTCTTGTTAGTAATAGTACTAGCAACAGTAACGTTGTTGAATGTTTTTTTATTGTTCTTGGTAGTCTCCCTTCATATTATACATACGCAGTGATAAATGATAATTGTGCTAGGGGGTATCGTAGAATAGTTCAGCCTCCCTGTCGAACATTGTAGTCCTTGGTTTGCTTACTATTTTATAAAAAAGTTATACATTTTTGTTCTGTCATCTTCCCTTAATCAATTATATGCATAGAGGCTTTTGCTTTCAATCTTTTGGCGTATTGATTTTGATTCCACAAGCCCGCTCAAAATAGCAAGATTGTATTTTGTTCGAACATAGAAGGCATATTAGACCATCTTCCCTATGATCGTGTAGAGCTCAAACTCAGTACAATTAAAAGATCTGAAGGAAGGAACTTGTTCTACCGGAATCCACCAAAGCTCCACCAGAAACTCAGTTTTGAGTCCTGCTGCCTAAGGAAGGAAACAGTTCGTGGAATGGAAGACGAAGACAATGACATTGGTCATATTTCAATCTTTTCATTTCTGGGAAACAAATACATCATCGACAATACATAAACAATTTCATTTCTGGGAAACAAATACATCATCGACAATACATAAACAATTCCATTCTACTGCCGTCTTCCTTCAACTGCTCATAACTATACCATCCAATTACGAGCTGCTAATGCTCAAGAAATAATTTATTTCTTGCTCTTGACATCTCCACCATGCGCTGAGATACTGTTGTGTCACCCCCTGGAGCAACGGAAAAATGCTCAATGGAAAATTGTTTCAGCTTATGCTTAAGCCTGCAAACTGGAACTGCAACTGCAACGAACCAAATAAAATTCCATCAGGATGCTACATGCCACGGTTCTCTGATGGTGTATGATCAGTAGCAATACATTCCTACAAAACAATCGCGCAATTAATCACAAGTTGGTATGGGAAGCATCATACTCATTGGCTAAGGGTTAAACTGCTAACCTGTATCCCCATCGAACATGCTGCAAAGGTACCAAACCTTTAAATTTTTTTACGACAATCAATATCATTCCAGGGTACCTAGTTCACATGTCATGACACCAACCATGCTTTTGCCAACTGAAAAAAAGCACTTATCTGCAGAAAGCCCTAAATGCACTAATTAAGCAATCAATATATGAAGCCAAGACAATAATCTCAAACATCACAGCAAGAAAAGCTCCATCAGGGAGTAACAAAATGACAAGTTATTGATATAGTGTACTAATAACGTAATGACAAAGCAATCACATCATTACCAGGGTCTGGTTCTTCCATTTCAGAGGCCATAGAAGCATCTGCTAAACGTTGATGAATGGTGACTAATCATTTCATAACCGAGAACTTGTTCCCCCAGTTGGATTCCCAGACCTCCTCTCTGAATGCTACTAATATCGAATATCGATGCAGGGCGCAAAAGATACGCCATTATATGCATACGATAGAGGAAGCAGCGAAAGATTTGCTAAAGGTACCCCATCAGTCTTCTCCATGTCCATCTTCCAACACTATATACCATTTCACCGCAGGGAAATTCTTTCTCTGTAAATGAATAAGCCGGTATGTTCACAATAATGGTATCAGGACTAAATTTTTTGGAGATTCTTGATATGGGAAGCAATTAAGAGATCTATGTCATTAACATCAACATATTATCATCTCTAGTTGTCCTCCCGTCTCTCAGAGTCATGGACCTCTCATTCAACAAACTCCTAGGATCAACTTGACTAGTAGGTTTATGCGGAATCACTTGTCTCCTTCAGTTCAAGGGTTTAATTGACTTCAGCAAAACACAGTATTAGCAGGGGGAATGAAAGGCCTCGTGTAATTCTGTCATAATTAGATATGTTATCAATAGCTGTTTGACAAAATATGATGAATTGGTGGTGGCCTTCCCACTCGGCTGACATAGATAGGCTCTGCTAATGCTTTATGTATCAACCAAAAAAGAAAGACCAAAGAAGCAGAACAGGGACAGAGCAAGCATCCTTCCCACTCGGTTGGCTTAGCTAGGTCTGTTACTATTTATGCACTAACCAAAATAGAAAGAACAAAGAAGTAGAAGTGTAGAACAGGGACAGAGCAACCAGTTCCCTGATGCTCGGTAAACACAAAGGAAAATAATCGAATACAAGGCGCAACATCCATGACATAGCAGCTCAGAGGCAAAAGGAAGTTAGGCCTAATCCGGGACCAAAAAGAGACTAATTATTGTCCTAGTTTCTCAAAAGACAAACGAATTGATTTATCTGGAGCCTTCGGATTTGTTAGGCATGTCTCTAGACACCAAGGAACTTCGAATTCCGCTTCGTCAACATGAAGGGTACAGAGCGAGTGGACAACGCAGAGTGAACTGAGGACACTGCTCTTTCGCGCGAGATTGTCGGTGTCGGCAGACTACTTTGACGGAGACAGAGGGCCTCTCGGTACTAGGGATTCGTCGTTTTTTTTTTGCACTCGATGAATGGGGGAGGGTATGGAGTTCCGATCGGAGACGGTGGAGTTCGCCGGAGTAGTTTAGTATTCTACGCTCCTCAGATTGAAGGATTCTCTTTCCGTTCGATTTTTTTTTTGTTTCATAATAAAAGTTAAAAACTAAAATGCAGTTAAAGAAAATTAAATCAAAGAGGAAACGACTGTGGGAAATACAGGAGATTCCGTCTGCTGGGTAGGGTTTCGGTTTAGACAATTCTGAAGGGTAATGGGCTCGAAATAAATAAACCAACCAGGCCACATCAGCTCCACGTGGCCCAATAAGAATCAGCGTCACCGGTGCCGCACTTTTTATAGCGGCACCATAGTATTGGCCGTCTGTAATTGGTTTTGAGTCCAAATTCCACTTACATGCCCTTTACTTTTTCTCCTACAACCTGACTGTGACCGGCTTGAGATAGGGTCAGTAACCACTGGTTATTGACCTATCAGTAACTACACGGAAGCCGTAGATCTAGGGGATGGAGCAATTGTGTGGTTGGCTGGATGCAGGGGTGGAGAAGGACATTTTTGTTCGTTTTTGTATTTTTTATTTATTTATTCCGCATTTCAATGGTTGGCTTTTCAATGAAAGAGAGAGAATGACCTAATCTCTGCAACTCTACTTTCTTCCTTCTCTCTTCCTTTTTCCCAATCTCTTTCCAGATCCTTTCTCTTTCTCTATTCTTTCTCTCTCACTTTTACTCTCACAATCTCCTTTTCAAATCTAGATCTGCTCTTTTTCATCTTCATTTTTTCTCTAGCAATCGACGAATAAAAATTGAAGTCACCCTCTTTAATTGCGTTTCTTCTCTTCATCAACTTATTGACTTTAATTTCGATCTTTCTCCTTTTTTAGCGTTTGGTGTTCTTTGGTTACGGATGAAATGAGATGAGACAGAAGACAAGTTTTTTTTCACTCCCTCCTTTTGTTTTTTTTTCTCTTTCTTTTTGGTAATATATATTGGTATTACCACACTATACCATATGGTATTATGTGGTAACGAAATATATATTGGTATTACCACTCTATACCATATGGTATTACAACTCTATACCATATGGTATTGGGTGGTAACGAAATATATATTGATATTACCACACTATACCATATGGTATTGGGTGGTAACGAAATATATATTGGTATTACCACTCTATACCATATGGTATTTGGTGGTAACGAAATATATATTGATATTACCACACTATACCATATGGTATTGGGTGGTAACGGAATATATATTGATATTACCACACTATACATATGGTATTGGGTGGTAACGAAATATATATTGATATTACCACTCTATACCATATGATATTACCACTCTATACCATATGGTATTTGGTGGTAACGAAATATATATTGATATTACCAGACTATACCATATGGTATTGGGTGGTAACGAAATATATAGTGATATTACCACACTATACCATATGGTATTGGGTGGTAACGAAATATATATTGATATTACCACACTATACCATATGATATTGGGTGGTAACGAAATATATATTCATGTGACAAAAAATTTCATACCATATGGTATGCTCTTATTTAATACCAGTCAATACCATATGGTATAGACTGGTAATAACTGACAAATTTTTTTGTGTCCAAAAAATATCAAAGTGGATATCATTTTGAAGAGCACAATTAATCTGATCTAACTGTGCAAAAAAAATTAAATTTCAACTTAAAACGAGCTAGAAATCGTCCGTTAAAGATTAAGAGAAGAAAAATTAAATGTTTTGCGAAGAGAGAGAATGAGGCGCTGATGTGGTCTGATCAAAAGTCAGGGTTCGCAATAAATAGGGGCAGGGACAATTTTACTGTACTGCCCTTTTCACATTTAATTTAAATAAAAAAGTGACTGACACGTGGAGACCAGGGAAGTGGTTACTGATGGATTACTGACCCATCAATTACTCACCCGATCTGGACCCACCGTGACCGGATTGATCGGTTGGACAAAAAGAACCATCAACCGGTTGTAATAGCAAGTAGGTTTGTTGATTTGTTTCTAGGGTCAGCGCCTCAGCATTGAACTAGACGGGTGTAAGTGCTTACCACTAAAAACAATTTAATATGATTAATTTTAAGGAGTGATTGTGGTATATAATGTTGGTTTAAACATATCAATTAAATTGATTTAAATTGGGTCTAAGTGATAGACTTTTGAACTACTCATACTATTATGCAAGGTACCTCAGCCATAACATAATCCAAGTGGTGTCAGCATCAGTATCCCTCATCCTAACCCCATCAAATGATGTCCTTCAAGGACGATCAGTATCGACACCGCCGGCCCGGCCAATTGATGTGGTCGCCACATTGTCAACCCTCAAGTAGCATCGGCCTAATCTACCTATGACATGTGTCGAGCATCACATATCCAAGATGGACTAGCATGAGCATACCTCCCCAAGTACCAAGGCGTCAAGCATGAAATCGTCCAAAGGGTAGACATGTGCATCTTATTCTCAGCCCCAAGCAATCATAACCTCATGGGTATTCATCAATGTATCTACCCAATTGTCTTGACATGATGTCATACAAGGCACTCAAGCATCGAGCATGAAGGTACGTACTTGGGCCAGTGTGCTCACCGCTGTCATGATATGGTGAGCATGGTTATCATGATGACCTCTTAAGCGTTAACATCCTTGTCTTTGACACTCTGCTATTTCTCGTATCCTTCTCTCTCCCCATGTCCTCTTTTCCGACCTAATTCACTTCTTGGAATCCCCGCTTTGACTGGGTATGGGGAGGGTATGGGTAAAACCCGCAAAATGTTTGATGGGTACGGGGCGGGTATGGTTTTAGCCTCCCCCGCCCCATACCCATACCCGCCCCACCAAGAATATTTGTTCACATATAAAAAATACATGGATGAAATAGTAATCTATCAATGATAGTGAGGGTAAATAAAAAAAATAATTAGTAGAAATGCAATTGAGTGGTCACCCAAATCAAAACCTAATTCATTTTCTTCAACTCTCTCTTCACTCTTTCACTTTTCCCTCGTGTTGGCAAGATTATATTAGTTCATTATTGCTTAGTATATGTATTAGAGTCAGTTAAATAATGATTTGGATTACATTGTAGTACTCTATTTTATGGATTAAGGGAAATTTTAGGATAAAATGCTTTGAACCATATTAAGAATTATTGTTACTTTCTCGACTTCATGATATAATAGGTGCCTTTAATGTTATAATTGAAAATTTACATGTAAATTTTATGTATTATAATATTGAATGTACGGGGTGGGTATTACCCATGGGTACCCGAAACCCACGGGTATGGGGATGGGTTTGCAAAATCTTCCCCCACATAGGTATTGGGCGGGTATGGGTTTGGATATTTGAAAGCGGGGATGGGGATGGTTTAGGCAAACCCGCCCCAAACCCGCCCCATTGCCATCCCTAGAGGATAGTTGTAGTACAATAAATAAAGAACATAGAAATCAAACTTTATCTTATCGCCATGAATTATTATGCAATAATAACATCAGTTAATTCTCAACTGCCCACAATAAGACAAAGAAGACGAGCCAAATCTGCAGTACATCTCAAGGGAATTTATTTTTCATTATCATCTTTTATTTGATTTCCGCCCGTCCCGAAAACAGAGAGGAACGAGATGTAGTCAATTATTACGCCACCAAGGCTTTCATGGCGGCCTTGAGAGCACTAATCTGCCTATCTTTAGCAGCCAACTCATCCTTCAGCTTCTGCAACTCCGCCGCCGACGAACCCCCACCACCACCACCCCCACCATTCGACTTCAAGTCGGAAATCTCCTTCTCCTTCTGCTTCACAACATTCTTGACCGCATCCAGCTCATTATCCCTCTCTTCCAGATCCTTGTTCTGCTGCTGAATCAGTTCATCCTTCTCCTTCAACAGCTCCGCCAGCGAAATACTCTCACCGTCTTCCTTCTCCCTATCCTCCTTCAGCTTCTGATTCTCCCTCTCTTTCTCCTCAATCAGCTTACTCAGCTCCTCCACCTATGAAACAGAATTTCAAAATTAATGCTCGGCCCCTGGAGTCAATTCAATTCAATTCAGCAATATTACAGTACATACCTTCTTCCCAGCTCCATTACTGTCCACAATCAGCTTCCCGGTGTTCACTTCGAAGCGGTCCCACACCGTAGCGACGGGGATGGGGACGGTGACGCCGTACTTGGACCAGTCGAAGACGTCGTTGAGGCGGCGGATGACGCTGGACTGGTTCTTGAGGTACATGTTGCCGGCGCCGATGTTGAAGTACATAATCATGAACCCCTCCCGATTGGCGACGCACTGGTGGTTGATGAGGTCGGTGGAGAGGTCTTCCAGCTTCTTCCCGGAGATGACGACGCCGAAGATTTCGAGCTCCCGATGAGTAGATCTGGCGTTGTTGCCGACCAGGCCCAGCTGGCGCCACTGGTCCATGTTGCGCGGGACATTGTGGGTGTTGAGATCCCGGCCCGGATCCACCACGCCGACGGTTTTGTCGCTCCATGGGAGGAGGTAGAGGTTGTTGGAGTTGAGGACGATGCGCTTGGATCCCATTCTTGGGTGTTTGCTAGCGCTGCTCACTGGTCGAATTGCAGACTTGCAGTGGTGATGATTATGATTATGATATGAGGAAGGGGGTTTTTGAGTAGATCTGTGGCTGTTGTGTTGATTGGGTAGTGACTGGTGAAGGACTGAGGGGGACGGCCTATTTAAGGACTGAGGCGATTGTGATCGAAACTCGGCTTCATTTCCCCCCACCGGCCTCGTTCGTATTAATTAATTAATTAATTAACAATACGAGGAGAAACGGAATGGTGCCAATGAAATGGTAGGTGGCGGGTGTTGGATTGCGACATTTCAAAGCAAGGTTGTTAATTCGGGGTCGACCTACGGGTTGACCCTGATTTGCAGAGAAAAATAAATAGACACCTCATATTTGGGTAATTGGGTTGGTTCGAGCTGGTTTTTTTTTTATTAAGATAGATCGAGTTGTTTTATTTTATTCAATGTGTTAATTACGAATCTATATGATGGAATTAAATGTGTTTTAATTTTTGCTATATATTGGATTCAAGTACAAATTATTATTTTGTTATGTATGAACAATATATTTTTTTTTTCATGTGTATGGACTGAGTCAGGCTAAATCAATCATACTATTAACACTTCATCCACTTACTCGATCAGAACAACGTGCTAAACCGGATACAAAACCTTGTTTCAAAGTCTATATCTTATGTCTGAACATTGATTAAATAGTCAAATTTAAACAGTTTTTGGGTATTGTTGCTGAGTTGTGGAGTAGTTTCCGAAATTAATTAATAGTTTAAAGTGTCATGTGCAAAATGTGACGTGACATAAAACTGGGTTCCTCCAGCTTCATTGAAAGTGCTTATGGGGCCAGTCAAAAAGATAAGAAAAAGAGGAGAAGAGATTTATGGTAAACCATCCACGTGAACTGCTTTCACAAGCCTATTTTATTGTGAGGTGGCACCATTACATAACTATTTCATGGATGTGGTCCCTGGTTTCAACAATGAAATATTTCATTCCATTTAGGGATGAGATAGAATGTCTACCCCTAAAAAGGGTGAAAAACTTCAGTGGGACGGGTGCATCAGTACTGATTGGTGATGTAGTGCACCCAGCCAATCATGTCCCGCCACGTGTCATTTAATTATGAGGAATAAAAAATTAATAGTCCCTATTCCTTAGCTGTGTTGTGGGCACTGGCTAGGTCAGGTCATCCCCGACTTTGCACGGTGCAAAATTTGGCGGACTGATAGTTGGATCGAAACGATTCGTGATGCGAATCAGAGGAGCCATAACTCCGGTCCTGATCAAGATCTGCTTGTGCCCATCCAAATTCGAGATTGAGCAAACCAATCTCGCCGCCTCGTACTGAATCGCGATCTCTAGCAGGTCGGGATACAACGATGTTGATCCCGCCGAAGGAAAGAACTCTGGTGATGCAGACGCCGAAAAAATTCCCCAAATGGGTATCTAATCTAATTTATAATCAATTCTTACTGGGCAGGTTCTATTCAGTTGATACTATTCATTCTTGCCTCTGCATGATTAATTACACGGTTAATTTCATGGTTGAAGGAGGATTTGCAGAAAGCTTGCTCTTTAATTTCATGGTTTTAGGTTTCAGGGGAAGAACCAGTGGGTGTATTAAGAGAATCTTTTGAAAAAAGGAAATTTTTGCATCGGAAGAAGTTGGGGAAGGTAAGGCCGCAACGCAGGTAAAGAATAGGGACTTTATGCTTAACATTTTTTCTCCTCATAATTAAATGACACGTGGCGGGACAGGAATGACTGGGTGCACCACATCACCAAGCCTTGATGGTGCACCCGTCCCACTGAAGTTTTTCTCCTAAAAAGATTGGAAAAATGATACCCTTATTAATTATAGATTTTTAAGATAATTAATATGTGTTGCATTTAATAATTTGTATGAATTAAAAACAAATATTAATTACTTTCCTTTTTCAGTGCACTGGTAGTTGTATCAGTGCAATGGTATTAGTGTACATGTGCAATGTGATAGAGACCCGCTCGGCGGGTAGGGCGGGTTGGGTTCGGGCATGTGGGCCGGGTTGAATGGCAGTTTTGTTATTTCTTGTTAGTTTTCTGAAACTCATAAAAAAGGGTTTAGTACGCTCATTTGGAATGAAGCAATAAGAATATCAAAATCTCTAAATCACTCTTTCCTCTTTTCTTCCCCAATTCTTCCTCAATCCCTAATTCTTCTTCTCAATTCCCAACCCTATTCTCCTCTATCATTTGGTATCAGAGCCGCCATGAGCTCGATACTGCTCTTTGATCTAGACTGGACCTGTGTGAAGCAACAGATTGACGTCATCCGGGCTGACCAAGCTCGAACCGCGCGCAAACAGGGTAGGGAGGTTGTGGCTGTTGCGACGGTGGGACGGCGAGAGGCGTCGCAGGCTGTGGCGGACGGCCGGGCGAGGCGGCCGTTGATGGGAGGAGACCGCGGTGTCGCGGCGGTAGTGCGGCGCGGTAGGGGGAGGCGCCACGGACTAGGGCGACAGACGGCGGGCCGCGGCGGTCGTTGACGGAGGGTGACAGTGGGGCACGGTCGCAGTGGCGGCGCGGTCACAGCGGCGGCACGACAGAGGGAGACGCCACGGGCCGAGGCGACGACTGGGCGGCATGCATCGCCGAGCGCGGCGGTGGTGAGCGCGGAGGCCGTGGGATCGACAAGGGAAGGGGCGGCTCCGTCTCTCTCTCTCTCCATTCTGTGATCGGGCTGCCGACACCGGGGACTCTCCGTTTCCGGGCTCAGGTTGCCGGTACCATGGCCTTAACCTTGGTGGACAGTGGCGCCATCCTGAACTTTATTAGTGTGGATCTAGCCAAACTTCTTCCGCAGGCGCCAAGCTCGATGGATCCAATGGTGGTCCGAGTAGCGAAGGGGGCACCTATGCAGGGAAAGGCTTCTATCGGGAGCTTCCATTCGAGATTCAAGGGCTGCCCGTCACCGCAGATGTATTTGTGCTGAGGATCTAGCCAAACTTCTTCTGTAGGCGCCAAGCTCGATGGATCCGATGGTGGTCCGAGTAGCGAAGGGGGCACCTACGCAGTGCAAGGCCGTCTATCGGGAGCCTCCATTCGAGATTCAAGGGTTGCCCATTCGCGGGTTTGACATGATTTTGGGTGTTCCATGGTTGTAGGGATTGGGACCAGTCACCACCGATTGGGGTAGCTTAACCATGTGATTCAAATGGTGAGATACAGAGTGGGGTTTGCAGGGGCTTACCACGGCCCTAGGCCCGGTTTCTCTCCACGAGTGCGCCATCGGAGAGGAGGCGGAGTTGGCGGTCCTATGCTGGCCCGTGACGTCGACTGAGGACCAGGAGTTGGCCCCCGACCTCCAACGGGTGCTGGCAGGATTTCCGGAGCTCTTTCAGACACCGACCACATTACCTCCCCACCGACAGGTTGACCATCGCATTCAGCTCAAGGAAGGGGTGGAGGCTGTGAACGCCCATCCGTACCGGTACGGCTACTCCCAGAAGGAGGAGATCGAGCGACAGGTGGAGGAGATGCTTGCGACCGGCCTGATTCAGCCGAGCACCAGTCCCTTTTCCTCACCGGTGCTGTTGGTTAAGAAGAAGGATGAGACTTGGCGATTCTGCATGGATTACCGGGCACTCAATGTCGCGACGGTGAATGATCGATTCCCGATTCCGACGGTGGACGACATGCTCGACGAGCTCCACGGATCGACCTACTTCAGTAAGCTCGATTTGCGAGCAGGGTACCACCAGATTCGGATGTAGGAGGAGGATGCGCACAAGACCACTTTCCGGACTCATAATGGCCATTATGAGTACTTGGTCATGCCATTCGGCTTGTGCAATGCCCCATCGACCTTTCAGGCGGCGATGAATGATATTTTCCGACCTCTATTGAGACGGTATGTGCTGGTATTATTTGATGATATTCTAATCTACAGTCCATCTTGGGAGATGCATTTGCAGCATTTGCAGGCAGTGTTTGAGATTCTACAGCGCCACCAGTACTACCTCAAAGCTTCGAAGTGTGCATTTGGGGTGCAGAAGGTTGAGTACCTGAGCCACATTGTCATACCACAGGGGTCCAGGTGGATCAGTCGAAGATTCAGGCTATGGTCGAGTGGCCAACCCTGACCACTGTCTCGGAGCTGAGAGGGTTCGTGGGCTTGACCGGTTACCACCGGAAGTTTGTGCAGGGATATAGTATGATCACCCGGCCCCTGACTAACCTATTGAATAAGGGAGGGTTTGCATGGACATCAGAAGCAGATACAACATTTTAGCAGCTAAAGCAGGCCATGACCACCACTCCGACCCTAGCCATGCCAGATTTCTCTCGGACTTTCGTGATTGAGGCGGATGCTTTTGGCCGAGGTATTAGGGCGGTGTTATCTCAGGATCGTCACCTAGTGGCCTATATGAGTAAGACCTTGGCTTCATCCAAGGAGGCTTGGTCTACTTACCAGAAGGAGATGCAGGCTATCATCACAGCAGTGCAGATGTGGCGACCGTATCTTCTGGGCAAGAAGTTCCACATTTACATCGACCATCAGAGTCTGAGGAACCTCTTGGAGCAACGAGTTTCCACTCCCGATCATCACAAGTGGGTCTCGAAGCTCCTTGGGTATGATTATGAGATTCATTACCGGCCGGGTCCCTCCAACGTTGTGGCAGATGGGCTCTCGCGCCGTTCTGGGGGCGAGGTACTGGTAGCAGTGATGGGTCCGGTCCCCCAGTTCTGGGACGCGCTACGGGCTCTTACGGAGACCGATGCATACCTTCAGGGTTGTCGGGATACAGCAGTCAGTGAAGCGCCTTGTTCCTTCGGGCCATTATTCCTTCCGACAAGGGTTGGTATTCTTCCGTGGGCGCCTTGTCCTTCTGTGGGGATCTTCACTAGTAACGACCGTGTTGCAGGAGTATCATGACTCTCCATTTGTAGGGCATTCGGGGGTCGAGCGGACGCTGCGGCGGATCCGGGCACAGTTTTATTGGCCCAGATGAACCAGGACGTGAAGGACTATGTCGCGTCGTGCGATACTTGTCAGCGAGTCAAGGAGTCTCATCTGAGACCGGCAGTCCTCTTGCAGCCTTTGCCGGTACCCGAGCGGGTGTGGAAGGACATCAATATGGACTTCATTGTCGGCCTTCCCCCCTCTGGAGGAAAGACAGTCCTGTTCTTCGTTGTTGATCGACTGACGAAATATGCCCATTTCATGGCCCTGGTACACCCGTACACAGCCCGGTCAGTGGTAGAGCAGTTTGTGATGGGGGTTGTGCGACATCATGGGTTTTCGAGATCTATTGTCAGTGACTGGGACTCCGTTTTCTTGAGCGGCTTTTGGCAGGAGGTGTTCGCTATGGCCCAGACTAAACTGTGGATGAGTTCCGCCTATTATCCACAGACAAATGGCCAGACGGAGGTGGTTAACCGTTACCTGGAGCAGTACCTGCGCTGCTTTGCCCATCAGCATTCGAGGCGGTGGTTGACTCTATTGCCATGGGTCGAGCTATGGTATAACTCTACTTACCGTAGGGCGATCTAGACTACGTCGTTTGAGGCTCTTTATGGGAGGCCTCCACCTTCCTTGGTCCGCTACCAGAGTGGCACCAGCCAGGTAGATGCGTTGGATCACTGGCTAGAGACACGGGTTGAGGCCTTGGACCAGCTCAAGGCCAACTTGGCGGCCGCCAACAATAAGATGAAGCAGATGGCCGATACAGGACGCCGTGAGGAGAAGTTCGAGGTAGGGGACTGGGTTCTGCTTCGTCTCCACCCTTACAGGCAGGCTTCCGTCTTTCACTGTTCCTACTATAAGTTGGCAGCTCATTACTTTGGGTCCTATGAGATACTGTAGAAGATTAACCCGGTAGCATATCGTCTGCAGTTGCCAGCCGATGCGCGCATCCATCCCACCTTCCACGTGTCATTACTGAAGCGATACAGAGGAGCGGCGGACCGAGTGGAGACAACCGCCCCACCGGTGTCAGCAGATGGGGATCTTGAGCTAACCCCCTAGCAGGTCTTGGATACCAGATGGGTGAAGAAAGGCGGGCGCCTGACGAAGGAGAGCTTGGTTCTGTGGCAGCATATGGAGAGGGAGGATGCCACTTGGGAGGAGACGGCCACGCTCCGGCAGCGATTCCCGACATTTGACTTTGAGGGAAAGGTCATTTTCTATGGGGAAGGGGACGATAGAGACCCGCTCGGCGGGTAGGGCGGTTTGGGTTCAGCCATGTGGGCCGGGTTGAGTGGCGTTTTTGTTATTTCTTGTTAGTTTTCTGAAACTCATAAAAGAGGGTTCAGTACGTTCATTTGGGATTAAGCAATAAGAATATCAAAATCCCTAAATCCCTCTTTCCTCTGTTCTTCCCCAATTCTTCCTCAATCCCTAATTCTTCTTATCAATTCCCAACCCTATTCTCCTCTATCACAATGGTAGATGTATCAGTGCAATGATAGTTCCAAAAAAGGAACGTAATTGATATGAGTTCAGTATACAGGTGCAATGGTAGTTGTATCAGTTAGGGGTGGGCACATGGGTGGTTAATCCGCGGATTGATATCGATCCACCCGCAAATAACCCGACCGGCACGCAGTGAGTGATTGATGTGGGTGGATTGCGGATTGATAAATCTCCCACCCACACTTATGTGGGTGGGTGGTGGGTGGATTGCGGCTCACCCGTATGACCTGCATCCAATTTGTACATGAAAATAGTGTGTCTTATAGTATCGAATATTCATCATATTTTCAAACAGCACTACAGTCTGACCATATACTTCTAAAGGTGGAGAATAAAGAATAGTTTTTACTACTATTATTGGTCATTGTGTTGTGCAATATCCATTAGATATTGGATATATGTATGTAAATTATTGTTAATATCCATTAAATATTGGGATGCAAAGTATAAATTATTAATTTTATCTAAATCACAAATTATTGATACAATCTTACTAATTTGCTATAGACTTATTAGAAATGTTAGTCAAATTTCTTAATGGCTAGTGGAAGAATTGCTTTTGCGGGTTGACCCACGATCCAACCGTACTCATCCGCCACCCACCCAATCCAATCCGCAGAAGTATGTGGGTGGATTGCGGGTCACAATTATTCCAACTCGATAGTAAGCGGGTGGGTCATAATTTTTAACTAATTCATATCATATTTTTTAATTGTTATATATTGTTAACTAAACATTCTATAATATATAATTTTTCTTTCAAATAATAAATTTGACATATTTGCTTACATACTCAAAGTTTTAAATCATTATATCATGAGATATATAATCTAACAAATACATAAATAAATAAGAAGACATAGCATAAGTTATATATATTCTCATTAGTCGCTAGCCAGTTCATTAGATCAAAACGAGCCACCTCACTAAATTCAACGAGCTACTCAGTCTACTACGTACTGAGTTCCTAATGAGGTTTTCCGACAACGATATGTCTAATCGATATGCTCCTTTATCGCTTTACGCCTAAGCGATATGCCTTTGATTTCTTCAGACTTAAGCGATCTAATCCCCCAAATATGCTACCACCTAATCTTATTGTCACGAAAGTTTTATGAGGATCGAAAAATAGGAGAATTCGACAATGCAAGAAATGAAAATGCAAACACACACATGACACACGATTTACGTGGTTTACTAACACAATGTGTGTTAGCTAGTCCACGGGCAGGGGAGAGCCAGTTTCACTATAATTTGAGGAGATACAGATTACTGAGGAGTATGAGAAGTATTTATAGTACTTATCTTAGGTCTAACCCTAATCCAATATGTTAAAGGAAAAGCGGTTACAACCAGACCCAGAACCCGAACCCAAATAATATTAAGCCTATACACCCGTAACTTTCAGTCTTAGCGACTGATAATCTGATTCAAGTCACATCACACTTATTCTAGAAATAACTCATTCAGAAAGAGGTCGAACAACGATCGATAAGGCTGATCGCGGAGTGCAGATCTGGTGACTAGGGGGGGTGCTTAGTCAATTGGCTAAGCCCCCCTCAACCCTTGGATCAATCTAATGGTATAGATAATGGAAGGACTAATTTATTAATAAGAAGGGCAATCCTGGAATTAGAAAAAATTCAATAAATTTTTTTTTCTCCACCTTCTCTTCTGCGCTGCCAGCCACGGGAGAGATAGAAAGACGAAGGCGACAATGGAAAAGAGGCGACGACGATGGAGAGAGAGAAAGGAGACCTCGACCACGACGGCGACGTGCGACGATGGAAAGAGGGAAAGGAGATCGCGACGGAGGCGACGACGTTGAAGGGGAGAAAAACAGATCTGGTCTTCATCATCGGAAAACAGAGGAGAGAGAGGCAATGGCGGAGAGAGAGCGTCGGCGACAATGGAGGAGAGAGAGGCGGTGCGACGATGGAGAGAGTGAGAGAGAGGTTGCGATGGCAGTAGATTGAGTCAGCGGCGGCGGTGGAGATAGAGTCGACGGCGGCGGCAACGGTGGAGAGAGAGTCGACGGCGGTGGAGAGAGAGGGAAGAATAGTGGTTTGTAATGCAAGTGTTGTCGGTGTGTATTGTTAGTAATTTTGTACATAATGTCAGTGTGATTTGTATGGTTTGTATGTTTTGTAAAAATGACAAAGCTTACAAACATTACAAAACAACTCGACAAACATTACAAAATAACAAAGCTTACAAACATTACAAAATAACTCGACAAACATTACAAAATAACAAAGCTTACAAACATTACAAAACAACTCGACAAACATTACAAAATAAAAAAGCTTACAAACATTACAAAACAACTCGACAAACATTACAAAACATACTAACAGTACAAAATAACACTACTTACAAATACAAATCAGTAAACTTGTATTACAAATTAATGAATAGAAAGTGTATAAATCATAACATAAAGTATACAAACTAGACAAACAAACATTACAAATTACAATATATACAAAATAGTCATATAAACATTACAAACTGAATTGGTATAAACAATACAAACTGAACTTATAAACATTACAATATAGGTTGACAATCATCACGAATTCAACACTATTGCCGGAAAATCATCCACCACCGTCTTTGGTCGCCGGAAAAATGCTCCGCCGTCGCCGGAAAAGTTGACAAGAACTCTCTCTCTCTATACTTTTGGCTTTTGGAATTGGGACACAAAATCCCAACTGGGACACAAAAACCCCACGGCTGTCTACTTTTGGCTTTTGGAATTGGGACACAAAATCCCAACTGGGACACAAAAACCCCACGACCGGAGAAATTCCCAGGAACGGCGGCCGCAGGCGGGGAGGGCGGAGGCCGCACCTTTTTTTGTTTTTTAATTTAGTTGTTAAATAAATTAAGTAATTACCACCTTACCCTTTATTAAACTAGATAAATCTGAACCATTGAATTTTAATGAGTTTCAATGGCTTAAATTGACTTAGTCATGTGACTAAGGGACCCCCTTAATCACCTGATCTTAGCCCCTGATGCGCTTCCCTATATAGTGATTAAGGGTACATCGCTATCACCTACAATGATTAGTGCTTGTAACGCTTTATCCTCCTCCTCCAAATTATATAAGGACATTCTCCTTCCATATCTACTTTATTCTCCTTTTCCTGACTCCTCCTGTTGAGGAAAGAGTCTTTTGTCTTTTTGCTTTTTATTTTTTAATTATGAAAACAAGCTTCTTAGGTTTTTTGTGTGTATAACTGTAAATATATTTGCGGTTCTAATATGTTTTTGGGCCTGAATGCTTTTTTGTGCTTATTAATTCAGAACTTGGGTTTACTTTCTCCATGCGAGCCTGATTGCTTTGATTTAGGCTACAGGGAAGGCATTTACACGGAGCATCATTGAACAAAGCAAAAAGACCAAACTCAATTTATTTAACAAAGTCAAAATTAGGGGTATTCAAATTGTTGCCATGACAATTACCTACCACTTAAATTCTAGAAATACAATATTATAAAAAAACCAATCAAACTAATACAATAAGCAAATTAATCAAACTCAAGTTTAATCGATTTGATCAATTGGTTAATTGTGTTATCTGTTAACCAATATATCATACATTATCATTAGCCGAGATTTTTTTTTTTTTTTTTGCTTTTAGCAATCAGTTTCACACTAATTAACTATGAAATACAATCACAACAACACATGATAAGGGATGGGTGATTCATCAAAAAATGACATATGTCTAAGGTTGGGCAAAAAAGTAAAATAATAATATAATTATATGAATAAAATAATTGTGTTAATTAAGAAATCGCTGAAAATGTTTTTGAAATAATTAGTTAGGCTAAGATAGAATTTATCCTTGTTATAAGAACCGAACCGGATCAACGGCCGAACCAGTAGAACCGTCAAACCAGTTACGATAGCGGTTTGGTTCATTGTTTGAACGGTTATTGATGGACCAAATGGTTTTTCACGGTTCAACATAAAATCAGTTGAACCGACACGGTTTAACTGGTCCATTGGTTCACTATTTTAACGAAAAAAATATATTTTAACATAAACTAAGACCATCAAATCATAATTATTTATTTTATATATGCTTCCTCAACCTTATTGTCGATTTTACATTGCCTACTACCAACTAGAACCGTAATTTTTAATTTGAATTAAAAAATATGGTTTCTTTTGTGAGATGGTTGGAATGATTTATTAGATATTTTCGTGATGATATGAATTTGAACTTGTTTATGGTCAATGATAATTTCATTTTTAAATTAGTGTAATATACAAGTCTTATATGTTATATATCATTAACGGTTCTACCAACGGTTCACCAATGGTTTTGTAACGGTTAACCAGTGAACCCTTAAACCACTAACTTTTCCAGTTCAACCTCCGATCCGGTTCTGAAAACAGAGGAATTTATTGTGATAATTAGTTATGTGTTGGACACTTTGAAGAACTGGAATATGCATGTTTTTGAGAAAAAAACTGGAACAACTGGAGTCCATTTGTCGAAGAGTGGTTGCCCATGAGCAACAGATAATGGAAGCGGGTGTGATAACATGCCAGATGTTTGACACAAGCAGAGAGTACCGTACGTAATCATCTAGTATCCTGGATCCCTCCTGTTTACACCTAAAATATTTACGGTTTTAAAAAATTATGTTTGCGGCGTCGCGAGGTTAACGACGCCGCGAGATAAACAATACTACTATGGTGAGTAGTGACGTGAGTTCAGCGGCGTTGCAAGTTGGAGATCTCAACGACGTGGTTTCAATTATGTTAATAATTTTGTGGCTCAAATCATGACAAAATTGCAGCCATGAAACAACAACTCGCAGTTTGAAACGCAATACTGATCCTCGGCTCAGGTACTTTAGTGTGCACGTGTGTCTCACGTGGATAGAAGTGAAGATTGGAGGTGTAGTGTCGTTGAAGTTTACAACGTTGCAGCGAAAGTGGTTTCTTCGCGGGAGATTCATGCCAACCATAGCAAAGAGGAGATCAAGGCAGTTGAGAAACGTGCGAGTTCAGGACGGAGCAGTTGAGGAAGAGGTTTCACGAAGCATAAAGACTACGAAGATGCTTTTCGAATAAAAGCAGCGGAGCAAGGAGAGAGAAAGGATAGCCAGAAATCAACACATAAACACATATGTTTCAATTTATCTTTTTCTCTGTAACTCCTTCGCGAAACTTTTCGCCCAGGAAGGATCTCAATAGTTGTAGCATAGTCACAGAGCTCTCCACAGGAATCTCCATACGAGTAGTTTTAACGTACATTCCCCAAAAACTCAAACACTCTCATTCGAACATTGTTTGGAGAGGAGTGAACCGAGTAACATTCGTTCTTGGTTAGAAGTATGAGGTGCATGGATCAAATCAACATCGCCCAGCGGTGGATATTTGACGGTCGTCTTAGATAAGAAGTCAGTAGTGCATTGATCAAATCAACACCGCTTGGCGGTGGATATTTGACATTTCTGCAAAAGTTTGCACAGCGAAACAATCAAATCAACAACGCCTGAAACGATTTTGACACCAACGGTGGATATTTGGTTTCGCGAGAAACACCTCCACCACAGGACTAGACGTGTTTGAACACGGATGGATCTTATGCGGTGGGGAACGCAGTCGCGGGAGGAGTTATTAGAAGAGATGATGGACGCATGATCCGAGCTTTCGCAACAAACCTCGGGGAAGGATCGATTACGAGGGCAGAACTTGAGGGGATAGTCCATGGTCTCCAAACTGCATGGGAGATTGGCACACGAAAATTAGTGTTCCAAACATATTTACAGACGACACTGAAACTCATCATGCCGGCAGGGGATCATCGCGCTCACTCATTGCTGATTTCCGAAACCCGAAAGCTACTGGCGCTAGAATGGGAGATCGAAGTTTGTCATATTTTCAACAAGGGGAACATTGTTGCTGACTAGCTAGCATCCTTAGGAGTTAGGCCATGGTCTATCGTTGGGAACTAATACTTTTAATAGGCCTGATCTGATGTTGAATTATTGGCTGTATTTTCAATTTTGCGGGTCGTTTGCTTGAGGGTTTTGGTGATGGATTTGGTCATGGAAATATATCCATCATGGACTTGAACCGAAATCCATCGTTTGCCTTAGGGAATTAGGAAGATGGAATTTGTGGGGCCCACCTCTTTTGGAGTTCCAAATCCGTGGACCCCACGGACTTTGAAGTTCCACCTCTTGAGGTGGGATTTGGGTGATGGATTAAAATCCATGATGGTAAATTACCATTCTACTCTTAATTATTTCTTTAATAAAGTTTTCCTACTTTAATTCAATGGTCATGCAACTATAAACTTTTATAATTTCGTATTTTATAAATATGAGAATTTATCATTTCGTTTTGTAATATCGTATTTTATTTAAATATGAATGTATATGTGATTTGTTAGATTCACCTAAAAACACTTTATGCTCATCTTGTGCATTATTATTTGATTGACTGTCGGATTCCACATCGGTGTGTTAGCAAGAAGATGATGAGTTGTAGCAATAAAGCGAGCAATTGGTTGCAGTTGATACATAATAATGCGTACATTATTAGATGAATTGTTAATTAGTGCCAAATTGTAATACATTTCTATATTTGTAGTTGAATTATTAATCCACATAGTGGTAAAGAGTTTAAAATTTCTTTCTATGTTTTGGATTAGTTTTAAATGAAAGATTTGGATTATAATATAGAAATATAATTAAATAAGGATAACAAGGTAATTTGTATTTAATATCCACAAATCTAATCAAACAAAGTCCATAATCAAATCCATCAAGCAAACAATAGACTTGTTCAAATCCATAATACCACACAATCCATCATATATCCATGGTTTTCCAAAACCCAAGTTTTACCAAAACCCTCATTTTTCAAATCCATGAAGCAAACGACCCGTTGATTTCATTGGGGTTCAAACTCCTCGTTTATTTAATACATAAAGGCGAGGCGGCCTTAGCGCTCTGGTTTACACAAAAAAAAAATCTATTATGATATGTTCAATATAAATAAGTAAGCTAAAAGTTGATCATTCATTTCCCTTGTTGGGCCAAATTAACCTTTCGTACAATAAGCGTGAAAGGTGTACGTGATATTTTTGGTCCAAATTCACTTTAGATCCATTTTTTCATACTTAAAAAATTCATAGGACCAAAATCAAATCGAAATATACTCAATCCAATTCAATTCGGTCCAAATATCGATTAGATCCGACTCTGTCTAGTGTGAATCGGATTGTTGGCCGCCCCTAGATGTGACACTTCACCCTCGAGTGGAAGTTTTAAATTGGTTCGGTTTGGTTAATGAAATTGTTACTATACAACACAAAATCAATAAGCTCACTTTACATTTCAATTAATCAAAATATTTAACGCCGTTAATAGATTTAGGTCAGAACATTTAATGTTCAATTAAAATTAATTAGAGATAATTGGTTGTTAACAATTAACAGAACATTGATTATTGGATCATGTCTTTCAACCTCAAACTTAAACAGTTTCTTAAGGGGTCGTTTGCTTCAAGAATTTTATAACGAGGTTTTTTGTCATGGATTTGCTAATTAAAAACCTTGGGATTTATTAGGGATTTTGGACATTATGGATTTGAGAAAATCCTTTGTTTGTTGAGCTATTTTTATCATGGATTTGATGGGTTTTCAGCTTGTCTCCAAATCTCAGGGTATGAGGTGGGATTTATAAAACTGTGGGGCCCATGGATTTGGAGCAAAAAAAACCCCCAAATTCGCGGGCCTCACAGATTTATCTAAACATTTTTTTAAAGCAAACAACGGATTGTGTGTAAATCCATGATAATTGATTTTTTGGTACCAAATCCATGATGCAAATAGGAATGGCAATGGGGCAGGTGCGGGGCGGGTTTCTTGGTACCCAGACCCGCCCCGTGGCAGGTCGGGTAATTGATCACGGGTCGCGGGTCGGAGTAGGTCGACCCAATGGGTATGCAATTTATATTAAAAACATTAGCAATATTCGTTATTTTAATTATAAGACTAAGAAAACAAACAATATTATGATAATTGTAGTTAAATTATTGAAGAAATTGAGGTTTTCACTAATTTACAACTTTCTTATAGCTAAAAATATGATGCAATAAAAGGAAAATCCTAAGTAATTTGACTAAGATTACATGTAATTTAGACAAGAATGGGTCGAGAATGGGGCGGGTCAGGGCAGGTCGGGTCGATAAGACTACTCATGCTCGCCCCGCCCCGCCTACGGGGCGGGTCAGACCCTCCCAAAACAGGTCAAACAGGTCGGGTAAAACGGGTCAGATCGAAATTGCCATCCCTAGATGCAAATCCTTGAAGCAAACTACCCCTAAGTTTTCCATATCCAATAAAAGAAGAGAAAATAGGGCGAGCAAGCACGACCTCTGCGATCCAAATCTCCTTCTACGACCTCTGCCTTTACAATCTGGGCTTCTTCGGCTTCTCCTTTCGAGCGAGCACCTCTACAATCATCGACTTCTTCGATTCTCCTCCATCGTCGACTGCAACTGCCTCCGCAAACGTCTTATTCTTCGTTTCTCCTCCGCCGTCGACTGCAATCGCCTGGCAAGGGCCGTGTTTTTCGTTTCTCCTCCGCGTCTACTATCTTCCCCATCGACCACCGTCTTCTTCGCTTCACCTTGCCGAAATCGTGTGAGAGAGAGAAGAGGTAGAGGGAAAGGAGGAAGAGTGGAAGAGAGACGTGAGAGAGAAATTATGAGAGGCGGGTGTAGGGTAGGGTGTGATAAAAAAAAAGTTAGTATTATATTAGGGCTTGAGGGATATTTAATAAATTATTCTTTGATTAATTCTAACCCAAGATTATTATTTTGATCTAAAGCTATTAGATTAATTAATATGATGCTAACCCCAATCACGTACATCTAAAGCACCCTTTACTAAGATCAATATCGTTATATAGGGGTTAGCATCTAATCTCATCCCGAGAAAATACAAAGACCCTCCAACCCTCTAATCAATTCCAATAAATTAGAAACCCTGTATCCACTACCCTCCCAGACAAAACTTGGCCGTATACAAGCAGTACACACCACAGGGCACAGGCTACGGCAACTAAATCACATTCCAGAGTGATCTCATCTTCATTGACAACACAAAGAAATATTGGTTATCCCAAGAACGTTTGATCTCTAGACTCTAATGCGGTCTGAGACGTTATTGATGTCTGTCTTTCTAATATATATATATATATATTGGTAGGAAATTATAAGGAACCATTTACTCTCGGAGAAATTTTGTAAGGAGTTTTCATTTATGCCAAGTATTGATCGGTTAGGTTACGCGTAAGGCTGGGCATGCGGGGATCATCCGCGGGTTTGGGCCGACCCACCCGCATTTGACCCGAATTTCGTTAAGTGGGTGGGTCTATGGGTGGGTGACGGGTTGCGCTGGGAGCCATCCGTCAGGTGGTCGGTGGGTTGTGGGTGGGTGTGCGGGTGACCCGCTCAACCCAACAGCAAAAAGATCAAAGTCTTCGTAGCTAGAGAGGGGAGAGTGGAGACGTTAGACATAAACTAGGACTGCTCTTGGAGTTTGAAGTTTGAACCTCAAAGCCAACCTTCCAAATAGCGATCCCCTCTTCTTCCCTTTATTTTTTCCTCTGATTCTTGTGCCTAGATCACAACTCTTTCCTTTGTGGAATTATTTTTCTTAGTTCCTTGCACCTGATAATCATCTCAATCTGTAGAAAACTCTTTCATAATGGACTTTCTATCCATTTTAAGAACTAATTCAACATTTTTCACTCTATTTCATCTTCTTGTTTCCCCAAATAACTCTATTCGCCTATTATCATGTCAAGTTGACTTCTTTATATTATATACATTGTGATGTGGGTGAACCCACAAACCCACCCAAATCATCCACCATCCGCCCGACCCAACCCGAGACTATATGTGGGTGGGTAGTGGGTTAAAAATTATCAATCCGTTTAAGCGCGGATGGATGTATTTTATGGTCAAAATCCACCCGACTCACCCAATGCCCACCCCAGGTTACGGGGCACAAGCATTAATTATGCATTTGCGCATTTTTATGGTATGAAACTATTGCCTCAACTCTCTTTCTCCTACGAAATATGAGACAGAACAGAAGCAATGTACACTCTACTTCTATGTCTCCCCACAACTGCAAGTGACTTGTAGTTCTCTCTACCGCGACACCACCCCTGTTAGAGTCAGATCGTTGATGGAACAAGGATCACCACCACCGGCCATCACCGAATTGGCATCCGCCCCAGGTCGCCTGAAAACGAAAGCCGGTTGTTTCGGAGATGGAATCGGTGTCTCGCTGTTCAGCATCAGAACAACTGCTGACATGTTTGGTCTGTCCATTGCATCTTCCTGAACGCACAACAGCCCCAACTGGATGCACCGCAGAGCTTCCTCGGCAACATAGCATTCCTTCAATGAAGGATCCATGATCTCCAACACCCTCTTCTCACTCCATAAGTTCCATACCTAAAAGTCCATTCATCACATTATAGTTTTCCTTGGGAGATGGCAGAGAATGGAATTACACGAATAGCTAGCTGAACATTTCCTGACTCCTACTTACATGTCCGATCCATGTCCGTGGAGCTGCCTCGTGGAGAAAGCAATTGATCCTCTTGCCGCTTACCACCTCCAGTAGTATGGCACCGAAGCTGAACACATCGGATTTCACTGAAAACTTCCCGAACACTGCGTATTCTGGAGACATGTAGCCACTGCATGCACCAGAGAGCAAACTCACATGGTTAAATTCTTAAATTGAGATAAACTAGCAGCCTTCAGCCAACCTTCTTATGATTCACAATTCCATACTGGGTTACAACAAATGAAATTTGTAATAGCATGCAACTAAACAAATGCATCGTTTTTCGTAGAAGATGATATCAATCACCAATACTTACTATGTTCCAACAACTCTGCTTGTCTTGTTTTGGGTGTGATCGCTGTCAAATATCTTAGCCAAGCCGAAGTCTGAAATTTTTGGATTCATCTCTGCATCCAAGAGAACATTGCTGCTTTTCAGATCCCGGTGTATTATTCTGAACCTCGAGTCCTGGTGAAGGTACAATATCCCACGAGCAATCCCCACGAGGATGTTGAATCTGATCCTCCACTCTAGTAAAGGGCTCCTCCTCTCATCTGCCAAAATTTTTGTAGCCTAATGTTGTTACGTATTCCTTCTTCTAAAGATGGTTGTAATGAAATAACGAAGAGACTAAAAGCAAAAGGAGCTCTTGCAGAATTTGCATAGAACTTACGTACCAAAGAGGAACGAGTCCAAGCTTTTGTTTGGCAAGTACTCATAAACAAGCAACTGTTCTTCATCCTCAATGCAGCACCCAAGAAGCTTCACAAGATTCCTGTGTTGCAGCCTGGCAATCAACACCACTTCGTTCTTCAGCTCTTCAATTCCTTGACCTGAACTTCTAGATAGTCTTTTTACTGCCACCTCTTCCCCATTTGTTAGCTGACCCTGGAAAATTCAATCACAGCGCCCATAGGGTTGGTCATCTTAATAGAACAGCATTTGACAAAGTAATGTAATTTGACTACTACTCTTGCTAACCTTGTAAACTTCCCCAAAACCACCTTGACCAACTTTGTTAGCCGGAGAGAAATTCTGAGTGGCTGTCATAATTTCACGCAAATCAAAAAATGGTAGCTCCGGATAAATGGTGTTTGCTCCAAGTACCGTTGCAGCCAAACTGCCCGTAGAGGAATTCGAACCGCCAGCAGAATCAAATACTCTTTTGATCCATCTGCTCTTCACTGAAAAGAACGAAGAAGCATTTCAGTTTCCGTAGGGGACTAACATTACAGGAAAAGGCAACGTTTTCAAATGTTGCGACAGCAGTGAACAATAAAAAGGCTCCCCTGATTCTTACCTCTCTCCCGTTTCCAGCTCCGAAGCCTGAAATAGACAAATATCGACATGGCAAACAAAACTGAAGCAACAGATGGCACAACAATTGCCAGCTTAACCTTCACCACAGCATCATCACCAGATAATTTCCTCAGATTCTCAGCTGTGACCCAGAAGGAAATTGAAATGTAATGTCAATGAAGCAATGATGTGCAAAGGAAGAAAAGAGGAAAAAAAAAACTGAAAGAGGACCAGCTTCTCAAGCTGAACATATGAGCTTATAATTACCCAATTCATGTGAATCAACTCTCACGAATAGATCATCACCACTGTCAAGAAATATAACAGTGTCATTTAGTTCCCCATACCATGCCAAGCATCCCTTTTCCTTCCCTTCAAGATACCTCCTTGAATAAGCAGAACATGAACAATTACTTCTGCAGGCCTCTTCACAGGCAGCTTGAGTCATGCTCCTGCTAACCCAAACAGCAGCTGAAGTGTCGGGAACCTTTATATTATCCAATCTCAAGAACCCTTCTCCACGTTCACAGAATGAGGAAGGTTTTAACCGCTTCCTGACACATCCTGCTGATCCATCCCTAAGGCGCCAGCTACCTGGCGACCTCGGTTCATAACCAGGTAAACAAGTGCACTCAAAGCTATTGACATTATTCGGATCACATAAGCTGTTAACACCACACTGTCCATAGTAATCACATCTGGACTTGGGCGCCGACCAGTACTCCTTCCATCTCTCGTCATTCTCATGCCACCTCAATCGCTTCATGGTTCCTGTATCATCAACCACTATTCTTAACAGAAGATTTTCATCGCCAACCGTGAAAGAGAAGTAAACTTCATCTTCTCCGTTGACAAAAGTGTAGTTGTATAGATCAGGGAAGTGCGCCCACGGCCATGACCCGCTGCGCCAATAGTGGTTCCCATTTGGCTTCTGGTAAAGGAAGAACTGTGGGGAGCCGTTTGGGTGGACCTGGAAAGAGTAGTTGCCAATTCCCGGGTCATCGGGTGATCTCCATGATGTCAAGTTCCGATCAAAACCGGTTCTCAGATTCAAACCAATTCTCATTCCCGGGAGTGCGGTATCTGTGGGATAATCAAAGCTTTGCCACACCATTCTGCGTTGTTCTGGCAAACCTTGGAGCAAGACCAGATTCCCTGAATCCAACAGCTGAGCCACATAGGTATCCACAGAAGAGGTTGCATTAGCAGACCACAAGGGGACCCTTCTTTGGTCATGGCTACTGTAGAGAACAAGGCAGCCATGGCCATCAAGAGCGAGAACTCCAGAAGTTCTGTTGACGGGACTGTTCCTGTTTGCTACCCACACCACGGTTTGTGGTGTTACTTTATGGTACCAGATTCCAAGATATGATCTGTTGCTGCTGCTAGAATGACCTGGATGGAAAAATCCCAAGGCAAATTTACCACCTTTGGAGATGAGAAGGCTACCATCTTCGATTATTTGGTTAGCTTCCAGAGTGTCTGTAGCAGTGATACAAAGAAGTAATTGTAAGGTTAGAAACGTGGAAAGCAGAACGCATCTATGGATCACCGTGAACCCCGTCATGATTTTGCAGGATACTCGAAACTCTGCAAAACATTTACATAAGGTCAGCGGTTGAACTTAAAACCCACCAATTGTTGTGGACTGTGAAAAAGAAAATCATTGGAGTTCTCGTAGTTAGCCGTATTCTCGGGAAAAGAAAAGTCACATGAAAATGAAAGGAGTGACCAGAATAAATGAGAAGACGACGTAATGACCGTCAAAAAATATGTGCTCAGAATGGAAAGAAACAAAACCGAGTTGTAACAACAAAAATTACCTCTCATTTAATGGCCGCCATGCATTCACCTCATAACAGATTCAGTTGAACAATTTATTGAGTTCATATCCAAAATTGGGCACCAGCCTTCAGCACTTACAAGTGACAACTAACAGTGACGGTCTTTAAATTTTGTAGAGGAGTGGTGTTTTGCTGTCTCCGTTAGCCGTCAATTCCTGTAGTTATTTGATAGAAACCTATTTCCTAGTAGGGGTGGGCATACGGTTCGGTAAAACCGAACCTAACCGAACCGAACCGAATATAAACCGAACCGAAACCGAATTAATGTTATTCGGTTCGGAATTCGGAAGAGAAAATGACATATTTCGGAAACCTGGGTTCTTTCGACCGAACCGAATTTCCGAATTCCGAACCGAAAAACCGAATTATTATAATTTCAAGTTCTAAATGGTGGATTTTTATGTTTCTACTTATTATGATACTTAAATATTTGAATCATGTTAGTGTTTTATGACTTATGTGTTGAAATGTTTGATTTTATCATTGATGATACATATTTATTGTTTACATTAGGGTGAAAAATAATTTAAAAAAGAGAAAATACAAGCTAACCTCACTATTTCGGTTTTGTATGAAAAACCGAACCGAACCGAATTATAATTCGGTTTGAACCGACCGAACCGAATTATAATTCGGTTCGAATTCGGTTTGAGGTTTGATAGAATTCGGGGATCCGGTATGCATAATTTCGGTTCGGTTTGAACCGAACCGACCGAATGCCCACCCCTATTTCCTAGGGGTTTAATTATTAATTATGGTAAGATAATTACTATTAGGGTTGGTAGTCTTTTAGTTGTACTAGGGTTATTATTAGGTTTTCCTATCTTTCCCTATATATATGTACTTGGGTATTCCGTTATAATCAAGCAAGAACAATTATTCAGAAAGTATCTCTCTCAAAGTCCTAATCCTCTATCTCCTAATTTCTTGTTCTCTAGCCCTCTAAAGCTTCGGCCGATTCTATCTTCTATTCTTCTTCCTCCTCTAATTCCCAATCTCAATCCCTATCTCTATCTTCTAATCCCTAAATCCCCAATTCTCTTCTCCAATCCCTAAAATCCCAAATGTCGATCCAATCCGCAAATCCGATAGAAACTATGTTTCTATCATTTGGTATCAGAGCTCCGGTTGCGAGTCTGAGTTCATCACAACTCTCAACCGGGGACGAGTTCCATCACATTTTCAACAAGATGCAGCAGAGGATTGAAGCCTTCAATGTTAGACAGAAGGCGTATCAACAACAGTTGGAGGCAAAGCTTCAAGCTATACGTGATAGCTTGCAAGTCAAAGCTTTCATGGAGCGTGAAACCGTCACATCGCGGAGGAAGGTGATGGCGAGTCGACCACCACGGTCACCACCTACTGCCAAAGTCGTCAGCAAATCCGATTCCAGAGCAGTGAAGACGGATATTCACGACAAGGTACAACCCACGACAGATGGTTCTCTGCGTGTGACTATGACAAACAGAGGAGTCGCGGATAAGGAGAGAAACTTGACGTGGAAATTCAGAAAGAAACAGTCGGCTAATCCCCCACCGTCAGCGAGAGCCTCGAGCCGAGCTGTGGCAACGCGCATCGCAGTGAGGGCGCGACCATCAACATCAGAATGGAAGAGGGAGCAAGCGACTAGGGCTCCGATCGTGCAGTCGATGGCGGCTCCCGTTGTGTTCGTTGAGCCGAAGAAGCCAGAAGCTAGCGAGTCTCCTAGCCGCCGGGTGAAGGAATCGTCGTCGGAGCTCGAGGTGAATAAGGAATCGGCGACGCGGATGACCGGCGACGGCCGAGGGCTCGACGTCAGGAGGATGGCGTGGGGCCGTGTTCTGGCGCTGGATTCACCTGTACTTCGGCCGGCAGGAGGCACGCTCTGGGAGCTCTCTCACGCGATGCTGGAGAGGGAGAGGAAGCCAAAGGCAATTTGGCAGCAGCGCCGCCTGGTGGCGTGCTTGCTGCCGGGGATAGAGGCTCGGAAGGTGACGCCAGAGGAGCAAGCGATGCCGGAGGAGAAAACGAGGAAGAAGATGACGGCGGGCGAGAAGAAAGAATCAAGGATCAACAGCTGGGCCTCAGGATCTACTTCACTACACCTGGCGAACTGCTCGACGCCGGAGAAAGAAAGGACGGAGCAAAGTCGTCGGGTTTCTTCACCATCGCCAATCGTCGCGCGAGAAGCTCTGCAGACGTTGGTGGATCCACTAGGGGCGTCGGAGGAAAAGACTGAGTTGACGACGACAATGGATTCACACCTGCCGTCGTGCCGTCGGAGGGTTTGCTTGTCGTCGGGGAAGGAAGAGGAGGAGAAGGAGCTGGCGGCGAGCAAGGAGAAGGTGGGTGGCGGCAGCTTCCCATCTCCCGCAACCCTAGGTCGCGCCACCAAGCGGCCTGAACCATTGGGCCGAGTCTGGCTCGAGTTGGCCGGATTGGTTCAACAAGGCGGGCCACATTTTGGACTGAGACGGGCCTCACAAGGGCTAGAGCTAAGTATCGGGCTCGTTTTTGGTGGGGTGGATTTCGCTGGGCTCGAGTTGAGCAGATCATATCAGCTGAGCAAACTAATTCGGGCCAATAGTTTTAATGGGCTGGGAGGAGTGCATTGTTTGGGTCACGGGCTGGCAATGGGAAATGACATGGTGGGCTTGGCAAGGCGAGATGGACCAGGTCAGGTGGATCCCCCAATGGACAAAGGCTATTTAAGTTATGGGCATTGGCTGGTTTGTCAAGAGAAGATATTTGAATACAGACTTGGGCCGCATTTGGAGGTAGGAAATGAGCCACACTTGGGCTATGTGTTGAGGGAAACAGGCTTAGATGGAGTTCTTGGGTTGGTAAGTGGGCTTTCAAACGACCCAAGCCCAAATGAAGTTGAAAAGAAGATAAAAGGGCTTAATATTGGTTTGGGCTCTAGCTTTTTATTGCAACCAATAGTGGGTGAAGTCCAAGATAAAGGAGGAGAAGATTGTATTATTTTCACATCCAAGTCAATGAAGGAGTTTATGGAGCATGAAGAAGAACATTTCTCCGATTCTTACTTCGTGGATTTTGAGAACGAAGAGGAAGAATTGTTCGGCTATGGAGACTGTGACCTATGTCACGTGGCTCGAGAAAAGTTGGGGAGAGTCGGGGTCACTGGAGTGGGCTTCATTCGAGCAGTGGAGCACAATTGGAAGAAAAGGAAGCGTATGAAATGGAGGAGTCGACCGCGGATTGTGCAAAAAGAAAGGAAAGAGTGGTTCGAGTTGATCAACCTTGAGGGCAAGGTTGGTCTCAAGGGGGAGGGGATGATAGAAACCTATTTCCTAGGGGTTTAATTATTAATTATGGTAAGATAATTACTATTAGGGTTGGTAGCCTTTTAGTTGTACTAGGGTTATTATTAGGTTTTCCTATCTTTCCCTATATATATGTACTTGGGTATTCCGTTATAATCAAGCAAGAACAATTATTCAGAAAGTATCTCTCTCAAAGCCCTAATCCTCTATCTCCTAATTTCTTGTTCTCTAGCCCTCTAAAGCTTCGGCCGATTCTATCTTCTATCCTTCTTCCTCCTCTAATTCCCAATCTCAATCCCTATCTCTATCTTCTAATCCCTAAATCCTCAATTCTCTTCTCCAATCCCTAAAATCCCAAATGTCGATCCAATCCGCAAATCCGATAGAAACTATGTTTCTATCATTATTTGAGAGATGGGATATGCTCAGAGCCCAGAGGCACGGAACCACACATATCTCATTAGTTGATTTCAACTTTTTCCGGCAGACAGTAATGGGGGGTCCTCAGTCAAGGATGGATGGCATCATTTTGTCATGTCCCCTTTGCTGGGAAGAGTCGGGAAGTCGACGATGACATATCTTCACAATAAATAATGCTTCAAAATCAATGATTTAGGAACTGGCACTATACATCTGATCTAATTGGAGAATTTCACAATTATATTGCAGCAACCTTCTGATAGCAGCATAATTGTTAATCCATTGACATCAATAAGAAGCTAAAGTATGCATGCAAGGTTCATATGAGAAGTACCCTCTTCTCTTTGAGGAAAAACTTCGAGGCTGGTGAGCATGGATTCTGCAAATCAACAGGTTACAAAAGGGAGAGAAAAGGTATCCTCGGGGATGATTTCTCCCTTCAGTGAAAACTGTTGATCCTTGCAATATTTTCTCAGAACAAAGGCGGGCTGGTCAGGGGAAGGAAGAGAAGCTTCACCGTTCAACCACCGAATAACTGCTAACATATCTGGCCGGTCCTTTGGATCTTCTTGCACACACAACAGTGCTATCTGAATGCACCTCAAGGCTTCACTTGGAACACATGACTCCATAATTGACGAATCAATTATCTCTAATGCTCTGTTTTCTCTCCATAACTCCCATACCTGCATGATTCATAACATCAACAGCACAGCAAGAGTAGTTTGCAGAATATGAAAATGTGTATTTATTAGTACATTCACTTACATGTCCTATCAAGTTCAGGGATGGATCCTCCCTGCAGAAGGCACTAATCTTCCTCCCACTAATAGTCTCCAAAAAAATTACCCCGAAGCTAAAGACATCAGACTTAGTGGAGAATTTTCCAAAGACTGCATATTCTGGTGACATATAGCCGCTGTGACACAAAAACTGTCAAATAAATTCATATATAAAATGCTGGGGAGTGGGTTGCTTGAGTGATGAGAGAATGCACTTACTATGTACCAACAACTCTAGCTGTTTTCTCTGGAATGTCTTCGCCTTTGTACATTTTGGCTAGTCCGAAATCTGAAATTTTTGGATTCATCTGTTCATCCAAAAGAATGTTGCTTGCTTTCAAATCCCTGTGGATTATTCGAAACCTCGAGTCTCGGTGCAGATAGAGGATTCCACGGGCAACCCCCAAAACTATTTCCACTCGTTTTCTCCAATCCAGAGACTGTTTTGTCCTTTCATCTGCATTTGTTCTCTCAAATTAGTTTGAGAAGAGAAAGTTTTAAGGACGGCAAGGTGCATGCTTCCGGACTTACCAAAGAGAAAAGAATCTAAACTTTTGTTAGGCATATACTCATATACTAGTATTTGTTCATCTCGTTCTGTGCAGCAGCCAAGTAGTTTCACTAGATTCCTGTGCTGGAGCTTTGCTATAATTCTGACCTCGTTTTTGAATTCTTCAATCCCTTGACCTGAATTTTTGCAAAGTCTTTTGACAGCAATCTGCTGTCCATGAGGTAGCTGACCCTGGAAGTAGATGTTGTTATGCAATAAGTTCTTGTTCATCCAGAACCAAAGAACTCAAATGAAAAGAAGGGAACAACTCTACCTTAAAAACTGAGCCAAAACCACCTTGTCCAAGTGTTTTAGCTGGAGAGAAGTCAGCAGTGGCTGCACTTATAGCAGTGAGGCTGAAAATAGTGAGATCACTGCTTCCAACATACATGTTCGCCCCATTATCACTGTACCTGCTCCCTTCACTGTCAAATAATATGTTGAGCCCTTGCCCCCTACCTGTCTTTCAAAAAGACGAACTTAATTGCTCATTCCAGAGTGTAAAGCAGTAGGAACTTAGTACCACGAGGACCTGAACTTGTTTCTTACCTTTTCTTTTTCGCTTTCTGAGCCATAGGAGCACTACAAGAATGACAGACCATGTGAAAGAAACAGAAGTTACTAGCATCAGCTGCATCCGTTTCCTCCTAAAGAAGCTGCGAGATCTCATCAAATTCTCAGCTGCATGGGTTAGGAAACAGGGCATCAAAAACATCATAGAAACTAGATAATAAGCAGAACACAATAAACAAGAAAGCATGTACAGGTAAACTGGGCTTTTCAGCATGACCCAGTCGAAGTACCTAATTCAAATGCATCAACACGGACATAGAGATCATGGCCATCAAAACTTTCACGGTTTGTTGTGTCCACTAATTCCCCATTCCAATGCAGGCAGCTACTTGCTTCCCCACCGTTCTTTATGCTAGCATATGCGGTGCAAGAACAATTCTTCAGGCACTTCCGTTCACAGTCCACCTTGCTTGAACTTGTGTGAACCCAAATAGCTGCAGAAGTATCAGGAAGTTTAACATGTTCAACTTTCACAAAACCATCTCCGACCCCACACAAAGAGGACGATCTGCGTTTTGTAATGCAACCACCTGATCCATCCCTCAAAGACCAGTCCCTAGGAGACTTGGGCTCATACGCTGGCAAACAGTGGCATTCAAACGCATTAACGTTGAGAGGGTCGCATACACCATAGGCACCACATTGTCCATAGAAGTCACACCTGTGCTTTGGCACTGACCAGAACTCTTTCCATCTGCCCTCACTTACATGCCAAGAGAATCGTTTGAACATTCCAGAGTCATCCAACACAAATCTGACCATAACGGAGGGATCGTCAATGGAGAAATGAAAGTATATCTCATCTTCCATTCTAGCAAAGGTGTAATTGTATACATCAGGGTATTTTTTCCAAGGCCATGGAGAAGTACGAAGGTAGTGGGTTTTACCCTTGTACAAAAAGAACTGAGGTGAGCCATTTGGGTTGAGCTGAAGCGAGTAATCACCTGTACCAGGATTATCTGCTGATGCCCATGATGACAGGAACCAGTTGAGACCCTTATCACGGTTCATTCCAAGTTTCATTCCACTGAGAAGGGTATTGGTGGGATGATCAAAACTTTGCCACACAACTCTATTAGATTGACCTTGAATCAGAACCAAGTTTCCAGAATCCAAGAGCTTAGCAAAGCGAAAATCCATTACCTCAGCAGAAACATTCGTCGACCATGCTGGAATGTTCTGGTAAGAATGGCCAAATATGACCAGGTCGCCAAATTGATTAAGTGACAACTCTCCCGATGAGTCCTTGAGTGGCTCATTCCTATTGGCTACCCATACCACAGTTCTTTCTCGCACTCTATGATGCCATATCCCAACATATCTGTAACTAGATCTGCCGGGACTGAAAAACCCCAAAGCAAAGTTAGCACCTTTAGAAACGAGAAATTCTCCATCTCTGATGGTCTGGTTCATGGCTATGCTATCATCCGGACTACAAAGTTGGGCCTGTAGAAATAGAAGGAGAGAATAGAGAAGGAACTTGCCTGCATCCATGATAATTGCAGTGCAGGAATGTCCCATTTGAACTCTATGAATCCGCAGGGGCGGGCTATACGTTGTGCTATCTCAAAGATTATAAAGTCCATACTCGAACCCATTGACTGCAGTCTGCAGTGGCCGCGAACCCATTGACTGCAGTCTGCAGTGGCCGCCCATGTGTGTCAACGCACGTTCTTGAATTTGTGGCATTTCCTTGACTATACTAGGACAGATGATCTTCTGGGTAGAATTTTGGAGAAGTAAAGCAGAAAAGTGAGCAATTTTTCAAAGACAAACAGTCAGGTTTTTTAATTGATAGAAAATAATTTCTGCTACCTAACAAAACATTGGAAAATGGATGGGGAACTTGTTACCAGGGGTTAGGACAGGGATCGCCTTGGCTTACGTTTTCCAGACTTTCTATCGGCACCTGCGGTCACTAAGCTACTGCTACTTTGATGTTTCCCATCCACCACAGTTCCATCGATGAAATGGAAAAGCCACCTCTCACCTTGCCCCTTACTACGTTTTCCAATCATTCAATAGCTTTTACAGAGAAAACTAAATAAATGTTAAAACAATATCAACCAATCAGCTTTCATAGCTCAGTTGGTTAGAGCACCCGTTTAGTAAGCGGGAGGTCTTGAGTTCAACTCTCAATGAAAGCACATACTATTTTACATTTTTAATATCTTAATTTCTGCTACTTGTCAACATTTTCTACTGAAATTTTACGAACTCATAAATTCAGGACACAGAACTACGATAAGACTATAATAATTTTTAAACAAAATATGAACAAACTCCAATGTATCTTAATTTCTGCTACTTGTCAACATTTTCTACTGAAATTTTACAAACTCATAAATTCAGGAACAGAACTACGATAAGACTAATACAGGAGTACACATCCATTTTTGCACCGCTTTCTAGCTCCTTGTAGCCACAACATGTCCCCAGGCAAAGAACAACGGCCTCCTCTTGACGTACGCACCCCAAACCAAAAGGATCATCCCCTTTGGAGGATTCAACGTCACTAGCAGCAAAGCAATTTTCTGCAAAATGGTTGAATGCTACTTGATAGTGTTCCGGTCCTCGTAGCCGAGGCATGGTTGAATGATCCTTCAATATATTATTATAAACTGATTGGCTCAGTCGAGGGGACATGGGGGCGCTCCGAATTAGCATCTGTAAGAACAGAAGAAAGCATCTCACTCCTCTTCCGATCTTGTGCTTTCCGCCTGTTGGATTCAAGGATGATGAGCAGTGCAGTTATGTCTGCAGGGCTTACCCCTCCAACTCTGCTTGCTTGACCAATTGTCTGTGGTCTTACCTGTCACATGATATAAAATAAAAGAAGGCACAAAATTACTGAACGTGAATCATGATTGCACCGGACTGAATGAATATGCCAAGGTGAACAAAATCGATTACAAACCTTGGAGAGCTTTTCACGTGACTCGAGTGACAACGTCGTCATTGCATAGTAATCTATGTTCTCAGGTATTGGTTTATTTTGTTTATGTGCCATCTACGATTTACAGGAAACAGGATATATATATATAAGGACAAATAGAAAGTGAGTCAAGAAGATGCTTCAAGTTCCAAGTTCAAGAACCTGCTGCAGCTGAATTTGTTGACGTATGATGAAACCCTCATACTTCACATCGATCTCTACACAGTCTTTCTCCTCTCTGGATAAGACTGTATTCCCAAAGCCATGTTTATCAAGTACTTCGTATTGGATATGTGGCTTCTTCAGAAGACTCTCCAGTGTGGAATAATCCTTCACTGGCTGCCTAGAAAGACGAGTAACATCAGCAGCCAAATCTCCTCCTGAAATTGACAAAGTTATTAGATACCAAGCAGCCATTATGGTCTATCCCCACAACTCAAATCCACTCTTCATATGGACATTCAAAAAGCTTTAGTGTTGGATATGTAAAACGTACATCTAAAATTCAATACCACGGTAAAAAGCCGAAGTCTAATTGCAAGCTGTTCGAGTAAAAACCCAAACCTGATACTCTGACAGTTTTTAGACGTTCCTTTTCCTCTTGTATTCGAGCTTGTTTCTCCTGGTAGAGTTTCCATCTTCTGTCATCTATCAACCCAATTTCACGCCCCAAAGGAGTGAGACGACTATCAGCATTATCAGATCGTAGAAGTAACCGGTGCTCCGAGCGACTGAGAAGGAACAATGCCAAAGGACCATATAAATAAATAGTTTACGTACGAAAAATTGATAAGAAAATTATTTTCCATTTAAGAATAAGGCCCACATATATAGAACAGAGTACTTTCTAGCAATCTTGGATCGAACACTTGACAGTTGCTTAAGTGTCTAAGGCCGAAATTTTCAGTAGATTATAGCCAAAATTACAAGTTCCAACCGTAGCTTCTGCTTAACAAACCATAGAGATACTGCTGCTTGTAAAGTATATAAAGCACAAACCCAGTTACCTCGTCAGCATGCGGTAAGGCTCTCGAAGATCCTTAGTGACCAGATCATCAATCAATGTACCAATATAACTGCTTTCTCTCTCCAGAACAATGATGGGTTTTCCGTTTGAATGTCTTGCAGCATTTATGCCAGAAATCATCCCCTTCGATGGTGAGAAAGAAGAGATAACATAGTAAAACAGATGGAACATGATTAGATAGATAAGTACTGAAGTGATGGACTTCATTAACTTAGAAAGAAAATTGTATAGAATAAGTAAAACTATGTGACATTGTTCATATCACATTTTCAGATAAGAAAGATAACCTGTGCTGCAGCCTCTTCATAGCCAGTTGTTCCATTTATCTGACCAGAGAAGAAAAGTCCTTCCACCTTCTTTGTCATGAGAGACCTTGTGCATTGATGCGCTGGTAGATAGTCATACTCAACAGCATAAGCAGGCCTTAACATTGAACAGTTTTCAAGTCCAGGCAAAGTTCTCAAGAGAGGTAACTGAAGTCTCTCTGGTAAACCAGTAGAGAAACCCTGTGAGGCACCAAATGGACGAAGCACGTGTTTAGGATAAATACAAACTTCATTAAGCTTTAAATAATCTAATGAGTTTTCATACTATCTTGGACTAACAAGGGAAGTCTCCTTCGGATTGAGCTAATTAATCATAATTTAAAGAAGTTCCAGTTTTTTCATATATTCACGAAGCTTTTAGCTTAAATTTTCAAATATAATTTAAAATTAAACATTGTGAAGGGAAACCCCATTCACCGAATACCATCTAAATCTGTAAGATGGTTCCAAGTTACAGTTCTCAATAATCAACTTCAGCACTCGTTTCAGGGAGTTACATACACTTGGACATAATCAACATCCATTTGTAGTTTCCTATGAATATATTCAGCAAACATTTTACTAGAAAAAGCAACAAAATACGTAAACCTAAGGATTTTATTCGTATTACTTGTATGAGAGATTTATGGGGAAATGGCAGTAGAGAGAGACCCCAAAAAAATTAATGAAGGCTGGGAGAAGTCCTTTAGAAAGATAAGAACTTAAGATCATTTTGTAGAACACAAATGGTATACAACTTCATGGATATATTACCTCGAAACCTAATATAAAAACAACTAGCAAATTCATATAAGGATGCAACTCCATTTTCTAAATGCCAAATTACTGTTTCCGCAAAAAATGACAAGATCGTCACCTTTCATCAACATAAGAGCGGGGGGAAAAAAGAACAAAGGAGCTAATCATGAACCTGTACGTACAACTCAGGCACATCTCGACCCTCTGGTTCAAGGAAAATCTGATGGGACTCTTTGTCTTGAAACCTCACGATCTGCAAGAGAGACGGGTGAAGTTCGTAGTAGAAGGAACTTTCAAATATAGAATGACAAAGGAAGCAAAGAGGAATAGAACTCTGGGAATGGTACACACCTTATCTTCAATAGAAGGACAATATCTAGGCCCCTTTGCTTCAACCCACCCTCCATAAGTCGGAGTTTCATGCAAGTTATCTTTAATAAGTTGATGGGTGAATTTTGTTGTACGTGTTAGATAGCAACACATCTGTTCCCTCTCAACATGCACTTCAGGATCAAAACTGAACCAGCTGACCTGTCAATCAAAAGATAACTATGAAATACAAGATCTCTAGTATCATTCTATTTCATCAAGCACATAAAAGCATAGCAAAGATGACAATAACCAGCTAAGATTCATTGACTGTTAATCGCCATCTCAGAATGAGACACATATTGTTAAACCAAACCAAGCAGAAGCACAGAAACTAGTGGCTCTACTAGGACCACTTTATCAATTATTTTAAAATTCGACTTCCTACCGCCCTATGAATCTCATTTCGCAACATAGTTGACAGGTTCCCCTGAACTTTCCACCATCAACTGTTAATATTCAGCAAGCATGGTTTGCAAATTCAGCTAGTGGGAGATATCAACCCCAAGTTGTAAAATTGGTATAAGAAAACTTCAAGTTGCCTATTAGAAATAGCAGTTTGCAGTGTCAAATTGACTAGATGGGCTTCATGATCAAACCAAAGTACCTCCTCATCACCACGCTGAGGTTCCAATCCAGAAAAGTCAATGGTCCGTATGTCTACTCGTGCTGGGGTTCCAGTTTTCAAACGTTCCGTTTCAAATCCAAGGCGTTGTAAGGTCTCAGTGAGTCCTTCTGAAGCTGACTCACCAGCTCTTCCAGCAGGCATAGATGTTCTGCCAACCCAGATTTTCCCACTCATGAAAGTTCCAGTTGTAAGAACAACTGAAGCAGCATAGAAATTCATCCCGAAAAAGGTGCGGACACCTTCCACATTGTCATTCTTTCCCAATAAGATATCTGTTACCATTGCCTCCCTAATGGAAAGGTTTGGAGTCCTGAAACAGAACAATGTAATGTTCTTAGAAGACAAACATAAACCATTCTAAAACTGGGTGAGAGTAGTTCCAGATGGGCATTTAAGTAGTTCCAGATGCTACTATCAATTCCGAATTTTGTATAGTTTTGAATGACAGGCAATAAGAAGAAAGCCTAACATTCGTTGGGAACACACAGATCATCAAGCCAGAAAAGGAAGAAAAGAATATATGGGCAAGTTGCAAAAACATATATGCTGATAATCATAATTTGATACCAAGATACGGCTGGCATATGATAACAAGAGTTCCAATTAGACTATCCTATAAAACAACTTAAAAAGTACATGGAGCACTGATATACAATGCAGCAGAATTAAGGTATAAAAAAATTTAGCATCTCTTTCTAGTCATACTACAAACGGAGAGTTACCCGTAGCCTTTTATTTTTTGTCCATAAAATCTAATATATTGCACATTTATTTTGTGACTTGACAAAAACTATTTTATTACATGACATCCTTTATCGTCCCCAACCTCAAGCTACCCTCTGAAAAAACTTGAATAGGGGAGTGAACATTAACCAAGGAAGACAAATATTTTCACTTGCCTTTCCACTATTTGCTTCATTAGCATAGCATACTCTCTTTTGTCAGTTTGTGCACGCAAAGCACGAACAGCAGGACCCCTCGAAAGATTGAGTATGCGCTTCTGTAAATAGCACCTGAAGAACTCAAAAGAATTACAGGCATATAAACAAAAGTCGATAAGCTACCAAAACCAATAAGAACGTGTCAACAATTGCAAAGAAAAACAGAACCTAGAAGTCTGGAGAATTATGCTATCAAATAACTTGAACAAGTATACTTTATTGGTTTCAAAGAACTAAAGAGGAATATATGCACACAGGCTACAAATAGGTAATTTGGCTCGACAGATTTGATTCGCAACATGTAACCTAGCCCACAGTTATCAACACCTCAAGTTCCCATTTTGAAGTCACAAAAACTGAAAGAGGAAGGGAGCCACAATTCCTTCAGGTCAAGACAAATATTAAGTTCAATTGGCAATATTACCTATCAGCAATTTTACCGATTTCACCGCCAAGTGCATCCACTTCGTGAACCAGCTGTGACTTCGCAGGTCCACCCACTGCTGGATTGCAAGGCTGCAGAAAACCCTTCATGATAAGAACATTTTGTCCAAAAGTATTTCCCAAATAGTTCAGTATCAGAAGATCTCTATGTAAGTGGTTACCTGCCATGCTATCCGATCTAAGTTTAAAGTGAGCAGGAGGGTTCTAGCCCCTAGTCTAGCAGAAGCAAGAGCTGCCTCACAGCCTGCATGTCCTCCTCCAACCACAATTACATCATATGTTTCGCCATTATCTCCTGCGAAGTTACTCGACCCTGCAAAATGTTGAACCTCAAAAGTCACACAAGCTGTTCGCAATCCTCAATCAAGTAAATATTCCATCATTACACCAACAGCAGTCACACGCCCCAAGTGACTGATCCACTGAACTCGATTTTTCCGTTCTCAATTTCTTGTTTGACAATTTATCAGCTGCCTCCGGTTACCACATCCAATCAGCATTCGGAAAAGCACAATCTTCATAGACAAAGATGGCATATAAACAGAAACCAAATGACAAAATCCGTTATCTTATAAACTAAATTGACAGTACACAGCAGCAAATGACTCAATCCACCCGGCAAGGCCAAAGACAGGCGGGAAGTAGTGAAACTTGCAGAGAGAAGAGAGACAGAGTTTTGAACTGGCATACCAGGAGAAGAAGAGGAAGAAGCAGAAACGGAGAAGCGGCGGAAGAAGCTGCTGGCGGTGTGGCCAAGGCGGAAGCAGAGGCGAGGGTATTTGCGGGAGAAAGAGGGAGAACTAGGAAGGAGAACAGCAGCAGGAGAATGGATTAGAGAAGACAAGAAAGGGGGATGAGGGCGCCCAATGCGTACGCGAGAAAGATGGAGAGTCGCCGTCGCCGTCCCCATGGCGACAAACAATTGGAACTAGGGAGTTGGTTGAAGGACTGCCGATGATGGCTAACCCGCTGAGGTTCATTCAGTTTGCCGTTGGTGGATGAGCTTTTTGATCGTCTTGCCCTGATCCGCTTTCGTCCAACGTTGTCAAACCGGTTTATGGTCAGTTTAGAAAATGTTATGGTTTGACCGGTGATACAATTCATTTGTATCAGTTTGTTTTAGCTCATATAACATATTTAATAAATACAATATTTCAAATAAAATAACAAATACTCATATTTAAATACAATATTTAATGCCAAAATCCAAACTTTTGTACTTGAATCCAACAAATAATATCAGTTTTTGTACGTGAATTACAACATTTTGTTTATAGACCAAAAATTGATTATGTTGGTCATACCCGCAATATTCACACTGATTTCATGATTGATGTCAATTAAACCAGATTCAACCGGTTGGCAATTTACCGGCGTGACAACCATACTTTTTTCTTTGACCAACTTGGGTTCGGTAAAATCGGGGCAAGCCGGACCAACAGGCTTGCCTGCAAACAGAAAAATGAAATCAGGAAACTACTATTATCATCTTTTTTGGGACCGGATTGGTCAGTAACCTACTGGTCAAATAACCATGCATAACTCAACCACCAGCCGCCACATCCGCATCCCCTGCCATGCCACATATGGATCCCTTTAATTTTTAAGCACGATTTCTCTCTCGTTTTAAGTAGAAATTTAATTTTTTTCACAGATAAATTAGATTAATTGTGCTCTTCAAAATGATATCCCCTTTTATATATTTTTGGAACAAAAAATTAAGGCATTTATTATCACTCTATACTATGATGGTATTGATTGGTATTAAATAAGAGCATACCATATGATATGAAAGCGTACCATGGTGGAATGAACATACAACTGTAGGATGATTGAATACATGATAGTATAGGAGTATACTAACTGTCATTTACGACTTTCAACATTGTGTACCACAAGATACCACCCCCATACCAGGTTGGTATTGGGTGGGGTTTTTTGTTCCTCTATTCTAGGGGTGGGCATTCGGTCGGTTCGGTTCAAACCGAACCAAACACATGATTACCGACTCCCCGAAGTAGTGCATGGGTCAAACCAAAATATATCTCGGTTCGGATCGGTTTTGATCCCCCCACCGAAGTTTCAGAAACCCTCATTCTCTCCCCCACTTATCCTCTCTCTCCCACTTAGAGTATCTCTCCATTCACCATTTCTATTACGCAGAAGAATTCTTTCTTCTTCTTCTTCTTCTTCTTCTTCTTCTTCTTCTTCTTCTTCTCTCTCTCTCTTTCTTCTTCTCTCTCTCACCTCAAAGCACAAAGCGGCGGCGATTTCCCCTCCCCTTGCTGGACTCGGCGGCGATTTCTCCTCCTTGGACTCGGCGGCAACGGCGATTGATGGAGAGAGCAACACAGGTGCAGGCGGCGATGGAGATTGACGAAGTCACGGAGAGAAGAACCCAGTGATGGCGACAACGAATGTTAGAGGTTAGTAGGGTTTAGATCCAAGCATGCATGCTTATTTTGGCTTGATTTTCTCTATCTAGATTCAGTAACTTCGTCTCTGATTTGATCCAGGAGGAAAAGAAAGCTTCGAGACTCGAGAGATTGAAAACTGAGAGGAATAGAGAGGCAGGGCGGTCGCGTCGACGGTAGTCCCTCCGCCGCTCAAGCCACCGCCGGATTTGATGGGAGCGAGAGGCGGTGAAGCGAAGTCGACGGCGCGATGGGATTGAAGGGGAGGCAAGTTGGAGGTTGAAGGCACGAGATGAGAAGCGTGTTTTGGTTGGAGGTTGGTTGGCACTTGGCTGGCGGCGGCGGCAATTCAGAGAGCTGAGAATCGAGAGGCAGGGGAGAGGTAGAGGGGATAGGGTTGTATGTGGGGGCTTAGTGTGTTAGGGTTTTGATTGGGCTTAGTTAGATAAGGTTTCATTTGGGCTATGGAGTTAGTGGGGTTTCATTTGGGCTTAGGGAATTGGGGGAAACGGAAACATGGATGAGTTTTGGGCTTATGTTTATTTATTTCGGTTTTTCGGTCGAGAGTTCGGAATCTCGGTTCGGTTGAAAGAACTTTGGTTTCCGAACTATCAACATTTCCTTTCCGAATTTCGAACAGAATAGAATGATTCGGTTTCAGTTCGGTCGAGATCGGTTTCGGTTCGAGTTTATCGAACCGGATGCCCACCCCTACTGTATTCCCCCCCAGAAATTTGTAGATCCAATAGATCATGGTGAACTCGTTCCTTATGTGCAAATATTTTCAAAAACGACTTAAAAACGAAGGAGATACCATTTTGGTAATGAGAGCCATGAAATTTTTTTCTCAAAAAATATTGAAAATGGATTTCATTTTGTAGAGCACAAAAAACTCGTTCCATCTGTGCAAAAAAATAAATATCCAAGTTAGAACGAAGAAGATAAGAGTCTATTAAGAAATTAGAGAAAATAAAAAGTCATTAATTTTCAACCTTTAAATCTGAATTTTCTTAACCCACTTAAATTCAAAGTTCCAGCTGATTTAGTTATGAAAGAGTGTATAACCAAGGGTTATGAGCCCTATCCTGAACCATCTTTTTTTTTTATAATTTTAGCAAGTCGAATTATCTCCAATTCATAAGTCATAACTCATAGCCCTTTCACTACAAAGTAAATTAAACGATAAAAATATTTCTGCACGGACTTATTCGAGCGAGTGAGTGATGGATGGGTTATGATTTGCGAGTCACACAAATGACTCACATCTCACTTTCACATAATAAGGAATTGTTTCTTGTTTATACTATCGAATAACCATCATATTTCATAACCACATCACACACTTACCATCGACTTTTAATGGTAGTAAATAAAGAAAAGATATATTGTGAGCTATTACTATTGATTATTACGTTATGTAATATCAATTTGATATTGGTATGCAAGTTATAAACTACTAATGGTGTCAAATTCATAAAGATCGTCAATTTTCTTTACTCAATTACGTGATGGATTATTGAAAACTTTGATAACGTACTCTGCGAAACAATTGAAATATGCACATGTAAAGAGCCTTTTCTTTATAAGAATATGTGGTCAGTGACTTTGTTTTTTATGCCAACGAATATTTTATTGAAAGTGGTCATCCGAAAAATTGATATGAGTGATAATAAAAAATTTGACATGTCACAAGTATTATACGGATCCACAGGATACAAAATGAGAAGTATCTAAATTGCTAGTGTCTTCTTAATTTGTGAGGAATTTCTCATAAATATTAGGTTAACCCACAACTCAATCTCATTCAGCCACCACCCATCCACCAATTTGAAGAAGAATGTGAGTCATAGCGAGTCAAAATTGTATCAACTCGTTAATAAGCGGGTGTGTCAATTTGAGACCACCCAACTCACCCATTGTCCACCCCTATTTAAACCATAATTACAACTACATTTTGTAGGTATTGGTTTGGTTTTGATTAGCAAGATTGAGAGACAAATTTACCGTCAATTGGATATTATATTACAATAGAAGATTCGGTTAATAACTTGGTTGATTTATACATTCATCAAGTAGAGAAATAAGTTGAAGGTTGATCCACTTCATTTAATCCATTACATATGATAATTTGAAAACAAAATACACTTTCATAGTCACAACTTTTGAAATATACGAATAATAAAAAAGAACACCATACTTTATTTATTTTTTTCTTAAAGCAAGTGACATCATATAATTATAAACAAAGAGAGTTTGCATGATTTGGACGAAGAATTCACAACAGTTCATGGAAGGATCGAGGTAAATATGAACAACTTCCGATAATCTCATCTATGATGCGTTTGAATTAGTGCCAGGGACGAGGACCGCCGTGTCCGCTGCTTCTTGATGAACTTCCCCTAGCAGACCGCTTGCTCACCGCAACTATCCCCTCGTACTCCTCCTTATTATCAGCAGCGGTGCTCTTTCCCGGCGCGGCGGCGGGAACTCGTCTGGCTGCTGCCACCAACACCATCTTACTATCATCAGCCGACGATAACAAGACGATGACGACCAGAAGCAAGGGAACGATGGTGCGTATACCAGGAGAAGTACTTCTTCTTCTGCTTTGACGACGATGATTAGCAGCTGCTGCCATTATGGATATATTTTGCTGCTTCGATCTCTTGTTTTTCCCCCTTTTTCTACCGTGGACTTTTTGTCTTTTGGTTGATAATTTTTTGCTGGCTTAATTATGAACGAAGGCTTCCATGCATGTATATATATAATGCCGATGGAGCAGAGAGCTCCGACGTTGACTGGGAAGAATTAGCTGGTGAAGCATCGTAGCCAGCTAAGCTAGGCACGACGTACATGTTTGAATTTTTCGCTGCTTTAGTATAATACGATCCTTACTTAATTAGTTACATGTTGGGCGGCTAATCAAGCGGTTAGTCCTGGTGGTCTGAACCTTGCAACGCGACAAACCTGAAGAGTGTTTTAATACGATACTTACTTAATTAGTACATACGAGTATTTTACTTTATTTCTAATGTACGGGATAAATGAAATAATTCGACAATAATACGAAGATGAAATTTTTTAAACGATATAGTACGTACATTTATATATATGCATATTGAACGAAATATTTACTAATTATGACGGTGAATGCCTTTTCAGTCGAAATATTATTTCTTAATGTTTAACATTCAGTTGTTAATATTTACATGGTGAGTTTATTTAATTAATTATGCCAAACAGGGTCAACGCATAGGCTGGACCGTACCCAGAAAGGAAATAGAATTATTTTGTTTTAATTTTGGATGAATAATAATTAGTGGCCATGTTGCGGGATGAGATTGGGTGGGTGCACCACATCACTAATTTTAGGTAGTGCTCTTGTGCGTCGTGAGCTGAGATCAGGTGACTAAAGGAGTCTCCTTAGTCACATGGCTAAGTGAATCTCATCACTTCAACCTTATTAATATCGGGTAAATACCACATTTGGTCACTGAGATTACTAAATCGTGTCATGTTTAGTCACTAGAAAAATTTAATATCAATTTTGGTCACTAGAATTACTGGAACAGGTCACATTTAGTCACTCTCTCGTTAGTTTCTGTCCCACTTCATTAATGGAGTTGGACGGAAACTAATGGGAGAGTGACTAAATGTGACATGTTTCAGTAATTCGAGTGACTAAATGTGACGTGTTTTAGTAATTCGAGTGACTGGAGTTGGACGGAGGCTAACGGGATAGTGGCTAAATGTGACATGTTTCAGTAATTCGAGTGAGCAAAATTAATATTAAATTTTTCTAGTGACTAAACATGACACGATTTAGTAATCTTAGTGACCAAATATGGCATTTACCCTATTAATATCTAATGGTTCCAATTAACCTAAGTTAATGATGGATAATGTAGTAATTATAGCCTTTTTTAATTTTTAATTAATTTTAAAACTCTTCCCCGACAAGGAATTTTCCTGGCGTCCCGTTGCATGCCCCATCTCTTCCCGCCGTCTAGGAATCAGGCGTCCCATTCTCCGGGATAGGTTAGGGTGGTTACTCAATTTTGAGTAATCATGGTGGCTACCAACATCTATACCATTCATTATCTTTATTTTATTATATTTTTAAATTAACGATTAAGATCAGATAAGGGTAATTTAGGAAATGAAAAATGTACCACACCTGATTACTCTATATATTATACTCAAACCCTAATACAACCCCACAACCGCCGCCGTCTTCTCCCTTCTCCCTCCTCCCTCCGACCACCCCAATCGGACCTCCCTCCCCCCGATGGCGTCCCTCCCTCCCCTCTCCCTCCCCCCGATGGCATCCCTAGGTCGAAATTGAGGGTCTCAATCAATCTCCCCGACAACGAGATTAGTAAACAGCTGAGCTTCAGAGAAAGCAAGGAGAACGGCGGCGGGGCCGTAATGAGGGCTGGGAAGGCTCCGGCAGCGGCGAGCCGGTCACAGAGTTTGGTAATGTCGGAATCGGAGAGGCGGCGGCGCCACGACGGGAGCGCGACGAAATCCCGGTAGTTTCCTCGTGAGGAGAAGACGGCAACGTCAAAGTTCTTCGCTTTTAAGCCTGTTGAAGTGGTGATTTTGAATTTTTGATGTTTTGGCCTTGTTCAATTTGCTAAATGTTCTGGGTTGGGGCTCTTTGTAGATGTGGTGAGAGATGATCCCGTCAACGTCAAAAATAATACCAACCGCCGCCGTCGTCTCTCCAATTGGAAGGAGGAATTCCATTGGAATGGTATATTTTTTTTTAAATGGTAGTCATTTTTTTTTCAGTAGTCATTTTTTTTAAATGGTAGTCATTTTTTTCCGTAGTGGTAGTGTTATAGTCGTATTGGTATAGTTTTTGTCGTATTGGTATTATTTTTGTCGCATTGGTATTGATTTTGTCGCATTGGTATTGATTTTGTTACATTGGTATTGATTTTGTCACATTGGTAGTGATTAAATCTGCAATGGTATTGATGTTTTGTGAAATGGTAGTGTTTTTATTTCTTGAATGGTATTGATGTTTTGTGAAATGGTAGTGTTTTTATTTCTTGAATGGTAGTTTTCGTGTAATGGTATAAATTTATTTATGCAATGGTAGTTTTCGTGTAATGGTATAGATTTATTTCTGCAATGGTATTGATATTTTTCAAAGTGGTAGTGTTTGTCTAATGGATTGGTACTGATTTCGTTTTTTTTTTTTTTTTTGCAGAAAGATTGAGAAAAATATGGAAAGAAAATCTGGCTGGAGATTACGGAAGTGAGAGAAAGAGAGAATTTTAATTAATAGATTTTTGTAACTACCTTAAATGTAATTTATTAAAAAATTAATTAATATAATTTATTTTTCCATACCCAATTTACCCTTAGTAACCACGGTGATTACTACTTTGTAGTAATCACCGTAACCTGTCCCTCCATTCTCCACAGGTGCTGTCCATTTTTATCGGGAATTTCCCCCTCCAATTCCCATGATGAAGGTCATGTTCGAGAGAGAGATTTTCGGTCGACTTTACGGCGGGGTAGGATTTACCGGCAATAGTGTTGGATTCGTGATGTTTTCCGACCTATGTTGTAATGTTTATAAATTTAGTTTGTAATTTTTATATTAATTTGGTTTCTGTTGTTTATTATTCTTGTTTGTCATTTTTGTCTATTATATTCGTAATGCTTATATGACTATTTTGTATATATTTACATATTGTAATTCGTAACGTTTGTTTGTTTAGTTTGTATACTTTTATGTTATGATATGTATACTTTGTATTCATTGGTTTGTAATACAAGTTTACTGATTTGTATTGTAAGTAGTGGTATTCTGTACGGTTAATATGCTTTGTACTATTATTTTTTTGTAATGTTTGTACGCTTTTTTATTTTGTAATGTTTGTTAGTATATTAATATTTGTAAGCTTTGTTATTTTTGTCACCATTTTTGTCACTCATGTTTGTAATATTTTTTTATGTCTGAAAATAATCTTGTTGACTTTTGGACAAAACTCCACCATATAGTAATGGAGTCTCCAAAGTCAACCTGGTATTTTTCCATTTTGTATAGTTTGTTGGTCTAGTTTGTCATATTTATATATCCACCATGTTTGTAATATTTGTATGTAAAAAAAAAAAACAACCGGTTGACTTTGGAACGGAACCCTCTATATAGGGATGGAGCCTCCACAGTCAACCTAGATGTTTTTTCATTTTATATGGTTTGTAGTGTTTGTCAGTATAGTTTGTATTGTTTGTATATTTTGTATGTTTTGTATTGTTTGTAAATCTGTTTATATGTTTTTTCGTTTTAGTTTGTAATGTTTGTATGTTTGTACTGTTTATTAATCCGGTTTATATACTTCGTAATTTTTCATAATACCCAAACTACCCCTGTCATTAATTTAAAAATTCTTACCACTTTTTAACCGTGTGATTTAATTTGTATGTCCAAATCTAAGAATTGAGAGGGACTTAATCAAGTAATTAAGCACCCTCTTTAGTCACCTGATCCGCCACTTGTAATCGGTCCCACCTAGGCTTATTGATTTTTTGCTCGGGCTGGATGATGCCTTCTCGGTAGTTCGATCGCAGATCCTGAGCATAAAGCCGACTCCTTCATTAGCCGAGGCCTACCAGCTGGTGGCAGCTGAAGAACAGCAGTGCCAAATCACTAGCGGTCGACGTCCGCCAGTTGAGGCGGCTGCCTTCCAAGCTCCACGAGAAAGGGAGATCGATGAGGAACCTGTACGTTGTAGTCACTGTAACAAGAAAGGGCACACGAAGGAAGCTTGTTACAAGTTGATCGGGTATCCCAACGATCAAGGTAAAAGTCGGCAAGGAGAGCGTGGGAGTGAGGCTCGTCGTACTAAGCTTGACATGAAGCAGCCACAGGCTGCAACTGTTGAAGCCGAAGACAGTCCGATCCCCGGATTGTCTGCTGCACAGTTCGCACAACTTAAGCAATTGCTTACACCTCCTGCTCCTCCGACCTCGGAACCCACTGCGCACATGGCTGGTAATTTTTCTGAACCTTCTGAGTGGGTCATTGATTCAGGTTGTAATGAGCACATTGTGCACGATTCTCGTTGGTTAGATCGTTTAGACAGTGAAGACTCTTGTTCGCATGTTCGTATTCCGGATGGCACGAGTGTGCCAGTATTGGGTGTAGGCTCTACTAGATTGAGTTCACAACTTCGGCTACACCGGGTTCTCTATGTTCCTAGTTTCACGTGCAATTTATTGTCCGTGAGTCGTTTGACCAAAGACAATGCAGTGACCTTGACTTTTGTGGCTGATCTTTGCGTCATCCAGGACTCACGCTCCAAGACTACGATTGGACTGGGTCATCTCCGTGACGGGGTATATTATCTCAGACGATTTGAGGATCGAGGCGAACGACTTGGGGACGTGGTGACCACGGGTTTCGCAGGAGCTACTAGCAAGGCCACAGTTGAGTTGTGGCATGCGAGATTAGGCCATCCGTCTATTGAGAAGCTTCGGCCCTTGCATACTTGTTTGTCTTTGTCGGATTGTGTTGATAAGACACAGGATTGTGATTCTTGTTTGCGTGCCAAACTGGCTAGAGAACCTTTCGTTACTCATTCGATTAAGACTCTTGCTTGTTTTGAGCTTGTTCACATGTATATTTGGGGAGGTTATCGAACCCCTGCTTTGGATGGATCATGTTATTTCTTAACGATAGTGGATGATTTTAGCCGAGCTACTTGGGTCTATTTACTGAAATTTAAGTCCGATGTCGAACGATATATTCGGTTTTTCTGTCAGATGGTAGGGAATCAGTATAATGGACAGGTGCATCGGATTTAGGCCGACAATGAGTTAGAATTTCAGACTACCGGGTTGCGGGAGTTTTATAAGGAGAATGGCATCGTTCTTCAGACCTCGTGCATAAATACACCGCAACAGAATGGGGTGGCAGAGCGGAAACACCGCCACCTTCTTGAGATGGCCAGGGCACTTCGTTACCATTCAGGTTGCCGGTGTAGTTTTGGGGTGACTGTATTCTTACTGCAACCAACCTCATCAACCGCTTACCCTCTCAGCCTCTTGGAAATAGAACGCCTTTTGAGGTTTTACTTGGTCGCATCCCTCCATATCATCATCTTAGGAGCTTTGGGTGTCTTGTTTACATCAAGGACACCAGTCCGAATCTTGATAAGTTCGTCGAAAGGGGGAGAACAGGCGTGTTTATTGGATATCCGGCAAGCCAGAAGGGGTATCGCGTGTATGACTTTAAGTCGCGGAAGGTAGTCACTTCACAGGATGTTCGTTTCGTTGAAGATCACTTTCCTTACCGCGCGAGTTCGCCAGCTCCTCCTGTTTTGTCATCTCCATCTACACCCAGCAACCTTAATGCTTTTGACGTCCCAGAGACCACAAGTGAACATCTTGATGTGCCCACCTCTCCACGTGAAGAAGAGGACGTGCATGCTCTGCATGAAGGTTCGGCCGAGGATGCGTTGCATGTTGACCAGGCCGCAACGTCTTCTCCTCTTCCTGCTTCTACTTCTCAGCCAGTTCCTGGCACGCTGCCCCTTCATCGCAGTCTCCGTGAGAAGCGCCCTCCGCGTCACTTGGTTGATATTTACGACACTGAGCTCCCGAGCTGCTCCTCTACGGCTTCCACAGTCACCTACCCTATGTCTAATCATGTCAACTATCATCGCTTCTCTCCAGAGCATAAGGCTTACCTCACTGTCATTGCCAAAATTGAGAAACCTCGGCATTATTTGCATGCGATGAGAGATGTGCGCTGGCGTGAAGCGATGACACGAGAGATACGTGCTCTTATTGCTAATCACACTTGGGAGTTAACGTTCTTACCACCCGACAAGAAAGCTATTGATGCTAAATGGGTGTTTAAGATAAAGTATTTTCCCGATGGCTCCATTGAGCGGTTCAAAGCACGCTTGGTAGCTAAGGGATTTACTCAGCTGGAAGGTATTGATTTTCATGACACTTTTTCACCCATTGCCAAGATTGTTACAGTTCGTGTTCTCATTGCTGTTGCGGTGAATCGCGGCTGGCCCTTGCATCAGTTAGACATGAATAATGCATTTTTGCATAGGGATCTGGAAGAGGAAGTGTATATGAAGCTACCACCCGGTTTCGGTACACTAGGGGACACGCGGGTTTGCCGTCTCAAGAAGTCCATTCATGGACTGCGACAGGCTTCCCGTAACTGGTACCAGAAGTTTACTCTCGCCCTGTCCTAGCTCGGTTTTCGGCCTTCCAAGGCAGATCACTCGCTAATTATATATCGCAAGGGGGGACTTTTGTTGCAGCTCTAATATATGTAGACGACGTGATTTTGACAGGTAGAGATCAAGATTTCATTGCAAAGGTTAAGAGTTTTTTGGATGCGAAGTTCAACATCAAAGATTTGGGACCTTTGAAATACTTTCTAGGCATTGAAGTGGCCAGGTCATCTGATGGAGAAGTTTTGAGTCAAAGAAAATATACTTTGGATATACTGGACGATGCAGGTGTCTCAGGTTTACGGCCGAGTAATTTTCCCATGGAGCAGAATCATACCCTCACAAAGTCGACTGAAGCAGTGGTAGATGATGTTAGTAGCTACAGACGATTGGTGGGTCGACTTCTTTATCTTACGGTAACACGACCCGACATATCTTATGCTGTTAACATTTTGTCATAGTTTGTTGGTTCGCCTAGCCAGGAACACGTTGCTGCGGCAATGAGGGTGCTTCGGTATTTGAAGAAGTCGCCAGGAAGGGTTATTCTTCCCTGCAGGTGGGTCACTTGAGCTCACAGCTTATTGTGATGCAGATTGGGGAGGATGCCAAACGACTCGTTGGTCCACTACAGGGTACTACATACAGTTGGGAGGTGCACCGGTCTCGTGGAGGACGAAGAAACAAAAGGTGGTGTCTCGCTCTTCGGCTGAAGCGGAGTATCGATCGATGGCAAGTACTGTTAGCGAGGTCTTGTGGCTTCGGTTCCTTCTCGGAGAACTTGGGGTGCCACAGTCAAGTCCGACACCTTTACATTGTGACAATTAGGCCGCTCTACACATTGCAGCCAACCCAGTCTTTCATGAACGAACAAAGCATGTAGAAATGGATTGTTACTTTGGACGAGAACGTGTGGTTTCGAAGGAGATATCACCGGTGAAGATTGGTAGTTCTTCACAACTTGCAGATATCTTCACCAAGGCTTTGGGAGCGGAGCAGTTTCATCATCTTCTTGGCAAGCTTGGCATTCGTGTCCTGCATGCTACAGGTTGAGGGGGAGTGTTGAACTGTATGGAGTCTTCTTGTACACGTTAATTACTTTGAGGACCTTTTGGTTATTTGTTGCTTAACCTAATTACCCTAGGCAACGTAGTAGACCAGGTATATTAGCTTGGCTGTTCGGCTTTGAGTTGTACGTTCCGCAGCTCACATTCTGCGAAGACTAATAAAATAAACCGAGAGCTTCGGCTCTCCGTGAAGTAGTCTCGTTCGCATCGAACGGGGAAACCACGTAAATCGTTGTGTTGTTCTTCCGCGTTCTAGCAGATTTTACAATAATAGCTATATAAACCAAATGATGAATGAGATGCAGCCTAAGGGCTTTTAGGGTTTCAACCTATCTATGGTGTTAACAAACAAAATTAATCTATTTCATGAAAGCAATAGCAATAACATCGCCTGCAAATGAAATAGGGGTTCGAGCATTTGGAAATTCGAATTCGGGGATCAATCTTACCCCGCTCCACAATAACACCATAGATGCTCCTTGCTGTGTCGTTCACCACTAGAGAAGATTGCCTATGTACTTTCCGGCGCTGTGTCGTTTACAGGGGCAAAGATGAAGAAAAGAAATCTCCACCCTCTGGTCGTCGTGCCTTTCATATTTTCCTTTTCTTTTCTCGGTAGACAAATTCTTAGGGGTAGAAATGATATTTCCACCTAGTTAACCATGGTTCAAATGGAATATACAAAATATGGATGGAAAATGTAACAGAAGGATATATATCATGATAATAGTAAAAGTGCAAGTTTGATGTGAAATATAGTAGAGAGGGAAATTTGAGAATAAACATAATAGAAGGGCAATTTATGCTATTAATCATAATTTAAAACTCGCTCAAATATTAAGATGACGTCAACTTGATGTGAGCATGACATATGACATGTTCAAGAATGATGAGAATATTGGGTTAAAGACACATTTGGTCATTGAGATTACAAAATTGGGACATGTTTAGTCACTAGAAAAAGTTAATATCAAATTTGGTCACTACAATTACTAAAACCGGACACATTTAGTCACTCGCCGTTAGTCTCCGTCCAACTCCGTTAATGAAGTCCGTTAAGTGCTGATGTGGCAAACAGAATTGCCTAATCAGCCGGATATAACCCAACAAAAATAAAACCCGACCCGCCACGTCATTATAACCCGCCACGTCATTAAAACCAACCCAACCCAACCCCACCCCACCCAACCCTTCTTCCTCCTTCCTCCCACCTCGGCACCTCTCACCTCCTTCTTTCCCCAAAACCACCGCCGTCGCCGCTCTCCCCTGCCGCTGTTGCTGCTTCCATTCTCCGGTGAGCCGGTCTCCGCCGCCGCCGAAATGAGTCGGATCCGTAAGATCTGTCTCGTCCTCTCCCGCATCCTCTCCAAACCCTCCCGCCACCTCCTCCTCCACCTCCGCCTCCTCTTCCTCTTCGTCCCCACCTAAATTCTCTATCACTCTACCTCATCCCCCCCCCCTCTTCGACGACGATCAATTACATCGCCAGAGTTCATAAACCCTCTCATTGCTAATCTCAAATTGCAATTTCTCCGGTCCAATTCGAATAAGGTACAAATCGGCATTTCCTCCAATGTCAATTCTGGCAGTATTGACGGAGGACCTGCTAGTTAGGGTGAACTCCAGAATCGAAGACGGCGCCGAACGGAGATCGTGGCGACTGGTGTGCAAGGAGTTCCTCCGGGTCGATTCCCTGACCCGAAAATCTCTCTGGGTCTCGCGGTCCGAGTTCATCTTCTCTCTACTCCGGCGGTTCCCAAACGTCGACGCCCTGGATCTCTCCGCCTGCTCGCGGGTCGACGACGGGATGCTGACACTGCTGCTGGCTCGCGGCGCCGCTTCGACGATGGCGTCGCTTCGTTGGAACTTGAGGTCCCTGAATCTGAGCAGGGCGACGAACGAGATGTCGTTTAAGGGCCTGGCGCTGATTGCTTCGGCGTGTTCGCAGCTGGAGAAACTCGACGTTTCGTACAACTGCCGGCTTGGGGATCGAGAGGCGGCGCCCATTTCAGGGATTGAAGGGTTGTGCCAGTCGAATCCTAGCCATGGACGAAATGGATGCCCGCAGAAAGACGAACCTCGTCGGGAGTGAAGAGCGAGAGCTGAGAGCCAGACTGACCGGCCATTTCATCAATTTAGTTCGAGAGATTCGTCGGTCGAATCAGAGATTTCGCAGCGGGATCTCGGAGAAGATTAGAAGCGGCGGCTGTGGCCTGTGGGGAGGAGTGGAGAAAGATGCCAAGCAGGGAGACGAACAGATTTGGTGAGGGATGGTGAAGGATGTCTCCTCTGCTGGGTTAGGTCGAACAGGTTTGCGGGAGGAGGTGGGAGGAAGGAGGAGAGCGGCGACGACGGTGGTTTTGGGGAAAGAAGGAGATGAGAGGTGCCGAGGTGGGAGGAAGGAGGAAGAAGGGTTGGGTGGTGTTGGGTCATGGGTTGGGTTGGGTTGGTTTTAATGACGTGACAGGTTATAATGACGTGGCGGGTCGGGTTTTATTTTTGTTGGGTTATATCCGGCTGATTAGGCAATTCTGTTTGCCACATCAGCACTTAACGGATTTCATTAACGGAGTTGGACGGAGACTAATGACGAGTGACTAAATGTGTCATGTTTTAGTAATTGTAGTGACCAAATTTGATATTAACTTTTTCTAGTGACTAAACATGTCCCAATTTTGTAATCTCAGTGACCAAATGTGTCTTTAACCCTGAGAATATTACACCACAGATTTATCAAGTGATTAATTTGTTGTTTGATGTGTCACTTAAGTGATTAAGAAGAGTGAATTGGAAGATGTTTAAGCAGAGGCATGCAAGGCAAGTGAACAAATGAAGAATTGTTATTTGTTTTCGCTAATAATTCTTTTAGCTCTTTTTTTTTTTTTTTGTATTATGTAGGAGGACTATTAATTATTAAGCTAGGGAATTGAGTACACTGGCCTCCTCTCAATTATCGTTTAATTTCTATTTAATTACTAATGTCTTAGTTAGATCGATGAACCAAACTTGGTGTACGTTGCCTAGGTTGACTCCAAGGTGAGATAATCACGTTCCTGGATGTTTCCCTAATAACGACAAATACTATCCGGATGAACCAAACACTAATTATACTGTTTCTAATTAATTATCTTTCGTGTACTGACTGTACTCTCTCTCTTGCATGATCTGACAATATACATGGAAATCAATATTTAAGCAGACAGAGTGCGGTAGGCGTGCTGTAACAACATATATACAGTTAAGTGCAACTAAAGTTGTCCGGCTGCTAGCTAGCCATTGTCTTATAATAAAAAAAAACAGTCAAGTTGAATCCAGGGAGATAAGAATAAAGACCGATCATAACATTTCCTAGATGCTTCATCCCAATGTCGACTCTGTTTCCTTAAACTTTTTCCATCGGAGGGAAACTGCATGTATCTGCTCCCTCACTATATAAATGGGGGCATAAATTCGTAGGCTTGTTCTAATTACAACATCACGGAGCCAAAAAAACCAAGATAACTAATGGGAAATCACAGCAGGAGAAGTACTGGTCTTGGTATTTACATCATTCCTCTGCTTCTGGTCGTCCTGTTCTCGTTGCCTGAAGACAAGATGGTACTGGTCGGAGCAGCTAGAGCTCCTTCTGCCGCCTCCGCCGCCACGGGTCAGTGCTAATAGATTAGCTACATCTTCTCCTCGTTTGGATCGGCTATTATTTTTTTATGTCGTTATTTTATCTTCATTAATGCGTTCTTGTGGTTTGGTTTGGTGCAGTGGCGACGAGCAGTATCGGTACCGGCGACGAGGCTGCCGGCGGCGGGACGATAGTTCATGAGGTGCGCAAATTTGGGCGTGGGGTCAGGGGAAGTGTTTCGAGACCCACCGGGCACGGCAACCATCGCCCTTCGCCCTGTTGTTATTGAGATAGATTTCGGAGAGTGTTTATAAATAATTAACTGAATTGCATGATCCAGGGCCGTCCCATGATATTCGGAGGCCCTGTTCGAAAATTTAAAATGTGGCCCTAAAATTTTTCTCCACAAATTTATTAAAAATAAAATTTATTAAATAATTATAAAAAAATACATAGTCTCAGAAAATGATTACAAAAGAAATAAATGATCACCTTTTTAGTTTGACGAAGAAACCAAAACCAAATTCCCAGGGCTGTCTAATGCTTCGTGGGGGCCTTGTTCCAAAATTGAGACGTGGTCTAAATTGATTTTTAACTATAATAAAACTAAAATGACTGTAATATCTTTCTACATAGCTTAAAATAAAATTAGGGTAATGTCTATTTTTTATCCAAACCTTTTTCAGATTCTTTTATATTATCCAAACCTATTAAAAATTTATTAATTAGCCAAATTTTTCATAATGCACCAAAATATTAGTCATTTTTACGTTATTGTTAATAATTTTGTAACTCTTTTCTTAGTTAAAATACTAAAATTTTGGAATCTTGACCTTCATGTGTCTCTTCCAAGTCAGTATCATGTTGTCAAGTCAATATTACTAACAAAAATGCTAACCGAAAGTTAACATTGGGCTAATTTTTAGTATTTCGATAGGTTTGGATATTATAAAAGAATCTGAAAAAGGTCTGGATAAAAAATAGACGTTACCCATAAAATTATCTATTATCTTTCTTATTTTCGTAGTCTTCATGATATCATTTTTAATTGTTATTATAGCTAAAATTATCTATTAAAATCGTCATCATACTCATAATCAATCAATCATATACTAAAAATATAATCTACAATGTACGATCGGTAACTAACGGATCTAAGTGGAGGCCCCTAATATTCGGAGGCCCTGTGCCGGAGGGCGGGCCAGCACACCCTCTAGGCCGGCCCTGGCATGATCTGTGAATTGTTAATAATAAAAGTGTTGGATCATATTAGGAGCCTTCTAGCTCCCGCGCACCCTACTTTCTTGTTGTAAAACACCTAACTCAAGTTGGAATCCTTTGCTTGATCCCCACATGGCCGGCCACATCAGGTTGCTTCCATACATATTACTAGAAGAAAAAAGTCTGAATTTTCATTACGTGAATAACTCATTCTCTTACATGAATTACCATAATATTACACGAAGTATCAAATAGCGTGAATGAGGATAAACTACGTAAAAAAAATATATATTATTATAGAGGTACATAGATAGAACTGCTAAATAGTTGTCTGTACTTGGCTCAAATCCTCCAAAGCTTTGGCCTTCTCAACATTCATCGTGATACGTCAGCTAATCTTATCGTCCAAACTTAATTATATATGTACCATGATATCTCTCTGTTGACTGAAGAATAAAGGTTCGATGACGATGGAATATTTTAATTATTTTTGGGATTATTGCTACATAAGAATACTAAATAAATACGAAAACCTTAATAAACTAAAAGAACAAAAAAAAAAAAAAGCAAAATCCATCTGTATAGCCAAAACTTTGACGGTTTGGCCAAATATAGCCACTTTTGGCGAAATACCAAAAATAGCCAGAATTTAGATGATTGAATGACAAATCTAGCCATTTCCGTTATAAACTTTAACGGTGTTAGATATTCCATCAGTTAAGTTAACGTTTTGTTGACTAGGATGCCACCTCAAAATCCACGTCAGCAATAACTGAACCTCAAGTGACACGTAGTTGACACGTAAGGTTTTATTTTTAATTAATTAATTTTTTTACAAAAAATCCATTATAACCACACACAAAAAAACGCCCCGGTTCCGCTCACCGACCACCGTCCAACACCACTCTCATCACCCGAAAATTCGTTCCACCAAGATCCAACGTGTAAAACAACCCTTTCTCTATCTCTGGAGATAACAATGTAAAAAATTAAAATCCAATCGTAGCCAGAAGAACAAAATCAGAGGAAGAGAGACAAGAACATAGGGAATCAGTTTATACCTAGCGGGGAGATTATCGACGTAGCTAATGAGCATCTTGAGCTTGCTCCCGCCGTCCAACGACAACCCGGCGTGCATCTCCTCAGCTATAACATCGGCGAGCTTCTGCAATTTCTCCACCGGTGTCGCACACTTGCGTTGGAACGCATCCGCAATCGCCCACGCCTTCTCTCACTTCTTCAATTCCCGAGAGATTCATTTCGTCGATTGGGCCTTGTGATGGTTGGATCTGGAAAATCTCTCGACGATTCTTCCGATCTTGTCATCCGCTGACGCTTCGACAACCACAAGAAAGAAGATGGAGACAGCAATCGACGCCTAATCTCCATGCCGCTGCTCTGTTCTCCCAATTCCATAGAGGAGAAGACCCAGGTTGCTGATCCCATCTCGATCCCAGACAACAATCGAACCCTAAAATGAAATCGGATAAATCCCTCTGTATCACTTCTTTGCCGCTTCGTCTCCAAATGCACCGAGGAGGGAGGAAGGTACAGCTAGGTATAGTACAGAAAGGGACCAAATCCAAATGCAATCACCCTTCGCCGAGGAGAAGTGGCTTCAGAGACTTTGATGATAGCAAATAAAAGCATAAACGAGACCCAAGCAAGCGTCGCCGTCGTTCCCAATCCATACCCCAATTTGAAATTCGTCGACACCGCCAGCTCCCCTCGCTGCTCCCTACCAACATCATCGATGTGACCGAGGAACTATTGCCTTTCCCCATCTCTCTGTCACCACCTCCCCTGCATCCAAGCCCTGATGCAAAGATGGTCAGAACGAGAGAGGACCAACACCGGCTCCTTCAAAACGCCTGCTCGATGAGGACCTTCAGCAGCTGGTGATGGACGAGAGCGTCAGTGGAACCTAGCGAGGAAAGATGCGTCGGCGTGGAGGGGTAGTTGCAGAGGTAGATTTTCGGTGGAGAAAGGGGGAGTGCGAGAGGATGAGCGGCGGTTGGGGTACGAAAGGGGAAAGAACCGATAGGGAGAATAAAATAAAATATTTTATTTTTATATTTTCTGTTAGTTCCACGTAATTTTATTTACTAAAAGGTTGACATGTCAGCTTTTTCGCTAGTACAGTCAGCACGTTAACTAACACCGTCAAACAATTGGACGGAAGTGGCTATTTTTGGTATTTCGCCAAACGTGGCTATATTTGGCAAAACCGTCAAAGTTTTGGCTACACAAGTGTATTTTGCCAAAAAAAAAAAAACCGCAAGGGTTATAAAAATATTGATTGTGTCAATGTGTGAGTGACCATATTAATTAGATGTACATATTCTGATTGTTACATGTAACCTATTTGTACCATCTGGCTCGTGGCATGAACAATAATAATTGTTGTGTGTGGTTGACTCACGATCTGTTCGTCTGATCTCGTCGGGAGGAGGTGATAAGGCCCTGTATGGGACTTTGGTGTCAAAGTTGCGCAGCGATGGATTGAATTGATTCAATCCCTCAATTCCAAACGAACAAGGGTGAAATTGATAGATGTGGATGGTCGATTTCGTGCAGTTCTTCACGCGGAGAAAGGCTCGAAATAGATGGCTGATGCTTGGCTACGATCAAGCGGGTGATTGATCGATACAAGCTCCTCGAGCAACCTAGAATCCCTCTAAGTCACTCTTCTCAAACTCACGAAGCACACAAGCTTGTGAATCAACTCGAGTTGAATTCAACTTGAACAAAAACTGACAATTCCATTGAATTGGAACTCTTAAATAGACCTACGCTACTAATCAAACTACTCTGGAAGTCCTTAACACAATCAAACACGAAAAACTAGTTCAAAACAGAAAATTTAAAAGATGGTAGTAGTAATCCTAGTCCGAGCCAGATTCAGATTACTCTGTAAGACAGTCTTCCAACCGAGCCCCCTGCGATCTTACCACTCTTCGTTGGAAGCCTTCAAAACTCCTTTCCAGTCATCCAATGGCACGTCGTTGCAGTAGAATATACATACTTTCGTGGGTAGCATCCTCAGAACTCGACTCACCTTTAAACTCTTCGAATTGGCCACCAAAGTTTGGTACCCACACTGCCTTCCAGACTTAGTGAAAATGTGACAGTTTCCAGTTTCCAGTTTTGAGAAGCTTGAAAATCAATCTTCCTGGCCTCTTCTCGAGCTCCCAACCATTTCCTTTTATAGAGAAACTTCAGAGCTTCACAACAAGCCTTCATTCACCCTTTTTTGTCGAGCCAAATAAAAGTTGCATACGTGCAACGAAGGGTACCTGAAACACTTGCAACACTTAGGCAAAATTCATGGTTCTTGTTAGTGGTGGAGGAGGAAGGGGATGGGGGCAAATTGCTAATTGTATAATTGTGGTCTAAATCCTACATATCTAAACAAACAAGCAAATTGGCCAAATAATTCATTTAAATTTCCTGGTTTTTTAAACGAGGAATTTGGATCCAAATCCCTTATGAATCTCTCGTATTAAAATCATCAATCCAAACGGCCCCAAATCTTATTTGTATTTGAGAAATTACATGGTCATGTCATTTTATCATTCTAATTCTTCCTGTAGTTATATAAATCTTAATATTTTACTAAATTTTAGTGAGATATATATAAGTCATAATTTTCTTATTATATTGAGATTATCTCATTCCAATATCTCTTAATGGAAGCTTCTTGTTTCAGCATCCATCGATATTTGACCAAGTACGTCTATTTTGATTAATATTTTTTGGGTTTTGTAGTTGAATTTATATTATTATTATTATATGTCTTTGCAATATATATTAATCTTATAAAATACCTCTTATTTATTATTGACCTTGAAGGTATATATAATCACCTACCTATTCCAAATACCTATTATTTTTCACAATTAAAGTCTTCGATTTCAAAAATGATATTCCATTCTTTAATCATGATTTAATGTGCGATAAAAAAATTTCATCTTATTAACAGATATTGTTATTTATTAACGCCATTACTTTTATTTCAATTTCAATTTGTAGATGTTCTTATGGGTTGTTTTGGACAACTGATAACCTGCTCTTGATTGAACTTTTGATGAAAAAAATGTTGCTTTACATAAAAAAAATCACTTCATTATATTTTGAAAAAATAATTGAGGCATATATTACTAATCTATACCACGGTTGTATAGAAGTGTAACATGATATGAATATAAAATAGGGTAAAATGATTGTATACTTGATAGTAGGAATGTACTAAGCAGCATTTATCACCTTTCACCACCAGGTATCACCTTTTACCAAGGTGGTATATGACTATATATTTGGTCCTAAAAAAATTGCAAGAAATTTCTAGATCACAATAAATCACGATTGATTCGTTCCTTATGCAAATTCTTTTAAAGTTTGAGTTTAAATGAAGGCGGTACATAGTTGTACTAGGATAGTAACGAGTGATGATAGATGATAAAAAAAAATTGTAGTAATATACTGAAAATGGATATCATTATATAGATTACATGAACCTATTTCATATGTACAACTTAAAATCTGGGTTAAAAAAATATAAGCTTAATAAAGTAAGTAGGAAAAATAAATATTTTTTTATCCTCATCTTTTAGATTTGCCCCACTCAAAAGTCAAAACTAAGAGTTGAGATCTAATATAACGCGCATATATATAATTAAAAGTTATACACCAAACCTTAATTAATCATAATTGTAATAAATCAAATTACCAATACTTTGGATCGCTATATCTCTTAAAATATATTAAAGCAGTTTAAGAAAAGAACCTATTCCACGTAAGCCTTCCTGGCTTCCCCGCAAGTTTCGGAATTGCGTTTTTTTTTAATTTTTTTATTTCTCTGGCCATCTCCATTAAAATCGCATGCTAGAGATTTAAAAAAAAATTAATACGTTTTCTACACCATTCCTCTGTTTGTCCTCGATTTTTTACGAATACCCAAATTTTTTTATATATTAGACCCTTATCCTTTTTTCCTATTTGTTTCTAGGATGGATTTTTGTTCAGTTTTTATAATTGATTGTTGTTTAACGTTGTTTCAAATGTGCTATTTTGAACAAACATAAAGGTTTGTTTGGTTCAATTCAGTATAAATAATTAATATTTTGTGACTTGAATTTAGTTGTCATAAGAAATGAATATTTCATTTAACGTATATAATTCAAATATTAGATATTGTGAATAAATATTGATTCATATATTAAATATTATTTGATGAATTTGATTGCTTTGAACTTTGATTAAAGTATTTGCATAAATTTGTGCAGTTAGACTTTCAAAACCGCCTTGAAGGATATGAGTACAGAGATTTCGAATCATTATGTGTCCATATAATAAATGTTGATAAATTTTTTGAAAATGTCGCATGTATGACAGGACAATGAATTTACTCTTTAATCTGAGTGGGAGAAGACTTTCACATAGGTATAATATGCCTCTCTACTATGACGTTTTTATCAAACATGCCCCTCTACTATTTTTTACATCAAATATGACCCTGTACTTTGAAAAAATTATCAAACATGCCCTTCTGTTAAAATTTCCATTGAAAAAGTCATCAATCATGGTTGAATTGAGATTTAGACGACCCGACATCGACAAATGGGAGGGAAAATGTCAGTTTTGTCCCCTGTTTTATTTCCCTGGGTCTTTTCAAAGTGAAATTATTTGAATGATTTGATTATACAAAAGAACCAAAAGATTCTAAAGTGAATTTATTAGGGATATTTTAGTCATTTGTGTCGCCCAAACTAAAGTTCGACGTTGGTTAACGGTTTTTTGATTAAAATTTTAACAAAAGGGCATGTTTGATCATTTTTACAAAGTATAGAGGCATGTTTGATGTAAAAAATAGTAAAGGGGCATGTTTGATAAAACGTCGTAGTAGAGGGGCATATTATACCTATAACCCTTCTTTTTTCTCCTCGAAAAAAGATGATCATGTAAAAATGAATGGTAAAAACAGATACTAAATTGCAATATCATAAACCTATATTGCATGACCACAACGATGTTTTTAAAATTTATTGCAAATACAAACAACTTAAAAAACTAAAATAGTTAAAACATACATTTGAATTATTTGATCAATAAGATAAAATGAAAAACTCACCCGGCCAACAGGCGGGAATAAAGCTAGTTTCCATAATTGTCCAACATGGTGTCATATGTTTGACCACCCTCTCAGGGTCTCACCCATTCGAAGTTGACTTTAAGGAAAAGACCGAGTAATATGCCTTTTATAAACAAACAAACAGTAACTACTATCTAGATGAGAAAAACTCCTCTCCGTCTCTTCCTTTTCTCTCGTCTATCGTGCAACATCACAGGTGCATGTACCACAGGTGCAACGAGGATTAATGGTCACCGAGTGCAATTCATCCCAGTAAGTGACGAGTTTGGTGTAGAAACTGGATACCGACTGCTTCTCCTGCCTCAGCGCCCCAATGGTTCTGCGGAGTTCATAAGCTCTGCCCGCGGAGCCTTTGCCGAATCTTTGTTGAAGGTCAGCCCAGATATCCCGTGCCGTTTTAGCCGCACGAACGCTATTTCTCACCTCGCTCATGGTCGTTTTCAACCACCCTTTTACGGTGGCGTCGCATCGCCCCCAAGCATCATCGCGGATCCCTGGTTCGTCCTTGGAGCGAGGAAAACTGCCATCAACAAAACCTAGTTTGTTCTTGGCGATTAGGGTTTCGGTCATATCGTTAACCAACTCACCATAGTTGGAGTCCATCAAGAGATCACTCCCAAATAATTGGCCTGGATTCTCCGAAGGATGGAGATAACGAGGCGAGGTCAGCGCGATAGTCTCAAGGTTGGTGACGACGTTCTTGCCGGCCGAACCACCATCTTCTCCAATCTTCATAGTCGCAACTTCAGAGTGAGATTACAACCAGGCTCTGATACCATGTAAAATCTGCTAGAACGCGGAAGCACAACACAGCAATTTACGTGGTTTCCCCGTTCGATGTGAACAAGACTACTCCTCGGAGAGCCGAAGCTCTCAGTTTATCTTATTAGTCTTCGCACAATGTGAGCTGCGGAACGTACAACTCAAAGCCGAATAGCCAAGCTAACATACCCTGTCTACTACGTTACCTAGGGTAATTAGGTTAAGCAACAAAAAAACAAAAGGTCCTCAAAGTAATTAACGTGTACAAGAAGACTCCATACAGTTCAACAATTATAGATCACTACATTCCAACATTGAAGGGTGAAGAAGAAGGTAAAGGTGAAAAGCTATAAAGATTTGAAATACAGAGTTACTGGAATGACGTCGCTTTGCATAACGGCATCTTCCCCTTTCTTTGTATGACGTCGCTCAGCTAATGGTCAACTGTTCTGTAGTTGTTGCAGCTGTTCTAGGCAGAGGAAGCAACATGGGATTTAGACGATTCATCTTATACCCCCCGGCAAGCTGGGGGGGCATAGCTAATGCACACCGAGCTTGGACAAGAGATAAGAGAACGGAGCTGGAGGCAAGGGTTTTGTGAATATATCATCTAGCTGATGAGAAGTGGAGACATGAAGCAGCTTAATGATAGGAGCCTAAAGCTTTTCATGAACGAGATGGCAGTCAATCTCAATGTGCTTCGTCCGTTCGTGAAAAGTGGGGTTTTCAGGAATATACATAACAGATTGGTTGTCATAGAATATGGTTTCTAGTTGTGGATGAGAGACTCAGAAATCATGGAGTAAGTATAAGAGCCACTGAACTTTACAAGTTGTATAGGCCAATGCCATGTATTCAGCTTCACAAGATGAACAAGCGAGAGACAGTCTTTTGTTTCTTACTCTTCCGTGAAACTAGAGAATTGTCGAGATAGATGCAGTAACCAGTCACTAAACGCCTTGTGTCCAAACAGGAGGCCCAATCTGAATCACTGAAGCCTTGATATATGTGGTAGAAAAGAAGAGGCCAGTAGAAGGAGCTATTTTGAGGTAGGATATGTTGAACAACCTCAAAATGAAGAACACTAGGATTGGACATGTACTGGCTAACCTGCTGGGTTGCATAGATAATGTCAGGGCGTGTAGTGGTCAGGTAGACTAGTAGTGCTGGCCGTCGGTCGGTTTGGGTTTAATCACAAACCGAATATTCGATTTTTTGTTAGTCGAACCACCTCCCAATCCATCCGACCATCGACCGACATAGGGTTCACGGTTAACCGAGCAACCGACGGGCGGTTTCAATTTTTGGCTCGGTTAGCCATGCGACTGAAGTGGAGCTGGACGACGAAAAGTGGAAGGGTGTCGGCGGTGAGGAACAGGAAGGGTCAAGTGGAGGGGCGGATCGCCGGGGGGCCTGCCTGTCCTGTCTCTGGTCCCTGCAATAGAGGGAGAAGAGGAACGAGTCGAGGGGAGGAGCGGAGGGGAGACAGCACGGTGGGGGCCTTTGTTCTGTCTCTGCCTCTCTGCACTGGTCGCCGTGATCGGGGAAGAATAGGAAGGTGACGGGGGGACGGCCGGGGTAACTGTGTTGGGGAGGGGAGACGACGAGTTCATCACCGGACGCGGATACCGTCGGGCAGGGGAGACTTGATCTACGTCGTTCGATCTTCTCTGCCGCGAACCACCCCCTAAACCCTATTTTCGTCTGCCGATGTTATGGGGAATTATAAAAAACGTTTCCATTAGTTACCCTATTTAATTCAACCAGATGATATACATTGAAGTTGGATTACCGTGTTAATTATTGCCCAAAGTTTATCTATTTAATGCTTAGCTTTTTTATTCTATTTTGAAAATAAAACCCTCGTTTCTTAAGAAAAAAGGAAGGTCTTTTTAATCCGGTGCATAATGCTACAAGAAATTAATAGACACATTTTCATTACAAAATTTGATTAATTTAGGCCTTTATCTTGTTCATTCCATTTTAAAAAGGGCTAAATTACACGTTTGATCACTCAAATTATACAAATCTTTCACGTTTGCCACCCAAATCACTTTTCTTTCTTATTGGCCACTAACTTTACGAATCATTTCACCGTTAGTCACCGGCCGTTACACTCCGTTAAATATGTCCTACGTGGCAGTCAACTATAAAATTTGACCGTTAACTAGATGACATGAAAATTAAAAAAAAATTAAATTTATTTTTCCACTCATAATTTCACCTACTTTATTTATATAATTTATAATATTAATTATTTAATAAAATTAATAACTTGCAATTTGCATGGGCCTGGTCTCGTTCTTGTCTTCTTGATGTGGACCACCTGGTACTGCGGCGGATCACGGGCCTGATGGTCTCGCTTTACGGCGGCTGCGGCGGTAGTGGTAGCTATGTTGCGGCTGCGCTACGTCGTCGTATGGCGGCAGACGACCATCTGATCGCGAGGGGGTTGAAATCAGAGCGACGGCTGCGGGCGTGGCAGCGGTGATCTGGGAGGGAGGGCGACGACGGCGGAGATGATGAGGAGGAGGAAGAAGAAGAGGAAGGCCATGAAGAAGAGCTTGATGAGCGTCTTGACATTGACGAGGGTCGCCATGGCTACGAGATTGTGGTGGTTGTCCCGCCGTCCACCGACCGCCACAATCCCCGCCATCGCTTCGTGACAGGGCTGCACCATCCCGCCGCCATGGAGCAAGTTGGCGGACACCTTCAACCATAGTAACGATGGGGAGCAAGCTTACTTTAAAGGTAAACTCTACATGGTTGACAGTTTCCATCTCTACGTTGTTCATAAGTCATAATCTAATAAGTCATAATCTAATACCTGGCTCTAGAGGCCGCGGTGGCGGCGTGATTGCTCTGCAAATGGACCCATACCCTGTACAATTCCCCAGGACACAATATATAACTAACTCATTGGCCGCGAATTCGTACCGGTGGAACCCATCACCGCCTTTGGTGTAGACACAAGCAACGTATTTAATTGAGTCGTTGTAATCCTTGTTGTAAAAAGTCCGGAGGTGGCGCTGGTTCTGCACGTGCAAGAACCCGGCGGTGTTAAGCTTGCCGGCCGGGAAGACGGGATTGAATAGCGTGGATGTCGTCTTGTTCTTGTCCTCGTCGGCGGCGGTGGCAGAGATGCAGGACAGTCTTACCTGCTGTGAGCTGGAGGAACTTGTTGTAGCCTTGTAGGAGTAGGCGAGCAACGGAGGTGGAGCATGGTCGGGTCGGGCGGTCGCAGGTGGAGGAGACCACCTTGGAAACAAGATGAGGGAGGAGAATTAAAATTTTGCAAATTATTAATTTTATTAAATAATTAATATTATAAGTCATATCTTAATACTAATTAAAGTTATAATGGGTTTACTGTTGCATAAGAATTTAGCTAAAATGACTGGTAGGTTAAATTCAAATATGACAACCGCTGGAAAAGGGCTTTGGCGGTTGGTCATCTTTATATGTATTTTTGTTGAAGTTGGTGGCCCATTTTCAATAGGCATTAGTTCAATTACCTCTCATAATAATTCATATGATAATTGACTAAAGAAAAGAAGAGAAACTAGAGATTCTTTGGCAAGAGATAGAAAAAGTTACATCAATTATATCTTCTCTCTATTCAACTATTTAACAACTATACAACAAAAGTTAATGCCAATTGAAGTTAAAGGAAATAAATTAATTAAAAAAATAAGCCAACCATAATTTACAATGCATTTGTTTATAGTGCATTGTTTCTTGAAGATTTTATACGACTTTCTTTTTCAATTTGATTATATTAGTAAATGGTATATATAATCAAACATCTTCCAACAATTTGAGTTATTAGGATCAATTGGTTATTAATATGATATTAGAGTCTCCTGTGATCGAGGGATCTTTTATTCGAATCCAACTGACTCCATCTATTCTATTAAACACAAGGTGTCCGAACCTGTACAAACTTCAAACCTGTATGAGTGACTTTCATTTAGATGGGTGCGTTAGTAAATGATATATATTATTTATAATCAAACTTCTCCTAACAACTCGAGTTATTGGGATCAACTCATTTTTTACATACTTATTCCCGCAATCTCAACAAGAGGATGGGGAGGAAGGAGTTGGAGGGATGGAACTTAGACTACCAATTTAATATTCACCGTCCACGCCGTGAGCGGAATGAAGTAGCGGATAACTTGCAAGTGGAATTAGATTAAGGAATTAGTTTGGGCCAATACGATCGAATCAAAGTTATCTTTCCAACATCTAATAATGGAGGTAATTCTCCTGTTTAAAGAGAAAAATAGTATGTATATGATCCTTTAATTAGGCTTATAAGTGATGAATGAGTGTGAAATAGGAAGCACTAAGGTTGATCATGGCGTCAATAGAAGCCTCCAATTATAGTAGGATAGTGGTCATCTCATAACACAGTATTGCAGATCATGAGCTACCAATTTAGTTGTTCTTGAATCCATTACGGTCATGTGTCATTTTTATAATACAGTTGACTATAACAGCTAAAAAAATTATCCATGTGGATAATCAACCCACAACTCCACTCGAGAAGCTTAATTACCAATTGAAGATGAAACAGCGGAGGAAAGTTCAGAGAAAGTAGCACAAGAAAGAAATAGAGGAAAATCGAGCCAAATTTAAATAATAGAAGAAGAAAACGTAGAATTATAACCTCATTTCCCGTCAAGTTGGTGGCTGATGCAGCAACAATCAATACCGCATGGAGATAACATGACAATACCCAAGTTTATTAGGGTGCGTTTGGATACAATGATTTGGATTTGGTATTTGTGATTTGGATTTCCAAATACCAAATCATGTGTTTAGATATCAATTATATTTGGTATTTGGATTTGTGTCAAATTCATGGGGTGATTTCCAAATACACTTATAGTGTATTTTTTTTCAACTTCAAATACATTTCAACAACTAGTGATTTGAAATACCTCATAACAAAAAATTGGACCTATTTGTACAATATGAAAAGTTTAGGTACTATAGTGTGAGGAAAAACATATAAAGGTACCAAAATGTAATTTTACCATCAAAATTTCAGGACCTTTTTGTAAAATTTTAAAATTTTAGGTACTAAATTGTAAGAAAAATAAATTTGGATACCAAATTGTAATTTACCAAAATTTGTAGTAAGTGACCAGAAATTTAAAAATTCAAATTGAAAATCGTAAAATACAAAATACAAACAAATTACAAATGAGTATCCAAACAATGAATTTGAATTACATGTATTTCAAATGCTAATATTTCAAACACATTCATTTCAAATGCTAGTATTTCAAATATCTTACATTTAAAATACACTTATCCAAACGCACCCTTACGAATTTTGCCATATGCATCTTCGAATAATAGAACATTAAGCAATGAAATTATTTGAATATTTCTACCAATCAAACACGGGCCAACAAATATAGCCTCTAAACCTTTGCAATGCCGCAGTGAAGCGCGGCACAACACCCCTAGTAAATAAAGTAAGTGAAATGATGAGGTGGAAAAATAATTTTCATTTTTATTTTTTTTAATTTCCACGTCATCTAGTTAACGGTCAAATTTTATAGTTGACTGCCACGTAGGACAAATTTAACAGAGTGTAACGGCCGGTGACTAACGGTGAAATGATTCGTAAAGTTAGTGGTCAATAAGAAAGAAAAGTGATTTGGGTGGCAAACGTGAAAGATTTGTATAATTTGAGTGATCAAACGTGTAATTTAGCCTTTTAAAAAGGGATGTTTTTTGTAATAAAAAAGGAAAGTTTTTGAACGTTGAATTATAGGGTGAGAATTTCAGCCCGCTCCATGCATGCACCGGATTAAAAAAGGCCTTACTTTTCTTTGCTAAGAAAGGATACAAAAAAAAGGATGCATTTATTTTCAAAACAGATTAAAAAAGGTAAAACATTAAATAATAACGTTTACCTAAGGTAATTAATGGAAATTTTATGGTAATTCCCCACAATTTCGGCGGACGAAAAATCTTCCTTGGTTCCGGGTTAGATTAGGTTTCGTTTGGGGGGTTCTGGTAAAGGGAAGTGGGGTCGTTTTGGGACTAAAGGAGAGGAAGTCGGTTAGATTCGGTTTAGCCGGTTAACCGATTTTGGTTACTCGGCTAAGCGAAGCTCCTACTAGATGAGCCCACCATCGACCAAGAGTATTAGCAGACGGTTTTAGGTTAGCTGCTAACCGACGGTTATCAGTTAAACTAACGGTTATCAGTTAAAAACCGACGAGTTAGTCGCTAACCTACAACCGAACTGCCACCCCTACCCACTAGTCTTCGATAGAGATTAGGATCAGGGAAGGGATCATTGTGGTAGCCTGAAAGATGGATCTTGTAGTCCATGGGAGTGTGATTGGTCGTGAAAGGAGCAAGTCAGCATCATCATGATTTCCAAAGTGTACATGCGTTGAGATAGATGAGTGCCAAATGAGTTTTTGGCCACTTCGATCCCTAAGAAGTATTTCAAATTCCTCATGTCTTTGATGATAAAAGTGTCATGTAAGAAATTCTTGAGAGCTGTAATCTCAGTGAGGTAATCGCCCCCAACAATTAGATCATCAACATAGACAAGTATGCAGGTGTAGGAAGTGGGAGTCACCTTAAAGAAAAGAGAGTGATCAACTATGTTCTAGGTGTAACCTTGAGTGTAGAGAGAATCTACCAACTTAGCAAACCACTGACGAGAGGCCTGCTGAGACCATATAGGGACTTTCTCAATAAGAAAACAAGATTAGGAATGTGAGCAGGAGCCTTATATCCAGGTGGGAGCTTCATGTAGACTTGTTCTGTTAAGTCTCCATGGAGGAAAACGTTGTTGATGTCCAATTGGTGTACAACCCAGTTTATAGCAGCAGCAATAGCCAAAAACAGTCTCACTATGGTCATTTTGGCGATTGGGGCAAAAGTGTCTTGGTAATCAATGCCTTCTTGTTGGCTGTATCCTTTTGCTACAAGTCGAGCCTTGCGCCTCTCAAGATTGCCATCAGGTAAGAACTTGAATTTATATACCCATTTGTTCCCGATTACTTTCTTGTTAGGCGGGAGGCTGACTATGTCCCATGTATGATTTTTCTCAAGGGCATTGGTCTCTTGGAGCATGGTTGCATCCTACTGGGGGACTCAGGATGGCCTCTTGGTAAGTCTCTGGCTCTCTGTGAGATGAAAATGCTTGTGAGAATCTGAGAAAGAATCATAATTGACCACAACAGAAAGAGATGTAATACCTAGAGAAGGAAGCTTAGGGCATGTTTGGAGGATGTGATTGTCCAAATTCATGTATTAAATCAATTAGTGTATTATGATTTGAGTTATTGATTGAATGTATGTATTAGACAAATCCATTGTTTGGAGGTTTTAAAGATTGTGTATTGGTTGTAAAAAAAAATTACACATTTTGAGACCAATGACATTAATACCCTCCCATTTTTTGGAATTGAATATGGCGTTCAGGTAAAGCCATCTGGTAGTTTGGGATGTGGATTTTGGTTGATGAAGCTAAGAATTGATTACAGTTTGATAATAATGCCATTACATATTATTAATAATAAACCAACAAGGTAGTTGTTCTGGTTTGGTTCCATGAAACTGCAGTGATCATTAATATAAACCAGCAAGTTACAAGTTAATAATAGGATTGCGGCCCTTACGCTTTGATTCCAAACAAGTCGTCTGATGTCGGGATGTACAAGAGGATCCCGGTGACGTCGCGTTGGTGAGAAGAAGAGGATTCCAAGTCCATCGACCTAGATGAGGCCGACGACGAGGCTGATTATAACACTCAAGCCAGGGTTTTTTTGTTCTCTAATTTCTATTTCCTAAAATACCTCGAATGTGAGAAGAAATAAGAAGATGCTGGCGAGGGCAATCCTGGAATAAATGAAAGTTATAAGGGATACTAATGGAATAAAAAAATGACCACAATTCACAATCTCACATATTTGTAGAGATTGGTAAATCATTCAAAATGAGAGATTATATGCGGGGGCCCAAAAGTAAATACAAGTATTCAAACTCCAATTGATGCAAAAAACGACTGAATCTTATGATTTCATGTATTGGTTAAATACATCAATGAAAATCTAATCCTCCAAACGAGGCCTTAGTGGAATGACTAGTTGAAGAAGACTACACAAGCAGGTTACAGTGGTAGTTTTGAAGGTGGGAAGCTATTTTGGGTTGACGACTAGCTTTTTTGATAACAATGGGGGCATCAGTGGATTGGTGAGGCAGGTTAGTATGTGGAGAAAGAGGGGTGGTGGTGGTGGTGGTGGTGTGGCAGAAGGAGGTGTAGGAGTAGGAGGAGGAGAGGAAGATGAAGAAGGAGCTGAAGAAGGAAAGGGAATGTGAGAATCATGTGTGTTGAAACTGTACTATGGGTAAAGGCTATAAAGATCAGAAAAGAAAGGAATATCAAGTTCATCAAATCCTGAGAAGAGCCTTTGAAGGGAAAAGAAGACTCAAAGAAGTGAACATCTCTCGAGGTAAAAACATCATGACTTTCGAGATCATAGATCTTATATCCCTTGATACCTAGTGGATGGCCAAGGAATATGCCTTTTCGGGCTCTAGATTGGAATTTGGTTATGTGATTACTTAGAGTTGATGCAAAAAGCAAATAATAAAAAACCTTCAATTCCGTTAAATCAAGGGGGGTTTGTTGTAGAGTTTTTCATAGGATGTGATGTTTTTTAGGACAATGGTAGGAACACGATTGATAATAAAAACTGCATGCCTCACACAATCACCCCAAAAACCAATAGGTAAGTTGGCCTGGAATTTTAGAGCTCTAGCTAAGGACACAATATGATGATGTTTTCTTTCTACTTTGCTATTTTGTTGTGGTGTCTCAATGCAAGACATTTCACGTATAATGCCATTAGTTCAAACACCGTTACAGAAGAACTAGAGGAAAAAGGAAGCCTCTTTTGCTTTGCAAAATGGCAAACATCACAAGGTAAGGATATGTTTGTCTCTATGGACGTATAGTCTTTTCAAATGGGGAATCTTCTTATGTGAGACATGCCCTAATCTGAAATGCCAAAGATCAAAAGGGTTAAAGGTGGTGGTGGCTATGATGGGCTTAGCTTTATTGTCTACTCTTACATTCTGCATATGATAGAGGCCATGGGATAGCTTAGCAGAACCAATCATTCTCCTCAGCTCCGTGTCCTGTATTAAACATAAATCAGAGTAAAAAATTTAAACACAATGACTTGTTTGTGGTTAACTTGCTTACCAAGATTATGTTGAATGTGAAGTGAGGCACAAACAAAACTTCATCTAAGGTTAACCCAGCAACATGAGTAATAGTACCAACATGAGTAGCTTCCACTCTATCCCCAATTGGTAAAGTGATAGAAACATTGTAAATTCTTCTGTAGTTACTAAGCTATCTAATGAGCAGAGAATGTGGTCTGAATTCCCAGTATCGATGATCCATGTTCTTGTGGAAGGAGCAGCACTACTGACACTAAGTAAAAATTTACCTGAAGATTCAGAGTGAGGATGAACAAATGCAACTGTTGAGTGGGGTTGGGACTTCTGTGACTTCCTTTCTGAGAGAAGGCTCATGAACCTGTCATAATCTGCTTTGGTCTTGGGAATTTCTTGCTGACCATCATCAATACTAGCACTAGTAGTAGCATTGGCATGCCGTCTGGGTCTGCCAAGATTGTTGTTTTTGTTCCTTTGGCCAGTTCCAGGTGGATAGCCATGTTTTTGGAAACACTTATCTTCAGTATGCCCACCCTTCTTTCAATAGTTGCATTACATAGCTCTTGAGCATTGGTTGCATTTGGATTGGGTGTTCTTGGCACCATTCCTAGTGGCCAACCATGTTTGTGGTATCAAGAATCTTTAACATATCCCAACATTTTATAAAAAGTGAAGTAGAGTCTCTTCCCATGTATGCATGGCCCCTTGTGTTGATAACCTTGTGCAGCAAGCACCATACTTTCAGCAGACAGAACTACAACATGTTGAGTTACATACTGCTTCCTCTCATGCTGCATCATCCTTTGAAAATCCCTATCAACTGAGGGAAAAGTTTCTACAAACATAACTTGGGACCTAACTGAGTTGAAATTGTCATACAATCCTTTCAGAAATTGAATCACGTAGTTAGTATCCCTATATCCTAGAACCAACCTCATGGCTGCACAGTCTCGAACTTCAAAAGTTTAGGCACCAAAATATCATACAAAAAAAATTTAGATACTAAAATGTAATGTTCAATCAATATTTGGGGACTTATGTGCCAAAAAAAATAAATTTATGTTATGAATCTAAAGATCTATTAAGTTTAGGTACCGAACTGTAATTTGTATATTTGAGGCTTAATTCCTTTATGGTGATGTATTTAAGATGATAATTATTCACTTTTTTATAGAAAAATGGAAACTATTATTTGATAAATGTAGATACCTAGCCAAACATTCCATATATAATTGTCGAAAATTCCAGCTCGGGTGAAAAAGAAAATTTTTAGGGAGAAGCAAAATTAATAGAGTTGAGTGATACAACATCTTGTATGGTACAAACTAAATTGATATTCTTTGTTACGGTAGATTGGATTCATGGATTGATTCAAAAGGATTGGCGGATTGGATTCATGGATTCAAGTGAAATCTAAAAGTTAAAACAATATGTAAATTTAAAAAAAAAAATTTAGTTACAAAAATCTCATAAAATTTAGATAACATAACATAATTGTTCAATACTTTTACATTATAATTATATTTGGGGTATCAAAATGTAAATGGTAACTAAGTTGTAATTAATTAAATTTGGGTATGAAAATGTAAAAATGATAGTTGCCCAATCAGCTTGCGAGATTAGGCAACAGTAACTCAACTTGATCTTTATATATATTAACTAGGCTGGAACCGCGCTTTGCCATGGACTACTCAATCATTGTGTTGTTGTAGTTGCTCGTTGAGACTTAATTCTTTTTGTGGTGACGTATTTAAGTTGATAATTGTTTACTTTTCATAAAAAATGAAAATTTTTATTTGATAGAGTTAATATATTTGTATGGCCCGAACTTTTAATAAATTAAATATCCTGGCCAATCTTTTCGATCTATAACATCGTGGCCTCAACTATATATGCATCAAAGTTACGAAATTGGCCAAACCCAATATTTGACCGTTATCTTGGACGGTCAAACAAGTTGAGTAACGGTCAATGCACCATGTCACTGCCAAGTCAGCAAAACAACTTAATTTTTTTGGTTTTTTCCACTTATTATCATTTATCTTTTTCAAAATAAAAAAGGGCGTTCCTTTTTCTCTTCTTTTGTTCAAAGTAAAAAAATAAATGATAATAGGTGGAAAAAAATCAAAAATTTTAAATGGACTGTGTTGACTTGGCAGTGATATGGCGCGTTGACCATTAGTCAACGCATTTGACCGTCCTAGATAACGGTCAAATCTCAGGTTTGGCCAATTTCATAACTTTGATGCATAGTTCAGGCCACGATGTTATAGATTGAAAAAATTAGCCAGGATGTTTAATTTGTGAAAATTTCGGGTTATACAAATATATTAACTCTATTTGATATGTGTATACCTAACCAAGCATTTCATGTATAATTGTTGAGATTTCTAGCCCTGGCTGAAAGGAAAAACTCTAGAGAGAATCAAAGGAACTCGCTTAAAATTTCACGCCTTCAAATCCCATTGAGGAGAATGGCGACCTTTTAATAAGTAAAAAAACCATATTTTTTTAATTGGACTCGACATTGAGCTGAAAAAGTTAGTGGTTCATGGTTCAATTATTAATTCTATAGACTGTTGGTGAGTTGTGTATTGAACCGTTCATACTTGTAAATAAGAATACGTATAAATGGTATACTAATTAGGGTTTGACGAAGAAGGCAAAGAAATAATAAAGAAAGGGATGTAGAAGGCGAGTGAAAATGAAACGAAAAAAAAGTAGATAATGGAAAGGTTTTGACCAAGTCTTTTCGTTGACCGTCGGTACTACAATCAACCATTTTCACGTAGCAATTTATTGGATTGGTTCAAATGGTCCGGTGGATTGGATTCATGGATTGGTGGATTGGATTCATGTATCAAGTTGGATCTAAATATTAGACCAATATATGAATTAAAAAATTGTAGATACTAAAATCTCATCATAAATAAAATTTAGGTACCAAAACATAATTTTCAATGATACTTTACATTAAAAATAAAAATTGGGGCATCAAAATGTAAAATGTAAGTTATAGTTACTAAATTTTAATTTTTCAAATATTGTTAGTGAACATTAACCAAACTTCTTTCTTTATCTTCGTGCATAATTATTTAAAATTCTAACCCGGGCGGAAAAGAAAAACTTTAGATAGAATCAAAGGGAATACACACTGGAAAATTTCACGCCTTCAAATCCCATAGAGGAAAATGACAACCTTCTAATAAGTAGAAAACGATATTTAAAAAATTTGGACTTGATATTGAGCTGAAAAAGTTAGTGGTTCGTGGTTCGTTTATTAATTCTATAGACTGTTGGTAAGTCGTGTATGGAACCATTCATACTTTTGAAGTGACTCGCTATTCATGAAATCGATCCAGTACTATCAATCTATGATGGTCTATTGACCTAATCAGGTATTCACTCTCATTAAATCAAAACATAATCAATAATCTCGGCTAAATCAAATTTCAACATCCAAACATGCATATATTGAATATGAACTCAAGATAATAAAGTAGGAGTACTCATACAATCATCCAATTAAACAAACATAGCTAGGGTTCCTCAAAACCTAAGTGAAGGGAAGTTACTCCATAGAGAAAAGAGAGAATATATTATAAATTTCCAAATCATCATCTTCATGTGTGGGCTTGTCCCTTGAGATTTCAAGGTGAAGAAATACTCCAATTCCGCTCCAAGATCGTCCTCAAATCGCTCTCTCACTCTAAGCTTCGTCTTGAGAAATGTTTCTATTTTGGTTTATTTGGGTATTTTCTGGGATATTCGGGAGTTATTTGGTATTTCACTAATCAGGATAATTATAGGCAGTTTAAGGGAATTTGTGGGGTCTATATATTCTGTAATTGTGGGTTGAGTTCATTAAGCAAAATAATAAAATATTTACCCTAAACCTTATCTTCGTCTTGTCTCTCTTGGTCGACTCCCCACCTCCCTTTCTTCTCCTTCGTGACTGCATAAAACCGCCGACCCCATCCCCCTTTTTCTCTTCTCTTTCTCCTCTTCTCGCCACATTCCCAATATACTCCTTCGTAATCCCTAATCCTTATTATCACCAAATCCCCTCATTTGTCTGTTGTGATCAATCCCTAATCGAGACGCTCGATATCCAGGTTCTATCAGTGGTATCAGAGCCCAGTTGAGTGTCAAAACTAGAGCATGAACAATGCAAAATCAAGACCAGGAATCACCGCTAAAGATTGTGCAGGAAAAGATTGTCGTGGAGGATCGAACGACGGAATAGTGCTTCTGTGAGATCATGCCAATGGTGGTGGATAATCAGGTTAAGTTGAATTGCGTGATCAACCGTGTGATGCAGGTTATACAAGACTCTTTCCAGAGGTAAAGCGAGGATAGGAAAGAGCTATGCAAGACGATGCTGGAGACGACATCCATGCTGATCGGGAACGAGGTGGCCAAAAAGCAGAGAGCCACCGCGGAGGAAGTCACAAACCTCTTGGCTACTCCTGTATTTGGCAGCAAGGTCACAGCGGCAAAGATGACTACGGATGGCTCCTCCTTCTAAGCCCATTCTCAGCGGCGGCTGTTCTGATGGTGCCGATGAAGCACAACCAGGACGGTCACGGCGGCGTGGGTCGGCAGGAGCGTCGGGGCTCGTGGTCTCAGAGCAAAGGCATGCGCTGAAGGGCCCAACTAGACCAGACCCATATGCTGGGCTTCTGCCAAAACCCACGGTCCAAAATGTTGCTGCTCTATGGGGTAAGGTGAAGATGACGCGTTGTGGGCTCTCTGGCGAGCTTGGCTGGCTAACCCAAGACTGAGAGGAATGGGCCTGGCCTGGACCAGGCGCAAGGATGTGGACCGAACAGGGCAGGAGGACCGAAGAGGAAGTAGAGCAAGGCTAGACCAATCAGAGTTCGAGATCTGACTCAACCCAATTTGATTCGGACTGAACCTCCCAAACCAGTTCGGATTGGATTGACCCTCAAAAGGTCGTGAGCAGCGGGTCTAGAGCGCCTTGTGCGGAGGCTTAGAGTGAAATGGAAGCAGTTGTTGAGGGCATATTTCCACCCTTAGGAACGCCGAGAGGTGATAACCGCCGCATGGGGCGAAACATGGAAGTGAGATAGGGCTACGGCAGAGGACGCAATGGGTCTGATGCGGAAGAGGCGTGGGAGATGGTAATGAAACCACCAAGGCGACGACGCATGGACACGAGCAGTGGGCATGAAGGTGGCTCTGACATAGGCATCTATTGTAGCTACAACCCTTTATATGATGGTGATAAGGATCCGTGACTTAGGGCTAAGCCTCATGTGATTGATCAGTTCCCCAAGTTTAATTGGCAAGAGGACATTGGGATTGCGTTTGTATGCGGTTGAAAAGTGGTTTAAGAACCACTCCACCAGCGAGGAGAAGAAGGCACATCTGGCGTCCTTCTACCTCGAGGGTGATGCACTGCAGTGATGGGAATGGATGGAGAGGTCGTATGAAGAGGCAGAAATGACCATCTCGTGGCCAAATTTTAAGGAGCTGAAGTACCAGTTCAGGAAGTCTGAAGGATGAGAGTCGAAGCAGTTAGCAAAGCTGAGGCAGACCGAGGACCATAGCAAAGTTGATGTCTGAATTTCTCAAGATGGGTAACATGTGCAAGGGGATGCTAGAGGAGACTCTGGTTGGTTTATGTATGGCAGGTTCGAGGCTAGAGCTGAAGGTCGTAGTCAGGGTGTTCGAACCCGAGTCTCTAAGGGTTGTATTCAGGCTGGCGGTGAGGAGGAAAGAGGAGTTGATGAGTTGGAAGGGAGGCGCAAGTCGCTTTCAGTGAGCGGCGAGCGGAGTGGGAGGCGGGGCAACTGTGCCACCGTCAGTACCGTCAGTAGGGGTTGGAAAAGCAGCACCAACAGCGACAACCCGAGCAAAAATTATTGGGGTAAGGGTGGAACCCCGTCCGCCACCTCGAGGGTTTGCTCCCCTGACACCAGCGGAGATGAAGCATAGGCACATAGATGGGAAGTGCGTCAATTGTAACAAGAGGTTCACAACGGGACACCATTGTGCTAACACTCATTTGATGTTGTTGGTGTCCATATCAAACTTTAAGATTCATTTTGTGCAATGACCGCCTAAAAGATATAAAAGGTCTATCAATAAATAGAATTATATACAACTTCACAGAAGAGAATAACGGTACTATGTATTTTTAAACAAAATAAAATAAATTGAAACAACAAACCTGATCATTTGGGTTTGCACTTCTGGATAACTTTCAATATGTCGAGAATAACCAATTTGTTGCCCTTAATCATTTTTTCCCTTCTCTGAGAATCAATATAATTGCAGTAGTCGATGTCCATAAATATATTGTTCTCAACATCCCCATTTTGTACTGCTAGTAAATTAATAACAACTTGATTGGTAACCCGACCATTTCAGCATCATTTGCAATATCCTTTCTGAGCAACACTGATCTTTCTTTTGAATTCCAACATGTGCTTCATTGGAGTGAGAGTCAAATCATGGTTGTGGTATGCTTCAGAATAAATAAACTCAAGCAAACCATCATTTTCAACTTTGCACGTCATCTTTTCTAAACAATCTATTATGGTAATTGGTTATTCGTCAGCAATCCGTTTTCCCTTTTTCTTCACAAATTTTTTCCTTCTCAAGAACATGTATATGTTCTTCTTTTCACTTCTCCAGTTGAAGTTTGACAAATTTCTTTCTTACAATGAATCCAAGACCAAGTGCATATGTATGCATCATAAAACACATAAGCCATATCATTAGAATCAAATTTCATCCCAATTTTTGGTACTTGATTATTCAAATTCATCATAGCATCACTTTGTTCTTCATCTCTTGCCTTTAAATTCATATCTGCAGAACACCCATAACTAAAAAAGCTTAGCAAGACATGATGAAAAAGAGGTTAAATTACTAGAGAACAAAGAACAAGACTTGATGCGATGAGTACCATGAAAAAGAACAAGCAAGAAGTTGTTTAATGAAACATGGAATAAACTTGCTTTCTTTCCAAAGAATGTGAATAAACAAATAAACAAACATATAAGAACAAACAAGAAATGTATACTTGACGGAACAAGCTTCGACGGCTATTGTAAATTAAGTTTGAGTATATACTATATTTTAGGAGACAAATATATTATGTGCTGCTAATATTATCCGCTAGAAGTTAGTTTTCTTGTAGTGATGGTAATCTATGTTTCGAAGAACAAAAGCATGGCGGTATGAGAAATCATGCATGCTTTGGCACGGAAGAATATTGATGATTGTTCTAAGGCAGGACTAGAAATCACGCATAGATAAATGATGGATCACAAATCAAAAGGCCACTTGAGTTTGTTTACCAAGTGTGCCACTACTAATATCAATTCTTCAATACTATCTATGAGAATCACGATGGATAGGGATAACAATAGTTGCATGCGAGAAATCATGGGCATGAGCATGTCTCCTATTCAGGTTCTAGCTATATAATCCAAGCACTTCATCTCAATTCGATGTGTTCTTCTAAACAAAGTTGGTGCACTGGGTGAAACCATCATAGACATCGTACCCTTTACTATGCCTTTCACTCATTTTCAACAACTACTTTTACTTTTCTGCATAGTAAAGACGACGATAAAATAACCTTAAACCCATCTGAAGAAAAATCGAACCCCTAATAATGATTAATGAATATAAATTAGAGGCATTTCTAGAGGCCTACCACTATATGAATCTAGACATGTGTTTATGTTAGATTTAATTTTTGTGACATACTAAAGTCATCATTTGACCTTACTTCACTGCTGAATTTATGATCATTTCCCCATCCTTTGGTTGAGTCGGCTAGAGCCACTAACCCTTCTAGAGGGGACAGTTAGAGCATTTAGGTTATACGAGATGATGCTTGGAGTTCATATATAACATGTGGCTCGAATACATCCATACATAGTGAGGGAAATGGGGCAGGGCGGGTACCTCAATACCCATACCTGCCCCGCACTAAGCACAAGTTAGGTCAGGTAATACCCGCACGTGCATGGGGCGTGGCAGTTCGATCTATTCTTATATGTTAATTGTGATACGTTATCGACTCACATTCTTCTTCTAGTTGGGTTGGCTGAGTGTCGAGTGGTTGTGGTTGTGTTTGTGTTGTGAGTTGACCATCAAAAGCAATTCTCCAGCTAGCCATTAAGAAAGTTGACTAAAATTTATATTAAGTTTCTCGCTTAGTAAGACTACATAAATTTAGAAACTTCTCATTTTCTCTCACGTGGATCCGTGTAGTATTTGCATCAAAAATTTCATTACTCCATCAACCAATTGTGTGGAGAAAACTGACATAGTTGTGCGATTTTGATACAATGAATAGCTCATAATCTGCATCTCAATATCCAATCGACATTACACAACATAACAACTAATAATAGTATTCCAAAAAATATTCTTTCATATCCACTTGTAGTAGTCGATGATCAATGTGTATGCGGTTAGAAAATAATAATAGTAGTATTCGATAGTATAAACATGAACCAACTTTTAATGGGAATATATGGTATAGGTCATTTGAGTGACGCACAATCCACCCACCATCTATTCAAATAAGTGTGGATATGAGATTTATCAATTTGCAATACATTCAAATCAATCGCCCACCCACTATTGTTCGAATTATTTGCGGATGGATCGATTTCAAATGGTAGATTAACCACCCATGTGTCCTCCCTACTAATAACAAGACCATTCATCTCCACTACAATTACGTAATAATAGTAACAAATGTGATAGTCTCGATCGGGTTAAAACCTCCAGTTGCTTTGATTGTGTTTTTCGTCCCATAATTAGCTTTGTAAAACACACCACCAGCTTTTATATCAGAATACGAAACACCTCCATGGTACCATGACTAGCACAACTTCAACATCATAATCAAAAGGTTTTTATTATCTTAAAAGAAGATAACAACATATCTGGAAAATGAAACCCTAATTGCTCGATCCATTTCATTTATCTCAATTAAATATATATGGTTGTTCTAGCACTACCAGACAACAATGTCCAGCTACTAACAGTACAAGTTTGTTGTTTACTTCAAAAGGAAACAACTTCTATCTTGGACAAAAAGCATTGTTACAAGAACCAAACCGAATCAACGGGTGGGCCAGTAGAACCGTCAAACCATTGGTTCACACATTTTAACCACAAATCTTTTTAAAAAAAAACTTTAACGTAAACTAAGACCATCAAACAAGAATTATAATTTGTATTGTTGCTTCCTCATCTCATTGTCGACTAGGAGTGTACATGGGTCGGGTGGTTCGGGTTTAGCCATTTTAATCACCCAACCCATGCACTACGGTTTGGGAAAATCAAACCCAAATCCACCTAAAAAAAATTAAACCCTACGGTTTGTTTCTAATTGGGTTGGGTCGGGTTGGTAATATTTTTAAGTAAAAACCCAACCCAACATAAAATATATAATTATTCTACATCATAAAAATATTTTATAACTAATAAAAATTTCAAACGAATAAACCGAGGTGAAAGGTATCAAAATTTCCAAATGTTGTTTGAATTTTAATAAAATGTGATTTACTTCAACATATGTCTAGTTTATTCACGATATTTGTTGAAATAGGCTAAAAAGGTTATAAACAAACGCATCTATAATATGTTATTCTATTAAAATTGTACACAAGAAAAAGGATTACTTGAATCATAACTATATTCAATTTATGTCTAAACTTTAAGCCGGAGAATGCATTAGATTAGGGAGACCATGAGAGAAAAACATGACGAAATATATTCATTTTCTCATAAGTATTGATATATACGACATACATAATTTTTAGATACGAACTCATACTAATAGTTGGAACATGGGTTGGGTCGGGTTCTACGGGTTGTGTAATCCAAAATCCAAATACAACCCAAAAGAGACGGGTTGTACAAAAGAAAACCCTCACCCAACCCAAAACCTTCATTTTAGTGATAAATACGGGTGGGTTGGGTCGGGTTGAACGGGTGGGTCGGTTTGCGGGTGTGTTTGTTCACCCCTATTGTCGACTATGCGTGGTCCAGTACCAACTGAACTCTAAACCACTCTATTTTCCGGTTCAGCATTCGGTCCGGTTATAAAAACATAGACGAAAAGGCAAACATATGATTTAATTAAACGGAACGACGTCGTGGGAAGAAAACGTTGTGTAGCGAACAAAGCAAAGTTGCAGGGGGAACAAAACGGTGCGCATGGACTCGTCTTCTTCACTGATGATCTCAAAAGGCGAAGTAGCCGTTGGAATTGAAAATTCAATGTTCAAGCCCCGTTACCCCCCTCCCCCCTTGCAAGCTGGTGGGCATAGGTTATGCACACCAAGCTTGGAGGAAAGGTGCTGGCGACAGGGGCTTGGTGAAGAGATCGGCCAGCTGATGAGTTGAAGAAACATGCAGCAACTTGAGGACACCAAATTACAGTTTCTCGTGCACAAGATGAAAATCAATGTTGATGTGCTTCGTCCATTCGTGGAAAGTGGGATTCTGAGCAATTTATATGGCACTCTGATTGTCGCAATATAAAAGAGCTAACTTGGGATGATCAACCTGAAAAATTGCGGAGAAGATAAAGAAGCCATTGGACTTCGCAAGCAGTGTAAGCTAAGGCACGATACTCTGCCTCGCAAGAAGAACGAGAAATCGTCTGCTATTTTTGCTCTTCCATGAAATCAAGGAGTCTCCCGGGTAAACACAGTAACCCGTGATTGAGCATCATGTGTCAACACATGCTGCCCAATCTGAATCTGTGAATGCTTTGAGCTGTAGAGAACCATGACTGGGAAAGACAAGACCAATAGCAGGTGATTTCCGGAGATAACGCATAATGTGCAAGATAGCTTTGTAGTGAGTCCCACTTGGATTAGACATGTATTGACTTAGTTGTTGCATAGCAAAACTGATGTCAGGCCTTTTGGTGCTGAGGTAGATAAGCTTGCCAACAAAGGTTCTGTAATGTTCAAGATCAATATAAGGTGTGTCCACAACACTTCTAAGATGAATTTTGTAATCCATAGGTTACAGAACACCTGCTTCTGCGAGAATCTCCAAAGTTTATTTATGTTGTGATAAATGAATGTCTGTCTTGTTTCTAGAACCTTCAATTCCTAAGAAAAATCTCAGAACTCCCAAATCTTTTATGCTGAAAGCATAATGAAGTACCTGCTCTAGATACTCATTTTCGTTGATATCATTGCCCCCAATTACCAGATCATCAACATAGATGAGGATGCAAGTGTAGGAAGAATCAGTCACTTCATACAACAAGGAATGATCAGCTTAGCTTTGAATATACCCCACTGTCTACAAGTTGTCAGTGAGTTTGGAAAACCACTGGTGAGATACTTGTTTTTAACCATATAGGGACTTTTTGAGACGGAAAACTGGATTTATAAAGCCTGGGGGAGGATCATAGCCCTTAGGAAGTGTCATATAAACCTCCTCCTGCAAATCTCCATGGAGAAATATATTGTTTACATCAAGTTTGTGGATGTGCCAATTGCGGATTGCTGCAATGGCCAAGAAAGTCCTGATTGTAGTCATTTTGATGACTGGAGCAAAGGTGTCCTGGTAGTTCACAACTTCTTGCTATTTACTCCATTTTGCCACTAATCTGGCCTTTCTCCTGTCTAGTGTCCCATCAGATTCAAACTTGGATTTGTAAACCCACTTGTTCCCAATGGTCTTTTTCTCAACAGGCAACTCAACAACATCCCATGTCCCGTTCTTAAATAATGTTGTAATCTCATGTTTCATAGCATTGTTTCATTCTTCTGACTATGAGGCTTCTGTGTAAGTATTGGGATCTTGATGAGAGGAGATGTTAAATAGGTATTGACGATAATGAACAACAAGATTATCATAGGAGAGGATAGAAGAAAGAGCAAACCTGTGTTTCTTGAACCTGAGGCAGTGAGGAGTGACTAGTGCTGCTATATTGTTGAGCAAGATAGCAATGATAATTTGGACTAGATGGGAGGGCGGTTTAACTTGTCTGATTGGTTTTCTGGTGGGTAAGGGTTGTGAGGATTGTTGAGAGGAAGTAGACTGTTTAGGTGGAGTAGGCGGTGAATGTGGTGAAGGTGAAGAAGAGGGACTGGAAGAACTGGGAGATGCAGAAGAAGGTGAACTAGATGAAGGAGGACTTGGAGATGAGGAAGTATTGAAAGAAGATGGAGATGGTGGAAGAGATGGTAGGGTAGGTTGAGAAGATGTAGGAAGAGGGACAAAAGATCAGGTTGAGGTGACTCTGGTTCATCTAGAGGGTTAGATTGGAAAGGCAAGTGAGACAAAGATGTCATGGGAAACCAGATCATATATTCTGAAGACTTTGATGCCTGCTGGATAGCCTTTTCCTTTGCGAGCTCTAGGTTGGAACTTAGTTCTGTGATTGCCTAGGGTGCTAGCAAAACACAGACTGCCAAAAACTTTAAACATAGTAAGATCAGGTGGAGAATGATGGACGAGTTCATATGGAGTCTTGTTATCTAAAATAGTAGAGGGAACCCTGTTAATGAGATAGACAACATGCTTGACACAGTCTCCCAATAAAATAGATGGCATTGCTTCTTTCCACCTTACTGTTTTGTTGTGGGGTTTTAACACAAGACATTTCATGAATTATGCCAGTAGAATGAAAATAATTCTCCATTTGGAACTCTTTTCCTTGGTCATTTCTAATCCTTCTAATGGCAACTTGAAACGGCCTTTGCATTTGGTTACAAAAGGCAATGAGTTTATGCCTGGTTCCAAATTTTAAGGAAAGTAGAATGATCCAAGTCATGCGAGAATAATCGTCTACTATAGTGAGAAAATAATTGAATCCATCATATATAGGAACTGGGTTGGGACCCCAAATATCAACATGTAACAGTTCAAAAGCATAATGTGTTACACTTTGACTGGAAGGAAAATGAAGTCTTTTTGCTTAGCAAAGTGACAAACATCACAAGGCTGTCTCTCAGGGTATGGATGGATGTACAAAAGTGGTTGAGATGGGGAATCTTGGAATGGGAGACATGGCCTAAACGAAAATGCTAGAGATCAAAATGGATGTGCTAGCTACTGAGATGTGTTTAGGTCTACTATATCCTTCTAAGTAGTATAGTCCATTGAGCAATCTAGCAGAACCAGACACTCTCTTCTGCATCAGATCCTGTATAAGACAAAGATTAGAGTGAAAGGTCAAAGGGAGTGAGTTTTTGGTTGTCGACTTACTGACTAAGACCAGATTGGAAGAAAAATTGAGAAAATAGAGGACATTTTCAAGAACAAGACTATCATTGTAAACTGTGGTTCCTGTGTGAGTGGCCTGAATTTGCTCACCAGTAGGTAAGGTGATATAGACATTTTCAAGAGGTTTAGAGTTCTCAAGATAGTCAAAAGAACAAACAATGTGATCAGATGCTCTTGTGTCAAGGATCCATCTGTCTTTGTGTTGACTAGAGGCATTCATAACAGGTATGGAAAGCAAACACTTAGAAGTGTTACCTTTGGTGGAGACAAAAGCTGTTGTAGGATAAAATAGTTGTGCTTTATGGGAATTCATCAAATTCATGAGCTTCTCATAGTCTGATCTGGTGAGTTTCACCTCATCTTCCTACTGGTTGATTGATGCTCCATCAACTTGACCGTTGCCCCTTCCATAGCCAAAATTGGAACTTCGAGAAACAAAATATGGGGGGAAACCATTCTTCTTGAAACACTTGTCTTCAGTATGACCATGTTTCTTACATAATGTACTCTCAATCACCCTGTCTGGAACAATAGCAGGAGGTCTGGATCCTATACCAGGTGGCTAACCATGCTTCTGGTAGCAAACATCTTCTGTATAACCCTTTTTTTGCAGAAGGTGCACAAAGGTCTCTTCCCAGGAGGATAGGTCCTTCTATTGATACCTTGCATAGCGAGGGCAGTAGGATCTATTGTGACAGAAGCCACCATCTTCCCCGTTTGTGTTCCATAGGGCTACCTTTCATGTTGCAACATGGAACACTCTGTTGATGCCAGGAAGTTCATCTCCAAAGAGAACTTGTGATCTAACTCCAGAACACCTGCTTTCATTCAACCCTCTATGAAACTTGATAACATAGATAGTTTTATGATACTCCGTCACCCTTTTCATGGCTCTACATTCAGTGTGACTAGTTGGTGTGCAGTCACAAGGGATCAAAGGTTGATAATTATCTAGCTCATCCCTAGGGGAAATGATCCTGCTATAATATTCAGTAATCTTCTGGTTACCTTGTTTCAGGTTGGCAAGACTTTCTTCAAGCTCTGCAACACTGATGATGTCTCCACATCCATATCTGGTTTGCAGGCTTCTCTATGCTTCAAGTGCTGATTTACTGGAAAGAATTGTTTTCCTGATCTCTCTCTTCACTGACTGTTGGATCCAACTCAGAATCATCAGGTTGTTCCTGATCCAAGCTCCATGCTTTGGATCTAAATCTTGAGATTATGGTATTGTACCATTTATAAACCCCAACTTGTTCTTGGCATCAAGGGCATTGAACATAGCTCTGCTCCAATCATTGTAGTTTGTCGTATTGAGTCTCTCAGGAACCAGAATTAACCCTGGTTGCTCTGAACCGTGAAGGGAGTATGGAACTTCCATTTGATAAGTGACTGGTGGTGGTTGATCAGCTGCTTGTTGTGTGTTAGCGTATGGCTACGTGGTTGCTGCTTGGTTTTCTGCCATGGTGTGTGGCGGCTAGCTAGGGTTCAGAACCAAGCTCTGATATCATGACAACATATCTGGAAAATGAAACCCTAATCGCTTCATCCATTTCATTCATCTCAATCAAATATATATGGTTGCTCTAGCACTACCAGACAATAATGGTCAGCTACTAACAGTACAAGTTTGTTATTTACTTCAAATGGAAACTACTTTTGTCTTGGTCGAAAAGCAAACAAATGCTTTAATTAAACGGAATGACGTCTTGGAGAGAAAACGATGTGTAGCGAACAAAGCAAAGATGCAGGTGAACAAAACGGTGCGTATGGACTCGTCTTCTTCACTGATGATCTCAAAAGGCGGAGTAGCCGTTGGAATTGAAAATTTAATGTTCAAGCTCTTTACAAGAAGTAAAAATTCAAAGAGAAGCAAATCTTGCCATCCGCACTAATACATTTTTGCGATCGTTGTTTTGGCTAACTAGCGGGAGCCCAGCTCACTTTCCTTCACTCTCCTGCCTTCCAGTCTTGCCTTGTCTTGTCTCGGGCCCATTTGAACATTTTGGCTGAGAACTCACTGAAAAGGCCCGCAAACTCCAGGTTCATAGATCTCGTTCCAATATATTACGTCTGTGTTATCTCAAACACGTAGTACCAAAATATTTCAGAGGACATTTATGTTCATAGTATGTCAACAATTGAGGGAAGTGAAGAAGCAGCTCAAGTTACTTAACAAAAAAAAAACTTCTCTAAGATTTCCGAATGAGCTATAGAAGGTAGGAAGCAGCTTGAAGAACTACGTGTGTGTCATTCTTCTCTTGCTACTTTCCAACTGTCAAAAAGATAACCATATTATTCTTCTCTGCTCAAGGTGAAACAATCTCTTTTACAGACAGAAATCCAGGTTGCTATGGATCCAAAACGGGGACTTACAAACACTTTTTGCGCTAGTTTTTGGGCGATTTTCAACAATTTCAAGAACTTGTTTGTCCATAAATTTGATTTTAAGAAGAAATACTTGTATGATTAGAGTTAATGCTCGCTTACTTGTAGTTAACCTACTAGTTTTGAGCGATTATATGACAGAGTGTCTAACTCATGGTCTTTTTTGTGTCTCTTTTCATGGGGCTGTGTAATCCGTTGTTTAACGGATTTTTGCAATGGATGCATAACATATTATTGGTGACTGGTGATAATACTCTTTTAGCTGAATTTCATATGCTTTATGATGATTTTAATTTGCTCGTGTCATTTTGCCGAGTGTTTTGTGGCTACCGCTTTGAGATATCAAATGGCTTGTAATTTGTTTCTACTTTTTTTTTTTTCCATAAGTTCTACCTATTTCTTCATAATGGGTTATCTATGAAAGCTAAGTGGAATATTTACATCCGAACTATCTCAAACTTGTCCACAAGAGTTTAGGCATATAGAAAGCTGAAAATGAATAAACTCAACCGTTTTAGTTCCATACAGATAAGGGTTATATGTATGATATGCCCTTCTACTATGACGTTTTATCAAACATGCCATTCTACTATTTTTTATATCAAACATGCCCCTGTACTTTGTAAAAATGATCAAACATACCCTTTTGTTTAAATTTTCATCCAAAATACGTTAACCAAGGTTGAACTTTGGTTTGGGCGGCACAAATGTCTAAAACATTCCTAATAATTTCACTTTTAGAATTTTTTTAGTTCTTTTGTATAGCCAAATAATTCGAATAATTTCACTTTGAATAGACCCAGAAAAAATAAAACGGGGAGACAAAACTGGCATTTTCGCTCCCATTTGCCGATGTCGGTTCGTCTAAATCTCGGTTCAACCATGATTGGTGATTTTTTCAAAGGAATTTTAACATAAGGGCATGTTTGATCATTTTTTCAAATTACAGGGGCATGTTTGATATAAAAAATAATAGAGGGGCATGTTTGATCATTTTTTCAAATTACAGGGGCATGTTTGATATAAAAAATAATAGAGGGGCATGTTTGATAAAACGTCATAGTAGAGAGGCATATTATACCTATAACCCTACAGATAATTAGAAGGGTGGGAATTGAAAGTTTAAACTCTCATCAACCAAAAAATCCCAATTACTGATACTGTTCAAAAAGATATTGTGATTACTAAATTATTATGAATTAATTAATATTATCTCCATGATAGAAATTAGGTGGCAGCGGATTGAAAGTTGTTTTTGTCAAGGAAGCAGGACCGCCAAAATGCAAGAGTTAATTAACACAGCGAGAGTTGGAGTGCCACAGGGAAATCCCATCAGAAAGAGGGCATCAATAATCCAAAACCAGTGTTTGAAGTAGGCATACTAGCGTCACAGAAATGTCCTCATCTTAGAATCCATACACAGCCTTCCTTGTTCCGATCACACAACAAAAACAGAGCCAAGAATCCACCCACACATTCCCATTTCTGGTTGCTGGGGGAGAAAGAAACAGCTCCAAGCTCACCTGAAATGCGAGTCATATATAAAACTCGGCCTACGGAATTAGATAATCAGAAGAAAAAGAAGTAAAGAAAGATTTTGTTTTGGGGGGACCTTCCTCTGTTTCCTTTACTTTCTTTCCTTCTCTCTCTGTTTCGCGCCATTTGTTGAGCTAATCATCAATGGCGGATTATGGTGGCGGACACCAGCGGGAAGCCAGTAAAGGAGCGAACAGCTCTTCGATATGGAGCACTGACACCAGCGCGGTGGGTGCAATGTCGATGATGGACGAGGACGACAAGAGGGCTCTTCGTCGAGGGAAGAGGAGGACCGCGTCGGTGTACAAGGGAGAGAAGGGAGAGCTGAGCCTCCACAACCTTGGCTTGACTGAAAGGCGCGCTTTGATTGATAGCTTAGTCAAGGTGCCCGAGATTGACAATGAGAAGTTCTTGCACAAGTTGAAGGGCCGCATTGACAAGTATGTATAATGCCCTGCCGAGCTGCATTTGATTCGATTAGTTGGCATGATAATTGAAATATGTTCAAATTTTGGTTGCAGAGTTGGGATCGAGCTTCCGACCATCGAAATTCGGTTTCAGAACCTGACAGTGGAGGCAGAGGCTCGATCTGCGAGCAGAGCTCTGCCTACCATGTACAATTTTGTACTCAACATAGTAGAGGTAAGAAAGCACCTATGTACTGATGAACAACTTGAATTTCAACATAATTAATGTTGTTGTTTTGATTTGAATGCTGGACTGATGATTGTTTGTACGTTTCTCTTTGAGAAGGGGTTTTTGGGTGTCTTTCGTATCAGATCAAACAAGAAGATGAAACTTACAATCCTAAAAGGAGTGAGTGGAGTGATCAAACCATCCAGAATCACACTGTTACTTGGTCCTCCAAGTTCCGGGAAGTCCACCTTCATGTTGGCACTGGCAGGCCAACTTGACCCCGATCTTAAGGTTCGTTTGAAAAAAGACCAAAATTGTTCACCAACAGTGATACAATAGTCACGAGAAGGTCTTTGTAACTATTTTGTTGATTTTTAAAGACCACAATTTTACGTCGCGAGCATCTAATTATAGGTATATTATGAAATTACTGCCAAAATTAATAAAATTCTTGAAATGGGTGCAGAGCTCAGGTAGTGTAAGCTACAACGGTTACCAAATGAATGAGTTTGTGCCACACAGGACGGCAGCCTACATAAGCCAACACGACAATCATATCTCAGAAATGACTGTGAGAGAGACTCTAGCCTTTTCTGCCCGATGCCAGGGCGTGGGGTTCCTAAGTGGTACGTACTTAAGTGGTTCATAAAAAAAAGCCCTTGTATATGTTACAATATTAGTTTTGATGATTTAATATGAGGTTCGTGGGGTTGTTGTACTATTATAGAGATGCTTGAAGAATTGTTGAAGAGAGAAAAGGCTACCCACATTAAGCCTGATTCTGCTATTGATGTCTTCATGAAGGTAATTAAACTGCCACTAATAGCTTTGAGCAATATAATTGCTAGTAGAAGGTTGCATTTCTAATTGTATCAAAGTCACCAAATTAACATAATAATAATTATAAGGTCGCTTGTTTGTATTCGATTAGCCCCTTTACCGAGGTTACTGCAATCATATGCTTAAATCATTGGATCATATGTTATGCAATCCACAATCATTAGATGGAAATGGTGAAAATGATAATTTGATTTCTCACTTTCATGTATTTTAGGCCGCGGCATTGGAGGGTCAACAAGCTAGCGTGGTGACGGACTATGTTATAAAGGTAATCAAACAAGATTTGATCAAAGACATCTTCTTAATAGGCAAAATTTGACTTGAAGTTGAAGTCTCGCTTGCTCTTAAGAAAAAGTTGGTTGGTTTCTGCAGATTTTGGGATTGGAAGAATGTGCAGACACCGTGGTTGGGAGTATAATGATGAGAGGAATCTCTGGAGGACAAAAGAAACGTCTTACAATTGGTAATCTATAAATCTTGCCTCAAAAAGTCTTAGAGAAAACGTCTAAGTATGCATTTAAAAGAGAATTAATGACTAATCAAAGAGTATCAATAATCTTGCAGGCGAGATGCTCGTAGGACCTGCTAGAGCATTATTCATGGATGAGATATCTAATGGACTTGACGCATCAACGACATATCAGATTGTAAACTCAATGAGACAATCAACTCATATCCTAAAAGGAACTACCATCATCTCCCTCCTCCAACCGCCACCGGAGAGTTATGAACTCTTCGACGACGTGATTCTCCTCTCTGATGGGCACATTGTTTACCATGGGCCTCGAGAGGATGCCCTTGACTTCTTCCAGCACATGGGATTCAGGTGTCCGGAAAGAAAAAACGTACCTGATTTCCTGCAAGAAGTAAGTGAAGTTTGATTTTCTTAGGAAGTTAGTACCAATATATAACATTTCATTAATTTTTTCGGTATTAAACTTCAAAGAACATGGTTTTCACTCGACAGGTGATTTCCAAGAATGACCAGAAACAATACTGGGCACGAAAAGATCAAGTTTACCATTACATTACAGTTAGGGAATTTGCAGAAGCATTCAAGTCATTCACTGTTGGAGAAGAAATGAGGCATGAGCTCTCTAAGCCATTTGATAAGAAAAAAGGCCATGCAGCTGCTTTGGCTTTTAGGAGATATGGGATTCCAGAAATGCAGTTGCTAAAGGCTTGCCTTTCTAGAGAGTTCCTACTCATGAAGAAGAACTCATTTGTCTTCATTTTTAAGATCGTCCAAGTGAGTAAATACATTCTTCTTTACTAGTGTTTACCTAATGTTGTTTCCACCCTCTATTAATGAAATGGTGTATTCAACATTTTGTTGATCTGCAGCTTACAGTGATGGCACTAATTCTCATGACTTTGTTCCTTAAGACTCAAATGCATAGAGAGACTGTAATCGATGGAGTGATTTACATGGGTGCATTGTTCTTTATTGTAAGTATGATCATATTCAATGGAATGGCCGATCTGTCCATGACAGTTGCTAAGCTTCCCGTGTTCTACAAGCAACGAAACTTTGGATTCTACCCTTCATGGGCATACTCCCTTCCTTCAAGCTTCCTTCAAATACCAACCACTTTGGTGGAAGTTGCAGTCTGGGTTTCCATTACTTATTTCATGATCGGGTTTGATCCTGAGCTTTCGAGGTATGCATATTTTTAAGATCCTTGGATCACCTTTACAATTTTATTCACAAACAACTAACATCGGTGCATAAATTTTCAGGTTCCTTAAGCAATACTTCTTGCTTGTACTTGTTGGCCAGATGTCGGGTTCGTTGTTTCGCTTCCTTGCAGCTATTGGACGGAACGTGATCGTCGCTAGCACCCTCAGCTCTTTCATACTTCTAGTGCTTATGACACTAAGTGGTTTTGTCCTATCTAGAGATAAAATTAACAAGTTTTGGATATGGGGTTATTGGATCTCACCTTTCATGTACGCTGACAATGCCATCCTAGCTAATGAGTTCCTTGGAGATAATTGGCAGCAAGTATGTATTTGCTCTTCTGATAAACTGGTTTAGTCATATTTACTCTGTTATGTTCTCAATTTTTATTAACTTTCTTTATTTCAACAGGTCGCTCCCTTAAGCACAGAGCCATTAGGAACCCAAGTTCTAAAATTCCGCGGCTTCTTCACAGATCCTAATTGGTACTGGATAGGAATTGGGGCATTGTTTGGGTTCACCATATTGTTCAACATTCTTTTCGCCCTAGCCCTAACATTTCTCGATCGTGAGTGGTGTCAATGATTCCCTTTCTTAAGCATCATGCTTCAAGACAACCCCGTATTTTCATGGCATAACATATCACAATGCAATTTTATTTCCAAATTGCAGCATTTGACAAGCCTCAAGCATTGATTTCTGAAGACTCTGAGAATGATGAAGCTATTGAACTGAATAGAGCTCGTTCTTTATCACTTCAAGGAAGTTTTGGTGCAATGCATGACGGTGAGAAATTAGTACTTCCTTATGGATGGTTAATCAACTATGCATCACTATGGGTCCAACATTCGTTTAATCTCTTAGTTTCTCTCGATGGACAATGCAGAGAGTGACAATGAATCAAGCTCAAGCGATTCATGTCCAGGTTCGGAGATCACTCCTGGTAGCAATAACTGCAAAAAGAAAGGAATGGTTCTTCCTTTTGTACCGTATTCCGTCACATTTGATGAAATAACTTATGCTGTGGATGCTCCTCAGGTGAAAAACAATATGCACAAGCTTGTTTGTCCTATGTTGATTTCATATATGATCTTAAGTTAGAAGAAAAAAAAAAGAGACGATAACTAAAACTTTTTTTTGTTGCAGCATATGATAGAGAAAGGTGTTGTTAAAGATAAATTGTATCTTCTTAAAGGAATAAGTGGAGCCTTTAGGCCTGGAGTACTAACAGCTTTAATGGGAGTTACTGGTGCTGGAAAAACCACACTAATGGATGTGCTTGCCGGTAGAAAAACTCATGGATATACTCAAGGGAACATCACCATTTCCGGATATCCCAAAAAGCAAGAGACATTTGCCAGGATATCAGGATATTGTGAGCAGAATGACATCCATTCTCCATTTGTTACTGTTCATGAATCCTTGCTCTATTCAGCATGGCTTCGTTTACCGACCGAGGTTAATAGGCAAACTAGAAAGGTGAGTGTTTTTTTATCAGATGTATGTTGTTGGATTTTTTATCCAATATATGTTGTTGGAGCATTAACTTGATAATGTCTGATAAACTTATGCTTGAAATATTTGTTGCAGATGTTTGTCGAAGAAGTTATGGCACTAGTGGAACTTGATAGTTTGAGGGACTCGATAGTTGGGTTGCCCGGTGTAAATGGTCTATCTATTGAGCAACGTAAGAGATTAACCATTGCAGTTGAACTAGTGGCAAACCCCTCCATTATTTTCATGGATGAGCCAACATCAGGGTTAGACGCCAGAGCTGCTGCAATCGTTATGAGAACGGTAAGGAACACTGTCGATACTGGAAGAACAGTGGTGTGCACCATCCATCAGCCAAGTATTGATATCTTTGAGTCTTTTGACGAGGTAGGTGATTCATATTATTACCATAAAAGAAAGATCACTCTCTCATGTGGCAACCCTTAACATGATACAGTTAATTTTTTGTTGTTGAACCAATAGCTTTTCCTCCTGAAGCGTGGTGGGCAAGAAATCTATGTCGGCCCATTAGGAAAAAATTCTTGTCATTTGATCAATTATTTTGAGGTAATTGAGCAGAAGGTTATGTTCTTTAAAATCCTATATATTCTTGTACATGTATATTTGAACTTCTCGATATTGTTGTTGCTTGAACAGACAATTGACGGAGTTACTAAGATCAAAGATGGCTACAACCCTGCGACTTGGATGATGGAAGTATCCTCACCTGGACAAGAGGTTACTCTTGGAGTTGATTTTGCTGCTGTATACAAGAGATCAGACCTCTACAAGTATGAATTCTTCATACTTTACACCATTAAATTGGTTAAGGTTTCTTAATAGAAAAAATTAATGAATTGGATGTTTCTTTGTGTATTTTAGGAGAAACAAGGCCATGATCAAGGATTTAAGCAAACCTGCAGTTGCATCCAAGGACCTGCACTTTGAAACCCAATACTCTAGATCACTATTCACTCAGTGCCTAGCTTGCCTATGGAAGTTCCATTGGTCATATTTGCGAAACCAGCCATACACCGGAGTTCGCTTTCTCTTCACAACAATCATAGCTTTGCTTTTCGGAGGCATGTTTTGGGATCTAGGTGGCAAAATGTGAGTACTGACCAAACCATGCTTGTTCTTTTTCTTACTTCCAAATGGGTTTCAAAATCTCATTGCTATGAAATGTCTTAAAAATCAATGCACAGGAATAATGAACAAGATCTCTTTAACGCAATTGGTTCAATGTTCACTGCCGTCTTCTCAATTGGTATCCAAAATGCATCGGCAGTGCAACCTGTTGTGGATATTGAAAGAACAGTTTTCTATAGAGAAAGAGCTGCTGGAATGTATGCAGCCTTTCCTTACGCTGTTGCACATGTAAGAATATCCAAACCTAGATTACTTCAGAGTCGTTTATGTTAAGTACAATTGTTTATTTTTTTGTGGTTTCTTGCTTTGCAGGTATTGATTGAACTTCCATACATTCTTTTCCAATGCATTGTCTACACCTGCATGGTCTACACAATGATAGGTTTTGAGTTTACAGTGATCAAATGCTTCTGGTTCTTCTTCTTCATGTACTTCACGCTACTCTACTTCACATTCTACGGCATGATGGCTGTTTCGTTCACTCCAAACCAACATATTGGCTATATTGTCTCTACTGCATTCTATGGGCTCTGGAACATCTTTGCTGGATTCATTATCCCACGTCCTGTAAGTAACTCTCATATAATTTTTATACTTGGTCATCTACCAAAAAATCGAATTATTAATTAGAATGAGCTAGTTGATGATATGATATAAGATAAATGTCACTCAACACATCATATAATTTAAATTTGTTTTACAGAGGGCACCCATTTGGTGGAGATGGTATTATTATGCATGCCCAGTTTCATGGACATTGTATGGATTCGTGGCATCACAATATGGAGATGTGCAGGACATTCTGCGTAGTGGGTTAACGGTAGAGGCATTTGTGAAGCTCTACTTTGGATTTGAACATGACATGGTACCGATTGTTGGTGCGGTGGTTGTTGGGTTTGGCGTCATGTTCATATTTATTTTTGCCACTTGTATCATGATGCTCAATTTTCAAAAGAGGTGATAGAGAGAGGCAAATGTTCCCTTTCTCTCTTTTTTTTTGTTTTTTATTATTTTCCATATTTATTTTTGGGAAGTGAGGGTTCGATGTGAGAATCTCATTAATGTATGAGCGAAATCTTGGTTCTATTATTAATGATTCATTAATCGCAATTTCTTTGTAAGTTTTGTTTTTGTGATGAGAAAAAAGGAACACACAAACAAGTAAGTAAAAAGCAAGAAAAAAGAACATCTTGTTTATCATTCGAAGACATTTCTATTTTTCATTCTCCATTTCATTAATTAATTTGCATTTGTTCTCTTATTATTATTAGGCAAAATACACCTTGATAGCCATAAGTATGCACTTTGTGACTATAATAACCAAAATTTGAAAAATACACAAATATAGCCACACTATTGAAATTAGTATGACAAATTTAACCATTTCCGTAAGAAATTTTAACACCATTACTCTTCACATCCATAATGTTAAGATGATGCTGAGGTGGATGCCACCTCAGATCACACATCAGATCCAACTAAGCTTGTCATGACACTTGGATGCCACCTCATATTAAATTAAAAAAAAAACTAAAATATATTTTCTGGGGACGTATTCAACTAGGGTAAAATACCTTGGGTACACTAAAGTATGAGAATTGGGGGAGTTATACCACTTAAGTTTGAATAGGACGTCGGGTACCACTGAACTCTATTATATGTGCACCCGGTACCACTCAAGTTTACTACTAAGTGCGTTCCGTTAAAGTTGACAGAATATTCTTGGAATATTCTATTTTCTAAATTACAGAAATGGTCCTTCTACTTCTTATTATTGTAAAAAAATCCTTTAGACTTATGAAAAACATCATTTTTTATTGTTTAGTTGGAATCTTCTTTTAAATTATTATTATGTGTTCTAATAATTGAATTACTCTCTGAAGAAATATATTCTATGAATTTTATCACGATATAAATAATCTGAGGATGTTATATTTAGTTCACTTACATCATATTGATGTTGTCTAATTTTTCATTTAAATCTCCTTGTAGTTCTATACTATTATATTCTTGATGTTCCATATTAGTTAAATTTACTATTTCTAATTCTTTTCCTATAGTCATATTTTCTTTTCAATATTTGAAACTGAATGTTGTAGCTTTTCTAGTTTACTTATTACTTGGTTATTTTCTGTCTCATTTCGTTCTAGTTTTTTTCTTTTAATGAAATATGTTTAATTTTCAAATTGTGTTTCATTTATCCTTTTTTGGTCTTGATTGTAACATCTCAAACAAAAACAAAAGAATAAATAAAATAGAAGCGGAAATCAATTTCTTCTACAATAAACCATAAATTTACGATCGAGATTCTACATTGTGGAAATTTTGTTGATGGGAGAAGAGGTAATAGGAAGCAATAATAATAATCGTAAGAAATTAATATTATGTGTATGAAAATATAATTAAAAAGAAAAGGAATTGGGAAAAAAGATAGATGTACTGTGGCAGCAGGGATTTGAACCTGCCACCTATTGCTTTCTAAACATACTGATCTCCACCAAGCTACACACCATTTCGTGTACAAAGGTCCTTCAGTCTTATATATTAATAATTGCGTACTACTGTATGAAACCAACAACTTAACGACTACGCTAATTGCGATTTAGTGAACGGAAACCCCAATTAATTTAAACACTTATTTTACTGTTGTATGCGGATAGCTATGGTGCAAGCGGTGGTTAACGTTGGAACTTGGGTCCCCTCTTATCAATACCGCTGCAAGATAGAAGGCGGTCTCAGAGATCGAATGCTGGCTACAGCTGCTGGGAAGTTAATGAGAGAGTGAGAGGGAGGCAGAACGGGAGTTAAAAAGCTCCCTTCACTTCATCGTCCCTTTTAGCACCCGCAGCTAGATGGAAAGAAAGAAAGGTAACCAGAGTAAAATAGTGGCGTCGAAAGGTTTGGTCCGGGCCACTGAACGCCCAGAAACCTTTCCAGGGAGTTGGAATCGCGTTGGGAGGTGGTGAGAGCTCACCGGAGCTTCCGACGCCGACGTCGGCATCGCCAACTGCGACGATAATTTCGAAACTTAGTACCGATGCATAGAGCTTGTCTCCAGGAGCAGTGGCGTAGCCAGAATTTTATGTAAGGGTGTGCATGAAAATAATTTTTGAACAATAACTCATGATGCGATTGCTTGTTTGATATAATAAAATTATTTTAAAACTACATAATTGTCCAAACTACAAAGATTTGCTCTTAATATTATCCCACCAAATAATCATTCACAAATTTTTGAATTAAGTCGAAGGCTGGTCAATCGTTTCATTGCAAAAAACTTTATATCGATATGTATTTTTTGGTGTTGATAATATCAACATGTATATTTACAAAAGGTAGTAGCAAATTAAACCAAGTTTCACAAGCAAATATATTGATGAGAACCAATTTTCTCTTCCGACTATCGTTGGCATAAGAAGTTCAATGATTTCCTCTAATAATTTGCACCCTCTTATTCATTTTGATAAATTAGACTATATTAATATAGAAATTCGTAGGTAGAATTAATTTATATAATTAATTGAGATTGAATTGTAAAAAATTGACCATTGACATTGAGATTTGTGGTTCAAATTTCATTATGAGTAATATTTACTCAACTAAGTTTTGGAAGTGTTCCCCTAAATCAAGGGTGTGCCATGGCACCTCCTTCCAACCTTGTAGCTCCGCCCCTGTCCAGGAGCATCACGGAGTCGACGGAATCGAATTCTGAGCTCAAACGAGAGAGAAACGAGGTTCGAAAGTCTGTGCGTATAATTGTACGATTTTTAAGTTCTGGAACTGTATCAGGCAGTTCGAAAATATAGAGTACTGTTATGTAATTTGTCGTACTAATTAGTAATCGGCTCGCAGTTTCTTCGTTTGACGTCCAAACGACGAACCGTTTGAGCCTACTCGACCATAGGAACGAGGAGAATTTTATAGAGTCAATCTCTGGAATTTTAGAACTTAATTCCCGACTTGGAATCGGCTAAATTAAGGTGTGGGGATTAAGAGGACCTTAATTATTGCATCGATTATTTATCCTTGATTTGCATATTTTGATGGATGGATTGGTTTGGTTGATGACTTGGTTGCTGATATGATTATTTGGTGATTAATCTCTATTGTTGTGGATTTTACGGCGTATGTATCGGTATTTGACAAGTTTCACCGTAAAAATGAATAGTTGGGTTTATTGAGTTTAAAACTGATATAAGAGATTGTTGTTTGTCTAAAATGATGTTGGGTCAGATTGAGCAGAAGATTTCACTTGAAAATGGTTTTCGGATTAAAAACATCATAAAGATGAATTTTACGGAAAGCTCGGTAAAAACGTGTTTTATTTATCTTTAAGATTTTGATCACTTTAAAATGGTTAGTGTGGATGGTTAAATGGGTTTTGGTCTGGAAAGGGTAAATTAGACAGTTGGTGGAGTTTTTATCTTTAAAATGGTAAAAACGAACTTAATATGAGATTTGCGGTAAATACCGAGTGTAATATTATTTTCATGGTTTTGAGCTATTGAAAAATATAAAAACTGGACAGACCTATTTTAGGATGATAAATGGAGGTTCTTGTATTTTTGGGAGATTTTTGGAATTACTGTTTTGTGGGAATTTAAGTTACCGTAAAATAAGGATTAATACGAGATTTTTTATATTTTATTGTCTAAATTAATTTTTATGACCATAGCTGGATTAAATGGTTTTTGGGTCAATAAATTCATTTACATAAACTTTGTGAGGATTTTAATGAAGGAAAGTGAATTTTGAGTTAAGGATATTTTTAACCGCAACCGGGTTATTTATAATTATTTGCGTTGGCGCTATTTCGTGAAATTGTTGATGAATTTTGGATGAGGAATGGTGACATGGTACTGCTGAGTAGATTTACTGGAGAATGAAATGATTTATGTGATTCGGTATTGGATGATGAAATAGTTGATTTTTTTTGAAACGTCGAGTTGATAATCGACAGGAACTATATATATGGACTGGTCAATCTGTGAGACTACATTGATTCCGGATTGATTGTGATGGATGAGAAAAATGGAAATAGTTTGATTCGTGATCATATTAATTCACGTAGACATAGAAAGGGCCTGCACTTACCCTCGCCCCTTGAGAGTGGGTAGATTTAGCTCGCTTATGCGATTGAGTGTTGTGGTTGCATGAGCACCACGAATGAGTGTTGTGGTTAAAAACCACGGATTGAGTGTTGTGGTTGCATGAGCACCACGGATTGAGTGTTGTGGTTGCATGAGCACCACGGATGATGATTTGCTCGAGCGAGGGTAAGTGTATGGTGACCTTGGCGCCATTAATAATTAACCGGAATTTTCATATCATGCATTGATTATGTGTTAGTGAAATTATGTGATTATCTTATTGGATAAATTGATTTGGTGATGATGAGTTGGTGGATTCGATAATTTGATCGATAATTTATTTATGATGATTTAAGATGGCATCTAGAGTACTAAATTACGATTGATTGCGACTGTTTGATTAGCTGATTGGGGTCCCGAAACTAGGTCGTGGGAAAGATCCACACACACAGCTTAGTTGCTGACCCACTTCTGTTCAGTTTCTTACAGGTTCGAATGATTTGAGAGGAACTCTGGCACTGCACAATGATCGATGGAGGATTGATTTTGAAGTTTTCCCAGATTTTGAAATAATTCTCATTTATGTTTTATGAGTCGATGATTTGGGTATTGCATAGTAGATAGTACCGTAATGAGCATAGTAGTGAATGACAATCTGATTTGGTTTACCTAAAATAAATGAACTAGATCGAGTTGATGTTTGGAATATGATGAGTAATTTGAGAATGGATTGTTGTGATTTTGGATCAAAATAATGTAGGTATGTATATTACTAGTGCTAAATAGTCAAGTTTTTGCGTAACCCCCAATAGAGATTCCTCTTTGCGTGTGAACCATTGGTTCAACCCATGAATTTTAGGGTGGGGTGTTACATTGATGTATTAATTATCAATAAGATTTTAGTAGTGCTTTTAACTGAATTATGAGTTTAAATAGATCTTCTAATATTGATTTTAATTATAGATTATAATCTTTTAGTATATTTAATATTCCTTCTTGATATGCATTTATTATTTTTACTATTTTATCTATTATATTGAAAAAATTTCATTAGCAATTCTAGTAGTACTAATAATAATAATCCAGCTGCAACGCTAAAAAGGGTTTCATTTATCCTTCTCTTATTTGTTTTCTATGTTATTGCTACTTCTTCTCTCGGAACTATTATTTTTTTCTTCCAAATTTCATTAACGTTAAAAAGGGTTGGTCATCTACGTAATGGCGCATCATTTTCGTTCACAATTACTATCATTTGTAATTAGCTTAAAATTTGATTTATGGAGGCGTTATTTTTTATAAAGAAAGTTAACATGTAATTATTATTTAAAGTTAAAAAGTAGTATTAGACATGGCAAAACACCCAAATAACAAGTTTTGTTGGTTGCAAAATAATTTTGTTTATGTAGTTGGTTTTATTAGAATAGAAAACAAACTAACGGAACATATTACATGTAAGGGTAAAATGATAACATTATACAAATAGCGCATTTAAAAATGACTCATCTAAAAACTTTTAAACAAACAATTCATTTGTACTACGCACATTTTCAAATGTCTACATTTCTTAAATGCCTACATTTAGACAAATGACTCGTTTTGTAAATGCTTCATGCAAACAACCCCTTAAAGTATAAAGTATAGTTAAATTTCTCGTACTACAAATGTTTCACATTGTCTACGAAATGCCCACAATTTATCTGGGCTTGTCTGTCCAGATAGGTTATTTATGGACAGTATAGTGGAATACTCTTCGTGTAATGTGGGATATGCTATATGGACGATAACATGATGTCAAGTTGAAAAATGTGGCAAATATTCATAATCCAGTGGCACTGGGTCGATCAAGGATCTCAATGCGCTGCATTGTGGCCATCACCTCTAGATTGTAAAATAGAGTGAATTGTAAGTTTGGTAACTAGAATTACTAAAATGTTTCACTTTCTTCACTAAAATTAGTTTATTCCCTTTATGGTCACTAAAATTAGTTCAACAATTTAAGTTTGGTCACTCTCTGTTAGTCTCTGTTAACTTTCGACGATGTGGCAGACAACTTAAATAGTTGACCGTTAAATGTGTGGTGTGGCAATTAAAAAATTAATCTTTTTATAATTTCCACCTCGGTAAATTAAAATAATAAATAAAATATAAATATTATAATTTCTACTCCGCTCCACTCTTCAGCAAAGCCTGCAAGTGCTACTAGACCGGCCGCGTCGACACCCTCCGCAATGTCCCCGGCGGCGGCTGCAGGACGAACAAGCGTCTCTCCTCCATTGGCAGTCGCAGACTCGCAGTAACTCTTCCCTCCCTCGTCCACCAACTTCCTCCTCGGTCGTGATGAGGGAAAACCCTAGCAGCAGCAGCCGCCACCAGTTCCAAATCATCAAATAACCAGCGACAGCGGGTGCCTTTTCAGACGACGGTGGCGCGACCCTCCTAATAATAATAATCCAGCTGCAACGACGGACACGATTCTTTTTCCGACAATGGCGACCTTGTTGGCGTCCACCCTAAACAACAAGTTCTCAGCCGCTTTAATTTACAAATGGGTAGAATCATCATCCCCCTACAAATGGGTATCAAAGAAATACCCAAATTTACACGATGTCAAGGAGAAAGTTGTTCGCTTTAATTTACAGTGTAGTATACTAACCTTGTTTCTGCATCTCAAAGGTTCTATCTTTAAACGGCTGAAACTGCAAGAACTGGAAATTGAGATCTATAAGTCTAAACCATGCATCGAATATCCTCCCGCTAGCCGGCTAGATGGTGGCTGCACTTGAAGCGAAATTGGCGTCGTGGGTGAACATCATCATTGTGGAGGGTGACTGCTTCTTATTCTCGACGAGTTTGCTCAGCAGAAAGCTGGTTGACTCGTCCCGAATATCACAATAAAATTTTAAATTAAGGCCTAAGTATAAACCTTAATTGGGTGAAATATAGGGCAAGTATGTTTAAATGTCAATCCAGGCTGATCCATGTACCCCTACTTTGATTTTTTGTAACATTATCTAGCGATTGGTTTTGGTGACAACAACGATCTATAGCTAAAACGTTTGGAAAAGTAAATGAATTTGACACTAATTGAGAAGGCTTCACCAGGGTGTTGCTCCCCCTAGCTAGGAATTATGACTTGTCGGATCTAATAAACACGTGTGGTAAGGAGGTTGTAAACCATAGGGAAGTGCAACAAGTGGACAAACGCCACTCTCTCGGTCAATAGGTCAAGGGAATTCGATTCAAGCCACCAAAGTAGCTCTCGTGACCTATTGACTAAGGGTTGTCAAGACTTCACCCTCGAATCGGAGTTCGGACGGCCAAATTACAACCAACCCTAGGTGCTAATACGAACAAAGAGGGTTTCCCTACATTAACCTAGATAGGAGACAGAATTTGCCTAAGAAAATCCAGCTTTACAAGCCTCTTTTAAAGAAAGGGGGTTTTCTCTCTACCTAGGTTAGAATGACAAATAGAAGCAAACACATAACACAATCTTTCATGAAAATACCTCCAAATTCATATTAAAACACATCCACACATAAATCATTCAATCCATACAAACATTCACATAATTGTAGCTAGGGTTTACAAACACCCAAGTGAAATAAGGAACTACTCCATGCTAAAAGAAGGGGAAACACAAGAGAGAAGAAAGCAAACCATCATGGAGATACTAGCCTTGCTCCTTGTGTTGAAGAGATCCTCCTTTGGGGAAGGAATTCCCAAAACTTCGCTTGAAGATAAAACCCTAACTTCTTCTCTTCTTTGGTTCGTCACTTTCTCACTCTAGAAATCTGAAGAAGTTTCTCACACTAGGTGTCTCCTCATTTCTCATTCAGCTCAAACCTCTTTTTATACCCAGGTCTGGCTCACATCACGATCCCAGTTCACGGTTGTGAACTCAACGCGCTGCATCAATAATCCAGTTCACGGTCTACGGCTTGGGTTTGAGTCTAGTGAAAGCAAAAGTGTCCCTGGATGCCTGCGGTTCACAGTTTACGGCTCCGGTTCACGGTCGCCCTGACCATGAACTAACTGCTTCCACCGTGATCAGCTATTGCCTCCATCCTTTGACCCGATTTTTCGCCTTTTTGCCCAACTTTTGACTCCAGGGCTGGTTCACCTGGTATAGACTGAAATGCACAAAATCGAGCAAAACCCAGCGTAAAACCAAACCTCCCGGAGTAAAAATGCCTCAAACAACTAGGAAAACCGGGGGTACAAAGTGTACAATTAAGACTGAATCACTAGTTAGGCTCAAGCTCCCCGAGTCACAGATGTGGAATCAGAGAAGGCGATGGCTGGAGAGGGAAGTGGAGCGGAAATTATAACTATAATATTTATGTTTTATTTATTTTTTAATTTACTGTGGTAGTGAGGTGGAAATTATAAGAAGATTAAATTTTATTTTTATAATTTTTAATTGCCACATCACACATTTAACGGTCAACTATCAAAGTTGACTGCCACATTTGCAAAAATTAACGGAGACTAACAGAGAGACCAAATTTGAACTGTTGAACTAATTTAGTGACCATGAATAGAATAAACTTATTTTAGTGACAAACTTGAAACATTTTAGTAATTCTAGTGACCAAACTTGCAATTTACCGTTCTAAAATATATCTATTTCAAATCCTGAATTTTGATATTTAACGAGTAAGATTTAAACATCAGTTTCACCATCAACATATTATTATTTTGTTCCTGTAAGTGCAGGATGACACTAATTAAATCCCAACTCTAAGCCTTTTGCTATCACAAAACGAAAATACTAGGTACCTAGCTAGGTAATTCAGTACTGACATGCATGATGTAATTTACCCTACATTAGCAATTACCAAGAAAATATCAATACAGAGGAAACCCAAGCTGGAAGATGAACACCCTGTCCCAGCTGGTAATCGAGCAACCTCCATTTACCCACCAGACAACTAACTAAAATCCATCATCTTCACCACTAACAGCCTAGCCTAAATACAGTGTTCCAAAATTGGTGAGAAAGCACGCATGCATGCATAGACTCATATAATGGAACATATATATCATCTCCTACGATTTCATATATATTATTATTATATATATAGTAGCTTGTACGTATAACGTACAACGTACAAGTACTTAGAGATCATACCAACGAAACCCTACTTGACCACCTACTCCCAACTTCAGCTCCAGCTCCACCATACCACTACTCATGTTCCCACCACTATTACCACCTCCGCCGCCGCCGGCAGAGCTGGTCATGACGTCGTGATGACTATTACCGCCACAGCTGCTGCTACCGAACAGCTGAGCAGTTGACGTCACCACCGCGCACTTGTTGTTGCTGCTGTGATGGCCAGCGCCGCCGTTCTTGCTGCTCCGCTTCCTGATCTTGGTCGGCGCGGGGACGGCAGCAGGGGAGGGGACTAACGGTTCGGGGATGACGGAAGGGATGTCGAAGTTGGTCTTGGCTTTGGCCCCTCTCAGCTTCCGAGCGGCGGAGTCGTAGGCACGCGCCGCCTCCTCCGCCGTGTCGAACGTCCCCAGCCAGTGGCGGCACCGCCCTATCCTGTCCCGTATCTCCGCCGACCACCGACCCCACGCCCGCTTCCTCACCCCTCGGAAGCTCCTCGCCGCCGGGTGGTGCTGGGGGCCGTCGGCGGCGGCGCGTGTGCTGTTGATGCTCATCGCCCGGTTCCTGTAGCTGGTACCGTACAAGACCTCCTCGCCCACGACGGCAGCTATTCCCTCCAGGACAGGCGAGGCCGACATTTGAGTTCCGGCGGGCGGCGGAGATAAGCTGGAAGACATGATATCCCGCCGAGAAATTTGTTGTTTTGTTGTGTTGGTGATTTTAGCGTAGCTGTTTTGTTGTCGTCACTCTTTTTAATATGTGGGAGAGAAAGACGGAGAGATCCTTTTGCAAGAACCGGTTCCCCCAGGTTGATCTGAATTTATAGGGGGTCAGAGAATTCCATAAAATAATGTTCTTTATTCAAAATTATATTCTTCGTGGAATCTTTTTCTTTTGGAGTTATTTGCCTTTTTCTTATTTTCCCATATTTTATCTAATTACAACATTTTAACAATGGTTTTTTTGTCCTTTGTAATTAATCACTGTTTTCCCCCATATTTCAGGTACTTACAATATTTTGATTGTTTTCAAATCCAACACTTTATTAGTCCTTTCGGAGACATTCGATAAAATTGGAACGATATAGAGAAGAAGATTAACATGATCCATGTGCAAGAATGATGCACATAAATCGAGAAATTCAGCTCGTTTGCGACATGTAACGATTTTGGATTTGAGTTAAAATGATTCATGTGCAAGAACGATACAGAGAAGATTCACACGTTTTATGCATTTTTTTTTATATTGTTGGCTTACTCACCTCATTCGCGACATGTAATGATTTTGGATTTGAGTTAAAATATGTTGACAATTAGTGGGAAAATTAAATTTTATGGATATGGATATTTAGTTACAATGGTTTTAATAAATTCATGGTGAAGGTAGTAATAAGTAATAACTAATAAGGTGGTATATATATGGGAAAAGAAAACTAGTGGAAAGTAAGTAATCAATATTTCTTTCCTGTCGAACGATGGAGGAGACGGTATGCTGTCATGTAAGCGGAGCAGGGCTAGTGATATCCCCCGACACTCTGCAGATCATAACGTCAGACACAGTGAATTAGCCATATATGTACTCAACTGAAACCTTATATACATTGTGTTGTACGCTTCCTTGAGTTTAATATTACTATATATTTATATGTGTAGTGATCTTCTTTTCCACCTCAAGTTGTTCCCAATTTTGCTATACATTTTGTATAGGCAAAATACACTTGTATAGGGGTGAACAAACACACCCGCAAACCGACCCACCCGTCCAATCCGAACCAACCCACCCGTATTTATCGCTAAAACGAAAGTTTTGGGTTGAGTGAGGGTTTTCTTTTGTACAACCCGCCTCTTTTGGGTTGGGTTTAGATTTTGGATTACAAAACCCGTAGAACCCGACCCAACCCGTGTTCCAACTATTAGTATGAGTTCGGATCTAAAAAATATTTATGTAGTATATAGTCATATACTTATGAGAAAATTAAGATATTTCGCCATGTTTTTCTCTCATGATCTCCCTAATCTAATGCATTCTTCAACTTAAAGTTTAGACATAAATTGAATATAGTAATGATTCACGTAATCCTTTTTCTTGTGTACAATTTTAATAGAATAACATATGATGGATGCGTTTGTTTATAAAATTTTTAGCCTATTTCAACAAATATCGTGAAAAAAAACAAGACAGATGTTGAAATTGTTTAAATTTTACTAAAATTTAAACAACATTTGTAAATTTTCATACCTTTCACCTTGGTTCATTCGTTTAAAGTTTTAATTAGTTATAAAATATTTTTATGATGTAGAATAATTATATATTTTATGTTGGGTTGGGTTTTTACTTAAAAATATCGCCAACCCGACCCAACCCAATTAGAAACAAACCGTAGGGTTTAAAACTTTTTGAGTGGGTTTGGGTTTGATATTTCCCAAACCGTAGTGCATGGGTCGGGTGATTAAAATGACTAAACCCGAACCACCCGACCCATGTACACCCCTACTTGCATAGCCAAAACTTTCACCTTTGTGCCACTTATAGCCACATTTGGCGAAATACCACTAATAACCACTTCCGTCCGATTCTTTAACGCTGTTAACGTTAAGTGTGACTGGGCAAATGAAAGGGCTTACGTGTCAAGCCTGCGTTTCACGTGGATAAAAAAAAACAGAATCCCTAATTTTACCCTCCTCTCCGTCTCTCTCTCTCTACTCTCGCCTCTCTTCCTCTTCGCCCCCAATCAGCCGACACCGCCACCGTCTCTACCCCCGAATCACCTCCCCTCGCCGCCGCAGCGACGCCAATTTCGCCTCCATTATCCGCGCGAACCCCCTGATTTCCGACTCCAGCAACGACAACAACAACATTCCGGGCGACGAAGCACCGGCCAAGATTGACGAGTTCGACAACCTGGAGGACCAGACCGACACCGCCGCCGCCGTCAACGAAGACGAACAGGACGACGAGCAAGCCCAATCCCGAATCAAGCCCACCATCTCCACATCGGGATATTACATCGACCACGTTACTGGATCCCAACTTCAAGTGCGCTGCTTCCAAAGTCGAATCCTCCGGCGGCGGCGGTGGGTTCAACTGCGATATGTCTCGTACGAGAGCCTACAGCTTAGCAGCCGGAGGTAGCGGCGGTGGAAGCAAGGTGAGCAATAAACCTAATTGCTTTATGAGACTAGTGAGAGAGAGAAGGGGCAAGTCCCCCACCGCAAAACCAAATCCCCCCATCCCCAAATAGCTAAACCCAATCCGAAAATCTAAATTCCATCCCCCAATTTGCAGCTCCACAAAAAACCCCTCCAATTAGTCGCTCAACCAACTTCCCTTATCTCTGTATTTTTTCTGGGTATTGCTCAAGTTCAACCTTCCAACCCATGTAGATTGAATATAGGTCAGAAAGAATTGGGTTTTTGAGGTGTGGTCGTTTTCTGAAAAGAGATGGGGAAGAAGGAAGACTCGTGCGATCAGGTAAATGGGGAAAGTGTTAAAAAAATTTAAATAATAAATATCTTATTAAGATGACGTGTCAATTTTTGCTTAGTTGTCAATGACGTGGCTGATGATTTGGCGCCTCGTCAGCCGACCGTCAAATAAGTTGACGGAGTTATTAACACCGTCATAGTTTCTAACGGAAATGGCTATATCTGGCACGCAACATTTTTCAAAAGTGGTTATTAGTGGTATTTCGCCAAATGTGGCTATAAGTGGCACAAAGCTGAAAGTTTTGGCTATGCAAGTGTATTTTGCCTTTTATATATGATACATCTCAACACATGCTAATATCATCAAATCGAATTGCAACGATTTAAATCGTTGAATAGGCTTTTGTTTCGTTCATTTTATAAAATAATTATTGTTTTTGTGACAACAAAAGTTGGCAACCCAACAAAAAGTTATCCAAAAACGGTGAAATGACTGTAGGTATCTTTCTTGTTGTTTTCAAAAACGGTTTCTTGTAGAATCCTATCAATTACTATAATAATTTAATTCAAATGAGTCTGATTAAATCTCACTAGATCCACTTTTTACATATTGTCTCTCTCCATTTTCGCATAATAACTCATTCCCAAACCTTATTGTCAATATTATTTTCATATCTTTTTCTCCCTCAGTTTTGCTAATAACTCGTCATGCCACACTTTGTTAGAGATATAGTATAGGACTACAAATATAAGTTTGTTGTTTTGTAGATAGTTATGAGTAATTTGTAGTTTATTGGTACTAGTAGTGACGGAGGGAGAGTATAAGAGGGTGGGTGGCACCCACCCTGGTTCAGATGGAATATGGTTAAATTAAGTACAATAGTTAGTCGATACCAAAAATTAGGAACGTCTTATTGAGAATAGTTTATCGAAACGTGTTGTGCTTGAATCTTTGCGACGTCATTTCTTAAGCGCATGGTATTTTGATTTGTGAAACTTCCAACAACTCGATTTATTGATATTAAACGATTCTTAACAAAGAACATCATTTGAACGAACGACTAATTAAATCATGAATTATTATTTTGTGTAAGATTCATTATTATACTTCTCTCAAAAACTCGAGTTGTTGATTCTAATTGTTCTTTACAAGGAACACCATTAAAATTTAAAAGAGAACGGCTAACTAAATCATTAATAATTATTTGGTACACAGGGTGATAAATATGATAGTTTCGACTACTACCGTATTTTAATTTACCAAAAAATTTCAATATAAAATTATATCATGAATTATTAGCAAAGTTAACAAAAGCTATTTTATCATGTGTATTTTTCTTCGAAATGGACCCACTTAAACGAAATCCTGGCTACGCCACTGGGTACTAGTAGTAATTTGGTTACATATATGTAAAAGGCTGTACAGTAGAGAATTATCACCACTTACTCTTTTTGTCTAATGAGAATGATCACTACTTAATCTTTTTGTCTAATGAGAGACCAAGTATTCATCCTCCGCAAACCCTAATTCATGAAGCTAACTCACTATTCCTCCTGTTATTTTCTTAATTTTGTCTTCTTCATCTCTGCTTTCAATATTGATACTAAACGGGATCTAATAAAATTTGCGATATTCAATATTGATTTTTCAGAATTTCTTTTGGTAATAATGATTTTTCATAATTATCATTTATCAACCAAACATGTTTCTGTTTTTTCAATTTTATTATGGTGTTATCAGTTGTGGTTGTACCTAACTCCTCTATTAGCACAACAATACTGAATCAGTACGAAAACAAAACAGTACGAAACAAGCCCTTGCTTACTGTAGTAGTACTTCAACGCGAGGTAAAAAGCGATTTACCGCTTACTTAGGACATTTTCCTATAGTAGCTAGAAGAAGGAAGGAAGAAAGAAGGCCGAAGCAAACTTTTAACTGACACCAGATGACGGACGGACGGAAAGAGATATCAGAATAACAGCAACTCATTGGATCGTCATGGTGGCGTCAACGGACGTGATTGTTTGACTGAGGACAACAAGCTGCTGCATGTGGGGCCCAACTGTTTCCACGTCAGACGACGTACGTCTCTCGTCTCGTGCTTATATATGATACAAAATCCACTGTTGCGGGATACGGAGGGCATAGATTCAGTGTTGCTGGGGCGCACTGCAGTAACCGTGTGCGAGCATGCAACGGACCGCCGTACAATAGCCAGCAGTAAGCGAAATGAAGGGTATGATGACGACCGTAACTGTACTCTACTGTTCATATTTTGGGTACGGGTTGCATGGTGTGGCATATACGTAATAAAGGGATTCAAATCATCATGTCAATCAAGGCCAAATTAATTATATTTGCTTCTTTCTTTCGTTGTAATTAGTAAGTACAATTCATTTTCTTTCTGATGATGATAGATGGATGATTGAATGGTCTTTTCTGTCTTTGAGAGAAAGATTTTGAGTGGGGGGATAGGCAGCAAGATCTTTGCGATTAAATGATGATTCGACTGTAATCTTCTCTAGGTTGTGTCAGGCAGGCAAGTTTTGCCTGGACGATAGAAAAAGATTTGTATTTATTTGGGTAGTATGGTATCTATCTTATTTATAGAGAGGGTTACTATTTGTCGCACGTGTCATTACTATTTGTCGTCCGTAAATTAAATTAAAAATATAATTTTGCCGTCTAAATTTTCTTTATATTCTATTCTTTGGTTTGGTTTTTTAAACTACCTACACACCACCCGACCACCAACCCCCCACAACCACATAGCCGGAGTCACGGCCACCGGACGGCAGTCGTACCACATCGTCGAACCAGCGAATCAGGTAAACCCCTTGCAATATTGGTCACTTCCTGTATTTTGCCCCGTCCGACCGTCGAAGGCGGACCCCGTCCGATCGTCGGAGGCGGATCCCGTCAGACTGCCAGCTGTGGACGGGGTCCGACGCCGGCGAGCGGACGGCGACCGCCGACGGTGTCTTATTTTTTTTATACATATTATTAATTCTAGAGCTAATAATTTATATTTAATTTATTGCTTTTATTTTTATTTTACATAGTTAAATTCGTATGTAGTTTGAATTAAGCGATTGTATTTTTTGTAGCGCTAATTAGTTTATTGTGCTTAGATTTAATTCGTAGCGCTAAAGAAGTTTAATAATTTATATTTAAATAATTTTATTATCATCAAATTATCGTTATTTTGTAGAGTTAATTAAATTATTGCATTTAGTTTAATTTTGTAGAGTCAATTGAAGCATAATTAGTTTAATTAAGCGATTGTGTTTTGTTGTAGCGCTAATTAGTTTATTGTGTTTAGATTTAATTCGTAGAGCTAATTTGGTTTAATAATTTATATTTAATTTATTTTTTTATCGTCAAATTATCGTCATTTTTTAGAGTTAGTTAAATTATTGCATTTAGTTTAATTTTGTAGAATCAATTGAAGCACAATTAGTTTAATTAAGTGATTTTATTTTGTTATAGCGCTAATTAGTTTATTGTGTTTAGATTTAATTCGTAGAGCTAATTTGGTTAAATAATTTATATTTAATTAAATTTCTTATCTTCAAATTATCGTTATTTTGTAGAGTTAATTAAATTATTGCATTTAGTTTAATTTTCTAGAATCATATAATTTATACCTTTCTAACGAGTCGTAAAATCATAATTGCAAGTGGACATGGCTTACAATGTTGAACTAATTGGTGATTACACAGACAATATTCTCAATGACGTCCGATATGACAATTTCGAAGATGCTGTAACAGTGACCAAAAACATCGCGATGTCTCTTGGTTTCTTTCTAACTAAGGGATCGATGAAGCCACGTGAGTTGCGCGACAAAAGAGTATTGGGTATGTGTTATATGTATTGCGACAGATGCAGTAGGGAGAGGAAGTCATACAAGCAGGATCCTTCCAATGAGAGTCGTGGCAATACAAGTTCAAAAGGATCTAATTGCATGTTCAAGGTTAAAATCAAAGAACTACTGGTTGATTCAAATGCTCTTGATGGACCTACATTCTGAGAGATACAAGCAGTGATGGAGCAAGAAACCGGTTTAAGGCATGGGTATCACAATCATGAGAAGATGCTTTATCCGCAGGGCCACAGTCAAATGATTAAATTGAGTCATGAGGATAAAGAATCTCTGAAGCAGATGAGAGATGTTGGGGTACCTATGTTGCAACGGAAGCAGACAATAAACAAGCAGAAGGGTGACAAAGGGCATCACACCAAAAGGCAAATGTATAACCTCGGGTCCAAGTCTAGGAAAGACGAGATGGGAGAGATGAATGCAGTGCAGTATGCGTTGCAAGGACGATAACGACGTGCTTACACATCTTTTTTTGCCCATCCAACTTCCATCCAGATGTTGAAGGCTTGGTCGTACGTGATTCTGATCGACTCAACGTATAAGACCAATGCATATAAAATGTCGTGGGTGGAGGTCGTAGGTGCTACTCTCGTTGGGAAGACTTTCAACATATGCTGTGCTCTCATGAAGGATGAGACAAAAGAGTCGTATCATTGGCTGTTGGAGTGCATACAACAATTGCTCCATCCACGCGTGCCCACTTTCATCGTCACCGACCATGAAGGTGGACTACTTGCTACGGTTTCTGTGGTCTTCCCCCGCACCCCGCATTTGCTATGTGTTTGGCACATCAACACTAATGTGCAGAAGAAGTTTTTGGAAATATTTGGGAAGGACATGATGGATTTGTTCAATGAGGCTTACGATCAATATTGGTGTCCTGTGCTTTATTCTTGGTCTGAACAAGGTATGTTGGCCGCGTTTGGCGCATTAGGGCAAGATGGGGCAATTGGATTTTGGATTGGATTTTTGCAGGTTTTAGAAAAGGAGAATTGGATTTTGGATCCCAAACATCCATAAATGAAAATCCAAAATGGTTTCTTTTAAAAGCACGTTGACTCGATAATATATTTCAATCATATGTCATAGACTCAATTGTTACCGTTGTAGAAATAATTTGTATTTATACTTATCATTTTATTTATGACTAATTTAACTTGATTTCAATTTTTCATTTATGATCCAAAATTGTGATGATATTAATTTTTTGGTCTTAAGGAAATATTATCTATGTTTCCTATATTTGTAAAGAATTATTTATGAACTATCTATATCGAGATGTTTTTTTCCCCCCAATTTTTAGGTAAAAATATTCTGGGAATGAATTATTTATGAAAGTCAACTATACTACCATTGCATGTTAAATTTGAATGTAATTCTCTTTTAATTTGTGATCTTTGTATCGAGTCTTGCAATGCATGTATGATACTACAGGAACTTTTTATTTCAATTATCAAATAATCAAGCACAGTTTTTCCTAATCAGAGATCAAATTTTATTCTCACAAGTTGGGCTGCAACTTTCGTTTTTGTTCTTTTTTTTTATACAAAAGATATCACATATTGTGAGAAAAATTGATCAGTACATCATGTGCCTAAGCCAGGACACAAAATCAAACAAACGACACGCTGTCAGGTACAGAGAAAGGGTCTTTCGAGCCACTAAATGGGTTGCCCTATTATTACGCCGACCTACGAATCGATCACTAAACCCCACCTCCTCCCCCAAATATTGCAGCACCTCCTAGAAGATGGCACCCGCTCTGTTATCGTGAGTCTGGGATTGATTGAGCCTATTAATCACCACCTGAGCATCCCCCTCAAACCGCACCATTGAAAAATCCCTATGGAGACACCACAGGATTGCCTCGCAAAGAGCCAAGAGCTCCACTGTCATGGGATCATCCATCCCCGGGAAATGAATAACAACAGCAGAGATGACCGCCCCTCCTTGATCCAAGAGTACCATCTCCCCGGCAGAATGGGACCCATGCCTCGTTGCTCCATCCCACCTGCAGGCCACAGAACCATGGTTGATAGGCGGGGCACCACTAGGTCCTGGGGCAGAGATGTCCACTCATTCAACTGCTGATAGTACTGCCTCATTTGGACCGAGATCCCAAATTGTTTGCTCTCAAAGACAACCGAGTTCCGAGATTTCCAAATCCGCCATAACACAGCCACTACTTCCATTAGTTGATGTGGGCTTTGAACAATAACCATTAGCTTCTTGAGAAACAGTGGGAACGTGTGGCGAGGGAGCACTTGTCGAAGGTGTTCCAACCCAGCAAGATCCCAAAACGCCCTCGCAACAGGGCAATCCACAAAGAGATGCTCCATAGTTTCCGAAGCCGCACAACACACCGGGCACCGCGGGTGCACCACAGTATCTTCTCAATAAGAGCTTCGGTCGTTGAGGAAACGGTGCAAAACTTGCCACAAGAAAATCTTCAATTTAGGTAGAATTGAGGTATCCCACAACCGAATCCAGCTTTCTCGGTCCATCCAACTAATTGTGTGGCTCCATCGACCCTGTTGTTGATCCAACAATACCACTAGATGGTATGCTGATTTAACTGTAAAAACCCCATCACAAGTGGCATGCCAGATTTGTTTGTCCTCCATATCCTAGCGGGGTAGCGGGATAACTTTAATGGCCCGCCAAGTGACCGGAGGGAACCACTGGCCAAGCTTCTCATCCGACCAGCGTCCCTCGCCAGGACTCAGCAAATCAACCACCTTAAGGTCTCCACCTTCTGGAAGAACCTGCGGGTTATATAGCGGAGGGTCAGGATGCAAATTAGGGATCAACTATCCCCTAAAGCAGACACAGTTTTTCCATTCCCAATCTTTCATTGAAGGCCCCAAATCAACAATTGATGCCCATAGAGGATACCCTGCCACCTATGAGGGACGAGAACGTGCCGTAGCGGAGAGGAAATACTTCTCTTTATACACGTGAGCGAGAAGGGACGAGGGGTCAGCCAGTATGCGCCACCCAATCTTTGCTAATAAATCCTTATTAAAGTGCTCAAAACATCGGAAACCATGCCACCCTCATGCTTACTATGACACATTTTCCGCCACGACATTCATCGTATACGAGAGTGGCCATCCTCCTCTCCCCACCAGAAGCGGGCCACAAGCTTGTCCAAAATTTGGCACAGTGTGAGTGGGAGTTTAAAGCAAGACATAACATGCAACGGTAAAGCCAAGGCTACTACTTTAATCAACGTTTCCCTAGCTGGCGAAGACAATGTCCTGTGGGACCACCCCTGGAGGTGTGCTATCAATCGTTCCTCAACGAAATGAAATGTACCCATCTTAGATTGGGCAATGAGGGTGGGCATGCCCAAATATTTATCCTGAACCCCTACCGCACCCACGCCCAAAATTTGTGCCAAAAAATCTTGAGCAGGGATCGCAACATTCTCGCTTAAACAGACTGCTGATTTTGCCAAGTTAACCCTTTGCCCACTCAATTCCTCATATTCATTAAGTACATCAATAAGATTCTCACATTGCTGCAGCGAACCTCGGAGAAACAAATACGAGTCATCATCAAAAAATAAGTGAGATATCCGAGGGGCCAGAGGCGCCCCTTTTACCCTCTCCAGTTTTCCTTCCGCAATAGCTTTCCGGATAAGGGCCGCAAACCCTTCCGTACACAGAACAAAGAGAAGCGGGAAAAGAGGATCACCCTGAAGAAGGCACCTAGTGGGTTTGAAGAAACCAGAGGATGTGCCATTCATCAAAATTGACAACGACGGCGAGCTAAGGCATTCCTGAATCCATCCAATCAAGGTCTGATTGAAACCCATTTTGGCCAAAACCCCAAAAAAGAAGGGTCATTCGACTTTCATAGGCTTTTTTCATGTCAACCTTAAGAGTCATAAATCCTTTCTTACCACGATTCTTGATTTCAGATAGTGCATCAGTTCATACCCAAGAAGAACATTCTCCACAATCTGCCTTTCACGGATAAATGCATTTTGTCCGTCAGAGATTATTTGCGGGAGAATTTGGGCAAGCCGCTTAGTCATGACCTTGGTGATAACCTTATACACAAACTGGCATAGAATGATCGACCGCAACTGGCAAATGGATTCCACATTATCCAGTTTTGGTACCAAGGTTAGCCAAGTATGATTGAAGCTTCGTAAGAACCGGCTCGTTCAAAAAACGAGCATACAGCATTAACCACCGACTCACCCACAATGTCCCAAAATGATTTGTAAAATTTTCCGATGAAACCATCAGAACTAGGCGCCTGCTTTGATCCTATAGAGAAGACTATACGACGAACTTCATCAGGGAGTTCTTCCGTTGTTAGGCTCTCATTCATGGCACCGGTTACCTTCCTCGGCAGAGGAAGATCATTCACCCTCAGCTCCATGTTTAGAATATGATTTTCTGAAGTGAACAGAGTTTGGTAGAAATCAATTGCTATATCTGCCTTCCCCTTTTCCTCTGTGATCCATTCCCCATCATCGTTCCTGAGACCAACCACGAAATTACGTTTTCTCCTGGATCTCGTGATAGTATGGAAATAAGAAGTGTTCTGATCACCCTTTTTCAGCTAGTGCACCCTGGACTTTTGCTGCCAATAACTCTCTTCCGCGGCCCATTGGCGGCTCAGCTCGCCCTCGAGAATTTGCAGTCACAATCAATTGGAAGATGCTACTTAATACAATATAATACGCCACTGGGAGGGTGTATGTTATCAAAGTCACGCAGCTAACGACTCAATCGAAGAATCGATTGAGCTCGAATCAAGAACGAAGCGTTCTTAATAAGAACTTGGATAAAACGGAACCAAAAGGACAAATCCACACCTGGGGATAGCTCGATTGGTATAAAAGGGTAGTTGTTCGACCATGATTGAAGTGACTATTCAATCGATACACAAGCTCAGCAAGCTTGGAATCCACCAAACCCAAAACAAGTCGCAACTTGCACAAACCAAACGGTTCTTAATTTCGATTAATCAAAGTCTTCGTTTTTACAAAGTAAATAGAAGGCTATTTATAGCCAAGAAAACCTAATACAAACCTAGATGAACAAGTAAACAAATAAGGTAAAATTCTACTAAAAAAGGTTACAAAATTCGGACACAAACTTCCTTTCTTGAAGCACAAGTAAGCTGCCCGCAAAACAGTCAAAAGGCAGCTTTTGTACTAACTTCGCGCATTTCGTTCGAGACCTTCCATAACTCCGATCTTTCATCCGATTCCTTCCCTTGGTAGATAAACATTCCTATTTTCATGTTGTAGAAGCCTTTGGTCTCGAATCAGATTCATGCTCCTTGAATTGAGCTCCAAAGTAGGCTTCACAAAACAGTTTCCAGACTTAACCATTTTCTGCCAGTTTTCCAGTTTTGAGGTAGCAACTTTGAGGCCTTGGAAAACAACCTTAATGACATCTTCTGGATCCATAAAGCATACCATTGGAAATATGGTAACTTCATCTGCAAAACAAATCCTTAAAATTGAATTTCCACCAGGCAAATTGAGAGAATCATGCCTCCAAAGTATGTACCCTGAACACGGATTTTGACTTAGCCAAATTCTGCCCTTCTTCTTCCCAACTTTGTTAGCTTCTTCGTCAAGTAAATTAAACGTGTATAATGAACCATTTGGGATCATATCACAATCAATCTCCACCTGGAGGGTATTAATGTTACATAATGAATTTGTGGTCCCTACTTGACTCCAATCATACAATAAATGACGGAGTTTCTTATATCTAGTCCAGAGCTTGTACATAGGAGAACCATAAATGTCTTCTTGCCACATATCACCATAGTCCTGATCTCCGAATTATCTGTCCACCAAGGGTCGAATCTAAAACGAGGTAGACTATTTTGGGGATAAGATTTATCCGAAAAGAGCAGGGCTCTATGGTCAGATCCCTGATCTGTGAAATGTTTGACAATAGTTTTAGGGTAATTATCAATCCAACTTTGTGAGAAAGCTGCACGACCCAATCATTCTCGAATACAAGCTGCACCCATCCTTTTATTTGTCCAGGTGAATTGATCACCTTGATAGCTAGGATCATGGAGGCCAAGATTCTGAATGAAGTCCTGTAGCGCAACCGATTGGCCCCAGATGCCACGGATTACCACCCATCTTTCTCACCCGTGTGTAATGTGGAGTTGAAGTCTCCAATTACCACGAAGGGTAACTCCATCTCATCACAAATGATTCGAAGTTCAGTAAGCTACCAAGAACGAATGGTTTCATTACAACTCATGTACACACAAACCACCACATAAGAAAAATCTCTTTCATTAATACGAGTGCAAATGAAAAAATTAGAATGGGAAAACACCGAAGCATCAACTTTAGGGGACCAAGCTACAACTAGACCACCAGATGCATCGACTGCATCGACAAAAAAACAACAAGGAAGCTGAAAGCCTAAGCCCCGCATATGACGGGAGACAACTCTCAGGCTAGATCTCGTTTCCGACAGGAAAACAATCTTCGATTTATTCGACCAAACTAAACCTACTACAATTTGGAATGTGAGGGAGGGTCCAATTCCTCTCACATTTCATGCCAATATTTTCATTTAATCTCTTGGGGCCATTTAAGGCTGGATTCCTCCGCCTTTCCATGTTCCTCATCATTTTCTTCAACAAACTGCTTTTTCGGGTTAGGGTCTGCTGCGAGCTCCCCAGCATCCTCCTCTCGAGCTCGCTTTGTCTTCCCTATCGGTAGGATAACATCATTCGAACTGTATTCGTTCAAAGTAAAACACTCTCCAACAACATCAATCCGTCCCGGAGAGGCATCATCCTCAACGGGCATCCCTCGGCCAGCCTCCAAAGCTTGTACCACCTTACGAACACGCCTAGATGTAGTCGAGTGAGTCTTCAAGTTTGGTACCTGGTGCGGCCTACTTTGGATAACAAAATGATTTACCCCCTCTTCCGACAGGGTGGCATCTGAATCATCTCCAACCTGCTCATCTCGGTCGTTCTAGGCCCGAGCATTCATAGGAGAGACGACCTCGGCCATAGCTTTTAGATCCGGTTCCCACTCTTCTGGCTCCGACTCCTCCACAATCTTCTTCCCTTTTCTTTTGGACTCCGCAACTCGTTTGGGAGCTACTAGCAAGTCCTTTATAGCCTTACTCACACTCTCGGACAGCTTCCGGAGATGGCGGTACGAGGGCATGGCAGGGGCTCCTCCCTCTGCCTCCCCTTCCTCAGACTTCCCCGATTTAAGTTTAGGGGCATGTCGCCCCTGCCTTGAAGCACGATCAAGGTGATGAAAAATCTTACAGTGAAGCTCATTACTCGGTTGCATCTCCGCTGGCTCAAACTCACCATCGGAGTCTTGGAGCACCAATTTGCGACGTAGGGGCGGTTGGGAGCGCGTTGCACCCAGAAACTGGACAACCTGTTGCTTCCGGTTCCAAGATTGGCGCTGGACTACCTTATGTTCGACCTCATCGTCGATTGATATCTGGTTTTGTCTCCTTCCAGTCTTAGTCATTCCTGCCTGCCTCCGAATCCTCCCGGGAGCAGTTGCGGAGGCAGCTCAAGAGTGGGTGGGTCCCGGGACCCACCTTGAACTTGGAAAAAGAAATGACAATAAGCATATATTTGCTGGCTGCTGCACTTGAGAATAATGTAACCTTTCTCACCTTCTCAATTAACACAAATTTCCTCCACAGCTCTACACTACGCCCCATCCCTTTGTGTTATGTAAAGTTTTGTTTACCATGTGCACTTGTTACGATCTCGCATTGAAATTGATGAAATATCCAATTTAATTCATTAACTACAGATATTAAATATCATGTACAGGTTTTATACGTGTTTAGTATATGAGTTATCAAATAGACAAGGAAAAATGAAATGGTCTGTCAATACGCAATAATACGTATGCATAAATTTTAAACACACAAAATATGTATATTCATATATACACATATTAAACGAAGTTTATCCTTCCACCAAAAAACCCCTTCATAAATGCACATTTTCCCTTTTAATTGAATTCTTTGATGTTGGATTTAATTTGTGTTTATTTCTTTTATCATTGGATGTGTTATGTGTGGATTTCAGCAAGACAAACCCAAATGTTCATGAGCATGAAGCTAATGGATCAAGGGAGGCTAGACCACATTTTATTTCACCACCACCACCAACATTGTCACAACATCCTTTGGTATATCACATTAAGCCTTGTTTTTCGTCTAAAGAAAGTGCACTTGAAAATACGTCATTGATCATTGTCAAACATTTAAAGAACTTTTTTTTTTTTGCGTTGGACCCACCTTACCTAACTGGCTACGCCACTGCCCGGGAGTGTTCTGGTCTTCACGTCTAGCCCCCACCGAAACTAGTTGGCAAACCCCATGAGGTGTACGGACTGGTTTGGACACAACAAAACCGCAAGCTTCCTCGTTGTTGAGCTAGAATGCCAACGTCGGTTTTCTGATTGCTCAGCCTTTCAATCACTAAAGGATGATGATGAGAGCCCTCACACTCGGGACGTCCCGACTTTGGCTCCATCCGGTAGGAGGCCTGCCCCTCCTCACTTTTCAATGTCCGCAACTCCTTATTTACCAGACCGAGGGAGGGTGGCCTCAAAATGGCGGACTATCATCAGCAATAGCATATATCTTGGTTCCCAAGTGTTTTGTGGACATATGGGTACCAAATTTCCCTTTTCGAGCAGGAGGGTCAAAATTACATTCCCGCTGCAGGTGCCCAACTCTCCCACAACGAAAGCAGAAGCTTGGGAGATATTTATACTTGAGAGCCACCCAGAAACAACCCATCTCTTCATTAGTCGCCATGAGTTGGGACGTAACGGCTTGGTGAGATCGATTAAGGCACGAACTTTCACAAAGAACTGTTTTTTGGCACACAAAGATTCCATCCTCAAGAACTGTACCAACAACAAAGTTGACTATCTTTCGACCAAATTGGGGGGGGGGGGGGGGGGGTTCAACACTCCTCCATCACATCCCATAATTGGATGCGAAACAGGACTATAGCAAGATCATCAAATATTTTTTTATTGATGCTTGGAGTCCACTATCACAGGGGAAGGACTCTATCCTTAACTACCCACGACGTTCGTGACAGGACCCAATCTCTTGCCGCCTCATTGGGTAGGATGTACTCATGCAGGCCATGCCTAGTTTCATAAACTTGGATGTGGCCCTTCCCTTACCACGGACGGTCCATTTAGGGCATCTCGTATCTCAGTTGGCGTGAAGTGCTCATCCGAGAAGAGCCTCCCCAGCAAGGACCGAGAGCTGCGATATTTCGCAGGCTGAACCTCCTCAAGCGAGAACTGAACCACTTGGTCGTTCGTTACTTTTGCCATGGTCTAACCCTGCAAAACACTTAGGGGATTAGAAATCCATCTCCCCTGTAAGGGTACAGCCGACCGAAAGCTATGCTCAGGTTTCGTTACAGAATGAAATCGTGGCAGGGGTAAAGACACATGAAAAGCAGTCGAAGAGGAGGCTAGGCGAGGGATCCACGCAGGTGGTACATCCCTCTCCTCCATCAACATACCGTATTTCAGATGCCGCCTTGGGGAAAAGTTGTTCTCCACCTCCAATGTTGTCGACCTCTCGATCTTATTTTGAATGTGCAGAGGAGCATGTCGGGAAGGTGGCATTAAATATGGCAAAGTGGGTTTCCAACCAGGAAACAGACTCCTGATACCGTTTCTGTTCCCGTTAGGTATATATTGTATCATTTTTTTTAATTCCAGTATTGGTTTTTTGGAAGCAAGAATAAAATCATTAAAAATAGGAGAAAGGAAAGATTTTTTTAATTACTCAGGAACCTCAGTCCCACGTGCCACTTTGTGACAGCGGGTCCTACTAAATCTAGGCATCACCTGCAATCAAATTCGACACCAACGAGGCTTCGCCCCCAACATTGGACTTTCAAATCTAACAAGGGTTGGAGCTAAATATTTATTGAATTATTAACTATGTTATATCATCATTATTCATTTATATACATTTTCCTAAATATTCTTAACACAGAAGTCACAAATCAATAGAATTAATGGCCTAACCATAATTTTAAAAGAGGTGTATTAGTCGATAAAAATAAATAATAAATAAAGTCTCATTTATAGAGTATACCATTTCATCATTTTTCATAGGGAGTCACATCAAATTTTTATATTATAAAATATTTGTGAAATGCATTCATGTTATTTTGCAACTCCAATGTCTCTCAATATATGCAACCAAACAATCAGTGATAGATTGACCAATGTCGAAGATCATTCTTGATTAACTTAATAGAAGAAAAAAATCATCTTACAACTTGCAATTACAACAAATATGTCAACTAAATCTTTTTTGGTTGTGTCTGAAATACTAGTTTTAAAATTTTAATGAAAAAACATGGTTGTTCACCAAAATCTCGGCAGAGGAGTGTCGCTTGCCACACTCCCCCTCACTTATGTTTGCCTCTAAATAGAATGTGATAAGGTTTTAGTTAAAATTGTACCAAACTTCCTTGCGACCTGCCCTATCCATTCTTGACCCATTTTATCATAATTACCTTATAATATAAATTTTAAATTAGTTCAATCCTATGATTAAATACTCAATAAGTCACAAATAATAAAACACTCAACCCTGAGAAACTTATCGATTTAAGTAGTAATAATTTTAGGGTGTTGTGGAGTATAACTAAATTTGTCACACATAATCGTACTCAGGAACTTAGAACTCAAAATCATAAAGCTTTTGGTTTTAATCTTAGGGATAAAACTGACCGAAAAGTGTTCTATCCACTATAACTTAGATCGATGACAACTCCGAGTGAATGCGAGCGGCCCTGACGAAAGAGATGGATGCAACAAAGGATCTTTGCATCAACGTCGACCAACAATCTATTAGGAAGGGAAGGATGAAGAAGAGAGGAATGCAAGGGAGAAAAGAAGAGTGTACAAAGTCCTACATGTCGTTCGTGATGACAATTTTTTATCTGACCCGCTCTACCCAACATGTCTCAACCTATTTCAGGCAGGTATTACTTGACTTGATGTAGCGGGGATAGGGCATGGGTATTGTTTATGACCTACCCCGCTCATTCTTGACCTATTCTATCATAATTTGCATAAATAGTTACATGTGTTTCTCCTATTTTGACCTTTCTAAAACCATATTTTCATCCCATGTAATTTTAGGGCTCCATCTTTCAACTATTTAAACTCACGTATTCCTTCTAGTATATTTATCATTAATTTATGAAGTGTTTTCTCTAGGTATTCTCGTAAAAGAGTTAACTATCGAAGTTCTTTTTTCAAATAACCTATAAGAATTGGTCGACTCGCCTCGACCCGCCCCATTGACATCACTACTCACTGACTATGAATCGATCCATCAATAAGGGTTTATCAAAAGGGAAGAAGGGAGATCAATACTTGGTTAGGCATCAAGCAAATCCTGGGTAAGTGGACTATCGGTTAAACATAAAATCGAATGGATAACAGAAAAAACCTGTGTAGAAACCTTAAAATTCACCATGTCACATTTCACTAAACCCCTAATTCATTACTTGTCGCATTCCAGCAGACCCCTTAAGCAAATGTGCATAGGACAATATGGTAAACTTTGTCGCATCTCATCAGACCCCTTAAGCGAACTTGGCCTTTATATATATTAGCATTTCACGAGACCCCTTAAGGAAACGTGCATATATACAGGTGAAGGTCTATGGGTTTTTATTTCCTAACTAGCAAGGATGTTGCTAGTGCCACTTTTGATGAAATGAAAGATATCTGATTCATAAAAAAAAAAACATACCCGCCTCTTCTACCTATAAAAACAGAGTAAATGCAATATAATAGCCAAACCTTTTGTTTTAAACAAAATAATAGCCAAATCTTTTCGAAAACAATTTAATAACGAAATCGTTAACTTTCCGTTCGGTCAACTGCTAGTTGACTATGACGTGGCCAATCCATGTTGACATGGCTAAAAATCAATAAATTAATGGTGGCACATAGATTCATATCAATTTTGGCATATTTTTTTATTAAAAAAATAACAACAATAAAAAAACCTTACTCTTGTTCCTTCCCCTCCCTCTTGCATCGATTCCTCCATCAATCGAAGGCTTTCAACTAAACTTGGGGCTTTTTCCAGCCTTCCCTGCTTCTTCTTCCACTGAGCGAAGGACAATATAAATTGATTTAATTTAACCCAAAAAATAAAAGCAGTTGGCACCCAATGTCCATCCTACGGACTGTGAGCCGTATAATTAGAATTCATCCAATGGTTGTCGTTGCTTAAACCCTTGAAACCCTAATGGAATATATGTCGGTTCCATCTACCTCTACTCTAAATCGCGACAGATCGAAAAGCAAAATCATAGCCCTTGAAAAACAAAACAAAAAAATGGCTCAATCCACCATGGATCACCTCTGGTACTACAGTGCCACCTCCAGCACACTGGCAGGCGTTTCATTTTTCTGCCTCTTGTTTTTCGCCTCTGATACGGACTTCGCCATCAAGCACGGGATAGCAGATGTGAAGGAGCATTGCGCTGAAGCATGGCGTAGTTGACTATGTTGTATAGAGACAAGAGCAGGACATTGATCGAGTTGGGGATCGAGATGGGGATGGCGGCGCCGGTGGAGTCGAGGGCGGCCTTGAAAACGAGCAGCCAGCAGAGGAGGAGGTGGAGGAGGGTGGGTGGTGTTCAGGAGTTGCTTCTCGATGGTAACCATGGTTTAATCCCTTCATAGATTGGAAAGCTACAACAACTTTCGAAGATGGATTTTAGTGAATCGAATGAGAAAATTTACGGTGGAGCTTTAGGGCTCGAAGGGGAACCGCACATCCGCTTCACTTCTTTTTCACTTCGCCGCCAAATTGTCATCGGCACTAGTGAGCAGTTCAACAATCCCGTTGCATTTTCATCCTATTTCTGAAGTTTGGGTTGGTTAGCATCAATTTCATGCATCGATTGTGAAATTGGGATTGAAATTTCAGATCTTAGGGCCTTCTAGGCTTTGAAACTGAACAAATAAGGGATTTTTTTTTGCTTTGATGGAATTTAAACTTCCTTCTTCCAATTTACTGCTTTAATTTTTTCACTCTATGCAGGCATATACCAAGAAAGAGAATGTTAGAAAGTTGAAACAGAAGCAACGAGAGTGCAAACAGCCTAAGACGGGGAAGATGGACATTGATTATCAGGTTTTGTTATCTGGAACTGTTATGTTGTTTTCGTTCTGGTGTATTTGTTTCTCAGCCCAGAAGGTGGTTTCATTTTGCATTGTTACTGAGATTTCTGGTTTATGTTGTTTTTGTTTAGCTATGTATAAGCTTCCAGCTCTGAAGATTATTGTCATTAGGTTCACCCAGCCAACTAGATCATTAGTTTGAGCTGGAAAAATATGTCGTCATAACATCTCTGTTTGTCACAATAGACTACCTAAAACCTCAACTATACTGAAAGCAAATATGACAACCTTGTTTTAAATTTTTTTCACATTTGACCTATCCTGACAGCGATAAAATGAAAAACCTTTGTGACAACACCTTTTGTCATATCATACCTAATATGAAAAAATGAGTATCTAATATGACAAAACTGTCTTGTTATAATAGGCCAAATTTGTTGTAGTGATAGGACATATGGTAAACTTTGTCGCATCTCACTAGACTCCCTAAGCAAACTTGGCCTTTATATATACTAATAATAATAAGAGAACACATGCAAATTAATGAATGAAATGGAGAATGAAAAATAGAAATGTCTTTGAATGATAAACAAGATGTTCATTTTCCTTGCCTTTTAATTACTCGTTTGAGTGTTCCTTTTTTGCCCCATCACACAAACAAAACTTACAAAGAAATTGCGATAAATGAATCATCAATAATATAATCAAGATTTTGATCATACATTAGTGAAATTCTCACACCGAACTTCACTACCAAAAAATAAATGGGAAATAATAAAACATGAAAAAGAGAAAATGAGCATCTGCCTCCCCCATCACCTCTTCTGAAAATTGAGCATCATAATACAAGTGGCAAAAATAAGTATGAACATAACGCCAAACCCGACAACCACCACACCAACAATCGGTACCATGTCATGTTCAAACCCAAAGTAGAGCTTCACAAATGCCTCAACTGTCAATCCACTAAGAAGAATGTCCTGCACATCTCCATATTGTGATGCCACAAATCCATACAATGTCCATGAAACCGGGCATGCGTAGTAGTACCATCTCCACCAAATGGGTGCCCTCTGTAAAACAAATTTATATTATTTGATGTGTTGCGAGACATTTATCTGATATCCTCTCATCAACTAGATCATTCTAATTAATAATTCGATTTGTTGGTAGATGGCCAAGTATAAAACTTATATGAGAGTTACTTACAGGACGTGGGATGATGAATCCAGCAAAGATGTTCCAGAGCCCATAGAACGCAGTAGAGACAATATAGCCAATATGTTGGTTTGGAGTGAACGAGACAGCCATCATGCCGTAAAATGTGAAGTAGAGTAGTGTGAAGTACATAAAGAAAAAGAACCAGAAGCATTTAATCACTGTAAACTCAAAACCTATCATTGTGTAGACCATGCAGCTGTAGACAATGCATTGGAAAAGAATGTATGGAAGTTCAATCAAAACCTGCGAAGCAAGAAACCCACAAAAATGAATAATTGTACTTAACATAAACGGCTCTAAGGTAATCTAGGTTTGAATATCCTTACATGCGCAACAGCATAAGGGAAAGCCGCATACATTCCAGCAGCTCTTTCTCTATAGAAAACTGTTCTTTCAATATCCACAACAGGTTGCACTGCTGATGCATTTTGGATCCCAATTGAGAAAACGGCAGTGAACATTGAACCAATTGCATTGAAGAGATCTTGTTCATTCTTCCTGTATATTGATTTTTAAGACATTTCTTAGTGATGAGATTTTGAAACCCATTTGTAAGTGAAAAAAAGAACAAGCATGGTTTGTTCAGTACTCACATTTTGCCACCAAGATCCCAAAACATGCCTCCAAAAAGCAAAGCTATGATTGTTGTGAAGAGAAAGCGAACTCCGGTGTACGGTTGGTTTCGCAAATATGACCAATGGAACTTCCATAGGCAAGCTAGACACTGAGTGAATAGTGATCTAGAGTATTGGGTTGCAAAGTGCAGGTCCTTAGATCCAATTGTGGGTTTGCTTAAATCCTTGATCATGGCCTTGTTTCTCCTAAAATACACAAAGCAACATATAATTCATTAATTTTTCTATTAAGGAACCTTAACTAATTTAATGGTGTGAAGTATGAATAATGCATACTTGTAGAGGTCTGATCTCTTGTATAGAGCAGCAAAATCAACTCCTAGAGTAACCTCTTGTCCAGGTGTGGATACTTCCATCATCCAAGTTGCAGGGTTGTAACCATCTTTGATCTTAGTAACTCCCTCAATTTTCTGTTCAATCAACAACAATATTGAGAAGTTCAAATATACTTTGAAAAGAATAGGTTAGATCTTAAAGAAGATAACCTTTTTCTCAATTACCTCAAAATAATTGATCAAATGGCAAGAATCTTTCCCTAATGGCCCGACATAGATTTCTTGCCCACCACGCTTCAGGAGGAAAAGCTATTGGTTCAACAACAAGAAATTAACAATACCATGTTAAGGGTTGCCACATGGGAGAGTGAACTTTTTTATGGTAATAATACGAATCACCTACCTCGTCAAAAGACTCAAAGATATCAATACTTGGCTGATGGATGGTGCAAACCACTGTCCGTCCAGTATCAACAGTGTTCCTTACCGTTCTCATAACGATTGCAGCAGCTCTGGCATCTAAACCTGATGTTGGCTCATCCATGAAAATAATGGAGGGGTTTGCCACTAATTCAACTGCAATGGTTAATCTCTTACGTTGCTCAATAGATAGACCATTTACACCGGGCAACCCAACTATCGAGTCTCTCAAACTATCAAGCTCCACTAGTGCCATAACTTCTTCAACAAACATCTGCAACGAATATTTTAAGCACAAATTTATCAGATATTATCAAGTTAATGCTCTAAACATACATTGGATAAAAATGACACGCACCTTTCTAGTTTGCCTATTAACCTCGGTCGGTAAACGAAGCCATGCTGAATAGAGCAATGATTCATGAACAGTAACAAATGGAGAATGGATGTCATTCTGCTCACAATATCCTGATATCCTGGCAAATGTCTCTTGCTTTTTGGGAAATCCGGAAATGGTGATGTTCCCTTGAGTATATCCATGAGTTTTTCTACCGGCAAGCACATCCATTAGTGTGGTTTTTCCAGCACCAGTAACTCCCATTAAAGCTGTTAGTACTCCAGGCCTAAAGGCTCCACTTATTCCTTTAAGAAGATACAATTTATCTTTAACAACACCTTTCTCTATCATATGCTGCAACAAAAAAAAGTTTTAGTTATCGTCTTTTTTTTTTGTAACTTAAGATCATATATGAAATCAACATAGGACAAACAAGCTTTTGCATATTGTTTTTCACCTGAGGAGCATCCACAGCATAAGTTATTTCATCAAATGTGACAGAATACGGTACAAAAGGAAGAACCATTCCTTTCTTTTTGCAGTTATTGCTACCAGGAGTGATCTCCAAACCTGGACATGAATCGCTTGAGCTTGATTCATTGTCACTCTCTGCATTGTCCATCGAGAGAAACTAAGAGATTAAACGAATGTTGGACCCACTATGATGCATAGTTGATTAACCATCCATAAGGAAGTACTAATTTCTCACCGTCATGCATTGCACCAAAACTTCCTTGAAGTGATAAAGAACGAGCTCTATTCAGTTCAATAGCTTCATCATTCTCAGAGTCTTCAGAAATCAATGCTTGAGGCTTGTCAAATGCTGCAATTTGGAAATAAAATTGCATTGTGATATGTTATGCCATGAAAATACGGGGTTTTCTTGAAGCATGATGCTTAATAAAGGGAATCATTGACACCACTCACGATCGAGAAACGTTAGGGCTAGGGCGAAAAGAATGTTGAACAATATGGTGAACCCAAACAATGCCCCAATTCCTATCCAGTACCAATTAGGATCTGTGAAGAAGCCGCGGAATTTTAGAACTTGGGTTCCTAATGGCTCTGTGCTTAAGGGAGCGACCTGTTGAAATAAAGAAAGTTAATAAAAATTGAGACCATAAGAGAGTAAATATGACTAAACCAGTTTATTAGAAGAGCAAATACATACTTGCTGCCAATTATCTCCAAGGAACTCATTAGCTAGGATGGCATTGTCAGCGTACATGAAAGGTGAGATCCAATAACCCCATATCCAAAACTTGTTGATTTTATCTCTAGATAGGACAAAGCCACTTAGTGTCATAAGCACTAGAAGTATGAAAGAGCTGAGGGTGCTAGCGACGATCACGTTCCGTCCAATAGCTGCGAGGAAGCGAAACAACGAACCCGACATCTGGCCAACAAGTACAAGCAAGAAGTATTGCTTAAGGAACCTGAAAATTTATGCACCGATGTTAGTTGTTTGTGAATAAAATTTTAATGGTGATCCAAGGATCTTAAAAATATGCATACCTCGAAAGCTCAGGATCAAACCCGATCATGAAATAAGTAATGGAAACCCATACTGCAACTTCCACAAGAGTGGTTGGTATTTGAAGGAAGCTTGAAGGAAGGGAGTATGCCCATGAAGGGTAGAACCCAAAGTTTCGTTGCTTATAGAACACAGGAAGCTTGGCGACCGTCATGGATAGATCAGCCATTCCATTGAAGATTATCATACTTACGATGAAGAACAATGCACCCATGTAAATCACTCCATCGATTACAGTCTCTCTATGCATTTGAGTCTTCAAGAACAGAGTCATGAGAACTAGTGCCATCACTGTAAGCTGCAGATCAACAAAATGTTGAATACGCCATTTCATTAATAGAGGGTGGAAACAACATTAGGTAAGCATTATTACATAAGAATGTATTTACTCACTTGAACGATCTTAAAAATGAAGACAAAGGAATTCTTCTTCATGAGTAGGAACTCTCTAGAAAGGCAAGCCTTTAGCAACTGCATTTCTGGAATTCCATATCTCCTGAAAGCCAAAGCAGCTGCATGGCCTTTTTTCTTATCAAATGGCTTAGAGAGCTCATGCCTCATTGCTTCTCCAACATGGAATGACTTGAATGCTTCTGCAAATTCCCTCACTGTAATGTAATGGTAAACTTGATCTTTTCGTGCCCAGTATTGTTTCTGGTCATTCTTGGAAATCACCTATAGAGTGAAAATCATGTTTTTGTGAAGTATTAACTCCAAAAAAATAATGAAATGATATTTATTAGTACTGACTTAAAAAATCAACTTCTCTTACTTCCTGCAAGAAATCGGGTACGTTTTTTCTTTCTGGACACCTGAATCCCATGTGTTGGAAGAAGTCGAGAGCGTTCTCTCGAGGTCCATGGTAAACAATGTGTCCATCAGAGAGGAGAATTACGTCGTCAAAGAGTTCATAACTCTCAGGTGGCGGTTGGAGGAGGGAGATGATGGTAGTTCCTTTTAGGATATGAGTTGATTGTCTCATGGAGTTTACAATCTGATATGTCGTTGATGCGTCAAGTCCATTAGATATCTCATCCATGAATAATGCTCTAGCAGGTCCTACAAGCATCTCACCTGCAAAATTATTGGTACTCTTTGATTAGTCAGTAATTTTCTTTTAAATGCATACTTAGACGTTTTCTCTAAGACTTTTTGAGCAAGATTTATAGATTACCAATTGTAAGACGTTTCTTTTGTCCTCCAGAGATTCCTCTCATCATTATACTCCCAACCACGGTGTCAGCACATTCTTCCAATCCCAAAATCTACATAAATCAATGAACATTTTATTAAGAGCAAGCGAGACTTCAACGATCAAGTCAAATTTTCCCTTGTAAGAAGATGTCTTTTATCTAAATCTTGTTTGATTACCTTTATAACATAGTCTGTCACCACGCTAGCTTGCTGACCCTCCAATGCCGCGGCCTAGAATACAAGAAAGAGAGAAAGCAAATTTTCACCATTTCCATCTAATGATTGTGGATTGCGTAACATATGATCCAATGATGTAAGCATATGATTGCAGTAACCTCTGTAAGCAGGCTAATCGAATAAATAACATGCAACATTATAATTATTATTATGTTAATTTGGTGACTTTGATATACTTAGAAATGCAAACTTCTACTAGCAATTATATTGCTCAAAGCTATTAGTGGCAGTTTAATTACCTTCATGAAGGCATCAACAGCAGAATCAGGCTTAATGTGGGTAGCCTTTTCTCTCTTCAACAATTCTTCAAGCATCTCTATAATAGTACAACAACCCCACGAACCTCATTAAATCATCAAGACTAATATTGTAACATATACATTGACTTTTATTTTATGAACCACTTAAATACGTACCACTTAGGAACCCCACGCCCTGGCATCGGGCAGAAAAGGCTAAAGTCTCTCTCACAGTCATTTCTGAGATATGATTGTCGTGTTGGCTTATATAAGCTGCCGTCCTGTGTGGCACGAACTCATGAATTTGGAAACCGTTGTAGCTTACATTGCCTGAGCTCTGCACCCATTTCAAGAATTTTATTAATGTTGGTAGTAATTAATAGACCTATAATTAGATGTCAACAAAATAGATACAAAGACCTTCCGGTTGTATCACTTTTAGTGACCAATTTTAGGCTTTTTTCAAACGAACCTTAAGATCGGGGTCAAGTTGGCCTGCCAGTGCCAACATGAAGGTGGACTTCCCGGAACTTGGAGGACCAAGTAACAGTGTGATTCTGGATGGTTTGATCACTCCACTCACTCCTTTTAGGATTGTAAGTTTCATCTTCTTGTTTGATCTGATACGAAAGACACCCAAAAACCCCTTCTCAAAGAGAAACGTACAAACAATCATCAGTCCAGCATTCAAATCAAAACAACAACATTAATTATGTTGAAATTCAAGTTGTTCATCAGTACATAGGTGCTTTCTTACCTCTACTATGTTGAGTACAAAATTGTACATGGTAGGCAGAGCTCTGCTCGCAGATAGAGCCTCTGCCTCCACTGTCAGGTTCTGGAACCGGATTTCGATTGTCGGAAGTTCGATCCCCACTCTGCAACCAAAATTGGAACATATTTCATTTATCATGCCAAATAATTGAATCAAATGCAGTTCCGCAGGGCATTATACGTACTTGTCAATGCGGCTCTTCAACTTGTGCAAGAACTTCTCATTGTCAATCTCGGGGACTTTGACTAAGCTATCAATCAAAGCGCGCCTTTCAGTCAAGCCAAGGTTGTGGAGGCTCAGCTCTCCCTTCTCTCCTTTGTACACCGACGCGGTCCTCCTCTTCCTTCGACGAAGAGCCCTCTTGTCGTCCTCGTCCATCATCGACATGGCACCCACCGCGCTGGTGTCGCTGCTCCATATCGAAGAGTTGTTCGCTCCTTTGCTGGCTTCCCGCTGGTGTCCACCACCGTAATCCGCCATTGATGACCAGCTCAACAAATGGAGAAACAGAGAGAGAGAAGGAAAGAAAGTAAAGAAAACAGAGGAAGGCCCCCCAAAACAAAATCTTTCTTTTCTTCCTTTTCTTCTTCTTCTGATTATCTAATTCCGTAGGCCGAGTTTTATATATGATTCGACCCAACACCAGAAATGGGAATTTGTGGGTGGATTCTTGGCTCTGTTTTTGTTGTGTGATTGGAACAAGGAATGCTGTGTATGGATTCCAAGATGAGGACATTTCTGTGACGCTAGTATGTCTACTTCAAACACTGGTTTTGGATTATTGATTTTTTCTGATGGGATTTCCCTGTGGCACTCCAACTCTCGCTGTGTTAATTAACTCTTGCATTTTGGCGGTCTTTGCTTCCTTGATCAAACAACTTGCAATCTCCTGCCCCCTAATTACTATCATAGAGATAATATTAATTAATTTATAGTAATAAAGTAATCAAAATATCCTTTTGAACATTATCAATAATAGGGATTTTTGGGACGATGAGAGTTTCATCACTCTTAAATACGTTATCAAGTTATCAAATTATCATAACTCTTAAGGACAGGTTTGAGATAATAAGGATGTAATATTTCCATTATTTTTTTTATAGATAATCCAGAATGGAAAGAAAAAAAAAAGAAGGTCGAACCAAATTACAAAGCACTTGATTTCTAAAAGAAACCATCAAATTTGCGGGCCTTTCAGTGAGCTCCTTAGCGAAATGTTTATATTGGGCCTGAAGAGAGGGCCAGCCTGGAAGGCAGAAGAAGAGAAGGACAGTAAGTTGGGCTCAAGTTTGTAATTCTAGTGTCCATTTTTTCGAAGAGATCCCTACCTTCAGATTCTGATGTCAATGCTACTATGCTAGTCATAGGGTGGGCAAGGTACGTCAATTCTCATGCCTCGTCCCACGCTATTATGGGTCGAGGCGGGTAAAACCCGCGCGGATACGAGGCGTGGCGGGTCGATTCACTCTTACATCACTCTTACATGTTGTTAAAAAAAATACAAGTAAATTTTACTTTTTACAATAAAACGTAGGGAAAAACACTTTAAGAATGAAAAATATTAATAATAGAATGAATAATTGAGCCTAACAAGTTGAAAGATTGACTCTAACTAGTTGAAGAAAAGTCAAAATAGGAGAAATATGTATAGATATTGTAAGAAATTGAGATAAAATGAGTCTAGAACGGGGAGGGGCGAGGCAGGGCGGGTCGGAAGTAGATACCCATGCCCCCGCCCCACGCTACTGCGGGTCGGGTAATACCCGCCCCATCGCGGGTCAGGTCGGGTAATACCCGCGGGGCGGGTTGAAATTGCCATCACTAGTCATGGTGTGTTAGGTGTCAAGCGGGTTCGTGCTGGGTTTAATCGGGTTCGGGTTCAAACGGATTGCGGGTTCACCAGGTTACGAGTTTATCGAGTTAGGGTTCATCGGGTTCGGGTTGAAACGGGTTGCGGGCGGGTCGGGTTGCGGGTTGTTCGGTCAGCGCATCGAGTAACTTATTCCTTACTCGTTACCAACTTACACATTTTATACACTAATTTAAAATATTTTTCTCAATTTTTAACAAGTTTCTTTCTACCTCGTATATATACTTAATTTTAAAAAAACTAGTCAAAATGTTGAATCAATTTATATGGCTTGAAAACTTGTTATGTAATTAATCATAGTTGGTAAAGTACACTAGCTAATAGTAATGGTTATATCAACATTTGCAACCAAAAGACACCATTAATTATTTATTTGGTATTTTAATATTATTCAGTAGTAATTAGATTATAGTATCTCGTTTAGAATAACCATGCAAATCTGGTATTTGGAAAAAGCAGAGTGGTAAAAGGAGTTATTTCGAAATAACTCATTGCCCTAATAGCTTCAGTAAACTATTGCCAAACGATTTATTTGTAAAATTGTTCGAATTACCCTAAAAATTGAACCATTAAAGATTAACTATCAAATTTAGTAAAATCGTTGTGACTTCAATCATAACTTACTCAATAACATATATCCTATACACTTAGCCTTACTCTTAATCGACAATATTAAGTTAATATATGTTGTTGATCGTATACCCTAAACCATCAATATATTATACACTAACAACATACCCTATACCCTAACCATATATCCATATGAGTTGTGATTTTGCTAGTATAGTTAATTTAAAGTGAAATTCATACTTTGATTTTCGAAACATAGATAAAAAGTGATATTTGCTATACGCTAACCATATATCATATACTCTAAACCATATACCCTGTACCCTAAGCACGTACCATAAACATAAATTAAAAAAAGTTCTCCTGCCGTTAAATATTTTAAATGACTTCAAGTGAACATATATTAATAAAAAACTTAGAACCGTCAAAATCATCAATACCTTATACCCTAACCATATACACCCTAACCATATGTACCTTATACCCTATACCTTAACCATATACTTTATACCCTAAACAACGAACCGTCAAAAATTACTTATCAAGTTTAGTATAATTGTTGGCTCATATTCACCCGCCCATAAATTTTCCATTCCATAGTTCCCATCCAAACCTCCCTCTTATTTTCCATTCCAAAGTGACCCACAAGCCGATTAACCAAAATTTCCAAACCCGCAACTCGAATGAGTTATTGCAATCGTAAGACTTAACAAGCCAATTTTAACACCCATTTTGAAATGAAAGTTCAACTTGAACACAACTTAAATGTACAAAAAATTTACTAAATATTGTCAAATAACGATCATGTAGTGTTGAAATTGTAATAAATGTAGAGCATAGAAAACAAGTAGACAAATAAAGTGAATTTTTCTAAAATAAATGATTGCGGTGAACAACAAATTTGTTTTCTTCTTTCTTTTTCAAAAATAAATTAAAATTCTAAAATTCTCCTCCTTCTTTCTCCTTCCGTAAATTAGAAATTTTCCCTCATCTTTATCTTCCAAAAAATTGAAAGAATCAAATTTGAAATTTCCCTCCTCTTTCTCTTCCATTTGAAGAACCAAATTTCCCTCTTCCTTCCTTCTTTTCAAAAAAAGTTGAAAACTCAAAATTTTCCTCATTGTTTCTCTTTCATAATCAAAAGAACCAAACTTTTCCACTTCTTCACTTCCCACAAATCAAAACCAACAAAATACCCTCTTTTCTTTTCTAAAAAATTCAAAGAACATAATTTCCCTCTTCTTTCTCTTCCCAAAAAGTTGAATACACCAAAATTTTCCAACTCTTTTAAAAGCATCAAATTATCAAATACATTGCTTTACTTTATTTATTTTTAATTGATAACTTTATTGAATAATTAAATTAACCAAAATTTTAATTTATATATTATATTAATATTGTCCATGATCTCAATTATTAATGATTCATTATTAATATTCACAATGTGTTGATTTTATATTTCATATTTTCTTTTTTTTTAATTATGTTAAAGAACTTAGTGTGCAAGTTACCTTCATGTTTCAATTTTTGTAATTTTTTTAAAATACATAATATCAAGTGAGTTTCATATTTTTAAATTTCCTATATGAAATGAAGAAATAATTTTACCTAAGTTTAGAATGAAAAAGTTATTTTGAAAAACTATGTATTATATAATATAATAATTATTCAAGTAGATTAGGTGAAGTTCGGGTTGAGTCGGTCGGGTTGCGGGTTAGTCGGGTTCGAGTTAATCAGGTTGTGGATTAATCGGGTTTGGTTTAATCGGGTTGCGGGTAAATCGGGTTGCAGATCGGGCGGATTACGGGTTGTTGACTTTTAGTCAATTTGGGTTGCGATCGGGTTGCAGGTTGGGTTGATCAGGCGGGTTAGACGGGTCGGGTTCTGTTTTGACACCTATACTGTTATTTTACAAAGCCCAAGAAATATCAGAATCCAAAGGAAACCAAATCTTCCTCCCATACATATAAGTAGGTTCTTGATGATAGTACCTACCTAGTTAAAAAATTTCACATGCCAATTTGTGACAGCAGGTCCTACTAAATTTGACTACTAAATTTGGGGGCTATCTGCATGGCTCAATATAGGGTGCATAACCTTAGTGTGCTTAACATGAGTAACCAAATTCGGACCCTTCTTTTAAGTGGCTGCAGATCTAACTTCTAAGGGTTGTAAATCAAAGACATTTTGTTTCCCTATTTTTCTTAATCGGATCATATCTTCTTCTTTCTAACTCGGATTTCAATTTGTTTTTATTTTTTTGCACAGATGGAACGAGTTCATTGTGCTCTACAAAATGAGATCCATTTTGAATATTTTTTGAGAAAAAAATTGCATATGTCTCGTTACCAACTCCATACCATATGGTATCTCCTTCGTTTTTTAATCGTTTTCGAAAATTTTTGCACAGAAGGAATGATTTAATCATGATCTATTGGATTTAAAATTTCTTGGTGAAAAAATTTCATACCTCTTGTTATCAACTCCATACCATGCTATACCACCCTGGTATGGGGTGGTATTTTTCATACCATATGGTATGCTCTTATTTAATACTAGTCAATATCATATGGTATAGACGGGTAATAACTGGTTCGAATTTTTTTGTTCCAAAATATATCAAAGTGAATATCATTTTGAAGGGCACAATTAATCTGATCTAACTGCGCAAAAAAATTAAATTCCGACTTAATACGAGTGAGAAATCGTCCGTTAAAGAATAAGGGGGAAAATTAAAGACTTTCCATGAGAGAGAGAGAGAGAGAGAGAGAAGAGGCGCTGATGTGGCAGATTCTGATTGAGTTATGCATGGGGTTATTGACCACAAGTTTATGCACTTAATCCGCTCCCCATCTGCATTCAATTAATGGAGCTTCGTCTCAAACAGCCTTATACCTCTGGGAACACCAATGGGTCGCGCTTGGATTCGAACCTGGGATATGCAACTCCCAAGACTTCATTGTCTCGACAACTTACCGTTAGACTATCTTACCTTGGGCCTGTTTCCTTAGTTTATTTCGACATAAGCGTATTATTTCTATTACCATTGTTATACGTGTTTATACATATGAATAGATAAAAAGAAAAATAACACGATTCTATCATACTAAAAAACGCATAGTTAGTAAAAACTCCATTTAATACACGTATATAAAATCCTACGCATTTTATCCTTTAAAAACTTCTGTATCCTTATTATTGTCAAGTTGTATTATTTTTTTCGTTCATTTAATGGCTCCCGTACTGAACAGGTATCAAAACTGTATAACACATTTAATATCCATATTTAGAATCACTTGGTTTTATTAAAGTTCTAAGTTTCAGTTCGAGTAGAAAAGATGTGTTGTGAAAATAAGTCTACGAAGTAGAATTGTTGCTCAATTCAATAAATTCTTACTAAGGCTATTAATGTTATGCATCTGATATTATTTCATTTTATTTTATTATATCAAATGAGATCAATCAATTCAGGAATCGTTCCCACCAAAGCTTATATTGCTCCTCTAAATAATGAATATCTATTATTAGATTTTTCATATTTACTTATTTAATATCCAACTTCAATTGAGAATACTACCCACTCAATTACTAATATTTTCATATTTAGGATTCAACTCGAGTTGTGAATGCTACCAAATATGAGTTTGTTGTCTTGGATCATCAAGAAGTCCGAGTAGAATTACTGTTGAAAATCTATTAAAAATAGTGGAAGAATGATACCTCATATCCCTCATGTGTTATTAAATGAAGGAATGAAGTATTTACAAAGAAAAGAGGGCGGGGGAGAAAGAATGAAGTTGAATTTTCACTTCAAGTTTAGTGATTACATCACAAAGTCCATAACCAAATCAACAATTTTGAATATAATCATTGATGAAAAAAAATGAATCTCCAACAACAGTTGTAACTATAATGAGGCAAATTCTGTTGTTGTGAAGCACCTATCAATGATGAATATAGTGGAGTTGATGATGAAGATTGTTGATTGTTTAGGGATTTTTCCAATAATAGCACGTTTAATTTTTTTTCCCAAAACTAGCACCCAACCGAAAAATTTTACATAAATAGCACCATTTTTAATGGAACGCACTCCTAAGGTGCGTTTTATAAGTAAACCGCACCCCACAGCTGCGTTTGCCGGAAAAACCATCCATAGCTATCAGCATTCTCTCCCTCAACAATGGCGAAGGCTAAAGGAAAGACTTGTTTGTTTGCATCCGCCCCACTGGCAATCAGGAGAGTGCCCTTGTACTTGCTGGTAAGGAATGTAACATCCACTTGGGTCATAGGGACACAGAAGCCAAAACCATCAATAGATGGCTTGAATGCCCAAAAAAGTCGTCTGAAATGGCGTTTGTTACCTGGCTCTGGGGGTTGTATCTCTTCATCTTGGTATCGAGGGGAGAAAACAGTGCCAGGGTTAGACGCCTCCAATGCCAAAATTAACCTGGGAAGGAATGCATATGATTCTTCCCAATCACCAAAGACGGCGGCCAGAGCTTTCTGCTTTCCATGCCACGCCTTCTTATAGTTAATCATATAACCATAACGACTTGCAATGTCAGCGATTATGACTTTCACCTTTAGGTCCGGATCTTGCTCAATTAGATGCTTGATAGCCGCAGCAACCACCCTGGATTTCAACTGTCGATGGCCTTGGGAAGTTATGGATGACACACATGTGTGTGTGTTCACCACACGGGATATGACCCAGTGGCCGTGTCTCTTGCTGTTGATGGCCCGAATCCTAACATTGCACCCCTCATGATGATTACGGCATCTGACTATGAGCCTTTTAGTGTTGGAATGAGTTGTGTGTCATTCAAAATGCCGAGTCATTGCTTCAGTATCAATGGCGTGCCGCACCTCCTTCTTCGAGCCAAATTGTTGGCCCTTCATAAACCCAGTGAGTGGACCCCATACTGGGATCTCTGGCGGCTCCATGTCGCTGTCGACCATCCAATTGTCGTCTGGAATGTGATTGTAGTAGGGGACTGGTACACGTTCACGAGCCACCTCATCATCATTATCTGAGTCTGACTCTGGTCCTGAATCATCAGCACCTTCAAGAGGGTCGGAGCTGTCTGCACTGACGTTGTTCTCTCCATCTTCATAGGAGGGGTCACTAACTGGTGCTGGCAGGGCAGCTTCCATCTGATCCAGCTCATGAAAGGCACCTTCATCAGCTCCATAATGGTAGTTGTGAAAACTACCGCTGCCTGATTGGAAGTTGTACTGAGGTTGGTTGGGGAGGTCCGGTTGAACTTCTTCTTCATATGACGGGAAAGATTGATGATGACCTTCACCTTGTTCTTGGTACTGAAAATAGGAATGAGGATCATGGTAACTTTGGTAGGGATGATCGCCATATAATTCACCTCCACCATGGATACCAGATGTTTGACCGTGTCCAGAATGACCTCCAACGCCAACGGCCGCCTCGGTGTAAACGAACATCTCGTCTTTGGAAAGATTGTTGGACCTCAAGAATTCGAGCATGGAATCTACTTCATCCTGAGTGGTTATGAGATATTCCTCATGCCACAATGACCTACTTTCTCTGTTTGGATATCGGTACACCATACGATCAACTCTTCTCGTGTCATCTATGCAAGTAACGTTAGTGCACATTTGATGGAGGTCTTCAAGCAGCGGTCTGGTAGCGACCTTTACTTTTTGAAAATTGCCATCGACGTAGGTGACCCCCTTTCCGGTCTCTTCCGTGTAACCATTCCACCCTAAGCCAAGAGTGAACTTTTGGAATGCCATCTGCAAAAAAACCGTAGTCCAGTTAATATCATAAAAATCACAAATCACAAATAACAATAAAAAGTAATACAAAATAAACTTACGAGTTAACGTTAATCGTAAAAACACTAAGGGGTCGTTTGGATGTGGTAATATAACGTGGGAATTGAGTCCAATTCCCACGTAATGCAGTAATTGAATTAAAATCCTACGTTTGGATAAGAAAAAATGATGTAGTAATTGGACGTGGTAATTGGACAGAAAACCCACATTCGTTGGAATTGAAAATACGGCACCTACCCCCCGGAATTGTCAATTCCCACGTTTTGTTTCATTTTATCCCAATTATATCCCTCCCTCCTTCCTTCCTTTCTCTATCCCTAAACCCTCTTCTTCCTCATGACTATCGACTGTAGCGTCTTGTTATTCCTCAATCAACGACTTGGAGCTTAGATAAGAAGAATCGAATTCCCTCCTTGTTTGTTGGTCGCCAACGAGAGAAGGAAGAAGGTCCCGGATGACCTACTGCGTGAGATTCATGAAGGGTGTTATGTGGCATGAAGAGGAAGAACGGCGCGAAGCTCAAAGAGGAAGAATCAAAATCCGACTATGTTTGGTAGTCGTCGGCGAGAGAAGAAGCCTCTTGATTTCCTCTTCCTTTCTCCTTCCCTGTTGCTACGAGAATTCCAACGATTATTAAGGTCTACTTGAGTTGCGCTGCTCTTGCTGCTGCTATTGCTACTCCTTATGCTGTGGTGCGCGCACCTGCTGCTTTCCCGTTGTTGTATTGCTGCTTCTGCTCTTGCTATACTACTGCTATGATGTTGCTCTTGTGCTTGTTCTGCCTCTGCTTTATCACTGGTTGGCACCAAGAATTGGGGAATTATATGGTGGAGGGCTTAGAGTGGATAGGAATGGGACGTACGATTAGTGTTTTGCTTTTCTTCTTTGTATTAGTATTAGAGAGATGGGGATTGAGAACAACAATTTAGGATTGATTATACTTGAAGTTGTGGATTGATTATTCTTGAAGTTGTGTGTTCGTTAGAAGCTCATATCATATGAAAAGGGGCAAATTGGTACTTCAATTAAATGCAACACTATCAATTTCCACACTGTTCAGCTCATTCCAAACATGGAATTTCAGTCAAATTCCACATGTCAATTCCCAGGTTTTCTATAACGTGGAAATTAAGACCAATTCCCACATTCTCAAATTTCCACATCCAAACGACCCCTAAAGAAATATAGAGCTACAACAGAAAATTGAAAAGGAGAAGGAGAGGTGTGAAGAGAAGAGGTTTTCCGGGCAGTCTTTTATAGGCAAAATCACTTATGAAAATCACACCTTAGAGGTGCGGTTTTCGTCTGCCATGCAGCCCCACGTCTGTTATTCTGCATGGATATATGTCTGGTGTCGAAAAATAATTGACACACAAACCGCACTGGGGGGTGCGGTTTGTGTGGCAAAACCGCACCTTGGGGATGCGGTTTTGCCAGGTCAGGCCAAAACCGCACCTCGGCCATGCGGTTTCTATAGGTCAGACGTGAAACCGCATGGCCAAGATGTGGTTTTGGCCCAGGATAATAAACCGCACCTTCGAGGTGCGGTCCATAAAAAAGGGTGCTATTTTTATAAATATTTTCGGCTGGGTGCTATTTTTGTAATTTTTTTTAAAAGGTGCTATTTCTGGAAAAATCCCGATTGTTAAGAAGTGATAGCTATTATTTTGAAACACCTATATGCTTACTTTCAACAAGAATCTACATAGATGGCTCTTATTACAATGTTAGTAATTTTTATGATAGATGCACATTTTCTCTTTTCCAGAAATTGAATAATTTGAATTTCTTAATAGTAAAAACTAAGAAACTAGCTTGCTATTTGGTAAAATTGGTATCGTTATTTGTTAATTCATATAACATTGACATATAATCATGGCATAAATATAAGAGAAGTGGAGACTACTGTAATTTAAACTTTGAAACTTTGTTAGTTAATGTGATCATATTGCAACCGGCCAACTGGTCGGGGTACAATCTAATTGTATTGCTAATCAGTAATCATGGTGGTGGTGGTGTGTTTTACAAAGTTAATTATGGACGGGTTGTTCAATTACAAGGCTTCCTTTTTGGGAGATAGACTTGCACAGAAAAAGCTATATGTTCCAGGAGTGGACAACGCCTTCTAAACCATCTCAAGAACCTATCGACCGAGTTGCTTCCCCCTTTTCACTTCGTTCGAGCTACTTTGAGATATGGTAACAAATCTTTTTGTTGTAATTTTTCACAACCTCTATAAACACGATTGAGTTCGTCCTCTTTCCTGCTTTTTTTAAATTGATGAATGAGATTAGACTACAATCATTTTTTAACAAAAAATTAGATCACAGAATCACTAACTCATCATAACTCTACTAGCTTTGTACCCGGTCCGTTGGCCGGGTAAATTTTGTTTGAAATATGTTTTATGGAATAGTTTTTCTCCTACATTGTCTATTTTTGTACAACCTCTATAACACCCATGAAATTGTTGTGCATTATTATTATGATAGTACAAAATTAAACATTGATATAATTTAGTAACTCATTAGAATAAGAAATTTGTTTTGTGATCTATGGTAGTATATACTTTATGACGGTAGAATCGAATAATATTGATATAGTTTAGCAACTATCAAATATGAGAGTGACTTGTGAATATATGATTGTGATAATGTTTTTGAAAGAGAAAAAATTCAACTTATATCAAAATGGGTATCATTGAGTAGATCACATAAAATCTGATTTTTTTGCGCAACAATATTTAAATTCGGAGTTGAAGCGGAAAAAATATGGATCGAATAAAAATAGTATGGTGATTGAAAAATAAGAGAGAGTGTGTGTTAAGTGGCACAATCTAATTGGAGTACAGAATAACTACAAAGAAAATTATAATGAAAAGAAAAAAAGAAGTTACGAAAACATCTTATTATTGGTGGAAAGGGAAGTTAAGAAAAAATCTAATTAGTGGAAAGGGGTGCTGATGTGGATGCGTAGTAGGACTGGATTTTTGAATGAGGGTGGTTATTGGAAAAGTCTTTATATATTTTATAGAAGATAGATAGATAAATAGATAGATATCTACCCCTCTCTCTTCCTCTAACCCTAACTTATAAACTCATTTTTCTCTCTTCCTGCCACTCCCACCACCACGCAGTAGACCTGCAACCGCCACCATCCTACTGCCATCCTGCCACCACCACCATCCCATTGTCACTGCCACCACCAACATTCATTATGATCTCTCTTCCTATTTGTAGCTCCACTTCCTTCATTTTTGTCATAAGTATCATTTTCCAACATTCTTGCATTAACTTATCAAAGCTTCCCAAGCTTCACAACCCAAACGTCTATGGTGTTAATCCACTCATATTCGAAGGGATTAGTTTTGAATGTACTCTCTAATTAGCATGAGTCCTATGAATTACAATCAAATACGTCATTATTTCATTGGATAAATATTCGACACTCAAATGTTTTCACCACATACATGTTCATTAAGTTATAGTTCACAAAGAAAAGATTCTTTAGTCTTTCAACGTCCAACTTATTCCTCTTCTTGGTATGGATATGCTCAAACACCGGTAAGTGAGTAAATGTACATGTTTTTATTCTCATTTATTGATTGTTTGGCTTTGTAAATTGTAATATTCGTTCCTTGGCCCAGTTTAACTTATTAGATGATGATGATGATAGGGTAACAACTAAGCAGTGATTCATCAATTGCTTGTGGAGTTGTGGTGGTGAATGAGATGGTGTTGAAGTTGTATTTGAAAGTAGCGATGGCAAAAATATCCGTAACCGTGGATATCCGTCCTAATCCGCCTTAATCGGGTATGGTAGAATTCGAACCTGAATGAATTTTAGTGGGTTCGGGTTGGCAAAAATATCTGTAACCGTGGATATCCGTCCGAATCTGACCTAATCGGGTAGGGTAGAATCCGAACCCGAATGATTTTTAGTGGGTACGGGTAAAACCCGAACCCGAATATTGCGGGTAATGGGTGGGAATGGTTTTTCACTATCCAACATGAACCCGTCCGATTATACACATGCATATGTATTTTGTCTAGAAACAATCAATATTTTTTCTAACATATTTTATATTTAACATATAAATATAATTTTTTTTTATGAAATTGTGTTGTTTTACTTAATTTTCTTCATTCTAGTGAATTATTGTCGTACTTTTCGTCTTACCTAACATGAGAATACGTGTAATATTAACATATTGATTGGGGTCATAAAGAAAATTAATACCCATGGATAACCGTGGATATCCGAAACCCAAACGGGTATGAGCATGATTTGGATTTTCTACCCGTTTTTTATGTAGATATGGGTATGGGTAATGGTAAAACCCAAACTACTTTGGGTAGGATAACGGATATGCACTATCCGTCCCCGACCCATTGCCATCTTATTTGAAAGTTGTTTGAGTGATTTCATGATTATTGTTCTATGTTTAGGCTCTTTGTTTCATTGTTTTTATTTGTGGAACCATGTGGTTATTGTGAGGTATGGACTTTAGACCTTTTAGTACTCATATTTAAAATTCGTTTTAAGAGTAATGCGCTTATAATTTAGTGTGCTTAAAAAATTGTCTAGTTTTATAATATTCTTGTTTATTGGACATCAATTCATAATGATTTTCTAACGGTCTAATACAAATTAAACCAATAAAAAATAAATTGTTCATTGCACCTGATTACATATTCTCCCTCCACTATGTGACCCCTTTTGAATTTTTTATGCATTTATGAGGATTGCTATTCGTTGCCCTAAAAATCCTTATTCGTCGCCCTAATTAAGTTAATTTTACTTTAATGTCCTTAGTGCATTTATTTACAGGGAAAAAACTACAGCGGTGGCCGGGCTACCAAAGATCATGTCCATTTCAGCTGGGGACATGGAAGCAAGCTACATTGGGATTTATTAATATGGTTGCTTTTCATTGGGGACACAAAACTGTGGCATTTATTTGGACAAGTACAAAAATGGCACCAAAATTTCGGCGTCAATTCTCCGACAACCGCCGCTGGAGCTGTGAGCGGGCGGCTGGGTCGCGTTTTGCAAGTAGGAGTTCAATTATACTTAAATCGAGTAATCGACTCCTTGTTCCCTTGCCCTTTTTTCGTTTGAATTAGCTTCGAACTCCGGCTACTCCGAGGTGGGAGAGAGACGAAAGTAAGGATAATATAAATTTTATTAAGGGGTAAATATGTCGATTTAGTGCGTTTTAGGGCGATAAAATTTGAATTTTAGGGCGACGAATAGCGATTCAGTTTATAAATTGATTTCGAGACTAAAAAGTTAACCAAACCATAAAAATTACAACTTACAACACACATTTAAAGCATCTCGCCGAATAAAAAAGAAAAGAAAGACACAATAAATTTTTAACCTTAAAAAAAATGGAGGGGGGGAAAGAGAACAAATGGAAAGAACAAATCAGTAGCCATCCATCCCAGCCAGTTTACCAACAAATGGGATTAATTAGTAGTAACTAACAAGGCAACCATTAGCTGTTCAAGAGAGATTAGCTGTTACGAGAGAGAAGCATTGTATCTGGCTCTGTCAATGGAATAGGAGAAGAAAAATTAGTTTGGAGGACCGAATGTAGAAGACACCAAATGTTCAGGGACGGGAGAATCTTAGCTTAGCCGAAAATGGCAATTTCCAATAACAGTCCCCGAAAAGTTAATTTTGTTAACTAGTAGTATATTCTCGTACCTGTTTGTGTGTATTAGTTGCGTTGTTAGCTGTCCAACCAATTTTGCAGTCAACAATAAATTCCCACAGATTCATTGGCAGACGCAGCAGAGTCCACACCTCCCTTTCACCGTCACCGTCACTCTCTCTTTCTCTCCGCCGGCGAACGTTGTTTCTTTCCCTCCCCTTCCCTTTCTATATATCTACAGGTAACCTTTCTCCCTCTTCATAGGACTTCAATTTTCTCTCAATTCTCCATTTCTCCCTCCCTCCCTCTTTCTCTCTCTCGCTCAACCTTTCATTTCTGTACTGAAATTCCGTAGAGATGGCGGTCACGATGAAGCTGATGTCCTTGCTAGTCGCCGGTCTCGGCGCGCTCTCCTTCCTATTCGGCGTCATCGCCGAGAACAAGAAGGTATATGCTCTTCTTCTAATCGGTCCAACACTCTTTTTCTTTCCTTTTTTCTGGTTCTGGTTTGTCATTTCTCCAGGGTTTGATTTGAGATATTTTTTCCGTTTTTCTTGCGGCAGCCGGCTGCCGGGACTCCGATTACCGGGAAGGGTGTGGTGATCTGCAAGTATCCGGCGGATGCGACGGTGGTGTTGGGGTTCCTGTCCGTTGCGTTTCTGATAGCGTCGACGGTGGCTGGATATTTCTCCCTGTTTTACCCTTACAAGGGGAAGTCCGTCCCTCAATCTGCCATGTTCCGCAGCACCAGTTTTCTCATCTTCTTCAACATTGCCCTGTAAGCTCCGCACTTCTATGGTTTGAGCTGTTAAATTATAGAATGAATTGCATGATTATGTGGTTCTTCTGCTGTCACTTAGATCAGTGGTTGTGAGTTGTTGCTCCGATGGTTACCTTTTTTCAAGTTACAGTCATAGAATAGGGTCATGTTCTTTCTTGGTAGGTGGGATGATTTGCCGCAATCAGTTCATTCAACCCAAGGTTGGCTGGCTTGATTTGTAAAGAATACATTCCCACTAGAACCAGGCGATGTGCAGAAAGGATATGAATATGGCAGTCAAGTTGTGGGTTTTGCTTGTATTCTACTTTCTCCATAACTATGCTTTAAATGCCCATACGCACACTCAACTTGCTGCACTAGAAGTCTATTATTTCGACAGTTGACTTGGCTACGTGCGTCTACTTTGGATCTGTGCAGTTTTTTCCCTTCATGTTCCCACTTGGGCAGCCCTTTACTTAATTTCTATGGGGAGTTTAGAATTCGGATTTGGATGAACAATATGATGGCTTCTTTGCTTAGTTCTGAGAGCTTCACTTACCCCTTTCAGTCCATCGTGTGATCATGGCTTAGGACTCTGAAACCAGTGATTCACATGAGATTTTGCTTCTGTTTTTCTGCCTGAGTTAGAGCTGCAACTCAAATGTTCTTGGTTTAGAGTTTAGACCAGTCTTAGATCAGCTCTTTCGCCAGTTTGATTGCAGAGTTCAAGAGTTTTGTGTGAATGCATTTGGCAGGTTCACGGGTGGTTTAGCTGCAGCGTTGCTGTTGTGGCCGACTATTACAGAGCAACTTCACCTCTCGCGTAACGTTCATCGCAACTTGGAGACTGCGTGCCCAACTGCTAAGACCGGTCTCCTGGGAGGTGGTGCCTTTGTCTCTCTTGATTCGTCTCTCTTCTGGCTGGTTGCGCTCATGTTGGCCGCCAATGTTCGAGAAGACTACTTCGATGAAGTCGAAAAGGATGGCAAGTTAGCCGTAGACGATAGCACAGCTGCTGATTTTGATGAACCGTCAACCCTTAAGGGTTCTGCCTAGCGGCAGCCTTCGGTCATCTACCAAGGTTGAACTACTTCTATGTCTGGACATACATTCCATAAGGCCTTCCAAATTATCAATTGATCTTAATGGGAGCAAGCGTTGAACAATCTGGGACTTGCTTATTGTAAATATGGCTTGTAATTGTTGGAAGAAGGCACTTCTTTACTCTATACATTGGTATGGTAGTTTGAGTCTGTTATCATATAGATCGTTTCCGACTTTTCTTTATGGAGCTGAGCTACGAACTACGTAATTCAGCCTGTCGGTAATGCTTGCAAACAGCTTTCGTACTATGATATCTGCATCAGGTAGTTTTCAATGGTTTGGCTCAGGACTCTAGAGGTCAACCTAATCTGAACAAGGTCGAATGTTGTTGGCAATGTTAGTGCCAGCATACTTACTGAGTATTCTTTCTGTTAAAATATAGCAAATTGAAGAGCCCTAACCCAACATAAAACCCGTAGTAAGATCCCATTAAAGATCAGTATCTCGAGGCATAGCACGATTGCAAAATGTAGAACCTAAGGCAAGTCAAGTATGTAGAATCACCTAAGAGCAGGCAAGTCCGAGACATAGAATCCGTAAGGCATGTCCAGAATGTGGAATCAAGCTGTTCAATAACCATTTCCAGAAAATTCTGTAGTCGAGCTCGAGAGCATGAAACCCAGCAACGAGAGAAACAAAAGCACAAGGACAGGAAACTAAAAATTATATCACAACAGTTACAGCTCCACTAGCAGGGAACATTCAGCAATAAGGCAGTTCACCTCGAAGCCAACTCACAAATTGCAGCCACTCGGGTGATGCAAATTTCCATACTTGGTCAGCCTTTAAATACTTCTTCATGCGCTTACCATGCTTCTCATTCGATTGGCCTGTCCCATTACATGCTCAGCAAGTGGATGGAATGGAAGACCTTCATGTAGTGGTAGAATCACCACCACAAAATGATTCTATACTACGGATCTCCCACCTTGCATACGAAAATTTGGGGGGACACAACTTCCCTGTTCAAACAAAGCCAAAACCAAAAACATTTTATCAAACAGGTAGTAGTCTGATACCGAAGACTTTCTCAACGGAAGAAACAGCGTACGTCTCAATTGCTTCTTGGTAGGTATGGCTTGATGCAACAGCCAAAAGCTGTCCATTACAATTGTATGCAAGAGACGCAACACCGGTTGGATATTGTGGAAACTGAAAAGAAAGAGAAGGTAACAGTCAATAGCACTGGGATAATGAACCAGGGCATAAGTTTGTTTGCATGGTATAATTTCTTGTTGGAATTAGATGCAACATACCTCGAATAACCTTCTTTTGCTTTGAGCATCCCATGCTAGGAGATTGCCTCGATTATCACCAGTAACAAAAGCACCAAAGATACTAAAACAGAAACAAATACAAAAGGAGAAAAAGAATTAGCCCTGACTTTAGCAACCTTAATCACGACAGACAATTATTAGATCGGTATACATACCTTGGATTGAATTGTACGTCAGTGATGGCAGCTAGATGTTTTTTCCCATCTGCTGATTTGGGATGACAGCGAAAAGCATAGCTGTAGAAAGATTAACGCACCAACTTCCAGTTAAGTGACATGAAATGATTCGACCTTAATGCAAAGGGACATATACCTACTCAAAAGCCATCTGCAACACATTCTTTTTCCAGAGTGGTCATATATTCCTAGAAAATAAGTAAATTTTGTTTAAAAAATTCATCTAAATTATGAAGTGAAACCTGTATGTCAATGAGATGAAATGTTTTCCTATTGGTTAACTGCTTGAAGTAAAAACAGATGTAAGGCTTTTATAAGAGAAGCAGATAGTGCAAAGATGTATGACTTGTTCAAACCAAATTCAATGAATTGCTTGCATCGTGCTTTTCAGATTTCAAGTGCAAGTGATAGTAGGGGGGAAGCTAGCTTGGAGTATACGATAGAAACAACAAGCAAATCAAAGCACAGTCAAGCATCTGCAGAAAATTTTACAGAATACCAACCGTGTCACTTCTGAAGTTGTTGGATTGGATATCTCCAGTGCCACTGTTCCATCAACTGAACCAGCTGCATACCCTATGGCAACATAACCATTCAGAACTGTTAAGAACCAAGAGCAGTAAGGGATGAAAGGTAAAAACAGCCGTATGACTCAATGGCGGGTTGGAATACGAAAACAGCAAACAAGTTATCTATTAGATAGCTATTAGCTAAAAAATATATAAAATGTTCGATCATTCATTCTAAGCTATTGGTAGTAATAATAATAAACGGTACCTCTACAATAAGGAACTGAGCAAAGGGATCTTATTCGCACATCAAAACAAGAATTTGTAAGACTAGCCGGTCCTTCCATATAACGCAAGTCATACGTTTCTATCGACCCTCCAATGGCAACACTTATATAGCGCCCAGACAATGACATGGTCTTCACTTCTGCACCCATATGTCTCACATGTGAACTTTTTGAGGAGCGTATATCCCACGATACCATCTTCTTGTCCAAACCAGTCGAAATAACTTGGCCTACGGTCAAGAACAGAGAAGACATAATTCAAAATTCCACTCATGAAATTGACTTCAGATTCATGTAGTGACTGGCAGCTGCCTCCTACATTGCCTCTGCATTACACATCACACATGGAACAAAATCACCACAACGGAAGAGAGCAACCATTACTCAATGACGGCATGATTGATTGACAGTAGTAAGAAGAACCAGCTGACCTGTTTCATCCGAGTAGACAACGCAAGTTGCTACATCCTCATGATACCCAATTGCATCACAACTCCCGGAATGCAAGTCACACCTAGCAAGATTTCCATCAGACCTTGAGAAACATCACTGACTAGTCCGAGCTCAAACGAAACCTAACTACGAATGCAGCATCTACATCTATAGTACCACTGGTAAAAGAAAACTGAGCAAGGAACAAGACAGGGTCTGAACACTGAACAGGCACAAATAAATAACAGGACAAGGCAGTAATATAACTATACAAGTTCTAACCTTCTAATGCAACCATCAGAAGCGGCACTGTATGCCAAAGACTCGGCCCCGAAGCAACAATCCAGCAGCGCAAAACCTACTGAAGCTTCGAGTCTGACTCTGGAACTATCCACATCGTACAACCGGAGATTCTGCACTTTCGAAATTGAGCTGTCACTTCCCTCATACGAACAGAAGGAAAAAAATGAAGAACTGTGCATAAAAGGCCAATACTTAACCGAATCCCAGGAAGAAATGAGGAGATTGTTGGAGGAGGGAGCGAATCGGATCCTGGAGACGCCATCACCAATAGGGTTTTCAAACTGCAGGCAATCTCCACTCATTTGGGTAAAGCCTGCTCGGCCCGAGAATCACCAAAAAAGAAGGGGAAACGAAACCCTAATATTTGAAATGACTTGATTCCCCGGTCAAGTGGATTCAGAAATGGGAGCCCAATTTCTGTGATTGCAACAGAAATTGCAACCAAAGCTGTCACGAGCAAGTAAGCGTGAAGCTTAAGGAACTAGCATGCTGAAACAGGGTGTAAAGAAAGTTGGAGCAGGAAGACGAAGTCTCTTAACCAACTAACAGCTATGGCGGAACAACTCTGTTCAAAACAACAAAAAGCAGAGGGAAAAGCAAAGACCTGGGTAAAGTTGACAGATATCTATTGTCTTAAAAGTCAGCTAATTCAATCTGTTCTCCACATTTAGTACCTATAAATTTTCTTTTAACTTTATTCACTCGATGGATAACTTGAATCATAGGTAGATACATAATCAATAGGGCCATCATCATTCCACCAAAAAGAATAGGACCGTCATCATCCACAATCGAAATCGAACTCCAAAATTCCATTATCGAACCTATGAATCAAATTGGCAATTCAATATAGTTGATCTAACTTGAACGTAAGTGGCCATCACCTAATTCAATGACTTCCATATTCACAAAAACTGTGCAGCGTATACATTTACCATCACCATGTTCCAAATTGCACTCCAATGAAATCCTCATAATTTTCATTTGAGGCAGAACTAGATCCAACGATGTCAAGTGAAAGAGTCATCATTCAGCGGATAAAAGTTACTCTAGGGACAACATATTGATCTTCCCCAAGAGCTCGCAACGACGGGAAGGTTTGACACCTCGATGTCGGCTCTTCACCACCTAACAATGTAGTATGTTCCAAGGGTTAGAGTCAGTGGCGAAGCCAGGATTCAAACATACCTGTGTCCTCTTCTCAGAATATAAATAAATAAAATTAAAATTAATAAAACTGAAAATAAACAAGAAATAATCTTTAGTGTAGTGATATGATACTTATTTATTATCCAAAAAGTCAAGGGTTCAATAATTGATATAGGGCTCGAAGTTTGGTACCGGTATTTGGGATATACTATATACCGTACCGAATTAATTACTAGTAGGTATTATCGAATGCCGGTTTATTTTTCAGGAATTGGGATTGGGATTCATTTTCAAGTGTTATTCGGTATTCGGGATTACGAGATTGGGGTCGGTATATACCGAAAGTTAAAAATTAATGAAATATAACACACAACCTTAGCTCATTCCTCACTCTTTCACAACTTAGAAGCCCCCATCCAACACAATTTTGACTTTCCAGTCTAAGCCACTCTCGTCTCTCACCTAATCTCTTGTTATTTTCATAACTCCAAAAAAACAAACACTAGTATTAGTCGTCTCTCGGTCTCCAATATGTCATATTAAAGATTACCAATGACAATAATTTGAGATGTCACCTCTCCTCCATTCTCCTTATCCATATCCTAGCTCTAGGCAAACTCAATACCGGTTGCTTAGTCTCTTTGCCCTAAATTAAACAATTAAATTAAATTAAATTTATATATTTAATTATTAACTGCAAAGGTAATTAATTTTTGTATTCGATAATATTGATTGTGATACCAAAATACTTAGGGATTGAGATATCGAAATTATTTAGGGATTGAGATCGACATTAATTTTAGGATGTAACTCGGTATTTAAGATTTCGATATTGGTATTCCGATATCAAATACAGTACTAATTTCCACCTCTAACTTGATAATGGGTATTATTTCTCTACCCTAAATTTCACCTGTGTCCCAGGACAGGACACATCCAAAGTAGCCTGCCTCCGCCTATGGTTAGAGTAAATCTGTCATTTTAAGTTTAACTATCACATTGTGCTGCTAATAGACTTTTGATTTAGTGCTAATAGATTTTTGACTTAGTTCAAATCCCATCAAATCCTAATAATCCAGTCTTCCCCCCTCCTCTTTAGAAGTTTTGTTTAGAAATGAGGATGATTGTTCATCCTACTGTGATCCCCTAACAAGATTAGATACGGCAATCTGCATAAGCACAATCCCCCCCCCCCCCCCCCCCCCTTCAGTCCTCAGCCATCAGGAAAAGAAAACCATTGCCTGTTCAGGGAAGCAACTATCCAAATAGAATCTCTCTGTAACTCAAGGAGACAATTTCTCCCATCCATGACAGATGAAAAGAACAAAAATGTAACATTATTTACTAACAAAACAATTTTACAACACAATATTTCACAGGCATTGTGCTCTGTCGCTCCAAATTGTTCCAAAATGAAATAACACACTCGGTATTTTTTTGCTTATATCACATTAGCTTACAACAAATGAATTAACTGCACAACAAAAATGGCAAAGTGGATGTAATGGGTTTGAGTAATTTATACTCCCTCGGCTCTCAAAATCTATCTTCTCTGGAAGTTGAAAGACTTGATGGAGATTGCAAAGATGAAGGCGAAGACAGCTACCAATCCAACCATGACACCAGCAATGACTCCCAAGAAATCATGCTTGAACCCGAAGTAGCTCCGCAAGAAATCTTCAACAGCTTCCCCAGTTCCTTCCATGGGCGTCCTCACATCTCCATACTGCGAAACAATCAGCCCGTACAATGTCCACGAGATCGGGTTGGCCCAGTAGTTCCACCTCCACCACACTGGTATGAGCTGCACATAATGAATGAAATTCACCAATTAGTTTGTTACAGTTCTCTTGATGATGATGCTATAGTAGTGAAGAGATAAGAAATCAAATTGACTTACAGGTCTAGGGACGATGAATCCGGCAAAGAGATTCCAGATGGAGTAGAAAAAGGATGAGATGATGGAGGCAATGTGGTGATTTGGCGTGATGGCGACTGTCATCATCCCGTAGTAAGTGAAGTAGAGGAGTGTGAAGTACATGAAGAAGATGTACCACATGAACTTCTTCGCGTCCCATTCGAATCCAATCATGGCATATGTGATCACTCCATAGACCAAAGCCTGTGCCAGAATGTAAGGGATCTCTATAATCACTTGGGCATAGGCATAAGGCAAGGCTGAGTACATCCCAGCAGCTCTCTCCCTGTAGAACACAGTTCTTTCAATGGCTACCACAGGCTGTACCGAGGATGCATTTTGGACACCGAGGAACAACACTGCTGCGAACATCGCTCCCATCGCGTTGAACAGGTCCTGGTTCCTCGATGTTTTGCCACCGAGATCCCAGAACATGGTTCCAAACATGAGGGCAATGAAGGTTGTGAACAGGAACCTGACAGCGGTGTATGGCGGGTTACGCCAGTAGGACCAGTGTTGCTTCCACAGGCAAGCCATGCATTGTGTCAAGAATGGTTGCGAGTATTGTGTTGGGAAGTAGAGTTCTTTTGCTCCTGGTGCTGCTTTGCTCAAGTCCTTGATCAAGGCCTTGTTTCGCTTGTAGAGATCCGAGTTTCGGTATACATCTGTGAAATCGACACCTAGAGCTATCTCTTGTGCTGTAGTGGTCACCTCCAACATCCATGTTGCTGGGTTGTAACCATCTTTGATCTTGCTCACTCCTTCTATCTCCTCAAAGTACTTCACCAAATGGGTAGAGTGGCGGCCAAGAGGGCCGACGTATATCTCTTGTCCTCCTCTCTTCAACAGGAACAACTGCAAATGAACAATCAAGGAAAAGAACAATCTCAAACACTGGTTGTAGTAGTTCCCTTGCTTCTAATAGTTTATGTTTATTGATAGACAATAATTTACCTCATCAAAAGCTTCGAAAATATCGATGCTGGGCTGATGGATGGTGCACACAACAGTTCTACCAGTGTCCACGGTGTTTCTTACTGTTCTCATGACGATAGCAGCAGCTCTAGCATCCAATCCTGAGGTTGGCTCATCCATGAAAATGATGGATGGATTTGCTACAAGTTCTACTGCAATTGTTAGCCTCTTGCGTTGCTCGGTAGTCAACCCACTCACACCGGGGAGTCCAACAAGAGAGTTACGTAAGGGGTTTAGCTCCACAAGATCCATCACTTCTTCAACAAACATCTGTTTTATATATAAATGCAAGTTAGAATTTCATACTGAATTATTGCCTTAACGCAAATAAATCAAAAGTTGACAGGAACTTGTTAAGGTAGGTGTAATTGAGGATGGAAAGCTTACCATTCTGGTTTTTTCATCAACTTCTTGGGGTAAACGCAACCAAGCTGAGTAGACTAGAGACTCATACACGGTAACTTGCGGAGAATGGATGTCATTCTGCTCACAATAACCTGAAATCCTAGCAAAAGTTTCTTGCTTCTTAGGGAATCCAGAAATGGTGATGTTTCCTTCGATGTAGCCACCGGTTTTCCTTCCAGCAAGCACATCCATAAGAGTGGTTTTACCAGCACCACTAACTCCCATAAGAGCTGTCAGAACACCTGGCCTGAAAGCACCACTAATACCCTTCAGAAGCACCAGTTTGTCTTCAGCAACACCTTGGCCTTTCATTTCCTGGAGGCCAGAGAAACAGATATGGTTGGTTAATCTTTGATCCCAAATGACACGAACAAAGTCGACATGCCTTTTTTAATGATAGCTACTTCTATTTGTATTAACTAACCTCTGGCATATCAACCGAGTATACAATGTCGTCAAAAGTGATGGAATGAGGCTCAAATGGAAGAACCATCCCTTTCTTCTTGCTCCCAGTGGCTTCATCATCTGCAGCTGCAGTTATGGATGATCCACCAGTTGTCATCTCAATGGTTCCTGCTGAATTGGTGGCTTCATCTTCAGGTATGACGGCCTGTGGCTTCTCAAACTCTGTTCATTTTAACATATCAAAACAAAATTTAGCAAACAAAAGGTTTCTTACACTAGAAGCATGAACTTAAACATCGAATATTTGGGTGGGGGGGTTACTTACGGTCCAAGAAAGTAAGAGCGAAAGCAAAAACAATGTTGAATAGGAATAGGAATCCCAGAGTTGCTCCCACTCCTAGCCAATACCAATGTGGCTCTGTGAAGAACCCACGAGACCTCAGCACTTGAATTCCAAGTGATTCTGTTGAGTTTGCTGGAACCTGGATATAGGGAGGGAAAATGGGGATGAAATTAGTCCAACTGTAATTTTGACGAATATATATGTGCAAAACAAGTCAGAAAGGAGAGAATAAGGAAGTTACATGTCTCCAACTGTGTCCAAGGAATTCATTGACTACTATTGCATTCTGCCCATACATCATAGGGTTTGCCCAATACGCCCAAATCCACCATTTCTTCACGTCCTCTGTGAAACCAAAAAGAAAATTAAATACATAAGGAATTACAAAGAACACTTAATATTGTTTGTCAGCTAGATAACAAATGTTAACTAATAACAAACCTCGTGACAAGATAAATCCGCTCAGTGCAAAGAGAAGAAGCAAAACAAATGAGCCAAAAGTGTTGGCAACGATCATGTTCCTTCCAGTTGCGGCGATGAATCGAAAGAGAGCAGATGCCATCTGATTAATTGCTACCAGCAGGACATACAGCCTAATCAACCTGCATTGTCATCATATCAATGTAAAAACACATGATGAGTTTAGGAAGAAATTGAGTAATATGGATTGAAATATTAGAATTAAAATCTCAAAAGCCTTTAAATTACCTTCCAAAGTTAGGATCGAAACCAATGACATAGTAAGTCATGAAGACCCAAACAGCAACTTCAAGGAAGGTGACAGGAATCTTGAGGATCCATGGCGGAATGGAGTATATCCATGGTGGATAGAAGAACAGATTCCTTTGCTTGTAGAACACCGGGAGCTTTGCGATGGTCATGGAAAGTTCAGCCATTCCGTTAAACATGATCATAATAAGTGCGAAGAAGAGAGCACCAACAAAGATTCCACCATTCTGGACCGTGTCTCGATGCATTTCGGTCCTGAAGAAGACTGTCATAGCAAGCAGTGCCATGATGAATAGCTGTGTAAGCTTGAAGACATAGACAAATGAGTTCCTCTTCATCAGCAAGAACTCTCTTGCGAAGTTGGCCTTGAGAAGCTCCTTGTTCCCAATCCCATACTTTTTGGTTGCCAGAGCTGCAGGGTGACTCTTGGTTCTATCATAAGGAACTGACAAATCATCTCCAATCTTTCTTCCCACATGGAACGACTGGAAAGCCTCAGCAAACTCTTTAGTTGTAACAAAACGATATGGTTGATCCCTTCTAGCCCAATACTGTTTCTGATCCTTCTTCGATGTGACCTGCAAAGGTACAAAAAAGTCATTCTATTATTATCTAGCAACAAAAAGTGGAACTCTGCTAATGCCTGCTAATTTTTCCAATTATACACTCACTTCTTGCAAGAAATCAGCAACTCCTTTCCTGTCAGGACACTTGAAGCCCATGTGCTCGAAGAACTCGATCACATTCTCACGAGGTCCTTGGTACACAATCTGCCCATCGGACACTAGAATGATGTCGTCAAAGAGATCGTATGTCTCAGGAGCAGGCTGGAGGAGGGAAATGACTGCAGTGCCATTGAGGATGTGATTTTGCTGCTTCAGTGAGTTCACAATCTGGAATGTCGTGGAACTGTCCAAACCGGTTGAGATCTCGTCCATGAACAATGCCCTTGCTGGTCCAACCAGCATTTCACCTGTAGTGACGCGCTTTCTTTGTCCTCCAGAGATACCTCTGATCATCTCATCACCAACAAGTGTGTCTGCACAAACTTCCAGCCCTAAGATCTGTATAAAGCAATGTATCAGAAACTGTCTCTAGCTGAATTCATTTGTTATGAACTGTTAAAAGAGCATCAGCAAACTTGATGTTACCTTCAAAACGTAGTCTGTGACCACATTGCTTTCCAGACCTTCTGTTGCAGCAGCCTAATGGTGTACCAGAACATGACAAAAGAAAGGACAATAATCAATCTACCGTGGATTCCAAAACAACTATTCCAATGGATTGAAAGTAACATAAACAAATCTCAAATTGGCATTATCACTAAAATAATGAAGCCGCCGTGTCCCACCTTCATGTAGACATCAATATCAGGATCAGGTTTGATATTCGCTGCCTTTTCTCTTCTCGACAACTCAGCCAACATATCTGCAGATTTTCCCCCACCAGTAATATTGACTTAGCAAGCATTCATGTTTGAACATCAAACAAATCCATAATCAGAAGAAGAGAAAGAAATAACTAACCATGAAGAGAACCAACTCCTTGGACTCTGGCAGCAAAAGCCAAAGTTTCCCTAACAGTCAGCTCACCCATGTGAAGATCATGCTGGCTGATGTAAGCTGAAGTTTTCTGGGGGATGAACTCGTGCATATCGTGGCCATTGTAAGTCACTCTCCCTGAAACCTTGAGATTGGGATCCAGCCTTCCAGCCAAAGCTAGCAACAGTGATGTTTTCCCAGAACTTGGAGGACCCAGAAGCAGAGTCATTCTGCCGGGTTTGATGACTCCATTAACGTCATCGAGGATCGTCAGATGTTTCTTTTTGTTGGGTAGGAGGTGCAATCCATGCAAGATACTCTATTAAAGTCCGAATGAAAGGTTTCTTGTCAGTTTCATGGAACATTTTAGCACAAAAAAGCTGAAAGCAAAGAAAACAAACTTTCACTGGCATGAGTGTTTATTTACCGTGAAGATCCCTAGAGTGAAGTTGGTGAACGTGGGCAGAGATTTGCTCCCGACTGTAGCCTCTGCTTCAACGTTGAGATGCTCGTACCGGACTTCGATCGTCGGCAGCTCCACTCCAACCCTTCACAAAAATCACAAGCCTCAAAATCAGAACAAGAAAATACAGAGGAAATAAGTAACGAAAAACAGAGACCCCCCTGTTCTCGGTCTAGTTCTGCTTCTGGTTCTGCGGACATATTTTATTTTTCAAAAATAGTCCTTACTTGTTGATCATCAGAAGGGATTGATCAAATTCATAATTCTTTCAGATAATTTTTGCTAATAGCTGAAGTTCATGCTCTAAAAGTCAGCTCCTATTCCCTTCTTTCTGGTCTAATTAGTTCCCCTGTTTTTCGTCTACTTAGTCCCCTGTTTCTGGGCGTCTTTTACTGTCCGAGAAACCAAAGAGAGAGAGAGAAAAAACAGAGCTTAACGAAGTAAAGTTACTAACCTGTCAATTCTGTTCTTGAGCTTCAACAAGAATTTCTCGTTGTCCTGGTCGGCAACTTTAACAAGGCGGTCGAGCAGAACTTTCCTTTCCTCGACGCCGAGATTCTGGACGTCGATCTCGCTGAGCTCAGTCTTGGAAGCGCTGGCCAATATGCCTTTCCTGAGCCGATCGTAAGTGGGAAGCTTCTCCAGGGCAGCCCACTTCAGGGCTTCTTCATCGTCTTCTTCTCTGGAAGAAGCGGAGAACACATCGGAAGGATTGTTTCTCCAGACGGAGGCTGACCCGCCTCGCCGCAGACTGTTCCTGGCTTTGAACAGGTCGCCACCCTCCATTTCTGGGGAGCAATAACAAAGAGAAAAGGGTCTAACACCTCAAGAACAGTTGCAGTAGGAAATGATGAGTTGGTTTGTTGAAAGAAATGGGGAGAGAGAGCGCTCCAGGAGAATGGGGAGCAGAGGAAATGGGATGGGTGAAGGGTTTTTGGTGAGGTGAGATGGCTTTCAGAATGGGAGGGAAATGGAGATGGTTTTATACGGGGCGAGGGCGGCGGACCGGTCGTGAGTCCTCGATTCGGATCACTGTTGTGGCGGCCATTGAATTGTCAAACTTTCTTTTCTTTCCTTTTTGACAACTCACCGGCTATTGGTCAATAACTTGTGTTTATTTTATTGGGTTTCTGGAAGATGGAATGGGCAAGTCAATTTGATCGCCGAATTTTGATTTTAATTTTATAGTCCAAGCCTTTAGATTTTTTTAACAGTAAGTCATTTAGGGGTGGTTTGGAGGTTGAGATTTGAAGTGAGGTATTTAGCAAATACATGTAATGATAAGATTAAGTCGTTTTTTTGGTTCACTTTGAGTTAGAATGCATGCATTACCTTTTTATTGGGCCCACCTACAATCACTCAAAATGAATGATTATAAATCTCCACTAAAAGGTGAGATTGTTAATGAGGGATTGTCTACCCTACTTTTTGTTTTATCATTACTCTTCCAAACAAAGTATTTTCCTAATACATGCATTGAATCAATACATCAAATGATAATAATACACTAATTGACTTAATACATCAATTTGAAGAATCACAATTTCCAAACGACCCCTTAAATTCAAAGGAAAAAAGCAAAATTAGCCACGTTTGGATGAGGGAATTTAGCTCAAGTGTCTCAAAAGGAAACATTGAATAGAAATGCAGCAATTTGAACTTATGCGGTTTGAATTGTTTAGTTTTGTAGTAACTAGCATATTGACCCGCACTTCGTGGTGGGATGATCTTATTATAATATAGTTGAATTGATGTAGGTTGAAATTTAATTTGAATAAGTTTGTGTTTATTTATCTTCCTTGAATGATGTAAAGGCTAAATAGTTTTTGTTTGTTTGTTTGTAAAAAAAATTAGTTTTTGTTAAAACCATTTTAGTGTAATGATTGGAATTTTTGGAAGATATTAAATGTGGATATACATAAATTTTTTTGCCTAATGAAATTTGACTCATCAATTGAAATTTTAGACAGGTACTTCATACAATGTGTTTAAGGGGATAGTTAGTACTAAGAATTTACCGAAATATAAACATATGTACAATCAATAATCCTTTTGTGATAGAAAACTTACTCTATAAATTGTTCTAAGTAATATTTGTAATATCTCTCGCTAATATTTTATTTTAATTTTAGAAAATTCCTATCACACTTTCAAGTCATTATAATGAGTGAAAATTGAACTTTTTGACTCAATATAGCATGTTTCCTTGGTCCATTGCATAAAATGTAAAGTTCATTACATAATATTTACGTAACTCGTATTTACCTAAATAGTTGTAGAATTACATTGCATAAATCTTCTGTAATAGGTGTTTTATTTACATATTTAGAATTTACTTTGAGTTAAAAAAACTAAAAGTTGTTCTTCATAAAAAAAAGTGATAAGTTGTTCTTCATTAAAAAAGGGTAATGACTATTTATTAGCCAAACTTTTTTCAGATTATTTTTTATTAGTCAAACCTATCGAAATACTAAAAATTAGCCGAACATTTTGTAATGCATCAAAATATTAGTCATTTTTATGTTATCGTCTATAATTTTGTAACTCTTTTCTAAGTTAAAATACTAAAATTTTGGAATGTTAACCTCTATGTATATCTTCCAAGTAACTATCATCTTGCCAAGTCAATAAAACTAACAAAATTGCTAACTGAAAATTAATATTTTACTAATTATTAGTAATTCAATAGGTTTGACTAATAAAAAAAATGTGAAAAAGATTTGGCTACTAAATAGTCATTACCCTTAAAAAAGTGAAAAGTTGTAACTGAAGTCTAACATAACACATTTGTTCAAATCTTACATAAGAAATAACTGTGATTACATAACCTTCACCAAACGTATTTATGTTGAATAATCGTTGTAAAATGGTGTTATGTAATGCTCACAAAATATGTAGTGTTTTATTTAGATATGATACAGATATTAGCGCAGTGTCATTCAAATATTAAGTCGTTATGAAAATGGTAGGTAACATATCCGACTTTACTTATCAATTCATTTTGACATGCAATGTGATTACATAAAGTGTAAAGTTGTTATTGTAGTCTAAAATAACACATTTTTCAACTCTTTCTTGTATAATAGTTTAGTAAATATTGTTATGTAAGGCATTCATAGTGTAGTGATATAAATTTAGCTTTGGGGTTAGTAGTGGTAGTAATCATCATCACAAAAAAAAAAATTGAGAGGAGCTCTCTCCTCTCTTCTCAATTGGCTTCGCAGGCTTGGTGATCGCCTGTTGATTCTCCTCTCTGCCATCCTGCTGACGAGTTTGAAGAACCAGCATGAGCGACGTTGCGGTAATACTGGGGATCGGACGTTCGGCGATCCTAGTTACAGGCACGCGACTTCGAGGCGTCGGAACCTTTTGTGGTATCGTTGTCCTACTCGTGGGAAACGAGCGCTCTGTAAACGAAAATGGGCGCAGTTGTGCGAGGATTATCATTCCTCGAGTGATATGTTATCTTCGATTACCAGCCCTGCGAAAAAATGCAGGCTCGGTAGAACTTATGGATGGAGATTTTGGCTCCCATCGTCGTTTGAACCGGTAGGCGATCCGTCGCTGTTATCCGAGAACGGCGAGTGTAACAATGGTGGTAGTAAGTTTATGGGGACAAATGTCGACCTGCTCAGCCAGGGGGACCGGGACTTTGTGGCGGAGGCGATGGAGGTTCGCTCCCTATCCCTCCGTCGTCCACGACGTTGTGCCCCGGCGAGGTCGATTAGATCGACGGCAGCTGTGCCCCCCGGCAGGACCTCGTGGATCTTACACGCCGGATTCTGCGATTGGGGTAGTAACCGTTTCTGGGCGAGATGCTCGGAATTGATCCCCCCTGGATTATCGGGATTGTGGGATTGGTACCAGTGTATCTGATCCCAACGTAAAGATCCCTATCATGCCCCTAATCTGCTTAGGAATCCCATTCCTACTTGCCCTCTAACTCTGTCTCTCACCGTGACCCAACAAGAGTCCAAGAAGAGGGTCGAGACTTTATTTAAACCCCCTGCGCAGAAACTGAACACCATAAACTCTTCTCGGCAAAATCCTGCTGCGGTTGGAATATCGGAGTTCTTGTTCTCTGCTGTTGGCGTCGGGTCTTCGGAGCTCTTGCTTTCGTTGGATAGCTGCTCAGGTAATTATTATTACCTCTGGGATTCCGCGCCTCCTCTTTCTTATAATACTATGATGATTGATCAAATACCCGTTAAGCTCCCGCCGACCTCTTTGTCGGACGCGATGCTAGGGTCGGGCCCTCCGATTATTACATGCACTCTTCATATTATTGCCAGGTGCGGTGCACGATGGCGCACATAACTGATGATCAAGTGGTCCAGTTCTCCCTCGAGGAGGTTCAATCAACCCGTTTCCGAGCTTCCCGCTCCCTTTTAGGTCGGCTGTTCACAAATGACCAAGTTAACACCTTGGAGCTGCGGAACGATCTGCTGGATGCATGGAAGATTCGTGGCCAGCTGAAGGTCCTGAAGACTAAGCAGGGGCTCTTTGAAATCATCCTACCAAATGAGGAAGCCAAGAAGTGGGCTCTGTCCCGCAACCCATGGATTATCAAGGACCGACTGCTGGTCCTTCGGTATGGGCTCCGGTGATCACGAAAGGCATTTTTGATGAGATGGCGAAGGCTCCGTTCCGTGTCCAGTTATGGGAAGTCATGGAGGATTGTTGTACCAAACCTTTTGGTCAGAAAATTATTGCGACCACTGTTGGGCCGGTGCTGGAGTCAGGAATCTTTGTTTGCAAGGATTCTGGAAAGCGATTTATAAAGGTTAACACTACTATAGATTTCTCCAAGCCTCTCCGATCGCAGGTGATGGCGGTTAGTGATGAAGTGGATGGCTTCTGGGTAAGCCTCAAGTACGAGTTTCTCCCGAGCTTCTGCTTCCATTGTGGCCGAGTTGGCCATGCGCGGCGTGAATGCGGGTTTGACCCGCCGAAAGGGAAAGAGAGGTATGGCCCTCATATGATCACAAAGAAGTTGGGCAGGAAACTTTATGAAGATGATGGTGACGATCTTCCCCTTGGGGGTTCCCGGCGTTCGGTTTGGATCAACCAGCAGAACCACCCTAAGTTGGCGGTGGGGAAGAGTGAATCGCACTCGGGGCCTCGGGGTCGTCACCAATCCTCGACGAGGGCTGTTCACCATGCTCCCTCCCATGCTTCCTTGGGTTCGGTCTCCCAGGAGGAGCTGGTCTCACAGCGTGGAAAAAGGTCGGGTCGGTCTCCAGGTCGGCGTGGAAGCCCGGGTGGGATTATCATTAATAGGCACCCCAAACTGAGACTGGGGAGTGCTCGCCAAAATCAGCTAGGGCGAAATAAAGGGAAGGGTGCTGCTGGTGCTCGTGACGCAGAGGAGATGATGATTCCCCAGGTGGAATCCCCGTGTGATGAGGACGTGACGATAGCAGGTGCTCAGGGGTCGCTGATCCATGCAGAGACGCGTCGCCGACGTCTTCTCCTTGAGGCGGATTCGGATGACGATATGATAGATGCATCACAAGGTGCGGTGGATGGAATGCAATCGAATAGGGAGGACGAAATTCTGCTGGGACCTGGCCATGGTGGTGCTCCTACGGCGGCTTGCAACGACACTCCGATGAAAAGGAAACCGAAACCCCGCCGTCCGAAGCTTCCTCCGCTGAACCAGGCGGGGGAGCGAGCGGCTTCACAAGCTGATGTGATCATGGGGGAGGCGCCACCTGTGCTGGTTGATGCCGTGGCGTGGCTTAGGCCGGGGTGTCCTCCTATGGGTGCGGTGGGTAGTCCTCTCCCTAAGTTGGCGGGGGAGAGTGCCCTGTCGAAGAGGAAGCCGAGACGGGGGAAGGCCCCGCTGCTGAAGATTGAAAGTGATGGGGCTGTGCCCCGTGATGCTGGGACGGATGCTGGGTCTGAGGCCAGGGGAATGGAGCAGCCGCAGTCAGGCCCCTCGCGTGGCAAGCGAAAGTCGAAGAAGGCTGTGGGTGATGGAGTTGTGGTGCATGAGGCTGTGTTGAAGAAAATGGTGCCCAAGGGGGACGTTACTTGTGATTCCAATATGGGTGGAGATATAGTGAAGCCCGGATGTGATAAGGATGGAAAAATGAGTTCTCCCCATGCACCGGTGGGAGACTCGGATGGATCAGGATCGGAGGATGAAGCCCAGCGCTTTATGATCGAAAAAAGGATCCCGCAGGCGGTATCCCAAAAGAAAGATACTCCTTCCAAAGGCCGGGTTAGCCGAGTGGTAGAAGCTTTTGAGGCAGGGTTGGCCATTGCCGATAAGGTGGAGGAGCAGCCCTTGGATGGAGGCAGTGGCATTATTACTGGTACAGGGAGTAGTGACCTTGCCGGTCTGGAGACTGGGGATCTGGATGAATATGGATCTAATATGCTCACCCCGCCTATGGGGATTCTGAAAAGGCCCCTAGAGGATGTGGAGGGAGAGGTGGGTGTCCCGCCAACCCCCAAGAAGCAATTTGTGGAGATAACTGATAATAATGAGAAGGTGGAGGAAGCCATCCTGGAATGGCCCCAGCCCGATAAATGAAGCTCCTCGCCTGGAATGTGAGAGGAATTGGACCATCCCTCACGTTCCAAACTGTTGTAGGATTAGTTCGTTCGAATAAGCCAGATCTCGTGTTTTTCTCTGAAACACGATCGAGTCGGCGTGTTGTTTCCCGTCGTATGCGGGGTTTAGGTTTTGATATTTCCCAGTGTTTTTTTGTGGATGCAATTGATGCGTCTGGTGGGTTAGTTATAGCTTGGTCCCCCGGAGTTGATGCTTCGGTGATTTATCATTCCAACTTCTGTATTTGCTCCAAGATTAATGAAGTCAATTTTTCTTATATTGTGATTTGTGTTTATATTAGCTGTCGTTCTGATATTCGAGCTGGCCAGTTGGCCCACCTCCGCGAATTTTGCTCTTCTATTACACTTCCTTATGTGGTCATTGGCGATTTCAATACGACCCTTCATATGAGCGAAAAAGATGATGGGAACCCGTGGAATGCTGCTCACTCGATCAGTCTGCGTGATTTTATTCATGACCTGGGCCTGCATGATCCCGGTTTTCTTGGTGGCCCTTTCACTTGGACTAACCGTAGGATGGGTAACACTTGCGTTCGGGAATGGCTGGATAGGGCCCTTTCCTCTCAGACCTGGGTTGACCAGTTCCCTGAGACCTTGGTTAAGCATTTCACGGACCAAGGCTCTGACCATCGTGCGCTCCTCCTCTCGGATAAGCCCTACGCTTGATGCCCGTTTCGGTATGATGCCCGTTGGGCGGATAACCCGGAGGTTCGAGCCATGGTTTGTTACGTTTGGCAGGAGGAGATTCAGGGAACGCCCATGTTCTGTCTTTGGGAACGTCTCAAGCGCCTCCGCCATTTGTTATATGACTGGAGTAGGGCTGGCACTACCAATTCTCTGCGGAACATCAGAACTATTCAGAGTGAAATTGAGAGGATCAAAGGCGTCCATCCTATTGACTGGGATGTGATTCGTGATCTGGAGATGGAATTGAATCGTCAGTGGGAGGCGGAGGAGGCTTATTGGCAGCAAAAGTCGAAGGTCCACTGGTTGAAGAAGGGTGATCAAAATAAAGCTTATTTTCATACCGTTACCAGAGTTAGGCGTAAAAAGAATTTTGTGGAGGGCCTTCGTAGTGAGAATGGGGAATGGGTAACAGAGGAGCATGGGAAGGCTCACATTGCAACATCTTTCTATCAGCATCTCTTCTCTTCGGAGAACCAGGTACCTAACATGGCGGATCGGGTGGCATCTCTGCCAATTGCTCGTAAGGTCACGCCTGAGATGAACGCTAGACTAACGGCGGAAGTTCTCCCTATTGAGGTCCGCCGAACGGTGTTTGCAATGGGGTCGAAACAGGCACCGGGTTCGGATGGTTTCACTGGCAAATTCTTCAAATCCTTCTGGGATATTGTGGGTGCTTCGGTGGTGGATGCGGTGTGTTCATTTTTTGCGACTAGCAGACTACTCTGGAGTTTTAATCACACCTGGCTCACCTTAATCCCGAAGGTGGATACGATGGAATCGATGCGACAATTACGCCCTATTAGCCTGTGCCAGTTTGTTTATAAGGTTATTACCAAAATCATGGCTGAAAGACTTGCTTGCCTCTTGCCGCAAATTGTCTCCGAGGGTCAGAATGCTTTTCTTAGAGACCGGCAGATTGTTGAAAATATTCTCCTGGAACATGAGTTAATACACTATTTGAAAATCAAAACGCGTGGTAAGAAAGGTTACATGGCTCTAAAGGTTGACATGGAAAAGGCCTATGATAGAGTCGAATGGACTTTTCTTCTATCAGTTTTGGAGAAAATGGGCTTTAATTCCACCTGGCGAGGATGGATTCATGAATGTCTTCGGTCTGCCTCCTTCTCTATCCTCATGAATGGCACCCCCTTAGGATATTTCACTTCATCCAGAGGGTTTCGGCAAGGTGACCCGTTGTCACCTCTCTTATTTGTGCTCTGCACAGAGGGTTTTGCGGCGCTTCTTCGGAAAGCTATTCTAGATGACCGTTTGGGGGGGGGGTGAAAGTGGCCCCTCGTGCGCCCCGAATTTCTCATCTCTTCTTTGCTGGTGATTCTTATCTTTTTCTGCGTGGCACTCTCCAGGAATGTGAGAATTTGATTGAAGTTCTGAATGAGTATGAGGAATTGAGTGGCCAGCGGGTGAATTTGGAAAAATCGGCTGTTTGCTTTAGCCGAAATGTTGTGAGCGCGGATAAGGATTTCTTGGCTACGGTTTTGGGTGTGGGAGCAGTAGGGGTTCATGATAAATACCTGGGTCTTCCCACATTGTTTGCGCGTTCTAAATTGGCCACGTTCAGGTATCTGGAGGAGAAGTTATTGGCGCGGTTGCAGGGATGGAAATAGAAGACTTTATCCTGGGCAGCAAAGGAGACATTGATCAAGTCCATTGCTTTGGCTCTGCCACTGCATGTGATGTCATGCTTTAAATTGCCTCTCTCTTTGTGTCGCCTATTAGATAAACATGTAGCCCACTTTTGGTGGGGCGTTACTGAGGATCATTTTCGTATTTGGTGGATGTCCTGGAGGAATATGTGTCGGAGTAAGCATGATGGGGGATTGGGATTTCGCCGCTTTGAGCAGTTTAATCAGGCGCTACTAGCTAGGATGGGTGGCGCCTTCTTACTGAACCCCAGTCTCTTTTGGCTCAGGTTTACAAAGGCAAATATTTCCCTACAGGCACGTTTCTTGAAGCTCAGGCTCGGTCTCGCCCCTCGTGGGGATGGCAAAGTATCCTGTATGGGCGGGAGCTTCTTGAATAGGCATTGCGGTGGAAAATTGGTGATGGTCGGTCTGCTTCCCTCCTCCATTCTAATTGGATTCCTTCTCTTCAATTGGACCCTCCTCGATTTAATCCTAGGGTCTTACCAGATGAGGGCTCCTTGACTGTTTCGGAGGTAATCCGTCAGGGGGAAAGGGTTTGGGATGACCAGAAACTGAGCCAATGGTTTGACCCACCAACCTGCGATGCCATCAAATCTATACCTCTCCCAAGGCGGCCGGTAGATGGAGTGTTCTCGGCCGGTAGATGGAGTGTTCTCGGCCGGTAGGCTACTCTGGCATGCCACTCCGGATGGAGTGTTCTCGGTCAAGTCTGCCTATCATTTAGCGGTTTCTCTTGATAAGCGCAGGGGGGGTTGGAAATCGATGGTTAGTTGGATGGATAGAACGAGCTGGATTCGTGTGTGGGAAGCGAAAATTCCTCCTAAATTGAAGGTCTTTCTTTGGAAAATTCTTAACCGGCTGCTGCCTACTACGGAGGCTCTTATTGAGAAACGGGTCCCTGTTCATCCCAGGTGCCCTGTGTGCTGGGCGGAGTCGGAAACCATGGAGCATCTTTTTCTTGAGTGCCCAGTTGTTTGAGCCCTTTGGGATTATTCAGGTCTGGCGCACTTAGGAGAAGGCTTTCCTCACCATACGTTCCCTTTGTTCCTTAAACGGCTACTGTCAGTGGTCCACCAACCTACGGTTGTTATGGGCGTTGTGGCTATCCTTTGGCGGATCTGGCGGTCGCGGAAACGGGTTGTCTTTGAGGGCAAGCAGTTCGGGTTTCCGGCCCTCATGCGCCAATTTCAACAACAGTATGATGAGTGGGTCCGGCTTCCAATGGATAGGCCTCCTGCACGTATCCAGAGGGAGCAGCTCCATTTGGGTCAGGATGGGGTGAACGGGGTTGTGTGCCGTTGGGATGGGGCGGTTAGATTGGGTTCGCACTCGGCTGGGGGTGTAGTGCTTTTCGCTAGGGATGGTGCTATTTATTGGCGAGGGGAGTGCAGTTTCCGTGTTTTGATGATCCCTTGGTTGTAGAGTTGGTTACGCTTCATGAAGCGGTGCTGTGGTGTCAGTCACTTGGTTTTGCGGATATGGTCTTTGAAGGAGATGCGAAGGTTATCATTGATAAAATTAATCAGGCGGATGCGCGGGATAGTCGGTTTGGAGCAGTGTTGGAGGAGCTCATTCAGATTCTTGGCAACACTCCTGGGTTTAGTGTTAGATTTGTAGGTCGGCATAACAATAGGGTAGCCCATTCGGTGGCTAAGAAGGCCCTCTCTTTGTATCCGGCTATGAGTCGTGCGTTTGATTTCCGGACCTGGCTGTTTTCCAGGGTGTAACTATGTTCTTTGATCAATATATGATTATCTTTTGTTAAAAAAAAAGTGTAGTGATATAAAATTATATATAATTGGGTGTTAATACAAGGGTCTCTTCCCTTGTATTATCGATGTGATACTTGGATTGCCCATAATAATCATCTCCTCAAGACAAAGACCACGTACTTCGTGTCCTCCCATCAGCGGTTACCTTGATTTGTCAAACCAAATGTAGATCACCTTTGATCTACCAGACAGACGCAGACCTCCCTTGATTCGCCAAACAAACGTAGATCTCTTCTGGATTCACCAAATAGACGAAGATCTATCCTGAGGTCACTGAATGAGGGTCCCACGAAACTAACGTCCACCTTCCTGTACAGAACCATGCTCTGATACCACTTGTCGAAATCAGGCAGCTCCATTAGTACGATATTGTCCGCTTTGTGCCAAGCCCAGACAGTTTTACTCTTGGGTATCCTCCCCAAAAGGCCTGGTACTAATGAGCTTGGTGGACACTTATATACAAGTGTCTCTTCTCTTGTATTACCGATATGGTACTTGGACTGTCTCGTAACAAAACTCTTTACTAAGTATTATAGATTGAAATAATTCTTGTCGTGTATGTTATGTTGGATATTCTCTTCAAATCATTCTTTAATTTCATCTTCCTTGAAACCATCTTATGACTTCTGATGTTTCATGCGCTATTCAAATGGGTTACATAATAGATAGGTAAGGTCTTTGTCTATTTTGTGTAATCAATTTATTTGTTTGTTTCATGAATTTTAGAAATTCGATCGACTTTTATGATTCTCTTGCTCATATTTTTCCATTAATCATATTATTTTGAAGAAATTTAGTGGTGTAAGCTTCTTGAAGTGTGCTGCAACATAAACGTCAAATGAGAGATATTTTAGTTTATATAAACATCATTATCTATTTATAGTGTTCATCTGTTGCCGATTAATTCTCAATGAAGCTTTATTTTTTGAAACTCCATGTATGCGCATAAAATAGTACAATTTTTGACCACCAATTTGTAGATTATTTCTTTTTTTTTATAGAGTAGTTAGTCATATATATAATTTAGAGTTACTTGGTTTAATATGAAAGAAAAAAATTATTAAATAGGTCGGAGTTTGCATGGATGCATTGAAATAGTTATATGCATTATCATGATGAGTGCCACAGTAAAGGAAAAAAAATCATTAATCCCTTTTTTGTTCAAATTCATTCTTCCAAACGCACCCTCTGGTCACCACCATCTTCGGTTGTCGTCGTCATCGCTATTGTCGCCCCACACGCCAATTACCTCGGAGGTAAGATCCCCACCACCTAGATGGCTGGCGACGTGTAAAAGGCCGATGACGTGTGAAACACACGTCGTCGGGGATGGTCCGATGAGTTTTTCACATGTCACCGAGCATGGTCCGACGGGTGTTTCACGTCAGCGACATTATTTGCGTGACAATCTACTCTCCTCGACGGTGGCATAGGGTCGATGATGGTCGGCGAGGCTGCGCGATGGTCTACGAGGGTGGACTCTAGTTGAGAACGATGGTCGGCACGGGTGAATGTTGGTTGGAAACTGTGGTCGGAGAAGGCTTTGTTTGGAAGATGAAGGTTGTGAATTTTGTTACAAGGGGTATGATTGTAGATTTCAATATTTAGGGCTACAAATAAGGTAATTTTAGGGCTACAAATAGTAATTTAGTTAATATATTATATTCAAATAACATTCTTACCAAGGGTAACTAACTAGTATTCCAAAAACAGTTGTATTCTCGTGACTCTCTTTTCATATATAAAAGTTGTTATAAAATGTTTTTGAACCAATATTTCATCAAGGTAGAATGGACTTTTTTCTCTCTTTGCAATTCATTCTATTTCAAGCTTCTATATTAGTTTGCACATGTTAAGGTTGCTTGGTATTTACGCTAAACAAACTCATTTGTATGCCACCACTATTAGTCATCTTGAACTTGATAGACGAGCACATCTATTATTCCTAAAATTCATTTTGATCTACACTTTTGTGCTTCACAATTGTCGTTAGTATCGTATAAAAGCTAATATTTCCTGAAACGTACATTGATTTTCCTTCCAATTATATTCATTATCGATATGAAGTACGGAAAATAGGTACAAGTCACTAATAAATACAAAAAAAATTGCAACAACCCGCCACAGAGCAGTGGCAAATTCATGTAATTAATTGACTCACATATTCCCTCCAAAATTATGGTAGCATGTCCAAAACTGAAGAATACTTAACCAAAGATTCGTTTTAAAATCTAACCATATTCACCTCAAATATGACATTTCCTCCCTTTGATACTAATTGAAATACATTTTATATCGATACGTCGCAGAGCGCGGATCAATTATCTAGTAACTTAAAAATACAAGTTCAGTTTAAAAGATTTTTTTAGAAAACCAAAACACCAATGTATGATAATATTCCTCTGTTATTAAATACATTTTGATTGATAACTAGTGGGATAAGGTCTTGGAGTGAAATATATTGCCATATGCTAGAAAAGCCAATTAATATCCTCTATTCTTTACTCTCTACTTCAACACTGAACGAATGATTTCGTTCTCTAAAAAAAGGTTGAGTCACAAGAACGAAAAATGTGTTCCGACTCTGTTTGCCATGGTGCTGCTGTTTTGAGTCAAGCATCTTAGGATTTATCTTAATTCCCAAATGGAAAGGAGGACTTGGGCTCAAAGATCTAGCATTGCTTGTGCCACACGTCTACTATATATGGTTGCTTTTAACGCAAGCAAGCTGGTTCATCGACATCATTTTTCGGAACGATTTTGATGGTAAGAACATGTAATCTTATTGACTAGCAAAACAATTTTACAGCAGCACATATATAACAGGCATCAGGCTCTCTCGCTCAAATGTTTATAAAATGAATCAACACACTCACTAGTTTGCTTATGTTACAGTAAAATAGGCACAAAAAAATTGTAGGTGACGGGCTTCAAACAGATCTATCTTCTCTGGAAGTTGAAAGACCTGATTGAGTAGGCAAAGATGAAAGCAAAGGTGGCAACTAATCCAACCATGACTGCAGCAATTACTCCCAAGAAATCATGCTTGAACCCGAAGTATCTCCGCAAGAAATCCTCAACAGCTTCCCCAGTTCCTTCCATCGGCGTCCTCACATCTCCATACTGCGACACGATCAGCCCGTACAACGTCCACGAGATCGGGTTGGCCCAGTAGTTCCACCTCCACCACACTGGAATTGTCTGCACACAACACCAACATTCACAACATGGTCAATCACAGGCGCCTACTACTTTTAATTCATCGATCGATAACGATGACTGATGCAAACTATTTAGACTTACCGGTCTGGGGATGATGAATCCTGCGAACAGATTCCAGATGGAGTAGAAGAAAGTCGAGATGATGGAGGCGATGTGGTGATTCGGTGTGATTGCGACGCTCATCATCCCATAGTAGGTGAAGTAGAGGAGGGTGAAGTACATGATGAAGAGATACCACATGACCTTCTTGACATCCCACTCGAACCCAATCATGGCGTATGTGATCAATCCATAGACCAAAGCCTGAGCTAGGACGTACGGGATCTCGATGATCATCTGTGCATAAGCATATGGCAGAGCTGAGTACATTCCTGCTGCTCGCTCCCTATAGAACACGGTCCTTTCAACGGCCACCACTGGCTGTACTGAGGATGCATTCTGGACACCAAGGAACAACACCGCGGAGAACATTGCTCCCATGGCATTGAACAGGTCTTGGTTCCTGGATGTTTTGCCACCTAGATCCCAGAACATGGTACCGAACATGAGGGCTATGAAGGTCGTGAACAAGAATCTGACCGCGGTGTATGGGGGGTTGCGCCAGTAGGACCAATGCTGCTTCCATAGGCAAGCCATGCACTGTGTCAAGAATGGTTGCGAGTATTTTGTTGGGAAGTAGAGTTCTTTGGCACCAGGGGCTGCTTTGCTCAGGTCCTTGATGAGTGCCTTGTTCCTCTTGTAGAGGTCCGAGTTTCTGTAAACATCGGTGAAATCGACACCTAGAGCTATCTCTTGTGTGGTGGTGGTCACCTCTAACATCCAAGTTGCTGGGTTGTAACCGTCTTTGATCTTGCTCACTCCTTCGATTTCCTCAAAGTATTTCACCAAATGGGCGGATTGGCGTCCCAATGGACCCACGTATATCTCTTGTCCTCCTCTCTTCAATAGGAACAACTGGAAACAATTGCAGAAAACAAAGTTTAAATGTGTAACCAGCAAGTGTGGAGTTTCCTTGCTTCTCATAGTGATACTAATGGAGTAATGATTTTTTTACCTCATCAAAAGCTTCGAAGATGTCAATGCTGGGCTGGTGGATGGTGCATACAACAGTTCTACCGGTGTCCACGGTGTTTCTGACAGTTCTCATGACAATGGCAGCAGCTCTAGCATCCAACCCTGAGGTTGGCTCATCCATGAAGATGATGGATGGATTTGCCACCAACTCGACCGCAATGGTAAGCCTCTTGCGTTGCTCAGTGGTCAACCCGCTCACACCAGGGAGTCCCACCAAAGAGTTACGCAATGGGTTTAACTCCACAAGGTCCATCACTTCTTCAACAAACATCTGTTGCATACATATAAATGGAAATTTAGATAGATTCATTATCCATATACGGATAGATTAAAAGTTAGAACAAGCAACTTTGCTGGGGATGGAAGCTTACCATTCTCGTTTTTTTATCAACTTCTTGGGGTAAACGTAACCAAGCTGAATAGACTACAGACTCATAGACTGTAACTTGTGGAGAGTGGATATCATTCTGCTCACAATATCCTGAAATCCTAGCAAATGTTTCTTGCTTCTTGGGGAACCCAGAAATGGTGATGTTCCCTTCAATGTAGCCACCGGTTTTTCTTCCAGCAAGCACATCCATGAGAGTGGTTTTACCAGCACCACTAACTCCCATCAATGCTGTCAAAACACCCGGCCTAAAAGCACCACTAACACCCTTTAGAAGCACCAGCTTATCTTCAGCAACACCTTGGGCTTTCATTTCCTGCAGACCAAATAGAAAAAAGAGAAATGCTTAGTTACTCTTGGACGCAAATGACAAGAACCAAGCCTGCTACAATACTGCTCTGTGAAGTAACTACTAACTAACCTGTGGCATATCAACAGAATATATGACATCATCGAAGGTGATGGAGTGAGGCTCGAATGGAAGAACCATTCCTTTCTTCTTGCTCCCATTGGTCTCATCATCTGATGCATCCGTTATACCAGTCCTGTTTTGTGACATCTCAATAGCTCCTGCTGAAGCGGAGGACACAATGGAGTCCGCAGGTATGACCGCCTTAGGCTTCTCGAATTCTGTAAATATTTAACACATCGAAGCAATATTTATGAGGACAAAGATTTCTTGCGGTAGAAGCATGAACTTGAACAAGGAAGGAACTTGGCTGAGTTACTTACGATCCAAGACAGTAAGAGCAATAGCAAAAACGATGTTGAATAGGAACAGGAATCCTACAGTTGCTCCTACTCCTAGCCAATACCAATGTGGCTCTGTGAAGAACGCACGGGACTTCAACACTTGAATTCCCAGTGATTCTGTCGAAGTTGAGTTTGCTGGAACCTGGATTTAGGGAAGGAAATGAAGATGAAATTAGTCCACTGAAGAGCCAAAACAAAAGAAGTCAGATAGGAGCGAATTTGTAATATAATTGCAGGTGAAAATAAGGAAGTTACATGGCTCCAACTGTGTCCAAGGAATTCATTAACGGCTATTGCATTCTGCCCGTACATCATGGGTGATGCCCAATACGCCCAAATCCACCATTTCTTTACATCCTCTGTAATATTAAGCCAAATATATTAGGTTTAAGACATAAGTACTTTCGATGAACATTTAAATGCGAAGTACAAAGGAAAACAATGTTCACCAACCTCGTGATAGGATGAATCCACTCAATGCAAAGAGAAGAAGCAGAACAAATGAGCCAAAGGTGTTGGCAACGATCATGTTTCTTCCAGTTGCGGCAATGAATCGGAAAAGAGCAGATGCCATTTGATTGATTGCCACCAACACCACATAAAGCCTAATCAACCTGCATTATCAATGTCAGAACACATGGTTATTTAGAAGCAATTAAGTAGTACAGAACCTCAAAACACAAAATTACTATTACTATGATCCAAGAACCCCCTAAATTACCTTCCAAAGTTGGGATCAAACCCAATGACATAGTAAGTCATGAAGACCCAAACAGCAACTTCAAGGAAGGTGACAGGAATCTTCAGGATCCATGGCGGAATGGAGTATATCCATGGTGGGTAGAAAAACAGATTCCTTTGCTTGTAAAACACCGGAAGCTTTGCGATGGTCATGGAAAGCTCAGCCATTCCGTTAAACATGATCATAATAAGTGTGAAGAAGAGAGCACCCACGAAAATGCCTCCATCTTGGATTGTGTCTCTATGCATTTCGGTCCGGAAGAAGACTGTCATAGCCATCAATGCCATGATGAAAAGCTGAGTAAGCTTGAATACATAGACGAAAGAGTTCCTCTTCATGAGTAGTAATTCTCTTGCAAAGTTAGCCTTGAGCAACTCCTTGTTTCCTATTCCATACTTTTTGGTTGCCAAAGCAGCAGGGTGGCTCTTGGTTCTGTCATAAGGAACTGACAGCTCATCTCCAATCTTCCTTCCTATATGGAAGGACTGGAATGCCTCGGCAAATTCCTTCGATGTGATGAAACGGTAAGGCTGATCCCTTCTAGCCCAATACTGCTTCTGATCCTTCTTTGATGTGACCTGAAAAAAGCGGGGGAAAATATTCATAAGTTATCCATTTTGTATACTGTTTTGCCAATGCCTGTATTTTCTCAAATTATATACTCACTTCTTGCAAGAAATCAGCAACTCCTTTCCTGTCAGGACACTTGAAACCCATGTGCTCGAAGAACTCGAGCACATTTTCTCGAGGGCCTTGATACGCAACCTGTCCATCTGACACCAGGATGATGTCATCAAAGAGGTCGTATGTCTCGGGAGCAGGCTGGAGGAGGGAAATGACTGCAGTGCCATTGAGGATGTGATTCTGCTGCTTCAATGAGTTCACAATCTGGAACGTTGTGGAACTGTCCAAACCGGTCGATATCTCGTCCATGAACAATGCCCTTGCTGGTCCAACCAGCATTTCACCTGTAGTGACACGCTTTCTTTGTCCTCCAGAGATACCTCTGATCATCTCATCACCAACAAGTGTGTCTGCACAAACTTCCAGCCCTAAGATCTGTATAGAGCAATGGATTAGAAACTGTCTCTAGCCGGATTCTGAGTTATGAACCGTTAAAAGAGCTCCCAACAACTTAATGATACCTTTAAGACATAGTCTGTGACGACATTGCTTTCCAGACCTTCTGTTGCAGCAGCCTAATGGTATCAGAACATTACAAAACAAATATTATTGGTCAAATACAAAGTCAAGAATCATCATTCCGTCAAGTTCCAAAGTAACATAGATAAATCTCAGACCAAGTCAAATTTGGAATTTTTCAAATGTGACATTATATAATACTTTTAGTTAAGACTATATGGCTGCAATAATGAAAAGCCTTCTTGACCCACCTTCATGAAGATATCAATATCAGGATCAGGTTTAATATTTGCTGCCTTTTCTCTTCTGGATAACTCAGCCAACATATCTACAAAATTTTCCCACAGTATGTTGTGATTTAGCTAGCAGCCCATAATTGAACACCAAACGAATCGAAAGATCGAAATGATAGAAAGAAAGAACAAACCATGAAGAGATCCAACTCCTTGGACTCTGGCCGCGAAAGCCAAAGTTTCCCTAACAGTCAACTCTCCCATATGAAGATCATGCTGACTGATGTAAGCTGAAGTTTTCTGGGGGATGAATTCATGCATGTCGTGACCATTGTAAGTCACTCTCCCTGAAACCTTGAGATTGGGATCCAGCCTTCCAGCCAAAGATAGCAACAGTGTTGTCTTCCCAGAGCTCGGAGGACCCAGAAGCAGAGTCATTCTGCCGGGCTTGATGACTCCACTAACATCGTTGAGGATTGTCAGATGTCTCTTTTTGTTGGGTAGGAGGTGGAACATGTCCAAGATACTCTATTATAGATTGAGAATCAAAAGATTTATAGTCAGTTCCATGGAACATTCAGCTGGAAAAAAATTTAAGCAAAGAAACGAACTTCCATTTGGATGAGTGAAAAAAAAGTTTACCGTGAAGATCCCTATAGTGAAATTGGTGAAGGTGGGTAGAGATTTGCTCCCAACTGTAGCTACTGCTTCAACGTTGAGATTCTCGTATCGAACTTCGATCGTAGGTAGTTCTACTCCAACCCTTTACACACACAAAAACAATGCCCAAATTCAGAATCGGGAAAAGCAGAGAAAATACGAGAAAAGAAAAACAGAGTTCCCCCCCTGTTCTCAGTCTAGTTTCCTTCTAGTTCCCATATACAAAATTCACACTCTAATATTAATTCTAAAGAAAACATAACCTTCCATCGATCCTCTAAGCCTCTAAAAAGGTAGGATCGCAGCATGCAGTAAGATTTTTCCACACTTTCAAACTAACAGCTAAAAACAGAGTTCCTCTGTTTCTTGTCCAACCAGAAAACAGAGCAAGCAAAAAAGCACCAACCTGTCAATTCTGTTCTTGAGCTTCATCAAGAACTTCTCGTTATCCTGGTCAGCAACCTGAACCAGCCGATCGAGGAGAACTTTCCTTTCCTCGACGCCGAGATTTTGTACATCGATCTCGCTGAGCTCAGTCTTGGAAGCGCTGGCCAGTATGCCTTTCCTGAGCCGATCGTAAGTGGGGAGCTTCTCCAGAGCAGCCCACTTCAAAGCTTCCTCGTCGTCTTCTTCCCTCGAAGAAGCAGAGAAAACATCCGACGGAGTGTTTCTCCAGACGGAGGCCGACCCGCCTCGCCGCAGACTGTTCCTTGCTTTGAACAGGTCGCCACCCTCCATTTCTGGGGCGATGGAGCAACAGCCAGACCCAAAAATCAAGAACGGCTGCTGCAGGAGATGCCGAGGTGGTTGTTGAACAAAATGGGAGTAGAGGAAATGGGATGGAGGAAGGGTTTTGGGGAGGTGAGAAATATGGCCGTTTCTCTGTTGCTCAGAATGGCTGAATGGGAAGGAAATCGAGGTTTGTTTATACGAGGCGGGGGCGGCGGGACGGGTTATTATTAGTCGTTTCTGATGGCCGTACCGTTGTGGCGGCAATTGGAAAAGTCAAGCTCGGATTAGTCATAGCCTTTGAATTATGCGTGGGCTCCACTTCTTTTCCTTCCTTGCCCCTGAAGTTTGAAAGAATTTGGCTTTGTTAGATTTCATTTGTTTGGGGACTATTCTGTAATAGACCAGTATTAATTATCTCCCATTCACGCGTGCGGCCAACCAAGGACTTAAACTGTGCTTAAATTCCATCCGCCGGGCGACCAAGAAAGAGAGGCTTTCAATTTCACGTATGTGTTATCTAGATACTTTAGTACTTGGATATTAGTTCATGTATTTTGAATATCAATTAGTATCTGCTAACGAATCTTCAAGTTAGCAGATTAACTTTTCCGCCTGTTGCATATGGGTTGTGCCCTCCATCAGTATCTTCCCATTTAACTAATGCAAATCAGAGAAATAAAAAGATGCCTCGTCTCTCGTCTGGGCTATGATTTCCTTTCAGTCCCACCAACTTTCCATCTGGAGATCCGGTGGTTAAAGATGCATAAATGGCAATGCATGTGTTCTTCCCCTTGAAATGATTTGCCTTGAGACTGACCAAAAGAGGTCAAAGATGTTGATAAAATCAAGGGCAAATACAATATATTAGCCATAACTATCAAGCAGCGGGGAATTATAGCCACAACTATCGAAATACAAATTACTAGCCAATCGTTAAGTTTTCGTTAACACTTCTGTTAGTAATGATGACTAAACTTTTACGATGGTGAGCTGGCTCCCACGTGGCAGTCATCATATCATATTTTTTACGATGCTGACATGGCCTTCTACGTTAAAAATGTGAAAACAGTAACGGGCTGTTAGCCAAATCTTGACCAACAACAATAGTTATGGCTAATAATTTGTATTTCGATAATTGTGGCTATAATTCCCCGCTACTTAATAGTTATGGATAATATATTGTATTTACCCTAAAATCAATGAGGAGGGGAGATTGAAGCATCGAGCGGAGATGGTATTCCCCATTATTGTTTATTTTATCATGTTGGCCCCAGTTTCGACCCTCATCGATGATTTGAGTGACGACTAAGAAGTTTTCTCTCTCTTCATGTCATATTTTTCTTATTCTTATTTGTCTTTCATCGTTTCTACACCAGTTTCTTTCTCCTAAAATGATTTTCATAGCGATTGCCCAATGCTTGTGTTATTTTTTCATTTTCCCATCCTTTTTTTAATTTGGTTGCGTCTACCCATGTTTCCTCCTCTTCCAATGATCTGCATTGCGACTTGTCAAACTAGGCCAAAGATGAATCTCTGGCATGTTAGAGTTGTCGATCAAATCAACAAGGAGAAGGAGCATTGAAGTAACAAGTGGAGATGATTTTCCCCATCGTTGTTTATTCCATCGTTTAACACCAGTTTTGTCCACCCTCCCCCCAAAAAAACAAAAACCTTAGTATATCCTAAAAATTACATCATTGACCGGGCAAGGATGAAGAATACTAGAGAAGGATATTCACTTCAAAATCACATTCGACTTGATATTTGCTTCCATAAACATGTTTTTTTGTTGACTCAACTGGACAAAGTCTTTTTCCAAGTATCTAAGTGATAACTTGCCTTGCTTGGAAAAATAATTCATCATACATAAGAAGGAATAGACCACATGATAGCTTATGCTATGAAATATCAGTATTTACAGAGCCACGCAACTCACCTTCATGGATTTTTTTTTTTAGAAAATATAAAATAATTTTTGTTTTTATTTTATGTCACGATCTTGTATTGTTTTCATGCAAGTTTAAGTGTTGTGTCCTTTGTTCTTTAGCTACTCCGATCTTTTTGAAAATGAATCATCTCAAAGCCCACTTGACAGGATAATTGTAAATTTTAGGTGAAAATCAATCATCTCATTTGAGGCTCCATGGTGGGCTCTTATATATGCTGGTGGCTTAGCTATTAGTAACAATAGACGTTTTCTTTCTCATTATGAAGTTGGTCATAGGTCAATTCAAGAATGTGATATCCCCGCGATTAGTTCTTCCTAGCTACAAAAAGATCCATCATTTGAAAATGTGATAAGTGACTTACTTTCTAAGTGCAGGTCCTTAACCATTCTTTCCTAAGGAGGATTTTAAAGCGTTGTGATTGGGTGATTTGAGTTTAGGTAGTTAGTGAGTAGTTATTAGTTATTGAGGAATTATTAGTTGTTAAGGGTATGCTGGGAATTATAAATAATATAAAATATGAATAATAAACCCTACTATTTTGAAACCCACGTCCTAACCCCGTCGGCTTTTCTCCCTCTCGGCGTAACAGGATACTCTCCTCAACATGTACAGCAGTCACCAGCCGTCTCCGCCGCCGGAGAATCATTGTCTATGTTTTCCGGCTGTCCATTCGTCAGCAGTATCCGGACGTCTCCGTCGTCGGCGCCGTAGCTTCCTGTTCACCGAAAAACCTAAACCCAGTTTCCCTTTAGGCCGCGCTCTGTCCCCACTCCCCAGTGTTTCTCGGCGTTGCGGCGTCCCACATCAACAGCTTACCGGCTTCCCCAGCCTGTTGCCCTGTTCCCCGTCGCACAAGCAGCAGCCTGATCGTGTAGCTTTCCGGCCCCGCTGTTCTTCTTCATCGCACGAGCAGCGGCAACATATTCCTTTTTTCCCTAGCGCTTCCCGGACGTGATTTCCGTTGGTCATCAATAAGTTTTGGGTCATTATCAACATATCAATAGTTTTCAGGTTATTATTAATAAGTTTCGGGTTTCATTTAATGGGTCATTATCAGGTTAATTTATTAACATTTTTGGGACAATTGTTAACAAGGTAACTTAACTTTATTAACGTTTATGCAAGGTAGCATTAAACGTTCATTTGATATATTATTAACAAAATACAAAAGCAGTGTCACCTGTTCATAGATATTGTTTTGGTTGTTTATACAATTATTATCAACGAGATCTTGTCATTTTTCAACGTAAATTATACAAATTTAACAATGAACAGTTGTAAAATTATTAACGGTTTTAAAAAATTGTTAACAATGTGATGAAACGTTATCAACGCTTATATGCAAGGTATCATTAAACATTTGTTCGTTGTATTATTAACAAAATAAAAAACATTATCATATTTTTGTATATAATTTGTTGGTTGTTTACGACATTATCAACGGTTATGTTAACTATATCTCGTCAATAACTTGATGAATGTCTTGTATGAAATCATTGTTAACTAAATCTCGTCATATATTCAAAAGACACAACCCACCTTCCATTCCCTCAATTTCATCTTCACTTCCTACCAAGTTGTTTTCAAAATCTTAGCCTTCGAAGTTTGCATCAGAAGGTATTTCATTCATATTTGAATCATTTAGTATATATCGTTATCAATAAAGTTATTAACATTCTAGAGTAACAATCGTAATAATTTCCAACCAAGTGGTCAAACCAAATTAGCTATGTCAATATTCATTTTCTTGCCTGAAAACGAAAATAGTATTGTTTTTTTATTTCAATATTTTTATATCGTTATTAACAAATAAAGTTACAGTTTTAACAATAATAAACCACATTATCAACTCATATTATTGTACATTATTAACCGACCATGCAACTATCATTAATTATATTATTGAAATTATTAACACACTCAAGTTACATTTTCAAATAATATTGAACAACGTTATGAAAACATCTTATTAACCGGTAATGTCAATATTTTCGATACTGTTATTAACAAATAAAAGGTACAGATTTAACAATAATACACCACGTTATCAACCCATATTATTGGACATTATTAACCGACTGGGCGACTATTATCAATTGTATTATTGTAATTATTAATCGGTAACGTCATCGCTATGACAACACGATCACCAGTAAAAATCAATTTTGTCATCCCTTATTAAGATTTCCAAACAACATTATTAAAATCATTATCAACCAAAATCATTATCAACCAAAATTATCAATCAACGTTTTAACACACTCAAGTTACATTTTTTAATAAGATTAAGAACGTTATTAAAATATTTTATTACCCTACTAACCGGCCACAAGACAATTATTAATAATATTATTGAAAATATTAACTAGTAGTCTAGTACAACGACATCACCAGTACATATCAACTTTTTTCCATCTCTTATCAACATTTCTATTTAAGCTATTAACATAAAAACAATATCAATGAGAAGCAATGCCAACGAGAACAATCAACCTTTCAACAATATATACAACCCAAACAACATAAAAAAGCTTTCACACTAAATTCAAATGGAAATGCACGTTCCATGTTTGCGCCGAATGGTCAACCAAAAGACGTTGTTCATGGCCAGAGTATTGGCGCGGCCAGAATAAAGGATTCGTCGGGAAACTGATGACAGTGGACCACAAAAGCAACTGGAGGAATCGACAGCTATTGCGGCGGAGAGGACCGACTACAGACGAGGGAGTCACGGCCGGACTACAAACGAGGGAATCATGGTCGGACGATGGAGAGGTTCTGTTGAAGATCGCCGAGGAGGACGACGGCGGTGGGAAGTTTTAGGGTTGGGAGGAGAATCGTATTTTTCCAAAAATGGTTTTCGCCATTTTAATTTTAATTAATAATATCACTAAATATTTTGTATATTCATCTCTTACCCTTTAACGTATTAGGTTGGTAGTTATCCAATGATTACTAATCATTCTCTCTCCTTCTCCTATTGGTTGAAAGGGGTTTAAAATCTTCCTTAAAAAAGAGGTCTTAAGGACATGATCTAACCCGCTTTCTTCTGGGTTGATGCTAGGCACTATATCAGTAAACTTAATTACGATTGGGTGATTGAAGTCCAATGGTTATCTATCTACTCTGTGTTTGAATTGAATGTGATGATAAATTAATAATGCCATGCATTAATTAATGCTCCAATCATCAGGCTAACCTATCGCCGTCCTGCAGCAAGCAAGCGCGGGACATCCAGAAGGCCAATAAATTATGTGAGTGATATCACTGCTGACCACATAATAGAATTTCAAGAAAAAACGAATTTAGAAAAAAAGGACGAAAGGGAATAAACTAAACTAATAAAGAAGTCAACAAGACATCGTTCCATTCTGGATGCTCTGCTGCTGCTTCCTCCTACTAATCTCCTATCCATTCAAACGTCATGCCTAGACTAGACTTTGACTGGATATATAATATTTGACGATTTGTTATTTTCCAAACCTCATATTTGTTACTAGATAATTGTTCCTGACGGGATCATATATTATTACACTATTATAGATCGATATTTTATTATCTTGATTTTCAGATTTGATTGTGTCCGCAACCTGCTATTTGTAAGGTTGAAACGGAAAGTCAGGTGCTGGTGTTCACAAACTTTTTTTTAGCACATTCACACAGAAATATTGTTGTACAACTAATGTCCTAATTAAGTGAGTTCTTTGAATATTTTAGCACATATCATGCTCCAATATGTTGTTTGAAATATATCCCAACTGTGTTGTATGAATATACTAAGAAGTACAAAGATGAAGAAAATAAAGGTAATATTTAGTTTGGTAATTCTACATATCTAATTCCAAAAATATTACATGTATAAATACATCGTGTAAACGTGGTGCAACAACAACGGTATGAAATGCTTATGCTATGCAATGGGTTGGCAGCTTAAGTAATTGTTTTCTGGCGAGAAAACTAGAGTTGAACAAGAATGAAATTGCACATTTGACTTCTTACCAAACAATCAATAAATACGGTTCATACCTCTTTGAACAAAGTTCAAATGAGGGTGTTTGATATATCTACAAACTCACGAAACAAAACTACATTAAATTAACCCTACTTAAATGGAGGTTCGGTGAGAGGTTTAGAACTACGAATATGGCTAAAATTTATTGAGGAAAAGAGGGGGGGGGGGAACTTGACAAGTGGTGTCGAGTTGTGATTTTTGCAAACCCCAGACATGTCATCTTCACCTGCTATTTATAGCCATCAAAAGTAACTGTCTCGTGAGACTGCTCAGCTGACATGGAGCGACGGTTATCCTCTTAACTGCTCTGACGATGCCCTGACATTGGATGTGTCACCCTCTTCAGTCTCGACCCCATCTTCTTCATAGCTTCTTCTTAACATGGGGTTTCATATGAGAAAAATGATTTAGGCATTGAAACACTCTTGCCCATATGGATGGGTATTCGAAATGGGTCAAAATGGAAAGTATAATTCACCACTTACGACCAAAAGAACGGCAGAGGTTACCCTCTTGCCACTTGATGTCATCTCCCCACCTCATCATCTTAGGGGGTACTTCATCGCCGAAACCCTCCACACTTAGCCAAATTTCACCCTCACGGTATTGCATTAGAAGGGTATGTTGATTACCCCCTAGTCACACCAGGAGGGATGCTCCAAAAATCCAATCTACACGGCGTATCTTAATTGATTTTAATTATTATCAACTAAACTGACCTTATAAAATCATTAATTCCTTATATTTAATCGATGTAGTACAAGTTTGATTTTTTGTGTAAACGATAAATTTGTGTTATTATCTATTGTATAAAAAATTTATCTATTTCTAAAGATTTGTGTAATATTATTCTACAATTATTATGTAAGATATAAATACATTATCCAAAGACTACAAACTGAAAATTACCCCTTAATAACAATTTAATCTAATATTTGCGTAATGACTTGGTGTCAACCCAAGACATAAGACTTACATTAACCATACATACGTGAAATAATAAAAATGCATAAAGAGTTACAGAAAAATAATTATTCCTTAATTAACATATTAACTAATAAGCTACGTAAGATAAGTAAGCCTTCCATAACAACTTAATATTTCATATAAATTAGTGTTTATACTTAATGTAAAAAAATATTATCTATTAACTAAGACTTTACTCCCCAACTATTATCTAATATAAATAAATACGTTCCAAATTACACATTATATTATATGACATCATATTATATGACAGAATTGTTTATGTGACAGAAACTACATCATATTATAATTATCGAATCACCATAACTATAACAAATTCAATACATAACAGGAATTTCGTAAGTTAGTAATCATAGAAGATAAAATTAGTATAACAATTCTACAATTGGTTAGCTTAAACTCCTCAGCCAAGTTTGGTTGCTTCTTCCGATTAGTTACCCTGCTCCTCTGATTCCCCAATTCCATCCGCCACAAAAGTCAACACAGAGTGGCCCTAATAATAACAACAACTAATAATTTGTAAAGACAAGGAAAGAAACAACTTACTTATATAAAAGAGCAGAGAAGTCTCGACGCCACCATGCAGAGGTCAAAGTGGGGAATTTGGAGAGAGAGATAAATGAGTTTTAATTTTCCCTCTACGACTATAATAGAAATAATGAGGGAAAGAGAGAAAATATTAAATGTAGTTTAGGACGAAATTAGTTTAGGGTTGATTTCGTTATTTTATTTAGACAATTCTATCATTGCACAATGTAAAAACGAATACACCAATTTTAATGTAGTTTTGGAAGAAATGAATAGCTAGAAATAATTAATGAAGACAAAAAATTTAATGTAATTTTTTTTAAATTTTGATACAACTTTTTTTTATCAATAATTGAATATAACGTCAATCACTGGTCTAAAATCTTTTAACAAACAATACATTTGAAAATGACTACGTTGTCAAATATATCTATATTTAACAAATGTCTAGATCTACATTTAATTGAATGACACGTTTTGTAAATACACCAAACAAATAATCGGTTGAGGAACGACGTATTGGCCAATGCTTCCAAGACTGAACACAACGAGATCGACGTCTAAGATCTCAGAATTGAGGAAAGGAGAATTCTCATCGACTGCTAGTTTCCGATCAGGAGAAAGTGAACTTCTTGACGAAGCACAAGAGCAGAATCGACAGGTTACCTCTGCTGCATTTTTGTTGCTTTGGTTGTCCACAGCTCATTACTGGCCTCTTGTTTCTTTAGTCTTTACATATTTTAGTTTATGACAAATTATCCTTTCTAATTTTAAATCTTTTTTCTTGGCTCTAGGGTGGTTCAATTCAATCAACTTGCAAGAAAAGAATCCCATGGGGCTGAAACAAACGGATATGGATCATGGATGTTGAACGAAATCAGAGGATTGATGATGTTGCGGTTAATAAATCGTGTCAGTCATGGGTCACGTTGGGCCTTGTTCGAGTTGTAGTAGGTGCCGATACTTGGCCGTACTCGACTCTCTCGTTAGGATTTTGACCCTAGTCTATCTCTATATAAGACTTAGCTACGAACCTGTCGTAAGTAAGCCGTCACATAATACAACGTCAGTCGTGAGCTTGTTCCGAGCTCACCGTGGATTAGTCTCGATCAATCAATCGATTCAAAATATTAAGTAAAATCTCGTGTCTCTTATATTCTTCCGATTCCACTATCATCAAATTCTACCAGAAAAAGAACGATTGGTCCAGAAAAATGGCGTTGCTTAATAAAGCTCGTATTCTAATTCTAATATCAATCAAGGATATACCAAAAGTTTTCAAGCAACGGCTAGTCTTTATCAAGGAAAGATCGAAAGTTTTCTTCAAACCACAACTACTTTCTTTCTCATAGTAAATATATGTGTCGTTCTCTAGTTTTGCTTTGTAGCTCTGTAACGATAAAGTGAGATCTGCATTTGATTTATAATTTGGGTGTGTTCATTTGAATTTTTCTTAAATTTGAAGATTTTTTTTAGAGTCAGGAAACTTTTTTTTATGGTTCAAAAAGGCACGTTTAACCTTACGTTTAGGCACGCTTACGTGCAAGGCAATGGCAAAACGCCTCGCCTAGGGGTTTCACGCCTAATTAGATAATGGAACACGTCAATGTAGTAAGGCGACAAATAAGTCTCTCCTAGACATTACTAGATGGAGCTAGGAAATCAATATTAAAGACCAAAATCAACATCAACTACGAAATCAAATTTCTATTGCAATATTTCAATAGCTCAAGATCTTTGTGAGCTATTGAGTATTGAGCTATGATTCTATGAATTCGTGAGCTATGTTCTTGTCATTAAGTGTTGAGTAAGTTATTAATCATTTTAACTAAAGTGAGAAAGTCTTGTAGATTATTATTTCATCCATCATGCAGTGCGAATAACTATTTCTCTTTCAACGCCTAGGCACGTTTAAACTACTCCTAGGCGAACTAGGCGCAAGGCAAAGGCTCAACGCCCGCCTTACGCCTAGCGCTTTTTTCATCCTAGTTTTTCTGAAGTTTTTGTAGAGATTTATCTTGTCAAGAGTGTAATAAGTCTGATTTTTCTTTCTATTTTTTGTATATCTCCATTTTTGTATCCTTTTGGCTTTTGCCATCTTCTACTTTTTTTATATATTTTTTTTCTTCTTGTTTACCCCACATTGAGTATTACATTCTTGCTAGTCCATCCTCAAGAGTGTAATAAGTCTGATTTTTCTTTCTATTACTTACTTAAGTTTCGTGTCGTGTCCCGACTCGACGAATTCTGTCTTTTTCATTTTTCTTGATTGGTGAAAATCAAATAAAAGAGTCTGCTTATGTAATTACTAATTTGTACTACTCCCAATACCAAGAACACTTTAAAAATTCATATGTTATTTCTTTAAATTTTGGTAATGATTATTTATTAGTCAAACCGTTTTCCGATTCTTTTTAGTAGTCAAACCTTTTGAAATGCTATTAATTAGCCAAATATGAACTCTCTGATAACTTTTCCATTTGATAACGGTGAGCTGTCACATGTGGTGCTGAGTTGGAAGGAATATTTTTACGTGACAGTCAAAAAAATCTCACATCAGCTAGTCAACCATTGATCATCCTTCTCGTATTCTTTTTTATTAGTCAAACCTATTGAATTACTAATAATTAGCCAAATGTTAACTTCCAATTGACAATTTTGTTAGTAATATTGACTTGACAACATGATGCCGACTTGGAAGAGACACATGGAGGTCAACATTCCAAAATTTTAGTATGTTAACTAAGAAAATAGTTACAAAATTATTAATGATAACATAAAAATGACTAATATTTTGATGCATTACAGAAGATTTAGCCAATGATTAGTAATTCCATCGGTTTGGCTAATAGAAATTAAAAGAATGTGAGAAAGCTTTGACTAATAATTAGTGTTTACCCATTTTTATTTATTCGTTGATGAGGTGGCATCTGAGTTGTACGCTGAGGTGGAACACCTTAACGATAACAGAATAATGACTATTACTTTGACGTGTTATAAAATGTTTAGTTAATTTTTAGTATTTCAATAAATTTGGCTAAAATAAAAGAATTCAGAAAAGTATCGGTACTAAATAGACATTACCCATACCTTTTCTATTTCTCATCTTTGATTCCCCCTCTCTTGTTACTCTTTAGTCTTTTCTGGGTTCTGAAGTCTGAACGAATAACAGAGGTTGAACTCTGTCTCTTCATTTACCGTCTTGGGCCCGAGAACTCTCTTAGTACGTGGGCCTTCAAACTGTTCTTTTTGGTTCATTTCTGTTTGTGCATATGGGCTTAGGATTCGTCTCAAGCCCATTTTAGCCTTGCAGGGGATTTTCCAAAGCCCGAGTCTCCTCTCCAAATCCCCGGCTGGGGATTTTCCAAAGCCGGTCGGGTATTCCTCCGGCTGCGGGGATCACATCAGTAACGCAAAACTTGTCCAATCCAATTTCAAACTTCAACCCACGTCAGCGTTCACCAAAACTCTGTCGACCGAACCCTTGAGAATTACTATACGGGAAGCAAGCCGGCAGTTTCCAGGTGCGGCGATCGAACTCCGACGAGGACGATCCAGTGAAGAAGGGTGGTTTACCGAAGACAATAATAGTGCCCTGTTTCTGAATTGGGTAGCGGCGGAAACATCACTCTTCCACCCCCTGCAGTTCCAATCACGGTGAAGTACCCCGAGGACGTTTGGGTGAAGCGATCGAGCTCATGGGAGCGGCGGATCAGAACAGGTTAGAATACTGGACCGTATTTAAAAAGCGGTGGAGAGAACTGGATCGTAACTCTATAAACATTAAAGTATATACCCAAAATCGAAAATTTACAAATACTATACGAATGAATTTTGGATCCGGGGAAAGCTGAACCGTGACCCGGGACGACCTCCTGGATCCGCCGTTGATTGCCGGACCACTCATCGTTTTCTATAGATAGGCCGCATAACTTCAACGGGGTCGGAAATATTACCCCTCCCACCTAGGGGGCAATACAAGTGACATTATTTCAATCACACGTACGCGTCTAGAAGGTCAACTTTAATTGATTAATTAAGGTTGCTGGCAATCTGCAGGTATGCATTGAAATTGATTGCGTTATGGTCCTGATGGGCACGCACCAATCGTTGACGACTCGATCTAGAACGGTGAAATTGACTTTGCTAGGTCGATTAGGATAAATAAAATCCTCGTGGTACTAAGGGGCCCTATTCAACAAATATGCATAGTACAGGGACTTAAAATGTCTTTACTATTCTTATTATTCTCCCTATGGGTGGTAAACGGTCGGTAATCGGTTAAATCGATAATCGGTCGGTTATTTACTTATCAGTTACCGATATAACCGAAACTCGGTCAGTTATCGGAGGCTGGACGAGATGATTTTGGTCTTGGAGGACTAACCGAATCCTATTTCGGTCGGTTGTCGGTTGGGGATCGGCCTTTTGGTTAATCGATAACCGACTGACCGGTTATCAGTGATAACCGAAAGTAACCGACCTCCACCCCTACTTCTTCTTCCCAGCAACACTTCCAGGTTAAGTTGTTCCCTTCAAAAATTGAAAATAGCTTTTGAGGTTGCAGCAGCGGCGGATCCAGAACACAGAAGAGCACTGGGCCGCATTTCATTAGAATATCAGAATCGTAAAAAAATATTATAGTTTTTTTACAATATAAATTGTACATGATGGTATTTTAATTTAGCGAATACATCAATAATGGAGTCTACATCCATACCAATAGTATACACTGTTTTAAATAAAATACTTGAGCAATCGGCGAGAAATTCATTGCTCGTTTTGTTGCATAAATAAGTTTTCATATGTTTCATTGTTGAAAAGGTTCTCCCCGTAGTAATTGGTGATACGATCAGCGTCAACGCTAGACAAATCAATCGTGCATTGTGTGTCCATACCTATATCCACTAGCTGCTTTAGTAAATTTCCAGGGAATAAAACTCATATTTCTTATAGTCTTTTACGTTTAGACTTTCAGATTTCATTGTTTTTTTAGAAGAATAATCTTTGGAGGTAGAATTTCTAGGCTAAATTTGTAGTAGTGATTTTAATATGTTAATTTGAATCATTTTTTTAGTTACACCCAATTTTGTTGTAAAATAACACTGAGCCGAATAACTAAAATCGAAAAATTCATAAAGACTATACTAACTCCGGATCCAGAGAGGGCTGGGCCTGGGCCCGGGGTGGCCACCCCCTGGATCCGCCAGTGGGTTGCAGCGAGGGAACTGGGAACATGACAACAAACCTGAAACTGACGGGGAAGCTGCAGCGGCGTCGGCAATGCGGTCGAGCGCTAGGGTCGACGGAGAGGACGCGGCGCAGGGTCAACGGAGAGGTTGCGGTGCTGGAATGGGCTACTACGTCGCGGTTCGTTGATTTGAGTGCGTCGGCGTCGGAAGGAACATCGATTGTCGATTGGGGTTCTGATTAGGCGACGGAACTCGTGATCGTGAGGGCTGGCTGTTGGGAAAGAGGGAAGGAGAATTATTAATCTGTAATTACTAATTCCTTTTCCTAATAGAGAACCAATTGCAAGTTTATAACTAATTAGGATAATCTTAGGAGTTAGGACTCAGATTAGAGATTTACTTCCGTACTGCGTCCTGCAATTCCGATATCGAAAAATCGCTTGTTCGTCGATTAATTAGCTTTCAGTTATCGGTATACCGCTGTCCCAAATTTTCATTCCGACTACCATTACCGCCCGCTTAACGATTTAACTGATAATCACAATAATCATTAAGATTACTAGTTAAACCGTTAATCGGAAAACCGAATCCCATCCCTTCTCCCCCCATAATAAACAACTTCTCCGTTATTGTCAATACATCAGGAATATGGGTGTTTCTCCTATCTGCTGACGTTTTAAATGCGGTTTTTTTTAAATTTATTTTACATAAACTCAATCCGCACTACAAGCCATGACGCAGGCCAAAATCAACTCAAGCACACCTTTCTAGAACTATTTAGTTTTTTTTTTTTGGTACAAGAAAATCATCCTGCTCGATCCCTTTGTTTTATATGTGTTCATTGTTTATGTTTATATGGGAAGCATATGATTCGATTATACCTGCTTTTGGTGGCTCTATTCTCTTCTTGATACATGTACATGGGCGATGCGTCACCAATTAGTTTTGAGCAGACTTTCGACGAAGGAGACGAGGTATGGGCGAACTGCTGGGTCGGATTCGCTGCTCAACGAGCTTGCAGTCTAATTCTATGATAGGGTCACAAAAAAAAAAAAAAAAAGCGAATGATAAATCAAATAATAACGATGGAGAATTCGCTATAATTTCATCTGGTTCAGTTTTTAAATTAATGTACAAAACATTTCAGATTTCGAATAAAACGAAAGACAAAAAGTGATCAGGAGTGGTTCATGCATATATTTCTCGGAATATATATAAAATGCATAACATTGTGTACATCACAATGTATATGTTTGCTTTGTGAGAAACGTTTAAACATTCGAGTTAAAACAAAGAAGATGCATCGCTGCAGCAGGTCCGGCCAAGAGGGTGTGGTGTGTTAGGTGGCCCTCAGATTATTAGGGGCCTCCACCTGGATCTGTTAGTTAACCCGATCGTACATTGTAAGTTAATAATATTAGTGTTAATTAATTGATTATGAGTCTAATAATGAGTTTAATTAATTATATGAATTAATATTACTATTAGTCATTGGTTAATAATCTCATGTATATATACATTGCACACTTATGTTGATTGTTAAAGTATTGTTTGTGTTTCAAAAATTCTATTTGCATTAAAAAGATAACACAAGAAAATTTTAATGAAACATCTATGATAACAATTGAAATGATCCCATTAAGAATATGAAAATTAGAAGCATAATACAATCATTTTAATTTTATTATCAATTTGGACTACATCTTAAATTTGGAACAGGGTCTCAATGATCCATTGGACGGCTCTATGCATTCATAATTAAAAACTAAACATCTTTTAATGGCAACCAAACCTACTTAAAATTAAGTAACCCGAACATAGCCAAACCCCATTTTTGTTCGTTTGTTACTTTATTTTTAGTTAATTGATATCATATTGGCGCCCCACGCCGAAGATAACGTGCAGAATGGAAAATTATTTAGGCGAAACACGAAAGCCCAGCCTGTACAATTATACTTAACTTAAACTTAATTATTCCCGCGTTCAGCTGGTCAAATTGTACCCTCCATCCCACATTAAATAAATCTGGCATCTACTCCTGCTTATTTACCTCTCTCTCTCTCTCTTTTCCCCACGTGTATTCTAGGGTACACATCACTCCAATAATTTATAGGATCCCACGTTTTGATCCTTCAACTATCTTTTTTGGGAAACTCTAATCCTTAAACTAGTGCTTCTAACATTTTCCACCTATCAAATTCTGTTGTTAACTTTTTTACCTAGATTCAAAGCATGTCCGTAGTAACATTCATCAAACAACTACAACGCATAACGAATTTGATTCATCCAATTTTTCTCCCCTGACTTGTTTCGAATTATGCCTTATCCATAGTGCCTATTGACAGAGGAAGATTTCGAGTCCTCCTCTAATCCTACCACATACTCATCTCGTTGTATTCGAAATATGTAAAATATTTATCCGAACGAGCCAACCTACATTCATCTCGTAGATCTAGCCAAAATATCTAACATCTGACGCCGTTAGGGATGGCAATGGGTCGGGTCGGACGCGGATAGTGCATATCCGTTACCCTACTCATAGTAGTTCGGGTTTTACCCATACCCATACGGCCATACCCACATGTGAAACGCGCAGAAAATCAAAACCATGCTCGTACCCGTCGGGTTTCGGGTATCCACGGTTATCCATGGGTAATAATTCTCTTCATAACTCCAACCAATATGTTAACATTCACACGTATTCTCACATTACGTAAGAAAAAAGTACGACAATAATTCACTAGAATGAAGAAAATTAATTAAAACTACACAATTTCATGAAAATATTATATTTATATGCTAAATATAAAACATGCTAGAGAAAAATAATGATTATTTCTAGACAAAATACATATGCATGTGTACACATCGGGCGGGTTCGGGTTAGTTAGTGAGAAACCCATGCCCACCCATTACCCGAAATATTCGGGTTCGGATTTTACCCGTACCCACTAAATGTCCTTCGAGTTCGGGTTTTACCCTACCCAATTAGGCCGGATTCGGACGGATATCCACGATTATGGATATTTTTGATATCCCTAGACACCGCATTGCCATGACTAGTTTGCTAATAACCAAAAGTAACAAAACTTTCAGATCTAAACATTTGTACTCAAAAGATTTTTTTTTTTTTGGGACGAAATGTACTCGAAAGATTTGTTAATTGTGCAATTAGCAAAAAATTTAACGTATAGTAGTACCCCATCAATGTTTTTGAAGTCCCCACATGGCACATGCTTCACATTAAAGTCCCCTTTCTTTGAAACCGTTCCCTCGGAAAGCCTCGACAAACAAGTAAAATATGGCTAAATTATTCCAAGTTTGACGATTCCACAGAAAGCCAATCCAACTTCACTTCCCACTGCCATTTAAAAACCTCTCCATTTCCCTCCCATCTCCAACAACAACACACCACTCACCTTCTTCTCCTCCTCCTCCATTCTCCTGGGAAACCTCAAGAACCCAACTCATCATCTCTGCTGCAACAGTTCCTGAGTTCTTGACCTTGGATTTTGTTTTACTCTTCTGGGTTACTGGCCCATCGGCCCAGAAAAAATGGACACCGGGGATCTGTACAGTGCGAGGAACAGCCTCCGGCACGGCGGGTCTGCTTCCATGTGGCGGAGCAACCCGTCGGAGTTGTTCTCTGCTTCTTCGAGGGAGGAGAACGACGAGGAAGCGCTGAAATGGGCTGCACTCGAGAAGCTCCCCACTTACGATCGGCTCAGGAAAGGCATACTGGCCAGCGCTTCCAAGACTGAGCTCAGCGAGATCGACATCCAACATCTCGGAACCGAGGAGAGGAAGATTCTCCTTGACCGCCTCGTCAGAGTTGCCGACCAAGACAACGAGAACTTCTTGTTGAAGCTCAAGAGCAGAATCGACAGGTAATCAGTCAGCTGCATTTTGTTGTTTTTGGTTCCAGCAAGAGGGGGAAGTAATTAGACCAGGAAACAGAGGAGCTCTGTTCTGCATTTTTGGAGTATGAATATCAGCTAGTACCAGTAGTTATATGCAATATCTCAGATCTAACTGATTCCTTTTGACGGTTCACAATAATCATTTGCTTAAAAAGAAAACAAGAGGGTAAATTTTTTTTTATGGGTACCAGAAGGAAACCTAGACTAAGAACAGGGGAGTTCTCTTTGAAGGAAACCTAGACTAAGAACAGGGGAGTTCTCTGTTTTCCTTTTCTTATCCCCCAACCTTTTCCATTCTGATTATGGGGCTTGTTTCTGAAGGGTTGGAGTGGAGCTGCCGACGATTGAAGTTCGATACGAGCATCTAAATGTCGAAGCAGAAGCTACGGTTGGGAGCAAATCTCTGCCCACGTTCACCAACTTCACTCTAGGAATCTTCACGGTAAGATAGAACACTAAAATTTCTTTCTTTGTGTTCCTTTTTCTTTCTTTCGGCTGGATGTTTTGTGAACTCACAAGAACTGTCTGCATCTTGAATAGGATCTCTTGGATGCGATGCACCTTCTGCCCAACAGAAAGAAACATCTGACAATTCTCAGTGACGTTAGTGGAGTCATCAAGCCCGGCAGAATCACTCTGCTTCTGGGTCCTCCAAGTTCTGGGAAGACAACGCTATTGCTAGCTTTAGCTGGAAGGCTGGATTCCAGTCTGAAGGTGTCAGGGAGAGTGTCCTACAATGGTCATGATATGCACGAGTTCATCCCCCAGAAAACTTCAGCTTACATTAGCCAGCATGATCTTCACATGGGTGAGCTGACCGTCAGGGAAACGTTGGCTTTTGCTGCCAGAGTCCAAGGAGTTGGATCTCTACAAGGTTAGCTCTTTTCCTTCTCTCTCTCTTTTTTTTATGTTGATTGTGTATTGGTTGATGTTCAATTATGGGCTGCTAGCTAAATCACAACATGTTGTGCGAAAATTTGCAGATATGTTGGCTGAGTTATCCAGAAGAGAAAAGGCAGCAAATATTAAACCTGATCCTGATATTGATGTCTTCATGAAGGTGAGTCATCAAGGCTACTCTATACCAGTAGCCATTAAGTTAGTTAGGAATATGAATTAAGATCACAATTGAAATTCCAACCTATAGGAATCATGATTCCATTTGTATTTAACCATTGACTTTCTGAACCATAGGCTGCAGCTACTGAAGGTTTGGAGAGCAATGTGATTACAGACTACATTCTCAAGGTAATAAAATGTTGAAGTGCTACTGCTATTTAACAGTTCATAACGAAGAATTCCATAATTTTATCTGTTTCTAATCCATTTTTCACTTTCTGGAATTGGATATTATAGATCTTAGGGCTGGAAGTTTGTGCAGACACTCTTGTGGGAGATGAAATGATCAGAGGTATCTCTGGAGGACAAAGGAAGCGTGTTACTACTGGCGAAATGCTTGTTGGACCATCAAGGGCATTGTTCATGGATGAGATCTCAACTGGTTTGGACAGTTCCACAACATTCCAGATTGTGAACTCCCTGAAGCAGCAAAATCACATCCTCAATGGCACTGCAGTCATTTCCCTCCTCCAGCCTGCTCCCGAGACATACAACCTCTTTGATGACATCATTCTGGTGTCCGATGGGCAGATTGCGTACCAAGGCCCTCGCGAAAATGTGCTCGAGTTCTTCGAGCACATGGGATTCAAGTGTCCTGACAGGAAAGGAGTGGCTGATTTCCTGCAAGAAGTGAGTGTAAAAAATTATAGGCATTGCCAAAGTTCCACATTTTTGTGGCTAGATACTGAAATTATGGCTCTTCTTCACTATTCCAGGTCACATCTAAGAAGGATCAGAGGCAGTATTGGAGTAGAAGGGATCAACCATACCGTTTCGTTACAACAAAGGAGTTTGCTGAGGCTTTCCAGTCGTTCCACGTGGGAAGAAAGATCGGAGATGAGCTGTCAGTTTCTTATGACAAAACCAAGAGCCACCCTGCTGCCTTGTCAACCAAGAAATATGGAGTTGGGAACAAGGAGCTCTTGAAGGCCAACTTTGCAAGAGAGTTCTTACTCATGAAAAGGAACTCATTTGTCTATGTCTTCAAGCTTACCCAGCTAATCATCATGTCACTGTTTGTTATGACGGTCTTCCTACGAACCGAGATGCACAGGGACACGGTTGCGAATGGGGGCATTTACGTGGGTGCTCTCTTTTTCACATTGGTTATGCTCATGTTTAACGGAATGGCTGAGCTTCCAATGACCATTGCAAAGCTTCCCGTGTTCTACAAGCAAAGGAATTTGTTCTTTTACCCGTCATGGGTATACTCCATTCCGCCATGGCTTCTGAAGATTCCTGTCACCCTCTATGAAGTTGCTGTTTGGGTCTTCATGACTTACTATGTCGTTGGTTTTGATCCCAGCTTTTTAAGGTAAATTAAGGCTCTTTGATAATACTAATTCTAGGTTTTGATCCCAGCTAAATTAAGGCTCTTTGATAATACTAATTATTGTGTTATAACTTATAACTGTGATGTGATAATGCAGGTTGCTCAAGCTTTATTTTGTACTGGTACTGATTAATCAGATGGCATCTGCTCTCTTTCGATTCATTGCCGCAACTGGAAGGAACATGATTATTGCCAACACCTTTGGCTCATTTGTCTTGCTTCTGCTCTTTGCATTGAGTGGATTCGTCCTGTCACGAGGTTGGTTGTTAGTTACATTGGTTTCTTTACTTATGTTAACTAGATTTAGGGCTTTGTAATGTGATAACATTTCTTCTTGGTTTATTATCACAGAGGATGTAAAGAAATGGTGGCTTTGGGCTTATTGGGCATCACCCATGATGTATGGGCAGAATGCAATAGTAGTCAATGAATTCCTTGGACACAGTTGGAGCCATGTACCTTCCTTATTCCCACCTGCAATTATCATTTCAGTTCTTCTTTTCTTTTACTTTTTTCGCTTTATTCTTGGTACTGATTTCATCTCCATTTGTTCCTTGATTCAGATTCCACCCAACTCTACTGAATCACTAGGAATCCAAGTGCTAAAATCTCGTGGGTTCTTCACGGAAGCCTATTGGTATTGGCTAGGAGTGGGAGCATCTCTAGGGTTCCTGTTCCTATTCAACATTTGTTTTGTCATTGCTCTTACTTTCTTGGACAGTAAGTAACGCCACCCAAGAATAAATTGTTCAGGTTCATACTTCTAGTGCAAGGAACCTGAACTCTTTGTGATTTGTTAATATGGACAGAGTTTGAGAAGCTTAAGGCTGTCATACCTGAAGAAGGTTCTGCAGGAGCTATTGAGATGTCACTACACAGAACTGAGGAAATAGACGACGAGGCCAGTGGAAGCAAGAAGAAAGGGATGGTTCTTCCTTTTGAGCCTCATTCCCTGACCTTCGACGACGTTATATACTCAGTTGACATGCCACAGGTTAGTAGTTAGAACAAAAAGAATTACTAGCAAGCAAAAAGAAAATTGTATGTTCGATTCTCGTTATTTGTGGTTAAATAATTAACCATTTCCCTTTTCCTTTTACCTCAAAATCTACCAGGAAATGAGGAGCCAAGGTGTTACTGATGACAAGCTTGTGCTTCTAAAGAGTGTTAGTGGTGCTTTCAGGCCAGGTGTTTTGACAGCACTCATGGGAGTCAGTGGTGCTGGTAAAACCACTCTCATGGATGTGCTTGCTGGAAGGAAAACCGGTGGCTATATCGAAGGAAGTGTCACAATTTCTGGGTTCCCTAAGAAGCAAGAAACTTTCGCTAGGATTTCAGGGTATTGTGAGCAGAATGATATCCATTCCCCGCAAGTTACTGTATTCGAATCTTTAGTATACTCAGCTTGGCTGCGTTTGCCTCAGGAAGTAGATGAAAAAACCAGAATGGTAAGTTATCCATCCTCGACTACACCAGAAACAGAGTTAATGCGTGAACTCTTGTGTGGGTATGGAAGATCAAGCTAACTTGCATCCGTTTTGTATGCCACAGTTGTTTGTTGAAGAAGTAATGGATCTTGTGGAGCTGAACCCCATACGTAACTCTTTGGTGGGACTCCCCGGTGTGAATGGCTTGACTACTGAGCAACGTAAGAGGCTAACCATTGCGGTCGAGTTGGTGGCGAATCCATCCATCATTTTTATGGACGAGCCGACCTCAGGGTTGGATGCTAGAGCTGCTGCCATTGTCATGAGAACGGTGAGAAACACCGTCGACACAGGTAGAACAGTTGTTTGCACCATCCATCAGCCCAGCATCGATATCTTTGAAGCATTCGATGAGGTAAGTTATTATCAATCAACTAGCAAAAGTGCATAACTATTAGAAGCAAGTCAAGTGAACTGCATTGTTACCCATTTTGAAAATTTCTTTTTGGCATTGTTTGCAGCTCTTCCTGTTGAAGAGAGGAGGACAAGAGATATACGTTGGCCCTCTAGGCCGCCACTCCGCCCAATTGGTGAAATACTTTGAGGAAATTCCAGGAGTGAGCAAGATCCAAGACGGTTACAATCCAGCAACTTGGATGCTAGAGGTGACCACCACTGCGCAAGAAATGTCTCTCGGGGTCGATTTCACAGACATTTACAGGAACTCGGACCTCTACAAGAGAAACAAGGCCTTGATCAAGGACTTGAGCAAAGCAGCCCCGGGTGCCAAAGAACTCTACTTCCCAACACAGTACTCTCAACCATTCATGACACAGTGCCTGGCTTGCCTGTGGAAGCAGCACTGGTCCTACTGGCGAAATCCTCCATACACCGCGGTCAGGTTCCTATTCACAACCTTCATATCCCTCACATTTGGGACCATTTTCTGGGATCTCGGCGGCAAAACAACCAGGAACCAAGACCTTTTCAATGCAATGGGAGCAATGTTTTCAGCAGTGGTGTTCTTGGGGGTACAGAATGCATCATCAGTGCAGCCAGTGGTAGCCATTGAAAGAACTGTGTTTTACCGGGAGCGAGCAGCAGGGATGTACTCGGCAATGCCATATGCCTATGCACAGGCAATCATAGAGGTTCCATATATCATGGTCCAGTCTCTGGTGTATGCATTGATCACATACTCCATGATGGGGTTCGAGTGGCGCGCAGAGAAGTTCCTGTGGTACATCTTCTTCATGTTCACCACTCTCCTCTACTTCACCTACTATGGGATGATGACCGTCGCAGTCACCCCGAATCACCACATTGCATCAATCATCTCTTCCTTCTTCTATGCCATTTGGAATCTCTTTTCCGGGTTCATCATCCCCAGACCGGTAAGTCCTAATTTATATATCATTCATGATTTCAATCTTTACATGACTAGGAATGAATTCTGTGACTAACCCATTTGTGATTTTGTGATGATGATTGCAGAGCCTTCCAGTGTGGTGGAGATGGAGTTACTGGGCCAACCCGATCTCATGGACATTGTATGGTTTGATTGTGTCCCAATATGGAGATGTGAAGACACAGTTAGATGGAGGGCAAACTGTGGAGGATTTCCTGAGGAGCTACTTTGGGTTCAGGCACGATTTCTTGGGTGTCATTGCTGGAGTGATGGTTGGATTGGTGGTCGTCTTCGCCTTCATCTTTGCCGTCTCCATCAGGGCTTTCAACTTCCAGAGAAGATAGATAGACCCACAGATACATTTGTTTTCAAGAAGCAGTCGAACAATAAGAACACAAAACTGTTACCTTCTCTGTCTGCTACAACTTTTTGGGTTTTGTAGATTTGTTAGGTGCTTTACATTTGATCACTTTGAGATAAGCAACGTCTGCAGATTGCTTTTAACTTTCAAGTCATTCTGCAACAATTTGGCGGGAGAGAGCCGCGGGATGGCTATCAGATATGTATGTATGTTGTTGTAAAATTGTTTTGATAGGCAATAATATTACACATTTGTTCTATTCATATGCCATGGCAGACTTAAATTCATTTTACTTTCAAAACTACAAGAAATCACGACTATAATTGCATTGGTTTCATCAACCAGGTAATCAATTAAGAACGGCGAGTTTTTGCATAGCTGCGAAGTTAAATTGAGGAATGCCATTTCATCGAATGAGTCAATGTGAAAAGATCCTTAGTTTGTGTAACTTGTATATAGGTATCAGCAACATATTATGTTTTGCCTCCATATTAGAAACACAGAGACTATGAGAGTGGCTTTTTGATGGACAGTGAGATCGATGCTGAACGCTCTCATGGTCCGTAAAGAGTGGATCGATTCTCAACAAAAAAAAGGGCGATCCACCTCGTGATCAAGAAAGTCCTGAAGCTCCTCCGATTCGCTAGCGGTCTCTTTCGATCTCTCTGCTCTTGGTTACAAACACCTATGCAACATCGTTAGCCGGTTAAGATTCTGAAACCCACTACTGATTGTAGGTTATCTTGGAGGGGTTGAAAGGCAACTTTCACATTACTAAAAGCCAATTGGTGATGATGCGTGGGAGCATTGATGATGCTATTGAGTTCTTATTTTAGAGATCCCTCGCCCACAGCAATTCAGTTTGGTGATGTTAGGCTGCAACCAATCCTACCAAATACTCATTACTAAAAGTGAAAAGTCAAACCCTATCTTTGGATTGAGATGGAGATGGACCAGTTTCTTTTCTTTCTTTTGCCTCACATATGACATATGCTTCGACAACAAGGAATGCTATTGCACTTCTCAAAAAAAAAAAAAAAAAAAAAGGAATGCTATTGCTTTTTATGTCTCAAATGCAAAGTTACATGACCCATGGCAGATTGGTGACCTTACCTACTTGATAACAGAAGAAGAGGGTATAACCACACTCCACGCTCAAAACCATACTAAATCATATGTATATTTTATAATAAATTTAAGAGACAGTAATCGGTAATATTTTAGTCTTCGCTGGTTCAAATTTTTCGAAAATAGATTTCTAGCTCTTGTTTAGATTACTGACTCTGACTCCACCCTAATCCTTTGAACTTTTTCTTTCATGGTACACTATTTTTCGAACATTTGATTCTATTATACCCCCCTTTTATGAGATTTGACCGTGTAAGACTACCCACAACAAGATGGAGAAAAGAGGGAAAAAGGGAAAAAAAGGGTGGGAAATCCCACAATAGGGTAGGGGGAAAAGGAAAGAAAGGAAAAATGATAGGGTTTTTCCTTCACTAGAGGACAAATGGAGGAGGGGAAAAGGGAAAGAGGTGGGTGGGACCCGATGGTTTTTGTTTTTGTTTCTTTCTTTCTTTTTTGATTGTTTTAGTTGTTTTAATTAGTGATAATTGTGTGTTATTGACTAACAATCATATTTTTCAACATTCATATTTTTTAACAGCAATATTTTCAACAATCATATTTCCAACATCTATATTTTTCGTTATTGATGACGTCATATTTAATTAGTGATAAAAAAAATTATGTCCAAATTTAAAAAAAATCATATTGAAATGTTTATCTTAATTAATTATTACTACCTATATAAAAATCATGAATAAATTATCTTAATAAAATGATGAGATCAACACTAAATTGATTTTGGCAAAAAACCTCTTTATGAATTACCCTATTTTCCCTTCCCACCTATTGTGGTCAAACCCTTTCACAAACCCTCACTTCCCTCTTTTCCCACCCAAATTTCCCTTTTTTCCTTATCACCATTGTGGATGATCTAAGATCTTTCGGTTTGAAAATAATAATTCTTACAAAAGCCTTTTCTCAAAAGCTCAGAGAACAACCATTTCAAAGATGAGAGTTACCACTTCCTTTTGTTGAAGTGACTAGTGAGTAATTAACTGGTAATCATGTTCACATGTACGCTGCTCTCCTGTTTCATGAGTACCGAGGGGGGAATTGGAAAACTTGTTTAGAAGATCAGAAACTAACTAGCCATTAATGAGAGTGTCTGGAATCTTTTCCTTTTTTTAACAAGTACACGTCTAAAGAGAAATTACGTTCTTTTTTGCCAGAAACCAAAATGCACTCCATCTATATATTATGGCCCCGCGCCCCGCGGCAATATATTTTTTTTTTGTGTGTGTGGCTGTGTGCTTTTCTCGGAATTTTAATTTAGCTTATTGGAGTGGTAAATATCTTTATGGTACCTTATAGTGTCGAGTTCAATCCCTCGCATGAACATAATTAGCGATTTATTATGTATTTATCAAAACATACTTGTATCTTGTAACAGACCAATACCCCTTAACTCCGCAATATAGGTTAGTCTATTGATGTGGATCATGTATTATCATCGTCTTACCTGTTAATTTATATATCAAGAACATGACACTTAGATGCATATTTTTATTTTTGAATGCATATACATAATGTTAAAATATTTGAAAATTTAATGAAGTGTTATTCTTAATCTTAAAATCAAAATTTTAAAAACGTCAGATAACTACTCGAAATATAATTGTGTTTTTCTCGAAAACATTTCACTTACATTTTGCACTTTCATGTGTACCTGACACCCGACCGGGCCGTCCACGAGCTAGCAAGGCACGACACGGTTAGAGCATGGGTACGAAATATGTGTCAGCACGACACGAGCGAAAATACTTCATGGGTCGTGTCATGCCGAAACTTCATGGTCATAGACACGAACGCATGCACCAACGGTCTATAAGTGGGTCGTGTCGGACCTATTGATTTTTAGACTCTATTGAGTATACGCACGACATGACACGATTTTTTTTATAGAAAATAAACATAAAGAGAATTATTAAGTTCTACTATTACAAAATAAAACTTCACAAATAACTATTTATAGTTATTACTTATTAGAAGTGAACATAAAGATATTATATGTAATTACTATCATAAATAAAAATGATAAAAGACACATGTAGGTAAAATTATACTTGCTATACTTTCAATTTTCTTCTTCCTCTTATTTGTTAATTTTCTCAAACATTCATATTTAATACTTTTATTCCCCGCTCAATTTTATCCTTCTTTTTTATTCCCTCTTTTAATTTTTTTCCTTTTCTTTGAGTACGAATATGAGCACGACACAAGTATGAATATGCACATACAATTCAAATCGTATATGAGCCTGGCAAATTTCAAAAAATGAACTAACACGACACGGAGTTCGACAGATCGTATCAAACATGACACGAGATAAACAGGCCAGAGCCGTGCTCGTATCGTGCCAGCCCAAGTACGGCCAATCGCCCAGGCACACAGTTTAAAGTATTCTAATAATAACGACGATAATATTTATATCAATTCGAAACCGAAGCACACCATGGAACCCTTCTCCGAAACCAAAGTACATGGCTAAGTTTCTGTTGACACCTAAAATTAATTTGGCCGAAATTAAATGCCGCATTAATTAGTCTCGGCATTTAAGTCGATACCGTGGGTAAAAAACGGTGTCGTTGGGAGTCGAGCAGTGTCGCGGAGAACTAAAACGGTACCTCAAGGAAGCTCAGCGGTACCACAACGCTGGAAATGACACCGCTGGCCGAAAATAAAAAAAGAGGGCCGTGTGTTTAATGGGGTTGGAGGAGGAGTCTTTAATTGTTTAATTATTATTTTTTATTCCTTGTGAGAAGCGGCACCGCGGGGAGTTAAAACGGTACCGCGAGTAGGCCCAACGGTACCGCGGATTAGCAAACGACAGTGTTTAATAATAAACAGTGTCGCGGAAGAAAAAACAAACGGAGCTGGTTGGGAAAGAAAACGACACCGCAAGGCTGGAAGCGGAGTCATTTAATGTTAAAACGATGTCGCGGGTAGAATCAAGCGGTGCTGCTCAGTTAAAAACGACACCGTTTAAGGCATCAACAACGCCGCAGTATCACTAAGCGGTGTCGTTTAGTTAAAAACCATACCACAATGGTTTGGATTTTGGCGAGGCCTGGCAAGCACAACGGTGCCGTTTGGTTGAAAAAGAAACAATGTCGCGGAATGGAAAACGACATTGTTTGTCAGCATCGATTAGTGAAAGGTGATGCCGCGGTATTGGTGAAACGACATCGTTGCATGGACAAGGTTGTAGGATTTGGCTTTTCGCCAAGTTTCTGCAAACAGGAGCGGTTTCGATGGCACGTGATTTTTACGCAAAGCAGAAAGAGGAGATCAAGGCAGTTGAGACACGTGAGATTTCACAACGGAGCAGTTGAGGAAGCGGTTCCACCGAGCGTGAAGGCTACGAAGCAGTTTTTCGAATAAAAGCAGTGGAGCAAGGAGAGAGAAAGGGACAACAAAAAATCAACACAGAACAACTCTGTCAAACTTATCTTTTTCTCTGTAACTCCTTCGCGGAGCTCTCCTTCCAGGAAGGATCTCCATAGTTGTAGTCTTAGTCGTAGTCGCGGAGCTCTCCACGGGAATCTCCATAGGAGTAGTCGTAACGTAGATTCCCCAAAAACTCAAACACCCTCGTTCGAACGTAGTTTGGAGAGGTGCGAACCGTAGTAACGGTCGCGTTGGTTAGAAGTCAGAGGTGAATCGATTAAATCAACGATCCGACATTCGGTGGCGGATATTTGACGGTCACGTCGATTTCACCATTCAGAGGTGCATCGATCAGATCAACACCGCCCGGTGGATATTTGACGATCGTCATCGATTTCAGCAATCAGCGGTGCATCCGATCAAACGGCACCGCAAGAGTTTCCACCGCGAAACATCAAATCAACATCGCCGGAAACGAATTCGGCATCGGCGGTGGTATTTGGTTTCCCCGAGGAAACAATTTGGCACACCTGGTGGGACACGTGTGTTTGACACGGCTCCGCGTCGAGGAAATCAAGATCGTGATCTTCCACACGTACCTGTGGAGGAGGAGGCGCCCGACATTGAAGTTGGTCAGGCGAACGAGGCAGATAGACGTACTCAAGGGATGGAGGAGCTGCTACATGCTGAAATCCTGTATCTACGTCAATCCATGGAAGAGTTTCACCAATCCATGAAGGATTTTCACCAAGAGGTAAATCTCCAATTTGATAATCTTGAAAAGAAAATGGATAAGTTTGAAAACAACATAGATCGATGGTTTGATAAGTTGGATGACTGTGTTTCTGATTTTAGTATGTCAATACATAGAGCCACATGTGATTTTGATGTGTTTAAATATGAAACCATGTCTGTTGCGTGCGATGATTTGATGGTTGATCGGCTAGCCAATGTCAACCAAACGCCATCGACGAGTATGGCTACAACATTGTTTCCAAAAGCCAAGGAGCCGAACGTGTCTTTTCCTGTGAACAACATTATTCTTAAGGACACGCAAGTTGGAGGTGGCTTGCAGAAACCACCACAAAGAAGCCAGTATCAACGTACTTCTAATAAGAATGAAAATAAGAATCAGGGTGGAGAACCTGGCTACAAGCACGTTGAGCATGGAAAACTCACATATGATGTGTTGTCAATCCAACGTCACGATGATGTTCGATCCAAACCACTAGGGGGGCATGAGATCCCACTGCAAGGCGGGTTGAAGGAGAAACAATATCACAAGTGGCGAAGCAGTTTGCCACATCCACCCTGTTCTAGGAAAGATCATATGTGGGTTGCCACAAACACTATTCAATATGGAGGTGGTGATCACGTGAAAACCCCCAAGGCCACGAAAGTTGGTGTAACTTACCTAGATCCTTCGTGTAAGTTGTCCCCAAAGCCGCCACCGAGTGAAGTGGGGGGCAAGTTCAAGCAAGCCCGACATGGAGTTGCCACACCAGTGTCTAGGAGGAACAAGTCTACTATGAATGGTGGATTGGGGGGCAAGTATAATACTCTACAAACTCCAAAATCACACGGGAGCTCAAAAGAAACGATGTGGAGGTGTGGTAAGTGTCGTGGTAAACAAAACACCCACACACTGGTCGGTGAAGCTCGTAAGCATCGGTGCTTATACTCACAGCAACATGGTGAGAGTGCGAAACTGACAAAACCAGACCTGTTTGGGCAAGCAACGCCACATGGTCGACTTGGTAAGACAAAGGTGTCAAAAAACGTGAAGGTCTTGCCTAGAGCCAAGAACGCATATGATTTTTCATTCCGCGAGGCTGAGAGGAGACCAAATCAGGCTCGTGGAGTTTCGAACAAAGGCGTTCGAGCTGAACAACCTGGAGAGGTGCAAGCCAACATTACTCCCAAAACATCAAAACCAACATGTGTGAAGCCAACAAGTCAGGGTATTTATGGATGGCTTGTTTGGTTTGATCAGTGGAGTTGGCAGTGGGTGTGGACTTTTGGCATGATGGTTTATGCTAAAGCCAACCCTGTTTTTGTGTAGATATTATTAAAATAAATAAATATGGCTATTTAAGCCACATAATGTCTAGAAAATTTTATGAAAAAAAACGGCATTGATAAGCTTGCCGCAGCATTGTGGGGGGGAAAATCACAGTTGGCCTTTTAATAGACAAGTAAAAGCAACGTTGATGTAAGTGTAAACGACACTGGTTTGACCAAATTTTATTTTATTTATAAAAAAAAAGCTGGAAATATATTATTTGTATGGCCGCATGAAAAAAAAAATATTTATGCAGCTCTGCCGCTGTTGCCCCAGCCCTGATTAGAAAAAAAAAAAAAGGGTAAGAGAGAGCGGCCGATCAGCTCTGGCGAAAAAATTTTTTTTTATAGAAGCAGTCATGCAGCGCTGGTGGAGAATAATAAAAAAAAAAAATTTGTCTCTCAGCGCTGCCGTTGTGCTAACAGCCCTGATATATAATAATAAAAAAAAAAGTCTCAGCGCTGGCGTAAATTTGACAGCCCTGATATATAAAAAAGAAAAAAAAGATTGCCGGTTGTGGGAAGGAGGCCGCCAGGTCTGATAAAAAAGGGGAAAGAGTCAGCGCTGCGGCTGATGCGGAAAACAGCTCCGATAAAAAAAAAAAAAAAAGAAAACAGCTCTGTGATGTTTAGGCCGCAGGGCTGCGGAGACAAAGCAGGTGTCGGACTCCTCCATTTTGGCCGCATGATTGCTTGGCATGGATTGATTTTAATATAATATTATTATTTTATTAGACATCTCTCTTTGTTATGTCTTTTACGTTGGAAGAAGAGGGATAACAGCAAACAAAATTGTGTTTGGCCGCCGCAGTGTTGCATGGTGTGGCCACAAGGAAATTTCACAATGGCAAGACAACGAGACAAGGTATAAGCTCGTTGTTGCATTGGCATAAAAAATCAAGGAGCAGTGGCGATCATTAGGTTTCAAGGCTCAATTCAAGCAATGTTGTGAAGCAAATTCTTGGCCTAGGATTGCAATGTTGCTATTGTTTTTTGCATGGGTTGCTTTTAGGTGTTGTGGACTATGTCAACAATTTGGTTCATAATTCTTATAAACCAAATTGTGGGGGGCATTTGTTGACACCTAAAATTAATTTGGCCGAAATTAAATACCGCATTAATTAGTCTCGGCATTTAAGTCGATACCGTGGGTGAAAAACGGTGTCGTTGGGAGTCGAGCAGTGTCGCGGAGAACTAAAACGGTACCGCAAGGAAGCTCAGCGGTACCGCAACGCTGGAAACGACACCGCTGGCCGAAAATAAAAAAAAGAGGGCCGTGTGTTTAATGGGGTTGGAGGAGGAGTCTTTAATTGTTTAATTGTTATTTTTTATTCCTTGTGAGAAGCGGCACCGCGGGGAGTTAAAACGGTACCGCGAGTAGGCCCAACGGTACCGCGGATTAGCAAACGACAGTGTTTAATAATAAACAGTGTCGCGGAAGAAAAAACAAACGGAGCTGGTTGGGAAAGAAAACGACACCGCAAGGCTGGAAGCGGAGTCATTTAATGTTAAAACGATGTCGCGGGTAGAATCAAGCGGTGCTGCTCAGTTAAAAACGACACCGTTTAAGGCATCAACAACGCCGCAGTATCACTAAGCGGTGTCGTTTAGTTAAAAACCATACCACAATGGTTTGGATTTTGGCGAGGCCTGGCAAGCACAACGGTGCCGTTTGGTTGAAAAAGAAACAATGTCGCGGAATGGAAAACGACATTGTTTGTCAGCATCGATTAGTGAAAGGTGATGCCGCGGTATTGGTGAAACGACATCGTTGCATGGACAAGGTTGTAGGATTTGGCTTTTCGCCAAGTTTCTGCAAACAGGAGTGGTTTCGATGGCACGTGATTTTTACGCAAAGCAGAAAGAGGAGATCAAGGCAGTTGAGACACGTGAGATTTCACAACGGAGCAGTTGAGGAAGCGGTTCCACCGAGCGTGAAGGCTACGAAGCAGTTTTCCAGGAAGGATCTCCATAGTCATAGTCGTAGCGTAATCGCGGAGCTCTCCACGGGAATCTCCATAGGAGTAGTCGTAACGTAGATTCCTCAAAAACTCAAACACCCTCGTTCGAACGTAGTTTGGAGAGGTGCGAACCGTAGTAACGGTCGCGTTGGTTAGAAGTCAGAGGTGAATCGATTAAATCAACGACGCCGACATTCGGTGGCGGATATTTGACGGTCACGTCGATTTCACCATTCAGAGGTGCATCGATCAGATCAACACCGCCCGGTGGATATTTGACGATCGTCATCGATTTCAGCAATCAGCGGTGCATCCGATCAAACGGCACCGCAAGAGTTTCCACCGTGAAACATCAAATCAACATCGCCGGAAACGAATTCGGCATCGGCGGTGGCATTTGGTTTTTCCGAGGAAACAGTTTCAAACTTAAAATGGGATCCCATCCTTCTGATGCACTTCCCCTGCAGCCACTTCGCACACTGAAAAGGCAACCAAAGTAGTTTCTGATGCACTTCTTCTTTATTTTCTCCCTTCCCTACCCGTGATTGATGGCAGCATTTCATTCATTCTCAGTTCTCATATAAATACATACTCTGCATCCCCCCCAACTTTCCCTTTAGTTTCTGCTATTTTAGAACCATGCCCACATTACACTTCCTCTCTTCTCCCCCTTTTTCCCCCACTTTAAGTCACTCTCAAGCTAGCATCAACCCAACCACCAATTCTCACTTCTTTAGTCGAGCGAGTCACAACTGAATAAAGCTCCAAACCCTCTTCCATCTCTCCACCTCAAAACTCTAAACTCCATTCACACACTCCACCTCAAAAATCACACATGGATTGGTTCTCATGGCTGTCCAAGACCGGGCTCGATCCATCTCTGGTGTACGAGTATGGTGTAGCCTTCACCAACAACGAGCTAGAGGAAGAAGACATAGCATACTTCAACCATGAGTTCCTCCAAAGCATGGGGATCTCCATCGCCAAGCACAGGCTGGAGATCCTGAAGCTTGCCAGGAAGGACAAATTCGTCAGGGGAGGAGGGTACAATCGCCCACATCCCATTGCAAGGATGGTGGTTGCAATCAGAAGAACTCAGAGGAGCTTGGCCAAGTACCTCAGGGCATGGATTGGGAGGCAGGAATCCGCGGCGGCAGGGGGGCTTATGGTGGTTCCTAGGAGGAAAGGAGCCATGCCCAAGAGACACATCAACAACAACAACAACAACCAGCTGATGATGAAGAAGAAGGTGATGATGGTGAGCACTGGTGACTGTAAGCAAGAGAGGCTTCTGCTCACTAATGGGAGCCCATTAATGGTGAATGGGCTTGCTGGTGGTGGCAGTACCAGGCTCATGAGCAGCTTCTCGAGGATGTATGGAGTGGAGAAACTAATGGATGGTGGTGGTGATGATGATTACTGTCATGATGATCCTTATGATCATCACCAGGGTAATTTTGATGATGAACAAGTCTACTACTGGTCAACTCCTGCTGAAGAGATCAGGTGGGATGCTATGTTCCAGAACTTGAAACCAACTTGATTGATTTCAATAGGTTTCAGGTTTTTGTGTTGTCACTGGTGAGAGATGTGGGTTTTTTTCCCCTTGCGTTCTTCCACCAGAGATTGTTGTCTCTTTATGTTTCCCCTGTTATTTATTTGTTTAAGAAATAGCAGATGAATTTAATTATTATATTGAGACGGGATAATTGGAGCTCTTCGATATCCATTAATATCCTATTGTTAATCTCAGTCGTTGAATCGGATAAAAAAACAATATTACCATTTTGATTCAACGATTCAAAAATCAAAATTAATTAAGGAAAATAGTTCGATGATATGAACACGAATCGATCCCGTATCATCAGCATGCTAGCCAGTTCAAGTGGGTGTTGGTGGGTTCAGATGTACTTTAGATGTCTAAAGTCTTGTGCCTTGTTTTCCTCTTTGTAATGAGATTGTCTCCCCTGCTTTTTTACTGGTCTGCTGGAATCTTTTTATGTAATAACATGGAAGCAAAGGAGGGGGAGAGCCTGAGTTTGTGGGATGAACATTGTGAGAACATCTTTTATCTTTACCTATTTTTGCTTATGCAGCAAACTCTATTTCTGGGTATTTTTCCCCCACATTTTCTAATATTTTTATTTTTCTATTGTGTTACTTGATTTGAGAGTAGGAGAGGGTGTGATTCAAGATAAGGAGGGGAAAAGAGATAATTTCTTATGAGAAAACTTTTGTGGAGAACAAGGGAAAAGGGGTGAAGTTTGCTTTGGCATCACGTTAACTTGGAGTAAGAACGTGTGCAACCAAATGGTAAACACAAATTTTGATGAATATAATTATAAAGTTATTTGAATTTGACATTATTGTTTGTATTTTGTTTTTTACTTTTCTCATTTGTACATTAAATCTTTTTAGTGATGGTAATTTATCGCAAAGTCGTTTGAACATGATATACGGAGATTAAAATGAAACTAAGATTAGGTATAGAGAATAAGAAGAGACTTAGGGGTCGTTTTGAAAGTTAGAATTTTGGATGATGTATCTAGACAAAGATAATACATGTAATTTGGATAATTCATTGTTTTATCTTAAAATGAAATACAATACTTGTAATTGAGTATGAAACCACCAGAATCATTCACCAAAATACAATATTTGTATTTGATTGTCAATCTTTCATTTTTTCTTCCTCATTTTTTGAGGAATCTCCAAACTTATTCAACTTCTAAGCAATGTATTTTTCAAATTCATACATTAAAATAATATATCTAATAAAAATAGATAAATTAGTTAAATGCATCAATTTAAAAAATAATTAATCTAATTAAAATAAATTAATTAATTAAATGAATCCACGTTGTCCGATATTCCTTATCAAATGCTGAAAATTATATATTCATAACCTAATTGGCCGAATACTAATATAACTAACTATTATCTACTAGTAACTACCCCAACCCCAACCAATACCATATCAGTACTTTCTTGTCCATAATATCTTGCAATGGCATTAACACAACATATACCTTGCATGAGTTTTTCTTATCTTTTTTCAGTGTGATCCTATATAGCAGACAAATAATACAGTTTACTTCACCCATTTTTTCCTCTTGGAATTGGATTATCCATCCACTCCACGAACTGAACTCCCGACTCTCTTAAAGATTAGGCCATGAATATGAACAAGACTCGCTTTTATCAATTGCGACGTAAGGGATGTGGTGTATGATGGGCCAGTATTGTCCTTTATGCTTTGCACATTTTTGCTGCGAGGACATTCACAAAGTTTCAAGCACCCGAGTGATGAGGGGAGCCCCTCAGGTAAAAAAAATGGAGTTTCGAACAGTCCATAATCACCTGCTCTTCTAATGAACTGAGGCACATCAAGCCCTTAGATATAGACTTCAAGTTACCGAGGTTTCCAATGTGGAGAAAAGTTAGTGAAGTCGGGAGCAACAACCCTCCATCGTCTGGGAAGGAATCCATCCGATCAATAATAGGACATTCCCCTACAATTGAGAGTCACTTTAGTGAGTTAAGCCTGTTCAGCCTCCACTCGGACATTGGTTGCTTGAGACTCCTGCAATTCCTAATAGCAAGCATGATTAGGTTCAAGGGTAACCCGCCTTCCGGAAAGGACTATAGACTCTCACAACCTGCTATCTCTAGAAGTCAAAGAGAGGTGATGTGTGGCAGTTGATTGGGAAGAGAACTCAAACTCTTGCAATGCCCGAACCTGAGACATTTTATGGCGAGGAGCAAAGGTACCCTCCATAGGGAGAACCTCTCCAACTATGGACTGCATGCTATTGATAATTCAGTGAGTTGAGGCAGAACAAGATGGCGCAGTAGATCTTCTACAGACTGTGTTGAGAGGTTGCAGATTGAAATAGGCTTCAACAAACTAGGAAACATGCCATTAGTGGGTAAGTTTGAGAGAGATGAACATACAGAGAGTGTCAATTCCTCTGAGAATTTGTGTTCGTCATAAGAAAGGACTTCAAAGAATCACAACTTGAGATAAAGACAAAACTATTGCTCGATGGCAAGCCTCGTTTTGAGAAGGAGACAACCTTTGGGCAATGCTGAAAAACTAGTCTTTTAATATGCAACACATATGGGAACTTCTCAAGTTTTGGGCAGTTATCTAAGCGCAAGGATTCAAGACTGAAAGGAAGAGGCCCTTCTCCTAGAAACATAAGGTCTTCACAATCCTGAATGGACAGGTCATTCAAAGAAGGAAGTTCCCCCAAGCCATGTATGATCACTTCTTGCAAATTTACCTGCCTTGAAATCTTCCTGATCCTTAATATGGCAAGCGATTTCAGACTAGATACATTTATGAGCATCATCATGTTACACTCTTGAATAGACAATTCTGAAAGTGAAGCAAGTGCTTCAGGTAAATCAGCCAGCAGTTGGCACCCATGAATTTCCAGTACTTGGAGGCAAGGAAGGGAGTTTGGCAAGCTTCCAATCAACTTGGGGCAGTTCCAGACTGTAAGCTTAAGCAACTTCGGGAAGCATTTAGTCGACACACCAAGAGAACAAGAAGACCATTTTTCCAACTCCATATCCACTATACATAAAGTCTCCAATTGTGGAAATAGACAAGGTAAATATGATCCAATGCCCATATTATAATTCCCATAAAATTCACCTCCGATTTGTTTCACTTTATCCATTCCACTGATTTTCAGAGTTTTAAGCAAGGGTAGCTGCCCGATTGGAGGAACTGACCTAATTTTATGACAATGGAAAAGCTCCAAATGCACCATATCAGCAAATGTGGGGTCTCCAACCCATACTGGGAACTGTATGGTAGGGGTGAACAAATACACCTGCAAACCGACCCACCCGTCCAACCCGACCCAACCCACCCGTATTTATCGCTATAACTAAGGTTTTGGGTTGGGTGAGGGTTTTTTTTTTGTACAACCCGTCTCTTTTGGGTTGGGTTTGGATTTTGGATTACACAACCCGTAGAACCCGACCCAACCCGTGTTCCAACTATTGATATGAGTTCGTATCCAAAAAAATATTTATGTCGTATATAGTAATACTTATGAGAAAATTAAGATATTTCGCTATGTTTTTCTCACATGGTCTCTCTAATCTAATGCATTTTTTGGGTTAAAGTTTAGACATAGATTTAATATAGCTATGATTCACGTAATCCTTTTTCTTCTATACAATTTTAATAGAATAACATATTATGGATGCGTTCGTTTATAACATTTTTAGCCTATTTCAACAAATGTCATGAAAAAAAATAGATATATGTTGAAGTAAATCACATTTTATTAAAATTTAAACAACATTTGTGAATTTTGATACATTTCACCTCCGTTTATTCGTTTGAAATTTTAATTAGTTATAAAATATTTTTATGGTGTAGACTAATTACATATTTTGTGTTGGGTTGGGTTTTTACTTAAAAATATCGTCAACCCGACCCAACCCAATTAGAGACAAACCGTAGGGTTTTAATTTTTTTGGGTGGGTTTGGGTTTAATATTTCCCAAACCGTAGAGCATGGGTCGGGTGATTAAAATGGCTAAACCCGAACCACCCGACCCATGTACACCCCTACTGTATGGCGCCATAAAATTGAACTGAAAGCTTTTTCAGCTTCCAGTGAGGTCGTAGTAAGTTCAACACCTCTAGCTCAACTGTTTCATCATGAACGCAATGGGAGTCAGTACACCATTCCAAGGCCAAATCATCAAGACCTTGCTTGTCTTTTAAATCGGTAAGCTCCGCATCTCGGATATCAACAACATTACTACACAACCCTTTATGTGAATCTTTCCTTGAAGTTGAGAAAAATTCTTCAAGTCTAGTATCCGAAGCCCTGTCCCCTCCTTACCTACCACAAACTTGGGTAAAATCATGAGATTTGTCAACTTAGCTATCTCTGCTGGAAGCTTTTGCAAGCTGACCGTGTTACTAATGTCGAGCCAATGTAGATTGTTCAGATTACCAATATTCCGTGGCAGCTTACCAAGCTTACAGCACCCATGTAATTTCAAAATATGCAAGTTGATGAGATCACCTAACCGTTCAGACAAGCCAATGATGTTAGTGCACGACAAGTTAAGATACCGCAAATGCCTCAGGGTAAAAGTTATATCTGGCAACGCCTCTATTTTATAACCAGATAATGAAAGTACCCTCAGATATTTTAGTTTTGGCACCAATTCAAGCAACACTCGGCTGGACAAAAAGTCATTTGAATATGTTGCAAATGGCAATGCTGAGAAAGATCGCAAGTTCTTCATATGGGAGAAGACTTCAAATTGTTGTATCAATTCATACTTGTGACGACTGAAAGAAGAATACCAAACTTTTGAGAATGATTCTGTACCTTCCAACCTGCCATCATCTAGCATGAAGCATATCCCTTTACTCTCATACTCTGCTAGATCATTCATCAAATCATGCATGGTAAATAGAGATTGGTTATCACATCCTCTAAAAAAAGATGGGTTTCATTCGATCATTGGAAGAATGATTTTGACAATAGATCATGAAAATATTTGTGGCCCAAGTCCTTTGCAGACTTCTTATCGTTTGGTTGCACAAGCAAGCCCTCTGCCATCCACAGTAACACCAATTCATCCTCCTCAAATTCTATGTCATAAGGAAGTACTGCACAATAGCCAAAGCATCGCTTCAAGTGTGAAGGAAGGTGATGATAGCTCAACCTCAAGGTAGGAAGAATACCATTGGTCCTAGGCAAATCCCATATTTTGTTGTTCAACACTTCTTCCCATTGCTTAGTGTTCTGTTTACCTCGTAACAGCCCCCCAAGAGCCTTAACAGCTAAAGTCAACCCTTGACACCTTTTGACAATTTCTTTTCCAACTTCTTCTAAATATGAATATGATGCGGAAGTCGTTGCTCCCTGAGCATGATCAGCAAATAGAGAAAGGCAATCATTGAAAGATAACTAATTGAGAAGATAAGGTGGAACGGTACCCATGATTGATGATACACTGCCATTACAAGTGGTGATGAGTATTTTGCTTCCTAGAGCTCCTCTTTCAAGTGGAGCGCGACAAAGAATCCACTTCTGGTAATCCTCATTCCAAACATCGTCCAAAATAATAAGAAATTTCTTCCCATACAACTTTTCCTTAAACTTCTCTTGCAACGAATTTAAATCATTACCACCAGAACTATCTGATCCTATAATGGTCTTGGTTATCCTATGAACATCAAAATCCTCACCAATTGAAACCCAAGCTGTTAGATCAAACTCTGGTTACGCCCGGCTAAGAACAGGCTGTGCAAGGGTGGTCTTGCCAAGTCCCCCATCCCAATTATAGGAATCACAGATACATCTTTATCACTTTGGTTAGCTCTCAAAATTTCCAAGATGGCCAGCCCATCTCCATCTCTCCCATAAACTTTGCTCTCATTCACTAGAGAAGTCGTTGGCAACCTTTTTGTTGCCATTGGTATCCAGATGATTTTTCTCTGCAGAGATCTTCTGCAATCTAACAGTTTTTCTTGCACCTTTGACACCATTTCGGCATTAAACTTGAGTGTTCTCGGATTGATGCCAGAGAAATAAGTGGGAATTAGTTTCCGAACCTTACTTGTGCTAGCTGAAGCAGCTTCTGCTTTGATCTTCCTCTGCAATTGCTCTGTAGCAAAGATATCAAGCACATCTTCTACATCGTAAGCCAAATCGCGAAGCTCGATTACCCAGATGCTGATCATTCGGCTCCTCATCTGCTTCTCCTCGGCATCATCAAGCACTGGATAGATCTTTTTCAGTAGACTCGTCCACCTGTTGAGCTCGGCCACGACTTGGGCCAATCTAGTTATGCTCCTAACAAGGGCTTTTGTTAGGAGATACTGACAGGGTCAGATGGGCCTCCACGTCGCCAAGCCGTCATCCATCGATGGAGGAGAAAACACACCATAATGTGGGAGGAGAGCTGATTCCATCGCCTGGGCCAAGCCCACGACGGCTTGCGGGGCCCGCCGGGCCCAAAAATTCAAAAACTCAAAAAAAAAAATTACCCTAAACCCTACCACTTTTCAGTTCTTCGCCAAATTGGTTTTCCCCCTCTCTCTCCCTTTCCTCTCCTTTTCCCTTTCCTCCTCTCCCGAACGCATACGAAGCGGCCACGCGGTGCAGCAAACTCGGCGGCAGCGATTTGCAGCGAACTAGGCGGAGCTGCTTTGCGGCGAACTCGGCGGCGGCGACATTGCAGCGAACTCGGCGGGGGCGACGAAGCAGCGGCGACGAAGGGGTTGGTTGAAGGCGGTCGCTGACGAAAGAACAACTTCGTTGACTGGGGTAGCTGAGTTTTTTTCTTTCTTTGTTCATGGATACTCATGTTCGTTTGAGTATATTGGAGTTAGGTTTTCATTGCTTTGACTAGATCTGGGTTTTCTTTTCCCTACGTTTTCCCTGGATGAGTTTGATGGATTTGTTTTCTGGTAACTTAGATTTGACTTGATCTGGGTTGCTTTCTTTTTTGGATTTTGTGGATATGTTTTCTAGGTTTGTGGATTTGATTGGATCTGGGTTTGGGTTGCTGGGTTTGTGGATTTTGTGGATTTGACTGGATCTGGGTTTCTTTGTTTTCTGGGTTTTGTGGATATGTTTTGTGTGCGTTTCGATATTAGTTATGTTCGGGCAGGATATTAGTTTTCAATTGTCTGGATAGTTGTGTGGTTGGGATCCTGGATTCGATTTGTAGATCCTAAACATTAGTTCGTTTCATAGTGGATAACAACTAGCATGCTTGTGGATATCTTTTCTGGGTTTTTGGATTTGATTGGATCTGGGTTCGGGTTGCTGGGTTTGTGGATTTGACTGGATCTGGGTTTTGTGGATATGTTTTATGTGCGTTCCGATATTAGTTAGGTTCGGCCAGGATATCAGTTTTCAATTGTCTGGATAGTTGTGTGGTTGAGATCTGGGATTCGATTTTTGTAGATCCGAAACATTAGTTCCTTTCATAGTGGATAACAATTAGCATGCTTGGGATACTACTTTTTTTATGATGTGGATATGGTTCTGTAATTGTTTGTTCGGATATTAGTTATGTGATGTCTCGATATTTATTTTCTCCGTCTTGATATTTCTCTGCCTTATATGGATGCTAGTTCACTTATATTAGTTTTGTGCGGTTGAGATATCTGTTATATTATGTCTGGATATTTATTCGTTGCATCTGGATATTACTTCTATAATGTTAGTTCTGTGATGTCCAGATATTGAAAATATTATGTTTGGATATTTGTCCTCCATGTTAGTTACCTTATGTTAGTTATGTGTGGCTGGGATATCAGTGGATTTATACCTGGATATTTATAGCTCCAGGGATATTGGACAATGGCAAGAACGAAAACAACAACGAAGAGACCGTGACTAAGAGAAGGATCATCCCAACCTCGTCGTGGCATGATCGAGAATTAGGCCAAGCAAGAAAACATTTGAACTACTCCTTTTCCGTTTTTTTATGTGGTTGTACTTTTTTAGATTTTAGATTATGTGATTGCCAAGTTGGAATGACATTAAATACTAGTTGTATCACGGTTTATCAAAAAACGACTTTGTTTTATTATGGATTTGCTTAAACTAAATATCAACACAAACAAACATAGGTAAATATCCACACAAAACAAATGAAAACCACCCAGAATAATATCCGTTCACCATTAAAAAAATCCAGAACACCGAGACTAATATCCCACCGCCTAAGACCAATAATCCAGTCAGCCCGTAATTAATATCCTCACCATACAGACTAATACCCACCACTTACAGATTAATATATGGATGTCTTAGACTAATATCCGGCTACACAGCCAAAATATTCACACATCGTGAACTAATATCCTCCAATCACATAATAATATCTTATCACCACAGACAAAAATCGACCACCCTACATTGTGTTCAAAATCATTTCCACAATATTGTCTTCTAAACCCGAAACCAAAACTCAAACCCTATACCTGAAATCCTAATCGTAAACACTAAACACAAAGCTTGAACCCTGAACCCTAAACTCTAAAACTCAACCCCAAAATCAAATCCTAAATCCTAAACTCCAAATCCTAAAGTATAAATCCTAATTCTAAACCCTAAAGTCTAAACCCTAACACTAAACCCTAAATTGATGTAATCATATACAAATCAGTAGATAAACATCTACATAGAACAAATATCCAAACCACCCAGACTATTATCTGACCGAAGCAGACTAATACCCACCACACACAAATTAATATCTGACCATCACAGACTAATACCCACCTAACGCAGATTAATATCTAACCATCGCAGACTAATACCAACTACACGTAAACTCTAAACCCTAATCGCTAAACACTAAATTCGTAATCCTAAATCCTAATCGCTAAAGCGTAAATTGGTGTAATATGGTTGACTAAGTGTGTGATGCTAGATGCTTAAATAAACAAAGGATCACATCAGAATACTTATCAAAAGTGCCCCAATATCCGTACAACATAAAAAATATCCACACCACCGAGACTAATATTCGTTCCTACCATAATAAATATCCTCACCAACACTAACTAATATCTTCCGCTCACATACTAATATATATATATATATATATATATATATATATATATGGTTCAGGCTAGCGTACACCTGGTGTACGGTGTACGCCTGCGTTCACACCTATAAATTAATTATTTATAATTTAATTATAATTAAAATAATTATTAATAATAAATATAATAATATAATTACAATCATATCCACTCATTAATTGTTGTTTACGTTTTAGTCCCATATAAATTTTTATTATACATTCCACCGAAATCAATCATTTAACTAATAGTCCTCTAAATTATAGTACTTCTTTTACCAAATTATAAATCTAAACCACCCAAACTTCATAATTATTTACAACTTCATTGCTCCTGTCATTATAACTCATGATCTTGTCGTTTTGTCCTCATTCTTCTCTTCCACTTCGTCTTCTTCATCATAAGTGAGAGACTATATCCTCCTTTCCCTTATCTCCCCCACTGAACAAACACACCCCTTCTCAAGTTGGACCCCAATTCTCAGATCGACTCCACCACTGAACAAACACACCCCTTCTCAAGTTAGACCCCAATCCTCTGTAATTTTTAGGGTTTCTCATCTCTCCAGTTTGAATCTCATCCGCAGCTTTCAATTGATCGATTGAGGCGGATGAACCACAGTTCTCATGTTGTTACCTTATCTCCCCCAAATCAGATCGATCTAAACCCTAAGAAAAATTCACACTCACTTCGCGCATCCCCTGAGCCCCCTTTCTTGTTTTGCCTGTTGCATGGAGCATTAGACTACTCCAACGTTCCCTTTCCCTCCTACCCACGAAGCTTTTCTGTGAGTTCTTTCCACGGCGAGGCTTCTTCTTTGAAACACTTTGTTCTTTTGCAATTTTCTTTCCTTAATTGAAAAGAAAGAAGAGTCGTCAGGTCGCCGGGACTATATAAAGGCGCCGTTCTCTTCTTTGCTCCATAGATCACGGCGGGGAGGCAAGATTTCCCAATCTTTATGATTGCCAAACGGGTTAAAACTTAAAAGGCAGAGGAGAAAAGAAAGCCTCCCCGTCATTGCCCCTTTTCCTCTTTACAGCCCTTTCAAAATCTGGTAAGCGAGCCCCATTTTCTCTTTGCTTTCTCCGATCCAAGGGTTTACGGTGTATTTTGTTTTGGCTGTGTGGGGAATGGAAAAGTTTGTAACTTTATGGCCTGATGCCTGGTTTCCTGGACTTGTCACAGATTTTACCGTGAGAGGGTCGGTTCTGGGTCTGGTTCTCAGAGATTGTTTGCCTGTATTTGATTGTTTGGATGTACGAGGTAGAGAGGAATGGAGTACATTGGTTCCCATGGAGTTGCAGCTATTCACAGATACAAGTACAGCAGAGTTGATCACTCCTATCTTGCCAAATATGTCCTGCAGCCCTTCTGGTCACGATGCGTTAACTTCTTTCCTCTACGGATGCCGTAAGTTGGTTTTCCTTTCATATTTCTGCTTTCAGTTATAACATGATAAAGTTTCAAGACTTTGCTTGGAGTGAACTTCTGTTATGCCATATACCAGAGTTAAGCAATTTACATATTCTTGACTTCCTATGGATCGTGCCTTTGAAAAGTGAGCCCAGTGATATTTATTGTGAAGATTTTCTTTGTAGACAGTAGATATTTGAAACATATGTATGTCATTGATTTATGATCAAGCCTCCAGCTCATGATGCAACGTCCGTTGTTGTTCTTTAGTTGGGTTCAACAATGAATTCTATGTGAGAGAGATAGTCTCTTGCTCCCATGTATTTCTAAGTAAAATGTGATATATGGTATGAAGATAACAAGCTGATTTATCTTACTTACTTCTTGCTCAATTCTTCACTTGATGTATTAGTTTTGGCATCTTCAATTGGTGAAGATGCAATTTCAACCTTGGAAGAGAATTTATGCTTTTGAGGTTTGGAGTCCTTTCGGTGAAAAAAATCATAAAAATAGTCCGGGTACTATCTACCATTGAATGATGGCACTCATTGGTATTTGGCAGGTCTATCTACCATTGAATGATGGCACTCATTGGTATTTGGCAGTGATATTGATAGAATCAAAACAAGTACATCTGGTTGACTCAGCACCTATGACAGACCGCAATGGAAATCGTACGAAAGTTGTAGGGCGCATGGTAAGTACACTGTTGAACATTTGCCATGAGTTTGTTTCGTAATCAAACTTATTTTACTTAAGTACATTTCATTATTTATGCAGATGGCATTTTTACATGATTTATTTGAAAAGCTATACTCTGAGCTAGAGAAGATGAATGAAGCGCCAAACATCCGCAATTTTCAGTTGATCATTCCTGATAAGGTTCCTATACAAGAAAACGGGTAAATGATATGGATATTGTCTAATATTATTTTAAAACATTTGATTATTAATAAACTTACAGAATAGCTATTTGTATTAGATTTGATTGTGGCATGTGGGTTTGCTTATGGATGATGTACTCAGATGCCATGAATGGATACTGTGTTGGGGTAAGGAAGCATACACTTAATTTTTATTAGTTCAATCACAATAGTATCTCTTGTATTTTTCCTTGTATTAACAAAAAATTTTTTACACAGCCATGTAACGAGGTGGACCGAATGTTGTTGGCACTAAAGTTGGTGGGCTGGCCGCAAAATTCGAAGTTGGAGAAAATCCATCGTCATGCTCTTGAACACTCATCTATGTGGAAAGACATGATCCGCAAAGACATGGTACTCATGCATGGAGATGCCAGAATTTGAAGCTGAAGTTGGAAAGTTGATTGGATCGTTGTTAGGATTATTTGAGTCAAGTTGAATTATTTGCATTTAAATTGGTTTGTTTGAATTATTCGAGTCAAGTTTGGATTATTTGGGGTTAAACTGGATTGTTTGAGTTAATGATTTGAGAACAAGAGGTTTATTTGTTTAGCATCATATTACGGATTAATAACTGTGGTAGCCAAAGATTAATAGAGGCTGTCACCATTATAAAAAAAAATTAATAGAAGTTGTAACAGTACATTTGCTTGAGGCGAATGTTACAATGGACAAGAATGGTATCTGCCAGTCATTGGCGCTCGAGGCAGTTCCTTGAGCTGTGCAACTTCTCAAAGGGGACAAGGTTCCAGTTGCAAACTGGAATACCACAAGGCTGATTGAGGATCCGAATGGCTAATCGTGCCAAATTTCGGCAGCCTCCACCATATGTTGACCACCATTCAGCTAATAAAACCCAAAATATTTGGATAAGAAACTAATTTTGTATGACAGAACCTGCAAAAGTCATTCATAGAAAACACTAACCGAACTCAGATTCCTTTAGCGAAAAGAAAGATGGGCAAGATGACTACAAGAATGGTTCTTAAGTTCAACATTTATACTTGCAGAAAGATGCTGCCCAGATGAAATGACAGATAAAATGAGGGTTTCCCCTGGCCAATATAAGCTTCACTGTCTCGGAATGAACAAACGTAACAAATCTGAACATTCGCTTCTGCTGATACGGGATCCTCACATCTTCAACTGGTCCAAAAGTGCTTCAAAACAGGGGGAAATGAATCACTCGGTCAGTAACCTCAAATGACAATCAACAAGAAACATCAGAAAGAACTTCACCAAAAGATAAGTGATCCCTCTAATCATTAAAAAAAACTAAAGTTACACCACATCACATCCAACGCCAGGAAACAGACATAGGTTGCAAGTAAACTATATGAACTGCAACTTCATAATATGAAGCATTGTAAACTCAGGAAACAGACATACAACGCCAGGAGCCGCATAACTTGGGTTTTGTCAAATATAGAAGCATTTATCCTGACATGGCCAATATTTACCTAAAATAATTTGAAACATCCTCGTCTTTGAAGGTGCTATCTGCTGGGAATGTCAAATAGATTTGTCTAGAAGCCGAATTTGTTTTCTCAGCCATAGCCATTGCATAAATTTCAATTCTTCCTGGACAAAACCGGCCAAACTTGTGGAATTCGTCACTGTTCATAGCTGATGCTGCTCCTCCCAGTCTGCAATGAATGAAGACACATGCAGTAAGTTGGTTTAAGTATTGTAACTGCTACCTGCTACCCAACAACAGGGACAATGGCTGTTGTGGCGAACACAAATTGCTTAAGCAATCACCAGCAGACAAATGCTCTAAAAAAGACAGCAGAAAGCAATTATAAAGCAAACAACAACAGGTAAATATACATATAAAGCAAACAACAGGAATAGTAAGTAAATAAGCAGCCGTAGAAAATGGTATGGACCAGAGGCATTGAGCTTCCTGCAAAGAATTCAGTAGTCGTCTCAGAGGAAGCATTGATGCTGACGAATTCGGATACGCCATTAATGCTGACGAAGGGTAGAAAAATGGTACATCAGGAATAGTAAATAAGCAGCCGTCACCAAGAAGAGGCATTGAGCTTCCTGCAAAGAATTCAGTAGCCGTCTCAGAGGAAGCAAATAAGCAAAGTTCGAACTCTAAAAAGGGAATAAAGGCAAATTAAATCTAAACTGGATCTGGAAAGTAGAAGCCCATTAACACCAAACTAATGAGAGAGCTTTTCTAAAACTTTCCGCAAATAAATTAGAGCTTTTCTAAAACTTTCCACAAATAAATTAGAAATTTGGTATTCTGCGCCCACAACCTAAGTAGCTTCTTGCAGAAGTTCTGTCAACCATTCCCCCCAACCTTTTAAGCAGCTGCCTCCTGTCTAAGAGACTCAGCCCAGGCGCCCACATGGCAGAGGGTGGAAATCAGGATGCGGCAGGCGATGGTCTAACTAGCGAAAGAGGAGAAAAACAAAACCAGTCAGCCGAAGAAGAAGGTATTGTCGAGGAGAATGGAGATAAAAATGCAGAATCTGATATTGAACCTGACGATGAAATCATCGAAGATGAAGAGACTGAAGTTCTGAAAAATCTTACGGCCGAGAACGTTATTGGTCGAAAGTTCAACACTACTGAGGAGGCTTACAATTTCTACAATAAGTATGCAAGAGCTTGGGGTTTTTCGGTGAGACATGAGAAGAAGACTGAAACCAAAAAGGGGGAAACAACTTCTCGACTTTTTGTCTGTTCTTGTGCGGGGACAAAACGCAAAAGTAAAGACGAGCTACAACGACCTTCACGATTAAATACAAGATTTCAGTGTAAAGCTAGGCTGCGTGTTCAGCTGGACAAGTCAGATTCAAAGTACATAGTTGACACTTTCTACATCGACCATACCCATAATCCGATTCGTCAAAAGTTGGTGCATCATATGAGATCACATCGAGGCTTAGATGAAGCGACTAAAGCTGAAGTTAGATACCAACGTGATGCAGGTATGAAAACCGCTGACATCATGAATCAACATGTGCACCAGGCTGGAGGCTATCACAAAGTGGGACACACCAAAAAAGATTTACATAATTTTGCCTCTAAAGATCGTGGGGAAAGGATCAGCGAAGGAGATGCTGCCACGGCACTCGCATACCTTAAGTCTAAAATCAGCGGAGACAACCACTTCGTTTTGGAACCTACTTTTGATGAAGATAAGCGGCTTCATAGCATATTTTGGGCAGACAGCATGAGCGTAGCAGATATGGCGTGCTTTGGAGATTTGCTAGCATTTGACAGCACGTACAAGAAGAATGTTTATAACATGCCTCTAGTTGTTTTCTCAGGTGCACATTTCTACCTTATCGTTACTACATTCATTGATGCAAATTATCGTTCTGCTCTATTTTTGGTACATCTGTTGTACTTAATTTGCTGTCTATTAAAATATGCAATTGGATTCTATGTTTTTAATGTACAATCAAAACAAAGTCCTCAAAACCAGCTGTTTCAACAATATGTTTGCTCACTAATAATTCAGCAACTTCGCAATTTTGGTATTCAGCTTACATATATTGGTTTTGGCACTAGGTATCAATCACCACAAAAAGAGTTGTATATTTGGATGTGCTCTGCTAGCTAACGAGACTAAGGAAAGTTATGACTGGGTGCTAGGGGTACTGAAGGAAGCAATGGGGGACAAAGAACCTCATACAGTTGTAACAGATGGCGACAAAGCAATGCGCAATGCCATTCAGAAAGTCTTTCCAGACGCAACTCATCGTTTGTGTTCATGGCATATTGCCAAGAACATTGTGAGTCGTTTCAAGAACCACAAAGAGTTCGAACCTGAATGGCAGAAGTTTGTATATGCTAATTATGAGTATGATGAATTTGAAGAAAAATGGGCAGCAATGCTGGAAAAGTTGTCGCTGCATAATTCTAAATGGGTATCGGATTTATTTGGAAGGCGAGGGGAATGGGCTTACACGTACCTAAGGACTTACTTCTTTGCAGGATTGTCAACAACGTCAGTTTGTGAAGGACTTAACTCACATCTTGCAAGGTTTGTAACTGAGGACCACAATCTACTTGAGTTTTTTATCCATTTCGATCGTTGGATAAAAGAACTGAGGGAAACTGAGGTGAAATTAGATTTTCAATCCAGCTTTGGTTTACCCGAGATAAAACATACATCCTTGAGAACTCTTGAAGAGAGTGCTGCTAGGGAATTCACCAATAAGATATTTGGAAAATTTCGAAAAGAGCTAGGCAAAGTTGAGGGTATCAGGAAGAGAAATGTTGAGATAAATGGAGTGTGGCACAATTACCAGGTGACGTTGTTTGGCACAGAAAAAATGTTCAATGTCAGTTTTGATGTTGAAACCAAGAAGATGAAGTGCAGTTGTGCTAAATTTGACTACATGGGAATTCCATGTTGCCATATGCTCTCTGTGCTAAAGGAAGAGAACATACCGACATTGCCAGAAACTTTGGTATTAAAAAGATGGACAAAGAATCCAAAGAAAATAGACGACATGCAAGAGCAACAGAGTATCGATGATCCTAGTCTATTTAGTGTTAGGTACGGGATGCTGCAGTACAGCAACTTTCGCTTTTGCTTTCTAGGGGCAAATTCATCCGAAACTTGTAGGTTTGCACAAAAAGGAATGGATAATTTGTGTGACCAGTTAGCGACGATGCAACAGAATCCTATTGAGGGAGGCACGATTCCTATACCAGAGGAATATAAAGGAGTATTAGACCCATTGAAGGTGCCATATAAAGGTGGTAAAACTGGAAAAGGAAAGTCTTCTGGTAAACAGAAACGAAAGTGCGGTAAGTGCGGAGGAGATGGCCATTACCAAAGCACTTGTACTAATTCTCCCAGCAACTCACATGATGATGAGCCAACTAACCAACCGGTAAAGGTAAATTTTCTGGACTAATCTTGTGTATTTAATTAGTTAGTAACCATTTATTCTTCTATAAGTATGGTACTAAAACCTAACTTTTTGTTAACGTAGAAGAAGCCAAAAAATAGTGCTACCAAGCAGGCTGAAAGTCAGCCCGATAACAACAATCCTGGCCAAAGAAAGGAAGCAGAAGATGTTCATGGTTTGGACGACGAACCTCAAAGGGTAACTTTTGTGAAATCTTATGCGCTTACGTAACATATTTCATTCATCCTTGATTTTGGTTGTTACAACATTTCCATTTTATGTTACAGAAGATTCCGACCACAAGAAGTGCTACTAAGAGAAAACAAAGCAGCAACAAGTGATTTGGAATAGTGCATCAACTAGAGATTTCAAGGATATTGTTCATTTAAGTTTATGGGTTTCTTTTAGTTAAGTTTGATTGTCGCAAAATTATTTGATCACTTTACGTTATGGATGGTTTAAATTCTATTTAACATTGTGGATTTTTCAGCTAGAGGTGGAACTGATCTTACTTGGAATCATCCAAATGTGATCTTCATTTCATAGTCTCTAATTACTGTTCATAGTCTAATTATTGTTCAAACAGGAAACCATGAGTAAAAAGTAGTAGGAATCTCACCTTAGCCACTGTATAAACGCCAAACAGACTAGTGTCCTTCTAGTTGGTGTTTATTGCCATCACACTGTCAGCAAGCGCATCCTCTTCTTCCAACTTTGTGTACTGTCAGTCGATGCTCTTTCTCTTCTTCCTCCTCGTAATCCTCTTCATCTTCATTTTCTTCTACTTCTTGTGCTGGCTGCTTTTTCGAAGTTTCTTTCTTGGAGAGTTGATCTCGAAGCTCCCTAATTTTCCGCTTCTTCGAATTCATATCTGCAAGGAACTGGACCACAAATGAGGGAATTAGTTATACTATGAAATGCTAATGTGATGGATATTGAACAACTCATTCACTACAAAAGATCAGTGGACATGCTTCTTTTCCTAAGTTTTGTCCACTTCTTTTCCTAAGTTTTGGTCTCTGTCAAACCTCATTTAACAAACACCACAGTAATTATAATAACAACCCAGAACCAATAGAATCAAACACCAACGAAAACCTTGAATGCATCATAAATACCCCATTGCGCTCCAGTGAGAGTTCCAATCATGACAATACGCAGAGGAAGCCCACGAACAGACCAACCATCCCAATCTTCTTCACGGCCTGTAGCAGCAGAAAAGAGTGTGATGGCCAGCAACGATTTGGAATAAGTAAACTCAGCAAAGCTTCACAGGGCAGAATCAAGGACTCACATCACCAACGGTAGCTCCCTTGGCATTGTTGAGGAAGACACAAGGTTGTCAGCTGGATGGGAGACAATTGCGCACAAAACACCAGCAACATACCCACCAGCAAAGCTCACACCAAGCTGCAGTCCTTTGCTACATTCGCTCTTCGGCTAGGGGATTGCATGTTTGTAGATGAGCTCCACAATCATCTCGAAGGAAGCAAACTTCATCATGGTGTCTGCATAGGAAGATAAACAGTCAAAGTGACCAGAACCGAGAGCAAATTTGAATAATAGAAATCATTGTGTTTATACGGGCAAAGAATAACTCTAATGGCCCAGGCTAATGAAATTTCTGCTGGCCACACATTTCAGATATACCTAACAAATAACTTCAAGCAAATAACATCAAAATGAAACAATGGTGTAGCTAGACAGAAGTTACTCACAAGTTCAGCCTCTTGCTGAAGGTGTAACTCAGATCTTTGCCTCTGGCGTAGCTTCAACAGCTCCTGCAGTCTGTTGAGATCATTCCCAAGAATGAGTTGTGCAAGTTCATGGTCAGCCTGCAAATAATATAAAGAAAACAAAGAAGCAACGTAAGGTAACCAAGTAAGAGAAGAAGCGCCACAAGGAGCCTCGGGTAAAAGCATAACAGCGCTTTACACTTCCTACTACAGATGTTCATGAATCCCAGTAGTAAATAAAGTCACCAATCAGCACCATAACTGGACTAAATACAAAAGTAGGAGCGCAGAATAAGGCGAACTCATAAAATGCATGTTCATATAGCCAATTCCACAGCTCCAAAAAAGAGGATATGAAAGTAGGGGATAAGGCGCAGAAAGGAATCTCAAAGCTTCCAGCTATATAGCATCGTCAAAATGGGAATGTAATGATCATATACTACAACTGCCTAACCTTCGATTCAGATACTAAAGGCTAGTTTCAAACACAATATAAAGAGCACTAATTACTAAAGTAAAGTAGGTAAGGGTCCACTTACAAGGAATTTGGCGTCCCCTGAGAGGAACAAGACCCTTGTACAATCAGATTAACAGAGAGAGGTCGGAAGGTTTTGAGAGAGGTAGTGAAGGAGATGTGTGGAACCAGTCCTGCAGTGATGCCTAAAACAACTCTGACAATTGGAACTTCTCGTCCTCCATTTGTACAAGATAACTGCTCTTTCTGTCTCTGGGTAGCAACTTTAAGCACAGTCCCTCATACATCCAATCTCCTTCTGCAATTCCAGTTCCTTCACTGTAAGAGCCTCGACTTCAGATTCCACTTCTCTTCCTGCTGCTGGTAGTGCTGATGCAGATGGAATAAGTGAATTTATGAATCCCGCCGAACTGGTTACTATACCAGTTCAGATCGCGCATAGTCCAGTGCTTTCTGCTTCACCGCCTCAATCTTCTATTCGTCGCCCATAGACTTCTCATACTCGATATACTTCTTGAACAAGAACTACAAATTGAGGTAATATAGCAAGATAAGGATCAAAGGTCCATGATAACTGCAATCCGTCAAACCACCACCAAACCATTACAAAAACCGCATTCCATATTTGGGGTCAATTCCAAATTGAACACAGTTCCAAACGGGACAAAAACTAGAGAAAAAGCAAATCACTAACTCGTTTGCAGCCATCGCCGGCATCGTCTAACCTCTTGACCGAGCCAAGGATTTGAAAGCCCAGGCGCTTCTACGCCAATTGGATATACTCGGATACTGGCTGACCCACTGCGGCGCGCCGCTCTATCTCTCGCATCCTCTTCCCTAGCTGCAAAATTTGAAGCAAGAGTTAGGATGATAAAAGAAACCCCGTAGAAACGGAGAGATTCAAACACGAGAGTCGATATCAGTCGAAGAAGAAAAGTAAGGGGAGATATAGGTTTACCGTGGCAGACCCAAGAGTGGAGGCCGTCGGTGATGGAGAGGTCGAAGCGACCCTCGAACCACGTTCCCTTGACGAAGACTGGTTCGCTCGCAGGGGTGTAAATCTCGAGCTTCACGCATGTGTGCCTCGTCCCCGCCGCCGCAGTATCCATTCTTCTCCGCCGTCACCATCTTCTTCTTCGCCGTCGAAATGGGATCTGGGCCTTCTTACTCAACCTCGTCGACGTCCTCCACAGATACATCGGCTCCTCTCATCGTCCTCTACAGCAAGTCCGCCAACACCGTAGAGCTTCTCCGCCTGGCCCCATGAACTATGGACAAAGGGGCCTTCCTTGGTGTCGGTGAGACTGTGACTTTCATGGAATGGAGCTCTGATCGGCTGGGAGATGGAGATTAGCAGAGGAGTCGAGAGGGTTTTGTGAGATCAGAGAAGAGATGCGTTGAGATAAGGATCAGATTTTTCATTTCCCTCTTTGAGGAAAGGGACCGTCGAAAATGTGAGTTGTGATTTGAGAGGGAATTTTTTAGTTCTCAAATTTTGATTGGGCAAAAAATTGGAGGGATTTTTCCCTCTTAAAATTTTAGTTGGATAATTAATTGTATCCGGTCATTAACAAAGGAAAGATTCTTCATTTCCTTTTTTGTAATTCTTTCTTCATAATTAAATATGGTAAGTTTTTTTTCTTGATTATTGATATTATTTTTTGTATGAAAATAGGTTTCATGCCTACATGTTGTGACTAGAAACTTCTTTTCTTGTAGTGTGCATATCACATTATAGTTCTTCTACCTCGTTTCATGAACTCAATCCACATGATCTTGCTCGTTCTACTTTCGTTCCATGAACCACTGTTGAATGGGGATATAGTGGAGTCATATGATCGAGTCACTTTATAATATAAACTATGTAACCAAAGCAATTCACAAGACATTACTAAGTTAGTTGTCGAGCTATATATGAAGTCACTCGTGAACTACTACCCTAGTTAGCTCCAGGTTCACACCTTCGAGTCGTCGTATGATGCAAACTCAAATGTCAATCTTTCGTAACAACGTTAAATGGGTTTGGCCAACCTTTCAACTTTAGTTCCAATTGTTCTTTAACTATGCTCATTAAACTTAAAAAAAACGCTATATAACAATTATTGTGATAAGATCGGGAGCCTGAAAAATCTTGTTTTAAAAATATCACGACAATATGTATTGCAAGGAAAACATAGTATTTTAAGTCATACAATTAGTTCGTCGATAATGTGTGTGGACAATTGGATGTAATGTCGAGAATCAAAGCCACATTCAATGATATCACCACTCATTTAAGTTTTTAGTTTAATGTGGGGTAGAAGGTTCTCAATGGTATTCCAGTTTTTGTTTTAGCTCTAAAACTCAAGATTCTTAATTCGAAACAACAAATTGACAAAGAAGGCTACATCAGTTGTGATTTGTTGCATGACAAGTGGGTATAATGAAGAGAACGTGATCCTTAACATATTTTGGCCTCGAAGATTATTAAAAGTGAGTCGTTAAGCCCATTGCAAGTACCTGAAACCCAAATCACTATCTTCTTCCTTGCCAGTCACCGCTATCATATGCTTCTTCCCACTATCCTATGCTTCTTCTTACCCACACAGTAAAACCCAAAACCTAGCACGACCCAAAATACATAATCAAGGACCACCTTTCAAGACAGGGTGAAGCAAGGATTCCAAATTCGAAGGGGCCATCAAGTCACTCAAAATAGCGTTTAACCAAAACGTGTTCACTAATATCTCATTCATTATAAATAACAAGACTACCAAAGATAGAGCCATCACTCTTTTCTTTTTTGGTAGGTTAGTCACTCACTTCATGGCATAAAAAACTCATTCACTACCTGCCATAACGACTATGAGAGTCTGAACCACATGAATCATATAATCAACAAATCAAAGTCAGTTGACTTCCCATAGCATTCCAAACCACGATATAGTGGAAGAAAGCTCGAAAGTTTGGAGTCATCGCCGTTGGTTCTTCGTTCTGTCATCACCGGCGTTGATTCTGCATCCTCTATTTGGTAAGCTAACATTTTGGATGCTTTGAGTGAAATCTCTGAAACCATGCTTTTAGTGACATAGATGCACAATATGATAGGTTCACTAAATCATGATGTTTAAAAGCATCAACATAAAAGATATTCAACTGAATTTTCAATCTATAAATTTACTTGCTGAAAAAACGAAAGGGTAATACTTTTTTAAAGATTACGTATAATATTAATGTCGACGCCATATTAACATTTAACAGAAAGAAACCATCAACTTGAAACTAATATAACAAAATTCGATTTTATAATAGAAATTTCAATACCACACTAATTGCTATAACATTTAACAAAAAGAAACCATCAACTTGAAACTAATAAAACAAAATTCAATTCTATAATAAAAATTTCAATCCCACACTAATTGCTAGTAATCAGTTCACAATTAAATAATTGGGCACACTATTGTTTTAGCCATGTAAAACAAAAACAAAAATTAACTCTCTATTTAACAAAAACAAAAACAAAATTAACTCTCTATTTAACAAAAACAAAAATTAACTCTCAAATAGAGCGCATTATTGTTTTAGCCATGTAAAACAAAAATACTGAGTGGTTACCAGTAATCGAACCAGGACCTCAGGATTGCAAACTAAAGTCCACACCAATGATCTATTTGCTCTTTTGTGTTTCATTCTTGCCAATGATTAATATTATTATTTTTAATTTGTTCATAAATTTCAGGGCGCTCAACGTCGCTGCACTGTCTTCGTCCCTGTTGCCAGAAATCTGGCTATTCTTCCCCAAATCCAGAAATCGAACGACCAGGCATCGCCATAAACTCTCCTTCATATAGTTGCATCGTCGAATTCAATCTTCGTCGGGGTTGTGGGGTGGGTGGGGTGGGTGAGTGGGGGGGGGGATGAAGAGGCCGACGGCGATTAGAGAGGATTTCGATCCAGACATATGCAGGGGAAGAATAGCGGCGATTAGAGAGGATTTCGATTCAGACATATGCAGGGGAAGAATAGCACCAGGAAAGAGAACGAGTGGAAGAGGGAAGAGCGGAGCTCGACGAATTCGTCGCCCCCGGAACCGCTGGGTTCTTGCTACCAGTCGATGACCTTCGATCGCATCCGACGCGGAGTGTCGACTTCAGTGGCGGAGGCCCGAACTAAGAACGCGCTGCTCTTGAGCGGAGCTGGAGTCGCCGCCGGATCATGAAATCCCTCCGGGACCCGACAGTACCTGCACGAAATTGGCGATCGAGATTGCTCTAGACGATTGAGTACTTCAAGACAAGGTCCAGCCAGTACAGCTCACATATACAAACTAAAGAGACAGCCGGATGGAGGATGTGATGAATCATGTAAAAACCTCACTCTCACCTCTGCTGAAAAGGATGAAGGAGATGGAGATGAGATGAATGAAGATAGAATAACGACAAACTGGGTTCTAAATTGTAGTCGTAGGAGCAGACGAGCAGTGGTTTTAGTTGTAGATAATTCTAAAGTTTAGGTGTTATAAACTAATGATTTGGAGAAAAGAGTACTATGATTCATATAATTACAAGTTAAAGGATTAATTTGAGTGTAATGCACGATAAAAATTGATATGAGACTAAAATGTATACAAGAATAATTGAGTGAGTATGATTGTAATTATATTTATTACTAATAATTAATTGATTATAATTAAATTAAAAATAATTAGTAATTAATTAATAGGTGTGAACGCAGACGTACGCCATACACCAGGTGTACGCTAGCCTTTGCCATATATATATATATATATTATTTATATATGGTTCAGGCTAACGTACACCCGGGCGTACGCTAACCTAGCGTACGCCCCATTGAGTTTTGCTATATAGATCATGAATTAATGGGAGTTTGTGGCATGATACTATACCCTAACCTCTAATGGGTGAACCCCAGTCCCTAATTTTCTAACCCAAACCATGAGGTTCGTTTAATCTTAAAATGAAAACCAATGAAAATTTCGACGAATCAGAATCGTTGATTTTCATTTTTAAGATTAAACGAATCTCGTGCTTTGGGTTAGTGAATTGGGGATTGGGATTCACCAATTAGGGGTTAGGGTATAGTATCATGTCCCAAACTCCGATTAATTCTTTGTCTAAATAGCAAAACTCAATGGGGCGTACGGTAGGCTAGCGTACGCCCGGACGTACGCTAGCCTTTGCCATATATATATGTCTTAGACTAATATCCGGCTACACAGCCAAAATATCCACACATCGCGCACTAATATCCTCCAATCACATAATAATATCTTATCACCACAGACAAAAATCGACCACCCTACATTGTGTTCAAAATCATTTCCACAATATTGTCTTCTAAACCTGAAACCCTAATCGCTAAACACTAAATCCTTAACCCTAAATCCTAATCGCTAAACCGTAAATTGGTGTAATATGGTTGGCTAAGTGCGTGATGCTAGATGCTTAAATAAACAAAGGATCACATCGGAATAGTTATCAAAAGTGCCCCAATATCCGCACCACCCAGACTAATATTCGTTCCTAACATAATAAATATCCTCACAAACTCTAACTAATATCCACCGCTCACAGATTAATATATGTCTGTCTTAGACTAATATCCTGCTACATAGCCAAAATATCCACACATCGTGAACTAATATGCTCCAATCACATAATAATATCTTATCACCACAGACAAAAATCGACCACCCTACATTGTGTTCAAACCATTTCCAGAATATTGCCTTCTAAACCCGAAATAAAAAAACTCGAACCCTATACATGAAACCCTAATCGTAAACACTAAACACTCACGCTCTTACTATTATCGTTTCATGGGCCTTCAGCCCATGGGCCCTCGGCGGGCAACCCTAACTAAGGTTGCAAGTATGTGTTAGGACTTGATAGTGTGTTTAGTTTTGATGGAAGACACAATATCTATCGCATATAATATTAGTTCATGCAAAAATTTGTTTGTCGATTGCCCAAACTAAAATGTAAACCCAAACCTTAAACTCTAAATCGTAAACCCGAACCCTAAAACCTAAACTCTAAATTGGTATAATCAGTTTCGGGTGGTTGGTTATATCGAGGTTTGGTAAACATTAGTTGAATGATGGATATTGGTTTGCGAAGAAAGAATACTAGTTTATTTCAACTATGATACAAAGCAATATCAACACAACACATATTAATATCGGATGAAAACAAATAAATATCCACACAAACAAACATACATAAATATTACATGGATAAGCGGGCCCACAATCTTCGTTCTCTCTCTCCATTCCTCTCCAAAAATCCCAACCAAACTGAAGCGGGCCCACAAAGCTGCTTCTTCGGCGCGTCCTCCAAGTCGCAGGATGGGCCGACTTCTACCCACAAGCACATCACTGCCTCTCTCCTCCGTTGGATCTTACATGGCCCGACGTGACATCATATCTGGTCGTATTAGTATCTGCTAACGGATTTGTGAGTTAGCAGATTAATTTTTTTCCACACAAACTTTCTTCTTCTGGCCCAGTGGCGGCATATTTGACCAGAGTCTGGGTCACCACTCACCAGTAGGGATGACAATCAAACCCATGGCCGCAGGTACCCGACCGCTCCCGACCCAGTCAAAGCGGGGATGGGGCGGGTATGGTTTTAGCCTCCCCGCCCCATACCCATACCCTCCCCACCAAAAGAATTTCTTCACACATAAAAAAATATGTGGATCAAATTGTAATCTATCAATGAAGACGAGGATAACTCGAGAAAGTAAATAGTAGAAATGCAATTGAGTGACCACCCTAATCAAAATATAATTCATTTCCCTCAATTCTCTTTTCACTCTTTCACTTTCACCCTTGTCAACCAGATTATGTTAGTTAATTATTACTTAGTAGATGTATCACAGTTAGAGCATAATAATTTGAAAATATTGTACTCTATATTATGTATTAATGGATGTTTTAGGATCATATTCTTTGAATCGTATTAAGAAAATGACCGTATTTTGTTGACTTCGTGATATAATAGGTTCGTTTAGAGTTATAATTAACATTTTCTTGTAAGTTTTAGGTATAATAATATTGGATGTACAGGAACGGGTATTACCCATGGGTACCCGAAACCCACGAGTATGGGGATGAGTTTGCAAAACATTCCTCGATGAGTATGAAGCGGGTTTGGGTATTCAAATATAGGGATGAGATCCCAAACCCGCCCCATTGCCATGGCTACTCAGTACTCACCAATGCGTCTAGCAAAATCTCCCACGCGCCCACCGGTTGACCGGAACGGCGGGTAGCAACAAAAAAAACCCGTCACTGTATTATTTATTTTCTAATTTTATTCCTCCGTTATTTTCCCTCTTGGTTCAGTGAGCGCAACAGTTGCTCTTCTTCCACCACCAAGTCAGGCGCGGTTCTTCCTCTCTTTGCTCCCCACGGCGACTTCGTTACCACCGGAGCCGTGAAGCCGATACGGGTGTGGCGTTCAATCAGTTATCACGCCGTCTCGCTTTCTCTCTGGCTGTCGCTCACCGTTTTTTGACGGAAGAAATTACGAGAGCGGAAACGGTCCGGCAGCCTCTGAATTTTCCTTTTTAATGGAGAACTCAGAATCCGATGAGCCAGACAAGAAGCGGCCTCATCTCGATTCTCCTGTTTCGCCCGCCATGTCTCGTAATCACGCCAGTTCTCCGACCAAGAATCAAACCGTACTTTCTCCCCGCTCTCCTTTTTCTATTATTTCGGTCCTCGCACTGGTTGCCGTGTTTCTGTTTGGTTGCAGCGAGGGGTAGGGATTGATAGTGTTTTTTCGAAAAGGCTTTTTTTTGCAATTGCGTCGCTTGCCTATACTTAACTTTGTGTGATGAGTATACGGAACTTAGTTGATGGTTAGGTTAACTGTAAGTGGTTTTTCGCAATTCCTACTGTGTCTTCCTGTTCATTTCGCACTCTCTCGTTGGTGAAATTGAGTTTCAGTTGAGAGCTGATTGAGGTGGAGAGGAGGCTAGGGGCTTAGTCGTAGACTCTAGTCTGAGTGAGGTAGGCGAATATGTCCGTCTTGATTGGGTTTGGTGGCTATTATCCAACTTACCTGAGCTTGCTTTCTAGAATTGGTCGAATTGGTGTTGGGGTAGGCACAAATGAAACTCTGAATTGGCCCATTATGAATCGGGATGTGCTGCTTGTACTCAAAGATCATCTATCATTATTCATATATACGACATGGTTTGTACTCATCAAGGATGCTCTTGTATATATCCTCTGTTTATGCACATGATTTATATGCGTCGTGGAGGTTTTTCAGCTGTGAGGAAGTGTTCTCAGGTTGGGTTTTCTATTCAGGTTGATGTTATGGTTCTCCATCACCAGAATCAAAAGCTTGTTCAACAATTGGATCTCCAAAAGCGCGAATTGCGTGATCTAGAAGCCAAGATTGCAGAACTGAAAGGTAATCAGGCTTCATATGATGAGATTCTCATCACAACAAATCAAGTGTGGAATCAGGTTGGTGGGTGGAGCTTGTTTCTCTCTCTCACCTTATCTCTTTGGTTTCTCGTACTTTTCTTTCAATATTCTCTCTGTTGAGGGTATTTCCTGCTTCCTATCTTTGATTTGTATACTTCCTGCAGTTGGTCGACGATTTGGTTCTACTTAGTGCACGAGCTGGTGGTGGCCCGAATGTGCTACAAACTTTCGATGATGCAGATTATTCTCGAGGTATCGGTCAGCTTTTGTTCTTACCATAATTGTAATGCCACTATCCTCAACTCTTCTGAAGTGCTTATTTCCGGTTTCTTTCTCCTGTTGCATCTTATATTTTGTGTGGTACAATCTTTTTGGTACACTTTTTAGGTTCGGTTCCATCTTGTCCTGCTGAGGAAGTGTTTCTTTGTAGACTTCTGGGGAAGGATTCACTTCAAAACCGTCAAAATGATGGAATTGCTGAATATACCAATGAAATGCTTGCTTCACGCCTTTCCTCCAGTATAGGGTTGATGGAGTCTTTGGAATCCATTATTGATACTCAGAGGACGGAGACTGTGAGCATAAGACAGGCTTTTGAAGGAAAGCTATCCGCAGAAGGTCAGATCAACAGATCTAGGCATTTGTCTCAAACTTTAAGATCTTATGTTGGATCTGCTGAGTTGTGGACGAACTTTTTGATTCCTTAGTTGTAACTGATTTTTTTCATCTTCAGATGCCATCATTCAGTTGTCGAGGCTTGATGATATGATGAGAGAAGAAGCACGGAATCTGCAGGAGGTGATTGATATTCTCCACGTAAAGCATAAAGAATACATGGAGGGAATTGAGAATTACACAAGCATGCATTCAACAGAACAATCTGAAATTTCACGCCTTGCAGGTTTCTTATATGATTCATTTATATTTGCTATACATAACACAGTGACTTCGACTTTATGGGGATTGTGCTACTCACAGAGTATATCACTCCGCCAGCATTGCTGTTTGTGGCATAAGTTAGATTGGTCATCTTGCTAATAGGTTTAATTGTAACATATTGTATTTCTTTAAAAGGTGAGCTGGAAGAATGTATGGCTGAACTAGAAGACAGCAGAAGAAAGTTGATCAATCTGGAGATGCAAAAAGATACTGATGCTGAAATACATGGTCCAATTCCAAGTGCTGCAAATGGAAGCCTGTCCCCAGAGAAGTCTTCTGATAGATCTAAGGGATTGCGAGAGTTGCGAGATTCCATAGAGGAAATTAAGGTACTGAGCCATGCTAAAGCCTTTTATGCCTGCTTACATTCTATTGTTCAATTGCTAAGTGTGTTGTCCTGAAATTTAAGTTGCTAGCTGCTGCCCGTCTTTCTGAGCTTCAAGATGCACAAGAAGAAAATCAGATCTTATCAAAAGATTTGGAAGTTCTTCAGGTATTGTAGTTTGTGCACTTAGACTGCATGGTCTTTCCAATTTTCTGAAGTACTAGTTCAATTTTGTCTGTCTAAGCGTCTAATCGTCCAAGTGGATATTCATAGAATGACCTGAAGGATGATAAACATATCTACTCATCTCGTCTCTACAACTTAGTGAACGATCAGCTTCAACACTGGAATGCTGAAGTGGAGCGGTATAAAGTTCTGCTCGAGGCTTTGCAGGTTATGAGCTTCTTTTTCTGTGAACATGCTTGCATACATATATTGTTGGTTCAGTCTGTTAAACAGATTACTTCAGGCTGATAGGTCTTCAATTGTCAGAAGGGAGAAGGAAGTAAGTATAAAATTGGAGTCAGCTGACTTTGCCAGGAATTCAATAGCCAGTGACAATTCTGGAATTGAAGAGCTCGAAGCTCAGCTGCAAAAGTGTAAGATTGAAAAGAATGATCTTGAGATTAAAGCGGAAGAAGCTGTCCAAGATTCTGGTAAGTAAAATTAATTGTACTATACTTAGAGTTGTCTCTCGTAGCTGTTTTTGTCACTTACTGAACCAATTTTTTAATTAGGGAGAAAGGATATTAAAGCAGAGTTCCGTGTTATGGCCTCTGCATTATCCAAGGAAATGAGTATGATGGAAGTTCAATTGAATCGATGGAAGCAAACAGCAGATGAAGCACTTGCCTTGCAAGAAAAATCCCGATCATTGAAAGCTTTGTTGATTGAAAAGGTTTGTAACTCCGCATGCTTCCATGTGTTGGTTGTATATGTAGAATTGGGTGAAAAGAATTCAGAATTGATGAGACAGTGACTTAAGCAATTTAACATGTATCCTGCATTGGTTTTGTATTGAAATCTATTATACGATCTCATTGTTAGTATTTATGGGTTTATATTAACAAGGCACGTTGAAATTGTGATTGAACTAACTAAAGAACATAAGATTTTGAGTTTATCTTTCATCTGGCTATGCTCATAAAAGTAGTAATTTTTGCTTCAGAAATTAAGATGTTTTCTCATCCGTGTTAAACTGCTGTCGAATTGGCATTGGAAATAAAAATAATTTTCGTGCACGACCTTGTGGAAAAAGAGAACCAGTAGATAACTAGGCCATGGAATGCATGAGTTGTTTATTGGTTGGACATGTTCCTTATAATGTTCTTACTTAGTATTCTGCCTTTTTGGTTTGATTCCTTGTTTGTGTTCGGTAAACTGATCTTCTTTGTATTTGTTATTTGAACATAGTTATGAATTCCGTTTTTCATTTACATTGTCCCTTTTATTTCCAATGTAGACGAATGAACAAGACAGCTTGGCAGGAAAGTGTGCTGAACAAGTGATAGAAATCAAAACATTGAAGACTCAGGTATGCTTACAGCTTGGTATGTTATTCATCCTGTGGTAGTGCTCTGGTGTTTATCTTTCAACTGATTATGTCTAGATCTTGTTCAGTAGTTTGTAGCCAACTTCTACTCCAATGAGGTTTTGTTAATCTAATGCTTTAAATACTCATCTGAGCCTCCACTTAACCTGAAAAATTCTGTTGGCAAAGTATTGTTGCCTACAATAATGCGAAGAAGGACTTTGAGGCTTGAATTTGACTGGCACCTCCTTTAATTGTTAAAAGTTTGAAGGATAGGTTATCCTTGGTATAAATCTGTATGAAATGACATTCGTTAACAGGCTTTGTGCAGCAAGGTTTTAACATCTTCCCATATTGACAAAATAGACATTAAGTGCTCTTGCTTTATTTATTGGCGAGACAACTTCAATTGGGGATTAGGATGACTGCTGTCACTGAAATGTCAGAGTGCATGGTTCATGGTGGTAAACTTTTTTACTTAAGATTTCCTGTAAAAGATGGAAACGCAAAAGCTTAATGGATTTAGGGGTGGTGGGGGGTTATTAGTTGGTTAACCATGTGAAGTTAATGCCCATTAACCCATTTGGATAAAAAACAGTACCACTGGTGCAGCTTTCCTTGTAAAGTTGTAATATCGTCGGTGACATGTATCAGATTGTGGTCAACCTTTTCTGGCACCATCTTGAAATGGAAGTACAAAAACTTGAATTGTGATGGAGCAGACCATCAATTAGTGACCAGATAAACAACTTATAATTAATAGTCTTGTCCAGACAACAGCGGGGTGGGGCTGCGTCTCTTACATTTTGATTGTCTGGTCCGGACAGCAACATTTTTCTCTCTTCTTTGTGACAGGCAGCATGTAGCTTTACCATCTCATGGAATTAGTAGCAGGAAAATTCTGTTTTTGAGCACACTCTTTAAAAACCAATTGGATACTGGGCCACGGAAGGAATACCTTCAATCATATGTCTCCTTGGCAGAAAATTCCATGGGTTCGCCAGAATGAGTAATGAAGATAAATAATTTGCAGGTTGAAAGTTTGCAGAAGGAGAAACTGGAGCTGCAGACGATATTGGATATGTATGGGCAGGAAGGCTCTGATAATAGGTATGCTTCGTGTCTGTGACTCTGACAACTGGTTGCCTCTTCGTTTATTGTATTTGTCTCTATTGTCAGAGAAACATTTGGGATTCAGGATTAGGTTTGGCTTTTTTTCTGAATAGGAGAGTTTACATGGTGAAATGACTTGAACTTAAAATGTTGTTAGTTAGTTTGAAGTATCCAATTTCCTCATACTTTTCATACCATAATGCTTCTTAGATCCTTCATATGTTGTTAATGCTTTATAGTTCCTAGGGATGCTCTAATAAATATAAAAAAATAACAATAACAATACTGGTTGGGAGAAATATGTCTGATCAGATTTCCATTTTCTAAGCTCATTGTCATCTTTAATGAGTGGGTTAACGATGTTCCAGTTTCCTTTTGAACCAATAATTGATAATTATTAAAAATTTAGCATTCCAGGGCATTGTTATCGACTCCTTGGAAGTATGTAGTCAAAATATCGCGATTTAAAACTTAAAAACTTACGATTTTACGTTTTTAGGTCACTAAAACGCTTCTACACAAAATCTCAGTTTTTATAATTTATGTAGTTAAAAACTCCGTTTTAAAACTTAAAAACTTACGATATTACGCTTCTAGATCACCAAAACGTTTCTACGTAGAAACTCGCTTTTGACTACATTGCTTGACACTATTCACGTTCGTGATTTATTGATTTAAATAGCTAACAATGTATCAGTTGGCTGTTTGGAGTTCATCCTTTCTCGTGCTTTTGGAGAGGTACAAAGCGAGATATATCGTTTTGTACTCTGTGGGCTGTATGGATTATTGCTTTTCTTGGATTAGAATTATGTTGGGCTTGTATGATTATCAACACTGGTCAAAAATTGAATTCTCAACTCCATGCAAGTATTCTTTCCTATCTGGAAAGTTATTTACGAGTTGGAACTGCTTAGATGAGACGTTAAGCACCTATTTCAATTCATTTTCGAATTAGTGGAACCTGAATGAAGATAAGATCAATTCGAAAAACAAAACCAGGGAAAAAGTCACATATTCTTAGTGACAAATACAGAAAACGAAAATAAAAGTATGAGTTGGTCATCTTTTCACCCCAACTTAAACTTGTTTGTCAACTATTCTGTTTTAGTACAGATTCTTCTGGTTTCTTTTCTTCTTGGTACCGGATACTTTTGGTCCCATTGCCCCTATTTTTTTGGTTGACTCTCTTTAGCTTGGGAAGGCAACGACGAGAAAATGGGTTGCTGAGATATTGAAACTCTTTTTTGCCAGCGCTAATTTCTTGGTTGCAGTCTCATTCAAGATGTTGTTTGTTTCTATGCCATGAAGAAGTCACCTTTGTGTTTACAACTTAATTATACATTCCTGTAGTAGTTGTAATTTGACTTTGTGCAGAGACATCAACGAAATCAAAGAATCCACGCGGAGGGCTCTTTCTCAAGTTGAAGCCTTAAGGAGTGCCTTAGATGAACATCCTCTTCAGTTGAGAGTTAAAGCGGCTAATGAGGCTGAGATGGCGTGCCAACAAAGACTTACTGCTGCTGAAGCTGAAATTTCCGAATTAAGGGCCAAATTGGATGCTTCTAAAAGGTTCGTTTCTGATTTATGGATTAGCTTTCCACTGGATGCTATAGCTTCTAGTAGGAAGTTGCTCTGGAAATGTTGTGAGTGGCTGGACAAAATACTTTTGCATGCTTTAATTGTTCGTTTAGTGCTATAACACATTTCACAATTTGTCTAACGCTCTTTGATTTCTGCTGACATTTGTCACTGTTTCTAGAACCAATAGGCATGAAATTTTTGCTTGACTGTTGATACAGAGATGTAATGGAGCTCAATGAAGCAATTGCTATCAAAGAGAAGGATGCCGAGGCATTTATTTCTGAAATTGAGGTCAGTTGATTAAGGTGTATTTATCTCCTTCTACGTTGCTCCTGGATTGATATATGCCCCAAGCATCGCCTGTTAATATCTCCCTCCCCTCCTTGTTAATACCAAATTTATTCACGGATCCAGACTGTTGGTCAAGCCTATGAAGATATGCAGACGCAGAACCAGCATCTACTGCAACAAGTTACTGAAAGAGATGACTACAATATCAAGGTTTACTTTGTTGTTCACCATTCATAGGTTTTTTTGTCCACATTAGAAATCTTTTTATTTTTTTAATCTAGGTGGCATGAGAAATATGTTTATGATAACAGTCAATGTCCACCCATCTATACTCACTACTATTTTTCTAATTCATGCAGCTCGTTTCTGATAGTGTGAAGACAAAGCAGGCCCACGGCATTTTGGTAGCTGAGAAACAGGCCCTGACAAAGCAACTTCAACAGTTAAATGCATCAATAGAACAAGTGAAAACGAGGATCGCCCATAGTGAGGAACAAGTAAGTCTCCCTCCCTGTCTCCCATTTTCGCCAATCATGTGCTCTGCATGAGCATTGGAATTTTCTGCATCTCCAGTAAGATCGACTTTTTGCAGATGAAAACATGTTTTGCTGATGCAATCCGGTATACTGAAGAAGAAAGACATCTAGCAGTCACTCTCGAGATGGCTCGGTGGGAACTAACAGATGCTGAGAAGGAACAGAAATGGATCAAATATGCTATTGCTTCTTCTGAAAAGGAATATGAGCAGATCCAAAAGAAGTCGGACGAAGTAAGAACAGAGCTGGAGAATGAAAGGTTTGTTTTTCTTTTTCTTCCCACCTCTGTTACTCGTATAGTAATAGTGCTTCGGCATGGTCATAACTCATAACTCCAGAAACAAGTGATTTACAGTTAATAGGATAAAAAATATACGGAAATCCATTTTGTGCTCCATAATATACCAGTGGTTGCTCTATTGCTCCTGTACCCGTCACCTTTATTTAGGCTGTGTTTGTTTCCACTTTTGCTACTAATGATAAAAGGTGGCCAAGAAAAAGATGTTACGGAAGGTGTATTTGATTGGGTTCTTACAAAAAATCGAGTTGATGCGTTATGAATTTAGGCTTTTAGCTTTTAATGGAACCTTTTTCAGGTTACTTCTTTGTTTAGCTAAAACAACCAAGCCATATATGTTCCCCTCCTTACTTGTTTCCTCTGAACAACACATATGATGATTGAACTCACAATATTGGTGAACCAGATATGAGAGGCAGAAAGTGGAGGAAGAGCTGTTGGAGCTGAACAATCAGATTGCCGAGTTGATTTCAGAGACCAGTGAAGCTGCTATAGAAAGACTCCAGGATGAAATTAATGACTGCAAAAGGATTCTCAAGTGCAGTGTATGCTCGGATCGGCCCAAGGAAGTAAGTGTATTTTGCCAGCTGAATATATATTATAGCTTCATTTGAACTTGACAGGGATAGAACATGATCTGGGTTCTGGTTTTTGGTTTCTCTCAATATTCACAGGTTGTGATCGTGAAATGTTACCACCTGTTCTGCAATCCGTGCATCCAAAGAAATCTGGAGTTACGGCATCGCAAGTGCCCTGGGTGCGGAACAGCCTTCGGTCAGAGCGATGTACGGTTCGTAAAGATATGAACAGGCGTCGGTCGATGGTTTGGCACATGAGCTTTGTTTTGTTTGTTTGTTTATTTATGTCACAGGCGAAATATGAATATAGTATGTAGGTGTTATGTTGTAGGCAAGTGAAATTATCGACCTTGGGCAGTAGTATCGATAGGTTAGCGTACCCTTTTGCCTGGTCGGAATGGGTTAAGATGGCACAGATTACTGGCAGGTAGACTGATGATGTTTCTCTTATGGTAGGAACATAAAAATTTGCATGTCAAATTCGTGATACCAGCTTTCTCGATCATGCCTGCCTAACATGGAGAGGTTCATGTGGCCGTCAAGATGATATCCGAATAGTCCCGCGTTTTATTCCAACTTGAGCGTACCAATGTCCTGTTGTAATGTGTACGTAGGCGTAGCAAATGGGTTTGTGCCATCATAAACTGATGATTTTAAACTTAAATTGGTGAATTTTAGGGGTGTGCAATGGTTGATTCGAAGTGCACCGGATCGAACCAACGCCTTGAATAGACTATAGTGTAATAAATATAATATGATCTGGTCTTTGGTCCTGTGAATTCTTTAAATTATGAAGAAAAATGAACCGAATTGACATTTAGATTAGACCAAATTGGACATAATGCATTATTGGTTCGGTCTTTGGTTCTAAGGTGGTTCATAATTGGACAGCGGTTCTCATGAGTTTGGTCTAATCTCGACCGGACGGTTGCATCCTCATTCTTAGACATTGAGGGGTGTTTTTGAGAAAATGAATTGAATTATGGAGTCACTGAAATTCATAGATTCATTAAATTCATAGATTTAGCAGAAAGTTACTTTTTTTTTTCCTGTTTTAGTATTATGTATTTTAGATTCGGGAAGTTCAAATCTCTAAAATTTAGAAATATAAAATCTCTCATCTTTCGAGAGATTATATATCTTTGATTTTTTTCCTTCCATTTTATCTATTCCTTTTTTATTTTTTTCATTAAATACCTTTGGCAATAATCTCAATATTTCTAGCCATTTTGATTCTTAGTTAAGCATAAATTTGACATTTGATAAAAACAAATAAAATATTTTATTTTTAATTAAATGTTACAATAGCAGCTAACATTTTTAAATATGTTTCAACAACAATATATTAATTATGATTTTTTGAATGATTCAAAATCTAGACATTTAGACTCTAATTCTCGAAACAACCATATCAAGCAATATGAAATCTGTATTTTGCTGCCACTTGCACTTCCTTGTATTGGAATTCGCAAATTTGTAGAAATGGTTCACTGAATGTAGACCAAAATGTAATGAAGCTTAGCCTACCGACGGCTGGCCTCCGAAATCCGTTAGTGATCCGCTGAGGTAAAACAACCAACTGATATGGTGCGTCACTTGCGAGAAGATGAGATGGCTACGGCACACATTCTTTGAGGTTGGTTGATTCAGTAGCCAAGAAGACAGAAATTATTAGTTTTGGAAGCTAAAGATTATAAGGTGGCGGTAACCCTTATTTTAATTCTAAAGATTAAAAAAAAATTGACGAACAAACCGTTGATATGGTAGCTACGAAATATTTTCCAATTTAGTCTCAATTCGTTAACGAGAAAAATAATCTATTGTCTATGTTAACGACCAATCAAAAGAGTCCGACTATAGTTGTGATTTGATTTGAAAATTTGAACATACCATCATTTTATTTGAAAGCTCAGGTTTGTAGTTATCTTAGGTTTTCTGAGTTAGGCCAAAATGCAAAGTGCATGCCATAACTTAAAAGAAAGAAAAAAGAACATTTATGCTTGGAAACACAAAACGCATGTGAAGGGAATGTGTTCGTGTATCTTTGTCGAATCCAGACTAAAATAACGAATTCCTCAATTTTCCAATACATGTGAGTCTAGTACTAGTAGTGAATCATGTTTGGCCAAATATCAAAGCATACTATTCTTGTTAGGAATGCAATCAATGTGGAAAAGGCATCATTTAATTATAGTGATCATATATATTTGATGGTAGTTTGAAACTGGTGTTTGAATAGGTATTAGAGTAACAATTAGTATCCAAATGCGAGAATCTAATTAAATCTCTTCATTCCATGGTTCAAAAAGCACGATTAACCATACGCTTAGCACGTCTAGGCGCAAGGCAATAGCAAAAAAGCCTTGTCTAGTGGTTTTGCGCCTAATTAGATATCGGAACACGTCAATAGAGTAAAGCAACATCTAAGGGGTTTGTTTACTTTCATTTCTGTTTCCTGTTTTCGAGAAAACATATGTTGAAAACAGGTGAAAACAACATTTTGTCTTTTTCGAAAACAACAGGAAGTTGTCACTTTCTGTTTTTATAGTTGGAAACGAATAGAAAACAGAATGAAAAGTAAACAAGTTTTCTCGTTTCGGTTGCCAAATTTATGACATGAAAACTGGAAATAGGAAACGAAAATGGAAGTGAACATGGCATAAGTCTCTCCTAAACATTACTAGATGAATCTAGGAAGTCAATATTAGAGGAGAAAATTTACACCAACTACAAAATTAATTTTCTATATTAATATTTTCAATAGCTCAAGAACTTTGTGAGCTATTGCGCTATGATGCTATGAATTGTGAGCTATGTTCTTGTCATTAAATGTTGAGTAAGTTATTAATCATTTTAACTGAAGTAAGGAAGTGTCGTAGATTATTATTTCATTCATCATGTAGTGCGAATAGCTATTTTTCCTCCAACGCCTAGGCGAGCTAGGCGCTAGTTGAAGCCTCAACGCTCACCTTACGTCTCTAACTCCTTTTTGGACCTTGTTCATTGAAATATCCAACTAATTCAGTTTATTTAAATTCAATTTATTTTATCTAAATCCAATTGGATAGGTGGATTCTTTTTTTTTTTTTTGACAAAAGATAATCATATATTGATACCAAAAGAGATAGTTACATCCTGGAGAAGAGCCAGGCCTGAAAATTAAAAGCACGACTCATGGTCGGGTACAAGGAGAGGGCTTTCCTAGCCACCAAATGGGCTACCCTATTGTTACACCGACCTATAAACCGAACACTAAACCCTGGGTTGCTGGCACAAAGATTTAACACTTCCTCCAAAACCGCACCCATCCTGCGATCACGAGTGTCCCCATGGCTGATTTTGTCAATGACCACTTTCGCATCGCCTTCAAATCTGACAGAGAAGAAACCTTGTCCTAAACACCAAAGAATGGCTGCACGCAGCGTTAACAGCTCCACAACCGCAGGGTCGTCATATCCTGGGAAGGTAACACCACTAACCCGATGGATGTCTCCGGTGGGCGTCAAAAGCACCATTCCCCCAGCGGCATGCGACCCCCTTCTCGTAGCCCCATCCCACCGACAAACAAACTCACCAGGATTAACCAGGCGAGGCTCCAGCACTTCCATCACCCGATTAGCTTGATGGTCATTACCCGGTATCCGCGCCCATTCCTCAACCTGCTGCCAAAACTGCCGCATAAGAGCTGGGAGACCAAACTGCTTTCCCTCGAAAACAACCCAATTACGGGATTTCCAAATCCGCCATAAGACAGCAATAATGGCCATCCATTGCGAGGGCTGAGGGACCAAACCCAGCAACTTCTTAAGGAACAGGGGAAAATTATCACGGGGCAAACCCTCCCCTAAGTTTGATCCATGAATCTAAATGACAAATTATAGTTTAGTACCTATATTTTTATATTTTATATTTGGGTACCTAATTTTTTAATTATGGTTAATAAAAAATTTAGATTAAACTCCAGGTACGCTTTTAACTAAGGTACGCTTTTAACTAAGGGAACTCTCAAAGTGTACCAGATCATCACAAGAAAAAAAAACTCAACAACTGTAATAGCACCCTTACAATCTTTGTTAATCGGTAAGTTCCTGTTTACTATCTAAATCATCGAACTTCTAAACGAACTCTTGCTATCAGCTGAGCTGGCAACAACACTGAACCTTCATCATAACAACGCCTACATCGTTCTTTCTAGACGGACCTTAAATTAGTCACCCAAATCAAATTCCCAATCTACTTCAGCATACCAGAACCTTTCAAGATCTGCAACGCCTAGCTCAGCATTTCTGCCCAATCTTGACATGCAAGGGGAAAAGAAAAACCAGTCAAACAGTTTTGCAAAACAAATTGGGTATAGGGGCAAACAACGAAGAGGTGATCCCGGACAATAAACCATAACAATATGTTGTGCTTGGGAATCATATACTTCTGCCAGACCAAACCAGACCACGGGACAGGAGATAAGGAAGGTCTAATCGAACGCCAGAGTTTTGTAACAGAGTAGTGTGGCATAGATTGACCATCTCATTTCAAAGAAGGACCTGCACCAGTAATGAACATATGTGCCTCTTCATGAGACTTTAGAACTCTTTTCCAAACCCAAGACCCCACCGATGTAGGAGAAATCTCCCAGATTGTGCGAGTTTTGAGTCAATATTTCCGGATCCAGGCAATCCAAAGAGAACCACCCCCTACGAGGATGTCCCAAATATGCCTGATAACTAGGGGTATTCAAACGGTGTGGTTACCGTGGTAATCGCTTTAACCAGTAGTATTTGGCTAATTTGGTGATAATTGGTTTGGTTTGGTTAAAATGTTTAGCTTTCTTGGTTCCTGTGGTTTGGTTTCAGACACTGCTAACCAATCAAACCAAATTAACCAGATAAGTAATTATTCATATATCTAATATAAATTATATACACATACTTAATACTTGGCATAACTACTCAAGAGCCAAACATTCATTCCTTTTAGGCTCATCAACAATAAAGTTCAATATTGTTCCTATACTATATATTTGTATTTGTAAAGAGTAGACCATGATATATGAACGCCCCATTCAAATAAAACTCATATAATATATTAGGTGAAAATTTGAAAGGAATGTCTTTTCCAACCTATAATAATTTCTAAGAGACTAATCAAATTCACACAATCACAACAATTAATTAACTCCATACTGTTTACATATATTTTTGGGAAAAATACATCTGTATAGCCAAAAATTCCGCGTTCATAACAATAATAGCCAATTTTTTAGAAATACCACTTATAGCCGAATTTGTAGTTGTTGTATGACAAATCTAGCCATTTACGTTAAAGTATACTTTAACGGTGTCATCATGCTATATGCTGATTGGACTAACAATTTTTGCACCTGAATTTAAATGAAAATAACAAAAAAAAAAAAACCCGTGACCTCTTATCTTCCCTTCTCTCTCCACAAATGCCTTCTGAAAAAGCATTGTCTCTCTCCCACTCCCTCCGATCTTCCCCTCTCTTTTCCTCCGATCTTTCCCTCAAACCCATTATTGCTCCTCCAATCTTCTACCTCTATCTTCCCTCTAATCTTCCCCTCACACACGAAAATCATCTCACACTATCTGTTCACCTTCATCGAATTTGCCTCATACCCTTTAACATGGCAAAAGGAATAGCGACGAGGAGTCTCCTTCCTCCTCCTCTCGGCGACTGGCGGTGAAGCCTTCGTTCTCCTTCGTTCCTAGCTCGGTGGCTGGGCTCAACGACGGATGGAGAAGGGTGAGCAGTGCTTGGGTGGAGTAGAGATGGGAGGTGACTGAAATTATGGGGAGGGAAAATAGGGGAGGGGAGTTCCAGATCTAGGCTCGCGACAATTTGAAGATGCAGCGCCGCAACAATCAGCATCAACAGTAGCGTTTACCAGTTCTTAAATTCCCAAACCCATATCTGGGCGACGGGGGTCTGGTTTGGGTAGGTGATTAAGAATGATTTGCAGAGGGTCTGGAATTGATTTGTCGGCAACATAAAGAGCGGTGCAGGGGTCGAGAGTTTTAGGTGGGTATTCGTTTAGGGGGTACATGGGCTCAGCGGCGATCGTCGGAGAGGAGGGTATTGTGGCCGGGCAACCCCGAGAGCAAAGAGGGAAGTGGCGCCGGGGTCGCGGCTATAGGTGTCAAAACATAGCCCGACCCGATTAACCCGCCCGATCAACCCGACCCGCAACCCGACCGCAACCCGACCGCAACCCGAATTGACTAAAAGTCAACAACCCGTAACCCGCCCGACCTGCAACCCAACTAACCCGCAACCTGACTGACCCGCAACCCGATTAACCCGAACCCGATTGACCCGCAACCCGACTGACCCGCAACCCGATTAACCCGAACCCGATTAACCCGAACCTGACTAACCCGTAACCCGACCGACTCAACCCGAATTTCATATAATCCACTTGAATAATTATAAAAATATACAATACATAGTTTTTCAAAATAAAGTTTTTCATTCTAAACTTAAGTAAAATTATTTTTTTATTTCGTATAGGAAATTTAAAAAATATGAAACTCACTTGATATTACGTATTTTAAGAAAATTACAAAAATTGAAACATGAAGGTCACTTGAGATCATGACAATATTAATATAATATATAAATTAAAATTTTGGTTAATTTAACTATTGAATAAAATTATTAATTAAATATAAATAAAGTAAAGTAATGTATTTGGTAATTTGATGTTTTTAAATGAAGAGGGAAATTTTGGTGTATTCAAGTTTTTGGGAAGAGAAAGAAGAGGGAAATTTGGTTCTTTGAATTTTTTAGAAAAGAAACAAGTGGGAATTTTGGTGGTTTTGATATGTGGGAAGAGAAAGAAGTGGGAAAATTTGGTTCTTTTGATTATGAAAGAGAAATAAGGAGAGAAAATTTTGAGTTTTCAACTTTTTGTAGAATGAAAGAAGAGGGTAATTTGGTTCTTTCAATTTTATGGAAGAGAAAGAGGAGGGAAAATTGAGTTTTCTAATGTATGGAAGTAGAAAGGAGGGAAATTTTAGTATTTTTGTGAAAAGAAAGAAGGAAACAAATTTGGTGTTTTCAATTTTTTGGTTTTTCATAATTTTAGCTTTTGAAATATGAATCTTTAACTTTTATATGGAGGGCATGACTAGTTAAAATTATTCTTATATGCTTTGAAGGCTAACATATATATGTATATAATTGTTTATGAGCTAATAAATAAATTAACCATTAGTTACAACAATTTATACTAAACTTGATAAGTAATCTTTGACGGTTCGTTGTTTAGGATATAAAGTATATGGTTAGGGTATAGGGTATAAGGTACATATGGTTTATGGTGTATATGGTTAGGGTATAAGATATTGATGGTTTTGATGGTTCTAAGTTTTTTATTAACATATGTTCAATTGAAGTCATTTGAAATCTTTAACGGCAGGAGATCCCTTTTTAATTTATGTCTATGGTACGTGGTTAGGGTACAAGGTATGTGGTGTAAAATATAAGATATATGGTTAGGGTATAACAATTAGCAAATATCACTTTTTATCTATGTTTTGAAAATCAAAGTATGAATTTCACTTTTAATTAACTATACTAGCAAAATCACAACTCAAAGACATATGGTTAGGGTATAGGGTATAGGTTATGTGGTTAGTGTATAATGTATTGATGGTTTAGGTTGTACAATCAACAACATATACTAACTTAATATTGTTGATTGAGGGTAAGGCTAAGTGTATAGGATATATGCTATTGAGTAAGTTATGATTGAAGTAACAATAATTTTACTAAATTTGATAGCTAATCTTTAATAGTTCAATTTTTAGGATAATTCGAACAATTTTACAAATAACTCGTTTGGCAACAGTTTACTAAAGTTATTTGGGCAATGAGTTATTTCGAAATAACTCCTTTTATCACTATGATTTTGCCAAATACCACACACCAAATACCAGATTTGCATGGTTATACACTTATACTAAACGAGATACTTTAATCCAATTACTATTGAATTAATACTAAAATATCAAATAAACAATTAAGGTTGTCTTTTGGTTGCAAATATTGATATCACCATTACTATTAGCTATAATACTTTACCAATTATGATTAATTACATAACCGGGTTGTTTGGATGGGTGATTGTGTAATGAGTTATTTTTTGGTAAAAATAACTCACTTTCTAGTCATGTGGTATTTGAGTGGTATTTGTTGAAATTTGGTGCACAATTATGTTGTTTGGATGTACAAAAAGGTGAGTTATTATTTGTGTGGTATTTAGAAAGAAAAAAGTGTAAAAGACCCTAATGCCCCTAAATGATTGTGAGCCCATGTATATTTAATGGTAGATTTTGACTCCACAAAAGACCATTGCCCGCGGGAAACTATTCTTCCTCCTCCCTGCAAGTTTTTTCACAAAGTGTTCTTTAAGGGTCTTATAAAAAAAAGTGTTCTTTAAGGGCGTTGGTGATCTTCTCTGTCCTGCTTTCACGATTCACCCCGGCGATTCCCGTGTGAAGAGCAATGCAAGGTGTTCAAGGCGGCGACGTCGATCATGTAACTGTTGTTTAATCTTTGTTTAATTGGATTAACGGATTATGTAACTGAATCATCATATGTTGATTGTATGAAGAAAAACAAACAAGAAAGGCATAATTGCTTTTATCTGTTTCTTCATCCGCATGAGAAGTTGGTGAACATGATATATGTCAACCTGCATAAATCTAGAAATGACAAACCAGCATAAGTGAGTGTAAAACCAACATTATGTTACTGGATTTTCTTTGCATTCCACCTAATAAATACTTACAACATTGACTACTTCATTGGGTAATACTTACAAAAGGTAGTTTCACCTCTTTACAAAGGCGACTTATCATTCCAATTAGCCATTTACATCCGACTTAACCATTTAAACATGTGCACTTTACAAAAGCAGGTTGTCTTCCGTTTGCAAAGTCTGTCATTTAGAGTGCTTCTAAATGACAGATACAAAATACATCTTTGCAAACTAGACAACACATGATAACTTGATAAGATCCTAATCCTACCCAAGATACTATTATATACATTAGCATCTACAGTGGTGGGAGACTGAGCACAAGGGTTAGCCGGTCCTCGTCATCCATCTCATAGAAGCTCTTCAAGTCTGACGAATTTGCATTCAGATGCCTAAATCCCATCACCCTTTGAACTCTGGTTAGACCCTCTAGTTTGTCCAAATTTGCCCTCAGCTCCTTTCGCATATTATCATGTGCTTCGCTCTCGCCCATCGCTTTAGCGATTGTGTCCATGGATTGTTGGATGAGTGGCCTTAGTAACTGCATCTCACTCGCAAGTTCAGCTCCCCCGTCCTGACTTTTCTTCTTCTTCTTCTCAATCTGTCCACCAATAGTGGTTTTTGCTGCACGCTTGTTCTTGTTCTTGTTCAGATTCTTATCTTCTACCCCTTGATTTATTAAATCATACATTTCTTGTTCTGCTGCAGAAGTGCCTAGCTCGTCTAGAGGAATTGGATGGCCTTCATCGTCCTCCGAGCCACTGTCTTCACCTTCGGTTATGATCTCCGGGTCATTGCCTGCAAGTTTTCAGCCCATTCATGCATAATCAGTTAACATCTATTACACAAACCATAACCTAAGCTTGGAAGGTCTGTAGGAACCAACATCGCTTTAACAGACCTGAAAACCCGGAGAGTCCGGTGGCACGACCATTGGCAAACACCGGTGCAAGGTCAAAGAAATGAGGAAATGATGCGTCTCTGTAAGTCTTACATGTTGGGTTTTGCTGGAAACATCAACTTACATTGAATTCATATTTATGCATAATAAATAACTACACCAACCATTAATGCACAGTGAAAAAACGTGCTGCCAGCTACAGATGCAACTACTACACCCACAATAAATGTTTGGATCTTACATTACTGCCAACTACCATTGCAACTCCACCAGCCCTTTTTGCTTCGTGTAAAGATCAAAGTAGGAAAAGTAACATACCTCTAGAAACACATCCCATACCGCATTATCAGCACTAACACATTCCTTCTGCACATCCCAGCCAAACCCACTTTGATTGCGCATCAATACGGTTGAGTGATACCAGTGCTTTAGTTTCTTGTACCTGTTTTGAATGGTCGGTTTTGATTTAAGACCACAGTCGGGCACTTTCTTCTCCATCATCCGTTGGATCTCACGGAACACACCATTCTTGCAGTTTCCATTGGTGATCAGCCCTCTCTCTGTTAGATCCAACAAGCACTCAACGAACGGAGTGTCATGTGCAGCATTCCAAAAGTTGTACTCGGTTTTGACAGCTTCACCAACTGGAACCTTCTTTCTCCTCCCCATGACTGAAAATACATGGCAACAACCAGATTCATACAAGAACAGTAGTGGAATAATTTATGCAGCCTATTGGAAATACAAGATAACAAATATTGCAAACCAGATTCATAAAATTAAACCAATTAAGATATGTTCCTTACATCACAAACTGAAAATATTATACAGGAAGCTACTTCTAAGCATAACAGGTGCCTAAGCATTGACCAAAACAACTACAACCACTATTAATTAGGGTTGGAATATATATTCTTCTACATGGAAGTTTCCTTGCTTCAAAAACTAAAAAATTTACACAATAAGCTTCTTCCAAGCATAACAGTTGCCTAAGCACTAACCAAACAACTACAACCACCACTAATTAGGATTGGACTATCTATTTTCCCACATGGAAGTTGCCTTGTCATTGCGGAATTGAGTCCATGTAGCGCATGGGTGCATGCTGGTTCCATTAATGGTTTCCACCTCAGTTGGAGGCTGTTGTTCGGGCTCTTTGTCTCTATAGGTCCTCTCAATCTCGTCTACACCATGTTCCTTCTTGATAAAGTTGTGAATAATGCAGCAAGCTATTACTATTCGAGTGACCTCTTTAGGAGAAAACCATGTAGCATTTCTCAAAATAGCAAATCTCATCTTCAGAATGCCAAAAATGCGCTCAATAACATTCCGAGCAGATGCATGTTTCATGTTATAGTACTCCTCGGCAGTTTCAGGTTGCCTAGCACCCCATTCTTTAAGATGGTATCTTTGACCCCGATATGGGGTCAAAAACCCAGGGCTGTTGGCATACCCAGCATCACAGAGGTAATAATTTCCTTCATTGAAAGTATAGGTCTTTGGTTAGGGATTTTAATGTTGCCTAAGTAATTCTGACTTTTACAAAATTGCATGATGAATGTTGTACCTTCAGGCACAATAAGCCCATTTGGTCTAGTGAGAGCATCCCGGAGGACCCTACCGTCGTGGGCACTGCCCTCCCAACCAGCAAGAACATATATGAATTCCAGGTTGGGAGTGCAGACACCTAAGACATTCATGGTGAGCTCGCCCTTCCTATCTCGATATCTAGGTTTGTCCTCCGTCAAAGGCTGGACATCAATATGAGTTCCATCTAGAGCTCCTAAACACTTCTACTAACATAAAAGAAATGTGTTAAGGAAAAAAGTCAAAACATATTATATGAATTGAAAATTTTGATTACAAAGGATGAATTTTAACCTTAAAATGCTTCCACCTACTGTTGGTTTCATTTTCAGGGATAGGAACCGGCTTCTTCATGAACTGATTGTTAAGTCTAATCACGGCCTTCAACACACGGTGAATTGACCGATGTATAGTCTCGCCTGATCGTCGCAAATTGACTTGCAACGTCCTATTCTTCTCATTATGTGAAATAGTTCGAAGGAAGACATAAACCATCTCATCAACGTCTACGTTCCTAGTTTTCTTCAACCCCCCTTGCATGGTAAGAACCTCACAAAACCTTCTAAATAAAGTACGATTCATCCGGATTTGGCCAAAACAATAGGTGTCACTTAATCTGGTTGTATTTCTGAGGTGCCTTTGCCTATCATAGTGCCTGACCGAGTAGGTGTCTAAGGGTTGCCTAGCAAGTCTTCGATTAGAGTATCGTTTATCTAATATTTTAGCCAATTCCATTCCTAGACATACATAAATCATAATCAGATTCATGAAGGAGCCAATTGCAGCAACAACTTGGCGCCTACGAGTTGGATTCAATGTTGACAAACGTGACATCCTTTGCAAGACAAGAAAAATGAATGATCAGTTCAGTTTACATACCACTGGTTAAATTATTTGTCAAGGTTAACTGACTACTACCCTTGTAAAGTATTACCAACTGCTACTACCCTACTAACACACCACTAAACCAACAACATGCTTAGGGGATTGCAAACTCCTAGATATCTACACAAACAAAAAAAGTAGCATATATAAACAACGAATGGTAATCAACTTCTGCTTCCTCCATCTTTATATAATAAACAAGTTATACCCAGAACAAAAACAGGATAAAAAGCACAAAAACCCTTTTTCGTTGAAAATAACATGAACCTTCGGTGATTACCCATGAGACTTTTACTGGACAACATCCAACCAAATAATACAACCAATTAACAGAGAAATAAAAGTTAGGTAGCATGTATTACCAGCAGAAGCTCAAACAAGCATAGAGGAATCAACGATTGCAGGCGAGATTGGAATAAAACCCTAATAAACAAATCAATGACGTCGGGATAGAGACGATGACTCACAAACCTCACAAGTTGTTGTAACTTCGATAGAGATAGCCGCTTCGTTTGACTACCAAGCAGACGACGCTGGAGATCGTCGATTCGTCCCGTTCGCGAGCTGCAAAGCTATTGTAGCAGCAAAATGAAAAAGGTTCTGAGAAGAAAGAGAACGCAGTAGAAGGAATAAAGGGCTTGGGATTGTAGCAGCAAAATGAAAAAGGTTATGAGAAGAAAGAGAAGAAAGAGAACGCAGCAGAAGGAATAAAGGGCTTGGTCTCGATATCTGGTCGTGGGGTCAGGGACACGTTGGGGATAAAAAAAGTGCCAAAACGAGTTATTGTCAAATAACTGCCCCCCCACCAGGTATTCTCTTTACCGCGTTTTTGCGGTATTCTGAATTAACTCACTAAATAATAACCCAGCCCACATCATTTCAGCCAACCAAGTTATTTTAGCCCAAATTACTCAAAATGAGTTATTTGAGCACAAATAACTCAATACAATCACCCATCCAAACAACCCCAACAAGTTTGCAAGTCATACAAATTGATTTAACATTTTGACTAATTTTTTTCAAAAAAATAAAGTATATATATACGAGGTAGAAATAAATTGGTTAAAAAGTTGAGAAAATATTTTAAATTAGTGTAATAAAATGTGTAAGTTGGTAATGAGTAATGAGTTAAGTTACTTTATGCGCTGGCCCGAACAACCCGAAACCCGATCCGCCCGCAACCCGCCCGACCCAAAACCTGATGAACCCGCAACCCGATTGAACCCGAACCCGATGAACCCGCAACCCGACTAACCCGTAACCCGTTTGAACCCGAACCCGATGAACCCGCAACCCGATGAACCCGCAACCCGACTAACCCGCAACCCGTTTGAACCCGAACCCGATTGAACACAGCCCGAACCCGCCCGATTGACACCTATAGTCGCGGCGTGGTTTGGAAAATTAGGGATGTGAAGAGAGAGAAGGTGAAAGTGAAAAGGGAGGGATGGGTGGAGACTTAACAATTCCTTTTTATTTTTTATTTTATTTTTTAAAATTAATCCAGCGTGGAATTGTCAGGGGAGAAACTCGCCAACTCAGCCTTTTCGTTTGTCTAGTAAGCCTATTAGCTAACACAATTGAAGAATTGGATGAAAGTGGTTATAAGTGGTATTTCTCCAAAGTTGGATATAATTGGCAAAAACGCGAAAATTTTGGCTATACAAGTGTATTTTGCCATATTTTTGTTATGTGAATACTTCTATGGACTGTAAGATAATTGTATTAGTTGCATGTATTTCTGTAAGGATTAACTATAACTATGTGTTTATTGTAATATTTTATTGGCAAAATACACTTGTGTAGCCAAAACTTTGACGGTTTAGCCAAATATAGCCACTTTTGGTGAAATACCAAAAATAGCCACTTCCGTCCAATTCTTTGACGGTGTGAGTTAACGGACTGACTGGACTAACAACAACAGTTGACGTGACATATTTTATTAAAATAAAATATTAGGCGGAAATAATCAAAATTCTATCCTTTTATTTTAATCAAATTAAATAAAAAAAATCATAAAAACAATAAAACCTTCACCACCACCGCGGCACCGCCTGTTTAACATCTACCCTCAACAGAAATTCCTTAGAAGCAAAAAAAAAATGCCATCTCTTCTCCTGCGAGACATAGTGGGTAGCGGAGTGGTGGCACGGACGAGCATCTCCCAACCCTAGAAATAAAAAAACCCCATCTCTTCTCCTCCTGTTCACCTTCTACCCTCGTAGTTAAAGCTGCTAGTTCTGGTTTGAGAGAATTCAAAACTGAACAAGAGGATCTGTCGAACGGGATCGCGGCGGCTGGGGAAGAGGAAGAAGGAGAAGCTCGAGAGCCGGGAAGACCAGGAGGCGCTCAATCATGTTGTTGAGGCAGAGCAGCAAGCACCAGACTTCCTCTTTGAAAAATCACAGATCCATAAATTGAAACCGTAATGCCGTTATCGATCTATCGCGTGCTCCAACAACGGTATTGGCTCCACGATTTCTTCAATCTGCTCTCCATCGTTGGCTTTTTGGACGCGAACAAAGATAGAGCAAAGAGGAACAAAGAGGGTTCGAGTAACCCCCAGGTCGATTTCTTACGATGACTGGGGCTGTTCTAGATCTGTGAAACTGGAAGCGGCTAGCGGCGACATCGGAAGGCGTTAGAGGAAGGTGATTCGTCGGAGGCGACGCGTACGTAGGGGCGACGGTGGGGAAGCAATTAGCGGCGGCGGAAAGCAGAAGAGGAAGGTGTTTCATCGGAGTCGACGGCGTCTCTAGCGTCTCTTGGCTACCCAGAGATCCCATCTTGTATGCTTAGTTTTGCTCGTTTACCCATAAATCCCTTCTTCCCCCATTGCTTCGACGAGAAATTTGAGACTCCCGAGACTCGACGAGCGCCAGATTTTATTCAATCGGGGGGAGAGATGCTTGATGGCGGCGAGGATCGACTGATGGCGGCGAGGATTTGGGATAGAGTAGAGTCTTCTTCTCTATTTCTTCACTCGACCATCTCCATCTCTGGTGAGAAATGAAGAGAAAGGGTCTTGGATTTCAGATTTTTGGTAAACGACAATAATGGTGCACGGTGAGCACCGGCGCGATTTTTATTATTGTATTTCTGGTAAACGACAGTAATGAAGGGAAGAATTAATTATTGTATTATTATGATTTTTTTATTTGTGATTTTTTATTTAATTTTAAAATTAAAGACCTGCGCCGGCCACAGTTCGTCTTTGCTTCCTTTCTTCTGCATCCTCTGATGGCTACCTCCGAGCGACTGCCCACGGGTGAGGCTCAAGGTGTTCCGATGAAGCCCTGGCGGATTTGTTTGGCATCTCCGAGGCCAATCGACTCACCTACATCAAACCAGATATCTACAAAGGAGGTCTCCGAATGCCTCAAATTGTATGCGAGGAAGGCTCCATTCGTTGGAAACACAGCCTAGTGGGGCAATTTTTGCATCCGATGCCAGAGCTGCCGATCCTTCGTCGGTGGGCGAACAGAATCTGGGGGCGCGATGGTTTTGTTCGGGTCTCTTTGCTGGGCGATAGTCTCTTATTAATACAATTACCGTCGCAGGCAACGTGTGATTGGATACTGGAAAGTGGTCCTTGGTTCTACCTGGATAATCTTCTCTATCTGCGTCCTTGGGCACTAGGGATCGATGTTGAGGATATGGGGCACAAGGCTCTCCCGATTTGGGTGAGATTCTCTAATCTTCCGCTTGAATATGTCAACTATCAGGGGCTTAGCAGAGCAGCTAGCTGGCTAGGGGTTCCGCTGGGTGTTGATCAGACCACTCGGTTGGGGGGGAGGCTCGGGTATGCTAAGATCTTGTGGAACTGAGGGCTGATGGTGAGTTTCCAGATCATGTGACTATATGGCAGGATGATGAAACTTCTGTCAAGGTGGGTGTGAGCTATGCTCATCTTCCGCCGGTGTGCAAGGCGTGTGGTCTTTTTGGAGTGTGTGATTGCCATAAGCAGGTCTGGGTTCGGAAGGAAATGGAGACTGGGCAGAATAGGGATGTTATACAGGTGAATCAGAGTGATATACAGGTGGATCAGGGTGGTAATAGATTAAACAAGGGAAAGGAGGTGGCAGTGTGTCCCCTAGTTGCTACTGAAGTTCCTCAAGGATCGGGGGGGTTTTTGATTGGGACCAATGTGGTGGGATTTTGTGAGAGCTGGGCTAGGGCTTCTAAGACAGCTACTTCACACTTGCAGGGGGTTAACCTTGAGAAATGCTTTGCTGCGGTGGAGTGTACTTCTCCAGGATTGCCCTCTAAGGCTGAATTCCAGCAGGTTGTTAATGGAGCCAAGCCTCGCATTTGGTCACCCCATCCCAGCCCAACAAGTGTGCTTCAGGTATCACATTCTTATGACTTATTAAGAAACTTGAAAGAGGGTGAGGTAGTTACTTTGCAAGCAGCGCCCAGGAAAGGTGGAAAGAAGGGAGGGCCTTTGCCCTCTTCTCCCAAATGATTTTCCTGTTCCAGAATGTTAGAGGGTTTAACAAACCCTCTAAGCGTAGGGACTTGTTTTCAGTCCTTAGGCAAAATAAAGTAGATGTAGTTGCTGTACTAGAAACCAGAGTGAAGAAGGACAAAGCGGTTGAGATTTCTGAGGGGTTTTGTCCTGGGTGGAAGAGGCATTTGAACTATGTAGATAGTGGTTTGGGGCGTGTGTGGTTATTTTGGAATCCTGACAGTATAGAATTGACTGTTCTGATCCCTAACAAGAATTTTGTCCATTGTTTAGTGAAGTTGGTAGAAGGAGATATTTGTTTTTTCACTACATATATGGTTCTAATGATGAAGCAGCAAGAAGAGTTACATATGCTGAGATGACTAGGATTAAAGTTTGTAGTCATCCATGGATAGTTGGGGGTGATTTTAACGCAATTTTAAAGCCTGAGGAGGTTTCTAAACGGTGTGCTCATACCAGTTGTATGGGAGATTTTGGAAATTGGGTGGATTCTATGGAACTGGTGGATCACAGAGTGGTAGGGCCTCAATTCACTTGGACCAATAATCAAATTGGTAGCCCTCTAGCAAAGAGATTGGATCGTGCATTGGTGAATGAAAAGTGGTTTGATATGTTCCCAGACTGTCGAATTGATGTGCTAGCTGTTCATTTTTCAGATCACTGTGGAATCTTAGTGACATCGAAGCCAACTCAGAAAACCCTCCCTAAACCTTTTAAATACTTTGATTTTTGGGCGGATAGCCCTGAGTTTTTGCCCCTGGTTAGCAAAGCTTGGGATTCATTAGTTGATGATCACCCCCTGCAACGTGTTAGAATAAAGCTTACAGCTGTCAAGAAGGTTTTGAAGCAGCTAAATAAAGAGAAGTTTGGGGATGTCTGTTTAAAGGTGAAGGAGTCAGAGAGGGCACTAATTAGTGCAAAGGCAGTTGCATTTGATTCACCATCTGAGGAATCATTCACTTTGATTTCAGAGTTACAGGTTCAGCTGGAGGAATTCAAGAAAGCTAAGGAATGCCTTTATAAACAGAAGTCGAGAGTAAATGTATTAGAGGTGGGGGATAAAAGTACAAGATATTTCCATCAAGCAGTAAAAATCCATACGGAAAAGAGAGCAATCCGCAAACTTGTCACTGCTACTGGGGAGGAAATCACAGACATTGGGAAAATAGCAGATGAGACTGTTTCTTTCTATAAGGGTCTGTTTGGTGTGAGTGATCAAAATGTTCTTCCTGATAGAAGTTGCCTGGAGTCATTAGTTCACAAAAGGCTGGGTATGCAGGAGGCCTCTCTTCTTACTGCTTCTATCACTGAAGAGGAGATTCAGACTGTGGTGCTCCATATGAATCCATACAAGGCCCCTGGCACTGATGGATTTTCAGCAGGCTTTTATAAAAAAGCTTGGCCAATCATTCGTGTTGATGTTATTGCGGGGGTTAGGGACTTCTTCTCCTCTGGGCGATTACCAGGTAGTGTTAATGCCACTGCTGTTTCTCTTCTTCCCAAAATACCTTCTGCCTGTGCTCTCAAAGACTATAGGCCAATTTCTTGCATTAATATTCTTTATAAGATTATTGCAAAGATACTAGCTAATCGCCTAAAGAAAGTACTGCCTAGGGTAATCAGTGGTAATCAATAAGCCTTTATTGAAGGGAGGAGGATAGTAGATAACATTTTAATGGCTCAAGAGCTTGTTAGTGGGTATCACAGGAAACACTTATCTTCTCGTTGTGCTATCAAAGTGGATCTTATGAAGGCTTTTGATTCAGTTAATTGGGAATATCTGTTTATGATTATGGAAGTTATGGGATTTCCAGCTGGGTTTATTAATTGGATAAAGTTGACTGTAAAAACTGCTAGATTCAGTATTTGCATTAATGGGGGGCTATGTGGCTATTTTGGTGCACAAAAAGGTGTTAGGCAGGGTGATCCTCTTTCACCCTACCTTTTCACCATAGCTATGGAAGGCCTCTCGTTGCTTTTAAATGAATCTGCAGATATAGGGAGGCTTCCTTACCATCCACAGTGCAAAAAAGTGAAGCTAACTCATCTGAGTTTTGCTGATGATCTTTTGATATTTACAGAGGGGTCAGGGACTGCAATTTCCAAAGTGCAGGAGGTTCTTTCTGAATTTTATACTATGTCGGGTCTGAAGTGTAACCCTGCCAAATGTGAAGTGTATTTTGGGGGTATGTTAGTGTTGTTCAAGAGCAGGGCCACCCAAATGACTGGTTTTCAAGAGGGGGCACTTCCAGTGAGGTACGTGGGGCTCCCACTGATTTCAGGTAAGCTATCTTCTGTGGAATGTGAGAAGTTGGTAGCAAAGATTACTCAAAAAATAAAATCCTGGAGAGCTAAAAGGCTTAGTTATGCTGGTAGGCTTCAATTAGTCACTTCTGTGTTGATGGGAGTCTTGCAATATTGGATGCAAGTCTTTTTACTTCCAAAACAGGTTTTGAAACAGGTTCAAAAAATATGTTCTCATTTCTTGTGGCATGGTGAGGGGGAGGGCAGGGCCAAGATTGGCTGGGACAGAATGGCTCGACCTAGGAAAGAAGGTGGCTTGGGTATCAAGGAACTCTACTCCTGGAATCAAGCCTGCACTGCTCGTATGTTATGGCTGCTTCTAATGCAGAGTGGGACTATATGGGTGGCATGGATCATGAACTACAAGGTTAAGCAGGGTAGCATCTGGACAATCAGGTCTGGTTCTAGTGGCTCCTGGGCCTGGCGCAGGATCCTGAAAACTAGAAGTGTTCTGCAGCAGCATTTCTCTGTGCAGGGGGCAACAGTACTTTGGAATCAAGTCCCTATGCCCAGGTTTCGATTAAGTGCAGTTTGGGAGGTGATCAGACCTAAGTGGCCTGTAGTGGAATGGCACAAACTTGTCTGGGGGCATGGATTTGTTCCTAGAAATAGCTTTCTTGTTTGGACAATTCTGCTACTGTGGAAGTTGCTTGTACTTTATGCAGGAAAAAACATGGTGCTATTGCAGGGATGATATGGTGTTTTCTGGTGGCATCCATCTGGAAGGAGAGGTGCAGGCAGAAGTATGGGGGGCTCTCTCGTTCCGTGGCTGATTTGCAGGGGGCGATTAAAAATGATCTGCTAATTATTGGAGCAAGCAGAGGCATTCTTGAAGAGCTGGCAAGTTTTGGTGTCTTGTGAGGGTCCTGTTGAACCCATTTGCTGGTGTCTTGTGTTTTGTAGGAGTAGTTGTGGTTTGTGTAGCTATAGTGGAATGCTGGGACCTTTTGTCTCTTTGGGTAATGTTGATTTACCCCTTTCGTTGTAATTGGTTCTCCTAGCTTCTTGCCAGTTTTGCTTAATGGGATGAGGAAACTGATTCAACGAAAAAAAAAAAATAATTAAAATATGACATGACATCCATGTGGCAAGTGTTGTTGAGTTGTCGATGATGTGTCCGCTGAGTTGGCAGCCAAATAAGCGTTCCGTTAGTTTAACTAACGGTGTCACTGACGCCGCTAAAATATGTAACGGAAATGGCTATATTTGTCATGAAACTTTCAAAATTCTGGCTATATTTGGTATTTCGCCAAAAGTGGCTATTATTGTCATAAACGTGAAAGTTTTGACTACACAGATGAATTTTGCCTATTTTATTCATCATATAAATTGTGAATTGATGCATTAACCGAAATTTTTTATCACTTAATGATAATTTAATGTTATATTGGTTAATCTGGTTAACCAATTAACCAAATTGATTAAACTCTAGTTTGTTTAATTTGGTTGTTATATTAGTTTGGGCGGTTTGGTTATGATATTGTATTTCATGGTCAATAGAGTTTTAGCTTGTTTGGTTTGGTAATTACCATGGTAACCATTTGAACACCTCTACTGATAACACAGGCTCTGTTCCATAACTCAAAGTCCCTGATCCCCAAATCTTCCTCAGTTTTGAGAAGGAAAACATACTTCCAAGCAACAAGAGCTCTCGACCATGATCCACTATCGCTCACTTCCCACAAAAACTTATTACAAATAGCTTCAATCTCGTGGAGAACCCCTGGAGGAAGGAGACATATAACAGAGGAGATCAACTGCATCCGACCATCATAGCTTAATAATAAATTCTTCCATCCCCAGACTCTAGCCGTAATTTTCTCCACTAACAAAGCACAATCAGCCTTCGAGAGTTTCGGTGTGAGAAGGGGCACCCACAAGTACTTGATTGGAAAAGAACTTAGAGGAAATCCAGTTCTATATGCAATAAGCTGCTTATTCATTTATGCAATAGCGCCAAGAAAATCTGGATTTTATGCGAATTAAAGGTCTGAAAGATAGTAAAACTTCGAGAGAATATGCTTGATTCTCTCCGCAACCTCTTCAAATCCATTGGAGAATACTAGAAGATCATCGACGAAGCACAAATGTGTAATGTTAAGCGATTTTCACCTAGGGTGATAAGGTAGATGCCATGAAGATACTTCTCTTTGCAGTAAACAAGAGAAAACCTCCATAGCGATGGTAAAGAGATAAGGGACAGAGGGTCCCCTTCTCTCCGCCCCTTACCCTAGCAAAATAACCAAAAAGACCTCCATTCATGCACACTAAACATAGGAGACGAGACACAAACTTGCACCAGATTGGCATCCCCGTAGCTCTCATGACTTTAAACATAACCCCCAGTCTACCAAATCAAAAGCCTTCATTAAATCGATCTCGACCACACATATAGAAGAGACATATGTTTTATTATAGTCTTTCACTAATTCTGAAGTCATTAAAATGTTATCGCCTATGAGCCTACCCTTTACAAAAGTCGACTGAGACTTACTAATAAGCTTTGGAAGAACTTTAGCTAATCTATTAGCAAGTATTTTAGTGATGCTCTTCTATAGAACATTGTAGCACGAGTTCGGCCTAAAGTTCTGACTCGCTTGTACTGTCACACTAGAAAGTGGCCAAGTGTAACCACCTACTAATGCGTAGTATATTGGCTTGAGTTTAAATGTCAACCCGGGTCCTAGGTGTGATGACTGCTCCGCGAGACTCTTATTATTTAGCGGTTCAACTGTATTGAAGTTCCAACTAAACTAGCAAACAAAAGCAGTAAATGTTGTGTTCCAAGTTTGAGAAAGGTCACCCAGATATGGTTCCCCCTAGACTGCAGTTAAGCCAAGTTGTAATTCACCCAGTCCAGTTTCAATGATAATTATACTGCGGACGGATCTTAGACAGTCTGAAGTCTTGACTAAAGGTCTCCAGACCCTCTCAATCTGAATCCCCAGCGGGCGACTAACCTCCACCGGAGTAAACAAACTGAGGCTCTAACGTGCCAAACCTCCTCTACTGAAGTAAATCCAGTACAAAAATAGTGAACCGACTCCTTGACTAAAGTCGTCAATTCACTACCTTCAATTAAGGGTGCTCTATCAACCTAGGTGGATATTCTCTTTCTAGGTCAAAGCAGAAACTACAGGAATTTGATCAGGATTCATGCAATTCAGAAAATCATGCCTCAATTGAATATAATCGGTATCAAAGAACTTGTACTTGGGTTCATACAACCAGACCTAACATACAAATTTAGGATTCTTCATACCCAGGTGAGTGAGAGAGTTTACTCCATAGAGAGAGAAGAGAAATCTGCTTCAGATGCGGAAATCATTCTCTGAAGGATGAAAATCTACTTCTGGTAATCAATCTGCACTTCTTCAAGCTTCCACTGAGTTCCAATGGTGTTGAAGACCAATTTAGGGTGCTTGGAAGTTCTGTTCGTCGCTCTCTCTAGGTTTTGTGCTTTTTTCTCTAAAAATCGGATCCCCTTCAAAAGAGGCTTTCTTTCTCTTCAAAAGAGGCAGATCGCGATACCCGGCCTCAATACCCGATCAGGTATTTCAAGTGACCGGCCGGGTATTTTGAAACGCAGCGCAGTGGAGAAAAGGGAATACCCGATCGAGGTTCAGAATACCCGATCGGGTATTTATGCCTTCTGGCTGGGTCCCCTTATGATCTCCTGGCCTCCAAAACAACTTTCCCCGATCCTTCCTTCTCGTTTACCCGGTTGGGTATTTCGGGCCCTGACCGAGTATTGCTCATGAGCAAGCAACACACATAATCATAAGATAAATCTGAAGATACAAGTTCGTTTGTATCATAAATGTTTTCGCACGAAAAATATAGATACAAGTTGAATTTGTACCATAATATCACACGTACAAATTCAATTTATTCCATAAGATTTTTTTTGTCCAAAAAAGTATAAGTATCAGGTAGATTTATACTATAACATTACAGTATAAATTCAATTTATAGAAAGAACCGGTAATTTTTTTTGTAAAATACATTTATTTACAATATCTGGCAATTTTCTAGCACAAGCATAACAACTAACTTTATAACTAATAAAGTACCTACATTTTTAATTTTCTATAATACCCTCTTAATCTCACTTTCATATTGTGTTTTTAGTTTTTACCCCATCTAATCACATCAGATTCCCCTAGTAAAAGAAAATCACTTTACATCAGATTCTAGGGTCTCACTTGCTAGTTGCCAAAAGGTAATTTTTATATGGGAACACACCTATGAATAAGATACAAAGAGAAAGACATCTGCCCCCATTACTCAATAGTATTTACTGTCGAGTTTCAAAAAAAAAAAAAAAGGTATTTACTGTCATTACTGAATTGGTAGGTAAGGGGAACAAAGAAGAAACAAATAATTAGTTGGAAATGTAATAAATTCATACCTGAAAAAAACAAATAATTCATTTCCGGGATACGATATGGCTTTTCCTATTTCCTAATCATTTCGTATTATTATTTTTCCATCGCCCGTCTCCTTTGCTTTGCTCCTCTTCCCTTCTCTCATCACTTCCTTGTTCACCCCAACCAGCTCCTCTCTCTCTCTCTCTTCTATATTATATTAACAAAATATTTTAAAAACAGAAAAAAAGGGAATCCACTTCGTGTTCCTCTCTGTGTTTTGGAGCTCAATTCGGTCTCTCTTTTGTTCTCTCCTGCAAAATCTTATTTTGGCGAAAGAAAATACAGGGAATGGAAGAAAAATCCATCGTCCTTGTCTAGGGTTTTTTTCGATTCGATCTTCTGTCTGCTTTCTTTGATTCATCCTCCTCGCTATCAATATCCAGTCCCTTCCCTTCCCTTCTCGTCGTCTTCTTCTTCTGAGTGAATCGCTGAAGAGAGGACGAACGGCTACTCTGGCTGCTTTTTTATTATCCCTGATGGATGAGAGCTTGCTCTGCTAACTTCCAGGTATGTCGGTGGTTTCTGCCCTGGGAGGTGTTATACAGCTTCTTGCATGGTGTCATAGATTGTGGTTTATGATTCCAGGATCAATTTTGCAGTTAGCCGATGTGAGAATTATGGACTGAGACACCGAGACTTTACTAGTGGATTGGTTCATTGGGCGTTTTTCATTTTGCTGCCCTTTCTTTATTGGAAAATTGAGCCTGATCTTGCTGTTATTGCGTATGTTGAACTTGGGAGGTGAACTAGGTAGATGTCAGAGTTGGTGTCTTTTTATGGAATAAATGCAGCTTTAGTTTGTATAACGAGCAATCTGGTATCTTGGTTGATATTTTTCATGGGGTTCCTAGTGTTGAGGGAGTGTGGGATCAGAATAGGTTGCTGAGTGATACTTGCTTGAGAGGTGGGAGAATTTAGAGGAAGTGAGGAACCTGTGGCTGTGATTTTTACCTTCTGAATGTTGGGAGGCAGGTTTATATGCTTCTTTTGGCTACTTTCTAGCACGTCCTGAATTAGTAAGTTTTCGGACGAAACCTATTCACTTACATTCTGGTTGACGAGGGATTCTTTTGCAATACTGTAGGCAGTCGGTTTCATATCAAGCATCATCTACAAGGTTTATTTTTCTTACGCATCGGAAGTTTCTTTATTGGGAATTGGAGCTTTTGAACGTATGTGCGGTAGCAGATTGCTGAATATAATGGAGCACGGTTAGTACTTGGTACGAGGTACTTTCTCAGAGGTAGTTTGAGGCTCTATATTTGGCTTTATGTCAATAGCTGATTGTATGGCGATATTGTGTCTTTCATGAAGCTGTTCATTTGTGAGGTTAACTTTTCCGCAATTTCATTTATGCTTGCTCGTTCAGTTTTTTTTGCTGGTTGCATGAGTGGTATATATTTACTGGGGGACTCTGATTGGAGATGTTGCAGCGCTTATTTTTGCATATGACCTTCAACTTGTTTATCTGATTACCTTACTCTATCATGTTGTATAAGATGGTTGCCCTCTGATCAGTCTTTGTTAATGTCATGCTTTGAAAGTGAAGATAGTGGCGTAGATGGTTCAGCAGGAATGCTATGGGAATGGGATTCTATCAGTAAAATAAGATGTTATTGGCAATGTTGGAAAATGCTATGTTTATTGTTTCTACCATGCCCATGCCTCGTCTCTAAATTTACAAGTATGAAACTGATTTCATCCTGATTGGTATTGGTTCATCTGATTATCTCTCCAGGATCTTTGATAAATTTATATTGGGAGAAAGGTACTGCAGTTGGTGCTAACTGTTGGACGGGACAGCATATTTTCAGCCATGCCTTCTCTCCAGCTATTAAAATTTACGGAGCATGGCCGAGACCTTCTGGCTTCCAGAAGGTATTTTACTCTGATGCTTTTATTTAGTTCTCTCTGCCTGCCTCCCCGGGAAACCTGGAATATGTCTTTCACTAATGATTCTTGCCAAATTGTCATGTGCTTGCTTCGTGTGGGAAGTACATTGGCATTCATATTTGCTTTCTTCATCTTATCATCCATTACAAGGTACTGATTGAAGAGGGAACTTAAAGGACTCAATGCATAACAAATTAACTCAGGGGTCGTTTGATGAGGAATTCTAACGGATCAATTTGACCCAATTGTTTTGTTTTGAGACAATCTGGCCAAATTGATCCATTTGGCAGCACAAAATTTAGATGAAGCAATTCTGTCCGGGGAAGTACAAATTGACTCGTTTTGAGGCAATTACAATTGTCTGGGGCGGGGCCAGACAATTCAAATTGACTCGTTTTAAGTGACTCATTTTGTAAAATGAGGCAATTGGCCATATTGTCTCATTTTTCAATTGATCAATCCAAACGACCCCTGATTTTCTCCTTTTGGCCACTTTGGATAAGCTTGGCTTGTTTAGGGAGGTAGATTGGCATGGCCCCTGCAATTGAATTCATTTTCTCGGTTTAAACTTTGATTCAGGGGTTCAATTTTGGTTGCTTTAACTTAAGTTCAACTGCATTTCAAGTTAGCATATGCTACTTGGATTAGGCTTTTGAAATTGTCGTTGATTTTTTTTGGTGATGTTCAAAATTAAAAGAAAGCATCTTCCCTATTGATACAGTGCTCCTTGAGATAGGGAAATAATTTGGGATCCTGTGTGACCGGAATGAGTTGAAGTTCACTAGATTTTGCAGGTTTTGTTCGTAACATACTTGATGCTAGGTTTGAGATGTTTTAGACGTGTTTGGTTGTAAAATGCTGCCCATAGAGTGTTAATACGAAAGCTCAGTTCTTGGCTTTTGGGGGTGCTTGTAGATTCAAAAGCTAAAACAAACACACTCGTGTGTTTGACCAATCCAAGGACCCCTGACACAAAAAAATTATGGGTTGGAAGATGTTTCCTGTTATAGGCGAGAAAGGAGAAATGACAGCAAAGTTGCCTCTCTGGAGACAACACCCTCCCCTTTCACTTTTAGGGTTTAGATGAATCTTGCCACTGGTTATTTATTTTTTTGCTCATCTTCCTTGAGCTTCTAATGCTTGCAAGTTCATCAATTTTGATCCTTTCCTTTCGGTCTCATTCGTGTCCATACAGGAAATCTCTGTTGTTTGCTGCTGGTATCTTGGTTGCTGGTGGAACTACTGCATATTTGCAGTCTTGTTCGAGGGTTAAAAAGTCCGATTCATTTGGTAATTACAATGGGCTCAATGATGTTAAAGAAAATTCAGATAAGCTGCTTACAAAAGTCAATAATGCCAAGACGACCACGAAGCAAGGAGGTTTTAAATCGCTTAAAGTTCTAGCTGCTGTCCTTCTGTCTGAGATGGGGAAAGTGGGAACAGCAGACCTCTTGGCTATGATAGCCATTGCAGTAAGTCCTTTCTGTGCATGTTTGCTTTGTTTGTTTCCGTTTGTGTTTCTTTCAAAGGTTTCCTTATTTCTTAGTTGTTCTGGTTTTGTTTATCATGTATAAACATGTTAGGTGTGAAGACTTATTTGTTTTGGGCAGCCACATATTTTCTTAAAGTAGTTGACGAAGAACTTTCTTTTCCTTTTCCTTTCCTCTTCTATCCTTGATTGCAGTTCCATATATTCTCTTTAAGCACAATAGTTTATCATTATCACATGTGCTATTCCTGCATTTTACTTCTTGAAATTGTGGGATCCATGTTTTCATAACCTCACTTGGGTTTCCTGGAACTTCCATTTTGCTCAACATTCCACGGTGTGTTATGATCTCATGTTTAGTCATTTTTGTGAAGCAGCACATATTCGTTACAATTGAGGTTGCTCACCATTAGATTTGAGCATGTCCATTTTGACTATTGAGTTTGTGGGTTCTTCTCAGGTGTTAAGGACTAGTTTGAGCAACAGACTTGCGAAAGTACAAGGATTTCTGTTTCGTGCAGCTTTCCTCCGCCGTGTGCCATTGTTTCTCCGACTAATATCAGAAAATATCTTACTCTGCTTCCTACTATCAACCATGCATTCGACTTCAAAGTATGTTACCGGGACATTAAGCTTGTGTTTTAGAAAGATACTGACAAAACTTATCCATACACATTATTTTGAGGTATGTCCAGCTTTTGCTTGGTAAAATAACAAGTTTCTTATTTGAGTAATTTTCATTAAATATTTTCACATAATTGCTATACTCCACTTCATGATTTTTATGCTTTTCTGGTCTATTTGTGCCTGTTTTCTGGTGTGTATTTAATTTGATGCAGTAAGGCAATTACTACTAGGATTGGGAGTTACTGATTCCATATAAGACATTTGCTTTTCTGTTTACTCTGTGACCGGTTCCGAATGTATGTCTTTCATCCTTTTCTGGGTTTTATTATTTCCAACAGAGAACTAGCATTGTTATGTCCTGGTACTTCAGCTTTTGTTGAAGGCGTTCTGCTGCATCTGGCTTTGATCTAGGATTGATCACCTTGTTACTTTGATGATAATACACAAGTACACAACGTATAGACACATGTTGTTACTGTGCTTGCCAACCATCAATAAGAATTAGGGTAACAAGTTCCATGCAAGATAGGAGGTCGAGGAGTGTCCCTTAAACAGGGTATAAAAATTGTATTTTTTAAAATTTTCCTTCAGTTGATCTAGGAAGGCTGGCAACTGTGAACTCTTCTTGGTAGTTGTAGGCTGGTAGCTAATGTTTGGAGTTTCTTTGTACTCTTTAAGATGTTGAATTCAGAATGGAGTGATTGTTAGCTTCCTCAAATGCCTGTAACTTTTCCATCCCAGCTTATCTTAGATAGCAGTCTCCAATTGGTCCGTCTTTCTAGCTACCTAAGATGATGGAAGTTGTCGAGCAGGTTTTTTTGGTTAGCTTTTAAGATGAGTGTGTAGGTAAGCATTCCTGCTGGTTAGTCTTTTGAGTTTAAGAGTATTGTGTTCATTGGTGCACCTATTTCAGGAATACTGTTCTTGTAACAGCAGGATTACATTTTCAATTGAGTAAAGGCTAACAGAAAAAGTCAGGATCTGTATCTCTTCTTGTAATTGGTAGCAGTGGTGTCTTTTATTGCACATGTTTCCCTTTTGAAATAAAAATGGCATCACAAAGAGCTCCTATGGAGAATCCAGTTTCTGGCCTCTCCTTTTTTCTCTCTTATTGTATGGTCTTATTCTTTAGATCTTACTCCTTATTTTCAGAATATGGCATACTACAAGCTATCACATGTTGATGGTCGGATCACCAATCCCGAGCAAAGAATAGCAAGTGATGTCCCAAAGTTTTGCTCAGAGCTTAGCGAGCTGGTGCAAGATGATCTGACAGCCGTAACAGATGTGGTTCTCTACACTTGGCGGCTTGTTTCTTATGCTAGCCCAAAATATTTGGTTTACATACTGGTAATTGTTATAGCTTGAGAGTGATCTTAAAAAAAATCCGTTCACATTAGTCTGATTGTTTCATATGCTGAAACGCTGCAAGTTTTGCCTGTGACGCTGGTTTTGCAGGGCTATGTATTGGGAGCAGGTGCCCTTATTAAAAAGTTTTCTCCTTCTTTTGGGAAACTGATGGCTAAAGAACAGCAGCTAGGAGGTGAATATAGACAGCTTCATTCACGTTTGCGGACTCATGCTGAAAGTATAGCATTTTATGGTGGTGAACGAAGAGAAGAATTTCATATACAGGAAAAGTTCAGAACTCTTGTTAAGCACATGAAAGTTGTCCATCACGAGCATTGGTGGTTTGGCATGATCCAGGATTTCCTGGCCAAGTATCTTGGTGCTACTGTTGCTGTTATTTTGATCATTGAGCCTTTCTTTGCGGGCGGTCTCAAACCAGACACTTCAACTTTGGGAAGGGCAACAATGTTGAGCAATTTAAGATACCACACAAGTGTGATAATATCTTTGTTTCAGTCACTTGGTACTCTTTCCATAAGTTCTAGAAAGCTTAGTCGTCTAAGGTACTTCTCAGTGACGTTTTTGTGGTGCATGACTATTGATGGTTTTCTCATGACTTTAGATTATAGCTAGTCTGCCTGTTATTTGTGACCAGATTTATGTGCATAGTTATTTCTGTTATATCGCAGTGGTTATGCTGAACGGATTCATGAACTGATTGCCATATCAAGAGAGCTAAGCAGTGGTGATAAGTCCTTGCAAAGAGTTGGAAGTAGGAACTACTTCAGTGATGCGGATTATGTTGAGTTTTCTGGCGTCAAGGTATTTTTACCCACCAAGTTGAACTGCTATGGGATCTTCAGTAGTTCAGTGTTCAAAGTTCTTATTGAATTCTTCCTTGCAGGTTGTTACACCAACTGGTAACGTTCTGGTGCAAGATCTGAGTCTTAAAGTTGAACCTGGATCTAACCTGTTAATTACAGGTATCTCCCAGAATTTTGCTGTAACATGTTTTATCAAGTCTCGTGGTTCATACTAAGCTTTCATCATATACTGTTGGTGAAAAATAAGATTGCACGAACCCGTTAAGTGTTTTCTGTTAAAAATTCTGTTACTTTCTTCTTTTCTGGAAATAGTATCTGGTTTTTCTTGAAGCTTATTTACTCATCTCATGTTTTCAGCATTTATGGTTTGTAGATGCAGTGAAAAGTGGGTTAAAATGTAACTAATATCAACGAAGATGTGGAGATATTACTATTCTAGATTAGAAAACACTAGAACTTCATAGCACTGGCACAGCACGTATAACTATTTATAGACAAGAGGATGCTAATCCTACTGATGGAAGTAATAATGACTGATAAGAATACTTATTAAATACAAGCAAGAAAATTCAAAAATATCTTGAAGCAGAATTCCCTCTTCCTGATTGGTCAAATAATACAGTTGTAATCTAGTTAAAGATTAACGATAATTGTGTTTTGCACCTCACATCAACTGTCTTTATCAGCTCTATCATTATTATTTTCTTCTTGTAAAGCTACTTTGTGTTCCTTTTCTGGTCTATTTTCTTCTGAAACCTTTATCGGCCTTTTGGCTAAGATCAAGTGCAGTATCTGTGGTCTATTTACTTCTGATGTCAATAAATTGGCTTATATGTAATCATTCTTGGATTCGGTGTTGTCATTATGCCACTAGATAAATCCTATTTATTTTTTCTGTTGAAGGTCCAAATGGCAGTGGGAAGAGCTCACTCTTCCGAGTTCTTGGAGGCCTTTGGCCATTGGTGTCTGGCCATATAGTCAAACCAGGTGTTGGTTCTGAGCTTAATAAGGAGATTTTCTATGTTCCTCAGAGGCCTTATACTGCTGTAGGCACACTTCGAGATCAGTTAATTTATCCTCTAACCTCTGATCAAGAGGTTGAAGCACTTACGCGCAGTGGGATGGTGGAGTTGTTGAAAAATGTAGTATACCTTTCTCCATTGCTCATATTTCTCTAGCTGTGTTAATATGTGCAGAAATGCATGGTCACTTGAAAAATGTTTTTGGCCTATCTCCAGGTTGACCTTGAGTATCTATTGGATCGCTACCCCCCTGAGAAAGAAGTTAATTGGGGAGAAGAACTCTCCCTTGGAGAGCAACAAAGGTTGGGGATGGCAAGGTTGTTTTACCACAAGCCTAAATTTGCAATTCTTGACGAGTGTACTAGTGCTGTGACAACTGATATGGAGGAGCGTTTTTGTGCCAAAGTTCGAGCTATGGGGACGTCATGTATAACCATATCACATCGCCCAGCTTTAGTTGCATTTCACGATGTCGTTTTGTCGTTGGATGGTGAAGGGGGGTGGGAAGTTGACAAAAAAAGGTTAGATATTGCAGTGTAATTTGCTTTCTTTCTTGAATATTCAGTAATTTCCTTAAGCAGGCTTGTAAATTTTCAGGAAGGATTCCCGAGCTCTTACTCAAACTGGAACTAATGCCGTGAACTCTGAGACAAATCGTAAAAGTGATGCACTGGTTGTCCAACGTGCATTTGCCGCAACTGATGAGGTCTTGTTTATTCCATATTCTCTTCAGCAACGTAGTATTTGTTCCTGGATATTTTCCCTTTTCAGTTTCGCACTCAAATGCTCATGGTTATTTATATGTAGGACTCTACATTTCCAAGTTCGAAGGCACAGTCTTATATTTCTGAGGTGATAGCACGATCACCACAGTTCGATCATAATGTTCCAGTGCCTTCTGTTTTACAATTAAAGAGAAATCCACGGGCATTGCCATTGCGAGTGGCTGCTATGTTTAAGATACTGGTGAGTCCTTTGCTTCGATGTTCCTTCCACTTTAATTTGGCTTTATTGAAACCACTGTATTGTTGTTTTTGTTAGATTTACTTTCGATATTCATGTCTAGCTTCCTTGTGTGGCCTTATATTGAGCTCTCCTTGTACTGTGTCCATATTTCATATAGTGTGCACTGTTCTGTAAGGCAATCCATATTCCATGATTTTGTCTTGTGGGGTTGATGGTCTGCTCAATGGCTCAAAATTTGGATTAATTATGTAGATATCTTTCTTTGTAGTCACTTTATAACTTATGTTTCAGGTGCCGACAGTGCTTGACAAACAAGGGGCGCAGTTACTTGCGGTTGCTTTACTGGTTATTTCTAGAACTTTCGTCTCAGACAGGATTGCCTCACTAAATGGTACTGGCATCTCCCTTAAGAAATATCTTCATGTTATAGTTCTGTGTCTTCCACTCTTTGTTGTTGTCGTTGTCAAACACCTGTGCGTTCCATCCTTATTACTGAGTGCTATCGCAGGAACAACTGTCAAGTATGTTCTGGAACAAGATAAAGCAGCGTTCGTTCGTTTAGTAGGTGTCAGTGTTCTCCAGAGTGCTGCATCATCTTTTATTGCACCGTCATTGAGGTAATTATAATAGAAATAAACCTTCTGTTCTGTGCGAAAGAATTTACCTTCATTAATGCTATCTTCATTTCAACATATAGCATTTAGTAACACTTGTAGAATACCCAATAATGAACTTCCCTAACAAAATACACATCTTTCTGACTTCTAACTTCTACCGTCTTTATCCAACTTTAAGCTGACATGGAGCTGACCTTTATCTTTCCAAAAAAAGTGTAAAAGTTGAATGACCATTTTGGTCATCCATAGCATTCACATATTTTCATAAACAGACAGAAAATATACGTTACAACTTCTCCTTTCAGACACTTTCTTCTACTTTGGGTCTGTCTAGATTAAACATATTCTCCCAGTCCTACTAACTCCTAAAGGCAACTTCTATTGCTTGAAACAAATGAGATCTGAATGCTATCACACTTTCTATTAATCCTCTCCTCTTAGTTATCCCGCATAAACGTTTTAACTTATAACGTACTAAGAACGTGATACAGTATTCCCATTTGCCCTGGTACGGCTTTTATGACATAACTTTTCATCGTAGGCATTTGACAGCAAGACTTGCTCTTGAGTGGAGGATACGCTTGACTCGACATTTGCTAAAGAACTACTTGAGAAACAATGCATTTTATAAGGTAATTGGTTGAACGATCAATACAGTTCTTATTACTGGTTGTTTGAATTTTCTGATAGGGTGTTATCGTTATGAGAAATTCATACATGTTAGCCAATTCTAGAAAAGGGTACATAAACTACTTGATAGAAGTTGATATTGTTAAGGATCCATTTTTATTTGGAAAAAGAGGGGGGGGGGGGGGTGAATAATTATCGGTGATGTGAATTCCAATACATGCTCTTTAGTATAATTAGAGCCAATTTTTTCCCATTTCTCTAATCGCTTGCTTTTTAGTATGATTTATTCCTGTGTTCTTTGCCTGTTGGCAGTACTGCCCTGGACAATTGCTTCAGTTTCACCACTCGTTTGTTTATCTTAACATGATAGTGATGTAGAAAACTTCTGCTCACAGGTATTTAACTTGTCAAGCAAAAATGTTGATGCTGATCAGAGGATAACTCATGATCTAGAGAAGTTGACTACAGATTTATCTGGATTGGTAACTGGAATGGTAAAGCCATCTGTTGATATCTTATGGTAAGTGCATTGCTGCTAATTTTCTGTTTCTGGATGTGAACTTGTCAATATGAGGTTATGTTCTGTCGTTCTTGTGACCAACTGTCTAGTCAATTATGTCCTCCTGAGTATAATTTTGTTGTTCAATCTTAGGTTCACATGGAGAATGAAGCTTTTAACAGGTCGGAGGGGTGTTACCATTTTATATGCTTATATGCTACTTGGTCTTGGTTTTCTACGGACTGTTACTCCTGATTTCGGTGATCTAGCTAGCCAGGAGCAGCAACTTGAGGGAACCTTCAGGTAATGTTCTTCTGCATTTCACTTCACTGCGACTTCTGTTTCCCTTGTTCAAGACAAGCAGCAAAGTCTTACATTAATGGTGTTTCTGTTCAATTGTCAAGTTTTCACCCTATTTGTAAACAAATTTAGGTTCATGCATGAAAGGTTGAGAACACATGCTGAGTCTGTTGCCTTCTTTGGAGGTGGTGCTCGAGAAAAAGCTGTAAGTCACTTGAACCACGACACTTTAGAGTATCATTTCAGCAATTATCTTGATGTCTCAGGTTTGCCAACTTTGCTTTGGTGACTGCTTTATGTTCAGTTCTCCTTAGATGAGGTTTTCTGCACCTCAACCTAGTAGGCTTATTCAATCCGAAGGGATGAATTGCAGGTTGTCAATACCAGATTTCTCGTTTTCCCTAGTATATAATACTTTGTTTTGGTTTGCTCTTCTATGATTCTTTAGAGCTTTGATTGTAGTAACTCGGTTTCCATTATCCTTTACCCACTTATGCTCCACTATCATCTCTTACTTTAAACTCTGGGTGGCGCTTATGGATAAATGATCCTCATTACTAGCACAGAGGACATCCTACGTTATAGTAGTTCTACAAAGGAATTTCACTGTGTTATCTCCCATCTTAGCTACTTTGTCTTTGGCGCTACTAGTCCTAGGATCAATGTTTGATATTCCAGCTAGTAAAAGATGTCGGAGCCAAGATTCTTACTTCCAAAAAAGGGTAGACTGAATTGAAACTGTGATTGCTGGATTTTAAATTATGAAGTACATTGCCTGAAGCTCATAGTACAGTGATTGGAAGTTATTACCGTTAGTAAATCTGATACAGATACAAACCGGTAATGATTTTTGATAAGGATCTCGACTTCATCATCATATCGAGTATGTGTTTAAACAGCATTTGACTTTACTTTTATGTTTCAACTGATTTGACAGTTGATTTCTGAATATACCTTTATCTAGAAGACTGTAAATTACATTGGTACAGTTGCATTGGTATTGTTACGGTATGCCTCTGTATTCATCAGCTGGCAAGATAGTGTATCTAACTTGATTCTGGAGTTCTATTTTCGGTTCTGTCTTAATTTAAGCGACTTCTGGCGTACAGTAGAGTTTTTCCGTAGTCTGTCATGTCTTCAATGCCTTGCGGTGCTTCAATTCTTGTACTTCATATGTTGGCCAGATGATCGAGTCTAGGTTCAAAGAGCTTCTGCGGCATTCAACATTTCTTCTGAAAAAGAAATGGTTGTATGGCATATTGGATGATTTTGTAACCAAGCAGCTGCCACACAATGTGACTTGGGGTTTGAGCCTGTTATATGCCGTGGAACACAAAGGAGACCGTGCAATGATCTCCACTCAGGGTAAGATTATTCTCATGTGTAGCAGAGAAGAAACTATCTTCTTCTGGTGAATTACTTTTATAATAATTGTTGAATTACTTTCCAGGTGAGTTGGCACATGCACTTCGGTATTTGGCATCTGTGGTGTCTCAGAGTTTTTTTGCCTTTGGAGACATTCTTGAGTTGCACAAGAAGTTTGTTGAGCTCTCTGGTGGCGTTAACAGAATTTTTGAGCTTGAAGAGCTTCTCGATGCTGCACAATCTGGTACATGATTTTTTCTTCTTCCGAGAGTTGCTACTTGGCTCTGCTTCTTATAATTCGAAAAGTGATGTATTTCCAAGAGTGATACGAGGGAAGTAGGGGTTCTTTGAACTTTACTTCTTCAGATGAAAACATAACTGCTGTGCCTGTTTTCAAGAATTGGATTGACAAGTGTCAGGGTTGAAGAACCATCAGGGGACTAAGAGGAAATAGATTGAGTGAGTGGATGTGATGCAAAATTATGAAAAGTGGAATTTTATGCCGCAGATAGCTCTGGTTAGGGGGTCCGTGATTGAGTCTCACTTGTCACCTCTGACAGCAGAGGCTTGTTATTTCATAGTAAGATCATACTTAAGCTATAAATGTTTCTTGCTGGAAAGTAAGTTTTACCATGGACTGTTGAGTTGAGGCAAATTTTGGGGTTATTTGGAATCGGTGATCATTAGAATGTACATATTTTTTAAAGCTTGGCTTTGGAATAAGTGGATTGTAGAAATGATTTGGTTCTTGAGAAGAAAAATTCAATCTATTTTAGATGATTATTTGAAGAGGAGAAGAAAAATCAAGCAAACAATGGCCTTCCAGTTTCTTAAATTAAATTTACTGCTGTTTGAAAGCATCTTCTGAAAGCTGATCATTTGTCTAATTTTCTCACTCGTCTGGGGACTGAAGTTTACTGTTATGAGCCTATGAGACGTGTAGTTGCATTAACTTTTGTTTGTCGTAATTTTCTGCACCAACTAAAACCACTTACTGCACTTTCTTTAATATTTTTCTTGGTCCCTTAACGAGGTGCGGGTTGTGTGGTCCAGCAGTTGTGCACCTGGCTTAACACTATGTTTGCAAACAGGTGACGGCTTAACAGATAGACTTTCCATGCCTTCGGAACGATACCTTCACTCAAAAGATGCAATATCCTTTATCGAGGCTGATATTATTACCCCGTCACAGAAATTGTTGGCATGGCAGCTGACGTGTGAAATTGTACAAGGGAAAAGCCTGCTTGTCACTGGTTAGTAGATTTTTATTTTTGATGGACACTGGTTAGTAGATTTCATTTATTGTTTTACGCTCTTTTGCTTTTTGCATATTATTATGTTTCTGGGCCGTGTTGACTTGCAACTGATGTGGCTCTTTTCAATGATCAAGGTCCAAATGGCAGTGGAAAGAGTTCAATTTTCAGGGTGCTTAGAGGTCTATGGCCAATTGCGAATGGAGGACTAGCTAAACCATTGCAACAATTTAGCGAAGAGAAAGGATATGGGTGCGGCATTTTTTATGTCCCCCAACGACCTTACACATGTTTGGGAACATTGAGAGACCAAATCATATATCCTCTATCACGTGAGGAAGCAACGATCAGGACACTAAGACTGTTTGGGAAAGGTAAGTTCAGTTCAACATATGTGTGTATCTTTTAGATCAAGAGCTATTATTTTCATCTTTTATCTCTTGAGATTTAGGACCAGTGGATTTTGTGTCTATTCTAAATTCTCAATGTTTAACAACTCTAACTATGAGTCGTAGTGCCAAAGACCACTCTTTCAGTGAGTGGTTCCTTGCATTAGGATTGCTGTTGCTATCAATATAGGATAGCGATGTAGCTTTTTTATTTGTTGGGTTGGTGATTCTGAAGGCATTGTTTGTGCTATCTTGTGCCTAATGTACCTAAAGGATTTCAAGGATGATTGTTAAATGCATCGGTTTGGTATGGAGTTTCCTGCCCTGAAACTGAGGTGAATGAGGATTATTTCTCTGCATCAGTGAATAGCAATACATCCATCAGCTACTTATCTACAGCTTTCATCTATGCCCAGTTTAGGATCCGTAATTCTGATGACTTTGCATATGGAAATGGATTTATGTGGTCAGTAACCGGAGGAATATGCAGTGTTAATCAGCCCGTTCCGATTTTTAATTATTGATGGTATCTGGACTAGTAGGCACTCGTAATGAGTTCGATTTTTTAGCTTCTTGACAAAAGCTACTACTCCTCTGTCATGGCCTTTGAAAGTAGCAGCTGGATGATGACAGTTCTCTTGAAATATACTTCTTTTCATTGTGGGTGAATAGGTTTCTAGGAATTTACTGAGCTTCCAAGCTTTCCCCATCTTTGCTATTTGTGATTTCGGTTCAGTCAATTTCCGCTGGTGGTTATGATTGCAGATTCAGTTTATGAACATGCTGACGCAAGTGAGGTTCTGGATTCTCGTCTGAGAATCATTCTGGAGAATGTTAGACTGAATTATCTTTTGGAGAGAGAACAAGGTGGTTGGGATTCTAACCAGAACTGGGAAGACATGCTCTCTCTAGGTGAACAACAGAGATTGGGCATGGTAAGCGTCCCCCCAACCCCATGTTAGGAATAAAAAACCTTGTGCAAAATAATGTCTCGGAATTCTTGTGCCGTTTCTTCGGCTAAGCTATTCATTGTTCTTATTTTTTCTAGGCCCGACTGTTCTTCCACAGTCCTGAATTTGGCATCCTCGACGAGTGCACAAAGTATGTCGAAAATGCCACATTCTTTTAATATGTCAACCATCACATGTTTGGTAACATTGCGAAGCTGCTTGTCAGGTGGCAGTGTTTCCTCAAATCTATTCATATGATATTCTCTTCTGTGTTTCACTCTGCAGTGCTACGAGTGTGGATGTTGAGGAACAACTTTATAGACTTGCTACAGAAATGGGTATCACGGTGGTTACCTCCTCTCAGGTAAAATTCATCCTTCCATCCTCCTTGCTCGATCTGTTTGTTCTAGTTTTCTATAAAGTTAATGTAATTCACTTAATGTTTGATCGCTTTCACTTATCTGTTATCTTATGCGTGCCAGCGTCCTGCTCTAATTCCATTCCACTCAATGGAACTACGTCTTATTGATGGCGAGGGAAACTGGGAGCTCCGTACAATCAAGCAATGAAATCTCCAAGTTGGAGCCTTACCCAACTGGCATTTTTTCGTTCCATCAGTCGGAATAATTAGACATCCCGAGCTGGTAATCATCCCCCTTCATCATAAAGCCTCCTGTGGCTACTTTGTCTCGATGATTATGGAAAGTATGAACGTACATGTGTTGGTCGGTTGGAGATTCGCCTTTGTTAGGAGTAGCTAGAAAAAGAACCAGGTCTTGGCAGAACTGAGTCACCATTTCACACAGCACAGGCTTATTGAATCCCATGCTGTTAAAAACTAAGGTGCAGTGGGCAAGAACAGAGATGTTTTGGGGGTAAAGATAAGGGCTGTTTCTAAAGGATATGTACCATATAGTGCATAGACGAAGAAATTGGATGATGTACAGAATTCTTGTCGCCGTAGCGTACGTGTATTGGCTTAGTTTCATCTTCTCTTCTTTTTAGTTCAAAGGTCCCTGGCCCTTCATTTGGTGTTGTGGAGCTATCATCATCATCATATTATAGGACGAGTCGCCCCAGTTTTCTCTGGTACTGTTTTAAACTTGTGCGCGACCATAGAATAAATTGTGTTGAAGAAAACAATCTATAGGCAACCATTTGGCTTTGGTTCTGTTATTGTCTACCCTTGTCGAGAATTCTTCCCATCGGTTCACGAGTATTATGAAAACTCATGTCAATTGGTTTCGCGCTGTTCAATTGGCAATTCGCCATAGTAAAAGGCTCTTTCTGTCAGTGTTATATCGGTGTGTGATGCTGATTGTCTAATGTGCTACCATATAGATCAAGGTTGTACCTCTGATTTTTCCCCCCATTTCAACTTATTCACAACGTTCAATATGGTTTGACAAACCATGCATATAATTGCTTACCTACAGTCTACACTAGCGTGAACTCAACAATCGGCACAGTTTTGGTGCAGAAGAGACCTCGTTTCTCCGTCTAGAGCGAGTAAGGGTGATTGTCACTAGGGGTTTCTTTTTCGACGATTGTGTCTACTTCGTTTCAAAAGATTCAAATTTCTGCTTCCTAGTATATCTTTCAATCTCACTTAATAGGATCTGTATTCTCCCTTTGATCGTGATTTCAAACCTCGCAACCATTATCAACAACCCATCTTCAAATCATTTCCACCACTATGCAAGGGAATGTGTACCGGCTCAATTCTTCTTTGACTTCTTCGTTAGTGGATAGAAGCTGCTTCGATCACCATTGTTCAGGAGTCTACACGTTACGTATTAATAACGACGCTAATTTTTGTCTCGGAGAGGAAATTATGTTTGGGTATTATGTTTCTTTCTAATGTACTCATCTTTACACCTTCCAAGAGCACTATTGAAAGCACACACGTACAGAGTTTGCTCAGAAAACCCATGAAAGTGATTCCATCTTCACTCAAAGTAGTATTCAAATACTCAATTCATTTTGATAATTTTGCTCACATTGCACATATGCTTAGCTAAGTTATTGGGAAAGCAACAAAAAGCAGAACAAGTGGCATGTATCAGCCGCTTGAAACCAAGAGATCCAGTGGGTGCTTTTCAGTAGCAAAGCAAAATCTTCGAGTACTTGAATGATTCTGGTATGTTCTTTTTTATTATGTTAAGGTTGTTGCTTGGCCATCTAGCATCTATAGCACCCACTTGCTTACTCCTCCAAGATCTGTTGGGAGATATGATGATCTTCCCACTCCATCATAGCTCTGAAAGTGGAATGCCATACCTTTGTTTATTCACTAACTATTCACAGAGGATAAGGATTGTGAAAATCAGTGTATATATGTAGTTAATTATTTGCACCTATAGCTGCACATTACTCTGTCACTGCAACTTGAACAGCAAGAAGTCCACTACTGTTGCCCCATATATATGCACTTTCATTCTCAGCCTAGCTCTTATTATATGTAAAGCATTGGCATATTAATTTGTTAAACCCTTACAGTGGTTAGTGGAAGTACTACGAGACAAACATGGTTATCTGTAGTAATCTATTTGATTTTCACAATCGTTGCAATCCAACCTCTTCTTTTCCTCATATTTCTGATTCGGTTCCTACTCCTATTGGCCTTTCCATGGATCCACATCTTCTTGTCCCTCAAGTACGCAACACATGATCACTTTAGAGATAATCACATGAGTCTAGGGTTTATAACCAAAAGTTCTTTTTCCAAATTACATCGAGGATAAGATATAGCGAGCAAGGACTAATAAACTTATCGAATTGTTGCATTTATTCAACTTAAATTTTAATTGTGTCGGATATTTACTTATATTGTCCTCTTATCAGGTTGTTTCACAAATATTGATACTTGTTATGAAATATGTGAATACGTATAATCAGTGGCGGATGCAGGATTTGGAACTACCCTTGTCATTTTTTCAAAATATAAAATATAAAAATTTAATAATTAAAATTAATAATATCCAAATAATTCATTAATAGATAAAGAAATAAGTGATTAATACAATTATTGTTTGCATAAACAACCACGACGAGTTTTCATATTATGAAGGAATTACAAAATACATTAATTGTTTACACTCTTAAGTGAGCCTCTTTCAATATTCCCACTGAACAGTTATTAACAAACTGATCATCAATTCGACTTCGAAACTTGTTCTTAATATATCAATATAAAAATGCTCTTTTTACGTTCGGAGTTACAACTGGTAGTATCAAAACTAATTTCAGAAGCAAATAAATTGACCGATATAACATATGCACTTTTGTCTCCACCATTATTTGAGATCATTTATCAATTTCTTTCAATCCAACAAATCTCTCATCAGCCATAAAATCATTATAATACCCAACAATTTGTTGTCGAATAATAGTGTCATGAATCAAACCAATAAATTAATTATTTTTTGACAATTAATGAACAAGTAATGAATTATAGTGTAGTGCCAACATATCCTTATATTACTTGTAAGTGTTGAGTTTATTATCCGTTCAAACATATATAAGATTATTTTTTTCCTTCCCAAAATTTGCCCCCGTCCTGGGACAAGGGCAAACTGCCCTACCTCCGCCTATGCGTATAATAACTATGTGAGATAAGAACGTTAATAGGAGTAGGATATTTTCGTTATATCATCAACTCATCAATATTGTATATTCTGTAGCGTTGCTTAAATTGGTCGACTTGTGTAGAATGAGTTGAAATTACTTCTTGACCATTTTTGGTTGGTTAAATACACTTGTATATCCAAAACTTTCACGGTTGTGCCAATAATATCCAAATTTTCCGAAATACCACTTATATCCAATTCTTTCACATTCTTTAAAGGTATTTTTGGATATACAAGTGTATTTAACCAAAAATATATTGGGAAATAGATAGATTTTGCAAAGAACAACTTTAAAACATGGATATAAGTGGTATTTCGGGAAATTTGAATATTATTGGCACAACCGTGGAAGTTTTGGATGTACAAGTGTATTAAATCTTTTTGGTTATTGTTCTCCCATTTGGTGGGGTTTGATTTAACTTCTTGTCTAGTTTCGGTCATGTAACTCTCTTGCATCTGTCTATTTCCTCGATAATACGAGTGATATTTTGGAGAAAAAAAAAGAGTTCAAAGCTTCTATTATTTTATTTTTTTACTAGGAGGTTTAAATTTTGGGTTTTGTACAGTGGTTACTTTTCTTGAGTGTTAATGGCAAGGCAGTCCAAAAATATAATGATTTCAATCGCACTAGTTAAACCGTATACCGGAGAATGGAGATGATATCATGAGGATCTTATAATTAGGGTTTATGATAGGCTGATTAAGATGTTTTGTCCATTTTAGTGTTCAATGTTAATCATTAACCTCACCAATTCCATTTCGGTACAATTTCACAAGGTTATGACATCAAATATCTCTTTGCGTATGTATCCCCATCCATTTCCTGGCCGCTTTATGACCTAAATCGTGTTCACCTGTAAATACCAAACTTAAAAAGCAGAGAAGAATGGACTGGTACCACAAATTATTGATATTTTTTCAGAAATACCACCATTAGACTAAATTTTCAAAAATATCATCCTAATCTAAAAAATTCCATTCATACAATCATTTGATACAAACCGCATGGAGAATGCACGGTCTACACGGGACCCACTCGGAGGGGAAACGGTTTCAATTAGGGCGACCAAAAAAATCGCCTGACCACGCGGCGGTCTCCGAAACTGTCGGATGAAGACGCGATCTAACGACGGACCGCTCACCAGCTCAGCGGTCCACGTCTTGGATGCAGGAGCCGCTCCCTCCCTACACGGTTTAAATTTGAGATGTGAAAACCCTTGGCGGGGAATTTCGTTTGGAGTAAAATGTCTAAACTGCCCCCTCACCAGGCGGTCCGAGTACTATCATAGGTTGGGGAGGACGTGGACATATATAATCAAAGATATTATCTTGATCAATGACCGAGAGATGCGAGCATTTTGTATGACCAACCTAACCATCATTCAAGGGATGTTGGGAACGATCATGAGGTACATATAGTTCTTCAACCTTTGTCATATTTTATTTTGTTAACATACTTTGTAGTTTATAAAATAATTTTTTAATGGTTAATTGTATTGATTATTTTCAATGATTTGGTCTAATACAATGTGACACTTACTTAGACTCTTTATAAAGAGATGCATGCCTAAGAAAATATATGAAGTCTTAAGCGATCATCCTGATCCTCCCATATCCTGGGAAAATCGGGTGTTATGCGATCCTCGGATTCCCCCTTTTTCTTTCAAAAATGTTGTGTTTATAAGGAGATGTATACCTCTTCTAAGACTCTAACGAGTGTACTTGTATTGGATTAAATCATTGAAAACAACCTATACGAACTTAAAAAAATAATATAATAGATTTATGTGTATGTGTATAACTTTCAAAAAAAACTATGGTATTCATTTTGTTATTTTCAATTTTTTGGTTTAATTGATTTATGTATGTTTGACGAAATTATGTATATATCTTTCAAATGATATTAATTTTAGTTAATCGAATATGTTTGTTAGAATCTTAGGAAAGGTGATCCATCTCCTTAGAAAAACAACCTTTATGACAGAAAAAGGGGGATCCAAGGATCGTTTAAGACCCGATTTTTCCAGGAAATGGGGATCACGATGATAACTTAAGACCTTATTTCCTTAGACGTGCATCTCTTTATAAAGAGTCAACGTAAGTGTTGTACTGTATTTGCCCAAATCTTTGGAAATAACCAATATGATTTAACAGTTAACAAAATACTCTTTCCAATGAAATAGAACACTTACCAGTCCACCATAGATTATCAGCAAGCTTCCTCAGCTTGAAATGATGATTTCGATTGCTCTTGAAGTGTCGTATGCACCACCTCTGGGACCACTTCCAGGCTGGATCCAAGTCTAAGATGACAGCTCTGATCCCGCCGTGGCGATTAAAGATGATTCTCAGGTTCGTCCTCTTGGGGACGTGGAGGTGAATTTGTCGAAAAAACCATCCATAGCTTTCGGTATTTTATCCCTCAACAATGGCGAAGACTATAGAAAAAACACATTTGTTTGCATCCGCTCCACGGGCTAACATCACCTTCATCTTATTTATCCTCAGGGTCACTAACTGCTCTGCACCTGGCAATAGATCTTCCATCTCATCTAGATCATGAAAGATACATTCATCAGCTCCATAATGGTAGTTGTGATAACTACCGTTGCCTGCATGGAAGTTGTACTCGGATTGGTACTAGTAGCATTCTTGTTGGTTGTCATGGTAACGTTGGGCTTCTCCTTCATACGATGGGAAGGATTGATGATGACCTCCACCTCCTTCTTGGTACTCATGGTAGGAATGATGATCATGGTAACTTTCGTAGTGATGACCTTCATATACTCCACCCCCACCGTGGATACCAGATGTTTGGCCATCTCCAGAATGACCTCCACCGCCTTCAAACTACTCGGTGTAAACAAACATCTCCGCTTTGAAAATGTTATTGATATTCATAAATTCGAGCATGACATCAACTTCCTCGTGAGTGGTTATGAGCAATTTCTCATGCCACAATGACCCGCCTTGTCTATTTGGATATCGATACACAATAGGATCAACTCTCCTCGAGCCCTCCATGCACGTAGCCATAGTACACATTTGACGGTGCTCTACTAGGTTTGATCTCGTAGGAACCTTCGCTTTCTAAAAACAACCACTGACGTAACGCACTCCCTTTTTAGTCTCTTTCATGTAACTATTCCACCGTAACCCAAGCGTGAACTTTTGGAATGTCATCTGCAATAAAACAGTAACTAGATTAATACCATAAAATTTGTGAAAGACATACACATGAATACTTTTTGAATGAGAAGCATTTAAAACTACAAATCTCAATAAAAAGTAATACAAAACGAACTTACCAAGTAAAGTTAATCGAAAAACTAGACAAAAGTAAAAAACAGAACAAAATTATAAAGAAGGAGGTGAGTGAAGAATTGAGGTTCCCGGTACGACCTTTTATAGGCAAAATGTGGAATACGTTAGTGTGATTACTTAATTTTAAGTAACCGCGGTGGCTACCAAAATCTACATTCTTGATTATTTCTATTTTATTCTATTTTTAAATTAACGGTATTGATGAAATTTAGAGTAATTTTGGAAATGAAAAATATACCAACCCAATTATTATTTTAAATAAAATAAATTTCTACATATTATAACCAAACCCCAATACCACCCTCTCTCATGCGTCTCACTTTTTCTCAAATTTTCTTCGACAATGGCTCCCGCCGCCATTCTCTCCACTTTTCTCAATTATTATTGGTTAATAAGTGATATATGTTGTGGTAGTGGTAGTGATTTTATGTTTTGATATTGATTTCTTGTTTTTTTTCTTCTATAATGGTATTGGTGTTTTTCGAAGTGGTAGTGGTTGTCTAATGGACTGGTAGTGATTTCTTATTTTTTTCGTATTCTTTTTGCAGAAATATTAAGAAAAATAAGGCGAGATCTAGGTAAAGATTACGCAAATTAGAGAAAAAGAGAGAATTGTAATTAACTCTATTTTTGTAACTGGCTAAAATATAATTTATTAAAAAATTAATCAATACAATTTATTTTTTCATACCCAATTTATCCTTAGTAACCATGGTGATTACTTTGTAGTAATCACCATAATCGCTCCCGACAAAATGTCAAGTGAAAATCGCTGGGGGGGGGGGGGGGTGGCGGTTTTAAATTGACATGCAAACCCCACATCTACAACCCCTGCATGTCGATATGTCGGTTGTTAAGAGGAAGGGGACGATACACAAACCGCCTGGAGGCGCTTTGTGTGTCGGCAAATCAAACCACCGAGGAAGACGGCAGTTCCATTTGTCGACCTAAAACCGCTGGGTCTACCGGCGGTTTCAATTAGGAAAACCATAAAACCACCACCATTCCCATTGGTTCTTTGGAACACCACTGCCCCATGTGGGGGATGAGATAGCATGCCTACCTCTAAAAGGGTTGGAAAAATGACACTTCCTATTAATTATAGGTTTTTAAGGTAATTAATTTCCTTTGCATTTAAAAATCTGTATGAATTAAAAACACATATTAATTAGTTTCCTTTTTTCAGTGCACTGGTAGTTGTATCAGTGCAATGATATTAGTGTACAGGTGCAATGGTAGTTCCAAAAAAGGAATGTAATTAATATGAGTTCAATATACAGGTGCAATAGTAGTTGTATAAGTGCAATGATAGTTAAAAAAAATAAATGTAATTAAGATGAGCTTTTAATTTCCAAAGATTATTAAATGCTACACGAATTTAATATAAAAAATAACTATAATTAATAGGGGTGTCATTTTTCCAACTCCTTAGAAGGGTTAGCATGCTAACCGATCCCCATGTGGCAATTTTTTGTGAAAGAGTGTATGTTTTAAATTTTTCTGAAATGATGATATTTTTAAAAATTTTTAGTTTAATGATGGCATCTGTAGAAAAAATCTCAAATTATTAGCTACCTGCAAAGTATCAGCACAGCACACAAAGTGACTTGTTCTTTTCAACTCTAAAGGGAGAAGGTGTTGACTCTTGACCGGGTAGACATTGTGGACCAAGCCATGATCTGCTGGACTGGTAGGCTCCTTTTGGACTTGGACCATGAACTTGGGAAATCACTTGGTGGCTTTTATTATGTCCAATGAGTCATTTTTATCTTGTAACCAAATGGGTGACACTAATGTGAGACTAAAGTTTAGCTTTATCATATCTGCAAAGAGTGTAGATGATAATTATTCACTTAACGTCATTATAAAAGAAAAAAAAAATCCGCTCATCGTGGATCCAAAGAAGTAACACATATGTTTGCTCATATATGCAGTAAGTAGATAATCTCTACTGCAATTGGCTTAAGCACCAACAAAATTTGATTATACGTTAATTGCAAATTTGATTACCGATCGATGAAGGCATGAAAATCGATTTAGATACCCGTGAAAAAAGACACCTCCAAAAACCCAACTACCCTTAGTCACTTTTATACTGGAACTTGGAAGTGCCAATTATCATACTGAAATTCATTTTAATGAGATATAAATTCATAAACAAATTACAACTTGAAGCAAAAGGAGAACTACACACAATAGACACAAAATCATTGGGTGATCTTTGGAGATCCAAATATGTGAATCACTATTGCAACTTGGGGTCAACAACTCTTCATTAACTCCAAAAGCAGTTAATTCGTTTAATGATTTAACAAAACAAATATGCCCCACGAGTAATTATACAACAAATTAATCTAGATTAATGCATGTCCATCTAAATCACCTTTGGTTATGTTTTGAGTCATTATTATTAGATTTATCTCCACTACTCTTCTCATTGGTCCAAACCCAACTAAGATCTCTCTAGTGACTAGGCATATATTATCCCACTTCCAATTTCCTTCCTCAAAGCTTCCTCACAAAAATTATTAAAAAAGTGTATTATAAGCACCTCCACCACTTGCTCAAACATCCCACCTTTCTCATTCCCTTAGAAAATTCCCACCTCTCACACAGATTATATATACCATCACAACACACATTCCTTAATCCCACCAAAGAACAACAAAACATCACATACTAAACCATTAGCTTCATACCTCAAACCCTAATCTTTACCTCAAAACAAATCTGGTCTCTCAATCTCCTCCTTGGGTTCTAGATAACAAAGCACACATGGCTCCAACTTTCTCTTACGATCATCAGCAGCAACAACTCTCTTGTGAGATAGTGATTCACCAAGCTAAAAATGTGGAGGAGTTCATGACGATGAACAAGTCATCCTACAAATCCAAAGGAAACTTGTTTCTAAGATGCTATCTCTCGGCTGGAAACAACAAAAAAATCCAGCTCGATACAAACGAGATCCCGAGTACCAGTGATCATCTTTCATGGGATGAGTCCTTCTCATTGGATTGCTCAGGCACTCAAGACTCCATCAATGCCCTCCAAACAAGTAGTGTGGTTTTCGAGCTGAGATGGAGATCGTCAACGGGGAATACCATCCTCGGGCTAGGGGGTTCGAAACTTGTTGGTAGAGCTGAGCTTCCATGGCAAAGTGTCATGGAGGCGCCTGGCATGGAAATTGAGAAGTGGGTTGTTATGAACCCAAAGAACAGTAGTCGCCTTGATGGTGTCAAGCCTCCTTCGGTGAAGATTGGCATGAGGGTTAGAGTTCCAATTGCAATAGAGATGAAGAAGAAGAAGAACAATAGAAATGAGAAGATAAGGGATGTCAAGTATGAGTGTGCATGTCATAGACATAGTGGTGGCTGCAATTTTTGTGATGGTTATGATGTTCTTGCCTTAGTGGCTGCTTTTGAAGCACTATAATATTGTTCATAAAGATGAAAGAGAGAAAGGAGCAGTGCTAATTAACATTGCAATCCCTTTGGTTTTGATAAATTCTTTTGAACCTCTTCAATTTCAGTTCAATTACAACGACTTCTAGTCTATTTTGATGAATAATTATTGATCAGTGAATGGGATCTCTTCTAGACAAGAATTATGTGTGATTTTGCCTTTTATGAACTAGGGGTGAATCATGCATGATTCATGACTAGTGTTATTGCAAATACACATGCAAAAGCATTCATCGAGGGCCAAATCGCTTCTTTGTAGAAACACTATCCTTTATTTTTTTTACCAAGAAAGAAAGAGGAATTTTACAATGCTATATAGTATTGGTGCTATAGGTTTTTCCTTTTATGGTACAACTTAAAGTTGTACCTTTAACGTTATGGTACAACTTCAGATTGTACCTATACTCTTTTGTCAAATTATTTTATGGTACAACTTAAACTTGTACTTATATTTGATGGTACAACTTTAAGTTATAAAGTTGTACCATAACATAAGAGCACAAATTCCTTTATGGTACAACCTGAACTTATACATTTAACGTTATGGTACAACTTTAAATTGTACATTAAAGCACCAACACTTTATAGTATAGTATAAGTGCTCAGAAAGAAATGCTGGCCAATATGGGGAATCCTAAAATAAAATATATCCATTCAAAATTATTACATGGGATCCCATGGATGGTTGAATTTGACGATGAAATATAATTTACTTTCCACCAAACAATAGTACTATATGCAGTACTTTTTTAATAATTTGAATGACTAATTAATATCAATGACTCAAAATTGATTGTCTCACAAATGTGGTACTCTGAAGAAGGTTACATGTTGGGAATTCATCGTGCAACTTATCACATCCCTTTGGAATTGGAGGTAGGAGCACAAAAGAGGTATGCCGAGGTTCTCAAGTAAGAATAATATGGTTGTGTTCCAAATAAGGCTTGATAAGGTGAAATATATATGGGAGGGTGACGAGTAAGTTCCAATACATTCTATGTTTGTGTTAAATCAATGGGTCGTTTGGTTGCCTATGGTATTTGAGAGCAAAATAATATGCTATTTTTAAATGTGTATTTCTAAGTTATATTCGAAATCTTTTAATAACTACACGTCGTATTATTTAAAATAACTCAGAATGAGTTAGTGAAAATGATTTAGCCCAAAAATAACTACGAATGAGTCAATGCAAATGATTTAGCCCAAAATACCACCTCATGATGATATGGTTGTTGCGAAACCATACATTGTAACTTGCACATTGCACATATGCTTAATTATGAGCTACTTGCATTCATTTATTTGGAAAGCAACAAAAAGCAGAACAAGTGGTCGTTTGAGATCCTCACGGGGATGCTCATAGACGTACTTGAATATGAGATCGAGGGTGCTCTCTTTTTACTAAAAGCAAAATCTTTAGTACTTGATACCATGTATTCTTTTGACTATATTAAGGTTGGTGCACTCACTAAAATGAGAGTATACTATGCACCAAATTCTTAAATTAGTATTAAAATATCAAATTTTAAATTTTGATTGGTATTTAGTTTAATATGATGTATAACGTGGGATATAACTAATCAATGCATTACCCTAAGCACCAAACCTTTAATTTTGAATCCTAATCCTAAACATCAAATTGTAAAACATCCTTCATTGTGGCGAGCATCTACCCAAAATTGACAAAGCCTTCTCGCAGGTGTGAGATTGCACTTCAATTTCACCCGTATCTGATCCAGATAGCTTGGTTTTTGGGTTGTTTTTGGTTCGAGTTTCATTGGTCAATCAAACCCTATGATTGATCGAGTTTGGCTGTGCAGCTCTGGTCCTTAACCTCCATTCCATTGAGGTCATATCAAGTGGTATTAGAGATTGGTTCAACATAGTGGCGAGGAAGAAGTCAAGACGATAGGTAATGTGACAAACTAGTCAGGATTGATCAATAGATTAATGTGTCTGAGTTGTTGCAGACAATCATGGTGCAGTTAAATGCAACATTCCATGTTCAATTTGACCAAATCAATTGTCAATTAGCTGAGCTCAAGTCGGAGAGAACAATACAGCTCCGTCGGACAATACTGCAGGGCACAATATGATTCTAGAAGGGAATCAAGGTCAACATGTTCCAACTGGAACCAACCAAGCCCTAGACGAGAGGATTCAAAACTTGAAGCGCATATTGATCAACACATATCACAACCAAGTACATCGTTATCAAGAATTTTGTGATCATGGTGGAAGGCCATCGGAAACAGGGCAAGGTGCAGTTGCTGAGTTACGGGGAATTAAACTTTCAATTCCTTCATTTCGTGGAACTAACCATGCTTCAACCTGCCTGGACTGGGAGAGGAAGATCATACTCTTCTTCTAGTGTGGCATTTACAGCAAGCAACAAAAGGTATTGTTTGCTATGTACGAGTTCACAGATTATGTTGCACTCTGGTGGGAACAAACACACCTTAGACGACGAAGGAATTTGCAACCTCCAATGGAAACTTGGGACAAGCTGAGGGAAATCATGAGAGACAGATTCGTGCCACGGTACTATCAAAGAGAACTCTATGGATCGTTGTAAGGAATTCGTCAAGGATTGAGGTTAGTTGATGAATACTCTAAGGATATTGAATTGATCTCGATGAGAGAAGACGTGAGAGAAGCCAAAGAGACCACGATTTCAAGATTCCTACATGGCCTCAATCAAGAAATTCAGCACAAAATTAAACTTCGCCAATTTGTGGAGTTTGGAGAAGGTGATTCACCTAACAATTAAGGTGGAGAAACAACTGAAATTCATCACTGGAAGAAGGTACATGCCTTCAAAAAACTCTAATCTGGAGACCAGTTACCAACTTCCTAGGCAAGAAGGTGGCAAACCTACATGCCAGAACATTGCTCTAGTGATGCAAGAGGAACCAGAAGGATCAACTAAGAGCATACAATGCTTCAAGTACTTGGGACGAGGTCACAAAGCAAACCAATGCCCCAACAAGAAAGCACTGGGACTTCGAGATGGAGAATACTCCTCTAAGGATGAAGAAGAGAAGCCATAAGAAGCTGAAGTTGAGTCAAACTCTGACGTTGATGAGCACATTGCTGTAGAGATCCCTCCAGCAGGGAAATTTCTTGGAATAAATTATCGAGTTCTCACCATTAAATCTCGATCAGAGTCAGAGCAACATGAAAACTTATTTCACTCACGTTTTCTAGTTGATGGGAAAGTACAAGCTATGGTTGTTGATGGTGGTAGCTGCACCAACGTTATAAGCCTACAAGTAGTAATGAAGCTCAGATTGAGCACAACGAAGCACTTACAGCTTTACTCATTGCCAGTGCAGTCAAAATCGCGCATTAAAACATAAAAACTTACGTTTTTACGTATCCAGGCCACCGAAATGTTTCAGTTTCTACCTAAAGTCGCTGAGTCACAAAAACTGGTAAAAACATGGGTAAAATCGGTAAAATCGTGATTCTGAAGCGTTTTTATACGATTTTGTTCATCTCATAAAAATGTGCTAATTGGCCCAAAATGATGTAATTTTGGAGACATATCAACAAAAAGAAAAAAAAGGAAAACATGATTCATCACTCGTTCTACAACTAGTGTCGAGATAGGGGCTTCACATTAGGTTGAAAAGACACCTAATGGTATTCTCAACAGCCGCTGACCTTCTATCAGTCTTCTCCCTTAATCTTCACATGTGGCTCTTACCTGGGTTACGATAAAAGTTTATGGGTAATTGATCGTATGTAATTATGTAAAATCAAACCAGCTTATGAGAATTTGCATTATCAAGCTTGTTTACACGTTACGATCTACGTTTATGAGCTTATTATTAAGATGTTATGAGTTTTCTCTACTTTTGAGTCAACACAAATTAGTTTATGTGTTAGCTAGTACATTTTAATTGTGAATTACATGTAGTTATTCACTTATCTAAAATCTACACACTCACATTTTACATACTATATGTTGTACTTAACATATTTTAGCTATTTTAGAGGGTGCATAAAAAACTTACGCTTTTACGCTTTGATTCTACGTTTTACGATTTTACCCATTTTTCGCTTCTAGGTAGAATCGGGCTTTTAACTGCATTGCTCACTGCATAGGTTGAACGATTATGTCGCAATTAAAGTTACCAAGCAAGCCATGGTTAAATTCAAATGGGAGAGTACAAAGACAAGATTCTTTGTAACATTGGGCCAATGCAGGCAGCTCTTATCTTGCTGGGTCGTCCATGATAGTTTGATCGAGGAGTAACTCATGATGGTCAGAGCAATTGTTACAAGGCCGGACATGGAGGTCCGAAATTTTTGCTCAGGCCTTTGTCTCCACCTGAAGTTTGGAGAAGATCAACAATAGATGGAGCTGAATTGGGCCAAGGAGAATGGAGAATCGAGTGGTTCAAAGAGGGAGCAAGGAGTTAATGCCAATTTTGGTAGCCCGATGCTACATGTTGACGAGCCTAAAGGAAATCAAAACTCCAAAAGCCACTGGAGTTCAAAGACTGTTTTTTTCGACGGAACATAATTCTAGCTTTGAGAGCTCCATCGTTGATCTAAGGGATGCTTCGACTGTTGCCACCACCCGGAACAAGTTTCTATGAGGCCTAGGAATGATTTCCCTCACAACTGCAAATCCAGATCATACGGGAGTCAAAACTCCCAAATTGAAGATCGATGATCTAGAGCATGAACTGTAACACCCAACTGATTTTCTCCATTTAAAACCCATAAAAATGTATGCACATCGTCAACTATTTATCAAAATCCTCAAACTCTTGGTCCATAATTGTTGTCCTGAAAAAAAAACCCATCTTCAAATTTTCCGTAGAAAACATTGTGGAGAGTTCAGCCTTCCGCCCACCTCATCGATGTCAAACTCTAACTTGCTTCCTCCCATGGTCTTCACCCATTTTAGCTATTCATCTGGGAAAAATATTGACGGGGGTGAGACGTCACTCAATGAGTAAATAATAACCTAATATAAATATTAATACGAAAGTGATATCAGGCTATGTTGTGACTCGGAGTGTCATCCGCCCATTATACTCGATGTATATCTTGTCACTTAATAACTTTACTTAGGTCTCACCTATGTAGATTCATACGAAATTTCTTCCCTCGTTCACTTGATCTATCACATATACGTTATGGGTCATTCCTATATGGCATATATCCTTCGTTTAAGGTTTCTCCTTTACTTTACCCTACCTGGTGTTGCATATGGTTTGTATTTATTCTTATATCACATACGAAAGTTTCCTTCATATTTTACACTTCTATCAACACGTACAACATCAAGGGATGTATTGTAGACTCATAACCTTATACACGTCGATATCTCATGGCACTACCATAATGAAATTAGTATATCATTACTACTTATGTCACAGTTTCTTGATCAATCGTTGTACTACTCATCATAGGAGATCATCAGAACATGTACCTCATATCACTTGATATGACATATAGAACACAACAACCTTCACATACCACATGTACGGGTTCACATTCTATATCTCAAATATGGCAAATACTAAGATTGCCATCTCAATCACATATATCACACAAAGATGACAAATATCAAGCTTGGCATTCCCATACTCATGTTGCACCCAAAATCAACAATGAATCAACATCCAATCACACACATACATATAGTTAGCTGGATTCAGTAGCTTTTATTCTTTAATTTGCCCAGTCATGCACTCCCCGGGATCTCGTGAACTCGTAACTCGTAGGCACAAAGTGCCAGATCTCATATACTCGTGAACTCGTGGGCACAGAGTGTCATATCTCATGAACTCGTAAACTCGTGGGGCATAGAGTGCCATATCTCATAAACTCGTAGCCAGGCCTGGCATTACTCCTTAAAAGGAGTTCTCGTATAGCTCTTTTATCTCTTAGGCTTGAAGCCTCTTTTCACTTATACTGAGTGCATGACAGGGCGCCATTACGTTTGCTTTAGGTGACCATGCAATTCTTATAGTTAGTCACAACTCAACATATCACTTGTGTGACCCAAGGGCCATTTCATATCACATGCACTTGCATGACTCATAGGCCATTTTATCTCATCTCGTATAATTGACAAAAGGCAACCTTTCTTGCCATTATTTTCACTTGACCGCCTCAAATGACATTTCACATATCATATACTCATCACATAATATCATTTAGCACACACATAGCAACATGTATTATGATCTTCTGGTCATACCATCATACAATCATTTCATCATATCGTCGCATTATCATACAATTACCACTATATGGTAACATCATCCAATTATAAGATCATTCAATCATTTCATCATCATTCAATCATGTAACCATGCCACATAGCAACCTTCAATCACTATCGGTTTAAGTCTTACCAAGCTATCATATACCTTGTACTCGGTTCGCTTCATGACCCGAATACCATAATCATATTAAGATAAACATTAGGTTAGAATTTACTCACCACTCAATTATTTACATATATCCGATTTGCTCCTTGTTAACATGGGTTATATCTGTTAACAAACCCATCAATAGAATCCCTCTGTACCTCATATCCATTTACTTAACCCTTAACCCCTATAACAAACATGCATACCTGTGAGTCGCACTTCTAGGCCATTCCCTTTCAAATTCGTGCAAAGGTTTTGACAAGAGGGATATGGTGTTTGTGGAAGTGGGAGTGGTAGTGGTGGAAGAAGAGAAGAGATGCACCCCCCTTCTTCTCTTCGGTCCAATAAAAGAATCTAATTATGGCAATTCAATCCATTCCCACACATCCATTATCACTTTGCTTCCCAGAGGTAGGTTGGCCACGTGGGTGGAGCTTACCTTAGGTTGGAATTAGTAATGCTCATGCATGAGAGATGGCTTGTGGGGATTTAATGGGAGTTGAGACAAGGGAACGCTAGTGTACTTCTCTAGTGGAAGGAAAGTTGAGGGTTAGATGACTCGTATTTATTCTCGTCAAGGGAGTGTGAAAAAAGAACATGGTTCAAAGTTACAAACCGTTCTTTTAATTATGTGGTCAATTGATATGTTCCCAGTCCACCCTCAAAATATCACCTAGGGCATTACTTTCTTAAATCGTAAAAATAATTTTTATGCACACAACAATATACCCCCGCGCGCACACACATATTTATATCATGAATTTCGATTGGAGAGGGTGTGACATGAACAATTTAAATTCAACTTTGATTGGAAAACTTCAAACAATGAATCGACGCTTATCAGGGATATCAATGTTCAGGATCGATTGGGAAGTTCAATTCGATGAAGGAGCAAGTTCGAACGTGCAATGAATTGGAGGATGGAGGCTTGAATTGCACGAATTCAAATTTTAGAGATTTCATAGAGCTCGTCGTGAAACTAAGAGCTTCTATGAGGTTTATGGTTCACCTTCCGTCGATAATTGTTAATGATACGGGCTAGGAGTTGTTCCCATTTGAAGGAAATGCATCAAAATTTGTGAATCCTGCCACAAATTGGGTCAATAAGTGCAAGGAAGAAGGAAATTTTCACAAGTTGGTCGTGAAGGCAAAAGGAACAACAACTAGCTTTTCTCGATCCTTTTGGAGTCTACTGCATTGACGATTTCCCTTGCAGGAGCACACAAGTTTTTAGAGAAAATCTTTTTCAATGGGGAGAGACTGATGCAAGTCTCAAGGGTGCACCAAAATCGTTCACATTGATGCTTAAAGAAGAATGCACCTTGAGGGAGTAAGAAGAGTCGAAATTGGCTAAGTGTTGTAGGCTTGTAACTTCAATTTGGAGGCTGATGGAGTGAAGATGAGACTTGGTCGTTGTAGTATAAGTCTTGTAAAAGATCGCGAAGGAGTTGGATGAGAGGAATGAAGCTTGTTGGGCATCATACGAGAAGCTTGAAGTTGGTATGAAGGCTGTTTGTTTTACTTCTACAAGAAGTTATTTACTTAGGCCGCAACCACCCGAGTTTGGAAAGGATTCGTGAGTTGGTTTCGTGTTCTTTTTCCTTGTTTGTGTTGTAGTTGTTTTCCTTTCTAGATAGCATAGAATTACAGTTTCTTTTGCCCATATAAAGATCGTTTGTAGCTTGAAAAGGGGAAAAGGATTATTGAGTTTTTACCCTTGAATTCATCTAGCAAAGGCTTATGAGTTTGTGTCAATCTTTGGTGGACTCCAAGGGTTTTCTAGTCTCTTATCAATCAAGTAATCACCCTTGATTGAGGCGAGCATCTATCCAAAATTGATACAGCCTTCTCTCAGGTTTGAGATTGCACTTCAATTCCACCCCTATTCTATCCAAATAACTTAGTTATTTGCGTTGTTCTTGATTCGAGTTTCATTGATTAACCAAACCCTTTGATTGATGGAGTTTGGTTGTGCAACTCTGGTCCTTAAACTACATTTGGGTAATATCAAATAGCCTCCTAAAACCTTTTTAGCCATTTAGCTTCCCCATTTTAGCCATGAGACATTTTTTGTGTGCTAAAATACCCTTTTAACCTCCGGGTTGCAGTCGACCTCAGAGGTTTATATTTTGGGTTTTGCTCACTAGGTTACTTTTCTTGAGAGTTAATGCCTTAAGGGTAATTAGGCAGGCAGATATCATGGCTTCTATCACACTAGCTAAACTGTATACCGAAGATTAAATCTGGACGATCTTGTAATTAGGGTTTATGATAGGTTGATTAAGATGTTTTGTTCATTTTACTGATGAATGTTAACTCACCAATTCAAATTTCTGTACAATTTCACGAAGTTATAACTTTAAATATCTCTGTTTGTATGTATCCCTATCCATTTCCTACCCGCTTTATGGCCTAAATCGTGTTCACCCGTAAATACCAAACTTAAAAAGCAGTAAAGTATGGACTGGCACCACAAGTTATTAGCCAACTGCGGCACAGCACACAAAGTGACTTGTTCTTGTCAAACCCTAAAAGGAAGAAGGTATTGACTCTTGACCAGCTAGGCATTGTGGAACAAGCCATGACCTGGTAGGTCTCCTTTTGGGCTTGGACCATGAACTTGGAAAATCTCTTGATGGCTTTTTCGTTTCCTTATCATTTCGAAAATGAGACTGAAGTTTGGCTTTATCATATCACTAGGGATTGGCTATACGGTCCGGTCCGGTTAAATTGGCCCAAATTGATCTGGTCCAGTCCGGTCTTTTTGAAAATATAAGGACCAAAGATTGGATTGGATACAGTCTGGTCTTGACCTGGTCCGGTCCAATTCGGTCTTGATTTTATATTGAGCTTGTGGCGATTTGAGTGGCCTCAGGCCTGAAAGGGTAAGGAGTTGGTTAAGTTTTGTACTAAGTGCAAAAGTTTGTGAGCGTTTATGCAAATTACCCTTAAGTTTTGGGTGTTGAGCTCTCTCTTATCCGGTCTTTATCCAGTTTTCGATCCGGTCCCAAACGGTTTTTTACATCAAATCTAAGCCCAAAAATTGAATTAGATTGTTTACTATCCGGTCCCGGTCCGGATTATACGGTCCGGTTTCGGGTAAAACCAAAAAACCCGGAACAAATAGCCAGCCTTACATATCACCATTTGAGTAATAGGGATTCTCAATAATTGTATATGTAATAGCTGGGAAGTAATTCGACCGAGTGTAGATGACAATTCAGTTCTCAGCTTGGACCCAAAGAAGTGGCGCATCTGTTAATTCATATATGCAGTCAATATATCATCTCTATTACAATTGACTTAAGCAGCTATCAAGTTTGATTCTACATTAGATGCAAATTTGATTATCGATCGGTAGAATGATCTAGATACCCATGGGAAAAAAAACAATACTCCTGAATAGCCTCAACTAACATTAGACACTTTTATATTGGAATTTGGAAGTCCCATTATCATACTGAAGTTCATTTTGATGAGATACAAATTCATAAACAAATCACAACTTGTTGAAGCACAAGGAAAAAAGTAAACACACATGATAGACATATAATCTTTGGAGATCCAAGTATGTGAGTCACTATTGCAACTTGGGGTCAACAAACTCTTCATTAACTCCAAAAGCAGCTGATTGGTTTGATGATCTAACAAATCACATATGCATCCACGAGTAATTATTCATCGATCCTGAAAATTAATCTTAGATATGCATGTACATCTAAATGACCCTTTAGTTATGTTTTGAGTCATTATTAATAAATTTATCTCCACTATAAGATCTCTCTTGTGGCTATGCATATATTCTCCCACTTCCAAACTCCTTCCTCTGTACTTCCTCACAATAATGATTAAAGAAATGTATTATGAGCACCTTTCCCATTCCCTTAGAAAATTCCCACCTCTCCCACACATTATATATACACATCACAGCACACATTCCCTTAATCCCACCAAAGAACAACAACACATCACATACTAAACCATTAGCTTCATACCTCAAACCCTAATCTTTACCTCAAAACAAATCTGGTCTCTCAATCTCCTCCTTGGGTTCTAGATAACAAAGCAAACATGGCTCCAACTTCCTCTAACGTTCATCAGCAACACCAACTCTCTTGTGAGATAATGATTCACCAAGCCAAAAATGTGGAGGAGTTCATGACGATGAACAAGTCGTCCTACAAATCCAAAGGAAATTTGTTTCTGAGATGCTATCTTTCGGCAAGAAACAATAAAAGAATCCAGCTCGACACCAAAGAGATCCCGAGTACCAGTGATCATCCTTCATGGAATGAGTCCTTCTCATTGGATTGCTCAGGCACTCAAGACTCCATCAATGCCCTCCAAACAAGCAGCGTGGTTTTCGAGCTCAGATGGAGATCGTCAACGGGGAATACCATCCTCGGGCTAGGAGGTTCGAAGCTTGTTGGTAGAGCTGAGCTTCCATGGCAAAGTGTCATGGAGGCGCCTGGCATGGAAATTGAGAAGTGGGTTGTTATGAACCCAAAGAACAGTAATCGCCTTGATGGTGTCAAGCCTCCTTCGGTGAAGATTGGCATGAGGGTTAGAGTTCCAATTGCGATAGAGATGAAGAAGAAGAACAATAGAAATGAGAAGATAAGGGATGTCAAGTATGAGTGTGCATGTCATAGACATAGTGATGGCTGCAATTTTTGTGAAGGTTATGATGTTCTTGCCCTAGTGGCTGCTTTTGAAGCACTATAATATTGTTCATAAAGATGAAAGAGAGAAAGGAGTAGTGTTAATTAACATTGCAATTATTTTTCCCTTTGGTAGGTTTTGATAAATTCTTTTGAACCTCTTCATTTCTTGTAATTCAATTACACCGAGTTCTAGTCTATTTTGATGAACAATTATTGATAAGTGGATGGGATCTTTTCTAGACCAGAGTTAATTATGTGTGACTTTGCCTTTTATGAACTAGGGGTGAATCATGACTAGCGTCAGTGCAAATACACATATATGCAAAAGCATTCATCGGGGGCCAAATCGCCTATTCGGAAAACACTATCCTTTTATTTTATTTTTTTACCAAGAAAGATATACTAGCCAATATGGGGAATCCTAAAACAAAATATTTCCATTCAAAATTTTACATGGGTTCCAATGTACAGAGATGTTTAAACGGAGTGGTTATCATGGTAACCGTTTTAATCGGTAGTATTTGAATAATTTGTTTTGGTTAATTTGGATAATATTGGTTTGACTTGGTTAAATTTTTTAGCTTGTTTGGTTTAGGTGGTTTGTTTTGGTTTCAGACACTTCTAATCAATGAAACCAAATTAACCAATTAAGTAATTAGCCATGTATCTAATATATATTATATACACATACTTAATACTTGCATAATCACTAAAGAGTCAAATATAAGATAATTGTATTTGTTACATATATTTATGTTAAGGGTTAACTATAATTATATGTTATTGATAATATAAATTGTGAATTGATGCAGTAACCAGAAAATGTTCTCACTTAATGATAATGTTATGTTATATTGGTTATTTTGGTTAGCCAATTAACAAAGCCGATTAAACTTTAATTTGGTTATTGTATTAGTTTGGACGATTTAGTTATGATATTGTATTCCATGGTTAATAAAATTTAGAGTTATTTGGTTTGATAATTACCATGGTAATCATTTGAACACCCCTAACAATGGATGTTCGTCTTTGATGATGAAATATGACTTATTTCTGCCAAACGGTAGTACTATATGCAGTATTTTTGAAATAATTTGAATGACTATTTAATATCAATGACACAAAATTTATTGTTCCACAAGTCTGGTAATCGAATAAGATTTTTTATTTATTTCTGAGTAATATCAAGAAATGACTTTAGTTATATAAAAAAATCTACCCAAACACCCCATACAACAAAAAATCTAGTAGTGAATCCTCCCCAAAAAAATTCAAAAGATTGAATCTCTAGGAGAGACAAAATCAGTGCTTTACGCGCCACTCTATTGGCAACAACGTTGGCGTTCCTAGGCACCGCCCTGAACTCTATACAACCTGAGAAGGAATATAATATCTGACAACACTCCCAGAGCACCGGACCACCAATCGAGTCTTCTATGACACTTTTATGGATCTGATTGATGACCACCTCGAAATCACATTCCACTATCATGTAAATTAAAGACCTCGAAGCGACAACGGTAATAACATCTCTAATAGCTAGGAGCTCTGCCATGTAAGGTTGACTATCCCAAAATGATGCAAGCCGGTTGTCAGCATCGTATCATGTTTGACCCACGAACAACAAGTCCAGGCGAGCAACCTGATTTGCCAACAGCAGCATCAAAGTTGATCTTAAAAAAACAACTGATGGAGGCTCCCAGACGGTAGGGGAAGGATAGGGGAGGGACGATCTAGAAGGAGGAGGGAAACAAAAACTGGAGCACAAAAGAGGTATCGTGAGGTTCTCAAGCAAGAATAATATGGTTGGGATCCAAATAAGGCTTGATAAGGTGAATTATATATGGAAGGGTAACACGAACAAGGGTTTGTTGCAGTGGTAATATCACTAATTTTAAATTTGGAGATTTCAGGTTCGAATCTCTTAAATAATATTCAATCAAAAAATAAATATATATCATCACCCTATAAAAAATATATGGGAGGGTAACAAGTAAGTTCCAGTACATTCTATGTTTGCGTTAAATAAATCAATGGGTCGTTTGGTTGCCCATGGCATTTTGGAGCAAAATAATACGCTATTTAAAATGTGTAGAGCACTTCTACTATGCTATATAGCATTGGTGCTTTAATGTACAACTTGAAGTTATACCATAACATTAAATGTATTAGGTTGTACCATAAAGGAATTTGTATCATTATGTTATGGTACAACTTTACAACTTGAAGTTGTACCATCACATAAGGTACAAGTTTAAGTTGTATCAAAAAGAATTTGTAGAGAAAGTATAGGTACAATCTGAAGTTGTACCATAACGTTAAAGGTACAATTTCAAGTTGTACCATAAAGACAAAAACCTATAGCACCAATGCTATATAACATTTTAATAACAACGTGTACAATATTATTTAAAATAACTCATAATGAGTCAATGAAAATGACTTAGCCCAAAATACAACCTCATGGTATGATTGTTACCAAACGATACATTGTAACTTGCACATTATCGGTTTGGTTTTGGTTAACCACTAATTGATAGGGTGGTTAGCGGTTAACTAATAAGCAAAAAATTTATACTGATAACCGAACCAATAAACCTTATTGGTGAACCATCTTTATCGGTTAGGTTAGCTATTACTTTTGCGGTTAAAGAATAACTATTAAAATACATTCCAACAAGAATGGTTGTACCTAATCGAACCAATATCAAACCAATAGCCTCAATTTTCTTTCACAAAATATAATAACCGAAACAATAACCACTTATAAGTTATAATACACAAATCATCAATTCATTTAAGTTTAACAAGTTTTATTTAACATCAATTTCAGTTCACAAGCATAACAATGACCAAGAGTACAAAGTACTAAAAATTAAAGATGAATAATCATACAAATAATTCAAAATAATTTATCTAAATTTATACATTATTAACATAAAATAATGGTTATAAGAAATAATATCAATATAATACAACATTCATCGCAATTTCGTAATTCATATCAAAATTTCAATGCATAAAATAAAAAATAATCAAACGTATTCATTCAATTAGCAGTACCAACTACCAAGACATCAAACACAAGCACCACAAGATTATCATCATTCACAAACATAAAAGAAAATAAAGATTACTAGAGTGTGAGGTTCGCTCTAATGACTGCAAGGAGACTTAGAGATGGTTGACTTTCGGGTTCTAACTCTTTTGTAATAGGTAGGAATTGAGATGTTTGGAATTGTGACTTTTTTTTATGAGGTTGGAATTGTGACTTTGGTTGCCTTTGAATCTTGGAATTTTTCCCCTTTGCCAAAGTCCAAAACTATGTAGTTATACTAGTAGGGCGGTTATCGATTTTCTTGTTAGTTAACCATTAAGTAAAATACTACCAACCAAAATCGAACTAATAAAAGTTTATCGATTATCAGTTAACCACTAACGATTTTTATCAATTCAGTTATCGGACCGATAACCAACTAACCATTTACCACCCTAATTGCACATACGGTTATTAGCTACTTGCATTAATCTATTGGGAAAGCAACAAAAAAACAGAACAAGTGGCATAAATGGAGCAGCTACTTGAGATCCTCAAGGGATTGCTCATAGACGAACTAGGATATGAGATCCAGCCATCCAGGGGGTGCTTTTCAGTTGTAAAGCAATATCTTCAGTACTTGAATGATTCTGTATATTCTTTTTGATTATGTTAAGGTTGTTGCTTGGCCATCTAGCATCTATAGTACCCACTTGCTTACTCTCCAAGATCTGACGGGAAATCTGATGATCTTCCACTCCTTCATAACTCACAAGTGGAATGACATATTTTTTTTTTTATATTCATTAACTGTTCACAGTGTTAGAGAGTGGTATAAGATCCAGCATAACCTTCTCCCAACAATTCGAGTTATTGGGAGCAACCGATTCTTGACATGGTATCAGAGCCTAGAACCGAAAGGTCATGTGTTCGAATCTCCACGACCCCCAATATTAACCGTTGTCTTTCAAGCACATGGTATGGTGGGACTGTGCAAACTTCAAGCCCATGGGTTGGCTTTCGTTTGAGGGGGCGTGTTAGAGAGTGGTATAAGATCCAGCATAACCTTTTCCCAACAACTCGAGTTATTGGGAGCAACTGGTTCTTGACACACCCCCTCAAAAAGTAAGTTTAACATATTGAATTTTAATAGATATTGCGAGTCTAATATGATGATATAACATAGAATTACAACTAATCAATGAACTACCCTAAGCACCAAACCTTTAATTCTGAATCCTAACCCTACACATCAAATTGTAAACCATAAACCATAATCCTAAATTCCTAAGCCCTAAATCCGAAATGCATAAGCTCTTAACCCTAATTTTCGGTACAATTTCTCAAAGTTATGACTTGAAATGTCTCTTTGTTTATGCTCCTCATTCACGTATGCATCCCGATCCATCTCCTAGCCGCTTTATGGCCTAAATCGTGTTCACCTGTAACTACCAAACATAAAAAGCACGGAAGTATGGACTGGTACTACAAGTTATTAGCTACCTGCAATGTATCAGCACAGCACACAAAGTGGATTGTTCTTGTCAAACACTAAAAGGAAGAAGGTATTGACTCTTGACCAGGTATGCATTGTGGACCAAGCCATGACCTCGTAGGCTCTTTTTGGACTTAGGCCATGAACTTGAAAAAAAATCTCTTGGTGGTTTTTCGTTTGGATATTACTCACAGTGAGTCATTTTTATCTTGTAACCAAATAGGTGACACTAAAGTGAGATTGAAGAACAAGAAAGATTAGTAACTCTAGAAATACATGTGGAGAAGTAATAAGAATTCTCAATCATCATATATGAAGGAGCCGAGGAAGTATTTCGACTGAGTGTAGATGACAATTAGGACCCAAATAAGTGGCACATCTGTTAGCTCATATATGTAGTCAATAGGTTATCCCTACATATGGCTGCAAATGAGCAAAACAGCTTGCGAGCAACTCGAAGTCTGAATTGAAAAAAAATCATTCGACAATCGGATCGTTGTTTCACAATCAGACTCGCGTGCCGACTCGTTAGTAAACAAGTCTTGTTTGAGCTAGACCATATTTAGCTTGATAAGCTCGTGAGCTTACTCGGTGGTTTGTTGAACTAAGCTCGCGAGCTGGCTTATTTTAAGAGCTTGTGGAAGGATTAATTACTCTTCTTAACATGAACATTATCTTGTTAATACGGATTTGTATGAAAGTTAGTTGTTATTTTTAGAATCTAGTGTTCTTTTTATCATTTAAATTCTTATATTTACACATTTTTCAGCAAGAATGATTTCAAATCGACCTCATCTTTAGTCGAGCTTGTACTCAGCTTCACAAGCTGTGTGAATGATCATTTATCGAGCTCGAGCTAGATTATGTTTATTCAAGCCAAGCACGAGCTCGAACTGGATTATCAAAATTCGAGTTCGAGCTGAAAAAACTATAAACAAGCTGAGCTCAACCTAATAAAAAACTTGACTTTACTCGTTTGCAGTCCTAGCCTACCACAATTGACTTAAGAACCCACAAAATCGAATTATACTTTAGATGCGAATTTGATTATTCGATCAATGGAATGATATAGATACCGATGAAAAGAAAATACTCTTCCAAAGCCTCAACTACCAGTAGACACTTTTATATTGGAACTTGGAAGTGGCAAGTAACATATTGAATTTCACTTTGATGAGAGAAATTCATAACAAATAACAACTTGTTAAAGAACAAGGAAAATACACTCAATAGACACATAATCTTGGGGTGATCTCTGGAGATCCACATATGAATCACTATTGCAACTTGGGGTCAACAACTCTTCATTAACTCCAAAAGCAGCTAAATGATTTAACAAAACACTTATGCCCCCACGGGTAATTATCCTACTAATAAATCAAGATTGATGCACGTCCATCTAAATCACCTTTAGTTATGTTTTGAGTCATTACTATTAGATTTATCTCCACTACTCTTCTCATTGGTCCAACCCAAACTAAGATCTCTTATGACTATGCATATATTCTACCACTTCCAATCTCCTTCCTCTAAGCTTCCACACAAAGATGATTAAAAAGTGTATTATAAGCACCTCCCCCACTTGCTCATACATCCCATCTGTTGTTGGAGTCGAGCGCGAGACTCAGGCGATGGTTCGCCCCTGTTCTTCGACAATTTGGAAATCTGAAAACCCTAGATACAATTTCGGCAAGATCAAGCGAGAAGGATGAAATGAATTTAGAAACAGATCGAAAGAAGAAGTAAAGACACTTCTCTATGTGTTTGTCAAAACGGCAGCGTGTCTCTCGAACTGAATTGGGCTTTGCTTGATCTCTGATATCAAATGTAGAACTGGCCCAATTTACTTAAGTTGAACTCTGCGTTTTGTAAACACCACTTCCTTCTTCTTCCTTCGTACCAGAGAATCAAACCTGTTCTGTAAGAGGTTCACACTAGCAGCAGATCAAAAAGGCTCAAGAATATCTGGAAACAAAATGAGGAACAGCAAAATGAAAAATAGACTCGGACACGATCTTTTTACGTGGTATCCGGTGTTAGGCGATTAATTGAACCTAACACCGACTAATCCACGGTCGAAGGATCTCTGTTTCGAGACCTTCGACGTTGTACTATGCTCTGTGTTTTGGGTTTACAGTTTACAGCTTTGATCTCACAGTGACTCCCCGTCACACTGATCAGAATCTCCCTGGTCACACAGCTCCCTGCTGATGTCCCAAGTCGATCAACGAACTATCACTAGCAATCTCCCTGATGGCTAAGTCTCTCTCTTTTCTAATCAAAACTCTAACAGTACTCCTCTGTTTTTAATTTTGATTCTCGAAAAAGATAGCTCTCAACCCGCCCAAGCTTAATGCTTTATACAATTGCCTCTCTTGACCGTTGATGATTGCTGCCAGTTAATCCTAGCGAATCTTGGTGTGATCTTGATTGATAATTGCTTTCCTCAATTGACTTGTCAAGAATCAACCCTTCTATTTTATTCTTCTTCTCCGATCTTCAACCTTCCTTAGTTTGAGCCCAGGCAAGTTTGTCTTTCTTCTCTCAACATTCTCCCCCTAAGCTTGTCAGTGGCTCAAACTCAGCACACCTACACACATGTAGCAAACAGTGGGTGCAGCCTGTTCCAACAAATGCAATTAAAGCAACAAGCATCATACTCTAGAAGAACGAGTCTTTTATTCAATTATCATAATCCAAAGTTCACACCAGATCAACACATCAGACCAGAACATCAAAACAAACACTGCATAGACTCTAGACAGCTCGGCTTGTATTTTATCTAGAAGGGATATTTAGGGGGTGAAGCATAACTTGACACTCGATCATTCTCATCATCAGAGTTCGAGTCAGGACTAATAGGATCACTAATCTGATTTGACTCATAGACAAACTTAGGCAACATTAGATCCTTGCCAATCATCAACCGCCGTTTGGGACCACTTCTAGCACCAGCTTCCTGCTTGTATGCTGCAGCTGCTGCATTTACCATGGCGGATGCAGCCTGTTGTTGCTGACTGATTACTCCCCCTGAGCCAGTGACAGGCTTACGAGGGCCAACCAATGCATCAACACGTTCCAGAACATGTTGAGGACGCAGGTCATCCAGCACATCACAAACAATGACCTTGTCCCGCAAATCAATGCCAAGACGATACAAGAGTTTGGTGATTTGGGGGCCGAATGGCAGAGGACCACCATAATATTCAGTCCCAAACTTGATCGTGTGCTGAAACATGAGGGAGGCATAGCTGATGCAACGTCCAGCACGCGCATTGAAGAGAACCCAAAGATCAGGAGAGTGAATAAGATCAGTGCTGGAAAGATCTCGAGGGAGAAACCATCGAGTAAGGAAAAAGAACAGCACTTTAAGATCATCTGGCAACCGTCCCGCAGCAAGTTGAGACGGAAACCAACGGCCAATATCATGTGCTAGAGAGGCTAATGCCCGATCAAACTGAAAGCCAAAGTGATGGAATTCACTGTCAGTGCCAGCCCTAATGCCAGCATGAGGCAAACCTAGAACAGACGCCAGCAGATCAGGCGTCACCTTGATCTCATAGTCATAGACCAGAGTAGTGAAAAATGAAGGGTCACTTCCAGGTCCTCGACGAAGATTGACATAAAAGAGACGCACAGCTTCTGGACATTGACTGAACCGCAGATTCGTCACCAAGGATCCCCATCCAAGCTTATGAATGTAAGCAGAGATGTTCAAATCGTATTTGGAGAAGGCAGAGGGTTGTATTGAGAAAGAGGGATAGAGAGGGCGATCTCGAAAACGCCGAAGATACCTAGAGTAGGTAGCAGCGTTCCGATAACTTTGATTCTTGAACAGAACTGATGCCTGAGCATTGTTCGATGCCATTTTTGAGAAGCAAGGTGTAGGGATGGGGTAGGCTAGTGAACAGTTGAGAGTATATGAGCGGACAGGAAGAGTTAGAGCAAGAGTCTTTATAGACACTGGACTGGACTAAAACCTAGGAACCTCTTGAGGCAGAAGGAAAGAATTAATTGACAGAGGAAAATCAGGAAAAACAAGGCAAGTTAATATCGTATTATCAATCAAAGATTATTTATCTCTTCCTGATTAAACATGCCAAGTTCAAATCGATTAGGTAAGAATTTATCAGCACTTAAAGGTTTGGTAAAAATGTCAGCCCATTGCATATCTGTATTAATGAATTCCAAATGAATCTTACCATCTTGAACAAGATCCCTAATAAAATGATACCGGATTTCAATATGTTTGGTTCGAGAATGTTGAATAGGGTTTTTTGTCATGTTTATCGCACTTGTGTTATCACATAGAATGGGAAGAGAACCTATCTTAAGACCGTAATCTTGAAGCTGGTATTTCAACCACAATAATTGAGTACAGCTTAGCCCTGCTGCAATATACTCTGCCTCGGCAGTGGATAATGCAACAGAGCTCTGCTTTTTGCTAGCCCAAGATATAAGTGATGTGCCAAGGAAGTGACACATCCCAGATGTACTCTTCCTATCGGTCACACAACCGGCATAGTCAGAATCGCTATAGCCTAGCAACTCAAGACTTGATTCACATGAATACCACAACCCAAGTGAACCCGTACCAGACAAATAACGAAAAATGCGTTTAACTGCTGTTAAATGGCTTATCTTAGGATTACTTTGAAACCTGGCACAAGCACACACACTATACATTATATCAGGCCTACTTGCAGTCAAGTAAAGTAGAGACCCTAGCATTCCACGATACAGTTTATCACTTACTGGTTCTCCTGATTCATCAGAAGACAATTTTGTAGTGGAACCCATTGGTGTGACTGCTGATTTCAAGTTTTTAAAGTCAAATCTGTCGAGCATATTGTTTAGGTACTTGGTTTGACTTATAAAAGTTCCCTTACTGGTCTGCTGAACTTGCAGACCCAGAAAATAGGTTAGTTCCCCCATTAAACTCATTTCAAATGCTCCTTTCATAGCTAACTCAAACTGTTTACACATTTCTGGACTAGTTGAACCAAAGATAATGTCGTCTACATATACTTGCACAAGCATAGTATGACCACTAAGGTTTTTTATGAACAATGTTTTGTCCACTGAACCTCTACGAAACCCATCTTGAATTAGAAAGTTACTTAGTTTATCATACCAGGCCCTAGGAGCCTGCCTTAATCCATATAAAGCTTTATTCAACTTATACACGTGGTTAGGAAACTTGTGATTTTCAAAACCAGGTGGTTGTGCCACATAAACTTCTTCCTTTAAATCTCCATTAAGAAAAGCGCTTTTCACATCCATTTGGTATAGTTTAAACTTTTGAGATGCAGCAAATGCACACAATAACCTGATTGCCTCTAACCTAGCTACAGGAGCAAATGATTCATTGAAATCTATTCCTTCCTCTTGATCATATCCCTGAGCTACCAATCTAGATTTGTTTTTGGTTATATCACCTATTTCATCAGTCTTATTTTTGTATACCCATTTGGTGCCAATTATAGGTTTATCCTCAGGTTTTGGTACTAATTCCCAGACATTCAGTCTTTCAAAATATCCGATTTCATCTTGCATAGAAGCAGTCCAGAACTCATCGTTCAAAGCCTCTTTAATATTCTTAGGAACAAATAAGGACACAAACGCAGCATTCACAGAGGATAGCTTTGATCTAGTAATCATACCTTCTCTGGGATCACCAATTACTAGTGACTGTGGATGCCTTTTCTGAATATGTAGAGGAGCTTCCTTGACTCTGTTTCCATTAGTTTCCACCGTAGATTCTTGGGTTGTCATTTGTTGTAAATCCTCATTTATTGTTGTCTGTTCAGCTTGGTTAGTTTGAAGTGATAAAGATGATCTTCCTAAACCAAGATCATCATCCTCATCAATTAAATCTGCACACTCACTAGGGGAATCGTCAAACACCACATTTATGGACTCCTCAACTCTGAGGGTCCTTTTATTGTACACTCTATATGCTCTGCTATGAACAGAATACCCTAGGAAAATTGCTTCATCTGATTTAGAATCAAACTTCCCTAAGTTCTCTTTGGTATTCAAAACAAAACATCTGCACCCGAAAGGATGGAAGTATGCCACATTTGGTTTTCTATTTTTCCATAGTTCATAAGGTGTTTTGTTTAATTTGGATCTGATTAGTCCTCTATTGATGACATAGCATGCAGTGTTTATAGCTTCAGCCCAAAAGTGTTTAGGCAAACCATAATCATTCAACATAGTCCTGGCTATATCTATTAGAGTACGATTTTTCCTTTCTACTACTCCGTTTTGCTGTGGAGTTCTAGGAGCAGAAAAATTATGAGAGATTCCAGTTTCATCACAAAACTTATCAAAGCAGTCAGATATAAATTCTCCCCCGTGATCACTTCTTATGCTTACAATTTTGGTTCCCTTTTCATTTTCTAATCGTTTCACTAGATTTTTGAATTGCACAAATGTTTCCCCTTTGTTTGAAAGAAACTGAACCCATGTAAACCTAGTGTAATCATCGACTACTACACAAGCATAGTGTTTACCACCAATGCTCATAACATTACAGGGTCCAAAAAGGTCTAAATGTAACAGTTCCAAAGGCTTAGATGTAGAAATCACAGGTTTGCTTTTAAAGGTGGTTCTGACTTGTTTACCTCTTGTGCATGCTTCACAGAAAAATTCCTTTTTACTGCTAAGTTTGGGTATTCCTGTTACACTACCTAAACTCACCAGTTTAGCCAAAGATCCTACACTAATGTGCCCCATCTTCCTATGCCATTCTAACTGCTCATCTTTGTTTACTGATACCAAACACATCTCATTGAAATCTTTTTTATTGTCCAAGTTTATGCAGAACAGTTTTCCTTTCCTTCTTCCTGTGAATAGTACCTTCCCGCTTTTAATGTTCTCGACATAACATTTGTTTGGTTCAAAGATTACCCTATTTGTTTCTCCACACATTTGACCTATTGAGAATAAATTATGTTTAAGCCCATCAACCCACATAACATTAGTTATAATTGGTCCAGATCCAATTTCTCCCTTTCCTAACACATCAGTGCAATAATTATCTCCAAAATAGACCTTACCTTTCTTACCCTTAGTCAATTTAGAGAAAAGTTTTTCATTCCCTGTCATGTGGTGTGAGCAGCCACTGTCTAAGATCCATTCACTGTCTTCCATGCTCACTTGGAAGCAGACCTGGACACAAAGATATCTTTATTTAATTTTAGGTATCCAAATCAATTTGGGTACCTTATTACTTATTCTAGCACTAGTGCAGTTATAACTTATATGTCCTGTTTTATGACACGAAAAACACATTGTTTCTTTTAACCTAGTTTCCTTAGCTATTCGTTTCTGACAATGCGAGATGTAGTGTCCTAAACCATGGCAGTAAAAACACTCAGTTACTGAATTTTTGTAGTTTGTTTTCATTGCTGATGTTCTTTTGTGTTTTAAGCCTGAATAACTACTTTCTTTCTGATCTTTAGACACCTCCTTTTTTAGAGCAGCATTTCTTCTTAGAGCTTCTTCCAGTCTTCTTTCCAATTCTAGTTTTTCCTTTTTCAGATCACTGTAGTTTTTAGACAAGGTTTCAAATTCTGATTTCATTTTAGCATGTTTTGATTTAACACGAGCAAAGTCTATCTGAATATCCCTTATTGTTTCTATTAACACACCATCATCACAGGAATCAGAGTAATAGTTTAGATTACTTACCTGTGAAGCCTCAATGTCACTGTCATCTTCATCCAGAGCCATGTATGCTTCATATTTGGGATCGACTTCCTCCTCTTCATCCTCACTACAGCTCCAAGTGGCTGTGTATGCCTTTTCTCTCTTCATTTGTGGACACTCTGCTTTGATGTGTCCACTCCTCCCACACTTGAAGCATCCAGCAGCCGATCCACTCTTATTGTCATTATTACTGACCTCTCTTCTTGCTCTTGAATTGACCCTGAAGTTCTTCCCTTGTTCCTTCTCTGAATCACCTTCTCTTGTTCGATTTGAAAAACCGCCTTTTTTCTTCTCCTTGCGTAGTCTGAGTAACTTGGCCACATGCCTGCTTAGCATTGCCAGTTCTTCATCTTCCATGTCTTCCAGACAATCGAATTCTTCATCTGGCGCTGACACCTTGAAGGCAATACTCTTCTTTTCTTTTCGGATCTCCTCACCTTCTTCTCTTCTGAGTTTTTCTTCGTGTGTGATCAGTGATCCCATGAGTTCGTCTAGACTTAGACTTGTGAGATCCTTCGATTCTTCTATCGCCGTGACTTTAGGTGTCCAGCGTTTAGGAAGAGCCCAGAGCACTTTCCTCACCAAGTCTCCACTCCCATATTCTACACCCAGGTTCCTCAGGCTGTTCACTATGGTGGTGAACCTGTCGTGCATTTCTTTGATGGTCTCCTCTGGCTTCATCACAAACGACTCGAAATCCTGCTTCAGTCGGTTGATTCTAGATACCTTGACATGACTAGTACCCTCATGCGCCACTTGCAGCTTGTCCCAGATCTCCTTCGCAGTCTTGCATCCGGAGACCCGATGATACTCCTCAGGACCCAGCGCGCAATACATCAGATTCGTCGCTTTGGAGTTCAATTGAAAGTTTCTCTTGTCTTCGTCTGACCATTTCCCTCGTACCTCTTTTACTTCGAGCGGTCCATCTAAAACGATGCTCCAAAGATCGGGATCAGTCGAGCCTATGAACAGCTCCATGCGATTGCGCCAGTAGCCGTAGTGTACTCCTTCGAATCTTGGAGGCCTGGTCTGAGAAAATCCGTCGGCCATGAACACTCCGCCATTGCTTGCACTCGAGCTCATTTTCTCCGTAGGCCGTTAACCTTGTTTGCCGGAGCCGGGCTCTGATACCACCTGTTGTTGGAGTCGAGCGCGAGACTCAGGCGATGGTTCGCCCCTGTTCTTCGACAATTTGGAAATCTGAAAACCCTAGATACAATTTCGGCAAGATCAAGCGAGAAGGATGAAATGAATTTAGAAACAGATCGAAAGAAGAAGTAAAGACACTTCTCTATGTGTTTGTCAAAACGGCAGCGTGTCTCTCGAACTGAATTGGGCTTTGCTTGATCTCTGATATCAAATGTAGAACTGGCCCAATTTACTTAAGTTGAACTCTGCGTTTTGTAAACACCACTTCCTTCTTCTTCCTTCGTACCAGAGAATCAAACCTGTTCTGTAAGAGGTTCACACTAGCAGCAGATCAAAAAGGCTCAAGAATATCTGGAAACAAAATGAGGAACAGCAAAATGAAAAATAGACTCGGACACGATCTTTTTACGTGGTATCCGGTGTTAGGCGATTAATTGAACCTAACACCGACTAATCCACGGTCGAAGGATCTCTGTTTCGAGACCTTCGACGTTGTACTATGCTCTGTGTTTTGGGTTTACAGTTTACAGCTTTGATCTCACAGTGACTCCCCGTCACACTGATCAGAATCTCCCTGGTCACACAGCTCCCTGCTGATGTCCCAAGTCGATCAACGAACTATCACTAGCAATCTCCCTGATGGCTAAGTCTCTCTCTTTTCTAATCAAAACTCTAACAGTACTCCTCTGTTTTTAATTTTGATTCTCGAAAAAGATAGCTCTCAACCCGCCCAAGCTTAATGCTTTATACAATTGCCTCTCTTGACCGTTGATGATTGCTGCCAGTTAATCCTAGCGAATCTTGGTGTGATCTTGATTGATAATTGCTTTCCTCAATTGACTTGTCAAGAATCAACCCTTCTATTTTATTCTTCTTCTCCGATCTTCAACCTTCCTTAGTTTGAGCCCAGGCAAGTTTGTCTTTCTTCTCTCAACACCATCTTTCCCATTCCCTTAGAAAATTCCCATCTCTCCCACACATTATATATACCATCACAACACACATTCCATAATCCCACCAAACAATACATCACATACTCAACCATTAGCTACATACCTCAAACCCTAATATTTACCTCAAAAGAGCTCACATCTCTCAATCTCCTCCTTTGGTTTTTGATAACAAAGCACACATGGCTCCAACTTCCTCTTACCATCGTCAGCAACAACAGCTCTCCTGCGAGATAGTGATTCACCAAGCCAAGAATGTGGAGGAGTTTATGACGATGAACAAGTCATCCTACAAATCCAAAGGAAACTTGTTTCTGAGATGCTATCTCTCGGCAGGAAACAATAAAAGAATTCAGCTCGACACCAAAGAGATCCCGAGTACCAGTGATCATCTTTCATGGAACGAGTCCTTCTCATTGGATTGCTCAGGTACTCAAGACTCCATCAAAGCCCTCCAGACGAGCAGCGTGGTTTTCGAGCTGAGATGGAGAGCGTCAATTGGGAACACCCTCCTCGGGCTAGGAGGTTCGAAGCTTGTTGGTAGAGCTGAGCTTCCATGGCAAAGTGTCATGGAGGCGCCTGGCATGGAAATTGAGAAATGGGTTGTTATCAACCCAAAGAACAGTAGTTGCCTTGACGGTGTCAAGCCTCCTTCTGTGAAGATTGGCATGAGTCTTAGACTTCCAATTGCAATGGAGATGAAGAAGAAGAACAATAGAGATGAGAAGATAAGGAATGTGAAGTATGAGTGTGCGTGTCATAGACATAGTGGTGGCTGCAATTTTTGTGATGGTTATGATGTTCTTGCCTTAGTGGCTGCTTTTGAAGCACTATAGTATTGTTAATAATGATGAGAACAACAAAGAAAGAAAGAAAGGAGTAGTGTTAACATTGAATTATAGTTCTTTTTGGGTTTTATAAATTCTTTTGAACCTTATCACTTGTAATTCAATTACAACGAGCACTAGTTTATTTTGATGAACAATTATTGATTTGTCGATAGGATCTCTTCTAGACAAGAATTATGTGTGATTTTTTCCTTGATGAACTAGGGGCGAATCATGACTATTGATAGTGCAAATACACATGCAAAAGCATTCATTAAGTGCCAAATGCTCTCTTCGTACAAACACTACCTATTACTTCTTTTTACCCAATAAAGATATACTGGTCAATATGGAAATCCTAAAAGAAAATATGTCCATTCAAGTTTTCCACATAGGAGTCCAATGGATAGTTGAAGTTCACGTTGAAATATGATCTATTATGGTAGTATATATTGTATTTTTTATAATTCAAACGGCTATTTAATATTGATAACATAAAATTTATATTGTCTCACTTGTGGTACTAGAAGAAGATTACAAGTTGAGGATTCATCGGACAACTTTTTAACAAAAAATGTGACAGATGGTTCATTTCGATCGACCGTTTTATCCAAGTCATTAGTGATGACAATTTCAATCTAACCCGTTTTATCCAATCTGTTTGACTTGTTTTGGGCGGGTCTGACCCGCTTGTAAAAGGGGTAGGGCGGACATGGGTACTCTCATCGACTCGACCTGTTCTGACTCACTCCATTCTTGATCCGTTCTTGCCTAAATTACATGTAATCTTAGTCAAATTACTTAAGATTTCCCTTTTATTACATAATATTTTAGCTATAATAAAGTTATAAATTAGTGAAAATCTCAATTTATCCATTAATTTAACTAAATTTATCATATTATGGTTTATTTTTTTGATCTTATAATGAAAATAACTAATATTTCTAATATTTTCCACATAAATTACATACTCATTGGGTCGACCTGCCCCAATCCGCGCCCCATAATAAATTACCAGATCTAGTGATATGATCTCAAATGGTCCATTGTACACGTTTAAATTACTTTACGAAGAAGCTATCAAAGTTGGGAAGAAGAAAGGCGGAATTTGGCTAAGTCAAAATCCGTGTTCAGGGTACATATTTTGGATGCATGGTTCTCTCAATGTGCTTGGTGGAAATTCAAGTTTAAGGGTTTGTTTTGCAGATCAAGTTACCATCTTTCCAATGGTATGCTTTATGGAGCCAGATGATGTCATTAAGGTTGTTTTCCAAGGCCTCAAAGTTGCTACCTCAAAACTGGAAAACTGTCAGAAAATGGCTAAGGCAGAAAACTGTTTTGTGAAGCCTACTTTGGAGCTCAATTCAAGGAGCATGGATGGGATTCATGTCAAAAGGCTTCCACAACATAAAACTAGGTATGCTTGTGAACAAAGGGAAGGAATTGGATGAATAATTGGAGTTCGGGAAGGCCTCGAACGAAAGGCGCGAAGTTAGTACGAAGGCTGCCTTTTGACTGTTTTGCGGGCAGCTTACTTGTGCGCCAAGAAGGGAAGTTTATGGCCGAATTTTGTAACCTTTTTACAGTAGAATTTTACCTTATTTGTTTCCTTGTTCATCTAGATTTGTATTAGGTTTTCTTGGCTATAAATAGCCTTCTATTTCGTTGTAAAAAGGAAGACTTTGATTAATCGAAATTGAGAACCGTTTGGTTTGTGCAAGTTGCGACTTGTTTTGGGTTTGGTGGATTCCAAACTTGCTGAGCTTGTGTATCGATTGAATAGTCACTTCAATCGTGGTCGAGCAACTACCCTTTTATACCAATCGAGCTATCCCCAGGTGTGGATTTGTCCCTTTGGTTCCGTTTTATCCAAGTTCGTATTAAGAACGCTTCGTTCTTGATTCGAGCTCAATCGATTCTTCGATTGAGTCGTTAGCTGCGTTACTTTGATAAACATACACCCCCCAGGGGCGTATTATCTAGACCAACCTGCCACGAGGCAAGTATGAGTATCGAGATATCTGCCTCTGACCTGCTCCATTGCAATTCCTACAAGTCAGGATGACTTTCAAATCATTGTGGCAAAGTCCAACTGGTTTATATGATGAAGTTCTAGTATCGATGACGGTTTGAACTAAACATGCGAGGAAAGTGGGAAACTATTAATACCAAATGAATTGTGCATATATAATTTATCTTAAGATAATCTCCCTATAATCTACATCATATTTAACTGTTTTGTGCATTTTAGTGATAAAAAATTAATCATTTCTGTTTAACCACTGATTCTTCCGGTTTTGACCCACTTTAACTATTTTTTACAAATTTGGGCTACCGCTTCACGTAGACAGATCTTCAAATAGGTTTTTATCCAATACCTATAGAATATAATTATGCGGGTGGACATACCAGTAACAAACATTTAAAAAAACTCATAGTTACTGCCGAAGTGCAGGGGTGAGATAAATGGATTACACTTAAGCTTGATATGGAAAGAGCATATGACCGGGTTGAATGGTCATTCCTATTGATGATCATGGAACAGATGGGGTTCTGTTACGAATGGCGGCGTTGGATTAATGCTTGTATCTCCACCGTATCCTTTTTGGTCTTGATTAACGGGCATTCCCATGGATATTTCAAGCCCAACGGACTTTGCGTCAAGGTGACCCGCTCTCTCCCCTTCTCTATGCCATCTATACTGAAGCGTTTTTTTGGCTAAACTGTCAAGTGAGATCATGGCTGCGAATTTACACGGTTTACGGGTTCATCGGCATGTGCCTTTGACTTCCAATTTATTTTTTGCCAATGATACTTACCTGTTCTTGAGGACCTCCTTGTCGGAATGTGCAACTCTGCTTTCTCTGTTGGACGAGCTAGGGAGGGTTAGTGGTCAAAAAGTTAACATAGCTAAATCTTCTATGTGTGTTAGTTCTAATGTCTCTGATCGGGAGCGAGTGGCTTTGGGAGCTTTTCTTGGGGTGGCTAAGTCTAATATTCTGGACAAGTACTTAGAGCTGACAGTCCATATGCAACGGTCCAAGATGCAGACATTCAGGTTTGTGGAGAAGGGGCTAGCTACTCGGATCTGGTCGTGGAAAACTAAAGCTATGTCCTTGGCTGCAAAGGAAACGGTGATAAAATCTATTGGTTCGGCTTACTCTATATATGCAATGTCTGCTTTTCGGCTTCCATCTTTCACCTGTCGCAGGTTAAATGGCCAACTCTCTCGGGGGCTGATCAAGATAAAGAAGAGGACATGCACTGGCTTTCATGGCAGGAGGTGTGTCATAGCAAGTTTGCCGGGGGGCTAGGATTTCGCGGTTTCGAACGCTTCAACATCGCCCTCTTAGCTAGACAAGCTTGGCGGGTACTCATGAATCCGGATTCAACGTTGGCAGAATTGTACCGAGCACGATATCACCCTCACTCCACATTATTGGAGGCGAGTTCGGGTCCAAGGCTGTCATGGGCTTGGAAGGGCATCTTAGCTGGGAGGGATCTTCTTTTGCGTGGCCTCCGATGGCGGATGGGGACGGGGTGTCGGTTCAAGTACTTGCAGATTCTGGAAGTTATTATAGAGCTTACCACTCCCGCCTAAACTTAAGTTCTTTTGGTGGCGAGTGGTTCGAGGCTTCCTTCCTGTTCAGGCGGTGCTACAAATCAAGCGGATCGTGACGGGTAATACATTCCCGGTGTGTTCTGAAGGAGCTGAAACTCTTTCTTATTCCTTCCTCCACTGTCTGGTGGTTACAGAGCTGTGGGAGCTTGCAGGTTTGGGTGCCTTTAGAAGGAGACTGGTGGGTTTGTCCTTTTCGGATTGTTGGAATGCTTTATTCTTTTCTTGTCATTTGTCCAAAAATGAGATTGCTTATGTTGTTTTCCTCTGCTGGCGAGTGTGAAAATCCCGCTGCTGGGCAATTCACAATCATATTCAATATCTAGGGCCACCTTATTTCGACAATTCAGAGCTCAGGTTGAGGAGTGGCACCACGCATCATCTCCGTTGACGCTCCATAGGGATAGCGGCGGGGCATCTCGTTCACGGACAGGGGGCTCGCATTACGCCGACAAACGGGATCTGCCCATTCGGTGGTGTCCTTATTCGCTTTGATGGAGCTTGGAAGAAGGATGTGGGAGGCAGGTCTAGATTCGCTGGCTTCTTCCATAATGGTCAACTTCTTTTCGCACTCGGGCAGTATTACCTAGGTGTTTCTGAACCTTATATTTCCGAATTATTAGCTCTCCGAGATGCGATAAATTGGTGTGTTTTGCATGGGTTTGTGTCTGTCAATTTCTGTGGCGATTGCCAGCCTTTGATTCGTAGGGTTCGCGCGGGAGATGTGACACATGGAACAGGCGGTGCGATTTTGGAGGAGATTTGCGCGGCATCCGCTTCGTTTACTTTCTTTGATTGTAATTTTACTTCGAGGTTGTACAATAGGGCTGCCCATTTAGTGGCTACTAATGCCCTTCCATCGACAGTTCGACTGTGTTTGCTTATCAAGTGTCCTGTAATAACTATAACTTCCCCTATCTATATAAAAAAAAACAAAGGGTTATAGGTATAATATGCCCCTCTGTTATGACGTTTTATCAAACATGCCCCTGTACTTTGAAAAAATTATCAAACATGCCCTTCTGTTAAACTTTACATTGAAAAAATCGTCAATCATGGTTAAACCGAGATTTAGACGACCCGACATCTGCAAATGGGAGCCAAAATGTGAGTTTTGTCTCTAGTTTTATTTCTCTTGGTCTCTTCATAGTGAAATTATTTGAATTATTGGGCTATACAAAAGAACCAAAAAAATTCTAAAGTGAAATTATTAGGGATATTTTAGACATTTGTGTCACCCAAACCAAAGTTCGACCTTGGTTAACGGTTTTTTGATGAAAATTTTAACAGAAGGGCATGTTTGATAATTTTTTCAAAGTACAAAGGCATGTTTGATGTAAAAAATAGTAGAGGGGCATGTTTGATAAATCATCATAGTAAAGGGCATATTTTACCTATAACTCAAAAACAAAAAACTCCCAAAAAACATAAAAGAGCCGAGGTTTTTCAAAAATTTGGATATTTTCGAAAAAGTCATCCCTTATCTGGGGAATGAATGAAAAGATCCGATTCAAATTAAACATACGACAGACACGAACGAAACAATCTCAGTCCTTGGTTGTACACTCAACGCTCTCCCTTCCCATCTACCTCTCTATCTAACCCACACGATCAACCGAACTCAGACTCCCTGCACTGCAAAATGGACAGAAGGGTAGCTGGGAGAAACCCACACGCATCGACCGCCGATCTCCTCACCTGGTCGGAGGTTCCTCACTCCGATCCCCCGGCGACCACTCCCTCCGCTACCCGCTCCTCCCACCAGGTCAGCTTTTCTCTCTTTCTTTCACGAATCCCAGCTGACTAATAGCTCCTGCATTTCGAAAGCTTCCTAATTCGCATACCCCTGTTTGTTTCATAATCTGGGTTCGCATACTTTTCAGCCGTCGGATAAAATCAGCAAGGTGGTGTTCGGAGGTCAGGTCACCGACGAGGAAGCTCAGTCTCTCTCCAGCACGTAAGATTTCAAAGTCCTATCGCTTTAATCTCCAATTATTTATCAATCTTCCCAAGCTTGCTCTTTTTAAGAATACTGCTCCCTTCGAAGTTTAGCTGGACAAAAAAGGAAATGCAGAGATTTCAGATCTACATCTGCATGTTTGGGGTTTTCCCTTTTATAGCAACACAAGGGTTTCAGATCTAATTATCTAGATGGTGATTGGGTGTATAGGTTTCCCTTGAGTGCTCATTTTCAGCAGTATGAATTATGTGAATCAATGCGGCGATGGAAGTGAGCTGATGAAGGGGTTTTGTTGGTGATTGCAGGAAGCCATGTTCAGGGTATAAGCTTAAGGAGATGACTGGAAGTCGCATTTTTGGAGCTGAAGGTACAGCTGATGATGCGTCTGAAACAAATCCTGCTAACCCTAATGGTAGAACCACAGTTCGTATTGTTCAGGTATTGGATTGATGCTTTTCTTTTTGGCTGTTGTTTTGTATTGCATGTTCTTTGTATGGTAAGTTAATTATGGGCTGTGTTGTCATCTCAGCAAGCCGCGAATGGGATTAGCCAAATCTCGTTCAGCACGGAGGAGACGGTCTCTCCCAAGAAGCCTAATTCTATAGCTGAAGTGGCTAAGCAACGCGAGCTGAGTGGAACTCTACAAACTGATTCCGATTCGAAGAACAAGAAGCAGATATCGAATGCGAAAATCAAGGAGATCAGTGGACATGATATCTTTGCCCCTCCGCAAGAACCAGCTCCTCGATCTGTGCACGTTGCACGCTCACTGGAATCCAGGGAGAACAGCAAGGACAGTGGTGAACCTGCTCCACGGAGCATTCGTACTTCTGTCAAAGTGTCGAATGTAAGCATATTTCCTAAAGTATCTCCGGCTTTACTCTCCTACAGTCCTACTACTACATAGGATGCCTTTGCCCTATTGAACAGTTGATTATGTTGTGTTCTTGAACAAAAAGTTGCCAACTTTCTTTAGTTTCAGGGCTCATATGACCCTTTCTGAACTGCATTGATATGTTTAGTTGTTGGGGAAGATCATATGAGATGTCCTCCTGACTTTTCTGTTTTTTTGGTTCCAACTTTGAACAGCCTGCTGGTGGCCAGAGCAATATCCTATTTGGTGACGACTCAGTGGTGAAGACAGCAAAGAAGATACACAACCAGAAGTTTCAGGAGCTAACAGGAAACAACATATTCAAGGGAGATGTTCCACCTGGATCAGCTGAGAAGACACTAAGCACAGCCAAACTTAGAGAGATCAGCGGCAACAACATCTTTGCTGATGGAAAGTCAGAATCCAGGGACTACTTTGGTGGCGTTCGCAAACCCCCAGGCGGAGAGAGCAGCATTTCACTCATATAGACCGCTGCTAAATGTTCCATTCCATCACCAGTTACTACTCTGATGAAGATCAAATGTCACGCACCTGCACCTGGAGCTCCAGACCCAGAATATGCTCTTAGCTTAGTTTAGTTTCTGGGATTCCATGGTCTATGGTGTCGCTTTCACTTTCCACTTTTTTGCCCTTATTCACCATCTTAACTTAACTATGTATGGCATAAAGTGTTGGATTTCACAGGCTTGTGGAGTTATCTATGTAGTACTACTCCGCAGAGGGCAAAACTTGAGACGGTTTGTATTTCGCTTAAGGGCTATCCTTAACAATGTAGGGTTGTTTTTTTGGTAGCCTGATGAATGAAGGAGTATTCTTCATCTGAGGAAGTAGGAACAGCCCCTGAAATAAAAGAACATCAGAAAAGTTGGCTTCTGATATAAGCTGCCACTACAACTACGCTAAAAGGAGAGGAAAACTTGAGAGCAACCCTAAAACCCACATTCTCAGGAAAGCTAGCACATTCTGAACAAGCATTCATTGCTGGTAATGAAATCAAAATTCTAGAGTTTCTACGTCAACACAGGGGTAAAAGAAGAGAAAGAAAAAAACAAAAGCTTGTTAAGCATCTCCATGGCCGACCAGGGCAAGTAGCATGGCGGCATAGTCGCCAGAGGTATCGCCAGAAATGGCACTTTCGAGGGTGACACTGTTTCGACGATGGTATTCCTCTTTGATTCGTTGCATATCCACTTCTGCCCTGGTGACAACCACCCTCGTAAGGGAGCATTCATCGGTCCCAAAACCCTTCATCGACAACCTCAACACCTTCTCGAAGTACTTCTCTGGGTACGTCAGGCACTTTATGGCTGCTCTCAGTAGCTTCAGGTACTCGTCTTTCGGATCATCCTTCAAATGCTGCAGAATGATTTACAGAGAGAATTGGCAAAACATCTAAATTGTCAAAATACCTTTTAGTTGTGTGTACAATGACTGAAATTGTCTCACAAGGCTGGAGGATGGTTGTCACCAGGACTGAAATTGTCTCACAAGGTATGACTGGAATTTGATTTTCCTATTGGTGTAAGCAATTTGTTTACAATTCTCAACGTCCTATCAAGAATCAGCAGAGAACTGATCGTGGTGCACGTAGAATCAATGGAGTCAAAATTATGTTCTAAAACCTAAAAAATTACGCTTCCAGATTAATAAAATGCTTCGACGTAGAATCGTGTTTTTCCTCATTAATATAGTCAACATCACGGGTTAAAATGTAAAAGATTATGCTTTAACGGTTCTAGGTCACCAAAATGCTTCTACGTATATAGAATAACACATTTAACCGCATTGGGTAGAATCATGAAAAAATCACTAATTGTGGTTTGCTCGTATCTTGAGTACCCCACAATCTTTTGATTTCCAATCAACCAGCTAAGAATGTATAAACACATGCTTACATCTATCTCATTCCGCGATCAAAGCCAGACCCACATAATTGGAAATGCATAAAAGGATGAAACTATCGGGACACGACAATAACTTGATGAATCATTAGGTTACGTACCTTAGTGATTGAACTTCCAAATGCATCATTGTACTGATTAAGCGTGGCGTTCAGCTGTGGCTTACTTCTGGTGCTTAGAATCCGAATGATCTCATCGTCGCCATAAGCCTTGGCCGCGATCTTGTCGTGAAGTATCTTAGCCTCGGATTTCGCCAGGCTCAGGTCCACCTCGTTCCCTTCCTCGTACCGAAACGCAGTCAACAGAGGAGCCAACAACTAACGTTTGTCGTACGTTGCCACAAAAAACGGACATAAAACACAGCATTACCAAATTAACCCACAAGGCACAAAGCACATGCACGATTCATCACGTCCATTGATTTGATGCAACATACATATGTGAAAAATACCTTTCGAAATTCTCCTTTGGCCTGATCCATGACATCTTCCTCCAACGACTTCTTGTACCGAGCATGGTACGCCTGCCGGACTTTGAACAGGTCGTCGGACGACCGCGTGCAGGCGATCTCCATCACGACCCAGTAGCTGGAGTTTGCTTTCTTGGCCACGGCTTCGTGTGCCAGGAGTGCGTCGCGCTCGGATGGTTCTATTGTCCATAGTGTTACGCAGCTCTGTTCGATCGTGTATGTGTTTTCGTCAAAAGCGTGTTTAAATCAACCGTTAATATTCGTTTCCGTACTTACAGTTTACAAATTGAATTACGTTGCGTTACCTCAAAGTCGCCGGAGATTTCGTTGCGCAAAGCCACGATGAGATCTTCGCCGTAAGCTTCGAGGTAAGCCTTTCGGATGAGGGCGCGCTGTGCTGCATTTCTGTGGGACAGGATGGAGATTATCTTCGCCTCGTCGGTGCCCCATCCTGCTGTCGAACCAAAATAACAACCATTGAATTCCAGAGTTAGTTTATTGTAATTGATTTGACGAAGAATTTGTAAAACACAATAGGGTGCAATCTGACGACTTTTATTGAATGCAGCAAAGAGAATATAAATATGGTGATGTGTGCCACAGAACTCGGCCACTAACAACCACCCTAACTCCCAGACTCCTGATTCCTAGCTACCATTACTAACTGATTGAGCTAAAAGCTCTCAACAGTCCTGCATAACACGCAGGGACTTATTTGCAACAAACTAAAATAAATGACTAGCTAGACACTAAGACAAACGACGCCGCACCCACTAATACAATCAGACTCTAATTTGAAACCAAAAACTTGGCGCCCACAGACTAATCCTTGTGCAGTAAGAATTCCAACCTCAGCAGCTCCAACAAGTCCTCCCCTGAACTGAAGCTTCTCCTGCACCAGGCTTCAGTTCACTTCACCATTCTCAACTCAATTTGCTTGTTATCTCAGAAACATCACAGATCCCCAGCCTGCTCCTTAACCTCAGAAAAGAATCCAGCTTTAGTGCTTTTGTCATGATATCTGCAACCTGATCTTGAGTTCCACAGTACTGCAGCTCCACCATTCCATCTTTCGCAAGATCCCTCAGAAAATGGAACCTCACATCTATGTGTTTACTTCGTCCATGAAACACTGGATTCTTGGACAGTTTAATTGTTGAACTGTTATCACACATAATGACAGTTCCTTCATTTACACTCTTCTTCCAACCAATTTCTTCCAGAATCCTCCTGAGCCATACACACTGAGCTGCACAATATGATGCAGCAATGAATTCTGCTTCAGTGGTGGATAGAGTAACCACAGGTTGTTTCTTGGAAGCCCAGGAAACTGCCCCACCTGCTAGGAAGAATATATAGCCACTGGTGCTTCTTCTGTCATCAAGATCACCAGCATAATCACTATCTGTGTAGCCAAGCAGGTTCTCTTCTTCAATTCCTCTTTGATACAGAATACCATGACCCATTGTGCCCTTTAGATATCTCAAAATTCTCTTTCCAGCCAACATGTGCTGTCTGGTTGGGGCCTCCATATACCTGCTCAATAAACACACAGCAAACATTAGATCTGGTCTGGTTGCTGTGATGTACAAGAGACTTCCAATTAGTTTCTTGAATTCTCCAGCATCTACAGGATAACCATCTCCAGCCTTGGTTAGCTTTGCACCAGGTACAATGGGATTGTGAGTGAAGTTGCAATCCAACAGGTGAAATCTCTCTAGGATTTCCTTTGCATATTTCTGCTGACAGATAAAGATCCCTGTGTCACTCTGAATAACTTCTACCCCCAGAAAATATCTCATTTTGCCCAAATCAGTCATCTCAAACTCAGCTTCCATTGATAGCTTGAATTCCTGGATCATTTCATTGCTAGTGCTCATGTACATGAGGTCGTCCACATACAGGCTGACAACCAACAGATCAGTTTCCTTTCTCTTGATGAACAATGTTGCCTCACTTGGACATCTCTCAAAACCTTGATTGAGAAACCAGCCCTCAATCCTGCTGTACCAGGCCCTAGGGGCCTGCTTCAAACCATATAAAGCCTTCTTCAATTTGTAGACTTTCTTCTCCTCCCCAGCAACCACAAATCCCTGTGGTTGCTCAACATAAACGTCTTCTGTGAGCTCACCATGCAGAAATGCACTTTTTACATCAAGCTGCCAGATTGTTAGTCCATGATGAGCAGCAAAAGCAATAAGTGTTCTAATGGTGTCCCACCTGGCTACTGGAGCAAAGACTTCAGTGAAATCAATTCCAGGTCTCTGTGCATAGCCCTTGACAACTAGCCTGGACTTGTGTTTATCAAGATCTCCAGTTTCCTTAAACTTGGTCTTGTAAACCCACTTTACTCCAATAGGAACCACACCTTCAGGACAATCTGTCAACTCCCAAGTATTGTTCCTTTCAATTGCCTGCATCTCCAGCTTCATTGAATCATCCCAGATGTCATTCCCAGCAGCTTCCTCATAGCTTTGAGGATCATCAGTAGTGGCCACCATGACTAGCCAGTCTGTGTTCAGAGATTCCACATGACCACAATCATAAATAGCTAAATGACTGGGTGGTTTCCTGGTTCTGGGACCAAGATCAGCACTTAAAGGGAGTCCCAACACATCAGTTTGAGGTTCTTCCTCCTCATCAGCAGTGGCAGTCAACTCAGTGTTTGGTAGAGGTGTGGTTGGACTTCCAGCTTCTTCCTCTTCAGCAGTGTCAGCTCCCTCTAGTACACTTGGTCCCTCTTCCCCATCAGAATCACTCCAATCTTCCTCACTTCCTTCCCAAAACAACCTTGTAAGACCAGGTTGAATGTCTGACTTCCAACTCCAGCCCTTACTCTCATCAAAAACAACATCTCGACTGATGATAATCTTTCTGGTCTGAGTATTGTATAGCTTATAGGCTTTAGATTCTGCAGATATACCAAGAAACTGACATTGTGTACTTTTATCATCAAGTTTTTTCCTTTGCTGGTCTGGAATGTGTGCATATGCAACACAACCAAACACCCTGAAATGAGCAACAGATGGTGAAGCACCAGTCCACAACTCATGTGGTGTTTTGCCCTGATTAGCCACAGTTGGACTCCTGTTGAGCACATGTGTGGTCCAGTTTACAGCCTCAGGCCAAAACGCAGAAGGAACCCTTGTATCTTTCAGCATACACCTGACCATATTCATTGTGGTTCTATTTTTCCTCTCAGCTACCCCATTCTGCTGGGGAGTGAGAGCTGCTGTCAACTGTCTTTTGATTCCAGCCTCCTCACATAAGTCCTTAAACTCATGCAGAATAAATTCACCTCCTCTATCAGTTCTTAGACACAGAATTGACAATCCAGTTTCATTCTCTACTTGTAGCTTGAACCTTTTAAACCATTCAAGAGTCTCAGACTTGGCAGCTAAGAATTGAACCCACAGTTTTCTACTATAGTCATCAATTATAGTCAGAATGTACCTCTTACCCCCATTCGAAGTTGGAGTAATAGGGCCACACAAATCAGCATGCAGCAACTGAAGCTTCTGAGTTGCTCTCCATGGGCTCTTTTGAGGAAAAGGTTGCCTAGTCTGCTTCCCAACTTGACAGGTAGAACATACTCCTACTGCCCCTTTCAGATCAGGTATGCCTTGCACCAACTTCTTCCTTTGTACTTGTAATAACCCTGCTGGATTGAAGTGACCAAACCTCCTATGCCAGAGGCTTAGTGAGGCTTCTTGTGAGTTTCCAGTCTGCAAACACTGAATGTCTACAGTAGTGACATTCTCAGTAGTGGCAGCCTGCAGGACAAACATTCTATTTGCTTTCATCCTTGTTTCCAGCAGGAAACCTCTTTCTTCATGAAAGATTTTGCATTCATTCCTTCTAACCAGGAACTCCAATCCTTTCTCCTGCAATTGACCCATACTTAGCAGGTTTGTTTTCAAACCTGGAACAAAGAAAACATCATGAATAATTAAGGACACTCCATTTACTTGCAGCTTCACTGTTCCCTTTCCAGCCACATCCAACCTGCTGTCATTTCCCAGCCTTACTTTTCCAGATCCAAGTGAAGTTGTATCCAGATCACCAAACCACTTCCTGTTACCACTCATGTGGTTACTACATCCAGAATCAAGGAACCACCACTGTTCCATTCCTTCCAACTGAGTTCCTTCCAGAAAAGCCATCAGCAGAACATCATCACCCATATTTCCTTGACTAGAGCTGGAATAGTAGGCTTGTTGATTGTTATACCAGTCAGGGCACTCACTCTTGTAATGCCCTAACTTATGACATTTAAAACACTCAACATTCTCCCTATTCCAGCCCCTACCTCCTCTACCTCTACCTCTGCCAGCATATCCACTTCTACCAGCTGCTCTTCCTCCTCTACCACCATATTCATGGAAGACCTTCAAAGCCTGATCCTCCTCTACCAGAGGTTTCTTATGAAACTTCTGTTCATGTACCAGCAAGGAGCTCTGAAGAGCATCAACAGACAAGGTCTCAATGTCTTTTGACTCCTCAATGGAGCAAACAACATAATTGAACCTTTCTGTTAGTGTTCTTAAGATCTTCTCAACTATCTTCACATCAGGCATATCTTCACCACAGTTTCTCATATCATTAGCCACAACCATAACTCTGCTAAAGTATGCAGTTACTGTCTCACCTTCTTTCATCTCAAGAACCTCAAAGTTCCTCCTCAAAGCTTGCAACTGGGCCTTCTGGACACGAGCACTCCCTTGATACTTGGTTTTCATAGCATCCCAGAGTTGTTTTGCAGTTGCCTTATTGGTGATGGTCTTCAAAATTGATTTGTCAATGGAGCTAAACAAATAATTTTTGGCCTTGAGATCCTTGAGCCTGAGATCATCGAGGCTTTTGGCTTCAGTAGCAGACAACTGAGTTCCAATGGCTGGTTCCTGAATTCCCTCACTCACAACACCCCAGTACTCCTTGGATCTCAGGAGGTTTTCCATCAAAAGGCTCCAGTGATCATAATCTCCATCGAACTTTGGCAAACCAACCTGAGCAAAACCAGAATTATCACTCATGATTGCTATGGCTTCTCTCACCCTTGGAATAGCTTCCTCACACAGTACTCTCGTGTTTCCCCACCCAGATCCTGCAAATCACTCAATTTCACTCTGATACAATCTCTCGGTAAGCTTAAAAGCTAACCAAATCAACAATGGTTACAGCTTGCTATGTGCTCTGATACCAAATGTAAAACACAATAGGGTGCAATCTGACGACTTTTATTGAATGCAGCAAAGAGAATATAAATATGGTGATGTGTGCCACAGAACTCGGCCACTAACAACCACCCTAACTCCCAGACTCCTGATTCCTAGCTACCATTACTAACTGATTGAGCTAAAAGCTCTCAACAGTCCTGCATAACACGCAGGGACTTATTTGCAACAAACTAAAATAAATGACTAGCTAGACACTAAGACAAACGACGCCGCACCCACTAATACAATCAGACTCTAATTTGAAACCAAAAACTTGGCGCCCACAGACTAATCCTTGTGCAGTAAGAATTCCAACCTCAGCAGCTCCAACAGAATTCGTTGTTGATGAGTTTAAGGTAAACTCTGATCATCGAGTACTTAAATCATTGTAGCATGTGTATGAGAAGACACACAACCTAATTAACTAACACTCATCATAAAAAGTGTACTCTTCACGATGATCACATCGATTAGACTTGAACCAACAATCTTTTCATTTTCTTTCCAAAACGAATCGGTTTGTCATTGGATCACTGCAAACTTAGTTTTTCTTCAATCACCACCACATCAATGAAACTTAGAACCAACAATCTTTTAACCCTTTAAAACCAATTGGTTCATCATCCCATCACTCAAAATTTAGTTTTCCTTCAATCATCATACAACAGTTTCACTCGATCGTAGGTGCGTCAAAACACACAATCTAAAAATCAATTGTAACAGGACACAGAATTTGCACTCCAAATTCATGATTTTTGTGATTGATTCAAAATGAATTCTCTACACAATCAGAGATCTTTCGTCATTGAAGTTAGACTGTTAAAGTAAACTTCAATTACCGTAATGCTCATATGATGTTTGGTGAATTAAATCAGACAGTCTAATCTAACACTGTATGATAATCGAGTTGTATTATTTACAAAGGCGCGAGGCAAGATTTGAAGTAAAAAATCTCTTTTTTTCGAAAATCAATACATTTTTCACCGAGTTACACGATAATGAGCTATGCATAAAAAATCATAGGGTAAATCACAAAAGGTTAAGGAAAACGATGGAGCTATCGTAATTGGGGTTTGATCGACAGAGTTGTATTCATTGGAATCAATCTATCAACGTTGGTGATCAATTGTTAAACAAGTTATTAAGAAGGCTAAACAAGGTGAGCGGTAAAGCGATCAAAATCAGTAATATGATGATAATGGTGATGACCTTGGAAAGCCTTGTGGAGTTGCTCGGCGTCCTCAGAAGGAAGAGGGACCTTAGCTGGAACTTTCAGGCTCGCCATTGCTATTGCTATGCTATTATTGATTTCAAATCTCTGGACTTGTTTTCATTCTCAGATAATAACTCTCGATCTGTTTCTCTATCTCAGTCTCTCTAGCTCTCTCGCTCTATGCATTGTCGTCAAGGAATGTCCTTCGCCATGTTTTGTGCACGGAAAGAGGACAGGTTTGAAAAGGCCAATTAATTAGAATTTAGTAAAGAGAAATAAAAAAGATGGCTTAATTGCAAGTTTGGTCACTCGAATTGCTACAAAATTTCATGTTTGGTCACTCGAATTGATTTATTCCATTCGTAGTCACTTAAATTAGTTTAACAGTCCAACTTTGGTCACTCTCCGTTAACCTCCGTCAAACTCCGTTAGTACCGTCAGTTAACTGCTGACGTGGCTAACAGAGGTGCTTAGTCATCCTATTTTAACCAAAAAAAATAAAAAAAAATATGCCACATCATTAAACCCTGAATATTTTAAAAGTCCACCCAAACCCAATCAACCCCTGACCCGAGCCGAACCTTTGAACCGACCCATTCACCTGTTCCCCCTCTCCTTCCCGTTCTTCTTCCCCATCTTCGACCCCAACCAGAGCTCCGCGGCAACCTCAACCAGAGCTACGGCTCCAACGAGATGGCCAAGAACACCCGGATCTCTGTGACCGAGGCGGAGGTGGAGGAGATGGTGATGAAGGTGGATTCCAACGGCGACGGGCTGATTGACTTCGAGGAGTTCAAAATCCTATGTAGAAACATGGCCGCTGGCGGAGAGGGAGAGGCGAGGGCGTCAGAGAATCAATTCACTTCTCCCTCCAAGATCCGCCACCGCCACCTCGTCTCCTTAATCGGATACTGCGACGACGGCGCCGAGATGATCTTCGTCTACGAGTTCATGAAAAACGGAACCCTCAGAGACCATCTCTACAGATCCGACGATGATGATTCCAGTTCTACTTCTCCTCCCTCCTCCGTGGCTTCCACCACCACGATGCTGAATTGGAAGCAGAGGCTCGAGATCTGCATCGGGTCGGCCAAAGGCCTGCACTATCTTCACACCGGATCCGACGGGGGGATCATTCACAGGGACGTCAAGTCGACGAACATCCTGCTCGACGAGAATTTCGTCGCGAAGGTGGCCGATTTCGGGCTCTCTCAGGCGGGTCTGCCCGATCCGGACCACCACAGCATGGCGCTGAAAGGGAGCTTCGGGTACCTCGACCCGGAATTCTTCCGGACGTTTCAGCTCACCGATAAATCGGACGTTTAGTCTTTTGGGGTTGTGTTGCTCGAGGTGGTCTGCGCGAGGCCGACGATTGTGAGCTCGACAGGGATCGGGAGGGAGAGGCGAGGGCGTCAGATCTGGAGGCAGAGGAAATCAAAATTGACAGCGGTGGCGTCGGAGGAGATGAATTGAGAGATGCGTTCGAGGTATTCGACAGGGATCGGGACGGGATGATCACGGTGGAGGAGCTGGGGTCGGTGCTGTCGTCGCTGGGATTGAAGGAAGGGAAGCGGATGGAAGCCTGCAAGGAGATGATCCGGAGAGTCGATGTCGACGGCGACGGGATGGTGAATTTCGATGAGTTCAGGACGGTGAGCATTCTTAATTTGGTCTCTAATCATCAAGGCGCCGTCGTCAATAATAGGGTTTGGAAGATTGAATGGGGTCGGAGCTGGGGAAGAAGAGGGGGGAAGGAGAGGGGGAACAGGTGAATGGGTCGGTTCAGGGGTTCGGCTCGGGTCAGGGGTTGATTGGGTTTGGGTGGACTTTTAAAATATTAAGGGTTTAATGATGTGGCATTTTTTTTTAATTTTTTTGGTTAAAATAGGATGACTAAGCACCTCTGTTAGCCACGTCAGCAGTTAACTGACGATACTAACGGAGTTTGACGGAGGTTAACGGAGAGTGACCAAAGTTGGACTGTTAAACTAATTTAAGTGACTACGAATGGAATAAATCAATTCGAATGACCAAACATGAAATTTTGTAGCAATTCGAGTGACCAAACTTGCAATTAAGCCCAAAAAGATAAAAGACATTATAATATTTCCTTATTTATTCCCCCCCCACCCCTCTTTTTGTGGTTCAAAACGAAAAATAATTGGCCTCAAAATAAAAAAATGAGACAAATTTGACATTGAAAAGGGCTGAGATCAGGTGATTAAGGGGTGTCTCTTAGTTACTTGTCTAAGTCGATCTCAATCCTTCAACCTCATTAAAATTTAATGGCTCCAATTAATTCAATTTAATGAAGGGTAATAAAGTAATTGCATGGTTCATGATTATTTTATATTTTAATAATTAATAATTAAAAAGAGGCGGCACGTCTGTCCTCCCCGTTGCCGATCAAAATTTTCCGGAGTACTCCCGCCGTCCAGGATTTCCGGCGGCCACCATATATTCTGTCCATTTTTTTTTGTCCCACAGAGAACCGTCGGTTCCTGGGAAATATATTCCCCTTCAACCATTTTTTTTTGTCCCAGGAAACATATTCCCCTTCCATGGAGTTCCGGAGAGAGAGAGATGTTTGTGTACATATTTTGTACGCTTTGTTATTTTGTAATGTTCGCAAACTTTGTTATTTTTGTGCACCATGTTTATCATTTTTGTCAACCATGTTTGTAATGTTTTTTATGTCTAAAAAATAACCTGGTTGACTTTTGGATGGAACTTCTCTATATAGGGATGGAGCCTCCAAAGTCAACCCGGGTGTTTTTTCCCGTTCGTATGGATTGTCGGTCTAGTTTGCCATTTTTGTCCACCATGTTCGTACTGTTTGTATGTTGTCCCAGGAAACATATTCCCCTTCCATGGAGTTACGGAGAGAGAGAGAGAGAGAGAGAGAGAGAGAGAGAGAGAGAGAGAGAGAGAGAGAGAGAGAGAGAGAGAGAGAGAGAGAGAGAGAGATGTTTGTGTACATATTTTGTACGCTTTGTTATTTTGTAATGTTCGTAAACTTTGTAATTTTTGTGCACCATGTTTATCATTTTTGTCAACCATGTTTGTAATGTTTTTTATGTCTAAAAAACAACCTGGTTGACTTTTGGATGGAACTTCTCTATATAGGGATGGAGCCTCCAAAGTCAACCCAGGTGTTTTTTCCCGTTCGTATGGATTGTCGGTCTAGTTTGCCATTTTTGTCCACCATGTTCGTACTGTTTGTATGTTGTCCCAGGAAACATATTCCCCTTCCATGGAGTTCCGGAGAGAGAGAGAGAGAGAGAGAGAGATGTTTGTGTACATATTTTGTACGCTTTGTTATTTTGTAATGTTCGTAAACTTTGTTATTTTTGTGCACCATGTTTATCATTTTTGTCAACCATGCTTGTAATGTTTTTTATGTCTAAAAAACAACCTGGTTGACTTTTGGATGGAACTTCTCTATATAGGGATGGAGCCTCCAAAGTCAACCCGGGTGTTTTTTCCCGTTCGTATGGATTGTCGGTCTAGTTTGCCATTTTTTTCCACCATGTTCGTACTGTTTGTATGTCTAAAAAACACCCGGGTTGACTTTGGGAAGGAGCCCCTCTATATAGGGATGGAGCCTCCAAAGTCAACCCGGGTGTTTTTTCCCGTTCGTATGGACGGTCTAGTTTGTCATTTTTGTCCACCATGTTCGTACTGTTTGTATGTATAAAAAACACCCGGGTTAACTTTGGGAAGGAGCCCCTCTATATAGGGATGGAGCCTCCAAAGTCAACCCGGGTGTTTTTTCTTTTTGTATGGTTTGTATTGTTTGTCAGTCTAGTTTGTATTGTTTGTACAGTTCATACGTTTGTAATGTTTGTAAATCTGTTTGTATGTTTTGTCGCTCTAGTTTGTACTGTTCGTATGTTTGTATGGTTTGTACTGATTGTAAATCCGGTTTGTATACTTCGTAATTTTCCATAATACCCAAACTACCCCTAGCATTAATTAAATAGCCCTTCCCACTTTTTAACCATTGGATTGAAGTGTTCATATCTAATGGCTAGGAGGGGCTTAGTCAAGTAACTAAAAACTCCCTGGATCCCCTCTCATTGAAAAGGGTGGATGGATTAGTTGCTCTCAATTCTCTTCCCCACCAAGCCCAATCCAACAGCATAAGCTCAGATGCTTGCCGATATTGGACTGCCATAAACGCCATCCATGAAATGGGCTTAAGCCCAATCCGAAGTCCCACGTACTACCATTACCAGCTGGAGCATAGAAGAGAGTTTGGCGGATTTCTTAAACCGGACTCCGCTGGCTGGGAATGTGGATTTGTCTTTGGCCGCACGATTAGCGACAAAAGGAAAAGTAGGAGGAGACGAAGACGATAACGGACGGACTGTCACCCAATCCAACGAATGAAAAAAAATACCAGTAAAGAAAACCCATTTCCTCTCGTAGTCCTTTCGCCTGCCGAGCGGTGACCAGTCTCATTCATTCCCGCGGAACACGACGATGGTGTGAGTGCTACAGACCCAGAAGAAGAAGGTAAATAAACAATTTCAGCAGCTGCCCGGAGAAATTAGTAGATTGTCGAAACAAAAAATAGAAAGGGGGAAGCCTTAGAAAAAATGGTGTCTATTGGAGATTCCTTGCGATATACGGTGATTCAATTTGGCGTGTGTCTGTTGGGCAGTTAGATATGCCAACAGAGTCGGGTGATAGGAAGTCGGAAGGTTCAAGATCTCTTCTTCTTTCGAGAAGGACAAGGACTGGAAATAGAGAAGCGATCACATAGTGAGAAGAAATGGGGAAGCAGAGATCACTGAGGAGCAAAGCAGTTCATTTCGTGTCTGATCTGACCACTGGCCTTCTCAACCCTATCTCTGATAAGCCTTCTTCGAACAACCATCCTCCCCCTTCATCTCAACCTGTAAGTCTCCTTTTTCAATTTCCCCCTTTATCGCCGCCTCGATGATTCTGGCTTTAAATTTGCTGTCTTGGGGGTGTTTGGGTGGAAACCCAGCTTCTGTTAGACGATGGGTTTGCATGATCGCAGCTTCTTCTAGGTAATTTAGGACTCAATTTGGTGGTTTGGAAATGAAGGTTTCGCTTATGTTACTAAGGAAACGATTGATTTCGAGGCTGATTGTATGGTTGGATGGAAACTATAGCCGTGAAGAAGCTTATACTTACTTTCTGAAGCTGGGATTTCTTCATGAGTTGAAAATGCGAGTATCAGGCTATGGTATTCCTCGTTTTTCATGTCATTTACACAATAAAACCAGTGAAACCGTTCGGCCTTCAAGAACCGAAAATGCTAATTGTCTCCGTAAGAACAACTACTGAATTTTTTCTTCTTCTATGGTTTGGCATATTAGCTAGACTCTGACTTGGTAGTTGTGTGTGAACTACAATCCTAGTTTGGGTTCTCCTAAAGGTGATTGTACACTAAAAGCAGTTTGTACATCTTGATTCAATAGGAAAATCAGGGCGACCAGAAAACAAGTTCTCTAGAATGGATCACTGAAGAAGAGAATGAAGATCTACTTAATGGGCCAGATACATCGTCGTTCAAGGCATTTCTCTATTCTTTGTTGTCTGCTTCAGAGCCTGGAAGCAAAGCTGAATCAGATGCTGCAAATGAACATCAAGGAGGATTGGGTGGGGATCAACCATCAGACAGTGAAACGAAAGGGAACACAGGGAAGAAAGGTTTGCTATCTAAGGGGAAACAATCTCTTAGAAACGTGTACCAATTCACTAGAATCAGTGGGTATTGGGGTCAAGAGCGTAAGGGTGAATCTAAGTCCAAGTTTGTTAATGAGGGTCCTGATAGCTTTGATGGACTTGAGATGAAGGACATGCTGCCAAGTGGGAACCCGCCTGCTGCTTTAGAGCACCTTCCTGACATTTCTGAACCTTCATTACTTCTCTCAGAAAAGACAAGGATGGTGCTCTATGCTTCACTTCCTGCTCTTGTTAAAGGGAGGAAATGGTTGTTGCTGTACAGGTGAGTGCCTGAGAGATGGTTTTTTCATTCTTCTCTTGTATATTTTTGGTACTGGTACATATTCTTGATTATGTGGTTCTTTGCAGTACCTGGAGGCATGGGATTTCGCTCTCAACTTTATATAGAAGAAGCATGCTCTGGCCTGGTCCCAGTCTGCTGGTAATGCATGAATTACATTGTTAGAAACCGAGTTATCTAGGGTTTCTATATTTATTATTTTAATTATTATTAGGGTAAGTCTTATTAAGGTTAGTAGTCATTTAATAGAATTAGGTTTATTGTTAGGGTTTTCCAGTCTTTCATTATAAATATGTACTTTGCGTTTTATTCAGAATCAGTCAATAAAGAATTATCAAAGAATTCTCTAAACCCTAATCTCCCTATCTTCCCAATTCTCGATCTCAATCCCTCTAAAGGCCTAGGCCGATTCCCTTCTGTTCTTCCCCAATTCTTTCCCAAATCCCTAATTCTATCTTCTCAATCCCTAAATTCCCAAATATCACCCATCCAAATCCCGTTAGAAACTTTGTTTCTAACATCTGGTATCAGAGCCCGGTTTCGATCGGTGAGTTCTTCTCAACTCCATCAGGGACAGCTGAGAAACCGGAGCATCGACATGGAAAAATCAGAGCAGTCATGGGCTCAGTTGCGAGAGGAGTTATGGCAAATCGCGAACTCCTGGAAGAGGGAGCCAGCGCGAGGCGCCGCGACAGAGAAGGAGGGCGCGCGGCTGGCGGCGCTCGATGACGCCGACCGAGGCGACGGCGCGGGACGCGGCTCGTGCGTCCGGGCGAGCGGCGTGGACGGAAGGGCCGCGGCCGAGGGGCGCGCGACGGCGCGCGGAGCAGAGGACGACGACGCGGGATGGGTGGACAGGAACTCCGGGACATGGGCAAAGCTCCACGGAAGCAATGAACGACGACCCGGAGACGAATCGATGACGAGCCTCACGACAGGCTTGCCGAATCCGCGAATCCCGCGAGCTGTGCATCAATCAGCGGCGGCTCTTTATGCGGGGACGATATCCGAAGAGACAATGAAGCACGGGATCGGCGCTGCTGCTTCCCTTGCGCGATTGACGTCGGTTCCAAGCCAGATGACGACTGCGAGGAGAGGAGCGGAGCAGGACCACCGCGAGTCTTCCCCGTCGGCGCGAGTCGCGCGGGTGACGCCGACCAGCCCACCCATGGCGATGAAGGGAGAGACGCCTGAGAAGAAGGAGGAGCAGAGCCGCGAGGGTTCTTCGCCTGCGGCGCCATTCAGAGGGCGGCGCACTGCCGGAGAAGAAGAAGAAGAGAAGCAGGCTACGACGGAGAAAGAAACTCCGGTGGCCCAGAGTAAGAAGAAGAAGCGCGGCGGCGGCATCCTCTGTCCGTCGTCGAATACGGCGTCGGCGGCAGCCCGAATCATGCAGACGCCGGGATCTGATGTCGAGGCGACGACGGAGCTGAAGGTGGCGGCGGCGGCGGGCTGGCCTCGTGGTCGTCGAGTATCGCCGAGGGAAGACGCGACGACGGAGAGGGAGGGGAGGAAGCTGTCGTCGGAGCTGAAGACAGCTGCCGGGTCGGGTGGTTCGCCGCCGAGGGATGAGGAGTCGAAGAAAGCGGCGTCGAAGAAGAAGGAGGGCGGCGGCCGCAACCCTCTGCCTCTGCCTCTCGTGAACCCTAGGCGGCAGCTACAGGTGGAGTTGGGCCGAGAAGACTTGGGTCGCACAGCTGGGTTCACGTTGGGCCGAGTTTGGTTGAACCAGCAGGGCGAACCGACGCTCGAATGGAGCTGGGCCGAAGCGGGCCAAAGTTATGGACTGGTCTTGGGAAAGAAAATGGTTGGGCTTAGATCAAGACACACAGAGCAATTAAGCGAGCTTAAAAGGAGCCCATTGGTTAAGTCTGTTTTGTTTAGATTTGGGCCGAGTTTCCAGGAGGATTATGGGCCATCAATGGGCTATCTTGTTGGATTTGTTTTGCAAGAAATGGAAGATGAATTCATGGGCTTAGAGGATGGGCTCAAAGAAGAAAGACTCTATGATTCTTATATTGTGGAGTTTGAAAAGGATGATGGAGGGATATTTGATCATGGTTGCAACCTGCGTCACGTGGATTGGGAAGAGGCCATTGGAGTCGGAGTCGCTGGTGTGGGTTTCATTCGAGCAGTGGAGCACAATTGGAAGACACGAAAGCGCAAGGAGTGGAGAAGACAAAACGCGGATTGCGCGGGAGATGTGAAGAAATGGGTCGAGTCGATCAACCTTGAGGGCAAGGTTGGTCTGAAGGGGGAGGAGATGTTAGAAACCGAGTTATCTAGGGTTTCTATATTTATTATTTTAATTATTATTAGGGTAAGTCTTATTAAGGTTAGTAGTCATTTAATAGAATTAGGTTTATTGTTAGGGTTTTCCAGTCTTTCATTATAAATATGTACTTTGCGTTTTATTCAGAATCAGTCAATAAAGAATTATCAAAGAATTCCCTAAACCCTAATCTCCCTATCTTCCCAATTCTCGATCTCAATCCCTCTAAAGGCCTAGGCCGATTCCCTTCTGTTCTTCCCCAATTCTTTCCCAAATCCCTAATTCTATCTTCTCAATCCCTAAATTCCCAAATATCACCCATCCAAATCCCGTTAGAAACTTTGTTTCTAACATACATGCTCTCGACTTATCAGCTTCACTTCCTTCTCTTTAGTAATTTGACCTTCTTTCAGCTTATCCAATCCTCTCTTCTTCTTGAATATTTAGACCCCAACAAACTAGAAGGTAAATTTGATGCAAATAGCAACAATTGTTTTGTACGGGAAGTACTATGTCCAACCAGATGGCTCTAAAGATGTTTTAGGTCTTAGATCTAGAGCATGGGACAAAGGAAACACGAACAAAAACCTGATTGAATTGGAGAATAGGGTAGAGTAATAGAAGACCTCGTTCTGAATATCCTGTTTGTCGTTGGAGGAACTGCTGCTGGTATCTTTAGTCACTTTCCACATTGTTTTGTTTCATTATGTCTCAGGTTGTTGGAGACAGAAAAGGTGCTGTTTTTGGTGGTTTGGTTGAAGCACCACTCAGACCAACAAACAAAAAGTATCAGGTGGCATATCTTGCTTCTATTCACTTATGCGTATTCAATTTTTAAAGGGATACTGACGCTAGATATTTACAGGGCACAAATAGGACCTTTGTCTTCACAAATACATCTGGAAATCCCGTTATATTCCACCCTACTGGTACTTCTTTCCATCCATCTCTGCTGCACAGCATTAGATACTTGTTAAAAATATCCCTTTTATGCGTCATTGCTGTAATTAAGCTGTTTGAGCTACATGTGACTGGAGTTTTTTGCTAGTCAACGTTCTATCTTTCACTCTCGTCAGTATGTTGTTTATGAAACCATTTACAACACTGGATTTTTTGTTGTAAAGTAAAATATGCCAACTCTTTGCTGGTAAAAGCTACCAGTCCCTGTAGAACTATATTTAAGAAGTTATTTTGTAGTGTTCTGAATTTGATTGATTAAACAAGTCTTTTGAGTTTACACTGAACCACTTCCAATAATCTCTACATCAATTGCTTGCATGATGGAGGAATGTTGGAATGCCAGCCTATGAAATTTTAATCTAATTAACGCACAGGGAAGTGCTGACAACTATTTTGGATCAAGCTTGCCATGAACACGGTGCATTTAACATTAGTCTTGTAGTGTCCTAATGGCTACATACTTGTGATCAGGTGCAAATCGATATTACACTTTGTGCTCGACTGACTTTCTAGCAGTTGGTGGTGGTGGCCACTTTGCGCTGTACTTGGACAATGAACTGTAAGCTCTGGTTTCTCTCGAACAAGAATAGATGTGTTCCATGCATGTTCAAAGAACAAAAAACATATAGGTGGGAACTGCTGATTTCTGATGGTTTTGTTTTATGTCGAAAAGGTTGAACGGATCGAGTTCAGTGTCAGAAACATACGGAAACCCTTGCCTCGCATTCTCACAGGACTTTGAAGTGAAAGAGGTGGAGGTATGGTTTCAAGCTAGATCTCTCTGTCTATGCACAACATGCATACTCGGTTACTTTCCACAGTTAAGTGAAGTGAGGCCATGTCTATTTTTCTGCAGTTGTGGGGGTTTGTGTACGGTACGAAGTACGATGAACTACTTGCTGCCAGTAAAACGGAGGCTCCTGGGATTTGCCGATGGTGACTGTGTAGGAAAAGCTGCCTGCCATTTCCACAGAAATGGAGATATCCTTCTCTCATTTTTGTTGCAAGTAGGCACGAGTAAGAAAGATGGCTCTCAGCCAATCTAATACAGCATGTACATAGGATGACGTCTCACTCACCGTATGTGTATATAATCTTGACGCATGACTTATGGATCTTCGTCCCTGATGCTGTCTGCCACCAGTCTCAATTAGCCATACCCATAATCATAATATAATACCTTCGACATACTTTCAACATCAATTCATTCCCTCTTTTCTAGGGTCACATATACTTCTTGGACTATCATCTTAGTCTATTAGATTATAGGTCTAGAAATTCAATAAGGATTCATTTGTCTCAAAGGAAGTGGGTAGTTATCATAAATGGTCACAAACCTATTCAATTTGTACAAAATGGTCACAATCCTTTAATTTTGCACGTTTCGGTAAATAAAGTTTGAGCAAATAACGAAACGGTCAATCCGTCCAAATCCGTCCAAAATTCCGTCTCAGATCGCCACGTCAGCATGCCACGTCAGTGTAAATATTAATAAAAAAATGTCCTCACTTAACCCGAGTCTTCAACCGGTTCAGAAATCGACCCTTACCCATTTTTTTACCCCCAAATTGTTTTACCCTAATTTGTTTACCCCCAAAACCAGAAGTCGGGAGAGTTGGCCGTCGTCCTCCTCCAAACCATCGTCGTCCTCCCACCCGATTCGCCCGCCATCCTCCCCCGCGCCGGCGCTCCTACTGATTCGCTCGCCGGCTGAAGTGCAGGAGGGAAGGTGCGGGAGATTCTTCCAATCGACCGAGAAAAATCCCTCTTCGCCCCTCTTCGCCCCTCTTCACCCACAACCAGTCCCACGAAATCGGAACTGGTCCCGGTTCATCTCCAGAGCCGCAGCAACTTCCCCGAAGAGAAACTCACTCACCCGGAGCTGGTCCAGGTTCATCTCCCCGACCGGAATCTCCCACCAATCCAACCGCGCCTTCGTCCACGTCATCACCTTCCTCAGATCCTCCTGACTAATAATGGATGAGTGGAAGCTGCGTTCAGCCCAGAGTCGCCATCTGAAGCCTGATTATGGTAAGAGTTCTGACTTTTCGGCAAACTTTTTAGGGTTTACAACATGTGGGGTGAGGGTTTTGTTGTTATAAAAGAATCGATTTTGTTGTCGGGTAGTGTAAGGGAAAGCAGCTGGTCCCATTATACAATCATGGTTTTGGTGGATTCAAAGCAGATGGTCCAATTAGTATATTCTGATTTTTTGGATTCAAAGCAACTGGTCCCCATTTGTTTATTCGAATTAGTGCACACAATTGAATGGATTTCATTTCTATTTATAGGGAATTCTGGACTTTTCACCATTGAGATACACAGCATGGGGCAGTTTGGCGGCACGGGCTACACTAATGGGAAGACTGATTTCATTGACTTTGTCGATGTTGACAAATTGTCAATGCTGGAAATTAAAGAGATGGTCAGAACAGCAGAAGTGGAGCAGGCTATGCAGTTCTTTTGGTTGATGCCTGGTGTGGATGTGCAGAATGGATTGAAACTCTTAGAGAGTGATAACGATGTTCTTGAGATGGGTGAGCATGTTCCTGAAGACAGAGTTATCCATCTGTATGTTAAGCATACAAATTCTAGTTGTGGTAGCCCAGATACAACCCATTTCGTTCGCACTAGCAGTGAAAGGGAGGTGGAAGAAATTAGAGAGCCATCGGTTTCAGTTAAAAGGGGACGAGGACATACATTGACAGAGGAAAGACAGGGTAGAGATTCCACAGGATCATCCCATAAAGAGAAACCAGCTGCAACTAACGACAATGAAGGAGTTCTAGATGAAGATGTCCTCGAGAAAGACGACTTGTATGCAAGTGAAGGTGAGTTATTGGAGAAGACTGGATGGGGCAGCGAAGAAGAAGAGGACGTGTTCAACATAAACACAATTTTTCCTGAGTTTAGAGTTGAAAGGGATATGCAGATGCCTGAGTTGAAGATTGGTCATCTATTTGGATCTTTTGACGATTTCAAGGCTGCTTGCAAGTCACATGCTGTTGTGCAAAGGAGAGATGTGAAGTTTCCCACCAATGATAAGAAGCGTTGCATCTGTGTGTGCTCACAGGACTGCGGATTCAAACTGTATGCTGCAAAGCTAAGAGATTGTGACACTGTGCAAATCAGAACTGGGAATCTGGAGCATACTTGTGGAGTTGATGAAGACTTACGAGCTGCTGCACCATCATTCCTTGCCAAGAAGTATCTAACTCGGTTTAAGTTGGATCCATCGTGGTCGATACCAAATCTCGTGCACACTGTGATAACAGATTTGAGTTTGAAGATCAACCGAATGAAGGCCTATAGAACTAAGCAGTTAGCTTTAAAATTGGTTCATGGCGAGGATAGTCTCCAGTTTGGGAAGCTTTATGCTTACAAGAAAGAGTTGGAGGTAAGAAATCCTGGCACTACAGTGATTATAGAACATGTTGAGAATGTTTTCCGGAGTATCTACATATGTTTGGGTCCAATCAAAGAAGGGTTCAAAGCTGGATGCCGAAGGGTGGTTGGTGTGGATGGGTGTTTTCTCAAAGCTATGCCTGGATGGCAGCTTCTTTCGGCTGTTGGTATCGATGGTGATGACTGCATGTACCCAATTGCATGGGCAATAGTAGAGAAAGAATGTCATGATACTTGGGAATGGTTCATGGCACATTTGGGAGAGGATTTGGAGATAGACGACTCACCAAATTGGACTTTCATGTCCGATAGGCAAAAGGTAAATTTCTATCTAACTTTTGTTGCTTGTTTCGTGGTTGTGCAAAGCAAGCTTCTCAATCAATGGTTCTGCCTGAAAAAAACAATTGTGTTAATTAAGTTAATATAACCGATAATACTCTAATAAAACAAGCATCACACAGTTCACATATACTCTAATAAAACAAGCATCACACAGCAGTGAACACTAAGATTGAGAGAGATGGGTTCGAGCATGTGGGGAAAGGAGTTAAATAATTGCTTGAATGATTTGTGGGACTAGCAGGATAAGAGAGTCTTGTGTTTACCTGGATTTACATATACAACACTCACATGTAGATGTCGACTTAGAAACTGATTTAGTTCTAGACCCTTTTTAGTTTAGCATATTATTGTGTCACTTTCTGAGATTCTTTCCAGAATGATTATTATCCGGTAGAGGCAAGAATGGACTTCCTGTTGTTGTTTTGGGTTTGTGTGGTTACTGTACGTTGGAAATTTTTTGTTTTCTTTCTTTCTTTCTTTATATCTTTGTGTATTCTATTGGTTTAAATGGAATGAAATCCCCTCCTCTCTTTCTGTTGTCTGTTGAGTTATTATTGTTATGATTGTATAGCTATAGCTAGCTAGTAACTGTGTGTTTTTGTCTTGCTTGCTTTTTGGATGCTAGGGTTTGATGAACGTGATGAACTCTATGTACCCAAATGCCGAGCATCGTTATTGTGTCCGCCATATGTTCGTGAACTTTAGTGGCAAGTTCACTAGGTCCAAGAAGCTCCGATATCTTTTCTATGGTGCTGCTGGTTCGACTTATCGGGCACAATATTTGGCAGTTATGGAGGAGATAGAGACAGTTGGGGAAAGCTACAAGGTTGGTGATCAAACACCATATCAATGGCTAATGGAAAGAGATAGAACTCAGTGGTGCAAGGCCTTCTATAGAACAAACAGCAAATGTGACATGGGAGTTAACAACCACTGTGAAAGCTTCAACAAGTACATTCTCGAGTCGAGAGACATGCCAATCCTCTCTTGCTTAGAGGACATATTTGGCAAAGTAATGAAGAGAGTTGCTGTAAAGAAGAGGATAATGCAGCGTCTAGAAGAGAAAGGAGTTCTTATTTGCCCAAAGTCCATACAGAAGATGAAAATGTACAAGGCTTGGGCTGCTTTTTGCTTCCCAACCTTCAATGGGAATATGGAATATCAGGTGCAATCACATAGAGGCAGATATGTTGTAGATATGAGGAATAGAACATGTGCTTGTGGTAGTTGGCAGCTCAATGGCATCCCTTGTCAACATGCAATTGCATGCATGAAAATGAACAACGATCCTCCGGAGCGGTATATGGATGATTGTTACCGTGTAGACACATGCAAGAAAGCATACTCTTTTGTTGTCCGGCCTCTCAATGATTCCAGTCAATGGATTCACGATGACTGCATTGAGCTTGAATCGCCTATATTTCAACAGAAGAAGAGGGGTCCTATACAGAAGAAGAGGCGTAAGGAAGCATGGGAGTTGGAGAAATCAAAGAAAGATAAGCGTGGAAGATCATACACAATTATGTCCAAAGGTGGAAGCGAGATGACATGCACAATATGCCACGAGAGAGGACACAATAGCCGATTCCACGACAAGGTGAGAATCTGCCCATGTTCTCTTTAACATTAATCTTCCGAAATCTGTTTATGGCCAATGGAAATTATGCTGCCATATTGACATTGTTATTATTATTTTTTTCCAGAAATTTGGCGGGGATGATGCAGCAGGTCCATCGGCAGCATCTCCTCAACACATGGCAGCCTCTCCGCCACACATGGGAGGCTCTCCAGTAGCTGCATCTCCTCAAGATGGCGAGCGTGCCGAGGGCTCAACCTTCATGCCTACTCCAGCATTTGTACCACCATCTGAGAACCCGCCTAGGATGAAGGTCACAGTTCGAAGGGGTCGTGGTAGGGGTCGTGGTAACAATGGTAGGGGTCGTGGCAGACATAACGAGTAGTTGAAGAACTAGCAGACATTGAACTTTTTTTTAGGAGCTGATTAGATCACCTTTTGTGAACATCTTTTTTGTGACATGTCGATTGCTTGTTGAAACTTTCATGACGAGCCAACCCATGTCAAGTAGGATCTAATCAGTTTGGTGAATGTAATCTACAATATGGATGTTTAAATATGCAGGTTTGATGTTCTTTGCTCAAGTTTTAATGTCCATTACAGGTCTCCATACCTGACTGAAGTCACTCTTACAGCAGTCTCTATATGCCATACCTTTGTGACCATTTTGTTACAATGACCAAACGATTGTGACCATATTGTTACACTGACCAAATGATTGTGACCGTTCTGTCTATTATTTATTAGTATTATGACCATGTTGTTGTCGATAATAAAGCTATATTACCATAACAGATAACATTGCAAACTTAGTTCGAAAAAACCAGAAACAGAATTACTGAACAAACTTAGTTCGAACAAAACGAGGATTTTCATGTTCTACACTACACATATCTACCAATAACGATTCCTACAATCACACAAACGACTACATAAACTAGATTAATTGTCCGTGCATACAAATCTTCACTTTGCTTACCCCTTCTAGATTGTTCATCGTTGCGTGCCGTCGATGAAAAAGAACTTGCCTCATTCAGCATGCTCTCTTCCCTTGATCTTATTTCCATGCTCTTAATCTTCTTCAACAGCCCATTTATGACAGCTCTGGCCCTAGCTTCAACTGGAGGATCGACCCATTCAAAAAAATCACAGTGGTGGGATAATTTCTTCATAAAATGAAAGAGAAGAGAATGGTTACCAAATCTTCTTATGGTGAACACAGAAATCAGAATCAAATTCAAAATCCTTACCAAATAATTTCTCTTGCAGCGGAGGAACCTTCTACCCGGATTATCTTCCGTCCATGATGTCAGCAAAACAACTCTGTCTTGACACTTGCAAGTAGGCAAGGAACCCATTCGGCCTGTGTTGATCTCTGGGATTTTAGGGTTTTTTCCGTTCAAAGGAAGGGGGAAGGGGGAAGGGAAGGGGGAAACAGAGGATGAATAATGGAGGTGAAAGGTAAGGGTTTTGTTCTTATAGGGGGCGTATCTGGTCATGAGTGTGGGTAAGGGTCGATTTCTGAACCGGTTGAAGACTCGGGTTAAGTGAGGACATTTTTTTATTAATATTTACACTGACGTGGCATGCTGACGTGGCGATCTGGGACGGAATTTTGGACGGATTTGGACGGATTGACCGTTTCGTTATTTGCTCAAACTTTATTTACCGAAACGTGCAAAATTAAAGAATTGTGACCATTTTGTACAAATTGAATAGGTTTGTGACCATTTATGATAACTACCCAAAGGAAGTTTGCTCTGGAGTTGTTGGATGAAGTAGGGCATTTAGGTTCGAAATCAGTTACCACCATTATTCGAGTACACATGATGGCAGTGATCTATCTGGTTGATGCCACTGCCTATTGTAGTTTTGTTGGTAGCTGATCTATGTAGCACAAGACCCGATACTAGCTTTTGCAACCCAATAGTTTAGTCGGTTTATGAGTGCACCTTCTGTTATCTGCAAAAGAAAGTAACCAGAATCTTGAGATATGTCAAGAAAAATTCAGGTCATGGCTTGTTCTTTCCACCACCTTTATCTTTCACGCTCCAAGTTCCCAGTGACCTAGACCAGATGCTTGTCCAAACACATGAAGATCCATTAATAGCTACTATGTCTTCCTTGGTAACTCTCTCATACAATTATATAATTAATTATTATTATTATTAGAATTATTAAATGACAAGTAATCAAAAAATAAAATCACTGTTTCATACGAAAAAACCGCTAAACTTAAATCAATTGCTGAATTAGACTTTTCCGGGTTCATGTTGGTGATTTTTCCCCTGCGGCAGGCCCATGATATCTCCAATAGTCCCTCGTGCGACAAACAAAGTAATTTAGTGTGCTAAATTCCGTCCGCCCAATAGCCAGAGACAAAGGAAACGGAGATGATTATGTGATTGGTACTGACAATTGAGAGGAAAGTTCTTTTTTTATTTGCTTGAATTACCCTTTTTTCCATGTGAATTACCATTCATAATTCATTTATTTAACATTCTTTTCTACAGGGTATATAAGACTCATTGTTAGGAACACTAATTTATTTAGCATTCTTCTCTACTGGGTAGGTAGAAACTCATCTAGGAATTTAAAAAATTCTTATATTCAAAAATTATGATTTCTTATTAAAAATTGGAATAGTACTAGATCTGTTTCTACTTTTTGTAGCGAGTATTATTAATCGGATTTTTTATACTCTACACTTAATTTTATCATAAGCTTTATTTGCCTACCATAAGTTTTCCATCTCTTGCACCTAATTTCACATTAAACAAAACATACAACATAACAATAATTTGTATAACTTCATTCGCTTATTGTTTACTTAGATTCATTTAATATCACTTACTATATTCAACATCTCATCAATTTGCATGTCACAAAATAAAGCTTATGTAAGATAGGTTAATCTTATGCAATAGTCTAATCAAATGTAAGTATGTAAATTGATTCTCTTATTAGACCACACGTTATGGAAGATTACGTAATACCGTTCTATAACTGTTATTAAAATACAATACGTAGAACTTAAGAAAATTGAAGGGATAGTTAATTTCTTATGTATCATCAAACAAATGTGTTACACAAGCTTTCCGTATAATTATTGCATACAACTATCTCGATATTTATTAATTCTTTAATGAACTTTTTTATACTCTACAACCAATTTTACCATATGCGTTGTTTTTTCCCATAGTCAGTTGTTTATGTAATTTTTTTGTTTTCCATCTCCTCGCCAAGTTCACCATAAGAAAAAAAATTTACCTTCAAAGTACTTTTTATTTCACATTAAGAAAGATTTACATATCACATAAATATTACACAAAACTTATAATTAACTACAATGCTCATCATCGCATCCATTTGCATTATGCAAAAATTCTATGTGGTAGGTTAATTTTTTCATTGTAGTTTAATTAAATGTGCTACTTTCCATAACATAATTTTATTATTAAATCATACACTACATAATATTTATGTAAAAATATTATATAAAAATTACGTAAATTTTATGTATCAATTAAACAAAATGTACAGCATAAGTGTTAATGACTCACAAAATACGCAAACTTTGTGGAGTGACAATAATTTCTATAACTTCATTCTCTTATTGTTTACTAAGATTCATTTAATATCACCTACTATATTCAACATCTCATCAATTTGCATGTCACACAATAAAGCTTATGTAAGATAGGTTAACCTTACGTAATAGTCTAATCAAATGTAAGTATATAAATTGATTCTCTTATTAGACCACACGTTACGGAAGATTACGTAATACCGTTCTATAACTGTTATTAAAATACAATATGTAAAACTTATGAAAATTCAAGGGATAGTTAATTTCCTATGGATCATCAAACAAATGTGGTACATAAGCTTTCCATATAATTAAGATATTAGGTAAAGCTTATGAAAGAGCTTTACTTTATTTTTTTAATAATTTCATTCCAACTAAATCATTAATGAGTGCATAAAAATTTATTTAAAAATAATTAGTTCATTACCGCGGCAAAACGCGGGCCAAAAGACTAGTATATTATTATTATACCGCAAGTAACCAAATTGTGGATTACTGTTGCATACGATAAAAGCGGACACTTCCTTTTTTTTTACCATAACGATGCCTTAATTACTATTCATTAGTTTTTTGTTTTTGTTTTTGCAATCGTGGGCGTGTGTACATACTTGGCGGCTAACAAAGCGTATCAATCCTTTCCAATTTAGTTGGGTGCCTCTGTTTTTTTAACCATTCTAAATGTGTATATGTAATAGCCTCTCAATCTTTTTTCAATTTCTTTATTGTTAAATTTATACTACAATATTAATCATATTATCGATTTTCATTAAACAAAAGTTCTAGATAAAATTTTAATAAAGTATGATACTTTTGACAACTTGATTTTATTATGCCACATATTACAAAAGTTTTACTTAGCACTGTTCCATAGGACATGTTAACTTTTATATGATAGTTTCATCAAATGTGATACTTTTCATAACTTGATTTGTTATTTATGTAGCATGGTTGCACATGGCAAGTTAACTTTTATATAATAGTTTGATCAAATGTGATACTTTTCGTCAATTGATTAATTATTAGACCACACATTAGGGAAGATTTACGTAACACCATTCTATAACAGTTAAATAAATTACACATACATTACGTAAAACTTATGAAGAGATTATAAGTTTGAACAAAAATTCATTTATTATTAACTAAATTGTTGATAATCTCATCGATATGTATAGTTACCCAAATGTTAATTTTTTTTGTAACATGATTTTATTATTAAACCACACATTACGAAAGATTTTATACCACCATGTCATAAACTTTATGGAGTGATAAGTATTTCTTTTGCATCAATTAAACAAAAGTAGTACGGAAGTCTTCTGTAATGAATAATACACTGCTGAAAATTTATGGATGCATGTTATCGAATTGTTTTTTGAGTTATTGGATTTGAACTAAACCATTAATTGAATGTATGATATTTTAAATATAATTGGTTCTTTACCCAGCAAAAGTACAAGCACTTTTCACTATTCATTAAGAAAAAATAGGCTATTTTTTCTCCACGGGTACTGTTCACAATGTGGTTTTATGTCATATATCCAATTTTACCATAATCTCATTTTTTTCTTCTTTTCAGCAATACTATTAATTGAGATTTTTTCTTCTTTTCAGCAATACTATTAATGAGTTTTATCCCTTACAACCAATTCTTCGACAAGTCTAAAATTCATGAAATTCTATGATAAATCTTTTTCTCTACATCCAACTTAACATTATACAAAAATTTGATAGATCGGTTATTAAATAAATAATTATGAACTAAAATACTTATTTTCAAAGTTTATTACTAAATTCCGTTATTGTTAACTAAAAAATTTAACATCTCATCAATTCGCACTATGAAAGATTAGTTAACATTCACATAACAGGTTTAATCATACGTTACTTTCTAAAATTTGATTTTATTATTAGACCGTATATTATAAGAGATTAATGTAACAACGTTCCTAATAGCTCTTTATCTCCTATATCCAATGTTATCATAAGCTCTTGATTAATTAACTTTGACATAACTGTTAAATCATATGCTCTTGTCATGTTAGTTTCTAAAATTTTATATTATTATTAGACCTTACATTATGAAATATTTATGTAATACATTCTATAACGGTACGTAAGCCTCATGTTGAAATAATTATTTACTATGTATAATTTAAACAAATAGATGTCGTATGTTAATCGTAATGAATGATTAAACATTACTTAAATCTTATGTAAAAATAATTATTTGCTATATATCACTTAAGCAAACGAATGATGTATGTGATTCGCGATGATTAAAATATGTGAAACTTACATATGTATATTATCTGGATAATTGTGAATTATTTGATTGAAACTATTAGTTTCTTACTGCGGCGGAGCGCGGACCAAAATACTAGTGGATATAAAAAAGCAAACCACTATATCTCGTAATTCATGTTAAATAAAGTATCGAGTGCTAGCTTAGATAACAATTGAATTTTATTGGCTGCTTTACCTTCTTTATACCATCTCAAAAAATAAATGTCTTTCCAAAAGGTGAAGAGAGTTCGATATTGTTTTGTTTTTCTTTTGAGAGTCGAATGAAAAGAGGACAGAGTTTTAACAAAATTCACACCAGATTTAAATCGTCAATCACAAAGTGGGTATAACTCACTCCCAACCCAAAACTCATTAACAATAGGGTCATCCCACTCTAATCGTGTCAAATTAGGACACCCATCCATAAAATGACATTGTTCTTTTTTTGGGGGATCGGATGAAAAGCAGTCTGAGTTTTATCAAAATCCACACCCAACGATCATAAAAGCGGGTAAACTCACTCCTGACCCAAAACTCATCAATATCAAGTTAACCTGCTTTGACTGGATCAACTTTTATTTTTATTTTTTTAGGTGCGGGTCGGATGGAATCTGGATCGAGTTTTTAACAAAATTCACACATGACCAACTTGTCATATAGAAAAGCGGGAAAACTTACTCCCGACCAAAACTCGTCAACACTAGGTTCTGCTCGCTCCCGAACTAAAATTCGTAAACACCGGATTCAACCCGCTTTGTCTGGGTTGATTGTTTTGTAATTTAGGTGTGGGTCTGATGGAATGTCAACCAAGTTTTTAACAAAATCTACATCAAACCCAACTGTGAATTACAAAAGCGGCTAAATCTCGCTTCTGAACCAAAACTCATTAATACCTGATTCAACCCGCTTTGAACGGGTTGATTGTTTTACTTTTTAGGTGTAGATCGGATGGAAATTGGACCGATTTTTTAACAAAATTCACACCCAACCCAACTTATCAATTATAGAAGCGCTTAAACTTGCTCTTGTCTCAAAACTCATCAACAACGATTCAACTCCCCTTTGATGGGGTCAAATTGGGGTTTGCTAAATGTCGCCTGAAAATTTTATTATCGCCCTAATTTTAATGATAAAATTATTATTTTATCCTTCTTCCAACTAGACCCACGCTCGCATCCATTACACTCGCCGCCCGTCGGCCACTGATTCTCCCTGTCGGCTGTCAACCGGCGATTCCCATCGTCGTCCGCCTTCATCAATATCACTGTTATGGTAATCGCATCAGGGAGAAGGTGTCATTCCCGCTGCCGCTCGTCCGCCATTGATTCCCATTGTCTGTAGTCGACCATAGTCGATTTCCACCGTCGAACGCATTCATAAAGGTCACCATTATGGTCATCGCAGCATGAAAAAGGGACACATTCGCCTGGGATAGACGATGGCGGGGAGTGGATTTCGACAGTTTGAATTGCGCAAGGAATCGATTTCAGACTGAGCGAGTAGCAAAGCAGTTGCAAGCAAGTAGGAGTCCCAAACTAAGACTAAAATAGTAACTGCTATTAATATTCACTCGCCCCTTAAGTTATGGCTCGTCTCAGCAGCGGGAGAAATTGTTGGAATTCTATGAAAGAATCTCGGGAGCCAGGATGCATGCCAGTTTCATACGACCAGGTGGAGTGGCACAAGATCTGCTTCTTGGCTTATGTCGAGATATTGATTTCTCCACACAACAATTTGCTTCTCGTATCGACGAATTAGAAGAGATATTTGATTCCTCCACACAACAAGATGCACAACAATTAGAAGAGTGGATTTCGACAATGGAAAAAAGGGATTGATGTGGCGGGACTTGATTTCGGCGGCAGGATTATTCTGGCGACACACAGAGAAGGAGAGTAGTTTGTTTCGATGGGGGGATTGTGGCTTTACCAATCCTTTACTCATTTACTGGTGAACGGCTCATCTTTCCTATTTTTGTTGTTTTTTATTTTTGGTAATTGTTGAGTGAAGAACAATTTAGTAAATATATATTGAAAAATAGGGCGATAGTAGAAAAGTTAGGGCAATGTTTAGCCATTCAGGTCAAATTAGGTTGGACATCAATGAGTTGGGTTAAAAAAAGAAAATGAAAAGATGGATTGTGATGTATAAGAATTATTAATAATAAAAAATAAAATAAAAAAGAAATGTGTGTGATGGCCTGATGGGAAATATACCTTACAAAACCCCACTTATGCATTAATTATTATTAATAATAACTAGCACAAAAGCCACGTTGTGCAGCGGATCATAAATTTAGTAACTTCCGATTGTAAATAGATAGCTAAAGTTCTCAGAAGTGAATATATTGTTTTTTCACATAATAGTTTTAAACAGTGTCTATTATATTATCTCATAAAAAATGTGTTTTCATAAGGTGAAGAGGGCAAGACAAGTTATATTGCAAATTCGACATTGTTTTGTTTTTCTAATGCGAGTTAGATGGATAGCGGATCGAGGTTTAACAAAATTTACACCAGACCCAACCTGTCAATCACAAAATCGAGTATATCTCTCTTATGACAAAAAAAAAAAACTCATCAACTCTAGGTTCAAGTCATTCTACTCGTTTCGAATTAGGTTGGACACCCATCCATAAAATGAAAAGCGGGCCGAGTTTTAATAAAAATTCCACTCAACCCAACCTACCAATTACAAAAGTGAATAAAGATCAGTCCCGACCAAAACTCGTCAATACTAGCTTCAAAGCGCTTTGACTAGGTTGATTGTTTCATTTTTTTAAGCTTGAGTCAAATGGAAAGCGGGTCGATTTTTTAATAAAATCAACACCCGAACCAATCCGTTAATTAGAAAAGTGGGTAAAACTTGCTCCCAACAAAAAACTCGTCAACTTCAGGTTCCCCTCGCTCCCTAACAAAAATTTGTCAACACCGGTCTCAACCGGCTTTAAATTGTTTTATTGTTTAGGTGGGGGTCGTATGGAAAGTTGATTATGTTTTTAACAAAATCCACACACGACCACACCGTGAATTAAGCGCTTCAACTTGTCAACTCATCGTCAAAAATAGGTTCAACACGCTTTGAGCGGGTCGAACTAGGTTTGATAACTATGACTTCGTATTCAATAAAAGAAGAAATAAAAAAAGGATTATGTTGTTTAATATTAATAAAAAGAAAGTAAAAAAAAAGTGACGAGAAATGTGTTCTCAAATATTGTCTATTATATAATCTCACAATAGAAAGCGGTAAAACTTGCTCCCGACCTTTTAACAAAATCCACACCAAACTAAACCTGCCAATTACAAAAGCGGATAAACGCAGTCCCGACCCAAGACTTGTCAATACCAAGTTAACCAGCTTTGACTGGATCGATTGTTTCATTTTTAGGTGCGGGTTGGATGAAAAACGGATAGAGTTTATAACATAATCCACACATGACCAACCTGTCATATAGAAAAGGAGGTAAAACTTGCTCTCGACCAAAACTTGTCAACACTAGGTTATGCTCGCCCCTGAACCAAAAATTGCGAACACTAGGTTCCGCACATTCTCAAACAAAATATTGTAAACACCAGATTCAACCTGCTTTGGGCGGTCGATTGTTTTGTAATTTAGGGGCGGTCGGATGGAAAGCCAACCAAGTTGTTAACAAAACCTACATCAAACCCAACCAGTGAATTACAAAAATGGCTAAAACTCGCCGTGGAACCAAAACTCGTTAATACTTATTACGTTATTCAACCCACTTTGTACAGGTTGATTGTTTTACTTTTAAGTAGCGAGTGAGATGGAAAGTGGACTGATTTTTAACAAAATTCAAAGTCAACCCAACTTATCAATTATAGGAGCGCTTAAACTTGCTCCCGTCTCAAAAGTGATCAACAACATGTTCAACTCCCTTTAACGGGGTCGAGTTAGGTTGGACACCCTTGAGTTTGGGTTAAATAAAGAAAATGAAAAGATGGATTGTGATGTATAATAATTATAAATCTAATTAATAATAAAAAAGAAATGTGTGTGATGGGTAATATTTGGTATTGTCAAATAAAAAACCTCTATTATATATTAAAATATAATAATAATAATAAAGCGGGTTGAATAACGTATTAACGAGTTTTGGATACGTAGTGTCAAATAAACAACCTCGTTCATAACACCTTATTGGACATCTGTTATAGGTCTGGGGTTTCTGCTGGTAGGGAAGTTGATATCGGTTTGGTTGATGGGCATGGGGGACCCCTTCGTCCTGCGGATTTGCTGCTTTATTCATGGGACAGGGGGCGAGATGTGTGTGTCGATTTTACCGGATCTTCACCTTTGACTCAGACTGTGATGACTGGTTTTGTGCCTGGCCGAGTTGTTGGTGATGGTGCTCAGCGAAAGTGTGCCAAGTATCGGAACTTGTGTATGACTGCTGGGTATGGTTTCTTGCCATTTTCTTTTTCTTCGTTGGGAGAGTTGGATACGGATGTCGTGGCTTTACATCATACTTTTAAACACCGTCTATTATATCATCCCAATCGAAATGTGTTTTCAAAAGGTGAAGAGAGTAAATAAACTAGAAATTTGACATTGTTTTAATAATCTGGTGCGATTTAGATGGAAAGCGAACCGAGTTTTAACAAATTCCACTCCACTCAACCCACCAATCACAAAAGCGGGCATAACTCGCTTCCGACCTAAAACCCATCGACACCCGCTTCAACCCACTATAATCGTGTCGAATGAGGTTGAACAATTGTCCATAAAATGAAACTTCTTTGTTTTTTTTCCTGCGGGTCTCATGGAAAGTGGATTGAGTATTTAACAAAATTCACACAACCCAACCTATCAATTATAAAAGCTCTTAAACTTGCTCCTGTCTCAAAACTCGATAACATCGTATTCAATTCGCTTTAGAGGGGTCGATTTAGGTTGGACACCTATGAGTTTGAGCTAAAATAGAAAATGAAAAGGTGGATTGTGATGTAGAGTAAGTATTAATAAAAAAAAAGAAAGAAAAAAAAGAAATGTGTTGTGGTGTGCACTATTCCTGGGTGTCACATCATCGAACCTCTCTTATATAAAAAAAAATGTAGTAATAATAATAATAACTAGCCCAAAAGCCTGTGTTGCGCGACGAATAGTGATTTTGGTAACTTACGATTATAAATAGATAGTTAACATTATGAGAAGTAATTTATTGATTTATCTCATAATAGTTTTACAAACCGCCTATTATATCATCTCACAATAGAATGTATTTTCAAAAGTTGAAAAGAGTAAATATACTAGATTTCGACATTATTTTATTTTTCTGGAAGCTCTTAAACTTGCTCGCGTCTACCGCCACATGTAAGCAGCTTTAGCTTATAAGATCAAGGTTCCACTCAATCCCATAGAGCATCACTCATTCGAAAGCTTAGGGGCTCGTTTTCTATGTGGATTTATGATGAATTTGCTCGAGATCAATGGCCATCATCATAAGGGTTAGCTATCAAGAAATCTTCCAAGTGGGCTCTTTAACTGGGGGAATTGGAATTGACCATGACCTGAGCCGACATCCGAGAGGATTTAGAGGCTACAATCTCGCGATTCCCGTCTGGATTGAACAAGGAAATCAGTTATGAGGTGTAATTACGCCATTTTGTTGATCTGGAAGATGCAATCCACCTAGCGATCAAGATTGAGAAGCAATTGAAGCACAGTGCGGGAAGGCGATTTTACAAAGCAGCAATTCTGAGCCTGCTCCGCTCGCTGCCAAATTCAAGGTAAAACGGCGTCAATGGTTATCGACGGTGGAAGTTGCACCAACGTCATCAGCTTGGAGACTATGGGTAAGCTTGGCTTGAGCACTTTCAAGCATCACAAGCCCTACAACCTGCATTGGCTCAATGATCATGGAGCTGTGAAGGTGACGAAGCAGGCATGGGTTGAATTTGAAATAAATCAATACAAGGATCGAATTCTTTGTGATGTAGCTCCTATGCACGTTGCTCATATCCTTTTGGGAAGAACTTGGCAGTACGATAGTGGAGTTACCCACCATGGCATCAAACTGCTATACTTTTTAGCATGAAGGGAAGAAGCTCAAACTGACTCCTCTATCACCGATCGAGGTTCCTAAAGATCAAAGGCATCTGGAGTCCAATCCAGCTCAGGGAAAAAGAAGGGAAGGGTACTGGGACGAGTTTAATTGCCCAAAAACTAATGCTTACGGATCTACGACGAGAAAGACTCCCACCCTGGCCCGAGAAGCAGTAGCTCTGTTCCTCGTCGACGGCGAGGTAGGGGAGGAGAGAGGGTCTATTGGGTGGAGACTTCACGTGTAAGTCGATCCATCCCACCGGTGGAGAAACCTTCCCTTGACCACCGAGAAGATCTCACATGAATCCATTTGCATCGATTCAACCTCAATCAATAGACCGAATTCGAGCCAAAAGCCCCTTGAAACGAGCAAATACGACCAAAATCGGGGTTATTGGTTGCAGAGTTTAGGCACAATTCGATCCAAAACTGCTAATGCGGAATCGTTGAGGTAAGTCCCACGAAACTTTAGAAATCGTAAATTGAATGTGATGATACCTAAAATCCCATAAGGATTCCTAGTCTTATTCGGATTACATGTGTAGTTTAGTTTCCTTGTTGAATTAGGTTAAATTTATGTAGTCTTAGTTTTGTTTGAGTTTGTTTTAGCCTATAAAAGGCCTCAATCGTGCGTTGTGAGTTTGTTCTTGGTTTTGGTAGCGATCAAAAGTTGCTGAAACTAGCCTATTGATCGAGCAAACCCACTCGATTATATATATCAAAGGCAACCTTATAACAATAGTGCAATCTCCCAGGTGTGAGATTTCCCCTTCATTTCTATCCAATTAAAACTTGAACTGGCTTATCCTAGCTTCTTCCCTTCTTTGTGATGTAGCTCTATGCACGTTGCTCATATCCTTTTGGGAAGAACTTGGCAGTACGATAGTGGAGTTACCCACCATGGCATCAAACTCCTATACTTTCTAGCATGAAGGGAAGAAGCTCAAACTGACTCTTCTATCACCGATCGAGGTTCGTAACAATCAAAGGCATCTGGAGTCCAATCCAGCTCAGGGAAAAAGAAGGGAAGGGTACTGGGACGAGTTTAATTGCCCAAAAACTAATGCTTACGGATCTACGACGAGAAAGACTCCCACCCTGGCCCGAGAAGCAGTAGCTCTGTTCCTCGTCGACGGCGAGGTAGGGGAGGAGAGAGGGTCTATTGGGTGGAGACTTCACGTGCAAGTCGATCCATCCCAGCGGTGGAGAAACCTTCCCTTGACCACCGAGAAGATCTCACATGAATCCATTTGCATCGATTCAACCTCAATCAATGGATCGAATTCGAGCCAAAAGCCCCTGGAAACGAGCAAATACGACCAAAATCGGGGTTATTGGTTGCAGAGTTTAGGAACAATTCGATCCAAAACTGCTAATGCGGAATCGTTGAGGTAAGTCCCACGAAACTTTAGAAATCGTAAATTGAATGTGATGATACCTGAAATCCCATAAGGATTCCTAGTCTTATTCGGATAACATGTGTAGTTTAGTTTCCTTGTTGAATTAGGTTAAATTTACGTAGTCTTAGTTTTGTTTGAGTTTGTTTAAGCCTATAAAAGGCCTCAATCGTGCGTTGTTAGTTTGTTCTTGGTTTTGGTAGCGATCAAAACTTGCTGAAACTAGCCTATTGATCGAGCAAACCCACTCGATTATATATATCAAAGGCAACCCACTCGATTATATATATCAAAGGCAACCTTATAACAATAGTGCAATCTCCCAGGTGTGAGATTTCCCCTTCATTTCTATCCAATTAAAACTTGAACTGGCTTATCCAAGCTCGTTTGGGGAACTCTGTTTCTGTGTTCGTGACAAAGGAACCTTCGATTCCTTGTTTATGGTGAAGTTGCGCAATTCTATTCAATAACACCCATATAGGGCGTTATCAATTGTCTCCTCCAAACGCTTGCATGTCTCCTCTATTCATCTCATGAAGATCGATGGGTGGGGAGAGACGTGGGTTGGAGGACGAAGTGGGGGATTTGGTTAGGGGTTTGGAGGAAGAAGTGTCATGTTTTGGTTAGAGATGTGGGGTGGAGAGAAAGTTGCGGAGAGGGAACATAATTTTCCTTAGTAAATTTCATCATATCCAAACCATGAGCTTTATAATTTATATTTACTCTTTCTCTCTATCATTGAAATTTATATCTCTGTCATCAACCTTTTCTTTTTCTCAAATCGTTATTATCTCCATCACCAAGTTCACTAAACAGTAAACACTAAACACAAATTAAATATTTACAACTGTCCACATAACTCAGAACTGGAACCTGAATTTATAAACCGGCAGCAATGAGGTACAATATTTAGTCCAAAACTATATATTTTAGTGGATACTATGTTCTTTTCTCGAATGAATTTGAAGTAAAAAAGACTGGAAGAGTAAGATGAAGTTACCTAGTTGGTGTTGTTGTTTATGTTGTTATAAAATCACACAAAGTACTTGTCATAGCATTTGTAAACTTTTTCGTTAATAGATTTCAATTAATCATATTAGAAGAAGGAAATATAGTTCTTAAATAGATTGCGAGAGATCGAAAAAACTCTTAGTTGCAACCAAGGTTGTCAAACCAATTGGTCGGACCGAGTTTGGCTGGAATCAGACACTAAAAGTGTCAGAGCCAGCCATAATTAGAACTCGCCGGTAGCCGGTTAAAGCCGGTCAAAATTGGGGTCTGACCGGACTTCTTCAGCTACCGGCTATGAGGAAGCGGCGTTGTCTTTTGGCTGGTCAGGAGCTTCTTCTAAGTTTTAAACCCTAGAACTATCACATCGCATCTCTTGCCTTTCCTTTGTCCGTCGAGCGCAGCAGCCAACGAGACCACGCTTGCGGCCACAACCAGCGCAATAGAGCAGAGCCTCACCGATGGCACTCCCTGCCCCACCATTTCCTCCGGCCGCTACCAAGAGTTTTTATCGTGGTCGAGTTTCATCTTCTTTAGTTTTTTTTTCTCTTTTGTCTTTTTGTTGAGCATGATCACAATTGAACCCAAACACATGGTTATTCTAACTTGAACACCTTGGCTTTTATATATTAATTTTGCAGCTCATCTCAAATGTCGGCGAAATACTAAGTTGTTCCTCACCACCGTTTCCCTAGGCCGCTACCACAAGTTTTTATCGGGATCGAGTTTCATCCTCTTTAGTGTTTATTTCTTTCTCTTTTCCTTTTTGTTGAGTATGATCACAATTGAACCCAAACACATGGTTACTCTAACTTGAACACAAATTGTTGCCTTTGCGCACCATATTGCAACCCATCTTGAAATACTTTCAGCGGAATCCTAAGTTGTTCCCCACCACCATTTCCCAAGGCCGCTATCACAATTGAATCCAAACACATGAGTGTTCGCTAGGTTTACATCTATTGTCCATTGTGTTTCCCATAACAATCATTGCCTACTAGGTTTTCAGCTCCCTATTGCAGCAACTATCCACTTTTCGCACCATTTCGCATCCCAACTCGAAACACTGTCAGTGGAACCCTGAGTTGTCCTCTTCCACTGTTTGTCGTGACCGCAACCAAAGATCCATACTAGATATGCTCTGTCCAATTCTCAATACCGCTCACCAATTCACAAACTTCTCAAAACACTGTCACCGGAATCCTAAGTTGCCCCCTCCAACGTTTCCCAATGTCATTACCGAAAATTCGTACCATATCTACTCAATCTTGGCGAGTTTTGTATCGGTACAGAGTTTCATTCGCTTTAGTGGTTTTTTTATTTCACTTTTCCGTTTTTGTTTAGCGTGATCACAATTGAACCCAAATCCATGGGTATCCAACCTAATTTGGTTTGGACAAAGCGACTTAAAATCGACTTTAGCATTTATAAATTTCTCTTTTTTTCTTCTTTCGGTTGGGAAGACAATTGAACCCGCAGTGACGAGTATTGTATTGTGAGCGAGCTTTATCCACTTTTGTAGTTGACTGGTTGGACCAAGTATTAATTTGTTAAAAATTGTTTAAAACTAGTTGAACACTTTGTTGACCAGTTATAGATTGAAAGCGGATTTTGTACGCTTTAATTTTTTTTATTTCTCATTTTCCTTTTCGTTGAGAATGTCAATTGAACTCTAACCCATTGTTGACAGGTTTCATATCGAGAGTGAGTTTTATCCACTTTTGTAATTGACAAGTTGGGTAGTGTTGCGAGTTTGGGGTCATGAGCGTGTTTTATCCGTTATAGTATTTTTTTTATCTTTTTCCTTTTGATTGAGAATGACAATTGAGTCCAAACGCATGGGTATACAACCTAATTCGACCCGACCAAAGCGACTTGAACCCGTTTTACAGTTTTTCGACAGAAGCGAGTTTTAATTGTTTTTGTAATTGGCGGTTGTGTCAGGTGTGAATTTTCCCAAAACGAGTTAAACCTGGTGTTGACGAGTTTTGAGCCAGTAGCGAGTTTTAGCTTTAGTGTTTTTCATTTTGCTTTTTCCTTTTGTTTGAGAAAGACAATTGAACCCAAATCAATGGGTATCCAACCTAATTTGACCCGATCAATGCGAGTTGAACCTCCTCAAACCTGCAATGAGTCCAAATTTTTCATAAAAGAGAACCACGATTACCTCAAACCCAACAAAAAAGCCAAAAGAGTATGACTATGTTTGGCCGAATTTTAGAAGTTTTATGTTTCAAAAGTTGAAGCCAAGCCAAACACCTATAAAATTTCCCTTCTTAAAAAGCTAAAGTTTTTCCGTAACTTAAAAGCAGAAGCTCCGATTTGAAAATACAAAATTGTACTTACCATATATTTTTTTTTTCTAGAAAACATAATTTTCTTTCATTTATATCATAATAAAAATAAATTTGAAAATAGTATTATTTAATATGAAATAAATCTTACGTGATTCATTTTAAATACTTTTTTATTTTTAGAATTTGTATTCATATTTTATGTTAGAACTTATTTTTAGTCATTTTACATTACCTCTTATATAAGAAAGTAATTGTGATAATTTTTCAGCTAAACGCTCAACATTTTTTTTAAAATACTTCTTAAAAAGATCCAGAAAAGCATTTTTATTCTACAAAAGTTACATCATGATCAACTACTTGGTATACAAATTGCAACAATAGCGTCATAAAAGAAGTTTAAACATAAATAATCTATTCGATAACCTTTCTACCTTATGCAAGTTCATCGACCATATGCTATTGTAAATAACAAATACAAACTTATGAAAAGAATGATTAAAAATGAAATAAAATTATTTTCACTAAGTCGACATTAAAATTATTACTTTTAAAAATATTAATTTGTCTGGGGGAGGATTTGGCACTTGGGACTTGCATGAGAGACGGCCAGTACTACTCAAACTTCAATCCAAAAATGTCAATTCGCTGCTACAGACGGCTAACATGCTCGTCCGAAATGGTACTAGGGCCCAGGGACGGCAATAGAGTGTGTTAGGACTTGGGAATTGTTCAAAAACAACAAAACAAAAGACATGCATTAACAAAAAATTAACATAATATTAATGGAACAAAAAACCGAAAGACATGCATTTAAAAAAAAATTAACATAATATTAATGGAACAAAAAACCGAAAGACACGCATTCAAAAAAAATTAACATCATATTAATGGAACAAAAAACCGAAAGACATGCATTCAAAAAAAATTAACATAATATTAATGGAACAAAAAACCGAAAGACATGCATTCAAAAAAAAAAAAACACATAATATTAATGGAACAAAAAAACAAAAGACATGCATTAAAAAAAAAATAACATAATATTAATGGAAATAACCTATATATGTTGTTATGTTTTCATAATCGGATTAGATACTGAATCGAAAAAGTTAGTGATTGATGATTCAGTGTTTAACCGTTATAAAATCGTTGATTAACTGTTGAAAGAACCGTTCATGCGTCATAACATAAAAGACAGATATAATACACTGATTTAACAATGAATTTATCACTAACCATAAATGATTTCAAATATCCATATCATATATCACCAAAAAGTTAAAACATTCAAACTATCCCCAAAAGATAGTATGTCATTAAACATGCAATTAGTCCCTTTCAAACTAGTATTGGCACGTTTCTCCTTTGTTAATCTGGCTTGTATGAGTTCTTCTTTCTACTACATCTGTCACAATACACATAACACATATCGAGTATTCACTTATGACGTGTCTAACGTGGCTTCCTCCAGCCCTTTCATCAAAAAGAAACCATGAAACATAGCGATGTTTTTTGCTCCTGTCACAACATCGTCGCAAGTGGAATATCGAAAATCATTAGGGAAGTAATCTGTGTAATCATATGTACTGTCAAACTCATAAGCCATGTCTACCTACAATTACGATTAAACTAACTCGTTAGACGTGTCCTATTATGGGGTTAACCAGTATTGTCAAAATCGGACCGGACTCCGATCCAGATTAGTAAGTGGTTCAAAGTTTATCGGCTAACCGGTAATTGACCGGTATTAAAAACCGGTCATAAACCGCCTAATTGGTTACCAAATTTGACCATTAGCGACATTAAAACTGACCTCCTAGATATAATTTCACCTGCATCATAAGTTTGACTCTAGAGATGAAGATATAGAAGGTTAAAAATGAATTACTATAATGGGTAGGGGAAGATACCGAGATGGAGCAAATGAAAAATAATAAATTCATACGTTTCCCATCTCATGCCGTGCGTTTTGGTTGCTTCCGATTCATTTTTTATTTTTTTCTATTTCTCAATCCCCCAATAATAATTGAGAGTTGCTAATTGTCGCCCTAATTTTACTGATCGCCCTAACTTAAAAAAATGAAAAGTACGTTTTTATCCTTTCCCTCGATTCATTTCATCGCCCTTGTAATTTCCAAGCCTTCCGTAACCTCATACGATTTTTCCCCGGCCCGGAGACGCGCTGTCGCCGCACTCCATCACAGTACGAGATCGGAGGGGTACCCGCCTAAGTGCCCCGAGCAGATACCTTCCTTAGTACCCGTCACCGGTCCCACCTCAGCATTAGCACCGTGACAATAGCCGCCGGATAGATTAAAGCGACCATAATGTTCCAGCCAAAGGATAATTGCATTAAATTATAAGAAATTTTCGAAGGTAGTAGTCCCTGTTTTTGTCTCTAAAAGTCACAGGGAATATTGATTGCGATGCTCTCCAAAAAGCTCTTGTTTTCCGTTGTTCCCCTTCGTTTGGCGGTCTATGTGTGGGTATTGGGTAGAATTGGAACTTATTTCGAACGGCGATGAGACTCTATGTGGTGGAGTGGTGGCTATGAACGAATTGGCAGAGTCAAGGTAACTGCATCTTTGAGATTTCGAGGAAAACCGGCGAAGGGTTTTGGGAGAGTCGATCGGTAAGCGATGTTGGTGGAGGATTGGAAATTCTAGGGCTCTCTTTGTTCTATTGAATTTTTATGGATTAATAAAGGACAATTATGTAATATCACGCTTTAAGTTAGGGCGATAATAGTAAAACTAGGGCGACGTTTAGCCATCCAGATAATATATAGTACACTTTTGTGTACTTTTCTCCGATTTGAATTTCCTGCTCTCTCCATGATTTTAGGTAGGGGTATAGTGGTAATTGATGTAGTTAATTAAAATTGGAAAATTTTATTCAAATAATTAAATTACAGAAGTGGAAGTTTCTTCCTTTTCAAAACTTCCTATTTTTTTCGTTTAACTTCTCCTTCTTTTTTGCTTCAACATATCATAATAGTTTCATTTTTATTTTATTAGTATTCTTATTTTTCCAATCATCTTATTACAGTTTGACACATGCCACTCATTTTTACTTTTTCTTAATTACCCCTCTTATATCTATCAATTCATACTTCCTTTATTTCTTTTTTTGGTGAGGATACTTCCTTTATTTCAAATATGAATTTAAATATTTTTGTGCGTTAAAATTATATTATGTGTGGTTTACGTAATGATATTTTTTTTTTGAAGACACGATTATTGTCGTGTGCTACGTTATCATGTTACGTTGTTTCAAAACTATGCTAACATAGTATCAATCATGAACTATTATGGTATAAATTTGTATTATTGTGGTATATTTACATACCATTAATGTACACGATAGTTTCAAGTACACGAAGAAATTATTAATACCGTAATAATTTTCATTTAAATTTTATAAAAGTCTATATAATTTTACAATCATAATTAAGTTTATCTTTTTTGTTGCTAAAAAATCTCTAACTCATGGGATCGCGAAATGGCCAAAGCGCCAGCGGTTGAGTTCGGGATTAGTATGATAAAGCAAACCCATATTCAGGAGCTAATTATTGAGACAGATTGCCTATCTTTTTTTTTGGGTAGGAAGACAGACGCCAATGGCGTCTTAATTCGTATTAACTAAACGTTCATGGGTGATGTCCATTACATCAAAAGAAAGCCAGTGGCTAAGCCCCGGATCAGAAAAATCAAAGCGATGGGATCCAAAATGAAGGTCGTGGCCTTTGTGAGCTAAAAATTCAGCAGCGTTGTTGCGTTCCCTAAAAAATGGGAAATCTGTACATCCCAATCCAAAGCCAGAAGTCTGTTAATCTCGAGCGTGAGAAGACCATGTTTGTGGGCGGCATCATTCTTGTTCTTGATGATGTTGATAGCAATACTTGAGTCAAGGCAGAGGTGCACCTTCATGAATCCCAAACTCCAAGCCAGCGAGAGTCCAAACTCTGCAGCATTTTGTTCTGCTCTTGTTATGGAGCAGTTCCCATAGTTCGCAGCAAACACTCCATGGTATCTTCCTAGGCAATCGCGGATCAGACCTCCACCAGCAGCCCTGTTCGTCGTTGTGATGACAAAGCCATCAGTGTTAATCATGACCCATCCTTCCCTTGGAGGCACCCACGCCAGCTGCTGGCGTTCCGTCGTGTTTTGTGACCTTGCCTTTAATTTCAGGGCATTCTGCTGGGGTCTCTGCAGAACACTTTTAAATGCAAAGATCCTGTTGATTAAGCTCTGCTCACAAAAGACCTTCCCATCCAAATTTTCTTCATTACGTTGTTTCCATATGTCCCAGAGGATGATTCTGAAATCGACCCCTTTCTCCTCATCCTCGATGTTCATAATCTGCCAACTCTTGAAAGGGATTGATCTGTCCTTGAGTATGAAGCGTCCATCAGATACCAAGCCCCAGATAATCTTGTCCTCTCCCAGATTAGCTTTTGGTATATCAGTACCTGCAATGAGGGATAAAATATCATCAGTAGGGATGGCAATGGGTCGGGTTTTGCCAAACCCAAACCCATGGGTTTATCCGTGAAAAAAACCCGGGGTAAAACCCACTGGGTTTGAAAAACTCAAACCCAACCCAACCCGCTGGGTATCCGCGGGTTCATGGGTACCCATGAGTTTTGTTGTAAAAAAATTACAATAACAAGTTCCTATCAAAATTAAAGTCAAATATCAATCTCTCAATACAAATTATCCATATATAAAACACCATTCTAGAAAATTCAAACAAATCACAAATTAACTATACAAATTGTTCAACACCAATCTACAAAACTCAAAAAAATTGAAGCAAATCACAAATTATCCATAAGTAATATGATTAATTGAAAGCTTCTTCCTTTCAATTAAGTTTATTTACTCTCCACTCGATAACATCAACTTCATTCTACACAATTATAAAGAAAAAAGTAGACATGTCTCCACAAATATAAATAAGATTAGTTGTTTAGGATATTAAATATATCGAGAAAATTAATTATATGGGTGTGGGTGGGTACCCATGGGTCGGGTTTACCTAAACCCAAACCCAAACCCAACCCAACCCGGTGAATAGTGAATGGGTTTAAACCCAAACCCGATTCAAAACCCGTCAACACGGATTTTACCCACGTTGACCGGGTTGGGTCGGGTGGGTACCCGTGGGTTCGGGTTTTGTTGCCATCCCTAATCATCTGGGAGCATTCCAATAAAAAATTCCCAGTTCCATTCCCCGGAATTCAAAACAAGGTGAGACACAGGGGCATCCCTTTCATCATCGTCCAGGTTCGAGGTCAATAAATCTTCCAGCACCAGCCCTGCCTCGATCCATGGTTGTTTCCAGAATGATGTAGAATTTCCATTCCTGATGCTTGTGCAGGTGGCAGAGTCCATGAGGGGCATAGCCTTAAGGATTCCTCTCCAAAGTGTAGAGTGGTTGCTCTTCTTCATGGAGCTCATTTCCCCGTTTCTGTGCCAGAAGTACTTATGTTGGAACACCTGCACCCAAAGAGAGTTCTCATTGTTAAGGATTTGCCAGGTCAGCTTAATCAGGTAGGCTAAATTCAAGCATCGAGCACTTCTAAGACCCAGCCCCCCTTGATCTTTAGGCTTGCAAATAGTATCACAGTCAAGTAAATGAACTCTACGTTTGCCATCTTTTGAGCCCCAAACAAACCCCCTAATCTTCTTATCGATCTCATCACAGACAGGCGTAGGAAGGACAGAAGAATGCATAGCATAGTTGGGAATGGCATTCAGCACAATAGTGGCTAAAGTGACTCTTCCAGCTAGTGAAAGAGTTCTAGCTTTCCAGGCATTAAGCTTGTTGTCCATCTTTTCAAAAATATACTTATAGGTTCCTTTTGTAATGCTGCCATGTAACACAGGGACTCCAAGATACTTCCCAAGATCAGAAGTGTTTTGGATTCCAAGTCTATTGCATATACATGATTTATCAAAGTTCCTAACATTCTTGGAAACGAAGACTCTCGACTTCTCCTTGCTAATAAGCTCACCAGAAGCAAGACAAAAATTATCTATACATTTCATGACAATATCAACTTGTCTAAGGTTGGCCTCAACAAAAACAACAAGATCATCAGCAAAAAACAAGTAAGAGAGGACAGGTCCTCCTTTAGAAAGTTTAATAGGTTTCCATTTCCCCTCATTAACTTCCGTAGTAATGCAATGACCCAGACGTTCAATACAAAGTGTAAAAAGGTAGGGAGAAAGGGGACATCCCTGTCTGAGGCCTCTGCCTGGCTTGAAAGCTTCAATCTCACCACCATTCCATAACACTTGTAGCTCTGTCGTAGTGACACAAGTCATGATCAGCTTAACTCCATCATCAGGGATCCCCACAACAACAAGTGTTTCTTCCAGGAAATCCCAATCCAGGCGGTCATAGGCTTTTGCAAGATCAATCTTGAGAAACATATCACCTTTCTCCCCTGTCATCCTGGACATTGAGTGCACAGTTTCTTGGAGGATCTGGATATTCTCGTTGATGTTTCTGTTAGGCACAAAGCTAACCTGATTTGGCTTGATTAGGGATTCCATCAAGGGTTTCAGTCTCTCAGCAAGGCATTTAGCCTTGTAGTTGACATTACAGAGGCTTATGGGGCGGAATTGGCTCATTGAGTGAGGTGTTTCAGTTTTGCGGATCAGGGAAAGGAGGGTACCATTGACGTTCCTGATAAGGTCAGGGTTGACAAAGCAGGAAGTCACAAAATTGTGGAGGTCTGCACCCACAATATCCCAGCAACGATGATACAAGAAGTCATGGTATCCATCTTTTCCTGGAGCTTCATTCCCTTCATGTTGGCGATAATGGCTTTCACTTCCAGGAGCGATGGAAGCCTGCAGAATAGGTGAAGAGCAGTTTCATTGGAACAAGGAAAGTCAGATGCCACCTCAGGTCTAAAGTCTAATCCTTCCTTGGTGAACAAGTTGATGTAGAAATCCCTGGCCATCGATTGGATCAGTGATCCACTAGTTGAGGTTATCCTTGAGGCCCTTGATTTTGTTTTATTTTCTCCGGGTGAGAGTGCTTGTATGGAAGAAACGTGTATTGCTGTCTCCAAAGGTAAGCCAGTTCACCCTAGATTTCTGGAACCAAAGGAGTTCTTCCTGCCAAAGCGTGTCCTCTAACTCCTCTCTCGTTTCTTGTTCAGACTTGAGAGATTGACTAGTGGGAGCTCTTTCAATCTTCCATTCCAAGCTTTCAAGCTTTTTCAGCAATTTCTTCTTCCTTTTAAAGATATGGCCAAAGGTTTCTTTGTTCCATATCTTGAGCTCTTCAGTCAACACCTGGAGGGAGGGAAGAAAGCCTGTTTGCTTCTTCCAGGCTTCAGATGCAAGAGGGAAGAAATCCTCATGAGCCATCCAGTCGGCGATAAACTGGAACCGTCTCAGGAAGTTGCTTCTGTCCTGAGGGCCAGCGCTGTAGGTGAGAATGGCTCTGTGATCAGACTTGATTTTGGTGAGGTGGTAGGTAACAATTCCGGGGAATCTTTGCTGCCAGGCCAAGTTGCAAAGGCTTCAATCAAGGCGCTCCTTGATTCTAGTCTTGCTAGCAAACCAAGTGAAGTTTGGCCCTATAAATCCAGTATCAATTAATCCGCAATCCTCTATGCAGCTGTTGAAAGCCCTGACTTTTGCTGGATTGAAGCTAGCGCCACCCTGCTTTTCTGATGGCTTGGAATGGAGTTGAAGTCTCCAAACAAAAGCCAAGGTCCGTCAATTCCTTTCTCAATGTCTCTGATTGCGTCCCAGAGTTTGACCCTCTCGAACTCATTGGGGCTGGCATACACCGCTGTGAGATAGCATTCAAAAAGACCTCCCTTGGTATAGCGGAGGTGGATGAACTGTTTCTGTTTATCAAGGATTTCCAATTGCAGTTTTTCCTCGTTAAACAAGACCCAGATTCCACCGCTGAATCCCTCTGCATCGCAAATTCTCCAAGTATCGTAGCCAAGGGATTTAATCACATCAATAGCATCATCACAACTGATCTTGGGTTCAATGATGCAAACTATATTCGGTTTATTCATATCTCTAAGAAATTCAAAGGAAGAATGAAATTTGGGATGGCAGGCACCCTTGCAATTCCACGAGAAGACCTTAATCATCACAAAGACTGAGAAGAGACTTCCCCGCAAGACCAACCGGTCCTGAATTCAAAGGTTATCGACGACCATTGTCGTCACCGTTGCCACTTTCTGGGCGTTCTCAACAGCTGTTTTGCTCAACTTGTGATCAGCCTTCTTGCTCCCTGGCCCTCCTTGATCTTGAGTGAAGTCTATCATTCTGTGGTGGTCGTTCCCATTTTCAAGGGAAGAAAGAGTTGTTTCCAAAATTTTCTTGCTTCCTGAGGGGGTCTTGTTGAGGGTGTTGGTAACAGGGGAGTTCGTTTTCTTTTCCCCAGCCTTGTCCCTGTCCCGCCCCAGCTTTGGAGCCACTGGAATGTTGGCAGAGAGGGTTTAGTGGATGAGCCAAGAGCTCTCCCCTTCTCCCCTCCGATCGCCAAGGCCTGAATAGTGGCCTTCAGGTGTGGATTGAAGGGGGATTCCACCGTGGTCATGGAACTCGAAGTGGTCCATTCTGGTGAGGCTTTCTGACTTCCTTTCTTCATTTTCTTTCCAGGTGTTTGATCTTCATTTTTCTTAGGAGTTGGGTTGACCACCCCAGGCGAGGCAGGTTTCTTTCCCTTCTTCTTAGAATCCTCCGTTCTTTTCTCATCAGCTGTGTTCTTGGCATTGCTTTGGTCGACAACTTTTCCAGCCTCATTGGCTTCGTGGCCATCTGCCATATCTTCCTCCAAATTGACACCCTCATTAATCAGTGTGCTAAATCTTGATCCGTTGCCCTGTTTATCCTCTCCTAGATTTTCTGTAGCCTTATTACTTTCCTTCTTCTTGCTTCCCTGGTTTGTACTCCTCCTTTGGGATCTTGAAACCAGCATCCATGGTCCAAAATCTTCAACAACCTCCGGCTGGATAATTGGTTCAGGTTTCGTCGGGGTGTGGTCTTCAATTCTCTACTCTGGTGATAGCTCTGTTCTTCTCCATAAATCCGGGCAGTTCTCCTCCAGATGGCCATAGTGGCCGCATTCGAAATAGACTGTGTGACGGCCCTCATATTGAACCCTCCTAACCCTTCTCTTCAGTCTGTACTTAGGTACAAGCCGTTTACTCATATCAATCTCAACACAGATTCTTGCATAATTACCTCTAAATCCGTTGGTTGTGTTGTAATCCAGCTTGATGACTTTACCCAGCTTACTGCCAATGTCATGGAGGATTTCTTCCTCAAAATCGGCCATGGGTAACCTGGGAAGACGAACCCAGACCAGAGTTTTGTCGATTGTGTCGTAGTCTGAATCAAAATCCAGTCTCCAGGGCTCAGCAACAATGTAGTGGTCCTCGATCGTCCAAGGACCCCCAAACAGAGCACGCTCATAGTCCAAGTGAGAATCAAAAATTGCTTGGCAGTAGCCGTTTTCAATGTCTCCAATTCTCACTCCACCTGTTTTTGCCCACATCTTATGCACCCTGCGATGGACAAAAGCGAAGGGAAAGTCTTACCCAAACCACGGAATGTAATTGCTTTGTTCCATCTTCGTTGGATCTTGGAAATAGTTCGCTGCTTAATCCGGATTGTCGGGCAGAAGTGGTCGTCGTCGCCGCCCTCTGCATCCGATTCATCAGGCATCAGCTCGTCTCCTTCCTCTTCATCTTCTGATAACTCTGGTGGGGGATAATTTCCCAGAACAGAATCTTTGTAGGAGACCCTCCGTGGTGACTCTGCTTGGACATTGGTCATCTCAAAGGCTTGTTCTGCTATATCCATCTCTGAGTCCACGTTGGGTTGAGCGGCAGTGACAATCGCATAATCCATACTACCCTTGCCCGAGAATCTCTCACTCTATGTTGACTTGGACTTTTTGCTGGGCTGCGCTGGGGAGATCGGTGGCGAAATCTCCGGCGGAATGAGCATATGCCCCTCCGCCCCCGGTGGGGGTTCCATAACGGCTAGAAAAAAAATCAAACGGAAAGTAGGAGAGAGGGGAGAGCTTTTTCCTCTCTCTAGAAAACACTCTCTCTCCTTATTGATTTCCTATCACTTGTGCCTATAGTCCAAGTGGATGGCTCTTCCATAATGGAGCTCAGTACCATATGCGGCAGTATCCGGCGAGAGATAGCTGCATGACACATTATATCGGTCTAGTGTGTCAGAATAACGACCAATATGGTGGCTCATCTTATGACTAAGTGTGAGACACATTGGTTCCGCCTAGTTGTGCGGGTAATTAGACCACCTATAATATTGATTGACGAGATTCGGTTGGATGATGTAACAATAGTTTCTGATTATTAATATAACCACACATTTCCCTAAAAAAATTAACAAAAGCAGAAAAGAGAAGGAATATAACTTACATACGGTTTGGTATAAATGAATTCCATAAGTTTTTAGGAATTCATTTTGAAATGAAATATATTTGTGTTTGATATTAAAAATAATTCATTTTGAATTCTAAATTTTGAATTCTACGGAATTAGAACTAGTTATAGCAATTTCGAGGAATTGAGATAGAATTTTCAAATGAATTCCACAAGTATTTACTAATTATAATAGAATGACGTGATTATTCTCTTTTATTAACTAAATTATTACTTATACATATGACATACCAAACACAGAAATTCATTTGACAATGAATTCTACATGACACTTCAATTATTTGAATATAACATACCAAACATAGGATTTCATTTGACAATGAATTCTACACGGTAATTCATTTTACAATGAAATGAATTCTATATTCATTTGGTACCAAACGGTCTGTTAGGGGTCGTTTGCTTCATGGATTTAAAAATGAGAGGTTTGTAATTTAAAAATCCTAGGGTTTGAGGCATTATGGATTGGTAACAATACTTTGTTGAGATGTTTTATCATGGATTTAAGGGTTTGAGATTTAGAACTTAAAGTCAAATTACCATACTATCCTTCTCTATTTGTGTTTCCACGTTCATGATATGTAGACAAAATAAAAACAATGCGTACTAATAAGCATAATGTTTCTAGAAAGACAATAATAATAAATGGGTAAATTTGGTTTAACTTTTAACGTAACATATATCGGTTACCAGTTCCTTGTCCTCCTTTTTAAAACTAACATAAAACAACATTTTTAGAACCAGGGAAAAAAAATTACATGTTCCATGAAAAGGTCAAAGGAAACTAGAACACAAGAAAATTGTATAAAAAAATCTAACTTATGTTTGCACATTAATTGAATACTGATATTATTTCTTCATTGTTAATTAATCGATTATTTATAATGTACAATAGGTAAATGTATGAGAGCAATCTTGGAATTTTAAAAGTTCATGAGGGTATATGAGTAAAGTCTTATCATTGATTTATGACATGTAACAAATCTCACATCAATATGTGGGATTTACAAGTTCGTGTGGGGTCGACAAATTTGTACCCTTAAAATTCATGTGTCCCATGAATTTAATGCAAACAAATAATGAATTTCTCTTAAATCCTTAATGAAATGGATTTAGGTAACAAATCAGTTATCCAAATCCACGAAATAAACGGACCCCTTAGTTGTATTATATATTTACCGACCTGCTGCCAGCCGGGCTCCGCCGGTCGTTCGACAATTAAACGCCATTGCTTTTCACCCCGCGAAAGAGAACGAGATACTCATGCTAAGACAGTGTGAAGACAGTTTTTATTCTAAAATATATCAAAGGGTTGTTATTTTGTAGTCTGTAGAATATATACGCTTAATATAATTTTTTTTGTAAGAAAGTCAAAAATCTTAACTAAAATCAAAGAAAGGAAAAGATATATTCACTAAAAATTGTAGGAAATTATAGACTCGATCAATCATTTCCCATTAAGGTTATGGGTCCAAGCAAATGCTTATAAATACATCAGACTGATAATAGAACCTGCATCTCACGGTTGGATCTCTAGCTTGATCTCCCTCCATCTTTTTCGAAAACGATCTCCCTAATCAACATGACTCTCAGTTCTCGCAACCCCGACCTCCAACTTCTCAGACACCTCAAATCTCCCGCCGGCGGCTCGTCGGCTCCCGTCGTCGGTGCACCGTTCCCCCAGCTGGTAATTATGAACTAATCATTAGTTACTTCATTCAACGAGCTTCATCACTGCAAATCCATATGTTAGTCTTGTTCCACAAACCCATCCGGCCTCCTCGTAAAACTTCTTATTATATAGATCTATTATTGATATTCTTCTAAAAATTCGAGTTATTGGAATTGCTAAATAGTTTTTTATATGATATCAGAGCATTCGGTGATTGAGAGTTCTTGTGTTCAAATCACGGTGACCCCATTTGTTAAACACATGATATTCTTATTCGAGCAAAGTTCAATCTCATTTAAGTGGACTTTCGTTTGAGGAGTTGTGTTAGTAAATGATATAAGATCCATTAATTATTAAACCTCTCCCAACAATTCGAGTTATCAGTACTATAAATGGTTCTTGACAAAAAAACACCATTTCAAAGTAAATGAGTAACAAAATCATGAATCGATATTTGGTAGCTAGGATGCACACATATTAATATTCTTGATATTTTTTTACTAGCAATTTATTTTCAAAATTTACGAATAAGATTATAGCTTGATTAATTAAAAAAATTACCAAAAACTATTTTATGATGTATACCTTTGCAAAGGAACTCACCTTACATGAAATCATGCCTACACTACTCATCTCATAAATGCTCAACATTTAGATTAGTTCACTAAAATTGTCAAAATTGCTGTTTTTTACTCTCAAAATATATTAAACTGCATGTTGTTCGGTAGATCAAATTATCGTTTTCTCATGTAAAATATTGCAAAATTATCATTGTTAATAGCATGTTAAGGATTACCTTTGCTTAGCTTGTTACATATGGTTATGGACTACTTGCATGGTTGACCAATTTCTTTTAATCTCTATAATCAACAAAAAAATCTTATATGCAGAACATAGGCGTAGGGGATCCAAAAGAGAGAATCAAAAGCCTAATCGAAAAGGCTCAACTAGTTTCAGCCTCAGCATACGACACCGCATGGGTTGCCATGGTTCCAACTCCTGCTAATAAATATTATTCACAGCAGCAGCAAGTCCCTTACTTCCCAGGATGTGTGAAGTGGATATTAGAGAACCAACAAAACGACGGGTCGTGGGCCAATCCTGCTGCTCCAAGAGACCCTCTGTTGATGAAGGACACTCTTTCCTGCACTTTAGCTTGTGTTCTTGCTCTCAAGCGCTGGGGCATTGGTCACCAACACATTCACGACGGTACGTATATTATTAGTATATAAATGTTTAAGACATTTTTTGGTGAAGTGTGTGAGGGGATACACTATAGGACTCGCTTAGATATATTTGTTTTGGTGTACGTAGCAATTGGGTTTGTGGAGCGGAATTCCAGCTGTCTGACGGATTCAAGGCAGCACACTCCAATCGGGTTCGACATCATCTTTCCCTCCATGATTCAAACATGCACACAGGATTTTGACCTGAACATCCACCTGGAATCTGCAAACATCGACGCCATGATCCGTGCAAGAGACTTGGCGCTCAATAGCCGCAGCTCATCATCATCCCGCTCCCATGGCGGCCGTGATGCCTACTTGGCCTACATCTCTGAAGGATTAATTGGGAACCCTAGTCATGGTTACTGGGACGCAATGAAGTTCCAGAGGAGCAATGGCTCCATTCTCAACTCTCCGTCTGCCACCGCCGCAGGGTTCATCCGGTTTCAGGACCGTGACTGCCTTCGCCATCTCCGATCACTGGTCGGCGACAACCCTAAGGATAGCACGGCAGGTACGTACATAATTCCCAAGTTAGGGTTTTGAAGGCAATTTCCAATACAATCCACCAATCAAATTCAATCCATCCACTTAAATATCCAACTAATTTGATCGTTTGCAAATTACAGTTTAATACCTTTTTACAATTTACAATTTGGTAACTAAATTTTTTTGTCGTAACATTTTAGTACCTACACTTTTTAAAATTTACATATTTATCCAAAATTTGGATGTCATTTGGATTCATTGATCAATTCACCAATCCAAATGATCCCATCAATAAATCCACCAATGCATTTGATAATGGATCTGCTAATTCAATTCATGGATCGAATTCACTGCCACCTCTAATTCTGTGGGTGCGAGAGATCGAGTGGCTTGACCTAATCTCCAACAACGATGCTGTTTCGTTTTGCAGCCATTTACCCACCCGGAATTCATGCTCGACTCAGCCTGATCGACGCAGTTGAGAGCCTGGGAGTTCGTCGTCATTTCGAAGAAGAAATGAAGAGCGCGTTGGAGGAGATCCACAGATGCTGGCAGCGAGAAGACGAAGAGATATTCCTTGACCCCACCACTTGTGCCATGGCCTTCCGACTACTGCGACTCAATGGATACCATGTTTCTGCAGGTCGGCACCATGCAATATCCATGCAGACCACGTACATACATATGACGAATCAAATATTACGTATTAATTAGTTAGTTTAATTGAATTGACTTTAATTTGTTACAGATGTGTTCGAATCATTCAGAGAAGATTCGTTCTGGAATGAGACGATGGAAGGGTATCTAAGAGACGACAAGGCAGTGTTGGAGTTGCACAAAGCCTCCCAAGTCATTTACTCGGGGGAGTCTATTCTTGATCACCAGCAAAAATGGACACGACTCTACCTTTCTCACTTGCTCCAACAACAAGAATCAACAACTGCAGCAGCAGGTTATGACGACGAATCTGATGACGGAACTAGTCATCCTCTCCGCAAATCCATCCTTACAGTGGTGCGTGTAATTAGTATGTGGTATAAATCTATTATTGAATTTCTTCCAACCACTCGGGTTATTGGAGCCGACTTGTTCTTAATATTGTGTCATAGCTAGCCTTCAATAATCGAGAATTTTTCTGTTTGAATCTCGCAGACCTCCATTTGTTAAGCATATATGGTAATTGTTGCAGGTGCATAATGCGCTGAATTGCCCATTCCGGGTTGATTTGGACCACTCAGCTCACAAAAGGAACATTGAGCACTTCTGTACGGACAACACGACGAGGGTTCTCAAATCCGCTATTAGGTCTGAATCGAAAAGTTTCCAGTTTTGTTGCATGTATCATCACTGTTATCTTTCTTACTAATAACAATTAACAATACCATTATGTTGTGATTTAGTTACTCCAACTCTGGGTGTGAGTTGGAAGACTTGCAGAACCTAGCTCTAGAAGATTTCACCAACCTTCAGTCGTCGTACCAGCACGAACTGCACCATCTAATGATGTAAGTAGAGGTGGCAATTCTCAATTCAATCCATCAATCCATTAAAAATATCCACATAATCCAATCCATTTAAATCCAATCCATTTGGATTGGTGGATTCATGGATCAATCCATATATCCAAATGGCAAATTATGATTTGGTACCTATAATTTTATGTTTTACATTTTGGTACCCAAAATTTAATTTTTTATACGAAAAATATCATTGGAAAATTACGTTTTGGTACCTAAAATTTTTCATTATGATTTTTTAGTACCTAAACTATTCACATTTTACATATTGGTCCTTGGTTGAGGATGTCATTTGGATTCATGGATAACCCACCAATCCACTTGATCCAATCCACCAATCTCTTTGATCCATTAATCCACCAATCCAATCCATCAATCCATGGATCCAATCCATTTGCCACCTCTAGCTGTAAGTGTGTGCATGCATGTGAGTTCGGATACACGGGTATATGTCTCCGTACGACGTCGATATATGTATTTATGTATGCATGTGACCCCATGGCTTTGATGCAAGGTGGCTTGAAGAGAAAGGGTTGGCCGAGCTGAGGTTGGCGAAGGTGAGGACCAAGTACTGTTACTTCAGCGCCGCAGCGACTTTCTCCGATCCTGAACTAGTGGATGCCCGCATGCTCTTCACAAAACACGCCATGTTTGTCTCTCTTGTTGACGACTTATACGACATGTTCGGAACTCCCGAGGAGCATCTCAACTTTCTCCATCTCTTTGAGAGGTATATACATATGTCATAATTATATTGACTGAACCGATCCATGTTTAACACGTGATCCATATATATATATGTATACATATGATAATGACTAATATATTTCAGCAGTATAATATTATACCTATATGATCTTTACCATTTAGATGTGATTTGACGAAATCTGACCATGTCAACAGTCAATTATACATACGATAATATATAACTGGTATATATACTCGAGGAGAATAGTATACTCATTATTAACTTCCTCGACTTGGTCTACAGATGGGATCCCAATGGGCCAAAAGTGGAGTTCGCATCAGAGCGAGTTGAAACGTTATACTGGGCACTTCACGGCACCATTATTGAGAATGCCGAGAAAGCAGCTGCTATCCAGGGCCGCAATGTCATGGACCATGTCGTTGAACTGGTAAATAATTCTCAGTACGTACTATATTTTACCTATATTACAAAGCAGAGGCCTCTCTGATCGATGCATGTATATGTTTGTGTGCATAACAGTGGGTGGCGATGCTGAGAGGAATGCACAAGGAAGCAGAGTGGGCGAGAAGTTCACACCTCCCTACGCTTGAAGAGTACATGAGCAACGCCTCCATTACAATCGGAGTGGGAGCATTCCTAGTCCCTTCTCTCTACCTGGCTGGCCATAAGCTTTCACAAGACCTGGTTCAGGGTCCCAAGTTTCAGTCGCTGTTGGCAGCCACTAGCACTTCCAGCCGTTTGTTGAACGATTGCAGAGGATTTGAGGTACTACATGCTCTCAGAATTGGAGTAGTCAGGCTCAGGCATGCATGATTGCTTTATCAGTACGTAGGGCTGCAAGTTTGGCCCTACATACATACCCACTAATTCAGCCCGGTCTAGCCCGACTTTGAAGGTCGGGTTGGGTTAATTTGTCTACGGGATCAGTTTAGAGTCTGGTTATCTTTTGGCCCAGTAAAAATTGGGTATGATCAGGTCAAGTTAGGGTCGGGTAACTTTTTTGTCTTATGATCTCATATATTAATTTGTTCGGTTTACAGAGAGAGGCTGAACAAGGGAAAATGAACGCAGTGGTACTGAGAATGAATGAGATGATGATCAGCAAGGGAATCGGAGAAGGTGGTGACGTTGAAGCCATCAACAATTATTATCAGCAAGCGGCCATTGAAAAGGCCGATAGCTTAACAGAGGATCTTACACGACAAGTGCTGGAATCGGCTCTGATCGACGAAAAGAATTGCAATAATAGTGGTGATCAAATCCCCAAGGAAATCACGGGGACGTTCTGGAAATTGGTCCGAGTGCTCAACTTGTTCTACAGGAAGGAGGATTTGTTTCATGCCAGCACCAAACTCGTCCAAGTTGTGGACGCCCTCATTAACCACCCAGTCTCTCTTTAATTCCTCACTTTCTATTCTTTTACTACGATTTATGGTTCGTCCATAAGATAATTTGTTGGATTTTGGTTTATATTTTTTTAAGATTTATGAAAGGGGGAGAGGTTGTTTGTTTTGTGTTTGATTTTGAAATTCAAAATGGGCAATTCGATAAATTACATATTAAGTTAGGACGATGATTAGTAATTTTTAGTACGATCTTTAACCATTCAGTTATGTATTGTTATGTTCTAAAATCATTCTCACTCTCTCCCCACCATGGCCCACGGGCCTCACTCTCTCTTCTAGGGGTCGTTTTGTTGCAGTTTTTCATTTGAGAAATTTGAGGCCCAAAATCTAAAATTTTGTATATGGAATTTGGGCCAAATCACATATTTAGGTTAAAAAACAAAAATAAAAAGATGGATTGTGATGTATAATAATTATTAATTAATAATAAAAAAATAAATGTGTGTGATGGGCACTATTCCTTAGTGTCAAACAAAAAACCTCTCTAATATATTAAATTAAGTAAATTAATTAAATAAATAAAATATAATAATAATAACTAGCACGAAAGCCGCACTACACTCTGGATCGTGAATTTAGTCACTTGCGATTGTAAATGGATAGTTAAAGTTATGAGAAGTGAAATTATCGATTTATAACATAATAATAGTTTTAAACACCTTCTATTATATCATCTCCCAATAGAAATGTGTTTTCAAAAGGCGAAGAGAGTAAATATACTAGAAATTCGACATTGTTTTATTTTTCTCGTGCGAGTCGGATGGAGAGCGAACTGAGTTTTAACATAATTCACTCGATCGAACCCACCAATTACAAAAACAGGCATAACTCGCTCTCGATCCAAAATCCGTTGACACCCGCTTCAACCCACTCCAACCATGTCGAATTAGGTTGGACACCCCTCCAAAAAAATGTGACTTCTTTGTTTTTTGGGTGCGGATCGGATGAAAAGTGGACCGAGTTTTTAACAAAATTCACACACAACCAAATCTGTCAATTATAAAAGCTCTTAAACTTGCTCACATCTCCAAACTCGCCAACATCTTGTTCAGCTCGCTTTGAAGGGGTCGACTTAAGTTGGAAACCTATGAGTTTAAGTTAAATAAAAATGAAAAGATGGATTGTGATTTATAATAATTATTAATAAAAAATAAATATGTTGTGATATGTACTATTCTTGTGTGTTACATCACAAAACTTCTCTCATGTATAAAAATATGTAGTAATACTAATAACAATAATAACTAGCCCAAAAATTCGTGTTGGGCGACAGATCGTGAATTTAGCAACTTGCGACTATAAATAGATAGTTAAGGTTATGAGAAGTGAATTTATCGATTTTATCACATTATAGTTATATACACCGCTATTATATCATCTCACAATAGAATGTGTTTTTAAAAGCTGGAGAGAGTATATATATACTAGAATTCGACATTGTTTTATTTTTCTGGTGCGAGTCGGATGGAAAGCAGAGTGGGTATTAACAAAATTCAGTCAACCCAACCCACCAATCACAAAAGCGGGCATAACTCGCTCACCCAAAACGATCTCGAGTTCTCATGATGCCAAATCCGATTGTCCTCAATATGGTTTGATCGAATAGGAATACGTCGAATCGCGTCTACCTCCACAATGGAGGAGCTTTGGCTTATATAAGATCAAGGTTCCACTCATTCCCATCGTGCATCACCCATTCGAAAGTTTCGCGAGTCGTTTGCTCTGTGGATTTATGATGAATTTGCTCGAGATTGATCGTCCATCATCAAATAGGGTTAGTGATAAGAAAGCTTCCAAGTGGGCTCTTTTACGTTTATGTACTGTCTTTGTAGATTCTGACTTTCCATGTTTCTTTCTCTTGAATGATTTATGATTTTTAATGTAATTTTTAATTTAATAGTGACCGGCCGGTCTATCTTGTTAGGATATTCACACCATCACTCATCAAATAAAACAATAAAAATAAAATTCGGCCGCCCTTGATTAAGTCACTAAGAGAAATGTTGATACCATTTCAATTTCAAGATGGTAGCCAGGGAGCCTCCAGAACGAGGACAGTGTTGAAGACAGTTTTTATTCTAAAATATACCAAAGGGGTGTTACATATATGCTTAATAAGATTTTAGTGTAAAAAAACCCGAATTAGAAGCAAAAAAGGAAAAGAAATACTCATTAAAAATTGAGGAAAATTATACACTCGATCAATCATTTCCCATTAAGGTTATGGGTCGAAGCAAATGCTTATAAATACATCAGACATATAATTGAACCTGCATCTCACGGTTGGATCTCTAGCTTGATCTCCCTCCCATCTTTTCTGAAACGATCTCCCTAATCAACATGACTCTCAGTTCTCGCAACCCAGACCCCCAATTTCTCAGGCACCTCAACTCCCCTGACGGCTCGTCGGCTCCCGTCGTCGGTGCACTCTTCCCCCAGCAGGTAATTATGAACTAATATTATTAGTTGATTAATTCATCGAGCTTCATTTCTGCAAATCCATATGTTAGTCTTGTTCCACAAACTCATCCTCCTCATAAAACTTCTTATTCATCATAATGACTTTCCTCATAGTAATATATACTTCTTTTTCTAACGAGGTATGTGAAGAATGTTAGTAAATAGATCCATTATTGAACTTCTTCAAAAAAAAAATCGAGTTATTGGGACTACTAAACAGTTATTGACATGATTACCGGGGAAAAAAACAGTTATTGACATAGTATCAGAGCATTCGATGATTCGATAGATCTTGTATTCAAATCATGGCGACCACATTTGTTAAGCACGTGATATTCTTTTGTGAGCCAAGTTCAAGCTTATATAAGTTGGCTTTCGTTTGATGAGTCGTGTTAGTAAATTATATAAGATTCATCATTGAACCACTCCCAGCAATTCTAATTATTAGTACGAAATAGTTCTTTGACAAAAACTTCATTTGTAAGCAAATAAGTAACAGAATCTTGAATCAATGTTTGGCAGGATGCACATATATTAATATTCCTGATATTTTAGGAGAGCAATTTATTTTTATTTTCCAAAACTTTCAAATTAGATAATATTTTGGATGATTACAAAATTTATCAAAATCTATTTTATGATGTGTAATTTTGTAATGAGACTCACCTTACATGAAATCATGCCTACACAACTCCTATCATAAATGCTCAACATTTACATTTAACTAAAAACAAAAAAAAAAAATCTCTATAAATATATCAAAATGAATGTTGCGTAGATAAAAATTACTATTTTCTCATGTAAAATATTGCAAACTTATCATTGTTATAGCATGGTAAGGATTACCTTTGATTGTTCCATATGGTTATGGAGTACTTGCATGGTTAAGTAATTTAATTTCTATAATCAACAAAATCTGCCGGCTCATCACATTCATGCAGAGCGTTGGCGTAGGGGATCCAAAAGAGAGAATCAAAAGGCTGATCGAAAAGGCTCAACTAGTTGCAGCCTCTGCATACGACACCGCGTGGGTTGCCATGGTTCCAACTCCTGCTACTAATAGCTATTATTCACAGCAGCAGAAAGTCCCTTACTTCCCAGGATGTGTGAAGTGGATATTAGAGAACCAACAAAACGACGGGTCGTGGGCCAATCCTGCTGCTGCAGGAGACCCTCTGTTGATGAAGGACACTCTTTCCTCCACTTTAGCTTGTGTTCTTGCTCTCAAGCGCTGGGGCATTGCTCACCAACACATTGACGATGGTATGCATATTATTAATATATAATTAATTAATTAATATATAAAAGCTTAGGTTGTAAGTTACTATTCATTAGTGGCTCTCGCACTCCTCCAAATGCAAGTGGGGAAGTTCCAAATCCTTCTTTTACCCCACTCTCCATTCTACAACCTTTGTGTTTAGTTGTTGCTCACTAGGTTTTGTCTATGGTTCTTTTTGCACAAATTATCGCATTTGTGTTTTGTTATTATTCGCTAGGTTTTCGTCTATGGTTTTTTGCATAAATAATCCCATTTTTGTTATCATCGCCTTTGTAGTTAGTTATTGTTTACTAGGTTTTCGTCTATGGTTCTTTTTGCACAAATCATCGTCTTTGTGTTTTGTTATTGTTCGCTAGGTTTTTGTCTATGAATTTTTTCAAAAATCATCGCCTTTGCCCACCATTTTGTAGCCCATCTCGAAATACTGTCGGTGGGATCCTAAATTGTTCCCCACCGACATTTTTCAATGGCGCTACCACGAGTTTTTTATCGGGGCCGGGTTTCATCCTCTTTAGTGTTTTTTTCTTTCTCTCTATCCATTTTGTTGAGCATGATCAAAAATGAACCAAATGTCGCTACCGAAAATCCATACCATATCTACTCCATGTTGGTGAGTTTTGTATCGGGACCGAGTTTCGTTCGCTTTAGTGTTTTTTTCTTTTACTTTTTCCTTATTGTTGAGCATGATCACAATTTAAACCAAATCGATGGGTATCCAACCTAATTCGATCCGGTCAAAGCGACTTGAAACAGACTTTAGCATTTAAAATTTCTCTTTTTTTCCTTTTTTGGTTAGGAAGACAGTTGAACCCGAATCTAAGGTTTTGACGAATGTTATATTGTGAGAGAGCTTTATCCGCTTTTGTAGTTGGCAGGTTGGACCAAGTGTTAATTTATTAAAAAAAATTGCTCAAAGCGAATTGAACATATTGTTGACCAGTTTTAGATTGAAAGAGCGTTTTGTACGCTTTAATGTTTTTTTATTTCTCATTTTCCTTTTCGTTGAGAATGACAATTGAACTCTGACCCATTGCTGATGCGTTTCGTATCGAGAGCGAGTTTTATTTGCTTTTGTAATTGACATGTTGGGTAAATTGTGAACTTGTTAAAACTCGGTTGACCTGGTTAGAGTGAGTTGAACACAGTGTTGAGAGTTTTGAGTCATGAGCAAGTTTTATCCGCTTTACTTTTTTTTTATCTTTTTCTTTTGGTTGAGAATGACAATTGAGTCCAAACGCATAGGTATACAACCTAATTCGACCCGACCAAAGCGATTTGATCACGATTTTAGAGGTTTTCGACGGGAGCGAGTTTATCTGTTTTTGTAATTGGCGTGTTGTGTCAGGTGTGAAATTGTCCAAAACTCGGTCCAATTAGGTCAAAGCAAGTTGAACTTGGTGCTGACGAGTTTTGAGTCGGTAACGAGTTTTAGATTTAGTATTTTTTTCATTTCGTTTTTTCCTTTTGTTTGAGAAAGACAATTGAACCCAAATCCATGGGTATCCAACCTAATTTGACCAGATCAATGCGAGTTGAACCTCCTCAAACCTGCAACAGTCCAAAAATTTCATAAAGGAGAACCACGATTACCTCAAACCCGAATTTGTGAAGTTTTATGTTTCAAAAGTTGAAGCCAAGCCAAACACCTCTAAAGTTTTGCTTTTTTAAAAACTGAAGTTTTTCGTAACTTAAAAGCAGAAGCTCCAATTTGAAAATACAAAATTGTACTTACCATATATTATTCTTTTTCTAGAAAACATAATTTCCTTTCATTTATATCATTATAAAAATATAATTAAAAAATAATATTATTTAATATGAAATAAATCTAACATGATCCATTTTAAAGTTTTTGTATCATTAGAATTTGTATTCATATTTTATCTCAGAAATCTTTTTTAGGCATTTTTCAGTACCTCTGTATTAGAAAGTAATTTGATAGCTTTTCAGCTAAACACTCAACAGTTGTTTTTTAAATACTTCTTGAAAAGATTTAGAGAAGCTGCTTCATTCTGCCAAAGTTACAGCAGGATCAATTACTAGCCATACAAATTGAAGCGTCATGAAAGAAGTTTAAACATGAATAATCTATTCGACGAGCCTTCTACCTTATGCAAGTTCATCGACCATATACTATTGTAAATAACAAACATATGAAAAGAATGATTACGAATGAAATAAGATTACTTTCACTTTTGGGTCAACATTAAAATTATTATTTTTTAAAATATTATTTTTTAATACGCAAAGCGATAGCGAGCGACTTTTGCTAGTTAGTATATAAATAGCGCAAGTTTGTTTAAGACTTTTTTTTTTTTAAGTGTGTGAGGGTATACATTATAGGACTCGCTTAGATATATTTGTTTTGGTGTACGTAGCAATTGGGTTTGTGGAGCGGAATTCAAGCTGTCTGACGGATTCAAGGCAGCAGACTCCAATCGGGTTCGACATCATCTTTCCCTCCATGATTCAAACATGCACACATGATTTTAACCTAAACCTTCACCTGGAAAATGCAAATATCGACGCCATGATTCGTGCAAAAGACTTGGCGCTCAATAGCGTACGCAGCTCATCATCCCGCTCCCATGGCGGCCGTGATGCCTACTTGGCCTACATCTCTGAAGGATTAATTGGGAACCCTAGTCATGGTTACTGGGACGCAATGAAGTTCCAGAGGAGCAATGGCTCCATTCTCAACTCTCCGTCTGCCACCGCCGCAGGCTTCATTCGGTTTCAGGACTGTGATTGCCTTGGCCATCTCCGATCACTGGTCGGCGACAACCCTAAGGATACCACGGCAGGTACGTACATATATATGCATGTAGTGATATAGTGAGTTCTACGTTATCTAGAGTGAAATTCGAGATATCACATATTTTGAATATGAAAATGCTATTCAGACCTTGAATGTATTGACCTTTCGGATATTATATTATACTCTATATTTTTTTAGATAAGGGTGATATAGGTTATCTTTTTGTTATTAGGTACTACTGAAGGGACTCGAACCTGGGACCTCCAGGTTCATGGCTAGTGGTATTACCACTAGACCAATCCCTTGTTCGTATATATTATACTCTATATTATAAAGATCAAAATCTAGATCTTGCCTTCTCTAAAGATTTATATCAAAGATGAATTTAATTAGAAAGAATAATCGACGGTTATATGATTCGTCCAAATATAGACAAAAAATGAATGCTATCATCTTAGAATTTATAGTTTATGATTTAGATAATTAGGTCATAGAGTTCACTCATTAAGGCGTAGGGTATAGTATTGGATCCAGAAATCTTACTAATTCGAAATCTGGATAATGTTTTCATACGCAAAGTATGCGGTACACCGAATTCCACCCAGAGTACCGTAGAAGCTTATATGTGATCCCAACTTAGAGTTTTGACCTAATATCAAATGCCGATGCTGTTCCGGTTAATTTGCAGCCATTTACCCACCCGGAATCCATGCTCGACTCAGCCTGATCGACGCAATTGAGAGCCTGGGAGTTTGTCGTCATTTCGAAGAAGAAATCAAGAGCGCGTTGGACGAGATCCACACATGCTGGCAGGGGGAAGACGAAGAGATATTACTTGACCCAACAACTTGTGCCATGGCGTTCCGAATACTGCGACTCAATGGATACCATGTTTCTGCAGGTCGGCACCATGCAATATCCATGCAGACCACGTACATACATATGACAAATCAAATATACATATTATTAATTTAATTCTGTTGCAGATGTGTTCGAATCATTCAGAGAAGATTTGTTCTGGAATGAGACGATGGAAGGGTATTTGAGAGACGACAAGGCAGTGCTGGAGTTGCACAAAGCCTCCCAAGTCATTTACACGGGGGAGTCCATTCTCGATCACCAGCAAAAATGGACACGGTGGTTCCTTTCTGACTTAGTACTCAAACAAGAAGGATCAACAACTGCAGCAGCAGGTTATGACGACGAATCTGATCATGGAACTTGTCATCGTCGTCCCCGCAAATCCATCCTTACACAGGTGCGTGTTAGTATGTGGTATAAATTTATTATTATTAAACTTCTGTCAACAACTCGAGTTATTGAGACCAATTTGTTGTAGGTGCATAATGCGCTGAACTGTCCATTCCGGGTTGATTTGGACCACTCAGCTCACAAAAGGAACATTGAGCACTTCTGTACGGACAACACGACGAGGGTTCTCAAATCCGCTATTAGGTCTGAATCGAAAAGTTTCACAGTTTTGTTGCATGTTTCATCACTGTTATCTTTCTTACTAATAAAAATACCATTGTGTTGTGATTTAGTTACTCCAACTCTGGGTGTGAGTTGGAAGACTTGCAGAACCTAGCTCTAGAAGATTTCACCAACCTTCAGTCGTCGTACCAGCGCGAACTACACCATCTAATGCTGTAAGTGTGTGCATGCGCATGTGAGTTCGCACGTTGATATGTGTATGTATTTATTGTGTATGTACCCATGGAATGGATGCAAGGTGGCTTGAAGAGAAAGGGTTGGCTGAGCTGAGGTTGGCGAAGGTGAGGACCAAGTATTGTTACTTCAGCGCCGCAGCAACTTTCTCCGATCCTCAACTCGTGGATGCCCGCATGCTGTTCACAAAACACGCCGTGCTGGTCTATCTTGTGGATGACTTATACGACATGTATGGAACTCCCGAGGAGCATCTCAACTTTCTCCATCTCTTTCAGAGGTACTCTCGTTGGATCTACTTCAATAAATGGACCCCAACAAATTTGAACCATCGGTTATTATTTATAATTAAATTGGTATATATTAGGTGTTTACATAGTCCGAGGCTACGGTTCACTTATTAGAGGTCAGATTAGGGTGCAGTATCATAGGCGCCAAACTCAGAATAATTTATCGTCCAGATAACACCATCTCGCTTGGAGTACACCAAGAGCACATTATGGTGTATTACCATACTCCAAACTGCGGTTAATATATCATCCTGTTATTTAGATCATAAATTAATCAGAATTCATAACATGATGCTATACTCTAAACTTAAACTCAAATGAGTAAATCACGGTTCCTAATTCTCTTAACAAAATTGAGTCAGTTTAATAAAATAAAAAAGCAATAACGGAGGTCCGTATTCATCTAAGTGTATATAATAGTTGTAATGTGAATGCGTGAATATACTATAGAGTTTAGTTCTAATTAATCATACAAGTTACTTCGTCTACAGGTGGGATCCCAATGGACCAAAAGTGAAGTTTGCATCACAGCAAGTTGAAACATTATACTGGGCACTTCATAGCACCATTGTTGAGAATGCGGAGAAAGCACTCGCCATCCAGGGCCGTAACGTTATGGATCACGTGGTTGAATTGGTAAATCTATAATTCTTAGCATTTGTGACAAAAAAAAATCTTAGCTATTTGTACAAAATTATTAGCTCTACCGCTTAGTTAGTAAATACTCCGTTTAATACACGTATATGTACCCGTAGGTATTTTATCCGTTTAAAACTTCCGTATCCGTATTATTATCAAGCCATTTCATTTTTCTCCGTTTATTTGATGGCTCACGTAATATACACGTATAAAATCCGTATAACACGTTTAATATCATTATTTAATGAATTAAATTGTTACTTTACAATTATTTTTATATATAAATATTTATTTATTTTTAAAATAATTATTTTTATATATTTCAACCTATTAACGTACTATTAAACGTAACATTCACTTAGAGATAAAGTAAAATACTTGTACGTATTTTATACGGAACTTTCCCGTACCGTATTTTACTAACTATGCAGGTTAGTAAACTTTTTTATATATTAATTGCACCATGAAGAATTTAAATGTATGGGTCAAATCAACCAGCAATTTATCTAAGGTAGGTCAAAATTGGAAATAAAATATATATACAACAGTAAGTTTCAGGATGTATTCGTGTTCTGAAATTTTTTTTAGTTGTATTCATCATGCAAATTATGAGCCATGTTAAGATATCATAGCGAAAAATCGTTCATGATTTAACAACTCATCTTATTTTGAAGTATTTCTTTACTTTGCTTATTGCATCAAGTGCTCTTTCAACACTTGCAATGGTAACCAATAGCAGCACTCCAGAGTTTCAAGTTTTTGTTTATGTTAAACCGACTTACAAAATTTAAAATTATCTATAATAATATAGAGATTTTGTATTCAATCGAAAATCACATAAACAAATTTACTCTATATTTTCTTGACTCTTAGTGTGATATCTCTATCTAGACCATAAATAAATTAAATTTAGGCTATGATACTATACCCTAACCTATAATGGATAAACCTTATATCTTGATTCTCTAAACTGAAACCAGAAGTTTAATTTAATAGTAAAGAATAATTGATCGTTCAAATTGTTTGGATCTCATTGAAGTGCATATAACGATCACATCACCTAGAGTATACTATACTCCTGGAGTATACCAGCCTTTACTATATATATAAAACTAGCGTTTTGGCCGGCGCTTTGCGGTGGAAGGAAGCTAATTATATTTAAAATTTCAACCATGTTATTTTAATAATTTAGTTGTAATCAAATAATTCACAAAATTGTATGGGTTAGATACTTTCAGAAAACTTTCAGTGTCTAGAAGATTATGAAAGACTTACATCATACGAATGTTTATTGAAACATAAGAAATAATTATTCATTCATTAGCTTTACTTAGTGTCGAAATCATTTTGAATTTTTTTTGGGTAAATAGGATGCTGAAAAGGTGTCTCTGCCATTTCGAAAGACATACGTATTACTTTTTTTTTAATTAATACATAAAATATATATGCTCCTTCACAAATTTTACGCACTGCATATAAATGTTGTTAGATAAATATATAATAATGTATGCTATAATAATAAAATCAAGTTACGAAAAGTATCACATTTGATTAACTTGGTATGTAACTAAAGGTTAACTCACAATATGGAACCTTTGTGTAATGCAATAAATGACATAGTGAATATTTTAGATAATAATAGTTAATTAATTTCAAATTATAATAAATTAACTAAAAATATAAAAATTGTCAGATTTGTTTAAAATATTATTGCTAAAAAAATTTATCTCACAGAATCTCTATACAATACAAATTGATGCGATGGTCAACAATTTAGTTAATAATAAACGAATTTTTGTTAAAACTTATATTAACATGATTTTCATACTATAAAAAACAAATACATAAAGAACTTGCATAACTTTTGTGTAATGCAATTTATGCAAATTGATCAAATTTATCCATAGGTTATTTAATAATAAATGACTTCTTGTTCAAAACTTGTATTATGAAAGTGTTACGTAATATGTTTATCTAATGGGTCGTTTGGAGGTTGGGATTTCAAGCGATGTATTTAGCCAATGCATGTAATATCAAGATTTAGTCATTTTTTTGGTTAAATTTGTGTCATAATACATGTATTACCTTGTTCTGTGCCCACTCACAATCACTCAAAATGAGTGATTATCAATCTCTACCAAAAGGTGAGATTGTGACCAATGCCTTGTCTACCCTCTATTTTTTTCATTTATAACAAAGCACAATGTAAACCTCCAAACAACGTATTTTTCAAATTCATACATTTAATCAATACATCAAAATTACAATACACATATTGATTAAATACTCCAATTTGGAGAAACCCAACCTCCAAACAACCCCTAAATATGCAGAGAAAATTTCGTAAAGAACGGTGTATGGAAACACGTGCTTTTAATTCATTTCATTGATATGGATTCACCTCTCTGATTTTTTTTGTGTATTAATTGGTACGTATATAGTGGGTGGCAATGCTGAGAGGAATGCATAAAGAAGCAGAGTGGGCGAGAACAAACACATTACTCCCTACACTTGATGAGTACATGAGCAACGCCTCTATCACACTTGGCGTGGGAGCCTTCCTACTCCCTCCTCTCTTCTTGGCTGGCCATAAGCTTTCACAAGACCTGGTTCACAGTCCAAATTTCCAGTCGCTTTTGGCAGCCACTAGCGCTTGCGGCCGTTTGTTCAACGACTGCAGGGGATTCGAGGTACCGACGTCGTAGTAATACAATGTCAAGAATTAGTCGGCCTTAATAATAGTTTCTCATCAAACTAAATCAAAGGAAATTTATTCTTCTTCTATTTTTTACAGAGAGAAGCGAAAGAAGGGAAATTCAATGCAGTGATAGTGAGAATGAATGAGATGATGGTCAGCAAGGGAGTCGGAGAAGGTGGTGATGAAACAATATTCCATTATCAGCAAGCGGCCATTGAAGAGGCCCATGGCTTCGTAGAGGATCTTACACGACAAGTACTGGAACTGGGTCTGGACGAAAAGAGTGAGATTCCCAAGGAGATAAGGGAGACATTCTGGAAATTGATCCAAGTGCACTACTTGCTTTACACCAAGGAGGATTTGTACCATGCCAGTGCCAAACTGGTTCAAGTTGTGGACTCCCTGTTGAACCAGCCCGTCTCTCTTTAGTTATTTCTTCTGTATAACCTTATGAAGTGTTTGATGCCTCTTTTTTGGTCATAAAGTGTTTGATGTCTGATTGTTTAAGCAAAAGTGTGAGCAAGATTGGAAAACCATTTTGTATGGATCAATTAAGAACAGTAGGTAGAGGATGTGTTATTATCTTATCAGGTAGAGGATGTGGAGGAGGTTTCTGTCCAGAGTAGGGTAAATGTGGATGAGTACGAGCAGCTTCCAGCTGCGGAGGAGTTTCAAGAAATCATCCCGGGGAGCCTCAGCAGCTGTCATATTGGCTAAAGAAAAATCGGTTAGATTCTAACAATGATGACGAATGTTGTGTTGAACCAAAATGGGAGGAAGAGCTCAAACTTAACTCACATTCAAACTCTTTGGGTTGTACTTTTATGAAAATAAAAACATTTTACTGATGGTAAAATAGATATACACACAGTGAACAAAGAAACCCTAGCCAAGCCAATCGACTTGGCTCTTTAAACTAATACAAACAACACTCCTACTTCCCAAACATTAATTCACTCAGTACACACACTCATACACTGTGAATTAAGCAGCCGAAGTAGCTTATCAAAAGGACCCAAAGTAGAAGAGATTCTCAACTATTTCCCTCACTACTAACTGCCAAGTTCTAAACAGAGGCAAGTGTGCATAATTTATAGGGGAAAGAAAGAAGATGACCTTTGCTAATGGAGGAGGTCATAGCTTCGATTATTATGAGAACCAGTAGAGGCGGTGACGATTGTGAAGCAGGCTCGAGGAGGCTATCGCGATGTCTTGAGAGAGAACAAGGAAGAAGAGCGCTGCACGAGTAGCCTGTGAACAGAGGCAGTGACGAATTTGAAGGACGAAAACCCAATGTGTTGTCGTTTGCGAGGAACGACGTCGTACCCACTGTCTTGATCACAAGAAGCTGCATTTCGTTATGTACAAGACACACGTTTGCAAGGAACGACACCGCTTTATCTGCTTGTTACTTACAACATGTTATACTTATATCTGAGTGAGTGAGGCTAGTTTAGTGTTGGATACCTACAATGTCTTTTTGAGCTGTAAAGCATGTTAAGGGAGGTAAGAATAAAAAGGCTGGTAGTAGGGGTGGGCAACGAAAAATGGGTATTTGGGTATACTCATATTCGACCCGTTTTTTGAGGATTGCGGGTACCCAAATACCCGTAATTTTTTTTTATGGGATGGGATTTGGTATGAAGAACTTATACAATGAGTACCCGCGGGTTACCCGTTAACACCCGTGAGACAAATCTATCATAAATCCATGAAAAATTAACTAAACAAACAATGTACTCTTCCAAATCCATAATGCAACAAATCCATCATAAATTCAAAGGTTTTTATGTAATTTTACATGAAATAAAGGAATTTTCATGTAACATGCATAAGCACACAAAAGTTTGATGGATTCAATTCGAGCAACTGGAGCAAAGGTTTCATCAAAATCTATTCCTTCTTCTTGTAAATATCCTTGAGCTACGAGTCTAGCCTTATTTTTACTTACTTTATTAGTTTTATTTCTAACAACCCATTTTTTCCCATTATCATTCTGTCAATTGGTCTAGGTACTAATTCCCAAGCATGTAATCTAGCAAATTGCACAAGTTCTTCTTGCATAGCACACAACCATTCATCATCAGTCAGTGCTTCCTTGTAATTTTTTGGTTCTAGTAGGGAAACAAATGCATACTGACCTGGACAGTACTTACCTCGAGTGTGTATTCCATCGTTCAGTTTGCCAATGATTTGAGATGCAGGATGCCTTTTTTGAATGTGTGCAGGAGCATTCCTTTCTTCTGCAAGGATGTCTTTATCTGTTGATTTACAACATACATGTTATTTTTCATGATCCAACTGAAAAGTAACTTATTGTCACGTATTCTAAAAATCTTACATGAAGAGGCTTCAAATATAACTCTGTTTTCAAAGTTACAGAGCTGGCTAATAGAAAGCAAGTTATGATTCAAGCCTTGAACAAACAACACATCTTTAATTATTGGAAATGGACTTTTACCAATCATGCAATTTCCTAAGATAATTCCAACTGTGTCATCACCAAATACTACCTTACCTCCCTTCTTGTACATTAAAGATGAAAAAGGTTCCTTTCTACCTGTCATGTGGTTGGAGCATCCACTGTCCAGATACCAAATGTTTCAATTTTCTCCCAGATTCTGCAACCAGTCAAAGGCTAGTACATTTTGGTACCCAAAATGTCTTATGAGTAGTTGGTTTCTTCAAGTTTTGCAAATCATAGCAAAGTTTTGCTAAATAACCTTGTCTTTTCCAATAAGAACAGATGAACGCTACAGGATAATTTTTAACCCTTTTATCATGGTATCTCCTTTGATAGTTTGTGAAGCTAATAAGGTTTTTCTTTTGAGTACATTTGTTTTGCAAAGGCATGTTTGATTCATCAAAAACATTTCCTATCTTCAAGTGTTTATCATGACAGATTTGTTTTAACTATTGATTTTCATTTATTAAATAAAGAATCTGTTTGTGCAGTTTGTCCTGGCATTCGTTCTGAGCAGCTACAAATCTCTTATGAACATTCATTTCTTTCATCATCGCATGATTGTCAGTCATGAGTATGCAATATTTGCTTTTAAGTCTGTTACATTTTTCTTGAAGGTTCTTTAAAACATGCAAGAAATTGGATGCGGTTTCAAAACGAGCACAGGTTTCAGAGTTTGAGTCAGAGATCACCTGATAACTTGATGGAAGAACTTGATCATTACTAACCAAGGAGGAGGTGTCACTTTCACCTTTAGATGCAAATGCCATATAGGCCAGATTCTTTGTTTCCATATCATCTTCTGAGCTATAGTCACTCCAGGATGCAACCAAGGCCTTTTCTTGAGATTTGGAGTTCAGGGGGCACTTAGACCTCATGTGTCCTGTTTTTCCACACTTCAAGCAGATTGTCAGATCTTTTTCACTAGAAGACCTCTGGTCTTCCTTAATTTCTTGTTTAAACCTTTCTCGTCCTTCAGTTGGTTTGTCTACCATCCTATAAGGGCTTTTCTCTGTGTAGAGTCTATTTGGAGTATTCCTATCAAATTGTCGAGTAGGAAACCTCTCAATTCCTTCCCTGTCTCTTCTATGTTCATAAGAGCGACTATTAAATTGTTTTGAATTGATGTAAGCTCTTCTATCCTGGAAACCCCATTTCATTTTCAACATTCGGTGAAATTTTCTACTTACTAGTGCAAATTCTTTTTCAAATTCTTCACCCATGTCATATTCAGACTCACTATCATACTCTTTTGCTTTGAAAGCAATGACTTTCTTTCGTTTATTATCTTCCTTGTTCATTTGGACAATCACTTCTTCGTCACTTAGCAAAGATCCAACCCGTCTTTCGATAGCTAAAACATTCAAATCCTTTGCTTCCACTGTAGCAGTTCTTTTAGGCAACGATTCTTGAGGTAGACTTCATAAAATTTTTCTAACAAGATCCTTAGTAGCAAATGTTTTACCTATGCCTTTTAATATATTGATCACATCATTAAACCTTTTGTACATGCTAGAAATTGACTCTCCAAAACACATTTCAAACGATTCATACTGATTTAGAAGGACATCTATTGTGCTTTCTTTTACATCTGGCGTACCTTCATGGGTAGTCTGAAGAGACTCCCAGATCTCTTAAGCAGTTTCGCATTGAGCCACTTGACTCCTTTCTTCTGGGCAAAGAGCTGAGAATAGGATGTGCATTGCCCTTGAATCCAGATGAGATGATAACTTCTGCTCGTCTTCCCATTTTTCTTCATTTTCATCATCCATAGGAATAGGTCCTTTGCGGACTATTGCCCGTAGATCTCCATCGACACTCGAAGGTAAATCCTCATCCTCTTCTTCCTGACAATGTAGTCTTTTCCATCGACCCATGGTGGATTTGTGCTTGCAGAGTATGAGGCTGAGGCTGATGAGGATCCTGTCGTCCCTAGAGTTCCTCTTTGGCGATCGTTAATCCTTTAAAGAGCCTACTCTGATACCAATTGTTGAATCAGAATGGGAGGAAGAGCTCAAACTTAACTCTAATTCAAACTCTCTGGGTTGTACTTTTAGGAAAATTAAGAAAAATATTTTATTGATGGTGAAATAGATAGACACTATGAACAAAGAAAACCTAGCCAAGCCATCGACTTGGCTCTTTAAACTAATACAAACAACACTCCTACTTCGCAAACATTAATTCACCCAGTACACACACTCATACACTGTGAATTAAGCAGCCAAAGTAGCTTATCAAAAGGACCCAAAGTAGAAGAAATTCTCAACTATTTCCCTCACTACTAACTTCCAAGTTCTAAACAGAGGCAAGTGTACATAATTTATAGGGGAAAGAAAGAAGATGATTGTTTGCTAATGGAGGAGGTCATAGCTTCGATTATTATGAGAACTAGTAGAGGTGATGACAATTGTGAAGCAGGCTCGAGGAGGTTTTCGTGATGTCTTAAGAGAGAACAAGGAAGAAGAGTGTTGCACGAGGAGCCTGTGAACAGAGGCAGTGACGACTTTGAAGGACGAAAACCCAATGCGTTTTCGTTTGCCAGGAACGACGCCGTACCCACTGTCTTGATCACAAGACGCTATGTTTCGTTATGTACAAGACACAAGTTTGCAAGGAACGACACCGCTTTATCCGCTTGTTACGTACAACAATTTTCCCCTTTGTCTGAGAAGTGCCCACTGTCTTGATCACAAGACGTTGCATTTCGTTATGTACAAGACACACCTTTGCAAGGAACGACACTGCTTTATCTGCTTATTACGTACAACATGTTATACTTATATCTGAGTGAGTGAGGCTAGTTTAGTGTTGGATATCTACAATGTCTTTTTGAGCTGTAAAGCATGTTAAGGGAGGTAAGAATAAAAAGGCTGGTAGTAGGGGTGGGCAACGAAAAACGGGTATTTGGGTATACTCATATTCGTCCCGTTTTTTGAGGATTCCGGGTACCCAAATACCCGTAATTTTTTTTTTTTTTTACGGGATGGGATTTGGTATGAAGAAGTTATACAATGAGTACCCGCGGGTTACCCGTTAACACCCGTGAGACAAATCTATCATAAATCCATGAAAAATTAACTAAACAAACAATGTACTCTTCCAAATCCATAATGCAACAAATCCATCATAAATTCAAAGGTTTTTAAAACTCAAAACCCTCATTTTCAAATCCAACAAACAAACGAGTCGTATATTCTAATATTATAGGAATTTTTTGTTATATCGAAAGCTTTGGGACACAACTGACACAAAGCATCAACTATAGGATTCTTTATTGGAATTAGGCACATGTAACTTTCATTGTATATTCTCTCTCACTTGCTCCCTTTCATTTCAGCCTATTTGAAAGTTGCATGTGATGTTTGTATGAGTTTTTTACTATATTTTTATTGTTTAGAATAAGGTTAATTGTATGGTTGGTCACTGAGATTACATAAAATATTCGTGTTTAGTCATTCAAAATATTTAAATCCATTCATGGTCACTACAATTAGTAAAACAATCCAAATTTAGTCATTCTCCGTTAGTCTCCGTTAACGGCGTTAGTTTTCTGCTGACGTGGCTAACAGCCATGTCTGGTCACCCAATTTAACCTGCCACATCATATGACCCGACCCGCCACGTCAGACTACTATATAACCTAACCCAACCCAGTTCAACAACTAAATCGATCCTCTCTTCTTTTTTATCAAAGAAATTAACCTTAGCTTAATGGTCAAACCTTCTCTTCTTAATGTTTCTGCCTTCTTTTGCTTCTTCTTCTTCTTCTTCTCCAGCTCTTCCTTTCCTTTTTGAGAATCTTCTTTTCCTTCTCCTCGTCGAGTGATACTCACCAATCCAGTCACTTGCTTTCCTTCTTTTTGCTTATTTTGGTAATCGGTTGGTTGCTAGTTGATGGAGTTGAACTTGAAATCCACTCGCTGCTAGGTGTTTCCCTTTTGATCTCTGTTCCAATCCACTCCATTACATAGTCCTTCACCGGTGTTGTCACACCGACGGCGGTGGCGACGGGGTCATTGTCCTGTTTCCACCGCCAATCTTTACCACTCTTTGAGGCTTTCCCGCTCTTTTTAAAGTTCCCTTCTTCTTTTCTGCTAGCTATACTAACTTTATCGATATTCATAATTACCTCTGGCGGCAAGACGCTTACCCCGAACGTTTCCAGCGACGCACTGAAACCCTCGACTGTCTCCGACGACGTGATGGAGACCGGACCCCTGAACACGCTCTCCGGCGACTAGTTCACTCCCAAACTGAACTCCTCAAACCCTCTGGTGGTCACGCTCTCGGCTTCCATCACAGATCCACAATCTTCCGCCTCCAATTCGACCTTCTTCACTCCAATTCGCCTTTCCTCTTTTCCGGAACAAGGCAAAGGAAGCGGCGATGGAGAATTCGGAAGTAGGAGACGGAAGTTTGGGCAGGGGAACCATGGAGGTGCAGCGGGGAATCGAACTGATGAGATAAGGGGAGGAGAAGGAACCGAGCGGCGGAGGAGTAGGAGCAGGGGGAGAGATAAAAGTTGGGTGTGTGATTGTTTCGGCGACCTATTCAAGCACCATGCAGATCTGGTTGTCGAAGGGAATGCAAGAAAAATGAAGAACTAGAGTTCAGATCTGGAAAGGAAAAAGCAAAAACCCTTATTTTGTTTGAGTGGTCGATTCATGGGTAGGTGGACCGCCTGTTTGGTTCAAGGGTTGGGTTGGGTTGGGTTGGGATGGGATGGAATGGACAAAATGACTTAGTGGGTCAGATTTCAAAATTTTTGTGTTAAATTAAACCGACTAGGCGATTTTGTCTGCCATGTCAGCACATAACGGTCTTGTTTAACGAGAGTGACCAAACTTTCAAGGGTTTTACTAATTTTAGTGACCAAAAATGGTTTTGAATATTTCGAGTGATCAAACATTAACATTTTTGTAATCACAGTGACCAACCATGCAATTAATCCATTTAAAATATATCTTTTTATTTTTTTCATTCACAATATATAAATTATTTTTGCAATATGACGGCAATCTCAATTTTTAACTGAAATTGTAAAAATATTAGAATTGTTATATCCCAACTTTTAACTTATATAACATACATACTCATACAAACAAAACATTATAATTTACAATATATCAAATTCATACATACATATATTCACCACAATACTACATCTTTCAAACCATACGCTCAATCCTCCATTTCCATTTTTCTCTATACCGTCCCCACAAATCACAATCCCAAAGCTCCACTACTTCCAATTATTCATTACAAAAGTCTTTGGCAAAAAAAAAATATTCATTACAAAAGCAGGAACAAACAAACCAGTTGTCCCAATAGTCTTGTAATAAACCGAGCCCACCATGTTATATATAGAAATACAAATTTAATTTCCAACAATAACTTCCCACTAAACTTGTAAATGAAGAGCCTAATATTTGTGGTATGGAGTTGGGATCAGTTTGAGGCTATTTTTCCTCTTCATCACCCCTCCATATGCCTCCGTCATGTCCAGTTCCTCTGCTTTAACTCCATTCGGTGGCTTCAAGTCAAAATGGTACAAAAGCTTGGCTAATGTGATTTCAATAGTGGCCGTCGCAAAATCTATCCCCGGACATATCCTCCGTCCAGCACCGAATGGAAGGAACTCGAAATTCAACCCTTTAAAATCAACTGAATTATCGACAAACCTTTCGGGACGAAATTCTTCCGGATCCTCCCAAAACTTTGGATCTCTTCCTATAGCCCAAGAGTTCACAAGTACGGTCGTTTTCGCCTTGATTTCAAACCCATCGATCACGCAGTCCTCGTTACACATTCGAACCAAGAAAGGACCGGGAGGATGTAGTCTTAGCGTCTCCTTAATCACCAACTTTAAGTAATGCAGTTCACCAAGTAATGCAATGTCGACGTCTCCCTTCAATCTGAAAACTTCTCGTACTTCTGTTTGTGCTTTCTGTAGAATTCTTGGATTTTTCACCATCTCTGACATTGCCCACTCCAGAGCAGTTGCTGCCGTATCGCTCCCCGCACCAAATATGTCCTGAAATTTGTGATTGGATTTCAACATAAAAAAAAACAGGGGAATGAAAAAGCAGGGGAAGGAGGTCGAACTCGATTTTACCAGAATGACTGCTTTGATGTTGTCATCTGAGAGGGGGATGTCGAATTCGCCATTACCCTGAACCTTCAAAAGAACATCGACCAAATCATCCACCGCCGCCTCCTCCCGGCGGGAATTGTTGCGGTGGTCGGAGATTATGCCGTCCAGCATCCGATCAGCTTCATTTCTGAGCCTGAGGATCTGCGACCTCGTCCCACCCAATACGTGAAGCAATTTCAGAGAAGGAAAGAAGTCGGCCACGCTAAACCCGCCGCCCAGCCGACCCAATTCATCAATCACCAGAAGAAACTCGTCGTGCCCTTTGTATTTCCTCCCGAAAGCCGCCCTCGACACGATCCCGCTGGTGAGGGAGAAGAGCATGCGGCTGAAGTTGAATTCCCGCCCGGCCGAAGCAGAGACGGCGGCCACAGCGTTGGACACCTCTTCTATACGGGTCGAGTCGAACGATTTGACCCGGTTCTGGTTCAGCAGCTCCAGGGCGCAAATCTTGCGGAGCTGCCGCCAGTAAGGGCCGTGGGGGGCGAAAATGATGTCGGTGAAGTCGTAGGTTAAGATCTGGGCGGCAATGTTGAAAGGGCGATCGGAGAATACGACGTCGTGGGTTTTCATCATTTCTTTTGCGGGTTCAGCGGAGGAGATGACCACGTTTGGGACTTGCCCCAGCTGGAGACTCATAACGCCGCCGTATTGGGTTGCGAGGTCGCGGAGAAGGTGGGGCGGGAGCTGGGAGCTGCCGACGAGCTGATGGAGGTTTCCGATGATGGGGAGTTTTCTGGGACCTGGAGGCGGTGGTGGAGCTGCGGCGGAGGGGTTTTGATTTCTCTGCCGGAAGATTTTGTGGAGGAAGAATATGAGCAAGACTGAACTGGTGAAAATCAGTGTGAGTGGGGAAGTGTCCATTGCGACGTTGGGATGGATAGGATTTGCATAATGCAGCCCTTTTATACGGAGTTAGAAGTGAGAACAGCTAACTCTTTTAACAGCCATTAAATTAAGATAGTGATGCTAATATATACACTCCCTAGCACTAAGGGTATGGAACTATACGGTAAGTCGGATCAAATTCAGAAAAATCGCGGTCTAATAATAAAAGACTTCAATGGATTAAGGATCGGTTCTAATATGTCTTTTATTAAATGATTGTGATTCTCATGAGGATCGGTTCTAATATGTCAAAGTAAATCGCATTTTATTAAAATTCAAACAACATTTGTGAAATTTGATACCTTTCACCTCGGTTTATTTGTTTGAAATTTTAATTAGTTATAAAATATTTTTATGATGTAGAATAATTATATAGTTTATGTTGGGTTAGGTTTTTACTTAAACATATCGTCAACCCGACCCAACCCAATTAGAAACAAACCGTAGGGTTTAAATTTTTTTGTGTGGGTTTGGGTTTGATATTTCCTAAACCGTAGTGCATGGGTTGGGTGAATAAAATGACTAAAGCCGAACAACCCGACCCATGTACACCCTACATGTATGCTCACATTACTTAAGTGCAAAGAATTACAATAAATTGCTAGAATGAAGAAATTTATTAAAAACTACACAACTCCATGAAAATATTGTATATGTATAAGTATACTAAATATCAAATATACAGAGAGGAATAATGATCATTTCTAGAAGAAAAAATATATATTTTTATAATCAGGCGGATTCGAGTTGAATAGTAAGAAAACCATGCCCACCTATTACCTGCAATATTCATATTCAGGTTTTATACATCACCACTAAAATTCTTCGAGTTGATATGCTTTACCGGATTAGGTCGGATTCGGGTGGAAATCCACAGGTGCAAATATTTTTTTTCATTCTGATATGTCGTGTAGTGTAGACCAAATTTACCTTGCCCTAAGGCCGGGATCGTATTTCCTTAGGGCCTCTCGCAGAACCCTTACTTTGAGGGCGAGGTACGGTACCATATGAGTTGAAAACAATGTTGGAGGTTGAGGTGCGTCCGGTTTTGGCAAAACAAAAGTAAGAGCTAAACTACGGGTGCAGAAAAATAAATCTAAACTAATTGGATGGACGAGAGACCAGAGAAGGAAGGCGTTGCATAGGCAAGCTCCCCCTAGGTCTCCTAGTCACGTATCCCTCGATATTCGACAACACACGAGCTTCCAATTTCGTATTTCGTTAGATCTCACCTTATGTCGAAGCATTTACCGAAGTAATGGGTGATAAGAACCTTGCGGATTTCTCCCTTAAGGCATCACGTCGTTTGATCGAATGAGGATCGATCGAGTAGGACTATCATTTCTATTCTTAATCCTACACGACTTGGATTTTGATCCTACCACCTCGAATGAGTGCAACGTCGACTAAGCATTCATTCGAATCGACAAATGACAACATAGAGGAAATCAAGCATCAATACATATGAAATAAAACAATTGTATTAAAGTCAAACATCGAGTTTTACATAACTAGGACCCCTAGGGTTCACATGCCTACGCAACTAAAGGAACTAGCCAGCCATTGATAGAAAAACTCATAGCTCCTGCATCATCAAGCCAATCAGAAGTCTTCAAACACGTGACCAGCGAAGGAAGCTCCAAGGTAACTTTCTGACGAAGTAAAGCAACTCTGTAAAGCAGCAATGGCCCTGTTTTCCATTCCAGGACGCTGATTTATACGTTGTTTCTTTAAGCTCTTCTTTTCTTTGAATCCCGGCTCCAGCAACTGGATCTCAATGTCCCCTTCGACTACAAAGTTGTCCACTAGTCTACTGTGGCCTCAAAATACACAAAGCGCTACCAAAAGCTTCTGTATACGAGCAGTGGAGAATTACCTTTAACCAACTGATATTCACTTAAACAACTTCATGAGTTTAGTGGTTTAAAAACCTCAATTCAACCCTAGTCCTTTCTACTTATAGCCACGACTCCTTTTTGTTTTGTGTTTGTTGTGACAACTTGACAATTTGATCTGATTCAAGTGTTAACAAATCACTGCTGTCGCGAGCAGTGGAGAATGCCACTCATACTTCAGTTGAAATGTTTGAACATAGTAGTCATCTGATTCCATATGCAGTAAAGAGGAATTAGAATGATATGAACAGACTTGCCTAGTTGACGTTTACACGACCACTGTGCTTTGACGTTGCTTATGGAATCCCAAGGGGAGCAATGCCAGTAGCTTCATATGAAGCATTCAGCGAGTGGGATAATCTAGAATGCTTAGGATTTTGCATTAGAAGAGACTCAAGAACCATTCACCACAAATTACAACCTAAATGAAAAACAAAACAAAAGCGGCATCTATCACATTATGCACAGACAGAGACAGGCAACTTCAGGAAATTAGTACTGGTTGAGGTGAGCTCTAGAGGGAAATTGAGACTGAACAGTTAAAAGGGATTTGGTGCACTAAGACATCCAGTAAAGATGATACAAGAAAATGGCCAAACCCAACAAACCTTCTTGCTGTCTAATACGAGTTATAGCTCTTTCCTCCAACTAAACTAACACGCACTTCTACGCTTGCTGGTGCTTAGGGAATGGCATCGATTTAGGCACCATTCATTGCAGAGGGAGTCTTAGCAGCATCCTCGTATGCAGAGTCATGCACGCCAGTGGCTGCACGGCCAGATGGGTCGAGATTCTTGGACCAAGCTGCATCCCATTCTACTGCTTTTGCTGTGCTGCAAGCCACACTTGGACCTCCAGGTACTGTTGCCCTCGCAGCATTCTGCTCACAACCATGGTTTGTCACAATCGAGATAGTAAGATTATATGGCAACCAATTTTATTGTAAGATCTAGAATAAGAAAACCGTAAGATATGAAATGCGAGATCAGGATTTTACATTTTGTCAAACCAACATTCACTAACACTTTCCACACAACAGAATGAATGACAAGAATTTCAGAGAGCAAATAGTAATGGAAGTAGCAGGATGTGTACCTTTGGAAAGAACTTCTCGAATATAGTCCTGTAGTAGTATGCTTCTTTCGTAGTAGGAGTGTTTTCCGGATAGATGAAGCTTGCATTCACCAACATTGCATCTGTAACCTGCTCAATTACAACACCAAAATTACTGCCGTGTTGGTCAACAAAATCAAGGAAATTAAGAAATCCAGAGAATGTTTTATATTATCATAAAATGAAGAAACAGTTCATCATGATTACTCTAGTTACTGGTATACATACTTGATTGTTTGCATGATCCTTTAAGCCATCAATCCAGCTATAACCAACTCCATCGCTGAATTGTTCTTTCTGCCTGTACAGTATGTGCTAAAACCAAAGACCAATCAACAGAGATTTAAAAAGGCAACAATGGCTGGACAAGTGCACCAACAAACAAATGTTTTTGTCAGACTGCTGCAAATACAAACCTTTGGCAGGTAAGGGTTCTTCTCATCATCAAACGCATTACGCAATATCCACTTCTCAATCCTTCCAAGGTCAGGTCGGATCTGCAATACATTAACAAAAGTAAGAAACTAAGAAATACCTTAATGTCAGACTTCAGGCATGTTAATATAAAACATGCGAGAACTTTGGAAGTGTTAAGGAAAAGGACTCCCTAAGGGGAAAGCTTTACTAAAGGCCTGATGTTCGTATAGTTAAAATTATAGATGATATAGGCTCCACCGAAATGGCAAAAGTATGTGATTAAATGGAAAATTGTGGATGTTATTTAGATATAGGATCAAGGGTCAACAGCATATGACCATACCATCTTCCATTCTGGATCTATGTTCATTGCAACATTTATGAACTCTTTATCCAAGAAGGGTACACGAGCTTCAAGACCCCATGCTGAAGTTGACTTATTGGCCCTCAAGCAGTCATAAAGATGCAGAGCTTTAATCTGTGTATGACAATTTAAAAGATATTATTAACGAAAGAGGTCGAAAGCAGCTAATACATTTAGTAATGAGAAACTTAACGCAAATGTTTCGACTTGAGCACTAAAAATAAATTAAAATAAACAATAGTAAGATTACCTTACGGCAAGTCTCTTTGTGAAGCTCTTCCTTGTTGGGTGCTTTGTGGAAATACAAGTAGCCTCCAAATATCTCATCTGAGCCTTCCCCAGAAAGTACCATCTTCACTCCTAGAGACTTGATTTTTCGAGACATAAGGAACATTGGTGTGCTTGCTCTAATAGTGGTCACATCATATGTTTCAATGTGGTAAATGACTTCCTCGAGTGCATCTATCCCTTCCTGATGAAGAGAGGGGAAAAATGGACATTATGCTTGAAACAACAGCATCATACAGTACTGTCTCATCTCTAGTTTTCAAGGGACGACATACATTACCTGAACAGTAAAATGGAACTCATGGTGACGAGTGTGCAGATAATCAGCTACCTCTCTAGCAGCTCTCAGGTCAGGGGAACCCTAAACATAAGCAAAGAAAAACGAAATCAGATCAGTGAGTAACTATTCTGTGGAAACCAAACATGACTTTAGAATTAAATTTCAGCAAATCCTTCTCCCTATATGCACAGGCTATAACAAGTCAAAATCGTCAATCTTTCACCTAAACTTCTTGATTCGGATTCTTTTGGACATAAAAAAGATGGCACCTTCAAAAGAAGAAAGAACCATGTATATCACAACTCCAATGCCAAGTCATTTGGGGAATACAAATCTAGATCGGTAAATATGTATGCATTTTGCAAGGATGCCTGGACCAAAACAAAATCAAGCTTCGCCATCTTGATATGCCAATGGCGCCGACATTTGAAATAAAAATTTAAGATACTGATTAATGATAAACTACTCAATTACGGGGTCAGGTCTTAAGCGTAGAAAAGTCAATTTGACAATAAAAAAAAATTGGTTGAAATGCACTGGGATTAATAACTTTTTTGTCAAGTTAAAATTTAACCACCTTCAAACCAACACAAAAGGTATGCAATTGTGTTCCCCACTGGCAAGCAGCTGCTAATTCAGCCATCTTTCGAGAAGCCACAGAAGCAACAAGTGAAGAGTCCAGTCCTCCTGAGAGAAGTACTCCAAATGGTACATCTGTCATAAGCCGTTTGGTCACAGCCTATAAAGTTCAAGAGGGAAAGCATGTTGACGTACAAAGTTAGCACAGTTAAGGAAGAGCTCGGAAGGAAATTTCATGAAGTTCTCAATTGATGTATTTATGATGAGGTTGACAGGAACCAGATTGCATTTAAGATGAACTTGCCTTCTCAAAGGCCTCACGTAAGTACAGCGGATCATATGGTGTTGAAGGTACTTCTTCCGTATACCATGGTGGGTTGTACCACCTCCGAAGACTTCCTGAAAGCATTTCAAACCACAAAAACAATTGCTGGTACCAGCCTCGAATGGGAAAGCGCAAAAGAAGCATTTTCTAAACTTGCATGCACATTGAATCTCAGCCCTCAAGTATAAATACTACATCCGTGGTATGTATGCCTGTTCCACTTCAACCCAAGTATTTCCATCAGTAACTGGTACTGAATTTGATACTCCATAGTGCATTTGTATGATACTTACCGGACATCCATTTAATTCAGCTACAGTTCATGTAGTAGAGTATACGACCAATCAACTTGTTTATTGGAAAAACATACAAAGAAAGGCACCAATGTGGTGTAAGAGAGAACAAATGATTTTGCTTGCCATTAGGTAAGAAAAATTAATCTTTGTTCAGATAACGTAAGCATACTAAAATTTCCAATCCAAAACAAACCTTCCTTGCTTGAATAAATGTGCCCTGGCAGGAAAGACACGAATCGCTCGCAGTCATCACTCAGTGCTTTCATTTCTGAAGCAAACCACACCGATCCTGAAACATTATTTGTGCTGTCTTAGAACCGAAACATACAACTTCAGGAAAAGGAGAGAGTAATGCAAATTCTATTTCCTCGGTCTCATTTTTCTCAAGTTGGAGTTGGGCTAATTAAAAGAATGTTGACATTTAACCCAAAAAAAAACAGAGAATCATATTGAATGAACGAATTGGACTAACATACCATCAAGGCCCCAGCCCATATAAAGTGGTGTGATACCAATTGCATCACGAGCTGCAATGAAAGTTTTGTTACGTGTGTCAAGAAGAACAAAGGAAAACATGCCATCCAACATGTGTACAAAATCTTCTCCATACTCTTCATACTGCAAAGAGAAATAGAGAAAGTTAATCAACTGTCGACAATGGAATAGAAGCAAAAAGTGGTGAGAACACGTTCAGCCACAAGCTATAGGTAAGAAGAACCCCAAACTGGGGACAACAAAGGGAGAAAAGTTTCACAGTGACCTTTCCTCCTTGACAAAACAATAGCAGTTATAAAGTTACATCCTTTGAAATGATCAAGAAACAATCACAAGAACTAACAGAAAGCAAAATCCAATGCAAGATATCTGGTTTGCATTAGTCTCCAGAACCAAAACCGTACTCGGCAGAGCAGCAAACATCAAACATAAGCTACTTACAAAGAATTTAGCAACACAAGGAACTTACTAGATGTGCAATCACTTCACAGTCACTGCCAGTCCGGAACTGATGGGAAGTCAATTTCTCACGCAGCTCCTTGTGGTTGTATATCTCCCCATTAACCTTAAAAGTCAAGTTTGGAAATCACAAGATAAGAAGAAGTTCAAATTGTTTAACCAACAGTGACATTTCCATGGCTAACTCTGCCCATTTGTATCTAAAGGCAATTTCACAGCATGTACATATTCAAAACAAACAAATAGGCATATCCACATACAAGGAGGAAAATGTTAACCATAATCTGGGTCATGCATTCAAACCACCATCGCCATTAACAAATCACTCTAATTGTATAAAAAATCACTCTTTGTCAGTTTTAACTATCACGACCTGCTCTATCCTATGCGTTTGCCGCTTTTGCTTTCAAAACTTAATTAATGAGTGATATTGCATCAAAGGGTTCAAAATCTGCCCAACACTCCAAACCTCAGAAACAATACAATATACTTACTGTGACGACAACAGTCTTGTCTTCGTTGTAAAGTGGCTGATCCCCTGAGGCAGGGTCTATAATGGCCAATCGCTGATGCGCCAGATAGCAATCGTCATAGCAGTGCAGTCCACTCCAATCAGGACCCCTGTGCCTCAACCTACAAAATAACCAGGGGGAAATTAACAAACAAATCAATCGCAGCTAAAAATCGCCGGCGAAATACAAAACGACAAAAGGAAGACTTGGGAAGAAGCCGGGAATGGGTACATGCAAGTTCAGACGGAAACAGAGAAAATGCAAACACCCAATGGTGAATGAGAAGCACTGGAAGTATTACGCAGTAGACAATGAAGGCAGCAATCCGCAATAGAGCCATCGAATTTGAAATTAGAAGAAAATGGCGGAGAAAAGATGGATGGTTACCTCCGGGAGAGCTCGATGATGCGGGAGCGTTTGGCTTGGGAGTTGTCCACACAACCGAAGACTGCAAGGATTCCACACATGGCGGCGGCGGCGGCGAAAGCCTTTTCTTCTCGCTCTGTGAAATGTCAGCTGAGCAGTGTGGAGGAGGAAGCCAGCAGCGCACGCAGAGAGCGCCAGAAATAGAGTGGAGGGCTAAGAGATGGCTGAATGGAATAGGTTGAATTTATTTGGGTATTTTATATTGGGGCTTCTTCAATCACCGCCGTTGATTCTGACTGACTGCATCTCCAGAAAGAGATTCCACTGCCCTCTTTTGTCGTTACTCTTACCCTCTTTCCTTTTTTTTACTTTTTGTTTGCGTCAAATACCAACGAACGGAAACTTTCCAAAACTTGCATTTTTAATAGGGGGAATGAATTAGGAGGAAGAGAGATCTTTTTAAAGATAAAAAGTAAAGTATCTAATAAGCAAGTAAGTAACCCCATTAATTAGTATTAGATTTCAGTATATACATAAATGTCACATAAATTTTGTAAATCGAAATTACGTATCTAAAATTATTAAAGATATGAGTAGGAAGCTGAATGTAGAGAGCTGGCTTGAACCAACCATAATAATTGGGGAAGGGGATGAGTTAAGATGGTGGAATGCGTTATGGTGGTGAGTGAATTTTTAGTAGCCATCATCATGGCTACATCAGTATCCACCATTTATTTTCTTCTCTTTCCTCCTTTTTTAATCTTACGGTTAAGATTGTCTCAGGATAATTTTGGAAGAAAAAAAAAGACCACACTGGATTATTCTATATATTCTACCCTAACCCTACTTCTACAGTCGATCCCGCCCCGCCTTCCGTCGCCTACCTGATCACCGGATCGAAAGGCGACTCCAATCGGATCCTCCGCCTCCTTTACGCTGTCTACCACCCAAAAAACCGCTACTTGCTCCACCTCGACCCCTCCGCCGTGCCGGCCGAGCGGGAACGGCTGGCCCTGGCCGTCGAATCGGTTCCCGTTTTCCGGGCTGCCCAGAATGTAGATGTGATTGGGAAGCCGGATTTTGCATACCGGCGAGGGTCGTCGCCGGTTGCGGCTACTTTACACGACGCGTCTCTGTTGCTGAAGTTGTCCAAGAATTGGGATTGGTTTGTTCGCCTGGGAGCTGCTGATTACCCTCTTGTTACCCAAGATGGTAACTTTTCTTCACTCACTACAATGGGGAATCTGCAATTCTTCCGATTCTAATCAAATTGGTGCTATGTTCTTGCAGATCTGCTCCACATTTTCTCCTACTTGCCCAAGGGTCTCAATTTCGTGAGTCACAGTAATTACATTGGCATGGTTAACGGCGCAACCTCCGCCGTCTGTTCCATCATCTCCGTCGCCCCCGATTGGACTCGTCGTTCCGTGCGCGTAGGGCTGTCGTTCCGGTCGGATTGGTATATATTTTTTTAAATGGTAGTCATTTTTTTCCGTAGTGACTTTTTTTAAATGGTAGTCATTTTTCCCCGTAGTGGTAGTGTTATTGTCGTATTGGTATTGTTTTTGTCACATTGGTATTATTTTTGTCGCATTGGTATTGATTTTGTCGCATTGGTATTGATTTTGTTACATTGGTATTGATTTTGTCGCATTGGTAGTGATTAAATCTGCAATGGTATTGATGTTTTGTGAAATGGTAGTGTTTTTATGTCTCGAATGATATTGATGTTTTGTACAATGGTAGTATTTTTTAATGGATTGGTATTGATTTATTGTTTTTTTGTTGCAGCGGTATTAGTTTGGATGAACGAAATTAAGAAAAGATTGAGAAAAAGAAGAGAGATCTGGCTGAAAAACTGTCAAAGTGAGAGAAAGAGAGAGATTAAAATTGTATTTAATATATTTATGTAATTTCCTAAAAGATAATTTATTAAAAAAAGATCATAATAAATTTTTTGTTATACCCAATTTACCCTTAGTAACCACGGTGATTACTATAAAATAGTAACCACCGTAACCTGTCCCTTAAGATGGTTACTGATTTTTAAGTAGCCATAGTGGCTACCTACATCTCCACTCTCCATTCATGGGATTATTAAACTGACGGTCATTATTGAATAGGGATAATTTTGGAACGAAAATAATGACCACACTTGATTACTTTCCCTAAAATAAGATTTTCCATATATTCTCTCCAAACCCTTAATAACCTTATTCCTTTCCTTCCTTTTCAATCACTGCTGTATTCCTCCCCTTCCGCTTCAATCGCCGGCCGCCGTAAACCTGGCTATGCCAGCCCTCCCCTCCCACCATCTTTGTATTCAAACCTCCCATCAACCCCTTGCGTGCTTCTAAATCCATGTTCCCCTTTTCCTTCCTCTTTTTATTCAACCCAACATCTTTTTATTTAAACCCTCATACGCCAAAAACTCTACCTCATTGCCGTGGACAATGTCCAGATCACCATCTATTGTCTCTCTCCCTCCTCCCCTCCCCTCCCCTCCCTTCTCTCGCAATTACTCTCTCTCACAAGCGGCTGAAAAAGGTAAAAGGTGGAATGAATAAAAACCCTAGATCTGATTTTTTGGCATTGGTAGTGTTTTTTCCGCATTGGTATTGTTTTTTCCGCATTGGTATTGATTATCATGTAAGTGTATTATTTTTTCTGTAGTGGTAGTGTTTTTCGCATTGGTATTGTTTTTGTCGCATTGGTATTGTTTTTTCGCAATGGTAGTGTTTTTTTCCTCATATTGGTAGTGATTTTTTTCTATAGTCCTTGTATTGGTAGTTTTTGTAAATTGAGTGGTATAGATTGTTTATATTGGTAGTTTTCGTGTAATGGTATAGATTTATTTCTGCAATGGTAGTTTTCGTGTAATGGTATAGATTTATTTATGCAATGGTATTGATGTTTTTCAAAGTGGTAGTGTTTGTCTAATGGATTGGTAATTTGGTAATGATTTTGTTTTGTTTTGTTTTTTTTTTTTTTTTTGCAGAAAGATTGAGAAAAATATGGAAAGGAAATCTGGCTGGAGATCACGGAAGTGAGAGAAAGAGAGAATTTTAATTAATAGATTTTTGTAACTACCTAAAATGTAATTTATTAAAAAATTAATTAATATAATTTATTTTTCCATACTCAATTTACCCTTAGTAATCACCGTAACCTGTCCCGGCTAAAATTTTACCGATTAGTCTATTTCCAAAATCTGTTACAAATTTTACGTATAATATTAACTATATTTCAAATTTTTGAGAGGGTTATGGTCACTCCTAGTTTAAACCTAACTCTCCCACTGATTCATTGTTCAACTGGTATTCGTACTTCAAATTTATGGTATGTTATAATCTCGAATATTAATTCCAACCAAAGACCCTGAACAAAGCTAGTGTGGAGAAAATTGAATGGTGTGGCGACCAAATTTTTGGACCATTCGTTAAGAATGGATTGACCTTGTTAGCAATGCAGTTAAAAGCGTAATTCTACACAGAAGCATCTTGGTGATCTAGAAGCGTAAAATTATAAGCTTTAAAGCGTAGCTTTTGACTACACTTGTAACAAAACAATACAATTCTAATTTGAAGTATTTTGGTAACTGAGAAGAGTAAAAATATAAGTTTTTAGTTTTAAAACACGATTTTAAATGCATTTTAAATGCATTGCTTGTTAGGTTTCGAATTTGAGAATCGCCCTTCTACCAAAACCTCTTTTTACACGTAATGTTGATTGTGTGTCTTTGGATTGAGCGGGGAAAAATGGCATATAAGATCAGTGTGATGTGATAGAAAATTGGGTAACTCTAGTTTTGGCAAAATCACACCTCACCATTACAACGACTCGCTGAACTGTGATTGATTTGACTACTCTTGAAAGAAGAAAAGCAAAAGGGGAAGAGGGTTAGATGCAGGTCAGGATCTCTCTGCCTTGAACTTGCTATAATCCGACAACAAGCTGCCATTAACCTTGTGCTTCATGTTCTCAACCAATCTAGTCAGCACCTGTTATGCCACGTCAACAGATGGCAGGAACAAAAGAAAGAAAGAAAGAAGGATCAGCATCAGCTAAAACTCCTTCAATTCCACCATGGTTCATCATGGAAACTATGAAGACATGTACATACCGTTTCAGCAACGCTCTTGCGAACATCCTCTGGAACAAAGGCAAGCACTGGAGGAAGGAGAAAGCTTATCTCCATCTCCAGCTTCCCTTTAAGCCTGGTTCTGCTTCTGGTTCTGGTTACGGTCTCACCTCTTCCTCTGTCGGCGTATAACACTCCTCTTACGCCGAGGGAGAAATGAGACGGTTCGATGACGTCGTTGAGCCCCTTCAGCTCCCATCGCAGCTTCGGGAATTCATGCATTCCAGAGAATACTTTATTTGGATGAATTGAGAAACGAGAGTTTGTCAAAAATGCATATGCATTAGTTGGTTGTTGTAACGTACAATTTGGAGCTCCATAACCTTTGTGATTTGTGGTGGGTAGTCTCTCCCTCCAGCTATGCACCTCAGCCTCGCATCAACTGTTGGCCATACTGTCAAGAATACGAAGTTTATGGGCAGCATTTGAATCCTCCACTCTTCCTGCCCACAACAAAAAGAAGCTTCCTTTATCCCAAGTTCTGTACTTTATCCATTGTTGTCCTTTAAGTGCAGAGGTATCTGCAAATTTCCATCGAGATTAAAACAGAAAGATTCACACAGCTACCTCATTAAGCTGTTGGCTTCTCTGTTTATCAGGGAACATTGCCTGGAAAACCCTGGGTTTGTCCTCCAGATACCTATCAAAGGAAGCCTGCAATATAAACCCACCCACCAAAACATAAAGAAAAGGTAACCAACAGAAGAAAAAGGAAGTAGAAGGGGTGAATGAATTGCCATGGTGCAACGTACTGCTGGAGATGGAGATTCATGAAGAGGGATATCGGTGGTGATGGTTGCAGAGTATGTTTGAGGTTGCTGCACTGATATCTGGCTCTGCACATGCTGCCTTGATGATCTTGAATGCAGCCGCCATTGTTTCCTCCCTAACTTCTTCCATTCTCCTTCCCCTGTGGTGAAGTTGCCAATGAGCTGCTGCTGCTGCTGCTCCTTCTGGATTAACGGAGACAATAAGGAACCTGCTGCTCCTGCTGTAATTTTACTCATTTTCCTCTGCTTCTCAGCCTTGCCCACTCTTCGGGCCTCTGCTTTTGCTTTCTATCCCACTCAGGTGAACAATAGATAACAAAGGAGCTGTCGTCTTGTCCACTTGTCAATTTGTCTGGACTACCGAAATCTGGAAAAGGAAACGGTGGGAGATTACGTGGGTCAGACCCACTGAAAGTTCGACTGCATAATTGGGGTTGGGGAGATTGAGAAGATTGTGACTACCAAAAAAACCACCTAACTTGATTCCAAGTCTTCTGGGCGTAAATCAAGTCCATAGATGTTTGATAACAACAATCATTTAAAATGAAATGTGACCAGTAACAACAAGGCTGAAAGCAATTGCAAGAGAAGCACCATTCCAAATACCAGAACTCGTACCATCAAACCTGTGTATAAAACTATATATTGTAATCAAAAAAATTGACCAAAAAACCTAGAGGACGGAGTTGATTGGCCGGCAGAATTTCGCCCATAGAAAGGGCAAACTCTGGTCATTAGCTGCTCGGATAGTAGACTTCAGGGCACAAAAGATACCAAGTATTGAACAACATACTTCTCACTACAAAAAACCATGAAGCATGGTTTATGATACATTATCATGTTTGGGAGCAAGATTTAGGCATCACTCTGAATGAAACCTCCAGGAGGAATCTGCTCAAGCTGCAAACAGCTCATACATACGTGACGGAACTCTTCTTCTTAATGTCGTTTTACTGCTGTGCTGTAGTGCAGCAAGCAACAACTTCTGTGCACCTATTTGGCTACGTTTTATTTCCACTTTAAGTTCGAGGGACCCCGAGCAGTTTGAGGTTTCCTTCTCCTGTGGCATGTATTGATCACACAACAAGTTTACATCATGTTACAGTTTATAAGCTAGGCAGAATGTGGTATCCTCACTGCCATCCTTTGGGCAAGCCAGGGCCTTTCTGGATTTGGATCAATAAAGCCGTGCATCACAAATTGATCAGCTTCTTCGTCTATCAACTCTCTACACCACCCAACTCGTTTTGAAGGGCAACTACCTGGCCCATAGCACCTGCAATTACAGTACAAGGCAATCACTTCATGCATCAAATGAGTAACAGGAAAGGGGGTTATAATGTTGAAACTCAGAAGAGTGGAAAGGTTAGAGGAAGAAAACTTGTGGGGTTTTACCTGTACTCATAAAAGCAAGCACTTCTCTCATTCTCAGGTTTGCCCCAGTTGTTCCACCCCACGTGTCTGATGCATTGATCCATGTAAGTGTATGCAAAAACTACCCTACCAAAGGGACCCCATGGTCTCCCAAGATACATGTATGATGCCTTCCCATTCCCAGTTATCACACATCTGCATAAAGACGCAGATTTGTCAAGGGGAACCAAGATACCAAGGTACTAATGATGCCATAATGAGACATATGTTTCAGTAATAGCAGCTGCTAAAAGGATGTCAACCACTACAGAAACAATGGACCAATACAAGCTTGTGCCAAGAGATCCCCCGTAACTTATCTGATACGTTGAAACTTAAAATCATGTAGTAAAATCTGGAGAGATAATGAGCAGCTAACATGAAAAACCAAAGGCTGGGAAGACACATTCTTTCTTTAGAATGCTAAAAAGCCATTTATCCTCATTCAAACCACATTGATTCGACTTGCTTGGTCTCTAGAGTTTGGGGCTCCATGATAAAGGGAAAATACAAACTACCCAATCAACCTAATAGCCTGATTAGAGACCTCAGCCAATGCAGAAATGTTAACACCACAGAGAAAAGATCTGATAAACAGTGAACTACTCGCCTTAAAAACACATAACCTGTTGACTCTTGAGATGACTTTCGTGCTTGTGCAGTAATAAAGCCTTCTGATTTACAGTGGATATGACAATGTTCAAGGAGTGCAGTGCTATTGCCGAAAATGAAGTCCACACTTCCTTCAATATAACAATCCTTCAGGTACTGTTTCCCATAATGCAGATAAAGTGTATCCTGCACAATTTAGCAGGCGAAATCAATAGATTGTATTGATTTATACATACTCAATTGAAGGTAAAAGTTATGAATTTTAAGATATCACAACCATAGAGAAAACGAGACTTATGACGCACCTGCCATCCAAGAAACCTACAATTGTAGAAACCACAGCGATCAGCTGTTACTCTGAGTGCCACAGCTTGGCCAGAACCCTGAAACAAAAGATGGATATAGACTGAATGAACCACTGAAGAACTTCAAGCATAAATCATCAAACATAGCAGAAAGGTTTGACTTTCTGCTTCACTAAACAAGCCCTCATAATCATGCAATTTGACCAAAAAACACTGGCCTAAAGCTAGCTCTGAAACTATAGTCGATTCACCGAGCACAGTACAGTTTGAACTTTTAACCCGGAAGAGACGGGTCAAAACCTACTTTTATGCTTACCTATAGCCTTATCCCAACCTAAGGAACCAAGTTAAAAGTTCCACTCTATCTAAGAACACACTCCTAAAACAAACCCCCCCCCCCCCCCCCCCCCCCCCCCCCCGCTGAAATTATCCACAACTAAGTAAAACTTGACAAAAATCAGAGTGAAATGACAGTTAAGTTGGAAAAAGCATTACCTGAGGGCAGGAGTTCTCAAAAGTGACGTTCTCAGCAATGAAATCTTCTCCTTCCACAATCACACTTCCACAACCGAAAGTCCCCGTCCCAATCAACCTTTCCCCCTGCAACCAAAAACCCAGGATTAGAAGATGAAAGTTTATGCATTAGTGTATGTTCTGCAAATTTAAGCCTTCTACCTGGTGGTGATCGATTCTGGAGGCGCTGTTGTTCCAGGTAAGTACGGTGTCCTCCGGCCGCAAACCGGCCAGGGTTATGAAATTTTTTCTCTTTGGAACGTACACAGGCTGCCTGTAAACTCCTGGGGCCACACGGATTACAGTTCGGAAGTTGTTCCCGAACGGCACACTGTCGACTGCAGCCTGCACGGTGGTGAAGTCACCGGTGCCATCCTGCGCCACCGTTATCACTCTCCCCGCCATCAAATTGATCCTCCCTCGGCTTTCTCTCCTTCGAGAGGTCGGCAAATGGAAACGATGGAGATTACAGCAGAGGCAACGGCGGGAAGAAGAAATATGATTGTGTTCGGAATTGAAGATTCCGAGGAAAATGGCTATGGAATTGAGTTCCTTTTCGCTTCCTTTTTATCCGAAATCCGAATCTTTCTTCCTTCCCCTCTGCTCTCACAGTAGAACTGGAAGTAAAACTAACTGAAAACAACCGGCAGTGTAGCTTTTACCATAGTTGCGATTGGGCTTGGTTGCTTTGGGCGGCAAATTTTGACAATTGGATTGCCAGGCCCAACTCTTACTGGGTCAAGGCCCAATTTGAACTCCTGCCTCCTCCTGTAACCGCTTTCCCTCCTCCCCACTCCCCAGTATTTCCGCCATAGCCGCTGCTCAGCTGAGCTTGAACACAAAGCAAGCGAAACTCGCCGGGGGAAGAAGAAAAAGAAGAAGCAGAAGCAGAAGCAGGAAGAGTAAGATATGGGGAGCAGGTTGGGAAGAAGAGTGATACACTTCGCAAACCTTCCGATCAAGCTTCTAATGCCTAAGACTTACGAGAACATCAACGAGATCGCACTCAAGACCGTCCCTTCCGCCTCCAAAATCGAAATCAAGCGCGTCTTGGAGTCGCTCTACGGCTTCGAAGTCGACAAGGTTCGCACGCTTAACATGGAGGGAAAGAAGAAGAAGCGCGGCGGGATTCTCTTCGCCAAGCCTGACTACAAGAAGGCCTACGTCACCCTCAAAACCCCGCTCTCTATATCTCCCGATTTGTTCCCGCTGAAGGTTGTCGAGCAGGAGAAGGAGAGGATGAACAAGCAGCAGAGGTCCGGCGAAGTCGTGGAGGATGGTGGTGGAAAGAAGCATTGGCTCGACGGGAGGAGAGAGGAGAGGGAGAGGAATGTGAGCAGCCGCGGTGGCGGTGGAGGGTACAAGGGACGTCGCGGTGATGCCGCGGCAGAGAATCTAAAGTTCCCTTGGAGCAGCATGAGGACTTCTAGGTAGGAGTTTGGTCTGTTTTGATACTTCCTTTCTGAACAATTAGGGTTTCTTGAACTTACTTGTTGGGAAGTTCTTAGTGTGATTGAAGTTGTATGAATAAAGTTCGTTTTTGCCATGACTTGCTGTTTCCCCTAGGCTTTTCTTTGTGTTCCTACTGGAATCTTGATATGAATCCACTTGATTATCTGGCTATACGATAGCATGCTGTTTGATTGCTGCTTGGAACCATTGCAATATTGCAAACTGTAACCTTTATGATCATTCTCTCTAGCTGAATTTCAGCTGCGAAAATCGGAATACCTCGAAACATAGTACAGGTTATATGGCTGCATCTAGGACTACAGAAAGAAATAGCATTGGCCATATTATTTGGCACATGATATAGGGATGACTCATATGGTTCCATGCAAACTAATGATCCCAGTTAATACTTTTATCTAACCTTTGGCCTTCTGAAAAGCCAAATGGGTCGAATTGAATTCATATTAGACAGTAAATTACTTCTGGGCATCTGGTTGCAGTTTCATTCTGCATGATTGGCATGTTGCTTCAAATTCTACGAAATGGACATTCTTCTTCTCAAGCTGGGTTTACCGCTTGTGGAATGGGATCTCTGCCTTCCTTCTACTTCCTCCCCATCCGCTTTCCTGTGGAACAGAGAGGATCTCCTTATCCTTTTCCAACCAAAGCTCCAAGATAATGTCTGTTTCTGCTTGTTGCTTAACCTAGCATAGTCGAGCTGCAGTTCCAAGTAGTCCTTCTGTAGCTCTGTCATTTGTGTCTTAACATTCCCCAGTTCCGCTTTAAGTGTCATGATTTCTGATTTTGTTTCTGTTTGATGTGTCTCCTGTTCTGAAATATTGCTGCTCTCTGCTGACTCTTTTCTTTGCATTGATGCCCTCAATTTCACCTGCTCTGAGAACAGAACCTGCAGAAAAAACATTCTCTCTTACTTTTGCTCATTCCCTAATAGTAAGTATTTAGTAGGATTTTCAAAAATACCTGAATTGCGGTTCTTAGAGGCAACCTCTCATTTTGTGCTGCATGCATGCTGGCATCCAGGGATAGTTTCTCACAAATCAATAGTTTGCAAACCCTTTTACGATCATGCTCTGAGAGTGAAGGATGAGCCTGGAAAAAGGAAAGATAATTTTTTATCGACTATTTGTTGTTTGGTCCCCGTACAAACTTAAAGAAACTGAAAGAGCAAGGAACCTTGATATAGGTGTCAATGGCCCTATACAGGCCATCATGGCATGCTCTAGCATTTTCTGGCAGTGCTTCAGCCAAAACCTGAAATTTCGTGACGGATACATTCGGATCCTTGGCAATTTCAGCTAGGTAGCTGTCTAGAAGCTTACTGACGCTTGATTTCTCTGGTGTTGGTTGTAGTTGCTGCTGATCCTGTTCATGCATCAAGAAATACTCTATGATTCTTTGTACGACATCTAGGTTGTGCATCGTGTGTTGCTGGTCAGAGCATCTGTGCCACAAGTAATGTCAATTAGTATAGAGTCGATTGATTATGTCTATATCATTAGGGAACAAGAAAAAAAAGTGCGAGGATAACTTACTTTAGTAGCTTCCCTTGATCTTCATTTTTGTAATTAGGGATCAGCAAATCGTTCACAGTGGCCGTCTCTAATGTCATCCCAACTCTCTTCTCTAGCTGTGTGATCAAAGCTGGTGATGCACAATAAACAATACCCATCTTCAACATCTTCAATAAAAATCTACAGGGTACGGTTTCTCGTTTAGGAGGCAAGATGCTTATTAGGTTCTCAATTATTGCCTTCTTCTCCTTGTCGTGTCCAGCACCCTGATCTTCCTTTCTCTTTCCCTGGTTGGCATAGCCTCTTACTTCTAACTCCTCATCCATTCCCGACAACCATCTTGATGCATAACGCATTATACACTTGCCAATGATCTCTGGGTTTGCTACCTTTGCCCTAATAGCTGTTATAACCCTTGTGAAATGATCGATGCGGAGGGTGGCCACATCATCAAGCCACCATGCATCTTCACTAGCTGTTGCTGGATCCCCAGTAGTTGTCAAATTGTCTCTTGAAGCCTTCCATGCAATTGAGTCGCAGCATCTCCTAACAATTTGTTGATCTTCTACCCATGGAGATAGTGCTTCGCAGGATTTAAGGACGGTGATTGTGTCCCTCCATGAAGAGATAATGATGAATGTGAGGAAAGCTTCTGTCTTTGTGATTAGATTCCCATCATCAAGATCTTCACTCATTTCTAGGTATTCTGATGCACACCTAAGTTGAGCTATGTTCTGGGGGTTCAAATCCAGGGGAAGGCCATAACAGAACTTTAAAACGGTGTCGAATGCTTCTGGTCCTCCTGGGAAGTTTTCAAGCTTGACTTCATAGGCAAAGTTTGAAATTGAAGGCTGAAGTTCGAGCCGCCCTATGTAGCCGCATTTTGATACCAAGGGGTACTGTTTTGCAGAAAATACTTAGCTTAAGTGAGTCATTTGGGTAAAGAAAGCTCCAATATGACAGAAAATTTATCATGGCAAGCCTGTGCCTTTTTACCCTCGATGATCTTCTCAGTATGGTATGCTTATTGCATCTGTAAGAACTTCTTTTGCATGTAAATGTTCATTCTAGTTTCCGAAGTTGAATGAATGAAGTTACCTTGTGAACAGTGAACGTAGCCTCTTGCACTTGAACAGATAAATCTGGTGGGGTTTGAGGAGTGATAGACCTGCGTGAGTTTGGAAACCATTAGAAAGCATATGGAAAGATCGTAAACAATACGAAGAGACGATGATGCCTTGCTTTACTTCACTAGGGGGCATGCTATAGAAGCTGGGACTTCGAATAAAGAGTTTTGTTAGTCGGTTTTGCTGTACTGTACCATGTCTGATCTTTGTTATCCATAACTTCAGTTAGAGCAGCAGCAATGCCATTGGAAGGAACCATTATGCTCTGTTGATGATGCAGCTGCTGATCATCATCTTCGGAGGTGCTGCCTGAGGCCGAGGAGGAGCTTTGGCTTTGAACAAGTGGCAGGGAGGAGTGTTGGGTGTTGTTCGTTGTCGTGATGGTGAAGAAGGCTTGTTGGTGAGGGTATAGCTGCTGAACCCGCCGCCCTCCTCTAGTAGCACTGTAATCGGCCATATTTTCGTTTCCTGAACCACAACTGTGGGTAAAGAATGAATGATCCATCCCTCGTTCATGTGAAATGCATATCAGTCACTACAATGGTGGAATTGGCCAAGGTGAGTCCTTGAGTTTCTTTTCAATTTATCATGTGCCTGTACTTTACACAGTAGGGTAGAGGGAAGGAGAATTATTTGAAAGGTGAAATGGGTTTGATAGGGATCACTCATTAGTGCAATCGGGTTGGGGTTTAGGTGGAGGGAATGTTTGTGATTTGTCAATTCACAGGCCACTTTTTCCAAGCTTTTAGCCGATTGTATTATTGTACAGACCTACGGGCCCCATTATTCAGATTTCAGACACACATGTGGGGACTTGGCAAAATCACGGTCGTAGTTCAACGGTTTTATATCGCTAAATCATTTACCGATTAGAGTTCGACATTCGATATCCTCGATCCACCCGGCCGGTACGGTCTCTAAAAAACTGGAATTTGTGGTGACATCTAGCTGTCCTAGAGGTATATATCCCATCATTATTCATCTTGTTGGTTGTTTATGAGGATGTGATCAGCATTCAACATGTGGCAAAGAAAATAAACCGACTTGTTCATGAAAGATCCAAACTTAAGGATTAAGGAATGATTGGTACTGAAATACTTCAAATTTCAACTGTTTCTGGATTTCCTCCATTGTGAATTGACAATTCTATTGTACACTCAACTACATCACAATTAACTAACAAAATACCCGGCAAAAACGCAAAAGATCAGAGCTCCAACATCTTATTGCCTGAAAATTTCACCATCGCCAAAACAACACAAGCACATCCAACAAATTTCTGACTCCAGATTCTGAATTTGTAATGTTCGAAAGTCTAAATCACCATACCTCCATGACTGCTGCAGCTTCAACCTTGAAACAGCTCTGCGCAGCCGCAAATCGTGAGGATGCAATTGCATTTCCACATTACAACGTTGGTGCATCTGTTCTTCGTTGGTGCAGATCAAAACTTCAGAGAGAAAAGCTACACTAACTAACCTATCCCTTCCACTATCCAAACAGTCTATCTCATGTTACCCTCTCTCAGCACGTCAATCATATTGTAGATCCGCTTCTCTGCCTTCAACATAACCTAGAGTTTTAAAAAGCAGGGCAAAAGTAAGCAATCAAGAGTTTTACTTTGTTTCAAAATAACCTCTCCGCAACATAGTTATATTTACAAACCTTCTTTGACAAGAAGATTATGGCATCAACAGTACCCTCTGCATATATCGACCTACCGCACACATTATGTTGAAACTCAAAGGAAACTCTGCAATTGAAAGAAACCCGTTTTTAGTTTATCCTTTGATGAGACAACAGAAAGCAGAGCACATGAAGAGTAGATGTGAGAGGGAGCGAAGAATTACGTCTCATCAGGTGATGTCAGATGATACATGTGGAAAGCGTGACCAGTCAGATACTCCTCGGGAACTCCTACCATCTCAACTTGTTGGTTGGGGTCTCTAATCAATTGTACCTGAACAAAGGTGAAGACCAAAGATTCCTATCAGACTGCTTATTAACTTACGGTAATCCAGTTGTTACTGTAATGAAAGTGAACTGTAGCCTAAACAAGATGATTAGCATACGTCGTTCATATCGAAAGACACCCCCAATTTCTGGAAGCAAGCTATTACAGCCTTAGCAGTTCCAGAGACATCCAACTTTCCTGCTTGGTGAGACTCCATCACCTGAAAGTAATGACAAGTGCAGCAAGTTAGATTAGAGTTGCTGCGAGAAAATTGCATAAAGGATGATGTGAGACGCAGGTTGAGTTTCAACTGTCCTAATAAAGAGAAGATAGTAGCATTGTTCTATCCAAGGAGTATACCATGCATTAATCACGGAATCTTCAAAGTTAAATTTAAGGATCAATATATAAAACCATTATGAACAGATTTCCAAGGATATGATAAAAGAAAAAGTGGAATCAACTCTGTTTCATCGTTGGGTGATAAACAATGGTGCGAAGAATATGGTCCAGTTCTTCGTATCACATGCATCATGACCTAAATCCTACGAGAGTTTCTCAAAAGAACACAACGTACGAATTATGGCCAGAATCAAGCACTCTGATTCTACCAAGTCGGACATAAAACAAAGCATACCTGAAGCTTATACCCAGAAAAAGCACCTGGGGAGCGTTCAGCCATAGTCTCCATGGCATCAAGAAAAGCAACAACCTGCGACAATATCCCCCATTAACATGACATGCTAAAAAATTACATACATAAATTCAGCAAAGTAGACATAGAACTCGAAGTCACCTGTTTCCCCATTTGAGGAGATATCACAGCATAAATTTTTGAATCCTCAACAGTCTTGTACAACCGATCCCTGTCTCCACCGGTGGTTCCCATAACAAAAGGCACACCAACCTTGCAATATGTCTCCGCATTATCTGCATGTCACAAACGTTTCTCATCTTACGTGATTCGGCAAAATGAAACTACAACAATGGAGCAAACATGATTGTTTTAGGAATGTCGGATATACAGTCTTCTTTGGAAAATGAACTTTTGAAATCAAAAGTTAGGTGTTTGATGATACCATTCACTGCACCAGGAATCGTATAGTCGACAACAATCATATTTGGATGTTCATTGTAGGCAGTGGCAAGGGCAGCCTCTCGTGTGGAAGGGCCATGAATCTCGATACTTCTGCCACAAACCTCTACAACATGTCCAGACTCCTCTTCCGAGCCAAATGATATAGGAAGAATTTGAAGCCCAGCTGAATCTGCTGCTTTAATGACAGCCTTCCCCATGTTTCCACTACAGCTATTTACCTGTAATTGGAATTTCACTTTAAACAAAATTACGGGATATCGAAAGACCAGGAAAAGCAATCTTCCATGAGCACAGGTATTGGATGCCCAGAAGAGCTCAGTCAGATTATGTTTAGAATCCAGTTCTACCTTGAATGCATACACGAAGTTTTAACTAAGCAATGGATCTAACAACTTGGAAATGGAGCCGTGGTTAAGTGTTCAATAGTACTAAGAACAGTCAATGAAAAACAGGCATACCATTATTGGGACACCGCTGTTGCTGCTGGTGGACATGGATAATACCACAAGAGAAGAAGAGCGGCGTCTGCGTAGGAAGCATCCAGCTTTTGCTGGCGTTCTATCTCCAAGCAAGGTAACCTTGGGCAATAATCCGAATGAAATGTGCGCCACCGCCGTCATCTATGGATAGAATTAGAAAGAAGCGTTAGGAAGTAAGGGAGCAAACAAGAATGAAGGAAGGGAGAAAGAAACCGAGGTCCCAGTGCAAATGCAGAGCCAGAGCAAACAAAAAAAAGGCCTTTACTTACCAGGAAATCAAAGAGGAAAAACCAGTGCTTTCAGCAATGTGATAAGCAGCTTCCCTATGGGAAGAAGGGTTTAGGGGTTTATTTCAATGTTCTCAACTCGGTTTACGCCGATTTAGCGAGTAGTATGGTCGATCGGGTATAATCGATTATATGGCGTTTTGTGTTTTTTTTTTTTTTTACAAATGGTTAAATTTCATTCCTCAACTATTGTAGCACAAGCTTGGTCTATTACAATAAAGGAGAGATCAAATCAAGAATATGAATCCACTCTAAAGGGAGGGAGCCACTTCGAGTTTCCTTAGCAACCCAATCGGCATATTTGTTGTTTCTGCTATGAGTAAAGGCCACACGAATATAGTCATTTTGCACAAGAATCTACTTCATAGAGTGGATCCAAGCTTTCACTTACCAAGGCCAGGACCTGCTCCGACCTAGTAGAATATTGATGATGACCACGTAGTCGGAGAAGATGACAGATGGCAAACCCGAATCCTCAGATGGCGTTTTGTGTTGTTTTACTAAAATATATGAGAAAATACAATTAACACTAAATAAATTGTATATTTTTAATTTTTTAAAATCTATTTTAAAACAATCCATATATAACTTCCATCCATATTTAAATATTGCATTACAAACAAAATGACAAATCATCATTAATTAAATGTAACATTTAACGTCAGTATCCAAACGTTTATACTTGAATTCAATAGATACCATCAACATATAAATGTTCATACTTGAATCAGACAAATTTCTTTCTTTTTTAAATTGTGATTGATTGTGAGGTGTTAATCGGTATTTGTAATTACGTGATTGAGATAAGAATATACCATAAAATATTTAAAAAATTATAGTTAATTAAATAAGCCCACAAAGTATCGTCATTACTCACTCTTCAACAACTCAAAAGCCCTTATCCAATCTAAGCTTAGCTTCCAAGTTTTCTAGGTTACTCTCGACTCTCACTCAATCTCTTGTTAGTTTCAGAACACCGAAAAGTGGGCAGTCTTATTAGTCATTTCTCATCCTCAAATCCATCCAAATAAAGATTACCGGGGAAATTTGTTTGAGATATCACCATCTCGTCTCCTCTCCTTGCCCCTGCTTAGTTTTAGACGAACTAGAGATCATTTGTTTAGTCTCGTTGTCCCAAATGAGAACCTCTTATGAACCCTTCAATAGAGACTTTGATTGACTCTATTCAAAGTGAACTTTGATTAGTGTTTGTAAGACTTTTCTATAGGGTTCAGTAGAGAATTTGATTGACTCTATTCAAAGTGAATTTTGATTAGTGTTTGTTAGACTTTTCTCTAGGTTTCAATAGAGACTTTGATTGACTCTATTCATAGTGAACTTTGATTAGTGTTTGTTAGACTTTTCTCTCATGGTGAACGAAAAATAACTGTAACCAGCCCACTCGTCCAATCCTACCCAACTCATCCCAATTTATCACTAAAATTAAGATTTAAGATTGGTTGAGGGTTCTCTCTTGTGAAACCTGCCTCTCTTGGGTTGGGTGTGGGTTCTCGGTTATGCAACCCGTAGATACCGGACCCAACCCGTGTTACAACTATTATCTTATGTGTTCGTATCCAAAAACATATTTATGTCGTATACAAACATATTTGTGATGGGATTTGGATACTTTGCCATATTAGTTGTATTTAATATAGGATATGATTCACATTTTTTCATACAGTTTTAGAAGAATAACATCTTATGGATGCGCTAGTTTAAAATGAAAACATTTTTACTTTATTTTGGTAAATATTTATGGAAAATACGAGACATATGTTGAAGCAAATTGCACTTCATCAAGATCCAAACAACAACTTTTATGCATATTGGTATTTTTCGTTTTAGTTAATTTGCTTGAAATTGTAGTTAGTTATATAGTTTTTTTTAAGTATTGGGTTGGGTTTTAACTGAAAAGTATAACCCATCCGACCCAACCCATAAGCAAACAGTAGGTATCTTCTTTTTTTTTTCCCCGGGTTTGGATTTAGTATTTTCAAAACCTAAATGTATGGGTCAGGTGATTCAAATGACTAAGCCCAAACCACTCAACTCATATACCCCTACTTTTCTCACCTCAACTTCCCATGACTAAGGTTTTCAATTATGGAATAAAACCGACAGGTTTACATTGTATAAAAACGGGTTGGTTGCGAACCATTGGAAAAAAATCCCAAGGTACACATGTTTTTAAAAAAAATTCTCAAAATACACACGTTATGAAAATAATTCCCAATCTACGCATGTTTGGGCCATCACCGCTGTCGACGAAGACAGTGCATCACCGCTGTCGACGAAGACAGTGATTGCATCACTGCTGTCGACAAAGACAGTGATTGCATCACTGCAGTACACGGCCTCGGTGAAGGCCTAACCTGCGTCGAAACTTTAAACAAACATAACTTTGTGCTCGGTTATCCGATCGTAGCGAAATTTTTTTTGATTCCGCATAATTTTTCAAGATCTTGCAAGCCGCAAATTGCCGTAGGCGGTTTGGTCCCGCCTTCGTCTCGAAAATATGTCGTTTGCTACCCCGAACGAGCTTTTTTTCGATTTCGTCAAACTTTGAACGACCATAACTTTGTGCTCCACAATCCGAAAATCATGGGTTTAGGGGTTTATTTCAATGTTCTCAACTCGGTTTACGCCGATTTAGCGAGTAGTATGGTCGATCGGGTATAATCGATTATATGGCGTTTTGTGTTTTTTTTTTTTTTACAAATGGTTAAATTTCATTCCTCAACTATTGTAGCACAAGCTTGGTCTATTACAATAAAGGAGAGATCAAATCAAGAATATGAATCCACTCTAAAGGGAGGGAGCCACTTCGAGTTTCCTTAGCAACCCAATCGGCATATTTGTTGTTTCTGCTATGAGTAAAGGCCACACGAATATAGTCATTTTGCACAAGAATCTACTTCATAGAGTGGATCCAAGCTTTCACTTACCAAGGCCAGGACCTGCTCCGACCTAGTAGAATATTGATGATGACCACGTAGTCGGAGAAGATGACAGATGGCAAACCCGAATCCTCAGATGGCGTTTTGTGTTGTTTTACTAAAATATATGAGAAAATACAATTAACACTAAATAAATTGTATATTTTTAATTTTTTAAAATCTATTTTAAAACAATCCATATATAACTTCCATCCATATTTAAATATTGCATTACAAACAAAATGACAAATCATCATTAATTAAATGTAACATTTAACGTCAGTATCCAAACGTTTATACTTGAATTCAATAGATACCATCAACATATAAATGTTCATACTTGAATCAGACAAATTTCTTTCTTTTTTAAATTGTGATTGATTGTGAGGTGTTAATCGGTATTTGTAATTACGTGATTGAGATAAGAATATACCATAAAATATTTAAAAAATTATAGTTAATTAAATAAGCCCACAAAGTATCGTCATTACTCACTCTTCAACAACTCAAAAGCCCTTATCCAATCTAAGCTTAGCTTCCAAGTTTTCTAGGTTACTCTCGACTCTCACTCAATCTCTTGTTAGTTTCAGAACACCGAAAAGTGGGCAGTCTTATTAGTCATTTCTCATCCTCAAATCCATCCAAATAAAGATTACCGGGGAAATTTGTTTGAGATATCACCATCTCGTCTCTTCTCCTTGCCCCTGCTTAGTTTTAGACGAACTAGAGATCATTTGTTTAGTCTCGTTGTCCCAAATGAGAACCTCTTATGAACCCTTCAATAGAGACTTTGATTGACTCTATTCAAAGTGAACTTTGATTAGTGTTTGTAAGACTTTTCTATAGGGTTCAGTAGAGAATTTGATTGACTCTATTCAAAGTGAATTTTGATTAGTGTTTGTTAGACTTTTCTCTAGGTTTCAATAGAGACTTTGATTGACTCTATTCATAGTGAACTTTGATTAGTGTTTGTTAGACTTTTCTCTCATGGTGAACGAAAAATAACTGTAACCAGCCCACTCGTCCAATCCTACCCAACTCATCCCAATTTATCACTAAAATTAAGATTTAAGATTGGTTGAGGGTTCTCTCTTGTGAAACCTGCCTCTCTTGGGTTGGGTGTGGGTTCTCGGTTATGCAACCCGTAGATACCGGACCCAACCCGTGTTACAACTATTATCTTATGTGTTCGTATCCAAAAACATATTTATGTCGTATACAAACATATTTGTGATGGGATTTGGATACTTTGCCATATTAGTTGTATTTAATATAGGATATGATTCACATTTTTTCATACAGTTTTAGAAGAATAACATCTTATGGATGCGCTAGTTTAAAATGAAAACATTTTTACTTTATTTTGGTAAATATTTATGGAAAATACGAGACATATGTTGAAGCAAATTGCACTTCATCAAGATCCAAACAACAACTTTTATGCATATTGGTATTTTTCGTTTTAGTTAATTTGCTTGAAATTGTAGTTAGTTATATAGTTTTTTTTAAGTATTGGGTTGGGTTTTAACTGAAAAGTATAACCCATCCGACCCAACCCATAAGCAAACAGTAGGTATCTTCTTTTTTTTTTCCCCGGGTTTGGATTTAGTATTTTCAAAACCTAAATGTATGGGTCAGGTGATTCAAATGACTAAGCCCAAACCACTCAACTCATATACCCCTACTTTTCTCACCTCAACTTCCCATGACTAAGGTTTTCAATTATGGAATAAAACCGACAGGTTTACATTGTATAAAAACGGGTTGGTTGCGAACCATTGGAAAAAAATCCCAAGGTACACATGTTTTTAAAAAAAATTCTCAAAATACACACGTTATGAAAATAATTCCCAATCTACGCATGTTTGGGCCATCACCGCTGTCGACGAAGACAGTGCATCACCGCTGTCGACGAAGACAGTGATTGCATCACTGCTGTCGACAAAGACAGTGATTGCATCACTGCAGTACACGGCCTCGGTGAAGGCCTAACCTGCGTCGAAACTTTAAACAAACATAACTTTGTGCTCGGTTATCCGATCGTAGCGAAATTTTTTTTGATTCCGCATAATTTTTCGAGATCTTGCAAGCCTCAAATTGCCGTAGGAGGTTTGGTCCCGCCTTCGTCTCGAAAATATGTCGTTTGCTACCCCGAACGAGCCTTTTTTCGATTTCGTCAAACTTTGAACGACCATAACTTTGTGCTCCACAATCCGAAAATCATGAATTTTTTTTTTATTTTTCATAACTTTTTAAGGAATACAATTTTTATCATAGACATATTTTCGGAATGTACTTGGATTCCTGAAAAGGAAGGTAAAGTTATTCCCAAAACCCCTTATATCCATAAATAATTCATTTTTTGAAAAATTCTCTCCTACTAAATATTGTAGTCCTTAAAAAGTTATGCGAAATAAAAAAAAAATTCCTGATTTTCGGATTGTGGAGCACAAAGTTATGGTCGTTCAAAGTTTGACGAAATCGAAAAAAGGCTCGTTCGGGGTAGCAAACGACATATTTTCGAGACGAAGGCGGGACCAAACCTCCTACGGCAATTTGAGGCTTGCAAGATCTCGAAAAATTATGCGGAATCAAAAAAAATTTCGCTACGATCGGATAACCGAGCACAAAGTTACGTTTGTTTAAAGTTTCGACGCAGGTTAGGCCTTCACCGCGGCCGTGTACTGCAGTGATGCAATCACTGTCTTTGTCAACAACAGTGATGCAATCACTGTCTTTGTCGACAGCAGTGATGCAATCACTGTCTTCGTCGAAAGCGGTGATGGCCCAAACATGCGTAGATTGGGAATTCTTTTCATAACGTGTGTATTTTGAGAAATTTTTTTTTAAAAACATGTGTAACTTGGAATTTTTTCCCGAATCATTAGTCATTAGTCATGTTCAGTTCGACTTCGTCAAATTACAATGGTGTTCTTCGTGAATGGGCAACAAATTGTTCTCAACTAATTATAAGAGGTGGGGAGTTGCAAGTCCATGGCTAGCAAGGGCTGCAACATTTCTCCAGAAAAAAGGTTAAAAATGCGTCGTTTCATCTCCTTAGTCTCAATGTAGAGCCATTTCCTTCTCATTGTTCTTTTGAATTGGTTGTTGGAGGGTTGTGTAATGGAACGCCGATGATGCTTGTTGGTGTTTCTGATCTCAATCAATCTAACAACTTGGGCCATCTTTTTATTACTCTCTTAACTACTAGCGCAGAGCCCAACTCGTTGGTCATGAGAGTTTGATATTTTTGTAGAGGTGTAACAAACTTTGAAATTTATGTGTAATATGTGAGGTTTAATCTTTTTCGTTTGGGGTGTTTGCTCGGGGAAGTTGCCATAAACAACTAAGGAAAATATTGAACATATTTAACTCATGGATCTATAAAATACTACCAAGTACCAATGTGTACCTAATATAAATATATACCCAATGACAATTTAAAAATTGTCTCTAAACAAACTTGGAAATGAAGACAATAGATAAACATGCACTCTATAAAGGAAAAGATGGCCTGCAAACGTGCATTGTACACACATAGCTATAAAACCAAAGGGAAATATGAAAAACAACATTTTGATGGTAATTAGACTGTTATATTGCTTTAAATTGAAACTAATGATATAAAAAAAAAAATATAGGCTGAAGATGCCTGAATGCGGTTGTTCCTTTAAACATTTTCTTATGGCACGAAAAATGGATTGCACTTCAATAATCTCCTTGTTGTGGAAATGGTGAAAAATTATTTATATTAAAAAAAAAAGATCATGGTGACCGCACCAAATCTATCTCAATTAATGCTTTCAACTTCCATATTCAAATCCCCTCCAAAAATGCATTATACAAATCAAGCTCAGTATTCTCAGGGGTCGTTTGGAGAATAAGAGCTAAATCTCTAAATTTTAAACAATTCAAGATTTTAGATGAGTGTCTATCACATGCCAACTAAATGTGACAACAAAGACTTTCTAAAGATAGCATCATTTTCGACTCATTGAGTGAGAGTTTGTAAATCCAAACGACAATATGTTTAGAAGAGAGCAACATTGATAAGAAACTAACTCACACAATCATGGTTTGAGTGTTATTTCATATAGAAGCAATTGTCACACTAATGTTGCCTAAACATCATCACGACACTAATGTTATCTAAGCTTGTGAATCTCTAAATGGCAAGTTAAACTAATAGGAAAGCACATGAAGAGCTAAATTAGAGTGAAACAAAATACTAAAACTAAAAGCAACATACCTAAACTGAAACCCACAAAGATAAAAGTCATTGTGGCTAGCCAGCTTTAGTGCCTAGCCACTCACTATAAACCTCATTTCAGTGTTAATCCTTGAAAATTTAGCCATTCATTTTCTACCTTTTAAGCAACTTGTATCTTTTTCGTTTTAATTGAATTTTTTTTTTCTAAAATATAACATCATCGCGAACTAAAGAATTCAATATATTTCTAGGAAATATTTTTGGGACCAAATATACCTCCATTTTCCTTACTATACCATAATGTTACTTAATGGTTGTTGACGATGGAGTAGAGGATACATGATAAATATATTCATACTATCTTGCATACAATCATTGTACACTACAATATCTTCATAGCATAATGATATAGTCTTATGCACTACCAAGTTTTGCCACCATGGTATACAATGATCAAATATAGCTCAATTTTGTGTCAAATATATGAAAATGCATGTTATTTTGGAGAATATGGTTAGTACCATTTTACCGTAGAAAAAATTATAAATTATAAAAAAAAAGATAAAATACTATATAAAAAGTATAAAGATAATACATACTAAATGTCTGCTAAATAAAACATGAATGGCCGGTTACCCTGTTGCGTGGGTTTAGAGAAAAAAAAACAAAAGCCTGATATAACACAAAATAAAAACATAAAGGGGAACTTTGCAAACTCCCCTGCTGCCCGGAAGTTGTGGTACAAAGCTACTAATTAGAGGGATGTAGCTAGTGTAGTTGATAGTCTTTTCCTTATTCTGACCTTGTACGAATAGAAGTTGTTAGGGGTTTGAGAGAATTCTTGTAAGACTTTGATAGTACTTGATGAATAAAATCACTCATTCATAAAAAAAAAAAATTAAAACGCTGAGTTTCATTTAAAGTGTGTAAAATGACTTTATCACCCTACCGAGAAACACTCTAAGAGCAGGAAAATTCAAATGGAGAAAAACCCACCCTTGAATCTCCATTATATATTGTTTAGATTCCATCAATATTTGAAGCCCAACTAACATTTACCAGAAAAGGAAGAAATTCTTAGAGAAATTCTTCCCAACCAAATTGGGATATTAGTATTACAAGTTCCTTCTTTCTGTCATAAAACACCTTTTAGATAAGTCATATAAGGGTCCAGACTCAAAACTGCCACAACAATTACAAGACTCTCAGACCTATAAGCTTATACCAATTCGTGTATAAGATTATTACTAAAATCGTGTCTAAATGTCTTGCCCGTTTCTTACCCCAAAACATCTCGGGGGGGGGGGGGGGGGCAAAATGCTTTCATCCGTGAATGCCAAATTGTGGAGAATGTCATGTTAGGGCTTGAGCTGATGCACTATTTGAAAATCAAAACTAGAGGCAAGAAAGGGTATATGGCTCTAGAGGTTAACATGAAAAAAGTCTATGATAGAGTCGAATGGTCGTTTCTCCTTGCGGTTTTGGACAAATTGGGCTTTAATTCGGTTTGGAGAGTTGAATTCATGAATGCCTCCGCTCCACGTTGTTTTCGGTCCTTATGAATGGCTCGCCCTCTGGATATTTCACTTCCTCAAGAGGTATTCAACAGGGAGCCCCGCTGTCCCCTCTCCTGTTTGTTCTATGCACGGAAGGGTTCGCAATGCTCATGCGTAAGGCTATTTCTGAGGGTAAATTCGAAGGGTTAAAGTCTCCCCCAGAGCTCCAAAAATTTCGCACCAGTTTTTATACGATTCCTACTTGTTTCTCCGGGGCTCGGTTCAAGAATGTGAGAACCTTCTTGAGGTATTAAATGAGTATGAGGAGCTGAGTGGCCAATGGGTTAACCTGGCTAAATCGGCGGTGTGCTTTAGTAAGAATATATCTCTGCCGGATCAGGAGTTTCTTGCTCAGATCTTGGGAGTTGGGGTTGTGGGAATCCATGATATATATCTTGGACGACCCACATTGATATCCCAATCTAAAATGGCAACCTTTGATTCATGTAGAAAAAGCTGCTAAAGCGGCTCCAGGGGTGGAAACAAAGGACGATGTCATGGGCAGCAAAGGAAGCGTTGATTAAATCTGTGGCTTTAGCTCTGCCTTTGCATGTTATTGCCTGCTTCAAGCTACCCCTAGCCCTGTGTCGGCTCATGGATATCATGTGGCCAGATTTTGGTGGGGAGTTGAGGAGGGTCATCCCCTGGTACGCTGGGTATCCTGGCGGAATATGTGCATGAGTAAACACAATGGGGGAATGGGATTTCGCCGGTTTGAGCATTTTAATCAGGCGCTCTTGGCCAAGATTGGATGGCGTATCCTAAATGAACCTCAATCGCTTCTAGCCCAGGTATATAAGGGAAAATACTTCTCCATAGGGTCTTTCCTCTCTGCTACCGCACGGTCCCGTCCATCTTGGGGATGGCAGAGTATCCTTTATGGTAGGAAGATACTGGTGAAAGGCCTGCGATGGTATATTGGTAATGGACGGACAACGCCTCTGCTAGACTCTAGTTGGATCCCTCGGTTACACCCTGATATCCCAGTATATAATCCTCAGGTGTTACCAACAGGTGATGAGCTGACGGTGAGGGAGGTGCTTTGTCCGGGTGAAGTACGTTGGTGTAATGTCAAACTTGGCCAATGGTTTGAACCGACTACTTGTCGTGCCATCAAAACCATCCTTCTTCCTTGCCAGGATGTGGCGGATAGATTGATATGGCATGACCCGGGAGACAGGATCTTCACTGTCAAATCTGCATACCATCTTGCAGTCTTGGTAGATAAGCATATCGGGCGTTGGCGATCTATGGCTAGTTGGATGGACAGAGCAAGCTGGATCCGCTTGTGGGACGTCCATATTCCTCCTAAATTGAAGGTGTTCCTCTCAAAAATCTTCCATCGTATCCTGCCCACGACGGAAGCCTAATCGAGAAGAAGGTCGAGGTCCTTCCCCACTGCCCGGTTTGCTGGGCTGAGTCGGAAACCATGGAACATTTGTTTTCGGAATGTCCAGTAGTGCGGGCTCTTTGGGCCTCAATTATCTTGGCCACGGACTACCTCGACACACTTTTCCGCTTTTCTTGAAGAAGTTTATGGTCCTTATCCATCAACTGCATTTATTCATGGTGGTTGTTGTGGTCCTTTGAAGAATATGGCGATCACATAATTGGTTTGTCTTTGAGAGCAAACAATTTGGGATCCCAGCTTTAATGCGGAAATTTCACCAACAATATCATGAATGGATTAGTTTGCCTACTAATCATGCTCCACGATACCCTATCCCTCAACAGAATTTCATTGGTGTGGGTCACCCAAATTCGGTTAGCTGCATGTGGGATGGTGCAACTAGGAATGGATCTCACTCTATTGGGGGCATGATTATCAAGGACCAGCATGGAAGGATCTTGTTGGCCAAAGTTGTGCAGTTTAAGGACATAGATGGTCCTATGACCCTCAAGCTACTAGTACTCCGGGAAGTTGTGTTATCGTGCATGGAAAATGGGTTTACGGATGCAGGACTGGAAGGTGATGCCAAAGTCATCATTGACAAGATCAATCGGGCAGACACTACGGATAACCGGGTGGGGGATATACTTGAAGAGGTCGTGTGGTGCTTGGCTAATCACGTGGGGCTTACTGTGGGATTTGTAGGTCGGAGTATCAATAGGGTATCCCATCTTGTGGTTAGAAAGGACCTCTCTTTGTACCCGACTACAGGTCGTTTCTTTGACTTTCTAACCTGACTAAACTCTAAGATGTACTGGTCTTTATTCGATTCAATATATATGAATATCTTTTGTAAAAAAAAGAGAGAGACAAGATATGTAAAGTCTATATAAAATTGACGAGAGCTGCATAATGTAGGGCTTGTCGTATCGTGGCTTGTTTGCTTGATGGATTTGGTGATGGATTTGGATTCAACATGGACTTTGTCCAAAATCCATTGTTTGCTTCATGCATTTAGGGGCAACAAATCCGTAGGTCCCACGAACTTTAAGGGTCCAAATCCGTGGACCCCACGGACTTGAAAGTTTCACCTATTTAGGAGGGAATTGATCATGGACTTTGAAGTTCATCATTTAGGATCAAACTACCCTCTTATTCCATTTCTCTTCTCATACCAATGAGGGCAATAAAGATAAATTTCACTTCATACATACAAATCTAATTAAGCAATTCCATCATGAAATCTATGAAACAAACAATGGTATTCTTCAAGTCCATGATAAACCCAAAACCCTCATATATCCATGGTATTACAAAACTCAAGTTTTACCAAAATCTTCATTTTTCAAATCCACGAAGCAAACGACTTAGCGGTGGACAATTCGAATAGTACTTCAAGAAGTAAAGAAAAAAGTGAATGAGATGAAAGTTTCACAAACAAAGCATGCGGCCCCACCATGGGCATCATAAGTCGAGTATGTGAGATAGTAGGGGCAGACCAAGAATTCTTCGAAATGTGTGCCAGTCGATAGAAATAAATTAAAAAATTAAAGGGTAAATACAATTTAATATCCAAACCTTTCATTTTAAACAATATAATAGCCAAATCTTTTCGAAAACAATCTAATATCCAAATCGTCAACTTTCCGTTCGTTTGACCGTTAGTTGACACTTCAAAAAAGTTCGAAGTACGACGCTTCATCAATATCCATCGATATCTTCTCTGAAAAACCACCAACATATCGTGGTTCCAAACCCGAGATGTCCATGACTCCACCATGATGGTATAGAATATCTAAATATTCAGTTATCTGCAATGCCAAAACAAGAAAACAAAGTTGTATTGTGACAATTTCCCCTAAATAAAGCTTTTTGGAAGTGTCAACCAACGGTCAAACGGACGGAAAGTTGAAGATTTGGATATTAGATTGTTTTCAAAAAGGTTTGGCTATTATATTGTTTAAAATGAAAGGTTTGGATATTAAATTGTATTTACCCTAAATTAAAATATTAAATAAATCAAATAAAATAAAATAGACATTTAATTCATAAATTTCACAATTTGATTTTTGTATAGAGAACCACGACTACTTTTAACATTCTTAAAGGTTGCAAAATGCACTTGTCCTTTTTGTTGTGAATCAAACATTTTCTATATATACAACTGAACAACCATTCATAAATTGGTCACTCAACCAATTCCAAAGTTCGTTCTTGATTAACTACATAACTAAAAAAGGCTCTTTTTTTTGCCAAAGTTATCCGGAGAGGGAAGCAGCAAAGATACGACAAAATACAAGGCCTCCTAAGACCAGGCTAGGAAAATTAAAAAAATAAAACACAATGGTCGACAAGTGTCTGCACCATCGCTCCAAGGGCTTGTCTTGCCACGATATGGGCAGCCCTGTTATACCTACGGGGATCGAAATGGAACGTTGCACGAAGGAAAGAAGCCCGCAACACCTGAATCTCTTGCAGGAGAGCTCCGCCCACCGCGTGCGCCGAGTCCTTCGCGTTGATCATCCGAACGATCACCTGCGCATCCCCACAAAACAAAACATTAGTGATCGAGTGAGCCATGCACCAACGTAAGGAGTCGCGAAGGGCCAGGAGCTCTGCGAGAAATGGGTCATCAATATTAGGAATAAAACGCCCCCAAGCAAAAATAGAGTTATTAGCCCCTGCAAAGCCAACAAAACCAATGGCACATCCGACCAAAGATTTGGTGGCACCATCAAAGTGAACCAACACTGAACCGGGAGGTATGGAAGGAGGGGAGTGAACTCCAAAAGGCTCTTTTGCAACTTGAATTTGCAACATGTAAAGTCAACACTAATTTCATATAGGAACGCTGGAATTGGAAATGATAAGGGTGGCACGAGGCGTGGACGTGGAAGTTTGAATGGCAATTGGGTCTACCTTTGTTTGTGACCAACTTTTTCACCATATCTTGAGCATTTAATAAAATCTCAATTAGTTTCTCATTTACCATAATGAGAAAGGTCGATCCCCAAAACAAGTTGAGTAACTTATCATTGGGCATTTGGGCTAAGGGTAATAGATGAAATACTTTCGTGGACAATCGTGTTGGTGGTGTGCCCTCCTTTATGAAATTTAGGGCTTTCTGCAATCTCTTCTATACATTTTTTTTTACGAAACAACAAGATGGTAATAAGATTACTCATTTAGTGACACGTAATAACTTGTAGACTTATAGCATCTTACAGTAATTCATAGTTTGGTGGATCTCAATCATGTTTTTCAAGTGTAGACTTATCTTGATTCTTGATTGCTTTTTAGGCTGTAAAAATAATTATAAAAAAATCAAAGAGAGAAATATGTTATGAGAGTTGGCGATTTTCTCTCACCTCTATATATACCATACAAACTCGTAAATTATTAAATTTTCAAAGTTTTCCTCTCTTCTTCTCATTTCTCTTTCTTTTCATTTTTTCCCCACTATTTCATCACGTCTCTCTTTCCATCGAAGGAGACGGAGAGAAAGAGAGAAATCTGTCAATTTTCTTTTCCATTTCAATTACTTCTTCACCTCAAGATTCAGATCTTAGACAAACTCGATCAAACCTTTTCACCACCACACAACTCTTAGACATAAAAAAAAATTACTTTTCTCTCGGTTGAAAAAAGAAAGACGAATTGAACAATCACAAGTATTGATAATGGCAACAGTGTCCCCTCTCGCCAAGTACAAACTTGTCTTCTTAGGAGATCAGTCTGTAGGAAAAACTAGCATCATTACTCGCTTCATGTACGATAAATTCGACACCACATACCAGGTCTACCTTTATTATACCCTTTTTATTGTTCTTTCTTCATATTCTGAGTTATATATGTTTGTATATATTATGCCCTTGATCAGTCTATACATCATACATGTTATTTCCTTAGGAAGTTATATTTCAAAATTTTGTTTTGCTAGTTTGAATACTAATTTGTTGCTTGTTTCTCAGGCTACAATTGGAATCGATTTTTTGTCCAAGACAATGTATCTAGAAGATCGAACTGTTAGATTACAATTGTGGTAAGTTATGCCATGAGCAAGAGGAACGAGTCAGAGGCTAGATTGTAGACTTCTCTTATCTTTGGGGATTCTTGGAACATATTACTTAATCTAAATATGCCATGGGCAACAATTGCCCAAAGCATGAATGATGCAGTGGTGATTGTATATATGGTACTATAAAATTTTCACAATTTAGGTTGTGTAATTTCAAAATTTGCAGGAATAACATGTCGAGTTGATTCTCAAATATGTCTTTATGACTAATAATAATTTTTTAGTTTCCAATGTTTTTGTTTTTCTACGCATGGTTAATATTTGAAATTGTTTATTTGTCTTTTTACAGGGATACGGCTGGACAAGAGAGATTTAGAAGTCTTATTCCTAGCTATATTCGAGATTCTTCTGTGGCTGTCGTGGTATATGATGTAGCCAGTGAGTTAACTTAACCTTTATTGCACATTCCCATACTGAAATGCATGATCATACTATATCATTGCCCAAATAAGTGAAATAGTCCAACAACTATCAACTATGAACCATAAAGTAAGTAGTGATGGCAATTTCTGAATTGATTTGCGTGTCCTGACCTGTTTCGATATGTTTGGGTGGGTATTATCCAACCTGCAGTAATCATAACCCTTACTACTTATGTTCTCTAACTTGAGAAGTAAAAATCAACCATGTTCATCAAATACTCTTACCAATCAAAGTATAAATATTGTTCAATTGATTTACGGGTGGAGAAAGGTCTAAATGTTCCTTTATATAAAAGCACCCTTCTAAAAGACATGTTAACTTCATTCCTACTAGGGAAATTAGCTAGGGACATAAAAGTGGTAGATTAAAACTTAGTGTTCGATACATATAATGTTCGTGGTTATGGTAAATGTCTTTCTTGATGTAATGTTTCAGATAGACAGTCATTCTTAAATACTTCTAAGTGGATTGAAGAGGTACGAACAGAACGTGGAAGCGATGTCATAATAGTGCTTGTCGGCAACAAAACCGATCTTGTTGAAAAAAGGTAGGAGAAGTGTTGAAACAATAAACAAGCTGAACATCACATCAAATTTTTATCTCGTTAACAATATTTCTTTTGTGGGATTAAAATTCACCAACCAGGCAAGTGTCCATAGAGGAAGGAGATGGCAAGGCTAAAGACTTTGGAGTTATGTTTATCGAAACTAGTGCCAAAGCGGGTTTCAATATTAAAGTAAGGAATCGCACTCTTGTTTCACTCGTGTGTGTATGCTCTCTTTTGCTTATGATTAAAAGAAGTATAAGGTAGAAGTATTTGAAATCAATGTGAAATGGAATGATGATAAAAATCTGATTTTAGTTTTGTGTTGAATTAATAAAATCTCATCTCAGATATGTGTGTCAAATATTACTTTGAAACTCAACTCGATTCTTAAATGTGACATTTTCGACATGAGTTGCCTCTAATGTCTAACCTAACTTTATATCAGAACTCATTTTCATAATTCTTCTAGTTCTAGACAGTTTGTTAGTTTTGGTGGCTTTGAATTCTTCATAATATGACGACTTCTTTTATATATGCGAATAACTTTGCAGCCACTTTTTCGCAAAATTGCTGCTGCACTACCAGGAATGGAAACTCTTTCTTCGACGAAACAGGAAGACATGGTTGATGTGAACCTCAAACCTACCGTGAATTCATCCCAAGCCGATCAACAGGGAGGAGGGTGTGCTTGTTAAACATATGTTATTTAGTAAATAGGGAAAAAAATTATATCAAAATAGATAAACCCATAAGAATTTTAAATTATAGAGTTAAAACTTAAATGCAAACTTATGACCTTTTAATTTTACCTTTTTCATTCTAGGAAACAAGCCACTCGTTGTAGGTTGGTTCCATCAAATTTTTGGAGGTTAACAAAAAAAATTGATCTTAGACATACAATCAATCGCTTTCTCTTACAATGATCACCTGCCAAACATTCAACATGATCCCACTATCAGTGACTTGGTCAGAATTCCATGTAGAGTGGCTCTGGTTTTTTAAAGAAAATAATTTATAAGGTAATTCATATTTTCCCTGAATTCCAATTGAGCCCCTGCGCTATAATCCACAAGTGTTACCGGCTGGTGGTGACCCACTGGTGGCGGAACTTATTTGTCAAGGGGAGGGACGCTGGTGTGATCAAAAGCTCTGTCAGTGGTTTGACCCTGAGACGTGCCGGGTTATAAAAGCCATCCCTCTCTCGCGGGTCAATGTGGAAGATAGGCTCATCTGGTTTGATACAGCGGATGGGATGTTCTCGGTGAAATCTGCTTATCATCTAGCGGTTTCTTTGGAGAAAAGGAGGGGTGGTTGAAAGGCAACGGTGGATTGGATGGATAGGGTAAGTTGGATACGGCTATGGGAGTCCAACATTCCGCCAAAGTTAAAAGTATTTGTTTGGCAGATTTTCAGTCGGATATTGCCTACCACTGAAGCTCTCATTAGTCGTCATATCCCGATCCTTCCTCAGTGCCCGGTCTGTTGGGAAGGCCCTGAAACCATGGAAAGACCACTGAAGCTCACCCCCATTCATCATAAATTGCGACACGTCGGGAAGGGGGAAGGCGTGCCACGGGAATGGATCACATCAGTAACCTTATGATGAGTAACCATGAGTAACTCGTCCACATCAGCATCCCTCTCTCTCCTGGAAAGCCTTTAATTTTCCTCTCTTTAATCTTTGACGGACGATTTATCACTCGTTTGAAGTCGAAATTTAATGTTTTTGGGACAGTTATATCAGATTAATTGTGCTCTTCAAAATGATATCCACTTTGATATATTTTTCGAACAAAAAGAATTGAGTCATTTTTTACCAGTCTATACCATATGGTATTGACTGATATTGAAATAAGAGCATACCTATGGTTTGAAAAGCGTACAATGGTGGTATGAACAAACCAAGACTGTAAGATGGCTGAATACATGATAGTAGAAGTATATTAACTGTCATTTATGTGTGGTATTTTTTGGTCCTGTAATTTGTTCACCCAGAAATTTGTAGATCCAATAGATCATGAAGAAGGTACCATATGGTATGCAGTTGGTACCGAGAGGCAAGAAATTTTTTTCTCAAAAAATATTGAAAATATATCTCATTTTGTAGAGCACAACGAACTCGTTTCATCTGTGCAAAAAAAAATTAAAATCTGAGTTAAAACGAAAAAGATATGAGCCGATTAAGAAAGCTAGGGAAAATAAAAATGGTCTTTTATTCTCTTCATCCTTAGATCTGGATTTTCTAAATAAAGGGTCCATGTTTAGTTATTAATGGATGAACCAATCCCTGTCGTGCATATTGCACACTGCCCTCGCTTGCTGCTGTCCCCACATGTTTACCATTGAAAAAGAAAGATCGAGTCCTCCAAGTTCTTCTCAACGACTCTTTCAGCTTCTAATAACCATTTTATCATTTTTCTCTGGCAAAATACACTTGTATAGCCAAAACTTTCACCTTTGTGCCACTTATAGCCACTTTTGGCGAAATACCACTAATAGCCACTTCTGTCTAATTCTTTGACGGTGTTAACCAAATGGCTGACTGGACTAACGGAGATGTTGACCTGGCTACAAATTGTCAGGTGAAGTGGAATTAACTAAAAAATTAATTCATTTAACAAAAAACCCCAACACCATACAACAACAAAAATCCCTAAAATCTCTTTCCTCCATCGCAGCTCTTCTCCAAAGCTTTCCCCTGTAAATCCATGGCGTCCGTACATATTTCCCATTCCCTACTCTACTTCCTCCTCCTCTCACTTAGCCTTGCATTTTCCCTGCAGCAAGCATCTAAGTCCAGAAAAGAGCAAGCATGATCAGGAGAAGACGGAAGAGGGGAGGAGGAGGAAGAGGATCATCATTGGCGGCGGCGGTCCCACAACTCGTTGCTTGGGCTGTTGGATCCACATCAGGCGTCTCCTAGAGAGGTTAAACCTCGATCTCCTTGCAAATTGATCCGAGTACGAGCTCTACTACGATTTATGCCCTTTCCTTGTCGAGCTTACCTTCCATCGACGGATGCTCGAATACACCTATTTGACCAAAGATTCCAAACAGGCCGCCTCCGTCTACCTCCCGTATTACGGCTTCCTCTCTCTCTCTCCTATTTCCCCTTCCGTTTCCCATACGGCTGCTCCTGCGGCCCTACATCTCCCTCAACTCCGCCGCCAGGAGCTCCCCGTCATCAGCATCCTCCACCTGCCTCAGATCTGGATTTATCCACAGTGATAGGGAGGATTTTTTAATTAGGGATTTTTTGTTCGATTGAGTTCGTAATTTGGGGATTTTTGAAGAAGAGGAGATGAAGTTGGGAAGAATAAGAAGAGAAGGGCAACAATCCATTTCCATCGGAGAAGTGGCGAAGATGTTGGACATGAGGAGATGAACCGGCACGGCGCCGAATTCGATGGCGGCCGACGATAGGTTTACCCGGAGAGGTGATGACATCGGAATCGGAGAAGCAGGCAAGAGGTTGAAGATCCGGAGGAGTGGTGGGGGGTTGCTAGTGGAGAAGAAGAGGGGTCTTGGAGAGTAGCAGCGGAGGTGGAGAGTTCTGGACGATTGCTCTTCAAATCCGCCGACGAAGAGCCAACGTCTTCTTGATTCTGGGTTTTGGCGTTCAGAAAATTCAAAGGGATCGGGGAATTAAGAGATTTTCATCTCTTTTTCTTTCCTTTTTTTTATAATTTAATGTAGTAATTAAATATTAAATAATTAAAATATCTTACATGTCACTATTTGCTTAGTTGTCGCTGACGTGGCTGATGATTTGGCGCCTCGTCAGCCGACCGTCAAATAAGTTGACGGAGTTATTAACACCGTCATAGTTTCTAACGGAAATGGCTATATTTGGCACGCAACATCTTTCAAAAGTGGCTATTAGTGGTATTTCGCCAAAAGTGGTATAAGTGGCACAAAGGTGAAACTTTTGGCTATACAAGTGTATTTTGCCTTTTTCTCTAAAAATACACCACATTCTTCACTTTTGCTCCACCACTTTCATTTTTTCTCTCCTCTTCTTTGCAAAGAAAATTCTTCTTCTTCCTATCAATAAAAGAATCTTCTTTCTAAAATCTTGATCATGTCCCAATTGCCAAGGGAATGGTAAAAGAGATGTAACGGCCATGGACTTGTAACAATTAAAAAAATCATTTAAGAGTAACTATAATGTAACAATTAAAATTAATGTAACAAGAGAATGGTAAAATAGATGTCTCAATTACGGGCATGGCTTCAATGTTGATTTGGAATAGGGTAGTTACTGAAATCTCTTATAGGGTGTTCAAATCAAGAATTTCAGTTTGAGTAATTTATGAGGAATTTGTACTCAAATTCTTCACTAAGAAACTCGGAAATTTTAAATGAGTTATTTGGGCTAATTAACTTGTTTATTTAGACATATGGAATTTGAACCCCAATTATGCAAAAATATATTTGCCCATCTTCTTCCTCCTCAGTCCTCACTCCTTTGGTCTCTTATTTCTCCAAGAAAAAACACAACACTAAATAATACAGACAAACAACAGCCGCATACCCGCGAGTCTTGGGCGTTCGGCCTCCTCGCTAATCTTCGACGACCTTGGCGACATAAGCTCCTCACAAGCCTCCGACGTCTCAAGAATCTCCAGAGAATGAACAGCAACCCAACATCGTTGCCTCACCTTCGAGCAATGTTATAGTAAAGGAAAACACATTCCACTGCCCAAAAATCGGAAGGAGAGATTTGTCTTAAATCCAATGCCCTATTCATCTCCCGCCATGAAATACTCACGAGTAGGGGTGGCTATTTGGTCCGGGGTTTTTGGTTTTACCCAAAATAGGACCGTATCACTCGGACTGGGACCGGATAGTAAACAATCCAATCTAATCTTTGGGTTTAGGTTTGAGGTAAGAAATCATTTGGGACCGGATCAAAACTCGGATAAATATCGGATAAGAGAGCCCTAACTTAACCAACTCCTCACCCTATCAGGCTTCAGGCCACTCAAAACCCCATAAGGTCAATCTAAAATCAAAATCGAATTGAGACCGGACCAGTTCAAGACCGAACCAAATCTAGACCGGACGGTATCCAATCCAATATTTGGTCCTTATGTTTCCGAAAAGACCAGACCAGGACCGAATCAATTCATGCCAATTTAACCGGACCGGACCATATAGCCACCCCTACTCAAGAGGACAGGAAAAATCAAGACACCGAGAAATATCTCGATTCGTCTACCTAGATTCCTCTAGCAAGCGATGACCTTCATGAAGCAGATGTTGCGGCGACGAGGATCTTGGACAGGCAGATGTTGTAAGGAAGTGGTTAAGTACCATACACGGGCCTGTATAAGATCCAGTATAACCCTCTCCCAACAACTCGAGTTATTGGGACCAACTGGTTCATGACATGGTATCAGAGCCTGGTTTGTCCTTGAGGTCACGTGTTCAAGTCCTCACGACCCCCAATATTAACTGTTGTCTTTCAAGCACATGGTATGGCGGGCCTGTGCAAACTTCAAGCCCATGAGTCGGCTTTCGTTTGAGGGGGCGTGTAAGGAACTGATTTGTTGATAGAATCGATTGTGTCTGTTGATTTGGAACTGAAGAGATAGTGGCTCTCTCGACGTACAAGGACGACACAGAGGAGGAACGGTTGTTACCTGGGACCGAATCCGGTTGTTACCTGGGAACGAATCCAGTTCACCTCTCCTTTGTCGCCGGCATTAGTTCTAGCAAGAGGGGCCATGAGCTGAGCAACTGTTTCGTTGGCGAAACTCGCGTGTTCAATGCGCACTGTATTCAAGTAAGCACAAACACAAAGTAAGCAAAATCGTCAAATATCCGCCGCCGAATGTCGGCGCCGTTGATTTGATCGATTACACAGAAATCAAGACGACCGTCAAATATCCACCGCCGCCGTCGGTGATGTTGATTTGATCGATGCACCTTTGACCTCTAACTAGAACAACCGTTACTCGGTTCACCACCTCTCCAAACTACGTTCGAACGAGGGTGTTCAACGAGAAACGAGAAACCAAACCGAGAGTGTTCTAAGTTACGTTACCTCTACTCCTATGGAGGTTCCTCTGGAGAGCTCCGCGACTATGACTACAAGCTACAATCTACGACTCTGGAAAGGAGGTCTTTGACAGAGAAGTTCTACGAACTAGAGAGAAAAACTGATAATCTACGACGGTGCAGTTTGTGATTTGATTTTTGTCGTCTCAAACTTCTCTCTCTTCCCAATCTTTATACTTCGCTCTTCTCCCCGCAGTCGTAGTAACTGCCTTCGCGCCTTTGTTTCCCACGTCTTCATTCATGTCAACCGTACAGGTAACTTCCTCCTTGTTGCGTAACTCTCACGAGTGCGAAACCGCTTGGACACGCGGAAACTTGGCCAAAACGACATAGAGCCAAAATCCACCATTGCTGAACTCTCGCCACTGCGACGTTGTTTTCTATTAAACAACATCGTTTCAATACCGCGACGGTGTTGATATCTCCCACGATGTCGTTTTCGGCTAAAGCGACACCGTCTAAACTGATCCTTAAAATATTACTCAATTAAACCGGCCATCATTGTCGACACACCGTCAAACTCTCACTTCGCAGCGCCGTTCTTAATTAAACGACATCGTTTTCTATTTCTGCGATGTTGTTGAACTTTGCGATGCCGCTTTAAATTTAACACTGTCGTTTTAACTACTTCGGCATCGTTTGGCCCACTCGCAGCATCGTTTTCAAATCCGCGGTGTCGTTTCTTCCTCTTGCGGCATCGTTTATTATTTTAAACACTGTCGTTTGCTAGTATAGCGGTACCGTTAGGCTTCCTCGCGGTACCGTTTTTTTATTTCGCCGCACCGTTTCGCCCCATCCAACATGGAATAAAAATAATAATAATTAATTAGAGAAAATTCCTTCTTCAATACCCACACTAAACACGCGGCCCCTTTTGTTTTTCGGTAAGCGATGTCGTTTCCAGTACCGCGGTACCGCTGAGCTACCTTGCGGTACCGTTTTTAGTTCTCCGCGACGCCACTCGATTCCCAACGACACCGGTTTTTACCCGCGGTATCGAATTAAATGCCGAGACTAATTAATGCGGCATTTAATTCCGGCCGAATTAATTTTAGGTGTCAACAAATGCCCCCCACAATTTGGTTTATAAGAATTATGAACCAAATTGTTAACAAAATAGTATAACACCTAAAATACTTGGCTCAAAGTGTTTAAACAAAATAAACACGTAGGCCAAAGTTGGCAATGAAGTCTTTAATTACCAATTATATAATCCTCATGCATGGCCAAATGATTTTGGCCACCAGTATTGCGGCTAATTGCAACAACGCGGCCAAACTACTCTTTTTTTTTCTACCAGCGCTGCAAGCACTAATTAATAACAATAATATATCTATTTTTTTTATTAAATGCGGCCAGTTAAGCAGCCTTGCATTCGCAGCCCTGTTCCGCGTCCAAGCAGACCTGGTTTTGATTTGTTTTTTATTTCTCTCCACCAGCGCTGCATCAATTTTTTTTTTCTTCAGAGCTGTTGGAACCAGCAGCAGCGCAGAGAACCTTTTATTTTTATTATTTTTTGTTTTTTCCTCCACCAGCGCTGCATCTAATTTTTTTTTCTTCAGGGCTGTTGGAAACAGCGGCAGCGCTGAGAACCTTTTTTTTTTCTCCACCAGCGCTAAATCTAATTTTTTTTTTCTTCAGGGCTGTTGGAAACAGCGGCTGCGCTGAGAACTTTTTTTTTGTTGTTGTTGTCAGGGCTGTTAAATTTCCGCTACAGCGGCAGCGCAGCTTTGGCCCGAACGGCCATAATCATTTTTTTTTTTACTTCAACATTGTAACTAGCCAGTCACACCTAACAACTTTGGCCAAACTAAAAATCATATTGCACGACAAGTCCCAACTTCACTCCAACGGCGGTGATTTTGTTGTTGCAACGCCATTAGCGTCTATATAGCTCAGACCCTTACTTGCTCGACAATGCAAGATAATAACACATCGTTTAAGTCGCACGACTGCGGTGTGCACATGCAATTATCTTATGATAAACACACATAAAGTAATCTTTAAATTCATTCAAGGGCTCCTTCGACTCGTACCTGTCGGGTTCTAGCAAGTTGGCACTGATGAAGGTTAAACGTAGATCCTCCTCCGCACCAAGGTTGATTTCTTTCACTATGTCGCAAACAGCTCCACTAAATCCTTCTTCCACCTTGTGACTTGAACCATCGTCGTTGATAGGCGACTCATCATCTCGACCATAGTTGGCCATTAAAATAGGCTCCCTACGAATAAGCCTATGTTCACACTCATAAATGGCCAACTTCTCTCTCAAGGCCGTGATTTCGGCCTCCACCACCTTCTCTCGAGGTGGATTACTCATTATTGACTTGTACTTCAGAGTTCAGTGGACCATCTAATGCGAACAAATATGGTCTCACCATCTCGGACAACGGATTCATGCACGCCTTACTCAACACCCCTCCGTTTAAAACTACACCGCTGCATGATCCTCCTTCCATACTCCTAACCTTTTGAGTACCAAAGCCTTTGCGGTACCAAGGAGCCTCGACAACGTTGCCCCCCACGACGTCGACCATATTGATGCTAACGATGTTGGGAAATGGGTCAACGTCAACAGTCATGGCCTCCTTTCTCGACTCCGATAACTTGAACCGCCCTTTTTCAATGGCATCCTGCACCACGTTGCGAAACACAACACACATGTTAGTCGAGTGAGAAGCACTGTCGTGCCACTTACAGTATCGTTTTCCTTTTAATTTTTCCGTTGTCATGATTGTATGCCCCGCACTTAACTTAATTTGACCATCTTTGTAAAGCTGGTCGAAAATCAATTCTGTTTTTGAAACATCAAAGGAATATTTCCTAGTATGAATTGGAGCACGATTGGGCTTTCCACCTTGTGGTTCCCCATCGGCCTTGGCTAGAAAAGCACACACATATGGCTTCCCCTGCACAATCTCGGCCAAATCAACTTCAACCTCGTCAACATCGCTGCCGACGTTATTCACCCCATAGTTTTCAAAATTAGGGAAATATTGTCCACAAGAACCACTTCTCTTATGTTCTTCTTCATGGAGAAGAGATTCGTATCTAACAGCGCAGGACATCAATTGAAAAATGTCAGAAAACTCCCTATCTTGAAACTTTTTACGAAGTTCAAAATTCAATCCACCCTGGGCAAGTTTAACAAACTCGCGTTCTGTCAAGTTCACTAAACAGAGATTTCTTGCATTTTTAAAGTTTGTTGAAAAGTGTTCCACTGTTTCTCCTGGCTGTTGGCGCATTTGTGCCAAGTCTGCCATTGTTACTTCTGGCTCAGAATGGTAGAACTGGGCATGGAACATTTGTCTCATTTGCTGCCAAGTTTGAACCGAGTTCGATGGCAAGTTGACGTACTGATAACGATGTAATTGCATGATTTTATACCCCTATTTCTTATCCATTTGCGGAGCATAGTTGTGTGTTTTGGCCTATTTTACGTCGGGTTGTGATACTTTGTCCTATTTCAGGTCCCAGGCGTCGAAGGGAAGGCCAAGCGCGAGTTTCGGAGCATTTGGAAGTCGTTTGGTCGAGCCAGGACCAAAACACGGGCAGGAGGCCTCAGAACACGGCCGTGTTCCTGGCCGTGCTTTTACTGCCGAGGCTCTCCACATGTCTCCTGCACAAGCATTAAAACACGGGCAGGAGGCCTCAAAACACGGTCGTGTCCACATCAAAACACGCCCGTGCCCGTGTATTTACCACGTGGCAGAGGGCACGGGCGGGCTGGACCAGAACACGGCCGTGTCCTCGACCGTGTTCTGGCCAGTGATGCCCTTTTAGGCAGATTTCAGCCAAAAAGAGAGGGGATTCGAGTTTTAGAGAGACAGAGCGATTCCTAGAGAGAGAAAGCGACGAACAAGAGTCTCCAAGTGCCCTAGCTTAATCTTCATCACCATTGGAGCTTGACTTGAGCTTGGAGGAGTGTCGAACAACGTCTAGGAGCAGAAATCCATCCTTCACAGTATGATTTCCGCGTCTGAATCTGCTTTTGCTTCTTTCTCCATGGAGTAGTTCTCCCATTCATCTGGGTGTGGGAAACCCTAGATTTGTATGTTAGGTTTGATTGTATGAACCCAAGTATTGATTCTATGATTTGATTATATTCGATTGAGGTTTGAATGATTGAATGGCATGAATCCTGATCAAATTCCTGTTGTTTCTGCATTAACCTAGAATGAGAATATCTGCCTAGGTTGATAGAGTATCCTTAATTGAAGGTAGTGAATTGGTGACTTTAGTCGAGGAGCCAATTCGCTATTCTGTACCGAATTCAATTCGGTAGTGGAGGTTTGGTTCGTTAGGGCCTCAATCTGTTTACTCTGGTGGAGGTTAGTCGCCCGCTAGAGACTCAGATTGAGAGGGTCTGGAGACCTTTAGTCGAGACTTCAGACAGTTTGAGAACCTTCCGCAGTATAACTATCATAGAAATTGAACTTGGTAATTACAATCCGGCTTAAATGCAGTCTAGGGGGAACCATATCCGGGTGACCTCTCTTAACCTGAAAACAACCGTTTAGTTGCTTTGCTTGCTTGTTAGTTTAGACCTTCACTAAAGTTTCATTGCTAGATAATACGAATTCACTGAGTAGTCATCATATCTAGGACCCGGGTTGACATTAAAACCCAAACCCGCTATACTACGCTTTAGGAAGTGGTTACACTTTGCCATTTTCTAGAGTGACAGTAGGAGTGAGTCACGTACCATGCGAACTCAGGACCAGTCAACGAGTTGCCAAACAAACGCAACTTCAAGAAATCACTCACATCACCACATTGAACCGTGAATCGTCCAACGTGCTCGACGGTGGACTGATCCCCAGTCCCGCTGAAGGTGATGAAATCAGGCACGTGAAAACCACGTGGAAATGGGTAGTATCTATCAACCCAATCCGGATATGGTTTTCGATACACCGGCGGCATCGCTGGTCTAATCCCTAAACCAAACTGATCCGCCAGCATCTGCGCTACCTGATCTCGAATCACATTAATGTCTTGCCCCCCAAGTTTCCCCCCTTGTGGTACGAATCCCCCAGGATCCATGCCAAGCCTGTTTGGAGGAGGAGGCATGTTTTGCGGGTAACAGTGTGGTGGAACATGATCATTGTTGATCGTTCCTCCACCAACAGTACCGCTCATCGGAGCCACGTAGGGTCTGGCCTCCGGGATATTTTGTGGACTCACATTGTGCACTGGTGGCGGCTCAACATGAGTGTTAGCCGCAGTGTTGGTCTCGCCAAGATTTACTCTCGACGGACTTGTAGGGTTCAACACCGGTGTCGGCGAAACGCCCTGTCTCGGCTGTGTATATCGGCCGCCATTGACCGGAAAGCTATTGGTGACAGTGTCGTTGTGTAACGGATTCTCACTGCTTAACGGCAAAGCCCTTGTTTGCGGCACTGGCCTATTCAAAAACTCTCTAAAATCATTAAAATCACGCCTGTTACTTTCAAAATCCATTCTGTTTTTATCTACGGCTTCAACCAGTTGGCTAACACGTCTATCAATCCGAGAGCTAAGACCATCAAGACGTCCATCCAAAGAGGCTAAGTGAAGTTTTACATGTTGGTTATCAGCCATGACTTGGCGAAGCATGCGCGTTATCTCACCCTGGTCGGCAGTTTGCGCCACTGCTGGCACTTCCCCTCCGGCGTCGTTGCTCGAACCGCCGTTTGAACCGCCACTCTGGTCAGTCTCTACATTGACCATTGGCTCTTCCTCCACTGAAGTTGGTGGAAGGTCGCCCTCATGATTCCTCCGTCGCGGAGCCATTCGAACACACAGATCCCATCGGGCGTGCCAATTTGTTTCGTTGGCGAAACTCGCGTGTTCAATGCGCACTGTATTCAAGTAAGCATAAACACAAAGTCAGCAAAATCGTCAAATATCCGCCGCCGAATTTCGGCGCCGTTGATTTGATCGATTACACAGAAATCAAAACGACCGTCAAATATCCACCGCCGCCGTCGACGATGTTGATTTGATCGATGCACCTTTGACCTCTAACTAGAACAACCGTTACTCGGTTCACCACCTCTCCAAACTACGTTCGAACGAGGGTGTTCAACGAGAAACGAGAAACCAAACCGAGAGTGTTCTAAGTTACGTTACCTCTACTCCTATGGAGGTTCCTCTTGAGAGCTCCGCGACTACGACTACAAGCTACAATCTACGACTCTGCAAAGGAGGTCTTTGACAGAGAAGTTCTACGAACTAGAGAGAAAAACTGATAATCTGCGACGGTGCAGTTTGTGATTTGATTTTTGTCGTCTCGAACTTCTCTCTCTTCCCAATCTTTATACTTCGCTCTTCTCCCCGCAGTCGTAGTAACTGCCTTCGCGCCTTTGTTTCCCACGTCTTCATTCTTGTCAACCGTGCAGGTAACTTCCTCCTTGTTGCGTAACTCTCACGAGTGCGAAACCGCTTGGACACGCGGAAACTTGGCCAAAACGACATAGAGCCAAAATCCACCATTGCTGAACTCTCGCCACTGCGACGTTGTTTCCTATTAAACAACATCGTTTCAGTACCGCGACGGTGTTGATATCTCCCACGATGTCGTTTTCGGCTAAAGCGACACCGTCTAAACTGATCCTTAAAATATTACTCAATTAAACCGTCCATCATTGTTGACACGCCGTCAAACTCTCACTTCGCGGCGTCGTTCTTAATTAAACGACATCGTTTTCTATTTCTGCGATGTTGTTGAACTTTGCGATGCCGCTTTAAATTTAACACTGTCGTTTTAACTAATGCGGCATTGTTTGGCCCACTCGCGGCATCGTTTTCAAATCCACGGTGTCGTTTCTTCCTCTTGCGGCATCATTTTTTATTTGAAACACTGTCGTTTGCTAGTATAGCGGTACCGTTAGGCTTCCTCGCGGTACCGTTTTTTTAATTTCGCGGCACCGTTTCTCCCCATCCAACAAGGAATAAAAATAATTATAATTAATTAGAGAAAATTCCTTCTCCAATACCCACACTAAACACGCGGCCCCTTTTGTTTTTCGGTAAGCGATGTCGTTTCCAGTACCGCGGTACCGCTGAGCTACCTTGCGGTACCGATTTTAGTTCTCCGCGACGCCGCTCGACTCCCAACGACACTGTTTTTTACCCGCGGTATCGAATTAAATGCCGAAACTAATTAATGCGGCATTTAATTCCGGCCGAATTAATTTTAGGTGTCAACAGCAACTCTATTTGTAACCAGCACTGCTTGGTTTCTGGTGAAGCTGCAGGGAGGGATAGTGGAAGGAGAACTCGATTTCGCCTTCAGTCGATGGATCAGAGTTGGAAGAGATGCGATAGTTAGTAAGGTTTCAAAATGTAACAAACATTACAAATTTCTGTTAACCAAGTGTAAAAGACTATGGTAATTGACTATATTGCCCCTTGTTTATTATCGACAATACCAGACTTCTCCCTCTCACGCCAACTGCGCGTCTGCATCGATAGCAACAAGTTCTAATTTTTGGGATCTCAACAGTCAACCCCCTCTTCTCCGTTGAAAAAGAAAATAAAGATCAACTACAATTTACAGCAAACCATGGAAAGCTTTCGGTATGTAAAATTTGCTGGGCATTTTGATAGATTATAAATTTATAAAAAAAATCTAGAAGTTCAGATCACAGATTTATAAAGAATCTATTGAAGGCGTGATTCGATCACACTCGTTAGAGTGTTATTTTCCCCATTACAAATTGTTGGTAGGGTCTAGCAAACCATCCCCATGAGGCCGTACAATTCAAAGTCTGGAAGCAGCGATCTTGCAGACTTCTGTGGTTATGAAATTGAGAAGGAAAACAGGAAGAAGAATTCTCTCGTATTAAAAAGAGTTATGGCAGTCATCTATTTATAATTGTGAAAACTGGAAGTTACCTTCCGAAGAGACACATCATTTCATAGAAAAAGGTTGTTAGCTTTCCCGAAAGGACACATCCTTTCACAGAAAAAGGGAAGTTACATTTCTGGAAGGAGACTTCTTTTCACAATATTCAAACGTTAATTAATTAATATAAAATATAATTAATTAATCAAACTTCCAAAAACTTAATTCTTATACTTTCCTTCTCCCATCAATATGGTATTAAAGCTCTATTGACTAACTCTAACAGAATGGAGGTCAAAAAAGTCCCCTAAGAGTTTCTCGTGTATGATGTCGCCAAAGTGGAGGATTGGTCGACAGATGAGCGGTGGGTGGGCGAAAGAGCAATTAACGAACGGAGAGAGAAGTTGGGCTCGGTCGGAGGGGGAGGCAAGGACGGAAGAAGTCATTGTTCATTGCTACTTCTGATCTATGTTTGATCGGTGGGAGAAGAGCTTTATGATGGCGTTAGAGGACCGCCGACGAAAGAGTCTACTAGAGCTTCGTCTCCTCAAAAGGAGAAGTACCAGTTGGAACATGTAGGGGATTAATTGTCGACAATGATGGGGAAGGGATAAAAAGAATAAAAAACTAAATCACTAACATAGGGGCAATTTGGTCATTTTTCATTCTTTTTAATAGTCCGTTGACAGAATTTTGACAGAATGGTATGTATGTTATGTTTTGATAATAGAAGAACAAGTTTGAGCAAAAAATTAGTTGAGGGACACATTTGTTAGTTTATAATACAAGGTATAAAATGCTATTAACCCTATTTTTAATTACAATGTCACTCATTTAACAATCAACTATGAAGGGTAACTATCATATGAGATAAAGTTAATAGAGTTGAACGGTCAGACCACGCTTGAACTAATCTTAGTGACCAAGATGAAATAAAATATTTTTAGTGGCATGAATCAATTTAGTAAACCAGTGACTAAATTTACAATTTACTCTTAAATATATTGTATTTAAATATGAAGATTTTTTATTTTGTTTGGAATATTTTATTTTATTTAAGGGAAAATACCACTAGAAAACCCGAACTATCAGAAAAATGTCACTTGTGTCCCGACCTATTCAATATTCCATTTATGTTCTAGACTATTTTTCCGTTAAGTTTACCAGCGTTGACAGTTCATTTTTAACAGAAACTCTAGTCAATGTTGATGTGACTGATGACATGGAATTTTAGAATCAATTTTAATTTAATAGCATTTTAAAATTAGAAAAAATGCACTACAATAATTTTGGGATTTTTTTACAAAATATTTTTGTCATTCTAATTTTGTCATAATAAAGTATCTAACTTGAAAAAACTACTCTAAAACCCTATTCTAGGTCGAGCAGAAGGAAGTTGAAGAAAGCTAGTTGCAAAAGGAACAACAGAGAACATATGCGTCATGGTCTTTCAAACATTTTGGATGGGTTGTAGAACTTTCTTTTTAAGATGAACTTGTTGTAGGGTTGTCCTCAAAGTGGAACAGATGGAGGCAATGTGAAGACGAGAATGTCATGTTACTCTGCAACATTATTATTAAGGAATATGATTAATATTATTGAATATTTTGTGGTGCCTTCAATATTCATGACAATCTTGTCATTTATCATAATTTTCAGATATGGGGAAAGAAATAGCATTGCCGGATTATGACAAAATGACTTTGCCATAAATATACAGACTATTCCTAAATATAAACATGACATTAACGGTTTATCAAGACAAACCTATTACGACTAAAAAAAATCGGCACAAAAACCACAAATTAGATATTACTAGTTTTTTTGTCTGCGCTGTCCGCGGTAAGCAAATAATAATTTAATTGGAATTAGATCATTTATAAAATTATTCAGATAAGATACCTACATAAGTTTAACATAGTGTCTTAATCATTACGATTAACATATGTCATCGGTTGTTTAAGTGATATATAATAAATAATTATCCCTATGTAAGGATTATGTAGTGAATGGAAAACTTAAATTTTTTTCTTAATTGATACACACAAAATGATTATATGGTCATAATATTTACGTAATGTTTTAATTATTAAGAAAGACTCATTAATATCTTTTCTTACATAACAGCTATCCCGCAATAATTTTTCGTTTGTGTAATGTTCATAAATTTATGAATGAATTTGTACTTTATATAACTGTCATAGAACGTTTTTTTATGTAACTGCTAAAAATGTTGTTAAATAAATATTTTATAATGTGTGGTCTTATAATAAAATCAAATTTAGAAAGCAACATATGATTAAAGTGTTATGCTAAAGTCAACTAACCTCTCAGAAACTTTTCATAATGCAAATTAATGACATATTGAATATTTTATTTCACAATATTGAAATTTGGTTAATAATAAAGGAATAATTTAATAAGATTTCTATTATTTATGAGAAAATGACATACCGTATAACTGGTTGTGTCATACCGTAGAACTAGTTTTTTACCCGGCCTGTTGGTCGGAGAGTTTCATTTTATCATTTATATATCAATTAATTTATCTTGAGTCCTCTAGATTTTTTATACGCTCACTTCATAAGTGAGTATGCAATATGAATCTATTAAATATTTCTCAATACTTAGTACACTCATCTATAATGCTTCAATTCTCTAATCATAAATCATTATATGAAGGTTTATCACGTCTTATTTAAGATAGTATATCAAGATTTTTCAACCAAGACCCTCAAATTTATTATCTTATACAACATATAACAATAAGTGACTCTCGAGTTAGGACAAAACTCTCAACCTGACAGTTCATATTATTGTATAAAGATACTTGATTATTGAATAAATTTTATTTCTCACAAATGAAACTTGACACATGATCAAATTCTCTAATCTTGACTCATTTTCAAGTGAATGTTCATGAAGTCTCGGTTGAGGATCTTACAAAATCTGTCTAGCAAGATTCTCAAATATATTATCTTGTACAATATGTATCAATTACAAATTTTTGAAGTTGGACTAACCCTCGGTCCATGGTTGTTGTCTACATGTTAGTTTGGAATCTCAATCCAAGAGTTTGTTTTGGAACAAAAATTTTCATACAAACAAAATTTTCTTTATCTTTGTCGTTTGTTCTGGGACAAAATTCTCATTACTTATCTTTAAAATTGATAAACAGTTTCTACAACGCATACATATTTTAGGTGCATCTAAAAACTTGTCTTATTTGAATAATTAAATTATAGTTTTTTCAAATATTGATTTTTATCAAAATTTTAAAATTCATACAAAAATTATATTTCGCATACATATGAATTCTTGGATGTATTATAGACACATCTATTGTTAATATGTAAGCATGTATAAGGAGTTTACTTTACCTTTTAACCCTAATAATACCTTTGAAATCATCTCATTTATGGAATATGAAAACAAAATTTAATATAAATCGATACAAATTGCTTACTATTAGAAACTAAAATATTTCTATTTTTGACACTTTGATATTGAAAATATTTTTTATCTTGCCAATATTTGGTATGGAGTCACAGGCTCACAGCCATAGAATCAATGACTTCTTACAATTACCTTGTTGAACTCATTCTTATTAAAAATTCTTCATTTTCAACCTAATAGCTCGATTTAGACTCTTTTAACTACTTCATAAAAAAAGACTCTTATAACTACGAAGGCTTTTGGTGTAGATTTCTCAACCAACAGACAAATGTTTAGTTATTGCCTTAATCCTCGAATTTATAATTTTTTACCCAGGTTTTCAACTATTAAACGAAAAATGTCAGCCCTTGTTTGATCAATGGCTAGGTAAGTGGTTGATTAAACATGATGTTTACCGTACATCGTTAACAAAAATATCTCTAACCTTCACACGTGTCATATAATACTTGTACATTATCAAGTTTCTATCCAGACTTTTTTATATATAATAATTTTTTATTTGATAGACATATACAGTAGGAAGAAAATAGTGTTTGACAACAAAAAATATAAAATAATATAGTGAGTCAGACTCTCTCTTGGCCCAAATCTATAAGGGTAAATACTTCTCCAATGGTCAATTCCTAACAGCTACTGCTCGCTCTCGCCCTTCGTGGGCTTGGTAGAGTATCCTCATGGGGCCCTGGCCTCTATTCATCATTCAAGTTGGGTGCCAGCATTTCACCCAAATCCCCCTATGTGTCTTTCGCATATAGATATGGAGGAGTGGAGGGTGATGACCTGAAGGTAGTGGAGCTTATTGATCATGTTAGGGGAGGATGGTGCATCCAATCGCTTCAGGAGAGGTCTCATTTGGAAGTGGTTCGCACGATATTGGCGATTCCCTTGCCTAGTATGGGTATGGAGGATAGGCTGATATGGCATGATACGAGTGATGACATGTTTTCTGTTAAGTCAGCATATCACTTGGCGGTGTTGGTTGATAGGCAGGATGGTATGTTGTGCCCCATGGTCAGTTGGATGGATAGGACGAGCTCGATGAGATTGTGGCCCCTCAAGATTCCCCCTAAGCTAGAGCTATTCCTATGACAAATCTTTCATCGTATCTTACCTGCGACTGAGGCACTCATTGAGAAAAGGGTCCAGGTGTTGCCAAGGTGTCCGATGTGTTGGGTGGAGTCTGAAACGATAGAGCACCTCTTCTGGGAGTGTCCAGTCGTTGCAGCTCTCTGGGCATATTCGGGTTTGGAACACCTCGGTAATGATTTGTCGAGACAGACTTTTCCTTTCTTCCTCAAGAAGTGTTTGCTTAGGATGGCTCATTCGGCGCAGATCATGGCTCTGTTAGCCCTCGTGTGGCGTATTTAGAAATCTCGTAACTGGGCAGCCTTTGAGGGCAAGCAGTTCACGGTTCCCCATTTAATGCGTCAGTATCAACAACAGCTTCATGAATGGGTATCCTTGCCAGAGGATCCACTAGTTCCGGGTTGGGTATCATAGAGTCACAATCGGAGGGAGGGGGCCTTGCCTAATATTGTCTGTATGTGGGATGAAGCGGTAAGTGATGGCTCACATTCAGCGGGAGGATTGGTGGTAAAGGATGGTGGTGGTAATTTGCTATTGGTCAAATGAGCGTCTTTTCCAAGCATCGTGGACCCTCTAGTGGTTGAGACTCTTGTGTTCCGTGAGGCAGTCCAGTGGTGTCAGGCTCTTCCTCTCCCCCAAGTTATGTTTGAGGGAGATGCAAAGGTGCTCATTGATAAGATTAATGCCAACGATGCACGAAATGGTCGTGTTGGGGCTATTATTCAAGAGATTTTGAGTTTGCTAGCTCTGAATAGTGGTTTCCAGGTTAGGTTCATAGGTCCGAATAGCAATAGGGTAAGCCCATTTTGTGGCTATAAAGGCCCTGTCTTTGTCTCCGACCTCGTGTCAATTGTACAATTTTCGTGCCTGGGTTGGTTTGTCAGACAATTGTTTCTCAGTCCCTATCGTTATATATGTTTAATTGAAAAAAAATATTATTATTTTGGTGAGTGTTTGTTTAATTTAGTAGAAATGAGTAAAAAATTTACTTGATCAAGTTGAATCAGATATTTACAATTTAAAAAAACGCGATATATGTCACTGTGCTGCTACGTACATAGATATAATGCAAAAACAAAAACAAAATATTATTGAATAAAAGGAAAAAAAATTCAAAGAAGAGAGAGATTGCTCCATTTATGATCATTAACTAAATTTTTTGTTTGTAAAGATATTGTCCAACTTGACAACTTGTTGATTCTCCAAGTGTTTATTTGGCAAAAAGTTAGTTTTGAACAACCATAATGTATAGTATGATGATAAGATAAGATTGGTTGTTACCGTGGAAAAAGAAAATATAATATTTTTTAAAGTACAGTGAAAAGTTCGTGTGCTTTTAATTATATAGTCTAATAATAAAGTCAAATTTTAGAACATATGATTAAACATGATATGTCCAAGTTAACTAACCTTGCGGAACCATTTACATAATGCGAATTGATGACACGTTCAATATTTTAACTAACAATAATGGAATAACGTTGTTTATCTAATTGATATAGAATGTTGTTACACAAATCTTTCATAATGTATGGTCTAATAATAAAATTAAATTTAGAAAGTAATATATGATTAAACTGTTATGCCAAAGTCAACTAACCTTGCATAACCTTTTCATAATGAGAAATGGCGACATGTTAAATATTTTAATTAACAATAAACTGTACTATAGATTTGATTGCTATAGTGGAAAGAGACAATAACCTTTTTGTTCTTAATAAATATAGAAATTGATTGTGTTTTTAATTATATGTTATAATAATAAAATGAAGTGTTAGAAAGTAACATATGATTAAACTGTTATGCTAAAGTTAACTAACCTTACGAAACCTTTGCATATTGTGAATTGATGACGTGATAAATATTTTAATTACAATTAATGAAATTTTAGTCAATAATAAAATTTAATTTTAGAAAGTAACATATGATTAAACTATTATGTCAAAGTTAACTAACCTTGCGTAACCTTTGCAAAATGCATATTGATGACACGTTAAGTATTTTAATTAATATTAATGGAATAGCATTGTTACATATTATTTTGGTCTAATAATAAAATCAAATTTAGAAATTAACATATGATTAATCGGTTACACCACGAAAAGATAAAATAGCCTATTTTTTTCTTAATGAACCGTAAAAAGTGCTTCTGTATTTAATTATATGGTCGAATAATAAAATTAATTTATATCGAGTATCATACTTTATTAAAGTGTTTTGTAAAAACTAAATTACTTTACAAAACATTTGTCTAATACAAATTGATGAGATCATCAAGAGTTTACGGAAGAAAGTTATTTCTAATCATTTAAAAAATTTGTTATGCAATGTTTTTTATAAGGATTGTAAAACCGTACTCGAGGTTAGCGGTATGATATTAGTGTTGAAACATGGTTTAATCGTTTCATACCGCTAAAAACTATTAACTAGTTTAGACTCTTATAGGACTTTTTCGGTCGAACTGTTGATACGTTCGATTTTTTAATCCTTGCTTTTTCGTTATGGTTATCTATAAAAATTTCGAATCATTATTATTATCATGAACACAAATGGTGAAATGGGGAAGACAGTTGGTTTGTCAGTGGCCAGAATGAAAAGAGTGGGTCCAGATAGTATAACAACAGCCTTGTTGTTGTTATAGTAACAACAGAATACATTAAGGGCAAAAAAGTAAACTAACATACAAAATTAAAAATATCAATAAAACCTTCTTCGTCTCTCTCCTCGCATCCAATCCCACTCTCTGCCTCCTCCCACCCAGAACACCTCTGACTCTGTCCATCCTGCATCTTCCGTCGGAGCTATATCCTTCCCAACAAACGCAACGGCGACGGTGGCGCCAAATCGACTTCCTCGCATTTCACTTGCTGCTCGACGTCTAGCAGCTGAGAGAACTCCAACCTCCTCGATGTTGAGGTACTCTCCCCTACCAGATCTGGTCTCTCCTCCGCCACCTAGCTTTTCTATTTCTAATTGTTCTTCATCAATGGCAGATCAAGACGGTGACGGAGAAGGCGGTGGTCGTTGGAGCTCGAATCCTGGCGTTGAGCATGGCCGATTGAGCACTGTCGCGACACACTCTGCCGAGAGCAGTGTTTCTCGATGGAAAATCAGCGATCAGGTGTGCGCTCTCAGCGGCGGAGGCTACGCGGAGAAAGTGGCGGTTTCGGCGGCGCACGTTTCCCCATATCGGAGGGCATCTTTGACCGACGCCGCCGCTTTCCCTGAGGTCACGTGTACTATCTGGTCAACGATTTTCATGACCACCCGGCTCTCCCCCGGCGAATCGTTTCTGGTAAATGTTCAATCACTCGTTCTTTCTCTGCCTTTCGCCGAACGGGGAGGAGGAATCGGGGAAAAGTTTCGATGAATTGTTCGAATTGTTTGCAGGTTCATGGCAGCTCGAGCGGGATTGGGACGTTTGCGATTCAGATAGCGAAACATCTAGGGATTCGAGTTTTCATCACTGCAGGTATATTTGCCAATTCCAATTCCAATTTTCAATTCAATTTGCTACTGAAAACCCTAGATCGTGTTTGGAATTCATCCTCATTTTTGTAGAATTTACTCTGAATTTCGAATTGCTTATGTTTTGTAGCAAGTCGTATGAGATTTGACAGCCAAATGGAATTAAAATTATCATCTTGGGTCCAAACATCACAACTAGCAGAAAGAGGTTTAGAAGGGGGGGGGGGGGGGGGGGGGGGACTTGAGTTACCTTTTGCTAACTTGCCATTTCCTGAAATTCGTAGGGAGCGAGGAGAAGTTAGCTGCGTGAAGAGATCTCGTAGCTTATGTTTGCATCAACTACAAGATCGGAATCAACGAAGGTCTCGATGGAGAGAGGGTTAGATGTATGTGACGAAGAAGAGCTCAAGGACTAGGAGGGCGGCGAGGTTTGATGTGTAGGCGGGAGGTGTGGTGGAATTGTAATTGTCTAAGCAGCCGACGGTGTTGAAAGTGGGCTGATGTTGAGATGTGGTCGAGAAAGCGAAGAGGTGGATTTTGTGGAAAAGATGATGGTGTATTATTATGTTTATCGTATTGGTATGCAGATGACAAATCTTTTATACGCACACCAGAAACCTCCTAATGCAGACCACAAACGTGATAAAAACTCACAAAAAAGCAAATTAGAAACCTTATAATGCATACCACAAATCCCCTAAAACAAACCACAAACCTCACAAAGCAAATCACAACATTGCGAAAGCACACCAGAAACCTCCTAATGCAAACCGCAAACACGGTAAAGAAAACCACACAAAAGCAAACTAGAAACGTCCTAATGCAGACCACAAATTTCCTAAAACAAACCAGAAACCCCGCAAAGCAAAACACAAATTTTGAAAGCACACCAGAAACTTCTTAACGCAAACCAGAAACACGATAAAGCAAACCATAAAATAAACCAGAAACGTCCTAATGCAGACCAAAAATCTATTAATACAAACTAGAAACCTCACAAAGCAAACCACAAAATTTTAAAAAACACACGAGAAACCTCTTAACGCAAACCACAAACACGATAAAGCAAACCACAAAAACAAACCAGAAACGTCCTAATGCAGACCAAAAATCTATTAAGACAAACCAGAAACCCCGCAAAGCAAACCAAATTTTTTTAAAAAGCACGCTAGAAACTTCTTAATGCAAACCAGAAACACGATAAAGCAAACCAAAAGACGCATACAAAAAAATATGAGAAACCAAACCATAAATCTCACAATGCTAACCATAACATCCGGTGATCGTTGACCAGTCAACAAAAACCGTTGACCGAACTCCGATGACCGTCAGTGACCGGATTCCGGCGCCGATAGGCATATTCCGGCCCCGATGACTAGATTCCGACGCCGGTAAGCATATTCCAACCACGGTGAGCATATTCCGGCGACAAAAAGCATATTCCGGTGACCGGCGACAAGTTTCCGGCGACCGGTGACAGAATCCCGGCGACCAAAATTTTGGGCCGAAAATAAAAAATATTTTTTTTATTATTTAAACATATTTTCATAATGACAATTATACCCCTGCTTTGATTTTACACTAGGTCAACTCAACTAATAAAAAGTCATCACAACTCTAACTTTCTATTGGTTGGAGACTAGTGTTGTTACAATAACAACACAAGGGGTGTTGTTATAGTATCTAGTCCCAACCATGACCTGGCTAACACAACAAAAAATAACGGCAAAGAGTTAGGAAATAACTTTTTTTTGTGCGAGTTGGAAAATAACTTAGATTTGCCAGCAGAAAATCCACTCCCTATAATGAACAGTGCAACCCGATTATGGTAAATCCTATTAATTCGTAAGCAATACTGCTTTAAACTTGTGTCATTAATGACAAATTATTTGTCACAACTATACAATTTGTCACAACAACATGTCAAAATTTGCATCTATCGTGACAAAATTTTGCAGTATTATCACAAAAAATCTCTTTATTTCGACAAAATGTTTTGTCAAAATACGGATCCTATAGTGACAAAATTTGGTCGTTGTACTTGTACCATTGAAACATATTATGACAATACATTAGAAATTTGTCATAAATTTTTGTTTCAACGAGTTAGGTTTGACTAACATTATGACAAATATTTTTGTCATAATAAAGTTATTATGAAGATATTTGGTCCTATTATGACTAGGCTTGGCAACGGGGCGGATCGGGGACGGGTAGCTAGTTCCCGTTACCCATCCGTCAAGGCCAACGGATTTCCCCGTCCCCGTCCCTTTGTCGGGGCGCGTTTGGTTTCCGTCACCGTCCCCAGACGGGTTCGGGTAAACCACGGATCACCACGGATTCTGAGAAAAATAAAAAGAAAAGGAAAAAACTAACAAAAAATCTCTGAAATTCAAACTTCAAAGTACCTTGATGTTCAAGGCACATAAATTCAAAACACAAAAAGAAGATCTGGGGCTGTAACCCTCCCACCACCCAACACCCAGATCTTCATTGTTCAAACAATGAAACAAAAGTGATAGGTTGCAGCAACCAAACAAGCTGCTGCAACCAATACCCACCACCCAAAACCCATATAACATATTCTTCACTACACTAGTGTTCAAGTTCAAAAGGAAGAGATACAAAAACAAAGGCAGACAGCCCCAATAACATCATCCATAAATCGAACTAAAACCTATACTAATAGCACACACGAGTTCCTTTGATCTTTTCTTCCAAAAAGCAAGCAACACTATGCTACTGGAAACCAACTCAACAGCAGCATTCATCCTTGAAAAATGAAAAGCAATCACTGCAAGAAACAGAGTAGCAAAGTCACTTTTAAATTGAACAAGTTAAAAAGCCTCAAGTCTGGCTCAATACCTTGAACCTTTCATTGCTTTCAACAAATCAGTCGTCTAGGGATATTAGATGCTTCTTCATCACAAGTCCCCCTTGAACTGCAAGAATAAAAAAATACAGTTAGAGATTGAAACTATCAAACTAAGTACCAATCTAAATTGAACTAATTACACAGAAGCCAAAATCGAGAACCAACTATCTTACCAGCTTCGTCTTGATCTTCAGTACTGGAATCTGAAATTGCTAGAGCAGAGAACACCCCTTCCATTGCCTCTACAGCAGCCTTCGATGATTCTGCAGATTGAAGAAAACAATGAAAAAGACAATTAATATTCAATCCAGTTAACATTTTAATGAAAAAGACAAGTAATTGCATATTACCTTGTTGCATTTCCTCCATAATCCAACTTCTGGTACACATCATTGCCTCTATTGTATCATAGTGCAATCTACTCCGATGAGGGTCTATTAACCTCCCACCAGAGCTAAAAGCAGATTCAGAAGCCACTGATGTAATTGGTATGGCCAAGAAATCCCTTGCAATTGCTTGCAAAGTGGGGTACTTAAGGCCATTCAGTTTCCACCACATCAGTATATCAAAGTCAGGAGACCTTTTAGGAATCAGTTCCTCAAGAAGATAGTGATCCAGTTCAGTATGGACCAGAGTTGCTTTGCTTTTTTTCCTCCGACTCACAAACAGTTCAAAATCAAGATCATCATTTGCAGGAGTAGAAGAACTATCATAAGTAGTTGAAGAACCAGAATTGTTCTTCTCAGACTTGGTTTGGTAATTAAGCACCAAACCACAAATACATTGCTTAATATTATCAGCCACCAAGTCAGTATTAGTACTGCCAAACTTAACAGCATAATACTCAATCACATGCAACTTGTATCTAGGATCAAGAACCACTGACACAGTGAGAACCAAGTGTATATCATCACAATACTTAGAAAATTTCTCCCACATACTCTCAGCCATAGCCGAGATAAGAGAATTGGTATCAGCACACCATTCCAACAGTTTCAGTCTCAGATCACAAACCTTGGGGAAAAACAAATTAGCAGTGGGGTACTTGCTGCCAGAAAACAGCTTTGTGATCTCACTGAAAATTTCCAGCTTATCAATGACCATAGCAGCAAAGTCCCAGTGCATACTAGTAGGGACAGTGGTGTATTGACTATCCCACTGCCTCAAACGAGGGAAAACATCTCTATACACAATGGTAGTAGATAGCATATCATAGGTGGAGTTCCACCTAGTTGGACAATCAAGCACAAGTTGCTTCTCACAAGGCACTTTAAGCTGCTTAGCAGTTTCAAAGAAGGTTTGTACCCTCTTAGAAGTGGACTTCCAGTACACAACACTATCTCTAACCAATTCAATGCCATCCTTGATGACTTCCAACCCATCTTTCACAATGAGATTCAAAACATGAGCAGAACATCTCATTTGAACCAGCACACCATCCAACAACAGATCATCAATAGCAAGTTTAGTTTTCATATGAGTAATCATGGCATCATTGGTGGTACAGTTATCCAAGGTAAACGAGGACAACTTTCTATCAAGATTCCAACCAAGCAAACACTTGAACAACCTATCTCCCAACCTCTTACTAGTATGAGGGGCAGGGACATAGATAAAACTCAACATCATGTTTTTAAGTTTCCAAGAATTGTCAATAAAATGACCAGTAACCGCCATATACCCCATCTTTTGGTTAGTTGCAGTCCACATATCAGTTGTGACTGCAACTCTACCAATATTACCATCTAAAACCTTCTGAAGCTTTGCCATCTCAGCCCCATATAAAGCAAATGTGTCCCTCTTCACTGTATTTCTACAAGGGACAGTGAACTGGGGTTGCAAAGAACAACAGAAATGTTTAAACCCCACGTGTTCAACAATGTTCAGGGGATACTCATGCACCATAATCATAGAGCACAATTCCTTCCTAGACACATCAGAATTGAATTGAGTAGCAGATAGGAGGGGTTTTCCAGTTGGTTTATAATCAGGACCAAGAACTCTCTGCCTACCATCATGTATCTTTCTTTGGGTGCAAGTTTTGTAATGGTTCCTCAAGTGGGAGGTTCCATTACTAGTATCACCACCTAAACGTTTTCGACAGTATTTACACTTGGCTTTAATCTCCCCATTAAACTTCACCCTCACAAAATGTGGCCAGACATCAGAAGTCAATTTACGATCTTCATCCAGAATTATTTCAACATTTTCATTTCCATTAGTCAATGCATCATTCCCAGAACCATTAGCAGTAGCAGTAGCATTACCATTGCCATTACCATTACCATTACCATTACTAGGGATGACAATTTACCCACCCATGGGTAATTTTGGCCAAATCCAAGTAGACCCATTTATTATGGGTAGAGTTTGGGTGATGTGTGTATGGGTTTGGGGTTTGTATATGGGTTTGGGTTAGATATGTATATTATCTAAATGGGTATGGGTTGGATATGGATATCCATTTACTTGAGGGTGTTTTAACTACACATGCAAAAATTGGACTTATTTGTAAAACTTGAAAATTTTAGGTACCAAAATGTAAGACCAAAAAAATTTAGGTACCAAAACGTAATTTTCCATCGATATTTTGAGGACTTATATGCAAAAAAAAATTAAATTTAGGTACTAAATATGCATATCTATTAAGTTTAGGTACCAAACTGTAATTTGTATTTGGACATGGGGTACAAACCCAAATCCATTTGTTATAAACCCAACCCAACCCAAAGTAAATGGGTATGGGTACAAACCCATCAAACTTTACCCATATCCATATATTTGGATTTCATACCCAACCCAATTGGGTTGGATAGTAAAATACCCATGGGTATGGGCAAAATTGCCATCCCTAACCATTACCATTACCGTTTTGATTAGAAAGCACAGTAGGATCATTAGCATTCAAAGCACAATTTTCAGTAGCACCATCCATCTACACATAAACAATTAAATAATTGCATTCAATCAATCAATCATAACTACCCAAACAAATCACACAACACACAATACAAATTACAATCGAGAGTTGAATTGGACCAAGGTTATGCCTAACCTGTAATCTGGAGAGGGAGACTCTGTTCACCAGACTGCATATGGTGAGCACTGAGCTGATGCCTAATGCGAAGCTAAAGAACTCCCAAACAAAGCCAAAACAAACAAAATAAAATTAGCATGCATCGACTGATAAAGACAGCTCATGAATCTGGAAAAATAAAGGTATAAGTTTGTGCTTACCTCGACTGTGCTCTGAGCAGAGTGCAGGTAATGGGTTTAAGGAAGAAGTTAGGCTGACCAGTGACCTGAAATTAATCGAGGGGTTAATTTATATACGAGAAGAAGGAAGAAGGCAAGAAAGTGCAGCAGAATACGAAAGGAAAAGGGAGAAAGAACTTATCTCGCTCGATGTGCGATATCACGCCGATTTCCCCCAATAGCTGCAAATCGAAGATTGCAGCGGGCAATTTAGGGCTCTGCATGCTGTTTCCCGACGAAATCGCCGACAAAACTAGCATCCAATTGGCCAAATTGAGAGATAATGATTGCCTACTGGCAATCATAATTGTATAAACAACATGGATTGGGAGGAAATCGTGGGGAACAACGAGATTTTTGAGCGGATTAGATGTTTGGGAGATTCGATGGAGAGAAAGAAGCTAGGGTTTCGGGAGGTTCTCGAAGAGGAAGATGAGAGGAATGGGAGCAGTCATTTGGGACGGAGAGTGGAAAATGAAGATTAGGGTTGGCAGTCTGCTTTGTTTGGTTTATATACGATGTCTAAAACGACGTCGTTTTATGATTTGGGGCGGGGGCGGGGCGGATACCACTAATACCGTCGCCACCCATCGCCCGCAACTCACGGGTTTCGGGTAAACCCGAATCCGCCAAAAGCCCACAACGAACGGTTTTTTAGGTCAAAATTCGGGCGGGTTTTGGGTGGATACCCGATGGGTCGGTCAGGGTTGCCAACCCTAATTATGACAAAATGTTGATGTTACAATAGACGAAAATTGTTGTAGTGAGGAAATGCAGCCGCTTCCGAGCTCATCCGCTTCCCACCTTTTCTCTCCCTCCCTGATCGCCTCCGCCCCTCGTCGCTTTCCTCCTTTGCCCCGCCATCGCGTCGATCCCTCCTCCGCTCATCTCCAACGTGGCTGTGGACGACGACGACTCCCAATCTCTCAATTGAAGCTCCCAATATTTGACCACGCTCACCAACTCCTTTTGGCGACCCAACTCTGCCCCATCTCTCCCTTCAGTCATCGCAATTGACTTGCAAATTAGGATTTGATCCAAGTGGAACAATCAAATCATCCCCGCAATATAGAGCTCCGACATACCGAACATCAGAGCTCCAGTTTATAGAGCTGCCAACATCAAATTCATCCGCTATACAACATCAAATCGACATAAAAGAGCTCCTCACTTTCCTTTCTTTGGCTTCTCTCTCTCGAATAGTCAGACATGGCGGGTGTGGGAGCGGAAGCAATGGAGCAGGTATGAAGAGAGTTATATACCGGGTTGATTACCATCCCTAAAATAAACATGTTCACAAAAATTTTGCCATTTAAAAGGACGAGATTTAGCCATTCAGAAAAATTCTGGGGCATAAATGAAAATCGCGTTTCCTGGAGAAGAGGGCCGGGTCTCCGCGCTCTATTTTCAGTTTTCACTTAATGAGCCCTGATTTCGAATCCCCTCAGCGACCAAACATTCCTTTCTTTCCTCCTTTTGTCAGCCACACCAAACGCCGTCGATTTCGCTTCTGTAACCCTAACCCCATCGAACGACTTCTTCTCACCCCCCCCCCCCCCCCCCCCTCGAGTAAAACCCTCTTCCTCCTCTGGGCGGCGGTCGAGAAGTCGGCGGCAAGTCCTCCTCCGTGCGCGACCGAACAAGAAGCTCCACCACACGAGCTTCTCCTCCAGCCGGCGACCGAGAAGACATCGACCTGACGCGCGACCTTGAGTTCTCCTCATTGCGTTTCTTCTTCAATCTTGCTTGCAACTGGGAAAGATAGTAAGATTGTACCCTTCTCAAGCAATTCCTTGCTTATGAAAAGTAATAAACTGGCTATGTACAAACTCTGTGAGTTCAGAAGCAGCGAATGCTGCAATTTGACTTTTATATCAGACTTGGCTATGCATTAAAACAAGAAAGTTTGAATCTTGACATCAGTGGCCACCATGCTGTTCGATGAAGTAATTGGGATGCTCACACTATATCCTTGCGCTTTCTTATGATGAACTGGTTAAAATTTGAAATAAGACTGGTACAACATCCTAGGTCGTGATGAAGATTAGGGTAGAGTTTGTTCCTGTTCATTCATTGGAAATGTCAGAATCGTATTAAAAATGTGCTCCATGATGCTATGGGCTTAGCCGCTTATGCTTACATGATGGTGGAACTTATATTTGTGCTTCCATATTGTTTAGTCTGCCTGGTCGATGATACGTGCAGGCTGCAGCTGTCAGATCCTGAGGCCATAGTGTATACGTAACTAGGAGCAGTATAGTATGTAACGCCAATGTGTTATTGACTGAACTTTCATTGTTTTTCCAGGTTGCTGAGTTTGCTAATTGCTTGGTCGAGGCTACAACGGAGTTGCAGTACAAGTATATAAAAATCTCCTCCAGGACCTATATATGTTGTCTATCTCTGAATATATCATCTAGAACCATAAAGTTATGTAGTGTTAATGATTTCCAATTTTCCTGCATATTTTGTTAAAATCGGTATATAACTGACATAAAAATTGATTGTACCACAGGTCAAACCATATCACTGTCAAACCGGTGATTGTGGACTTGTGTGGTCTCTGGCGGCTGGAGCCTGGAAGAGAAAGCCAGAACGCGCCGCCGCCCTTCTTTGCACTGTGCATCTCTTTTTCTTTCCCCTGTCTGCTTGCTCCGGATTTCCCATTGTTTCCCTACCGTCTTCCTCCCCGCTCCATTTTTCGCTGCTGTTGAGAAGCCGCCAATGGAGATCAAAGAATTTTCTTTTCCTGCGGATTCTGTCCCCTTGGCAGTGATTGCGGCCGCTAGGGTTTCCGGTTTCAGTCTCCCGTTGGAGTCTCGTAAACCGTCTTCTACTCCAACTTTCGTCTTCTCTAATGGGTACTGCTCCCTTTCTGTCTTCTGTTTGTTTTTCCCTATGGCATCACGAGCTCACTTTTACACTTTTCATCGGGCTCCTTCGCTCGTTTTAGGCTGGAATTACATGGGACTAGTGTACTCCTTCGGTATATCGGCCGAGCAGCCAGCAGCATGCCGAATTTCTACGGCCAGAATCCTTATGAATCCAGCCAGGTGATTTTCCTTCTCCCGGAAGAACGAATTTTTCTATGATTGCCCCATTGTTTCTGGTTTTGCTGAATCGCTCAGCTGTTTGCTTCCCACCAGGTTGATGAGTGGCTGGAATACGTGCCTGTACTTTCTTCAGGATCTGAGTTCGAGAGTGCATGCAAGTTTGTGGACTCCTATATCTCTAAGAGAACCGTGTTGGTAGGACATTTTTTTACTATCGCTGACATAGTAGTCTGGTCAGGCCTTGCAGGTAACTTCCGATACGTTCTACTCTAGTTCTGTGCTCATGATCTCGATTGCGCATTGGTGCAGGTCTTTAAAGTAGAAAATAAGAACCATTTCTAGTGATCGATTATGATCTCCCTGTAAAAGAAGTGATTTTTTTTTGCTCGAAATGGTGGTCTTTAAGTTTATAATATCATATGACCAGATGAGTTGGGAAAACAAGCCTAGTTAATTGATGCGAGAACTAAATGTCAGGTTTGGTTTAGATGAGTGGATGGTGTGCATTGGGAGGTGGATTTCCTGTTTACGTCCAGATTAGCATCATTGTGCTGTTCAGGTGTTTCTATGTGGTACCTTGTGGTAGTATTGTTGACAATCACAACATGTATTACCGCAGCTACTGGGCCAAGGTGGGAAAGTTTAAGGAAGTCGAAGAAGTATCAAAATCTAGTTCGTTGGTTCAACTCAATCTCTGCAGAGTATGGAGTTCTGGATGAGGTTACATCAACATATGTAGGGAAAAAAGGCTCAGGAAAGCCTGTGGCTGTAAAACCAAAGGACCAACAGGCTGCTGTTAATGGGGGAGACATCATCGAGAAGGGGAAAGGAAGCAGCAGCAGGCCTTCAGCTGAAGTAGACCTTCCGGAGGCTGAAATTGGAAAGGTGAAATTGCGGTTTGCTCCAGAACCCAGTGGCTTTCTTCACATTGGGCACTCTAAAGCTGCTCTCCTGAACCAGTATTTCGCCCAGAGGTACAGAGGCAAGCTAATTATCAGGTTTGATGATACTAATCCTTCCAAAGAAAGCAGTGAATTTGTGGACAATCTCTTGAAAGATATAGAGACTCTTGGTATCAAATATGAGGATGTCACACATACTTCAGACCACTTTCCCAAGTTGATGGAGATGGCTGAGAAGTTGATCAGAGAAGGGAAAGCTTATGTTGATGACACACCAAGAGAACAAATGCAAAAGGAAAGGGGGGAAGGCATCGAATCGAAATGCCGGAGCCACAGTGTGGAAGAGAATATGAAACTGTGGAAGGAAATGATTGACGCATCCGAACGTGGGAAACAGTGCTGCCTCCGTGGGAAATTGGACATGCAAGATCCGAACAAATCTCTGCGTGATCCAGTTTACTATCGTTGCAATCCTGTTCCTCACCATAGAGTTGGGGACATATATAAGTTGTATCCAACATATGATTTTGCGTGCCCATTTGTTGACGCCGAAGAAGGTATAACTCATGCGCTCCGATCAAGCGAGTACCATGATCGAAATGCTCAGTACCACAGGATTCAACAGGATATGGGGCTCAGGAAGGTTCACATTTTTGAGTTTAGCCGGTTGAACATGGTATATACATTGTTGAGCAAACGTAATCTTCGTTGGTTTGTGGAGAATGGAAAAGTTGATGGCTGGGATGATCCAAGGTTCCCAACTGTTCAAGGTATTGTTCGCAGGGGACTCAAAATTGAGGCATTAGTGCAATTTATTCTCGAACAGGTAAACTAACTAACTAACTTGCAACTGTGCATAGTTTGTTACTGCTCTTTTCTTTTCTTATTTTGTCTGCTCTCAACTATGTAGCTTGATTTTTCATCCATCAAAAAAAAAAAACTATGTAGCTTCATTTTCTAGTCTGTGAGATATATATTTTGATCTGTTTGGTCGCGTTGATTTCTAGGGGGCTTCCAAAAACCTTAATCTCATGGAGTGGGACAAACTTTGGACGATCAACAAGAAGATAGTTGATCCAGTGTGTCCAAGGCACACTGCTGTTATTGAAGAAAAGTGTGTGTTGCTGACACTGCGTGATGGTCCTGATGCAGCATTTGTTCGCATCATACCTAGACACAAGAAATATGAGGGTGCTGGAGAAAAGGCCACAACATACACAAAGAGCATATTGATTGACCAAGCTGATGCTCAGTCTATCTCAGTAAATGAAGAAGTTACCTTGATGGACTGGGGGAATGCGATTGTGCAGGAAATTGTGAAGAATGAAGATGGAACGGTCAAAGAGTTGTTTGGTGTTCTACATTTGGAAGGCTCTGTAAAGACCACGAAGTTGAAGCTAACCTGGCTGCCTAAGATAAATGAATTGGTTAAGGTGTCGATGGTCGAGTATGACCATCTGATCACTAAGAAGAAGGTAATTCCTTACTAACCTTATCCATAGAAGATTCATAATCAGGTATCTGGCTTCTGTACTTCGTGACAGTAAGTAAGAGCTGTTGCTTTGAAACTGTTGTTATATGTGCAGCTGGAAGAAGATGAGAGTTTCATGGATGTTCTCAACCCGTGTACAAAGAAGGAGATTGCTGCTCTCGGTGATTCAAACATACGTAATGTGAAGCATGGTGAAATACTGCAGCTGGAGAGGAAAGGTTACTTCATATGTGATGCTCCTTTTGTCAGACCTTCCAAACCCGTAGTTCTCATTGGAATCCCGGATGGCCGTGGTCGCTAAGCCATGCACTGGTAAAGTAGACCTAAGTGGTACTCTTTCCCATTTCATTACAACTATGATCCTGCTGAAGCCCTGGCCTGAAAGTGTTCTTGGTATCTTTCAGGTTCGAAGGGCAATTTATACAGCAGAAGAAGACTAGAAGAGACTGGAAAGATGTTTCGTTATTGATCTTTCGCTGTCATGGCCATGGATGTCAACCTCTGCTTGTTTGGGTCCGAAAGCTTTTGAGTAGGGTGCTGAGTATTAACAATTTCCAAGTTGGGTTGTTTGTAGTTGCTGGAGGCGTTAATGTTATTCATGAATCTGCAAGGCATTTTAGTTTAGAACTCCTTGATTAAGAGATGATAACAATTTCCAAATTCCATGTATACTTTTCATTGACAAGGGTTTTGATAGCTTGGTCCAATTAACTGAGTTTTGGCGGGCATGACAAGGATTCTGAATCCATTTGCGGATGTGATGCTGCTCTCCCTCGTACGTGTAGAAGTTCTTGGCACCTTACCTTCTGAATTCTCACAAGGGAGAAGGCCAAAATTCCCAAATCACTCACTCCCTCCGTTCACCGGCCGATGGCCATCGCCGTCTCCTTCCTCTTTCTTGTACCTTCCTAGTGTCCTGCATTGGTCTTCGTTGTCTCTGACAGTCTGTCATTACTTTTGCCTTGTCCACGTAGAGATGGCCGGCAAATTTATACAATTTACTAGTTCAGTTTAGATCTAGATTAGACTAATTATATTGGATGATTAAAAGAAAATTAATATCCGACTCTAATGTGATTTTTGTTTTGAAATAAAAATAATTGTGAAAACACTCACGTTATTAATTTTGTGTACAATTATCTGGATCTTACACACTTCAGTAGAATCAAATTGGACTTAATATCCATATGGGCAAGAACAACTTGTTGTTGGACATGCATGATTTTGCGCAACTCATGGATAGTCATGTCATTGGTCATGGAGGAAATACCCTGATACCTTATAAAGTCGTTTAATAGTCATGTCATTGGTTGTGGATGAAATATCTTGATACCTCAAAAAGCCGTTTAGTAGAATTTTGTTGTTGTTGTGATTGCAATATAATTGTGATAATAGAGTTATAAATATGATCACAACAACATGAAATAAAAAATGAAAATCTGTGTAATTGATACTTCTGAAAATAATGAAAGTTGAGAATCATAAATAGAAATGCATTTAGTTACTTCTTTAGGCCCCATTTAGTATCAATGTTGAGAGCAAGACAAACGTTGGACAATAATAAGAGGAATAATGATGAGTTATGAGAAAATTGAGAGAAAAAAGATATGAAAATAACATTGGCAATAGGTTTTCGAGGATGAGTTATGTGAAAACATAGAAGAAAAAAGTATGTAGAAGGTGGGTCTAGTGAGATCTACTAATAGATTTATTTGAATGAAATTATTCCAAGAACTAATATGATCGCACAAGAAATATTTTTTAGAAACAATAGTTTTTGGAAATAAGGAAGCTAATTAAAGTTTCAGTGGTGAATTAATGAGCCGAACTCAAGACTAGAACTTGTAAGCTCACTAGTAAATCGAGTTTCAAGAAAAAATGTAAAACACACATCAAGTTCGAACTTTGACACTTTTTATTAATAAATTCGACACAAATTAAGCAAAAACTTGTAGGAGAATAGGGACGAAGGAAAGCAAAGCAAATTGGGCGACATTGGAATTTCCAAAAGCGAACCAGGATCCTGTGTCCTCGTATTGGTATCCTCTCTCCCTCGCGCCCTCCAACTTGCAGTCACTACACACAGCCCTTTCGGGGGCGATTCCAGCGAAGCCATTTCTCCCCCGGCGTGAACTCCCTAGTCCTCCTTTCTCTCCCTTGCGGCATCTTCTAAGTCCCTTTCCTGTCTCCATTAATTTTCCCCCAACCTAACCATTTCTCACCCACTCCCCACTCCAGTCTTCCTCGTTCCGCTGAAAACCCCCCCTCATTTCTAGCTTCCTCTCTTCATGGTGTTGCTCTCCTCTGGCCTTTCTCCACCAGACAATCGATTCCCGGCGCAATGTACGGTGGCCAGGATCTGATTTTCCCAACACTGATCAAGCTCCACTCCCCTCAAGCCCAACACCACCACTCTGATTACTCTTCTTCTTCTTCTTCTTCTTCTTCCATCCTCGTCGGCGGCATCTTCCTCGACCGCGAAACAGTTCTCCCTTCCTTCTTCTCCTTGAAACCGAATCAGCCTGGCTCCTCTCGCTGCTCGGGCCTCTCCAGGAATTTGAGGCTTGAAGTCGATGGCCGCCTGCCATCGCACCGGCAGCGGCGGCGGCGGCAGAGGGGAAGGGATGCACTGGCGTTTCTTTCTGTAAGTTTGTCGATAAAACAGGGCGACGAAGAGTTTGTTGGGGAACGGCAGGGAAGCTTGGCTCAGAATGGGGAAGACAAGAATTTGGAGGAGGAAGGGGTTGGCACATTTCTCGCTGCTGAGACGGAGAAGGGGGTTGATAACGAGAAGAATAAGAATAAGAAGGGGGTTGTGCGGAATTCCGGATCAGCGGCTTTCAATACTACCAAGCATCTCTGGGCTGGCGCCGTTGCAGCTATGGTTTCCAGGTTTACCTTCGTTCTTATTCGCCTGCCAAGAATGGTTTTGAAAGTTGTATATACAAGTTCTCCTTTACAATGTTTGTTATTGATATATGATTTGCTGATTCTGTGTTTGATCTACAACTAGCATTGGGAAATCAAGGCAATGAACATTTAACTCCCATCTATATTGGACCACTAACTAGGTTCATAGATAAGTTCTACCGCCATGGATTTACAGTCTTGTCAGTTCAAGTTTTATGAGGACTGTTTTAATAACTGGTTCCAGCCTCCCTAATGCAAATATGGTACTAATGGTTGCTGGAAGTGTTAAAAGTAGATTAGTTCCTAGATGGGCTCTACTAATATTCACATGGGTTACAAACAAAATTTCAGCTTAACTTGTCTGGCATGGTATAGTAGTAGATTTTCTGGAAACTTTACATTGTAGCTTTTAGTATCTGAGCATTCAACTTAGTCTGTGTGTTTTCTTCAAACAGAACCATTATAGCACCACTGGAGAGATTGAAGCTGGAGTACATAGTTTGTGGCGAGAAGGCACATATAGTTGAACTGACCAGGAAAATTTTCTTAACTCAAGGGGTCAAAGGTTTTTGGAAAGGCAATTTGGTCAATATTCTTCGAACTGCTCCCTTTAAGGCTATAAACTTTTACGCATATGATACATACAGAAAAACGCTACTGAAATGGACTGGGAATGAGGAAACCACAAACTTTGAGAGGTTTGTTGCAGGTGCAGCAGCTGGCGTTACTGCTTCTTTGCTCTGCTTGCCTTTGGACACTGTATGTAGAACCTCAAGACTCCATCTTTATGGTTCTTCATAAGTTTTTGGCATGAGCTTTCTTTTCAATTTACTTTGTCTTTGCATTATCATATAAATATATAAGTGCAGATTTAAAATTTTAAGCTAAGAATATGGGTTACTGCTTGGAAGCACAGGTGACCAAAAATAACTGTTGGTTTCCGCTTGACTGATGTTTACAGTGTAATTGCTACCTTCCTCAGTTGCTTGTACAACTTCAATGGATTTTGTAATCGGTTTAGTCTAGTGCAGCAAAACCAGTGTCGAGGAATACGTTTGCTTGTCTGTTTTAGGCAAAGTTCACTCATGGAGTTTAGTCTGGTGCTGCAAAACCATTTTCAAGGAATACGATTGCTAGTTTGTTTTGGGCAAATTCCACTCATGGAAAATTTTATGACTAACATTTCTCACCCATGTTTAAGGATGCTTCCTGAACATTGAACTGTCACATGAAATTGGCACTGGAACTGAGTTTGTGGTTTCAGTTTGATTACAATTCATTACTCAAGCAGCTTTGAACAGAATATTACTTAACGTTCTTGAATCCCATATGCGTACTGCAGATAAGGACCAAGATGGTAGCACCTGGTGGCGAAGCATTGGGTGGCGTAATTGGGACATTTCGTTACATGATCCAGACTGAAGGCTTCTTCTCACTTTACAAGGGCTTAGTACCTTCATTAGCAAGCATGGCTCCTGCGGGTGCAGTATTTTATGGTGTTTACGATATACTCAAGACAGGATATCTTCATTCGCCCGAGGGGAAGGCGAGAATTCAACACATGAACCAAGAAGGGCAGGAGCTGAATGCCTTTGACCAGCTGGAGTTGGGCACCTACAGGACTCTGCTCTATGGTGCGATTGCAGGTTGTTGCTCTGAGGCTGCTACTTATCCATTTGAAGTTGTGAGGAGACAGCTTCAAATGCAAGTCCGAGCCACGAAGATGAATGCAGTGGCAACTTGTTTGAAGATAGTTGAGCATGGAGGCATTCCTGCTCTATATGCTGGATTAGTACCAAGCTTGTTACAGGTATATAAAACCATGTTTCTAGTACAATCTTTCAAACGCTTTTCTCACATCTCTTTTTTGAATCTGGTTGGGTGATAATACGCAGCGACTTTTTCTTGTTGCTGAATGCAAATGAGTCACACCATACTCCTATCAATGGCATCATATACTATATTAGTCCATCATTTGGTTTTCTGATCCTTTTAGGTCTTGCCAACTGTGTGCATACATCTTCTTCCACTGAGATCCATGAATATTGATATCTTTCAGGTCTCGGTCTAGTCTGAACATGGTACTGTTCTTTGTCTTGCAGGTTTTACCTTCTGCTGCGATAAGTTATTTTGTGTACGAATTCATGAAGATAGTGCTGAAAGTGGATTCTTCATAGACAAGCTTTTGCTGCAACAAACAACACTCAAAATTTTATAAAAGAATATCTCTATAACCCTGGTACCCTATTTCCCCATCCTTTCCTGCTTCTTTGTTGTGGTTCTGAGAAGCCTTCATAATGCCACTGAAAATCAGTGTGGTTTCTTAGAATGTCTTCGGTTTTGAAGAGTAGAAAGTAGGAACAGTTTGAGGTCGTTTTTATTCTCAACTCTAGCCATCCTAATTTGGGCAGCTTCACTTCACAGAATCCTAACGATAGTGTCTTCTTCTTCTTCATCGATCCTCCTGAAATAAAATGAGAAACATACTTCTTTTATTCTCCTGGGACTTTCTTATGATGGATAATGTATCAGATCTACATGTGGTAATGTTTAACTTCTTCTGGCCATGCCAATGGAGATTCAATGGCTTTGGCACATGCTTACAAAAGCTATTGTAAGCATCCTTGCGAAATTGTATTGGGTCAATGAAGCCTTAATCATTCATATGAAGAACTTTGTGAGTGAGTGGAACCGATTCCTTCAGATACCAGGAAATGTGTTTGATACGACCGAAAGAAGGTTCTGAAAAGAGGGAATGTATTAGCAAGTTCCAAGGTCAGTGGGTTTTGGGATTGTTGGTAGGGATGGCAACGAGTTCGGTGAGTTTAATTTTCATATATACCATCTTGTATTACGGTTTAAAATCGTAACCATTCTGTAACAAGAAAACTGTGTGAGGATGTAATAATGTGTCATACCAAAATCAACCAGTATGCGATTCAGAGAAAACCTGTCGTACCATCCCGAACAACCAATTATTTAGTTTTGCATATAATCTAAAATTTTCTTTGAATGTCAACTGAAATGAAGTTTCTTTGTCATTGATAGAAAATGAACAAGATTTGAGGTCTATGAGATAATTACAATGGTTTAGGGATATTGATGAACGAAGTGTTAAGTGAATGAGTCTTATAACACATATTCAGGTGAGTTCGATGCAGATATTTAAAATACTAAAGTTATACCAAACCCATTACCCTCTTTGTCGGATTTGGGGAAAAAACTTACCTAAAGATAATATGGGTTAGATTTTCTATTTGGTTGGATACCCGCATTGGTTGAGTTATTTTTCCATTTCAAATTGTTGGAGGCTGCAGGACCCCTCAAGTCTAGCACTTGATTATACGGAATTCCATATGTATACTACTTTCATAGACAACAGTTTGAGACCTTGTCCAATCAAACCAAACTTTGTGGCCAAAATAAGAAGTATATATGAACGAAAATAGTACAAGGCCATCTCTGCATCTATCTGGAATTCTCAAGCCATGCAATTAGACAAAACGAGACATAAAGATTTTAGCTTTCTAGTTTCTACCAAAGGACACATTTACCCATTTTTAAGCTGCCAAATCAAATTAACACAAAACAAAAACAATTAACACACTAACCAGGAGCTTGCAGATCGAAAGTTCCCTTAACCCATTTCGTAGCAACACCATGCACTGGAAATTATCAGCATCAGATTGGAGGGATGAGCCATTATTGAGTCGAGGGAGTTGTTGGTCACGTTGCTTTGAACCCAACAACTGTACCGTAGCTTCCATCGTACCTGATTCGCAACTTTTGATACCTTGGAATTGGACACGTGGCAACTCTCGGCCCCACAACTTGAGAAGAAGGCAATTTTTGGCTTCTCTTGATGCAGTGTGTGGGAAGGTGAAGGGACTGGAGTTTGTAGTTATCCCTCAATGAGGGTCATGATAACCAACAAACCAACAGGGTCCATGTCCTCGTACACAATCAGATGCAGAGCACCCTGTAACACATAAATATTTCAAAACATCCTTCCGGAGATTGGAGAAACATCGATAGGAGCTGGAGGTATATCGAGATGATACATAAAGAATGACTGTATAGGTCAAACATTTGAAAAATATCATCATCGTTTAAGAATATAAAATATAAAAATGTATTTTTTAATCTCATTTGATAATTAAGCCCCCCGTTTAAAATGTTATTGGTTAATTGGTTGTCAGGAAAGATAGAGTATAAAAGCACAATGAAATTCTCACGCAACCCATAGATAATAGGAAACTAAAACTAAAATCTCACAATCCTACATAAAGGGTTCAATGCTCTACTTTTAGGAACAACATGCCACTAATAAAAAAGAAATGAAGAGTTGTTTATTCAAGTCAACCATATACGACCAACTCAACTAAAAGGGGACCATCAAAACTTGAGAGCAAATGGAAAAATTAGGGCTACCTCCAATATACTAATAGACTCGATCAAAGTAATAAGACACAAAATTAGACACTCTTTATTTACCAATTCCAGTAGCTTGAATAGAGAATCAACCTTAATTTCAGTAAATCAATCAATGATTCCTCGTTTTAAGAGAGACATAAGTTGTGGTAGCTGCAACAACCATAAACTTAAAGATCCAATATCAACCACTCTTCATTGTACAACCAACTTTTTATCACCTCTATCTTCAATCTCAAGAGGCATCTGTTTCAACCCAAAAATCACTTTCTAATCCTCCACCCGCAATTCCATTTCTGCTACTTTGATGGACCTTCTCTCTGTGGCCCTCAAGTTCTCTTCCAATTGGGATTCTTGTCAACTCACTCTTCAACTCCTCAATCATCTTCTTGTATTTGGCCAACTCATCTTACTTAGGGCCAATTGTGATAAGCTCAGTTGGTGCCTCTCAGTTGTCCGGGGTTTCCACTTGCGTATGGTTTCAGTGGTGGTTAGGCTTTTCCCCTAGGTGGTTTGTCTGCTTTGCTTCGTTTCTGCTGCTCGGCGGAGCTGTCTGGGTGTCTCGTGAGGCTCCTTCTCGTGCTGCTCTCGACCCTGGTTCTTCAGCGAGCTGGGTTTGTTTTGTTTTGGTCTGTTCTTTTCCGCCGAGTCTAGCACAGGGGTGGCCTGTTCCACCTAGTGCTCTTGTGTTCCGTTGTTGGTTTTTTGTTGTTTTTCTTTTTATTTCCTCCCGGATATTGGGATCAATGCTTTTGATCCTTGTTCTTTTTTTTTCTCCGTTTTAATATAATCATCAGCGTTATATTTTTTTTTTGTAATAAGCTCAGTAAAACCAACACTCATCTCCAATTCAATCAATATGTTCATCTCCTCCTTAACTGCATTCACCTGCTCCAGTTCACTTCCATGCCCTTCAATATCCTCATCATCTCTCAATTCTCTCTCTTCAACTACTCCAGTTTTGCTTACATGTCTTTTGATACCCTCTCCATTTCATTAATATCCTCATCATCTCTCACTTCTCTCTCTTCAACTACTCCAGTTTACCCTCCTCCAATTCAATCACTACCCTCACCAACTCCCTCTTCTCTATATTTACCTGATGTAGTTGAACTTTACTTGCTACCACATCCAAACACAAATTCCCCCCCCCCCCACCACTTTCATTCCCTTCCCAAGCCTAATCCCAACTCTTCTACTCCAAGTTCAACACCCCCACCTCTCAGAGTACTGTTGCGTGGAGGCTTAATTTTAACAATCATTATAGCATGAAATTATATTGATGGACACTAAAAACATCGACAAAATCAATAGTGTCAAACTAATGCTAAAAAATATCAACATTTGATCGGTGAGCTAGACCATAAGAATCGAGCTTGATGAAGATAACATGTTTGCAGACAACATTAGCTATGACAAAATAAAACTTGAGCATAAATATTGTAAAAAGAAACTTTTTTATAATGGTGATCCTATTTTATTATTTCAATAGCTAAGCAAAGAACAAAATAAAATACAACAAACAAACAACCAAGAAAGTAGACAGGGCGCTAGGGAAGTACAACTGCCCCTATTCTACACAAACATCTATTTGATTTTAAAGAAATCTAGCACCCAAACCACCGTTCAAATTTCTTTCCTATATTTTATAAATCAATCACAAACAACTTAGATAAATTGGGAAGGGAAATAATAGCCTGCAAATTCAACTCAATGAACCTTCAATGAAACTAGAAAACTCATTGAAGTTGAAACCTAAAAACAGAAAGAGGAGCAACGACGCAAGAGATCAATCGGGCTTCAAACATCGTATTAGGCAATAGGATCAAAAGAAATAGATCTTCTGCATGTTCTACTCATGAGAAAACCTGACAATAAAAGTCGTTTTGTTATTAATCAGAAAGATAAAACCATGAGACAAAGAGAAGAAATGAATGACTTACATGTGTGAAGTGATTAACCTTGGACGAAGACCAAAAACTCATTCAAGTTCAAAGTCTGGTATAGGAAGAGGAGTAAAGGAGAAAGATATAATTGATCAAACATTGTCTTCAGCAATAGAAGCAACACACTATTTCTTCTAGTAGTTCATCGATATAGGAGAGCTAGAACCATTGTGCGATGCCAGTGCAAAGGAATCAAGCGAGATAGGTCAGACCCTAACTACTTGATTGAACTCAATTCTATTCGTCATGGACTTATATTGGAGTTGAAATCTTCTACTTGCTCAACTTCAATCCCCAAAAATCAAACCATAGTTCTAAGAGATATCTGAAGATTGATTTTCATAGGCGGCCTTGTACTGGAAAGTGAAATGCAGCAAACTATTGCACTATGGGGGCCGAGGGGCAACATAGGAGGTTAGGAAGGGATAAGAACAAAGATAAAAGCTGCAAAAAATATTTTAAATTAAAAAATGAAAGGACATAACACATAGCAACAATATAGTTTCTTCCATGTTAGCCAACTGCCAATTTACCCTTAGCAAAAATTAAGAAGAGAGTATTAAGCACTATAAAAATACTTACGAAACACTTAGTGGGCTACCTAATCATGATGGAAAAGTCCTATGGTTTATATTCAAAAAGCTACAACAAACTTGCTTATTATAATTAGTTATGCTTGTTATCTTTGTGTTTGAATAGACCCTGGTTCAAACTCTACCATATATTTTTGGAGTATGGGAGGAGATTCAACTTAGCTATGAGTGTCAAACAATATGTTTCAATAACCACGAATAATAGATTTTGTTTGATTATGAAATCCATAGCCCATAAAAATGTTCGAGCTTCCACCATTTCTGGCTTCCATCGTCTCCTAAACCCTAAGGCCCTGTTCACTTTCATTTTCGTTTCCTGTTTTCTGTTTTCATGCCATAATTTTGGCAACAGAAACGAGAAAACTTGTTTACTTTTCATTCGGTTTTCTATTCGTTTCCAACTATGAAAACAGAAAGTGGCAACTTCCTGCTGTTTTCGGAAACGAAAAAATGTTGTTTTCACCTGTTTTCAACATCTGTTTTCTAAAAAACAGGAAACAGAAATGAAAGTAAACAGGCCCTAAATCATAAACTCATTTCTTTCATCGTTACTCATTTCTCTCGCTCGGACTCCCATAGGAAGATAGTGGGAATATCTCTCAACCCAGTCGACGAGGACGAAAGTTATGTTATGTTTTTCGTCTTTTTCCATATTTTTACTTTTCTTCTCTTTTCATCTCAAATGAGTCATTGATTAATTTTAAATTCATATTTTTGTTTCTTAGGCTGAAAAGACGTATAATCAATTAATATTTTTTTTCATTTCAGATGTAGAAATTTCGTAAATTCTCTAATTAATAGTTGTCGAACTCCAAATTGTATAAGTTCTTATTCAACATTATGTAGATCGTTATCTTCAAACACACAACATGATTGGCCAGCTAGTGCAAATTGCTGAAAAATTCTTAGCTCCAACCTTGGTTGGACACAGAAGTTCCAACATGTCACATGTCAGTTTCCTATTAGTGAGTTCATCTTTCTTTTTTATATTTTAATTCTTCATTTATTTAGCATAATTAAGAACATTAAATTGAAAGAAGAAAACCCACTAAGGGGCCTGTACTGTGTGCCAAGACTGAAACTACTGTACATACAGACTGAAATTACTGTTACAACTCGGAAGAGACTTCAGTGTGGGAGGGTGTAGCGTGTTCTCTGATTGGTTTCAGATGACATGTTCTCTTTGAACCACTGATGGGACGGTTGGTTCGTTGGTTATTTGGGTTTCATGTGAGAGGTCTGTTTCAGCTTTCCTTGCATTCTAACAGACGCAGTCACACATTGGTTACATGGAGACTGAATGTGAATGGGCCCATTTTTGGTCTTTGTGCCTGCGCATTGGTCATCACGTCTTTGAATGAGACCTGGGGTGTCTCAAGAAAAGAGAGAGTCAGAGATATTTTCTTTCCTTGGTGGATGTAGTACCATGTATTCCTTCCTAAGCCTCTCATTTTACTTAATCGGCGCAGTCCCCTATGTGAACTCCACTCATTGCTTTTTTTTCCTAGAGGCCCTATTAGTCGACAGGGGTGGGAGAAAGTAAGAAACCTCCTTCAAGTGTCTCCTCTCTCTCTCTCTCTCTCTCTCTCTCTCTCCCTCCCTCCTCATCGACGGTCTTTGTGAACAATCACATCAGAACCGCCAAGCATCGCCGGCGGCTATAGTCAGCACGCGAATCCCTTCTCAGTCGCAGGTATTTTAGAGTTTTCAATCCCCAATTCCCAGTTGCTTGATCTCGAGTTTATGTTCCCCTTATTCTCTTTCAATCGCTTAATAATTTTTGAAATGGAACTCGGTCGCAGAGGAGCAGGACTGCCTGATTTTCTCAGCTGAAGCAAGTGGAGATTATGTGACCTTCACCTACGCTGGCGATGGGGAAGAAGGTAAGCGTTTGAGAATTTTTTTTATATACTTTTGAGTTCCAGACCATAGTTGTCCAATTTCATCTCTTTAGTTCCAGAGACTCATTTCCCTTTTCCTTCTTTCTTTCTCTGCTCTGCACTGCCACTTCGAGCAGATACCTCAGAGCTACTGTACTACAGCCGGAAACTATGATTGGAGCGATTCACTTCATGAGCGATAACCGGATCGGAGGCGGCAACTGTGGACTCTAAATCCGTATCTTGATTTCCCCCACAATCTTAGGTTTCTAGTGTATTGGTTTTAGGTTCTGCTTTCTTTTTTGCTTTGTGCTTTCTCTTTGACCAGTTAAAACTCGATAGGCTCATTCTCCCCATTTTCATGTTTTGTGATTACTTCTTACTCTCTCTTGAGCATGTTTTCTAATTTCTAGACGGGTTGGTTCAATCTTTTTGGAGACAGCAATAGCGGATGGTGATAAGATTGATGTCAGCGGAGAACAAGCTGATGAATTTTCACCGCCTGTTACTCCCGATTCAGCTAATCGCTCTCTCTCATAACCAACCATCAATGGTCAATCTGTTGTTGTGTCTTTTGTTGGATTATGAGGGTACCTTAATGCTCTTAATTTCTACTTTGTGGATATGATCCTCTTTTTCTTAGCTCATCCTACTTACTGTAGTTGTGTAGATATACTCTCTGGTTTTCGTCTGCTTTCTATCTTCTATTTCTCCCTTTGGTAGTTCTGGTTAATGGTTACTGTTTGTTTTGGTGTTCTTGCCTCAGTTCCTTTATCTTAATAGGTAGGCACCGGACATTCCTAGCTCTGTATCTATCCCACGAGGTATCAAGTATCAACCATGTGAAATGCATTTCATTGAGGTAAATTTCTCCGGGATAGATGATCTGATGTCTCTGTTGGTTTCATCCTTTTCTATGAATGCCTATATTAGATTAGTGTTCTCTTTGCTGCAATCTAATGCGATTGTTTAAATCAATAACACATAGTGCTATGACGCACCACTTTGATGGTATGAGAAATCCGGAAGCTCTGTAATACAACTGTTTTTCCTTAGTTTCTATCGCAATAAGCCTAATTTTAGAACAATAATGGCAAACCATTGAAATAAATAAAGGCCCTTCGTCTTTGATGCTTTTTGGATCAACTAATGAAAAAGTTTCTTTCATCTACTGAGTTTTTGCCTCTATATTGCTAGATGTCTTTGTTTCCTCTCTTTATCTAACTTTTCTTATGGTTTCCAATACCCTTGCAGTAGCAGATTGAAGCTTTGGGGTTTCTCTGGGTTCTTTGACAAAGCGTTTTTTATTTTGTACTGAAAGATTGTAAAAAGTTTTGTTTGCTATGGATAACTGTTAAGCAACCCTCGGTAATCAAGATTATATGTCGTCGCCTAAAAAATGACTTCCTTTGGTCAATGTTTGGCACCTTTTATAGTTTCCTGCTAGAACATTGTTGTGGTACACCTGTATTTCTTTGCACTCAAGAAAGTTTATACAGTTATTCTACATAACCAGACATTCGTAAAGGGCCTTAAACTATTCCGTCTCCTACTCCAGGGTATACTAATGATGAAATCTCTCACTGTGTGTTCTTCACATAATTTGATTCTTCTAATCAAATTATTGAATGACTGGTTGCCAAGATTTGGAGACCAATTAATGTTGATAAGATTGTACATTAATTGTATAGTTTCATAAATTTACCACAAGTCCTGACGCGGAGCGCGGGCAATGAAGACTAGTATTAATAAAAAAGGAAGGTGAGTCCACTAATAACAACCTGACATGTGGCGGGTTGGAGTGCTATAAAGTTCTCTCACAATATTTTGGTGGTTTATTCTTTCTCACACAATTATAGTGTTATCATCCACTCACCAAGCTTATGGAGTTTTGTTTCGTTGGATATTAAAAAGAGTTTATACTATCATTAGTACTATAGTTAACCTCTTTTCCTCCCCGATTCCACCTACCAGATTGATCTTATATATAGCCTTACAAGTCCTTAAAAAGTCTTGTTGTAACTGCAAGTATTTTATTTTAGAGTAACTGCAAGTATTTGATCAAGCCCGCATGGCGGAGGATCGGGGCAGCCTGGCAAGCAGTGATGGCAATGGGGCGGGGCGGGTACCTCAATTCCCATGCCCCGTCCCACGCTACTACGGGTCGGGGCGGGTAAAACTAGCGCGGGTACGGTGGGGCGGGTCGACCCACTCTTACATGTCGTTCAAAAAAATACAAGTAAATTTTACTTTTTACAATAAAACGTAGGGAAAAACACTTTAAGAATGAAAAATATTGATAATAGAATGGATAATTGAGTCTAACAAGTTGAAAGATCGACTCTAACTAGTTGAAGAAAAGTCAAAATAGGAGAAATATGTATAGATATTGTAAGAAAGTGAGATAATATGAGTCTAGAACGGGGCGGGGCGGGTTGGAAGTAGATACCCATGCCCCGCCCCACGCTACTGCAGGCCGGGTAATACCCGCCCCATCGCGGGTCAGGTCGGGTAATACCCGCGGGTCGGGTGGAAATTGCCATCACTACTGGCAAGGAAATGGGAAGCCACATGAAGGAACTAAGGATCTAGGACCGTACAACTAGGATAGAAATAACGAGAGAGTTTGAGAGAGCCACCGAGTTAGAGAGGGAAAATGAGGGAGAGAGTTTGAGAGAGGAAGAATTAGGTTTAGAGAATAATTATTCTATTTCTTGCTTAATCCGAAAATCTCCACCCGTTCAGAATATATAGAGCCGACAAATTCCCTATAACTATCCGAATAATAAATAACATCCGAATTATGCAAATATCCCAAAAATCCTGAAATAATAACCAAAGTCTATTAGATAGTAATAAACTGCAATCCCGCCCCAAGTAACGGAAGAACTGAGGATTTATGTTTCCTACACCACACTCTCTGGCGTAGCCTCCTTGGACACTTATGGTATGAGCACAATTGTTCAGTACAAAGATCATGGAGATTGAGTATTAACAGTCTCAATTCATAAATACCAATCAGCTCCTAACATCCTACAATCAGGCAACAAAATCATGAGGTTGCCAATCCTTCAGCTCCTAACATAACTAGCTAGCTACTATAAATAACAACCTCGTATTGGGGGAACAAGATACAACACCTACCAATACCTTGCTAATGGATCAGCTACTTTCCTTCTAACTGGTACACAACAATTCCCTCCCAGTGACATCTTCCTTCGTTTCATTGCTATGGAGGCCAGCCTCGTAGCGCTAAAGATGGTTCAACTCCGTCATTGAGGAAGTCACTGGTTCATTGCTCTGAACCCAACAGTAGATTCTTCCATCGTACCTAGCCCGTAACTTCTGGTATCTTGGAATTGGAGTAGGCCAGCAATGGACCTTCGGCTCAAACACCCTCCAGCCAGTAAAATATCGAGTTATCTTAGAGACGAACTCTAGCTCTCCCCCACTACCCACATTGCAGGATAGACGACACTTCTTATCGTCTTGATCGGTATGAGTAAAGAAGGCAATTTCCGGCTTCTCTGGATGCAGAGTAGGCACATAAAGGTTCCCAAAGTTATAGTTGTCCCCTGGTGATGACTTCACTGGACCTTCGTACACCTTTCTCCAATGCTTACCATCTTCTTTCAGTCTCCAAACACTCAAGACCATAGGTTTTATGTGTTCGAACACAGCCAAGTGCAGAGCACCTTGCGAAATCGAGATATTCCAAAACTCTAAGTTGGAGAGTGGGGAAACGTCAATACGAGTGAGAGGTAGATCAGGGCGGAAAGGGTTGAAACCAACAATCAGAGGGCTATACAACATAGAATCTTCGTCTTCTGCTCTAAGATACGACGCATATAGAACCCCATTGCATGAAACAACATCATGCATTAGGCGCAGGCGATAACCTTCAACTACACCAGCCTCCTTGGTCCAATCTCCAGACTCTGAACAGAACATATCTAGTTTCACAGAATTCCTATCTTGGTAGATAAACACCACCCGGAACCGATAGCAATAGTCACCTCCTAGATCATGACTATCAGAGATTAAGGGTTCACAAACTAACCTTGCTGACACTCTCCTCAACCACACTGGCCTTTCAGGGGCCAAAGGAAGGGCGACCCATTGCTCCGTAAATGGGTTGCAGAGCAGGTACGATCTGGCGAGTTGAGGATTAGCACGGCTCCTAAACCCGCATAAAAGCAAGTCCTTGAAGCAATCAAAAACGATGAATTCCTCGTCAGGAAGAAGGCCGGGCACGGGGAGAAAACTCAGAAGGCTGTCAGCCGAGAGAATAAGCTTAGGAGGTGGTGGATTGTTCTTGCTCTGGTGGTGAGAAAGGAAGCGGCGACTGAAGCAGGGTTTAGAAACCAGAGATCTCCACTGCTTGCACACGGCTTTGCTCCGGCAGGCGGATCTAGGGTTGGGCAAGCGAATCAGAATTTCGAAGAGGAGGTCGTCCCCTAGTTTGCTGATCGGAGAAGGAGGATTAGCCCCTGGCAAGGACCGTCGACGCGGCATATCTGAACTCTCGGTGGCCATGGCGGTAGTTAAACAGGCGGATGGACAGATGGTAAGGCCACCGGAGGAGTAGGATTAGGCCGCAGTAGAAGCGGCAAAGAAATCGAAATCCCCAAAGTGGAGGGGGTAAAACAAAATCGAGGCTAAGATCATCAAATGTTAAATTTATAATCTAGTCCCATTTGCTTAAACTTTTTACACTAAAATGAAAAATAAATTAGTCCCTAAAATTTTACAAAATTTCAAGAAAGTTCAATATGTGCATGTCTTTGATTGACCAATTAGTGGTTGTCACCAAACAATTAGTCTCCACAAATTGAGTTGACCTGATATCAAAACTTTGATTAAGAGGTCTTGTATTTGAATCTTTACGATCTTCAGTATTTGATATTTGGTTTAATGACATAATATGGTATGTTCACCTTTTACAAAATTTGAACCCCAAAAATAGAGTATTGTTTTGAGGAGACGTGTAAATATGAATAACATAAAATCCAAGCAAAAGAGCGATCAACCAAATCGCACCATTTCAACCATATCCTCTAGTATGGTAAGTGATGTAGGACGATATCTAAGATAAGATAAAGTTCGTTATCGTACGAACGGACGAGAGAATAACACGAAACACAGATTATACTTAGAACTTATTTATTGCTGTTTTATTTTCATCCCTCTGCCGTTTGGCTTCCTGACTTGCCTATTTATAAGGAAAACAGGAAAACAGGTCGTTATGGTTGAAGGGACACACCCCTTCGCCCAAAATATACATCCCTTCACAAAGGAATAACTGTCTCATTAAGAGACTTATTGCTGCTGATGTTAAGGCTACTATATGACTATAGATATTAAGGCTATAGATATTAAGACTTCTGTATCATTCCCTTCCACTTGAGCTCAAACCGTCTCGGATTGATCAGCATAATAGGGACACAAATCTGCTATATTGAAGGTGCTGGAAATGCGCATATGAGCAGGAAGGTCCAGAACATAGGCATTGTCATTGATCTTCCGGAGAACTTTGAAAGGGCCAATCTTCCGAGGATCTAACTTACGTTGACTTCCCCCACGTTCTTTTCGTAGATAGACCATCACCAAGTCGCCAACTTGATAAATTTTACCACGACGATGACGATCGGCAGCAAGCTTGTAGCTAGCAGTGGACTTTTCTAACTTCTGCTTCACCTGTGCAATGGTGTCCACTTGTGACTGAGCAAACAAGTCAGCAGCATCACTTTTCTTGAGACCAGTGGGTAGCTTGATGAGATCAAGAGTTGTTGCGGGTGTGCAGCGATAAACTACAGCAAAGGGAGCCATCCCAGTGGATCGATTGGGAGCACTATTGTAAGCAAACTCTGCTTGTGACAATGCAAAGTCCCATTGGCGCTGATTTTCAGCACACAAACAACGCAACAAGTTACCCAAGGTCCGATTCATTACTTCTGTTTGACCATCTGTCTGCGGATGAGCCATACTGCTGAACTTCAACTCAGTTCCAAAGCGCTTCCACAAAGTATACCAAAATACAGCCAAAAACTTCGGATCCCGATCTGAAGTGATGGAGCGAGGAAGTCCATGGAGGCGAACAACCTCTTGGAAGAATAGCTTTGCAATGTGCGGCGCATTGTTGGTCTGTTTGCAGGGAAGAAAATGGGCTATCTTTGAGAAGCGATCCACCACAACAAAGATAGAGTCGGCTCCGCGTTGATTGCGCGGTAAACCAAGAATAAAGTCCATTGACAAATCTTCCCACGGCTGATCAGGAATTGGCAGTGGCATGTATAAGCCGGTATTCTGAAGTTGTCCCTTTTGAGTTTGACAAATGGAGCATTGTCGAACAATCCGATCAGCATCCCTTTTCAACTGCGGCCAGTAATACCGTTCTTCCAATCGAGCAATGGTATTGTCACGTCCCAAATGGCCTTGAAGTTTTCCAGCATGGAGTTCCGAACGAACTTCTCACGCAACGACGTTCGAGGGATACACAGTCGATTGCCTTTAAAGAGATAGCCTTCTTGTACTGTAAAATCTCCAAGCGGCTACTTCTCCAAATACTTAGACCAAATGGTGTCGAAATCAGGATCGTCGATGTAGAGTTCGGAAAGGAAACTAAATCCAACAACTTCTAGGCTGCTGGTGAGAAGAATGTTTGCTCGCCGACTCAAAGCATCAGCGACCTTATTTGAAGACCCTGATTTGTGCTTAATCACAAAATTGAACTGGCTGAAGTATGCTGCCCAACGAATATGAAGCTTGTTCTTCAAATTTCGTTGAGTTGGAAAGTGTATCAAAGCCTAGTGGTCGGTGTAGATGACAAACTCTTTAGGCAGCAGGTAATGTTCCCAATTCTTGAAGGCCCGGAACACAGCGAAGAGTTCTTGTTCATAAGTTGGCCAATTGACTCTTGCTTCATTGAGTTTTTCACTAAGATATGCCAATGGACGCCCTTCTTGCGACAAGAATCTACCAACACCTGTCCCACATGCATCACATTCAACCTCGAACACCTTATCAAAATCAGGTAAAGCGAGCACCGGGGCTGTGGTGAGGCGCCGTTTGATTTCATCAAAAGCTCGAGCACCAGCTTGAGTCCATTGGAAGGGACGATATTGCTTCAAACAATCAGTAATAGGGGCAACAACACTGCTGAAGTTACGAACGAAACGCCGATAAAATGTGGTCAAGCCATGAAAACTTCGTACTTCAGTAATGGTTGAGGGAGTTGGCCATTCAACAATGGCCTGAATCTTCTGGGGATCAACTCTCACTCCATCCTTACTAATTATAAAACCCAAGAACAGTACTTGTTCCAGCATGAAGTGACACTTCTTGAGGTTGATATATAATTCATTGGAGTGAAGGGCTGTCAACACTTGATGCAAATGATCTTGGTGTTCTTCTTTGCTGCTATATATTAAGATATCATCAAAGTATACTACAACAAATTTTTTGAGAAAGGGTTTGAGCACCTGGTTCATGAGCCGCATAAATGTGTTGGGAGCGTTGGAGAGGCCAAAAGGCATCACAAGCCACTCGTACAACCCTTCCTTAGTCTTGAAGGTCGTCTTCCATTTGTCACCCGGTCGAATCCGGATTTGGTGATACCCACGTGTTAAGTCAAGTTTTGTGACAATCATTGCACCGTGATTCGATTGATGGCTCGGCTATCTACACACATTCTCCATTAGTTCCCTTTTTTTCGCACTAGTAACGCCGGAACAGCACAAAGACTCAAGCTTTCCCGAATGTGTCCAATCTGTAACAGTGCTTCAACCTTCTCCTGAAGTATTCTTGCTTCCTCAGGATTGAGACGGTAATGAGGCAGATTGGGTAACCAAGCACCGGGAACTAAGTCGATGTGATGCTGGATATCTCGTATTAGGGGTAAACGAGTGGGTTCAGCAGTGAATTGAGGAAATTCAGCAAGCATTTCTTGAACAGAATCCGGCATTATTGCTTCGCCGTAGTCAGGTTTGATAACCATACCATAAACGCCTCCACAGTTCTTTACATCGACTCCAAAAATATTGCCTGAATCGATCACTGATAAATAGGTCTGCCCTTCCACTTTAGATGAAAACCTCGGACTTCCCAGCGGCACAGTGACTATGGTTTTCTTCTTCCATTGGAACGTGTAGGTGTTCTCTCGACCTCGGTGTGTTGCGTCCACATCGTACTGCCATGGACGTCCTAATAACACCTGACAAACATCCATATCCACAATATCACAGAAGACGTTATCTGAATAAATCTTTCCCATAGCTAGAGGAACTTTGCATCTTTGATTAACCATCAACTTGGGACCACGTTGAATCCACCCAATCTGATATGGGGAGGGATGAGCTTCTGCTGCAAGTTGAAGCTCTTCAACCAACTTCTGAGAAATCAAGTTCTCACAACTACAATTGTCAATAATTAGACTGCACACCTTATTATTGACTCGACACTTTGCTTGGAAGATTCGCTTGCGTTGGCTGGAATCTTCTTGTGGGGAAGAACAAAGCGTCCGTTGAATCACATAGATGGGCTCTTCACATTCATCACCGCATATGTCATCAACATCATATTCAGGTTCTTGGTTCTCGGCATTGCCCGAGTCTTCTTCTGAAGGATTATCCACCACGTGCACTAGCCTTCGATTGGGGCATTCGTTCGACTTGTGACCTGGTTGATTACACCGATAACACTTCCAGTCGTCGGATGTTGGTATGGATTTTGATTGGTGGTTCGAGGTGCAGTTCGAGGGCCTATTGGTGCTTGAGTAGCAGCAGCGGGGCCACGCCTATTGTCTAGGTGTGGGGTTACGGCTTGGTTGACGGGAGGAGGGCGTGGAGGAGTGGCGTCAGTGGTGCGAGGTTGGGGAGTATCCCGGTAATTTAGTCGATGATAAGTCAATCGTGGTTGTTGAGGGGTCAATCGCGCCTCTGCTCGTGCAGCCATCTCTCGAGCATCCATTAACGACATAACACCCTGAACTCCTATGTGCTCTTGAATCTCGGGTTTCAGACCTCGGACATAGCGAGCAACTTTTAAGTCATCATCTTCTTGTATGTTGCAGCGGGCTGTTAACCGCAAGAACTCTTCTGTGTAGTCGGCAACTGAACGATTCCCTTGCTGGCAATCGAGTAGTTGTCGGTACAGATTATGAGTATAATCCCGTGGAAGAAATCACTGTTGAAGGAGTTCTCTCATCAACGACCAATCTCGAACAGGTTATTGAAGAAGGCGGTAGCGTTCTTCCCGTAGGTTTTGCCACCATGCTCCTGCTCCTCGTAATTTGTAGGCAACAATTGATACTTTCCTTTCATCACTAATCTCCATGATTTCGAAAAATTGCTCGACTTCATTAAGCCAATCTAGGAAAGGCTCAATCTCAAGGCTACCGTTGAAGATTGGGATTTAAACCTTGATTCGGTACCCATCGCGATCTTCCCGACGCGGTTGTGGGTTGTGAACCCTGTGATTATGTAGCTGATCTTCAAGACGCAGGGCGGCCAGTATTTGTTGTAGGGATTGATTGATACCGGCAACTTTTTGTTCCAAGTTGTCGAGGCGCTCGTTTTCAGCGGCCATCGTGCTCTAATCGTTTGCAGCAGGAACAAATGGATTGCAACTTGTAGAAAATTTGTGGAAACCTTTGCTCTGATACCAACTGATGTAGGACGATATCTAAGATAAGGTAAAGTTCGTTATCGTACGAACGGACGAGAGAATAACACGAAACACAGATTATACTTAGAACTTATTTATTTCTGTTTTATTTTCATCCCTCTGCCGTTTGGCTTCCTGACTTGCCTATTTATAAGGAAAACAGGCAGTTATGGTTAAAGGGACACACCCCTTCGCCCAAAATATACATCCCTTCACAAAGGAATAACTGTCTCATTAAGAGACTTATTGCTGTTGATGTTAAGGCTACTATATGACTATAGATAATAAGGCTTCTGTATCAGTAAGTGTTTAGGTTTAATGTTGTAGGGGTTACAGGTCAAGTTTTAAGGGTTCCTCGATCATAATTTATGTTTTAGAGAGTTCAATAGTTAGAATATAGAATCGTTGGATATTTAGGATTCGGGGTGTACAAGTTAAAGGTCAATTCTAAGGTTTATTGACCCTATCTTTAAGGTATTGTTTTAGGGGGTTTATTAGTTTGTGATATAAGATTTAGAAGGATTTCATGTTTAGGTGTGTTCAATTGTAGGATTTTGGATATAAAGGTTCTTACATTAGGATTTTGATGCTTAGTATCTATAGTTTAGGGTTTTAATGATCCAAAATTATGAAACTAAGGTTATACAATATAATGTCACTGCTTGCTAGATTGGCTATGTAAGTTATGATCGAGTAACCCCCTATACATTATTAAGTATTGGCAACTCGTTTCGAGTCTTGATTTTACATTCGTGCTTCTTCGGCGACGTCATTATTATGTCCATCTTTTCCGCTTCTAAAGTCTTCATTGTCTTGAGCCAAACTATTTATTTGGCGACCTAAAGCTCTATGAAACTATTCATCAATATTTTTCAGAAGCATAAGTGGTTTATCTTATTGACGATATGGTCAAGATGGTTGACTATGAATGGTAGAACTTCGTTGGTACTAGTGGCGAAGAAAAATTAGACCATCCCACCCAAAAACAACTCGGAACTACCTCAACCAGACTCCAAGTAAGATTACTTAAAAGCTTACCACAAGTTACCATAGACATATACCTAATTGTATTAGATTTGTCAAGTTTATGGACTTGTGTTTTTTTGCCTATAGAGTTAGTCTGGTGACTTAAATACCAATGTAGAAAAATACTAAATTATTATATTGCATATATAATATCTCACACAACTTGGATAAAACTAAAATCACTCGAAATAGTGTAACATAAAATTGTTTATATATAGTCTCATTTATTGGAAATAACTTGTTTACTATATTCTAGATGCTAAGGGTGGCAATTCGATTTCCGGTTAGCGGCTAACCGCCAATTTTAACCGAAAACCGACGGTTATTAAGGTCGGTCGGTGGTCGGAGAGTCAGAGGGAGTTTTTGGCTAGCCGACTAACCGACTATGATTAACCGCGGTTAACCGACTATCCGAAATTAATCGGTCTCCGCTCTGCCGCCTAATCCACCACCACACCAAACAGAAACCTCCAGCTTCCCTCGCTGCCTGACGTCGCTGCCGGCCTCCGCCTCTGCTCCCTGCTCTTCTTCCTAAGTCGTCGTCCGCTCCCCGACTCCTACTGCTCGATCGCGCCGGCCATCACCTCTGTTGCCACCGAACCGATCGAGGCCATGAGAGAAGAAGAGAGGCAGATTGAGTGAGAGGAGGGGAAGAAGAAAAGTTGGGAAGATTTTTTGGGAGAGAGAAGAACGAGAGAAAAAGCTAAAGGGGAACTGATTTTGGGAGAGATTTTTAGACCGGAGAAGAAGGGGAACTAAATTGATTGGGGGAGAGAGAAGGGGAATTGATTGGGGGTGTGAGGAATTGATTGGGGATCTGAGATTTTTTCCTTTCTATTCTCAACTTCCCTAGCCATATATGAGCCCAAGATTTTCTCATTAATCATTTTCGTAAATTATAACCACCACTAATAATTTTGTAATTAATTGATTTTTAATTAATTACTTTCCAAATCCCACCGCCGTAGTTGATTTTGGCAGAAAAAATGCGTTTTGTACATACATTTATTGTCGGCGACAGCCAAGTCTGGTTACCACGGCTAACTGAACCAAAACCGATAACCGATCGGTCGATGGTCGATTAGCCATGGCACTCTCACGTAGGGATGGCAATGGGTAGGGTCGGGTGCGGATTTACCCTATACCAACTCCTAACCCGCCGGGTAGAGCCTTCTAAAATACCCGACCAAATAACCACCGGGTATGAAAATTATATAACCATACCCTACCCACCGGGTAACTACGGGTATTCGGGTAACCATGGGTACAAATCCTAAACTATGAACTTATACACATATATGCACATACATACTGTTGTCCATTAAAAATTCTCAATACTTCTAATTGTTCTAGTTTCAACAATCCACACAAATAAAAACAACAAAAACATAATAATTGTTCTTGCTTCTACAATCCACACAAACATAATAATCGTTTACATCATCATCAATAATGGTAGCTAAACTAAATTTCTCAAGGGAAATTGACCATTTGGTTAGCGGGGCGGGTGTAGCGGGGCGGGTATTATCCATTACCATACCCGTACCCTACCCTTTATTTTGAAACCGGGTATTACCCGTACCCGCCCCTTAACCCATCAAAGCGGGTAATTACCCTCGTTGACTGGTTACGGTCGAGTAGGGTACCCATGGTTACGGGTTGGATTAACATCCCTACTCTCACGGTCGGTGGTCAGCAGTCGTGTGGGGTGTCTCGGTTTTCGATTAAACCGAAACCGACAGGTTGCCATCCCTACTTGATGCTCTCACGCAAAGTAGTCAATCACTTTTAAGCTTTAGCAGTGGTGAGACGCCAAAGTTCACACAACCTAGCGATGAAATTTTTAGTGGGCGCTTATTCCGAAAAGTGGCAGATCTCGTATTCAACCCCCCATTGATGGCCACTATGATGTTCCAAGAGGCATTTAATGGAGGGGCCAAAGAACTCAAGCAAGTGAACCCTCATGTTTGATCTCGCTCTGTCATCGCTCAACCTGTGTGTGACTATGTTTGGGGATGTTCCTTAATTATCTAATTTATGAGTGGTGAGACATGGTGGAGGTAGCCTTCCCAAGAAATCAGTAGCACACCCTCGACGTAACCTCCTTAGACCCTTCTTCCATGGCACGAACACAATTGATCAGTACAAAGATCATTGAGTTTAGCAGTCTCAATTCGTTCATAAGTAAAGACGATAAACTCCTAATATTGTTCAGTACTAACCCGATTGATTACTAACATCCTACAATCAAGCAACAAAATTCATGGGGTTGACAATCCTTCAGTTTTTAAATCCAACATGCAAATGACTGCTTCGACATAACTAGCTATTTTAAATGGGTCGTACTATTTGTAGCCCTAAATTATTTTTATTTGTAGCCCTAAATTATAAAAAGTACAATAATACCCATAACATTTAAATACATTTACTTCACACATTCCAAGACCAAAACATTCAAACACTTTTCCAAACACAATCCAACAACACTCGCCGCCGGCGACCGCCACCTCCCGCCGGCGACCGCCACCTCCCGCCGGCGACCGCGCCACCTCCCGTCGGCGATCGCCACCCCCGCCGGCGATCGCCACCTCCGACGACGACAGCTCCTTTCTCCGACGAGGTACGTCGGCAAATAACCCGACAACGACGGACGAACGTCCGGCCGGGACGTCGCCGGCGACGGACGAACGTCCTGCCGGGACGTCGCCGGCGACGGACGAACGTCCTGCCGGGACGTCGCCGGCGAATTATTTTATTTTTAATTTTTTGTTAATTTAAATTTGTGAAGTATATTAGATTTTTAAAATATATTAATTTAGATTTTCGGTTATTATTTTAGATTTTTTAATTATCATATTGTTTAGAAAAATTTGTTCTAATATTATTTTTAAAATGAAGTTATTGAATTTTTATTTTTCATATTTCGAAACTAAGTTAATGTTTCCTGAATTTAGACTTTTAATTGCCATATTTTAAGAATATGTAGTGTTTTTATTATTGTAATTTATTATTTTATGAATATTGTAATTACCATATTTTTAGTAGGATTTTTTATGATATTATTTGTAGAATGAAGTTCTTTAACTTCATTTTTTATTATTTTGAAACTAAGTTAATGTTTACTAACAATAATTTAGACTTTGAAGAATATTTAGCGATTTTATTGTAGTTTATTATTTTATGATATTGTAATTATCATATTTTTTAGGATGGATTTGCTATAATATTATTTTTAGAATGAATTTCTTGAATTTCATTTTTTTATATTTTGAAACTATGTTAGTATTACTGAAACTATTTTTTTTTATGTATTTCTTGAAGTTGGTCAAGTTCGGACTTCCGGATATCACTACATCAGATAATGAGTAACACGGTTAGTGAGTTAAACTTTTTAATTTTGGAATCATGTTGAATTATTTATTGTTATGATGAATCTAGTAATTGATAATATGCTTAAATATTTGCTTTACAATGATACATATTGTTTGAAAAATGTTGAATTATTGATTTTACTATCTTGTTGATAATTTAATTAGTACGTGTCTACTTGTTGCATGTTGAAATATTAGGATTTGGTAGTTAATCATGTTAAATGTGCTAATTTTTTATTGAAAATGTATTGGATTAGTTAATGTTCAAATATTGAATAATTGTTAACAACGTTGTGTTGTTGATAATTTAATGAGTACGTGTCTACTTGTTAAAAACTTTTTATTGCATATTGAAATATTAGGATTTGGTAGTTAATCATGCTAAATGTGCTAATTTTTTGTTGAAAATGTATTGGATTAGTTTATGTTCGAATATTGAATAATTGTTAATAACTTGTTTAATATTTTTTAATAAGAAGATAAATATAAAATCTAATATTGCAAACAAGTCATCAAATTTTCTAAAACTTATATAAGACTCAATCCATTTTCAAATTGTAAGAATTCAATTTACAACAAACATTACAAGTCATGAAAAGTGTTGAAACTTATGTAAGACTCAATCTATATCAAATTGGAATAATTTAATCTACAACAAACATTTCAAAATTAGTATCACTAATAAGATAAATGTGTTTATTTTAGGGAGATCCGGAAGATAAAGGAGACAAAGTTGATTATACTCAATTTTTCATAACAAATACAAGATATAAGTCATGGAATGAAGCTATGGAAGGTGCGAAAGTGATTGCAAAAGATCTTGGGTTCTTTTTGACACATTCATCAACCAAATCAAATGATGGCGAGAAGTACCCCCGAATATATCTTCACTTCCATCGTGGATATAAGAACAATACATATGTCCCAGATCCGGATAAGAAAGGACGATCCAACACAAAGTCACTTAAAGATGGTTGTCGTTTTCGAGTGAGACTGGTGGGACTCCCGGAGGAAAAGACTTGGATGATTGATGGTGTGAAGGACAATCACAATCCGGGACAATTTTGTGGGTTTCACAACCATGCATTAGAGCTTTATCCCGAAGGCCACACTCAGAGGAATGCTTTTACTAATGAAGAGCTAAAGGATATGAAGGAGATGGAATGGGCTCGTGTTGCTCCTCGAAAAATGATGCAAACTATCAACCAAAACTATGGTACTCACCATAACAAACGACAATTTTACAACATGACAGCAAATATAAGGATTGAGAGATTGAGTGGCATGACCCCTTCGGATTGGACGTTACACCATGCGAGAGAGATGGGGTACTGCATTGGCTACAAGCGTGATGATGATCGCCACCTTACTCACCTTTTTCTTGCTCACCCTGAGTCCGTTCGGATGTTGAGTGCTTGGTACCATGTAATCTTGATTGATTCCACATACAAGACGAACAAATATAAGAGGCCCCTGGTTGAGGTTATTGGTGTTACCCCCGTCAAGAGGAACTTCAACATTGGATTTGCTATGATGGAGGGGGAAACCACAGATTCTTATGTTTGGCTTTTGAGAGAGTTACAGAACATGCTTGGAGATCGCATACCGAATGCAATTCTAACTGACAAGGAGGGAGGATTGGTTGCCGCTATCCCTCAGGTCTTCACGAAATCGGCCCACTTGTTGTGTATATGGCACATAAAGCGGAACATTGAAGCTAAGATGATGGATTTGGGGATACCACAAGAAGTTGCTCGAGGAGTGGTACATGGTTCTTGGAAGAAGGTGATGGAAGCCACCACGCCACATGCCATGATTGAGGAATGGGAAAATTTCAAAAATGGATTTTGGGGGAGGAATAGTAAGTTGATAGAATACTTGGATCGTGAGTGCTTGGAGCATAAAGAGAAGTGGGCTTGTGCTTACACTAACAATATTTTTCATATTGGTAACACAAGTACGAATAGGGTTGAATCGGCTCACTCGACTCTTAAAGCTTGGTTAAACACTTCGACTGGGGGAGTTGATACATTATTTTTATCATGGCATGCTAGCATTGGGGGGCAAGTGATCGAAATTAGGAAAGAGCTAGAGACATGTCGAACAAAGACATTCAAAGGAGCCTATGGACCACCCTACGGCGTTATAAGGGGAAGTGTAAGCCTATATGCGCTTGAGTTGATGTTTGTAGAGGGAAAGAAGACTCCTTCGGAATGTGATTGTGTGATTGGGAGGACACATGGGCTCCCATGCAGTTGTCGAATCAACTCCTTTAAAGGAGCGGGAGACCATTTTCAGATAACACACTTGGCACCATTCTGGTCTACTTTGGACTATGCTAACCCTCATGATGCAAGACGGTTCGAAGACAATGACGCCAATGATCTTCAGATTTTTCATGATCTAGTGGCTGAGGTGTGTAGACGTGGTCCATCTGCAGTTCGAGCAGCCAAGGTCGCATTAATGAGTCAGCTTTACCCCGAAGAGGAAGGCCTTAGGGAGCCACGAGTGTCTACGAAGGCAAAAGGTCGGCCACCTAAAAGGGAAAACGCTCGTGATCCTTCTTGGCATGAGCATGCTGCCGCACGTCAAGGTAGAAGGAGCACAAGGAGGAAGACATCAACCTCAGATGTTACAGGTTTGTATTGAATAATTTGAGTTGTTTTGTTAAATTCATTGATATTCAATAAGTATGTTTAATATGCCAATAAGCTAATTACAATAAAATTTTCACTAACAGGTGCCCCGAAGGATGCTACCATCCACAAAAAGAGAAAAGCAACAACCTCAGAGGATACATGTTTGTATTGAATAATTTGAGTTGTTTTGTTAAATTCATTGATATTCAATAAATATGTTTAATATGCCAATAAGTTAATTACAACAAAATTTTCACTAACAGGTGCCCCGAAGGATGCTACCATCCATAAAAAGAGAAAAGCAACAACCTCAGATGTTACAGGTTTGTATTGAATAATTTGAGTTGTTTTGTTAAATTCATTGATATTCAATAAGTATGTTTAATATGCCAATAAGATAACTAAAAAAAACTACATCCACAGGTGGCCCGAAAAGGGATCCCATGACCAAGATTGATGGAGTGAATGTTTTTCCTTACTTTCGCTTCGTCCCAGAAAGTGTCAGAGATCGATGTCTTGGTTGGTGGGACCCTGCTCCTGATGGACATTGCAGATTTCGAGCTCTTTCACATGCACTTCATGGAGATGAGGATCACCACTTGTGGGTGAGAAAGGCTATTATAGATGAAGTCATGTCGATCCAACAATGTGAGTACGCATATGAAGATGTGGGTCTTGCTCTTACACGATTACAGTGGAACAAGCCAGAGGGTACTACAATGGATCATTGGATGACTGAGTCGGATCTCGCCGTAGTTGCAACATTATTTAACTGGGCCATAATCCTCTACAGTCAAATAGACGAAACCAAAGATGGGGTGAGGAGACGTGTTCCATTTGGACAAACCTTTTTACCTATGATAGCCAAGCCAGGGGTAGCTCGCCCTAGCAATGTGTTGGTGTTGTGTAACACCGGCAACCATTGGGTGCGCCTTGACTTTGAGGAGGATTCAATACCAATGCCTCCATTCACCTTCCTGTGGACCCATTTCCGTGACAAAATGAGTACTCAAGGGTGGGAGGAGTTGTTCAAGGACGAGCGAGATCTTTACTTCGCACTTGGGGGTCATCATGACTAGTAGGAGATATTTGTAGTAGTATTGGTATATAACGACAATAGTTGTAAATAAGGAGTATTTTGTAACTCATGTTATCTTTATATTTGTAGTCTTTGGTAAACATAGTTTTAAATTAAAACTACCATAGTTCTAAACATACAAATAAAGTATCAAATGAACGACACTAGTACTCAAACAACAAATAAGCAACATAGTTCTCAAACTACAAATAAACGACATAGTCCTCCAACAACAAATAAACGATTTAGTTCTCAAACTAGAAATAAACGACATAGTTCTCAAACACCAAATTAACGACATAGTTCTCAAACACCAAATTAACGACATAGTTCTCCAAATAGAAATAAACTACATAGTACTCAAACTACATGAACAACACTAGTACTGAGGTGGAGGCTGGTATGGAGTCGCCTCGTCGTACTCTTTAAGCAACCCTTGTAATCCAAGAAGAAGATCAAGGTGGTCATCATAAGGGTGCTCAATCACAGTGCGAAACTCTCGGACGAGCTTCACAGCTAACTGTATAAAAATGTAAATGTTAGTATGTTATTCGATAACTAATGCAATATTTAAACTTGTACAGAATAACAATATCAATAACATAATTAAACTTACCTGATCATGACTAAGATGGTGGTGTATCTCCTGGTCAGCAGCACTGGGGCAGACGATCCTCGGGTGGGTACGTCCCATATACCACTGTAGATACCCATCCTCGGTATCTTCCGGTTTTTGAACAGGTCTCGATATCGAATCCAACTGCACCGAGTGGCATTGAGGGGCCTTCCAAAGCTCACTCAAGCCGGGACCGTAGGACAAGGAGTACATCTTGACATTCGCAGATCGGCAAACATCAACTGGAGGAAGCGGATCTGAGGGGATGGTCTGTACGTACCCAAACTGACGGAGGCAACGCGAGGGATCGTACATCTCCTCAACACTCATGCACCGAATGACACCAGAGTACAAAGAACGAGAGACCATCTCACCAGGTCTGGGGCCGAATGGGCACCAAAAAATGAACTCATCTGTCATATTATCCAGTACTCGACGATAGTGATCCAACCTCTCATTCATCAACTGTGCCCCACCTCCAATTCTCACCCCCTCCCACTTCTTAGCAAAAGGTTCCCCGCACACCAATCCACGTGTCCCCAACTTCTGATCTCGTAAACACGGGAAGTACTCGTAGATCCAGCTCTGAAGGAGGGTCAAATAGCCACCCATGCCTTTGCAATCCGCCCGAGATGCCATGCCGAGTTGCCTATACAAATAGGCGAGTGTAGCAGACCCCCAAGAATATTTCCTCACCCGTCTAGTGTCCCCCAAGAACTGGAGAGGCCAAACCTGCGCCCGATCCCCACTCCTGTCCACAAACAAGGTGGTCCCCAACAAACAGGTCAAGAACATCCGTACCTCAGAATCTCTTTCCCGAAACCTCCCAACCTGCTGCATAGCTTCAACACACACTAAACCCCCACTCTTAAGCGAAGGCTTGGATCGTTCATTCAATTGTTCGACCCTCAGCATCTCACACAACTGTGCTTTCACACTCTCATTCCCTACAACCATATCTTCACCGACTGGAATCCCAAGCAACACTGCAACGTCGTGGAGCGTGATGGTCATCTCTCCAAAAGGCATGTGAAAGGTGTTGGTGTCAGGCTGCCACCTCTCCACAAATGCCACAAGTAAAGGTCCGTCCAAGTGCTGGATCGAGCAGTCCAACAACTTGCGCAACCCTGTCCTCTCAACCAATGCTGCAGCACCCTCACTCTGAAATTTGTAATCTTTCAAATAATTGACTGCCAATGCTCTAGTCGACAACTTGAATGAATCCATTCGGCGAGCCCCTAAACCATCATCCCATAATCGATAAGCCACATGACCTCCAAAACTAGGAATCAGGCTATGATCGATAGGCCCCCCCGGCCCACTCCTGTCGAGAATCCACGAATCAGCTTCTCTCGCCTTCTTCCTCTTACTAGTGCTGCCCTCCTCCGAATCGGGTCGTGATGACTCAAAACGACCACGAGCCCCACGTCTAACATGAACAAACTGAGAGGACGAAGAAGACACAAAAGGAGCCTCGGGCTCTAATCTAGGTCCACTAGAACCACCTGCACTCGGATGGTTGCTCTCGAAGAAAGCATCATTTACATCCGGGAAGTCATCATAATTGTCATCACTGCCATCATACTCATCCACTCCCTCAAAAGCTGTATCTAAGTCAAAAGGCACGGGAGGCGGGGGAGAAGGATTCTCCACAAGTCTAGCACGTCGACGCTCATTCTCGGCTTCCTCACGACGCGACCTCAATACTATACGGTTGGTCACCCTCGACGGCTCTACCTCCTTCAACTTCTTCTTTCCTCTTGTATCCACCATTTTCTACCTATTAAAATTTGAATTAAAATTATTGTCAGATTATTATCATCATGTAATAGTTATTAGCAATGTTCATATGATAATTGTTAGTTCTCATATAATAAATTTTTATATTCAAATGTTCAAGGTTCGTATATTTGTCTATTATAATTTAACATTCGTATATAATTTCAATTACAATAAAATTCCCATCACAATATAATATTCGAAATTATAATGAATTTCACAATAAATTCTAACTTAATTTTCTTGCTTAAATTGTCTATTATAATTTAACATTCGTATATAATTTCAATTACAATAAAATTCCCATCACAATATAATGTTCAAAATTGTAATGTATTTCACGATGAATTCTAACTTAATTTTCTTGCTTAAATTGTCAATTGCAATTTAAGGTTCGTACAACAATTAATACTTACTATGAAATAAAATTCTATATTTAAATTATTAAACTTTCTTATATTTATCAATTAAAATTTACCTTTCCTATCTAATTTCAATTAAATGAAAACATTAACCGACATAATTTTCGTATATATTAAATATTAACATATTTAAAGAAGATAATTAACATACATAATTTAAACAGATAATTAGAGTAATTAACCTACATTAAATCATAATAATTAAAGCATATAATTAACCTACATAATTAAAGGAGATAATTAGAGTAATTTTTTAAATTATATAATTAACCTACATTAAATCATAATAATTATAATAAATAAATAACCTAAATTTAAAAAAAAAAAAAATTGACTCGTCGCCGGCGACGGACAAACGTCCGGCCAGGACGTTCGTCCGTCGCCGGCGACGCCTGGGCAGGACGTCGCCCTCGCCGCCGCCGGTCAAACTGCCGTTGACCGGCCGTTTGACACGCCGCCGGCGAGGGCGACGTCTGGGCAGGACTTCGCCCTTGCCGGCGGCGGGTCAAACGGCCGGTCGTCACCTCCTTCGTGCAAAAATTAAAAATTACCTTCGCGAAGCGCTCTGATTTCGTCTCCGGCGAGAGGTCGTCGTCTCCGGCAAGAGGTGGTCGTCGTATTTGAGAGGAAACCGGCGACAGGAGAGATGGGGCGAGTCACGTCTCCGACGAGAGCTCGTCGTCGCCGGCGAGAGCTCGTCGTCGCCGGCGAGAATATTTGGGAGGAATCTGGGAGGAATCCGACGAGGTGAATTGGTAGGGAAGGGAGTGTTTGGTTGGAATTGTAACAAGTTCAATATTTTAAAAGGAAGGAAGGGTAAAATAGTAATTACATTCTCTTAGGGCTATAAATAAGAAAAAGCTAGGGCTATAAATAGCAATTCAGCTTTAAATAACAGCCTCGGATTGCAATAAAGACAAACACCTAGCAATACCTTACTAATTGATCAGCTCCTTTCCCTCTAACTGGGTACAAAACAATTCCTTCCCCATGCCATCGTCCTTCGTCTCGTTGATATGGAGGCCAGCCTCTAGCGCTTCAGATTGTTCAACTCCGTCATTGAGGAAGTCACCGGTTCGTTGCTCTGAACCCAACAGCTGTAGCTTCCATCGTACCTAGCTCGTAACTTCTGGTACCTAGGAATTGGAGTAGGCCAGCAATGGACCTTCGGCTCAAACACCCTCCAGCCAGTACAATATTGAGTTATCTTAGAGACGAACTCTAGCACGCCCCCACTCCCCAAATTGCAGGATAGATGACAATTCTTATCGCCTTGACCGGCATAAGTAAAGTAGGCAATTTCCGGCTTCTCCGGATGCAGAGTAGGCACATAGAGGTTCCCAAATTTGTAGTCGTCCCCTGGTGATGACTTCACTGGACCTTCGTACACCTTTCTCCAATGTTTACCGTCTTCATTCAGTCTCCAAACACTCAGGACCATAGGTCTTATGTGTTCGAACACAGTCAAGTGCAGAGCACCTTGCGAAATCGAGATATTCCAAAACTCTAAGTTGGAGAGTGGGGAAACATCAATACGAGTGAGAGGTATATCAAGGCGGAAAGGGTTGAAACGAGCAATCAGAGGTGTATACAACATAGCATCTTCGTCTTCTGCTCTAAGATACGACGCATATAGAACCCCATTGCATGAAACAACATCTTGCATTGAGGACATGCGATAACCATTAACTACACCAGCCTCCTTGGTCCATTCCTCAGACTCTGAACAGAACATATCTAGTTTCACAGAATTCCTATCTTGGTAGATAAACACCACCCGGAACCGATAGTCATAGCCACCTCCTAGATCATGACTATCAGAGATTAAGGGTTCACAAACTAACCTCATCTGGAAGAAGGCGGGGCACGGGGAGAAAACTCAGAAGGCTGTCAGCCGAGAGAATAAGCTTAGGAGGTGGTGGTTTGTTCTTGCTCTGGTGGTGATAAAGAAAGCGGCGACTGAAGCAGGGTTTAGAAACCAGAGATCTCCACTGCTTGCACACGGCTTTGCTCCGGCAGGCGGATCTAGGGTTGGGCAAGCGAATCAGAATTTCGAAGAGGAGGTCGTCCCCTAGTTTGCTGATCGGAGAAGGAGGATTAGCCCCTGGAGAGGACCGTCGACGCGGCATATCTGAACTCTCGGTGGCCATGGCGGTAGTTAAACAGGCGGATGGACAGAAGGTAAGGCCACCGGAAGAGTAAGGGTTAGGCCGTAGTAGAAGCGTCAAAGAGGTCGGAATCCCCAAGTGGAGGGTTAAAACAAAATCGAGGCTAGGATCAAATGTTAAATTTTTTAATCTAGCCCCATTTGTTTATACTTTTTACACTCAAATGAAAAATAAATTAGTCCCTAAAATTTGGCAAAATATATTTGTATAGTCAAAACTATCGCGTTTGCGCCAATGATAGGTAATTTTGGAGAAAAATTACTTGTAGCCACTATCGTCCAATACTTTAACAGTGTTATCAAACAAGTTGACTTCAATCCAGTCTGTACCTTGTTTTTGTGTCATTTGAAAACTTCTTTTGTTTAAGATTTCTATATATGGCCTTTTGGATGCTCTAGAATGCATATCTTCAAGCAGAGTTACCGAGTTCAGATGAGGCAGTGGAGATCTCGCTCCTGATTCTTGTAACTGGTACGCCGCCGATAGCTGGTCCCGCCGCCACGTATTCATAGGGAACTGCTACTCCGTCTCGCCGGAGATCGTCGCCCGCCGGTTCCCGAGGATTAGGAGCGTCACGCTGAAGGGGAAGCCTCGGTTTTCCGACTTCAATCTCGTCCCCGGTAACTGGGGCGCCGACGTCCACTCATGGCTCCTGGTCTTCGCCTCTGGGTGTCCATTTTTGTAATCTATTAAATTTTATTAAATTATTAATATGATAAATTATATAGACAAAATAAGTGCAATGATAAGGTGGAAAGAATTTTTTTTTAATTTCCACGTCATCTTTTTAACAGTCAAACTTTATAGTTGACTGCCACGTAGGACAAACTTAACGGAATGTAACGGCCGGTGACCAACCGTGAAACGATTCGTAAAGTTAGTGGCGAATAAGAAAGAAAAGTAATTCGGGTGGCAAACGTGAAAGATTTGTATAATTTGAGTGACCAAACGTGTAATTTAGCCCTTTAAGATCAAACAATTGGATCTAATTGAATAAACCCCAAACCCTGCGAGTATCCCTATCTCTCCCTCCAATCTTCCCTAAGATCTCTCATCCTCTTGATCTTCCCTCACCACCTTCCTCCAACCAAGTCGTCGTCAATTCCTCTGCAAATCCAGAGGAGGCATTTCCGTCGCTACTAACGCGTTGCCACCATCGTACCATTTCAGTCATATCTTATAGCATGGTAAATGTTTTGGTTTAATGTTGTCGGGTTATAGTTCAAGTTTTAGGGGTTCATGGATCATATTTTAGGTTTTAGCGAGTTCAATAGTTAGAATGTAGTTTCCGTTGGATATAGGATTCTGGGTGTACAAGTTAAAGGTCATGTCTAGGATTTATTGACCCTATCTTTAAGGTATTGCTTGTAGGGAGTTTAGGAGTTTGCGATATAAGATTTAGGAGGATTTCATGTTTTAGGTGTGTTCAATTATAGGATTTTGGGTGTGGATGTTCGTAGTTTAGGATTTTGATACTTAGGATCTATACTTTAGGGTTTTAATGGTCCAGACTTTATGAAACTAAGGTTATACAATATACTGCTACGGCTTGATAGATAAACAATGTAAGTCACAGACGAGTAACCCCTCTATAAATTATTAATTTTCGGCAAGACTTGAAAACTCGTTTCAAGTCTTGAGTTTACATTCGTACTTCTTCAGCAACGTCATTATTATGTCCATCCTTTTCGCTTTCTGAAGTCTCATCGTCTTCAGCCAAATTATCTATCTGACAACCTAATAAAGCTCTCTAAGCTCGTCATCAATATGTTTTCAGAAGCATAAGTGGTTTATCTCTGGTCAAATTGGTTGACTAGGAATGGTCGGCCTGATTGACAATACCTCCACCAAACTCCAAGTAAGATTACTTGAAGCTTATCACAAGTTACCATATACATATCCCTAATTGTTTTAGCTTCATCATGTTTATGGACTTGTGTTTTTGCCTATAGAGTTAGTTTGGTGAATAAAATACTAATTTAGAAAAATACTGAATTATTATATTGCAAATATAAATGTCTCATGCAACATACTTGGATATCTGTAAGGCTTCAAACAAAAGGGTCGAAGTTACTAACCCGATTTATCTTAAGAGAAGGAATCACAAGTTGTATTAGCAATGTGGTTAAAGTGTTTATAGCCTCATTTGTAAGAACGTACTAACAACGCGTCGCCTACAACGGTAGTCATATTCGTTATTATTAGCGCATGCAATGCTCTATTATCTAGCACAAACTATGACAAACACAACAAAGAAAAGAATTAAGGAACATCATCATCGATTCGCATCGATGCTACCACGTGAGATAAATCATCATATGCCAAGGAAGGAAAAACTTATGGCCACACCACTCCATGATCGCACCAACAGTATTTGTGCAAGTGCGATTATGGTCTTGCATATGGAAATCGCCACCTGATCTATATGGATAGCAAGGAAAGCAAAAGGTAACAGATCGCCACGTGAGGTGCCGCCTTAGTCAATAATGTTCTTGCACATGGAAATCTGTGTGTGTAATCTAAACTAAAGGGGTTCTTCACCACCAGTGCAGTCTACGAAAAGGGTTGCGGGAACATTTTGTAGCTTTTCCAGCACAGTTTTGAGTTGACAACCTTAAAAGAAATCTATCATTCAAGAGTTCCAATGATACACAAGTTTCCACAAAGAAAATCGGATCTCCTCGCTAAGATCCAAGCAAAAAGATCAATCAACAAGTGATGATATTGAATTCAGATCCTCCTCTTAGTTAGCAGATCAAATGGAAATTATGCACATTGATTGATTGATAGATATTGGATTGTGTTGCTGCTGTTGCACACTACACTGAATAACACATCACATGAAAAGAAAACGTGCAACTCAGCACTCAAGAACAGAGAGGCCCAGAAGAGAGAACAAAGATGAAATTAAGCAGTTTCTTCCACGGAGAATCTGTTTGTATCTCCGTGCTTGTATGTAATGCAATTCTCACTCAGTTCAATCTGACTGACAAAGAGGACTTCAGAAATGGAAAAGGGATGTGTAACTTTACAAGAAGAGAAGAAGAAGACTACTATTACTGGCTGCGAATGCTGAATTGATTTCCCACTATAGAGGTTCAATCAAACAAACTGGTTCAGCTGTTCTTAAATAGTGGAAATCAGTTCACATAACAAGGCAGTACTATGATTCTCGTGGATGTACAAAAGGGGAAACATAGATAGAAAATGATTAGTAGAAGATATTACTGCAAATATTTGTCTGAGTGGGGACCATGGTGGAGCTGCATTCAAGAATGCTCCATTCCCAAGTCCAGAAACTGTTTGTTATGCATGCTGCTCGATCCCTTCATCATTCTGTCCAAACACATCTTCTTGAAAAACTTTTGCCTGAACAGTAGCTGCTGGAGATTCAAACTCCATCATTAATTCATCCTCATCCAAACCACAATCAGAGGTTGAACCTAATGAGTCGAGAGCAGCATCAAGTTCCTCCATTTCATCCCTCCTCAAGCAGCGCTGCAACTGTTGCCTGCACAACTTGAGCTTCTCTTCCAGCAAGCTCCTTTCATATTCGTGTCGCATGATGTTCCATTGGAAGGACTGGATAACTTCTTGATCGTACTCCTGCTTTTGTTCTGCCATTCTGCGGTACTGCTTGGCGTCCATCTCAGCGGAGCTTTTCTCATTCTGGAGCCTTAGAATCATAGCCATTGCTTCATCAGTAGCAGACGCCGCAGCCATTCTTTCCTTCTCCAGTTCCAATTGGGCCGCCACAGCTCTCCGCCTCTCCTTCCTAACCAATCTCCTCAATGCCAACACGTCGAATTCATCGTCTTCTTCAGCAGAACATTCCTCAGCATAATCGATGTTCCTTGAGTTCACAACTGAATCGGAATCGTCCTTATCCTTGGTGGATTTTAGATTCTCAATCGCCAAGCAACCCTTGTTGAAAGAGACAACCTTGGAGTGGAATGCTAGATCGAAACCCTTCCTAGAAGAAAACCCATTTCTAGGATCAATTGATTTGCCTCTAATATCATATTGCAACAGCTGAATCAGACCAATCCCGAAGGAAGTGAGCTTAAGCAGCTTTAACCCAAATGCGAAAAGCAAAAAAAGCCACAGGAAATTGAAAGCCTGCGAGAAACATCCGAACACAATGAACCCACCGCGGAACTCGCTGATCTGAGCCAAAAACTTAAGGCAGGCGGCGCATTCCATCACGAAGATCCCCAGAAAGAAACGCAGAATCCTCTGGTGGAACTCGAGAACAGAGCATATAACCAGCAGCAAACAGAATCGGCTAACAATCTGCTGCATCTAGGTGGCCAAAACCACACCAATTTTGTCCACCACAACAAAAACGAAGGAAACCCCGGTGGAGGAAATACCAGTCAAAGTAATCGTCCAACGTTTTCCCCTTTTTTCCTTCCACGGGAATTGAAGTAGTTGCTTGGATTGGACTCCTATAGAAACGACTCAACAACAACTTTCCAAATATAAAGAACACGGAAGAGAGAGAGAGAGAGAGAGAGAGAGAAGCGGCGTTAGTCGCTAGAAAAAGCCGTTGGTGGAAGATAGGGAGAGAGAAAGTAGGCAATCAATGGTAATGCAAGGGCAGCGCAGGCGATGAAAACAAGAGGCGCTGAGTTGGAGACTTGGAGTGGGATCTCGTCTTCAGTATAGTTGTGGACCTTGTGGTGCTGGTGAAATTGTGGCCGGCGGTTGAATCTGGTTTGTCAATTATGAAATCAGCGTAAATATTCTTTACTGCTATGATCGTAATAATTAATTTTTTACCTATAAATAAAATGATGATTTTTTAGTCAATTTAATTAATAAAAAAATAATTGTTATATTTCATAAATTTAATTTGTTGGAGTTTAGTATACAAGTTTGAGCGTTGATGTTAAATGTTGTATTTAAATATGAGTATTTGTAATTTTGTTTGAAATGTTGTATTTTGTTTAAATATGAATATAAGTTTTGAGTAATAGTTTTCAAATATGTTTTATACATATTTGAATTAATTTGATGTTAATGATTTTTTTTTAATATTTTTACTTATTTTATTAAGTCGGCATGAACCGACAGTCCGACACACTAAATGAGACAAAAAAAACGAGTTATTCAAAAAGTCTCAATAGCCGGATTTCAAAATAGCTAAGGAAATTTCAATAACATGATATGTATTAGTTAAAAATTATGTATTATAGAATGCTTAGTTACTAATCATTATTATTGTTAAATAACATTATATGAATTAGTTAAAAATTATTAACTAAATTATATTACACCAACATAGCATATAAATATGTGATCAATTAGTGATGAAAATTTGATTATTATTCTTTTTTCATTAACCACAGACAAAAAAATATATGGTATTAAGTTATAAATTATTTTAGAGTTTAACTTAAAGGTTCAACCATTTAGACTTATAAATTATCTAAATTCGTGAGCCGATTGATGAGACGAGCTCAATTAGAAGCTCGAACTCGACTCGTTTCAAAAATTGTCCAAATTCAAGTTTAGGCAAACTTGACTCAATTCAGCTTATTAAGAAATAAGTTGGGTTCAAGTTTTAGTGCTTTACAAAACACGGTTCGACTCGACTAATTTATTGCCGGATCGAACATGACATAGCCGAAATGATGACTGGACGACGTCAGCTAACTGTCCTCTGTTCGAAAAAGTTTCCATTTCGGCGGCTGAGTTTCGTTCCATATCTCCATCGCTCTCTTTTCCCCCCCATCTTCTAATGCTTTTCCGCCATTTCAATTTGGGTCTTCATCAGAAACAAAGATTTCAACTTTTACCCTCTTACAGCTAACTTATTCTGACAGAGATGGAGCTGTATTCAGCGTGAATACAGAGGAAGGAAAGAGTAACCCTTCATGGCGGCCTCCCTAGCTGGTGACCATCTAGGTAAATTAATATATGCATCTCTAAGCTTTCATTCTTGAAGTTATATTCAATTGGAAGCAAGTTTCTTGAAGTGGGGAAGTTTGTATTTGTTTTTTGCCTGTTCTTCGCTGTAGCTTCTCCCCATCCAAGTCAACACCAATGGGTTTCTATATTGAAGCACAAAGCGTTTCCCTTTTTGATGTGGAATGATTGAGCTTGAATATTTCGAATTTGTTTTGCTTGCCACTGTGCAGGAATCGCTCAGTTTTTTTTGTTGATATTTGATTGTTAACTGTGGCAATCTGCAGGGTGGAATGAGAGTATTCATCAAATACTTCTGGAAGCGCAAAACCGGTGGCTGCGGCCTGCAGAAATCTGTGAAATTCTGCGCAACCATGACAAGTTCCGTATTGCACCAGAGCCCCAAAACAGGCCACCAAGTAAGAAATTTTGATTTGAGTATAAGTTCAAGTAAGCAACAAGTCCAAGATGATCTTAGCTTAAGCACTTCTGAAATCAACATTAGATGTTCTTTCTTTCCAATGGGTAAAGAGGCTCGAGTTATGTTCTGGTTTGACCTCGGTAGATGAAGTCAAATAGAATTTTGGGAACTATTAGTTTTCCTTTGCTTTATGATTCCCAACTCCTTGCTGTTGAAGTGATTTGGGCACTAGTTTTAATCGCTTCTCGTAATTGTGAAGTAAGACCAAATAACAAACTGAAACTGCTTGATGCAAGAAAATAGTATGAGCTCCCAAATGTGCTAAACTAATTTGGTCATTCTATATGAAACCGTCAGGTTAATTTTGAGAAGTGGCTCTGCTTCACATTATTGTAGGTGGTTCGCTTTTCCTGTTTGACCGCAAGGTACTGAGATACTTCAGAAAAGATGGGCATAACTGGAGGAAGAAAAGGGATGGGAAGACTGTAAAGGAAGCTCATGAGAGGCTCAAGGTATGTGTTCTTTTTCCCCCTCAATTTGTTGAACCTCGCGGGAGAAACATAATTTTTTGTCAGATACTACATCATGAAAGCTTAATCACTGTAACTATATTATTTTCCTTCAGTCTGGCAGTATTGATGTGCTGCACTGCTATTATGCACATGGAGAAGGAAACGAGAATTTTCAAAGAAGAACATATTGGATGCTTGAAGAGTATGTTTACGATCACTTCCTTGATGTGTATTTCTGATATAAAATGACGAATTCCAAGAGTGATGGCTGCTTCAAGGATCCTTAACTAAGTTAAGTGTTCTTGACGTACGTCATTGGCAAAAAAAAAAAAGTACTGCCTAGAGGATGATGGACCTTTTCTCATAGCGGGCACCACATTCTAATTATTTTTCCTGCTTGATTTACCTTGGTGGAGTGGTTTACTTGTAGAGCTTTGCCTACTGAATTTCTATTCTTTCTACTTACTTCCTCTCTTGGATGTTAACTGCCCCATAACTCATAAGTCTTTGCAGTAGTGGTATGCATGCATGGTTGATTCATACTGCTCGTCTCTACATTTATCCATGTTTTTACATTTTGGTTTAATATATTTGTGTTCAATCTTATACTTTTGGCTGCAGGGAACAATCACGCATAGTTCTTGTCCACTATCGAGAAGTAAAGGTTGTTTGATCTCTTCTATTCACTGTCTTAATTAGTCTTTTCTTGTTTGTGTTTCTTAAAGGTCTTAAATGTCAGTTATGACCTTTAAGAGTGGTGAATATACCTTATAACAGTCGCATGCTTCACTTCCATTCTTCAACTGTCTCATCTGAGATTCCATTTAAAAAATTTCAGCAGGGGACTAGTAGGGCGAGCTTCTACCGTGTCAAAGACACTGCAGAGGCTATTTCACACTCCCCAAACACAGACAACGGTGTAGGACAGAATTCTGAGATGGACACTTCTGTTTCATCCAACTATCACTCTAACAGCTACCAAATGCCCACACAGACAACTGAAGACACAATAAGCATGGCCAGTGGCAAAGCTTCAGAATACGAGGATGTAGAATCAGGTAGTCTCATACGGGTGTGTTTGTTTCAGATTATGTCATGTCTGGAAGATGTAACCAAACACATATCGATGTGATGACCAACCTGATTTATCCAAGTAACACTCTTATGACTACCTGCTTAACTTTTCCAACTTTGTAATCTATTCAAATTCTGAATGCAGTGTACAATCACCCGGCATGTTCTGGATTCGATGCTATTTTTCAGGGCCAACAGTCTAATCCGTGCCTAAATGTGTCTTGTTCGGGTAAATTAGTTCTTATGCTCCCTTTGATGCTTCCACTTGTTAACCTTGTACTCTAATTTAATCACATTTTAAGTGTTACAGGTGATAATACAGGGAAGTTGCCCGCTGTTTCCTCCTCGTTTGCTCAAATCGGTGAGCTCAAAGATGTTAGTGGTACTGGATCAGAATTTGAGCCACGAAGTCGAGTTGCATTATCATCATGGGACTTCGGAAACAGTAGTTATGGAATTGAGCACCTGCCAAATGACTTCCCATCTCCAATACAAGCTGATATCGTGCCCATTAATCCCAGACAAGGAGATATGTTACTGGGGAACCTGTTTTTGAGTAGCTTTGGTAAAAGGCAGGAGTCTGCAACTCATGTGGAAATCCAAGAGCAATGGCAGAAGGTATAGCATTATTTAGAATTTTCAATGTATAGCCTTTTGTAAATTTTTTCTCTCTTCTCCTGTGATTGCAGATTTTCTTTTTTAACTGGCATCTTAATATTTGAGTTTTCCTGAGACCTAGTCTTTTTTATGTACACTCGATGATGATCTATCTCCAATTTCAGGTACCAGATGCCCACCATAGGGTGATGCCTGAGAAAGAATCTGGCCATGGTTCTTTCATGAAGCATCACATGTTGGATGTTTCTGTGGTTGAAGACAGTCTGAAAAAGCTCGATAGCTTTAACCGTTGGATGAGTAAAGAACTTGGAGATGTAGTAAATGAGTCACCTGCTCAATCCACTTCTGCTACATATTGGCAAAGTGTAGAAAGTGAAGATGGAATTGAAAATTCCAGTGTTCTGTCTCAATCACACTTGGACCCGTATTTGATGACTCCATCCCTCGCCAATGACCAGCTTTTCACCATCGTTGATTTCTCACCGAACTGGGCATACGTTGGCACAGAAGTGAAGGTACCCTACTAAAACTATTGTTCCTTCTATATTCTAATACACACTAATCAAGCAAAAAATCAAGAGGCTATTCCTGTTAATAAATATCAACGTTCTTTCTTTCGGCTCCTAACTGCTTTTGACATCTAATTGTTTTGTCTGCTCCAAAAACATCTGATATGTCAAGCTAGTTTTCTCAAACTTCATCTTCTTACGTCATTCTATCTGCCAGAAGATACTGGATTGGAGATCAGACATGCGGGAGATTACCTTCATCATGTCTTTACACGTGTTGCAGGTCTTGATCACAGGAAGATTCTTGAAGAGCCAAGAAGACCTAGAAAACTGCAAATGGTCATGTATGTTTGGAGAAGTCGAAGTTCCAGCTGAGATTATTGCAGATGGTGTTCTCCGTTGCTATAACCCTTTGCTCAAGGCTGGGAGAATCCCATTCTACATCACTTGCTCGAACAGGATAGCATGCAGCGAAGTACGTGAATTTGAATTCCGTGTCAGCATTGTCCATGATGTGGGCCCTGCCGACACTAACAACACTACTGAAAACCTCGAGATGAGATTTGAAAAGCTGTTATGCCTGAGTCCAGTTTCCCCTCCGAAGCTCGATGCAAGCACTTTAGGTGAAAATGAAATTTCCCAGTTGAGCAGTAAACTCATATTGTTGCTGAAAGAAGAAGGTGATGAATGGGATTTGATGGTGAGGTCGATTTCAGAGGCACAGTTTTCAGCTCAGAAAGTGAAGGACCAGCTTCTTCAGAAACTGTTGAAGGATAAACTGCATGATTGGCTGTTGCAGAAGGTAACCGAAGGTGGGAAGGGTGCAAGTGTATTGGACGAAGGTGGACAAGGGGTGCTGCATTTGGCAGCTGCTCTGGGGTTTGATTGGGCCCTTGAGCCTACGATCGTTTCTGGTGTGAGAGTCGATTTCCGGGATGTCAATGGGTGGACTGCACTTCATTGGGCTGCTTGTTGTGGCAGGTAAGCAAAAAAGAATGAGAACTACTTAAGTCTTTGTTTCATGAAAGTTGCTTGTGATTTTGCTTTAGTGAATCATATATATTTTGAGCTCCAATGTCATATCATAGCAAATTTGAATGAGAAGTCAAGAACTTTTTGAAGGAGGTATTTTTTGTGATCCTTGAATCATTTCTCTTGTGATAATTTATGCCATTAGCTGATGATTCTGTTACTTTCCGATCAAATGGAAGATGTGATTACCGGGTTTTTTCCAGGGAGCGGACAGTTGCTTCTCTATTACATCTTGGAGCAGCACCCGGAGCACTGACAGATCCCACTCCCGGAAACCCTACAAGTAGAACGCCAGCCGACTTGGCCTCTGCAAACGGTCACAAAGGGATCGCTGGTTTCCTTGCTGAATCTGCTTTGACTTCACACTTCACTACGCTCGCTCTGGACAAGCAGCAGGGTGGTAATAATGGTGTTCCCATCGGCTCTGCTGCAAATAATGTTCAACCTGTCCCAGGACCTTGGGCGACACCAGACGACAATAAAGGACAGTCCTTGAAAGAGTCGCTAGATGCTCTGAGCAATGCCACTCAAGCTGCTGCTCGTATTCACCAAGTGTTCAGACTGCAGTCATTTCAAAGAAAGCAGCTAAAAGAGCGGGGTGGTGGGAAGCTAAGAATATCAGACGAAGAAGCACTTTCCTTCATCAAAGTGAAGGGAACCAACAAGAAGCCTGACGAGCCAGTGCAGGCTGCTGCAGTGAGGATTCAGAACAAGTTCCGGAGTTGGAAAGGCCGGAGAGAGTTCTTGGTTATCCGGCAACAAATTGTTAAGATTCAGGTATTTGGTAATTGAGTTATTGTTGTTTCTGACTGTTCATTCGACTTTGATGGGATAGAGCTTAACTCTTTTCTGTGGGTTTTTGGTTTTTCCACGGAAGGCCCTCGTAAGAGGACACCAGGTGAGGAAGAACTACAAGAAGATCATATGGTCAGTGGGGATCGTGGAGAAGGTGATACTTCGATGGAGAAGGAAGAGAAGCGGTCTCCGAGGATTCAAACCCGATTCCCTTACTGAAGGTCAAAGCATAAGCGTTCAGCAACATTCATCACCAAGGGAAGATGATTACGATTTCTTTAAAGAAGGAAGGAAGCAAACTGAAGAAAGATCAAAGATTGCTCTTGCGAGGGTTAAGTCTATGGTTCAGTATCCAGAAGCCAGAGACCAATATCACAGGCTTCGAAACGTAGTCACAGAGATCAAGGAGACAAAGGTAAAACTAAAACCTCACTTATTCTTGTAGTAAATATCATATTTACAGCTTCACAATTTGAGTCAATGCTTGACAAAAATTTCCATCTATGCAGTCTGCTCAAAGTTCTGAAGCAGCAAGGTCCGATTTTGATGACCTTGTTGATCTCGAATCACTGTTGGATGAAGATATTTTCATGCCAACTGTTTAGGCATGAATCAAGTGTACAATATTGGCAACAGCTATCGAAAAACATGTATAAAGCAGCAAAATTGCAATGTTGCAGACGAAATTTGTCAAATGTTGTAACTGAACATTCATCTCAATCATGAAAATACAAATCTGTTCTTTTTTTTTCTGGTTCTATGTGAAGTATTCTCACACATGTACACTGGCTGCTCCTTTTTTCCATCCTTATTCTCTGGAAAACAATTAGAAAGATAGTGTGTTTCCCACCATCATCCGCTGTACATTGAACATGAACGGCCCACGAAGTATACATTTTTCCTTTTTTTTTTTTTTTTTTTTGCACAACTGCATATCATCATCATCATAACTTGTAACCATCTTAGCATCTCCGGTACTGGAGATTGCAGAGTTTGAAATGGCAAGAAAGAGTGAAACTGCTAGAAAGAGATACAAAGAAAAAGATAACAAAAGAGAGAAACCCAAGTCCAAATAATTAAAGTTACCTACTTGCAAAAAACCATCTAGACCACCTTTCTTTCTCTCTCCTAGTTTAGCTCTTGTTTGTGGCGGTGATGCTCTCGTAGAACAAAATATACCCATGATCCGTGTTACTTGAGTACTCTTGTGCTGAACCGAAAAATGTCTGCACGGCAGACTCGTCGATCATCTCAACATTCTCGTCGTCAAAGAACAACCAGTGATTGTGGCTCTTCACAAGGCTGACGTAGTGACCATGGTTGGGCCCACTCCCGACGTGTACAACCACAGCAAAGAGCGAGTACTCGATATCTGAATCTTCCATTGTATTGCTCAGCTTCAGCTCGAGGGGGAACACTACTCGGTATGATAGCTTCTTGTAACGACCCAATTGCTCAATGTATTTAAACCTCTTGAGGTGGATCACCAGAATATGAGGCGGCTTCTTTATCTTCATTCTCTTTTGAGCTTCTTGCAAGCTGCACACACATCATTTTTGCATACAAACAATTACTATACATCATCCACTCTATTGATCGCTACCAGAAACCAAATTTACCATCAATAAATTTTGGGGACTTGGGAAAGAATAAGAAAAAAATGTGTATACATGGCCAGACAACTTCAGTTTGCAATGACAGAATGTACAGAACAAGGTGCTTTCAATTACCATTCGAAGCAGTTGATAAAATGATAAGATGCCTCTACTCATCAATAGAAAATTTAGACTAATACTTAAATTGCATTGGAGACTGTCATGCAACTGAGCCCCATAAGAACTAGTGTCAGTTTTAACCCATGGCTCAGGCCAACTAAAGAGGAAGAATGAATCAATGGGTCAATGGGACCGAGACGGTTCGAGACCAAGTAGCTGAAACTAGCACCAGCATTGTTAACCATTCAATGAAGTAAACATCCATGGAAGAACAAATGCCAGATGATGCAAGTAAAATAACTTGCCTGCAGCACTTGTCACAGAAGAATTTATCTTCTGCATTCAGAGTCTCAGTTGAACTGAAATTTTTCAAACAGCTGGTTATTGAGCTGTTCTGTTCTATATCAAGGCTCAAATCAAAGAAGGTCTCATCTCTAGCTGTCACTGTTTCACACTGCAAGCACCTAGTTTCGTTCGTAAGTATTCCCTGATACAGAAAAATAACTAAGGTGACTTCAATGCATAACAATATCAGAGGTGTTTGTTTTCCAACAAGGTAATTATCATATCCGACTATGCACGACTAACGGATCTCACCTGGAAATTCTTGTGCACCCAAGTAACTAAAGGCTCCTTCAAAACTCCATTAGGCAGCGCACTCTTTGAGCCATTTGCAGTATTTTCAGGTGGAGATGAAGTTTCTGTATCGCTTTTAACAGCTTTCGCCTCTTTCTCCAGAATGTCAACAAGTTCATTGAGCAAAAAATTCAAAAACTCATGAGCATCCTACAAAACCAACAGTTTTATTAGACCTTAAAATTACAAATGGCTAAGAAAACCAATTATTATATTCAGGACGAACCTCGAGATAATTGCTTGAAAGATGGAAGGTATACCTGGTGCATATAGCTACGGAAAAGCTCATTTTGTTTTTTCAATCGCTGGACAAATCGCTTGGGCGCAATGACACCAGTTTTCTTCTTTTGTGAACTTATCTACAGAGAAGAGAAAATATAACATTAAATCCAGAATGCTAATGACTAGGAGGTGCAAGAAGAGATGGACAAGAAAAAAATCATCAAGTGAAGTAGGTCATGTTCCACTAAAAACAGAAGAGAAGAAAAGCAGTGAGCATAATAGGCCTCTCGAGCCTTGCAACCGATGAAGTAGGAGCTAAGTAAACCAATCCAAATGCACCAGAATCCAGCAATGATGCTAGATAACACAGTCAAAACACTGCTATTTGCTTTAGAATATAGGGAGAAATCAGAGAGGGGGGCCATTCACTTACAGATATCCTGCCTTAATAGATAACCCTATAGAACAATGAAGCGAGAGGGGTCTATCATTATTTTGGAAGAAACATCAACAATTCAATATCCTTAAATGTCAACATGGTGTGTTAAACAGAATATGATAGAAGCAAAATATTTGATCAAACAATCACCTGTGTAAATAAGTCTGCCAAACATGTTAAGAGATTCTCTTCTGCATCCCCAGTGGATTTATTACTTGCATAGTACTCAAGCAATTGTTCCCGGAATGGTACACAGAAGTATAGAGCCTGCAGAAATGAAGGAAGAAAACGAGAAGTGAGAAATTGGGCGATGAAGAACATTGGTGCCAAAAGTTGAGAATATGGAGAAACGAAATATCTATAAAATTGCCACGAGAGTGCGGACTATTCACGCATCATTCATCAATTTTTGGATACCCAATTGACAATGCACGAACATACTATCTATCCGAGGGTAAATCGTGACTTCATTCGAAACCCAGAAACTGGATTAACCAATTCTATTCTAGCTCAAAACAATAACACTCTTGACCTGATCACGATTTCCACTATCATCCATTCCACGAAGAGCATAACGTTTATTGGAGATTTCAGCTAGCAACCTATGCAGAGAACCCGAAAACCCACGGGAGTAAGCCTATTGGGGGTTCAGAAACTGAAAGACGCTGTTTTGGGGAGAATTTGGATAAGTCGAAACTCCACAATAGACAACCAGCCAAATAGACGAGGATTGGGGAAATGGGGGAGAAGAGGGGACCTGCAAGACGCTGTTGCAGTAGCAGGTGTTGCCGAAATTTTCGAGGCCGAAGTATCGCTCGCCTTCAGGGAACTGATCGCCGAGAGCTTTCTCAAGTTTGGAGCCAGCGGCACCCATTACAGCATCAAAAAAATCAAAAATTCCAAATGCCCTCTAGATCTCTCAGTCTGTCTGCAGGTCTATAATCTCTGTCTTGCTGCGTCTGCCTCTGGCTGGCCCGATTCAACGGCGGTACTCTTCCATTGACGGAACGGGAGTCGTGGACCCGGGAGTCGGAGCTGATGGCCGACGAAGACTATCAGGTCGCGGCGACTAGATGGTAGTCGTTCAATCGGTAAACTGGATAATCTGGTGAAGAAAGTATCCGGGGAAACGAGGGTTTGTTGGTGTAAGTTTGGTTTTCTATGGTTTTTCGTTCGCGAGAGAGGAAGAGAAGAAAACTGGGCAGTGAAAAGAAACTAGAGAAGAGATTTTGCTGCTCCGGCTTCGCTTAATCTTTTCCCTTTTCGTTCTTATTTTTTTATTTATTTCACAACTCAACGAAGGCACCAACAACACTCCAACATCACGTGAGCCGAAACCACCATCGGAGGGTTTGTACAACTACTGAATTGTCAAGTGATTCTCCATTTAGTACCCATCGAAATATAAAATTTGTTATTATATTTACACTATACTTGTTCCTATAGAATGTAACCAACATATCAACGTCTAATTTAGATAAAGATCATACACTATGTTCAATGAAAAACTAAACTGATGATAATTGATAATATAAGAGACTAAAACCATTCACATATATATACTCAATTCGGTAATCTCACACCATTGGCATACATTTTTGTTAGGTTGCTACTTCTAATGACTATAAGATAATAATATTAGTTGCATGTATTTGTATTAAGGGTTAACTATGTGTTAATTGCTATATTTTATTTATTATATAATTATGAATTGGTGCATTATAAATTTTTTTTTCTTCGTAATGATTATGTTATGTTATATTGGTACCAATTAACTAAATCGAGTAAACTTTAGTTTGGTCAATTTGGTTATTGTATTAGTTTGATCGGTTTTGTTATAATATTGTATTTCAAGGTTAATAAGATTTAGGTTTACTTGGTTTGAAATTACCATGGTAACTATTTGAACACCCCTAGTTAAGCCTATGAAGCAAATAGTTTGAGATTTATTGGTCGAATCATGATTTAATTACTTTAAATTATTTTATACATAATATAGAAATATGTGTGTATATATGATGATTTTTTAATAGCCATAATGTAATTTGACGGGTAATATATATTAATTTTAAATTAAATATATTATTTTATCCTAAAAGTTGTATATTTATGCTACGCTATCCATAATAGAGTTTGGGAGAGTGCAAAAACTAAGGATTAAAGAACCATAATCGAGGTTGTACCATAAAAGTCAGCAATCGGATATTTTATACTGAAAGCCTAGAACAGTGATTTTACTACGATTCAACTATTTCATACTGCTACATACCACCTACCGGTTTCGGTTCTGGTAGGAGATGTTTTGGTCGAGCCATCGACCAGGTCCGGTTTTTCAATCCTTGACCTACATGCAACACTGTTCTTTTTTCTTTGGAATTGCATTGAATGGAAGACCTTATGTAAGTTATTGATCCGATCCACTCATTATGTTACCGACAGGCGACAAGCTTCCAGGCTAGCAATCTCACGCCAAAGTCGTATAATCCTAACATGATGCGTTGGGGTTCAGGTAAACTATTTGCTTTTCCTGATCACTCCTATATGGTCATTAGCAGAACTTGCAAAACATTAAGGGGTCGTTTGGAGGTTGAGATTTGAAGTGAGGTATTTAGCAAATACATGTAATGATAAAATTAAGTCATTTTTTTGGTTCACTTTGAGTTAGAATGCATGCATTATCTTTTTGTTGGGCCCACCTACAATCACTCAAAATGAATGATTATAAATCTCTACTAAAAGGTGAGATTGTTAATGAGGGATTGTCTACCCTACTTTTTGTTTCATCATTGCTCTTCCAAACAAAGTATTTTCCTAATACATGCATTGAATCAATACATCAAATGATAATACACTAATTGACCTAATACATCAATTTGAAGAATCACAATTTCCAAAAGACCCCTAAGTTACATCATATAGGAACAAAATCTACAAAGAACCCAAAAATTTGTATTTTGTTCTTGGATTGGTTAATACAAAAAGAGTGATTGCAAGTCCTATTCTCGTGTATGCAACGGCAAAATCGAGAATAGAATCATCACTTCAATCAACTAAGAAATACTGCGAGGAGGAAGAAACTGTTCTTCGTTACAGCAAGAATGAAATCAATCTCGGAGAGGCATTTTCAGTCGAGTTGCATTCTGACAGTCACAAAGTGGTCTCCTACGCTCAAGTAAACGTGCCTCCCCAACTCCAACTCCACAGGAGGCAGATTCTCAATGGAATCAACCCTTCTCTGAAACAAGGTGAATCAGCAATAAACATTAACAGGGGGGTGAGAATTGAATGGTTGCCAAGGAATGGCCAAGAAACTTTTCGAAGCAGCTAACAAACCTTCCCATTTCCTAGCTGGAATTCTGTTTTGAGATTACTATGGTCCCTAGAGAATAAGTAAACTTGTAACATCTGGCAAGATCGAGTATTTCCTGCAGTGGGATTCAGTACTGTCAGACGCAAGCAATATAACCGGGCCACGGTAAGCATAAACACGAGAGACAAACCTCCATATAAAGCAGCACAAGATTCTGAATTGATCATCACTGCTGGCCTTGCCAAATAGATTGAGAACGACAAACCAGAGATGCCGTGGAAAGTCTCATTTCCAATCACCACCTGCAGTAACCCTCGGCAGTTAAGAAAACTGAATTTCAAACCAGAATTGGTGAAAAATGTCTGTGCAACATGGAGATCAGCTCCTACTCTACCATTTCTTCTTTCTTTAGTTACACAGTGGAATATCCTAAGAAAGGACAACACAAACAACAGGCGGTAAACTACCAACTCAAGACTTTTTAGTGAGGGCCTGCCTGCTATCTCGAACCATACTCGTTATGTGGTGAGGTCAGGCAGCTATCATGAGCCAATTGTGGGAATAGCTAGAGGCTGCAGTTTCTATAAGCAACTCAATATCAAGTACAACCTCAGCTTAAATATAAAACATCGACAGCCAACCAGCATAGCATAGCAACAGAATTAGTGCAATGCCGGTAAATAAATGCCTAATGCAGACAGACAGAGTTTAAGTGAGGGAGCTCTCAACATAAACGCTGTCTAATATTAATAATCAGAATCAATGATTGAAAATTCCACAAACACACAACACATCTCGGTCATAAGAAATGCAACTTACAGCATGTGATGGCATTGCAGTAGATGGAAGCAACTGAGAACCGATTGCATCCCTGATATAGAGTTCCTGAAACATGTAAGTCCAAATAATTAATTATGAACCCGAAGAAAGACATAATCCACCATTTTTCAAAGTAAACAGCTATGGAAACAGGGATAAAACGCAAGCTGGTTTCAGAAGAGAATGTCTCCCACTAGGGGGAAAATGTTACGTGACACCGACTCCTATATTTGAAGAGAAAGGCTAGAGCTAACAAGATAACAAAATAGAATCCAGGACAAGAAGAGACGCAATAACAAAAGAGTGATGATCTTAGCAGGCTTACAATGCTGAATAACTTTTTTATATTCTGCATAACAGGGACTAACAGAGATAAATTGTACCTGTGAATTAAGAACTCGTTCCAGGTTTGAGTTCTCATTCAAGGATTCAATGTAAACATCTACAGCATCAGTAGGATCAAGCGCAAGCTTTTTTCTCAATTTTTGGATTCTGTTGACCACCTGTACTCAACACCAAGTGAAAAATAAATTCCTGAAATCTGCTTTGTCAACTAACGTTCAGCAGAAAATAATGATATTGCTTCAAACATGTGAAATATCCAAACATTTCAGACAATATATGATGATAAAGGTTTTGGCAGATATATAGAATATGAATTGTGTAAAAGTAACTACTAATCAAGGTTATAAAGTTACAGACGCTGGAGATCATGTATATACTTAAGAAAAACATAAAAGACATGTACCTCGCGAGCAAAGCCAGACTCAAACAAGGACTCGTCGGGCCGTAAATCCAAAACAACTAGTACATCACCTGAAAACACATTAGGGAGTAACATTTATGGCATCCCCCACTAAATTTCAAAACATGTGTCAGAGAACGTCCAAAATAAAACATCCTACCATCTCCAGCAGCATCGATTTCCTCCTCGGTCAAGGCATCAGGACGTTTGAATTCCCGACGAACCTACAAGTTTAGATGACTTTAATAATTATGTGAAAGGATGGAAGCAAGTGAATTAAACATTAATCCAAATGCAACCACTGAAAGAGCTTATAGGAATTAAGAAAATACATTGCATCAGCAATATCAATCCATGGCTGAAAAGATTAATCAAGGATGCACCTTGATGTCAGTTAGCTTTAGGCAGTGCATCTTTATGGTAAGCTCACCAACTTTCTCAAACTCCAAAATCTCATTTTGAGACATTGCTTTCACTTCTTTGGCAATAACTCCCATATCTTTGCCAAGTCGTTTACCTAACACACTAAAAGGGAACAAAAATGTTTATCACAGTATCAATGAATGCGAAACAGTTATACGTAATAAAGAATCATTGAAATAATAATAATAATTGATACCTGAACTCGGGCTCCGCTCGTAGAGAAGTATACTCCAAAGTGTCATTACATGGGACGAGATCTTTCACATTGAGTTCCTCACGCACAAACTATAATGGAACAAAAAGAATTTACTGTCAGATTATTAGAAATAAGCTGGAAATTCAAGATGCTAGAGTGAATGGGAGGGGGGGGGGGGGGGGGGGGGGGGGGGGGGGGGGGGGGGGGGGAACTAATTAGCATAAAATTAGCATATCCTAGAATTAGTTGCTACAAAGTACAAATTATGAGCTTGGAGAGTAACTCTTGGAACATCCAATCCCATTCTCAAATAGACACTTCTTTCATTCTATGTATTTGCGAATTAAAGCACCCAAGAATCTGGTAGAGGCACCCCATCATACAAACAAACTACAAGAGCCAAATCAAACCTGGAAAACAATCAGATATTCAACTTAAGTAATTATGCGACATAAACCCATAGGTTGAGAATTCTGATGCTGAAAGATAAATCTGCACATAGTTGGGACAAACCTCACTTAGTTTTCCAGCTATATCATTAAGGAAGTCTCCGTCAGGATGGACAATGATCATCTTCCTAAGTGGTGACTTGAGAGGTTTGTTATGCCGCTCACGGATATTACGAGCATGATCGATAATGGTCTTCATCCTTGCCACACTTCGTTCAATTCGTTCATCTCTCTGCAATGACAATGTAATTTAGAGATGAAATATAGAAGAAAAGAAATGTGCATGTGCACGGGAGAGCAAAATGAGAAAAAAATGTTTATGATATAAAATTATCATGTGATGCAAAGAAAGTCATGATGAGTTTTTCAAACATCGAAAGAAGTGGGTCATAACTTAAGCCACAAAGATCAACTAAGCTCATCTACTAAATGATTTGGCAGTACCTCTCCCTCTTCCAGAGGAAAACTGCAATAATGAATGCTTTCTTCAGAGTTCGCGCTCACTTTCCGCATATTTTGATACAGGACTTCTGTGAAGAAAGGCGTGAATGATGACATCACTTTACAAGCAGTTAGAAGCACCTGAAATACCGTCCACTTTTTAGTTATCACAAGTATCCAATATGACAACAGTAGCAAGGACCCCAGTGATCAACACTACATGAACAAAATCCATTTATATGATGATAACATTAGTGTAAACATACATTGTAGAGAGTAGAGAGAGCAATTCGGCAATCATCCTCCCCAGTACGACCTTTCAATCTCTTGCGATTGAAGCGGACGTATACATTTGTCAGGTCATCCAGAAACTTTAGAAGATATGGAACCACCTGCAAACAGTACAACGAGAAATTGATCAGGGATCAGTCAGCTATCCTAGATACACATAAGATCACACAAATTGTCAATCATAAATGCAAGAAATGCAGCCGAAAAGAAATGCTCTGGGACAGTGCCAACCGTGTAAAGCCGGTAAGCATCCATTTCTTGACGGACAAAATGTACAAGACTCCGAGTAGCTGAGGTAATCCACTGATCAAGCACATTAGAAGATTTTTGCTGAGCTGTTGGACTAACTGGAGAAAATGGTGCAAATCCTTCAACCTCAAGTCTCTTGGCATTCTGAACAAGAAACCTGTATGCATTATACCATGGAAGAAAGACATCTTTCACCTGCACGTAAGAACGACGGAAAATATGAGGAAAATGCGCAGAGAACAAAAACAGGAGCTGAGAGGTGAAGAAAAGCAAAAGGTATAAGCCCAAATATACACGAGACAAAAATGCATGCTGGAAAATAGCATTGTCAAGGTTAGCAGCAAGTAGTTGGTCAGTTAAGTGTAGTGACAGGAGGTATTAGTAAATGACCAAAGAGATTTATCCTCCTTCATATGCAGGCACAATATTAGGGGCTCAAGAGAAGACCCATAATTTCAGAGTTTTAGAAACCCAACTTTGATGTCACTGGAGATAAAGGTGGCCTCTTCAATCGACTAATATCCTACCATATGTTAGTTAAACTATAAACTTAAAGAAGTAGCAACTTCATTCCCACTACTTTGTAGTAATAGGACATGAGAGGCCTATCTCCATCATGCCATGACAAAAAGAAAGCAGATATCATAATGATAAAAAAGAATTGCAGAACAGTAAATATGGTTTTAGAATGTCTATAATTAGTGACGCACTAGAAGGCCCACCAAAACTTATGCTGAATAGGTGGACAGTAAAACCTCCGATTGCCAACTCTCAAACCAATCTGAACATAGCAGAACTGGGTCGACCTCATTTATAGCCCAGATCAAGGAGGAGATTGTGCATCAAATAATCTATGCCCACTCCTTAATTATTAAGGTATTTCCGAATTTACTTACAACATTATAGACTCCATCCTTCTTGAAACGCAAAGTTTCAGCCCTGACAACTGGAGAATTGATAAGGTATAATCTTAGAGCATCCTGCGTAAAAGAAAAAACACAAGGCTTAAAAATGAGCACGACTCAAATACACAAAAGCATAACAAAACCCCAGAAACAAGTAATAAGGTCTGAAGACTTACAGCTCCATAATCATTGATCACATCCATTGGCGATGGGTAGTTCTTCAATTTTTTACTCATCTTTTTACCATCCTCGGCAAGGACCAGACCATTGCAGACAAGATTCCTAAATGCTGGTTTTCCAAACAATGCAGTCGACAACACCATGAGAGTATAGAACCTGCAATGAAAAAGAACAATATCAATCAGAATTCCTTGTGAGTTCCTTGTGTGATTGGAGCTATTGGGATCAGCAATGTTCTTCTCAAGCAATTTTGAGGAGCATTCCATATTACAAAATGAGTCACTTGATGTTGAGTGGCCAACATTCTCAAGCTCAGAAATCTACACAAAATCATTTTTATTAGTGACAACTCAAGAACTGTAGAAACCAGACTTATGTCATGATAATGTTCAGAAAGTATTTTATCACTGCATACATGCAGAACGAAAAATTGCTAAAAGACATATGCATTAACAAATCGAATGGCCACAAATACAACATACAAGTTGAAAAGGAGGGAACCAACCATCCACGAGTTTGATCCAACCCTTCAGCGACAAAATGCCCAGGAAAATTTTTCGCGAAAAATTCTTCATTCTCAAAGGGGTAATGGATATAAGCATAAGGCATCGACCCACTCTCAAACCAACAATCAAAAACCTGCCAAAGAAAACATATAATCAAGATTATAAATCCAGAATTCCAGTTTAACAAAAATCCGACAACAACAAAAAACCACCAAGTATCTTCTAGAGGCTTACATCGTCAACACGTCGAAGCACCCCAAATTCAGGGCCACGACTAGAAGGGATTGTGATGTGATCAATCTTGTGACGATGGAGATCAACTACCTGGAAAATTTTCAACAGTCGTCAGACAGCACCAAATAGGAAACAAAAAACAACTCAATCGTAAAAAGAAGCTATATACCCTCATATGCAACAAGAACAAGAAACATCAAAGGAGGCATTAACAATTAAAATGCAAGGTCCATTATCATAAATTTATTACCAAGCCCAAGCCCAGATCACCATTTAGGCTGAAGTCGTGATTTCAATAAACAAAGCTAAAGAAAGAGTTACTAATATGTATCAAGCACTAGACCAGAAAACCGGACACTTAACTGCCCCATTCAGTTCAAAGTCAACACTGATCTTCCTAGGTTTAACATTCATATTTACCACAATATGTTCAAACATCAATTGTACAACCGTCACCGAAACAGAGAGTGCAGTAAAGAAATCAAACCTTAGCACCAGACAGTTTTTCCAGCTTGGCAACAGAATCAATAACTACTATTTCCTCACCATCCCCACTGATCCATACAGGGAGAGGAGTACCCCAAAACCGGCTGCGACTAATCGCCCAGTCTCGTGCATTTTCCAACCAATTGTGGAATCGCTTATCCTGTAGAATTATGTACCAAAGTGGGTAGAACAAAAAATTAAGAACAGTGCTGAGGATCACCAAGAATCTGAAGAAACATGTTAGATAGCAAAGGAAAACATACGCGATTCACTGGCCTAAAATCTAAAAAATGAGCTCATTTTCAACACAACATAGCTTGCTTATTTGAAATGCAGTTCTCAAAGGATATGCACCAATAACATAGTTCTGATGCATAGGGGTCAAGGCTATCAGTCAATCCTTTGAACAAGTAGACCTTATTCCACGATCAGTACAAATTAATACAGGATTCGATTTCATAGATAGATCGATATACAGATTCACATCCATCGATCTTAAAATATTTGCACTCTTCTATTGTTATAGATATGATGAAGAGAGTGAGGGAATTTCTGCACCTAGGTAACCAAAATTAGCAGATTTAATAGCCCCAGCATGCCCTTCTAAAGAACCTCAAAGTAGCTCAAGTTCTTCACCAAACAGTCCAAAGACAAATAAGAGTATGTTCTAGGTTCAAAAGGAGAGGACGGAATGAGAATCTTAACCTTCACATAATCAGGAACCCAATATGTCTGACTGTTGTTTTCCAACAATTGGTCTTTCAGCTTTTCAACTCTAACAAACCTACAGAAAGAATTTAATATGACAATCAATATAACCTTAGAGACAACCCAAAAGGAAATTTGTTGGAAATGAAAAAGGCAAAACAGACGGAAAGAAAAAGGTGCACATGCCAGCTTGGAACAGCTCTATAAAGAAGCGGAGTATCCGATCTCCAACAGAACGGGTAGCTGTGCATAAAGCTTCCAGTTTTGACAAGCCTTCCCTTTCCCTAAAATATTTATAAAAAAATTTGTAAGCAGATGAACAGTTAAGCAGCACGAAACACAAGTACCACCGCAAAAAGGATTGACATCAAACTTAATTCTACTCCTGGTGATTAAAGATAGATTAAGCCAATCAGGAAAAGAGTAAACTTATTTGTAGTAATAATTAAGAACAACAAAGCTAGAACCATAACCTCCTTTACACTCAGTGTAGAAAATTATGTACATAAAATATAAAGGAAATTTTTTTTCTTCAGAATCTCTATCTTTTTGTCCATGTCAGGCGACGGCCTCACCTTCACTGCCTCAATGATATCTTTGTCGGCATCCTTAACATAGCGCCCACTGAAATCAGTAATCCTATCAGTAAAGCACCCATCATCATCGACAGCGACAACCAAATTCTCGCCCTAAAATCCAGGAAATATTATAGAGTTAATGAAAACCAAAACAAAAAGAGATAGAAAGTGAAAAGTATGCCACATAAATACATCTCTGATATTAATTTCCTTGAGAAATATATATATGTGATCACCTCCCTTCTACTGGTTAGTTTAGAAATAACCACAATACAGTGCCTGGGGCAGGAAAATTGTGAAAGATGCAGAAAAGATGGACAATCATCTTCTCCAAATGCAGGCTCAGACAGACCTTATTGATTATTTTATTCTCAATACAAACTCGGTAATCATCTTCTCCAAATGCAGGCGCACAATGGACAATTCCAGTACCGCGGTCAGATGTCACATAATTATCAGCCACAACTCTGAATGCTGCATCAGCAAACTCCTCGAAATAATTAAACAGTGGTTCGTACCTGCAACAGAGATCTTGACCATGAGTTGAGACAATTTCAATTTATTTCAGAAGTTCAGGAATTCAGCGAAATGTTGTTCTTGACGTCCAAAGAAGACAGAAACAATGTCAGGAGGGGAGAGAGACGGGAAATCTATGCAGCAGAGAATAATTTTGTGGTTACATTAACATGCTGATATATAAAAGCAATAAGAGAGCTGCAAAGATACGGTAGTTGATGAAGGTTTCACCAGCTAAGAGCACACGTTACTGAGAACGTATCTGATCCGAACCTCCTCTTAAAGAACAAAAATGGGTCAAAAAAGTTAAAACAAAGTTCCATCGCATTTAAATGGGGGGAAAGGTTCGATTCCATGTGTCATAAATTTAGACAAAGGAGAGGGCGATTTGTTTATTCTTCAGTTATTACTCTACTAAATTATCAGCACCCAGTTTGGTTCCAACTATAAGTCTTTCTCTAGCAACCATTACCAAAAATGATCTCAGATCCAGCTATTATTCGACAATGAGCAGCCAATTTTTTTCCAAGCATGAGGTATACTAAATGAATACAGCAGGACACCAACAAGCATAATCCAAACTCAGAGACTCATAAAAACAGAACTCTTACTTTTTATTTACAAGTTCACTGCCCTTAAATTTCTGTAGCAATTCATATGAATCCATTGGCTTTTCCGTCTTCGCACCCTTTGTCTTGGAGCTTGATGTCTTTGAATCGCTTGATTTTGGCTTCTCCACGGGAATGGAGGACAATAGACATTCGGCAATCACGTAGACTTTACCAGTATACTTGCTGCGGACCTGTACATTGTTTTTCCACTGAGTATTAGATACTAAACTGGCAGTACAATTATTGAATGGCACGTTTCTCATAAAAGGACACCTGCTGACAAGCTTCCAGTAATAAGGTTTTCAGCAACTTGAAGCACTTGCCCTTTTCATAGGATAAAAAAGCTACTATAAATCTCTAAGCTAATAGGCCTAGCTAAAGTAGCTTCAAGTTCTACCATTGTACTAAATAATGGATGCTCGGATGTTTTGTCAAGTAGGAAACTTTTCTAATAGGGTAGGTCCCTAGCAGGACATTTTTGCTTCAACCTTGTATGGATACACCAAAACAAAGGAAACTAACACCTGTCTAAAAGCCAATACAATAAGGGGAGCTGGTTTGTATAATACATTCTTTGAAGCTGTCTATTTTGACTGAAATCATACATCTTGACCATGGTAGAAAATGACAGTAGCCGAAGGGGACTAACCTTAACATAATCAAAGTTAGGATTGACGCAAAGCGCAAGATTACTAGGAAGAGTCCACGGTGTGGTCGTCCAAGCCACAAATGCAGCATTATCAGGATCACCCACAACAGGAAATGCTACCATGATCTCTGGATCAGGTACATCCTGCATTGCCAGTTGCCACAGCAAGTTGTAACGATTGAATAGCGGGAATGGGAAGAAAGAATTTCACCAGAAAAAGAAAGGAAGCTGTGAATGGAAAACCTTAAAATTCTGGCCAGCTTCAAAATTCGATAGTACAGTCTTGCAACCAGTACTGTATGGCATGACCTGCAAACAATCAAATTGAGATGAGTGGTTCCTAAAATGGTCAGAACCCAGACATTCTTCAAAGAATAATCTAAAGAGTAACACAAGCATGGGGTTTATCCAACCTTGAAACCTTTATAAACGAGACCTTTGTCCCAAAGCTGCGAGAAAACCCACCAAACACTCTCCATGAACTTCAAATCCATGGTCTTGTAATCATTCTTGAAATCAATCCAACGCCCTGTCCTCGTGATAACCTTCTCCCATTCCTCAACGTAACGAGTCACAATGCTCCTGCACTCGTCATTGTACTTATCAATCCCCATTTTCAGAACCTCATCCCTTCTCTTGATCCCCAGCTTCCTGTCGATCTCGTTCTCGACGGGCAAGCCATGGCAGTCCCATCCAAAACGACGCGTGACGTGGTGGCCGGTCGTGGTCTGGTAGCGAGTCACGATATCTTTAATGGTTCCGGCAAGGATGTGGCCGTAGTGAGGAAGCCCGGTGGCGAAGGGAGGGCCGTCGTAGAAAACATACTCCGGGAGGGATTCCGTGCGGGACAATTGAGTTTCGAAGGCCTTGATTTCAGACCAGAAAGAGAGAATCTTTTCCTCCTGCTTGGGGAATGAAAAATCCTTTCCCTCACAGACTTCCTCCATGCTTGCCGCGAGAATTGCGATGCGAAGATAGGAGCAGAGTTAGGGGTGCCGGCGGAACTCAGTAACAATGGAGCTTACAAACGGAAAGCAGTCCTTGCCCTCGATGCTCTGCTCCGTCTTCGTCGATCGCCGCCGCCACCACCGTAAACCCTACAAAGTGAAGACTGAAGAGGATTTTGATTTACCGTTTTCTTTTTTTCTGGCCGAGAAAAGGTCAAGACACTGGAGATTCAGGTTGTCGGATTAAACTCAGTCGTATACGGTAAGCAGTCAATAAAATTTCTGAATCGCTAAATGTCGCCCTATAAATTGCTAAACATCGCCCTAACTTAAAAGTCTAATTACCTATATACCCTTAATAAAAATTTAAAAATTTCACCAACCAAACAAACCTTTCACCCCTTCACCCTCCTTCCCTTCCACCCTTCCACCCACCCTCTGCCCTCTGCAAACCCGCCGCCCTCTGCAAACCCGCCGCCGCCGCCGGAGAACCTCTGCAAACCCGCCGCCGCGGAGAAGAAGGTGAACCGGCGACACCTCTCTCGCCGCCCGCGTCCAGTCGCCGCCGCCGAAGCCCGCCAGTCGCCGCTCCCTCCCGCTCGCGTCCCGTCGCCCGTCGTCGCGTCCAGTCGCCGCCGCCGAAGCCCGCTCGCGGAGAAGGTAACGAGAGAGGCTCGCGGTTTACCCGTGGCGATGGTCAAACCGCGCTTTGACCGCGGTCAGCCGCTGGCTCAACCGCACGTTGACCGCGGTTCAACCGACGGTCAACCGCGCGTTGACCGCGGTCGGGCCCTTTTTTTTTTTAAATTCTGTTTTTTAAATTCTGTTTTTATTATTTGTTAAATAAATGTTAATAATAATAAAAAAATTAAAAAAATATACATAATAAAAGAATTTAGTTATATTATTGATAAATACTAATTTAGTTATAATACTAATTAATAATAACGTATTTGATAAATGTTAATTTAGTTATAATATTAATTTAGTTATATGATATAAAAAAATTTAAAATCGTATTCGATAATTGTTAATTAAAGATAACAAATTTAAAGAACATTATAAAAAAATTAAAAATGTGTTTTTATCATTTTAATAATCAAAATTTCAAAGTAATTCGTTTATCTACTTAATTATTAATAATTTTACCTTGATTAAAAAGTAAATAATTATTACATAGAACGTAACATAAATGTTAAAACTATTAGTTTTATAATTTTAATTATGAAAATCTTAAATTAATTACTTTATGTACTCCATTATTAATAATTCAAACTTTTTTTTGAAGATGTCTGGACATGGAATGGGTAAACCGGATATGATTAAGGCGAGAAATAAGGAGAGAATGGAGGGTCGTGCTTGTAGACTTACGGCGACTGGTAGGAAGGAAAATGAAGAAAAAAATCCACCTAAGGTTAGAAGGAAGAAGAAGGCGGATGTAGTGCTTCCTGACGGCCACCCTACTGTGGGGCAGTTGTCTCTTAGTCGAGGCACTACCAGTACTCCTACACCAGATACCGCACCGGTATGGCAGGCTAATTGGAGTGATTCCATTGACGAGGATGATGATGATGATGACGGTGATGCTGAGGTTGGGAATGCCCCAGATGCTGGTGCTGCTGCTGGTGATGCTGCTGTTGATGATGCTGTTGATGGTGCTGGTGATGCTGAGGCTGGGGATGCCCCACCTCAAGCTGATTTAGGCGTGGGGAAGACGGCATGGGTCGGGGTATCTTCTACTGCCTCCTCCCACTTCCGTGGGCCCGATGGACGCTATGCGTCCAGACCTAGTAGCGAGGATGGCGGAGATGGAAATAGGAAGAGGAAGACCACGAGGAAAGATATGTCGTGGTTTCTTACAGCCGAGTCTCCGATGTGTTCAGGTGGACCAGTGATTCCCGATGTGATCCCTAGCTTTGGAGGTCACATTGGCTTGGTACTGTGGAATTCCCCTGAGCAGGACCGTGGAGTGTTGGACGGCTTCCATAGGCCGAGAGCTGTAGAGACTTTGAGGCGATATAAGTGGAGTGCAGAGGGTTCCAAGGAGATGGTTGAAGCCACAGGATTGTCTCACTTGACAGGGTGCATGATGCAGCATTTAGAAATGGCTCTACTGTCGGCATTTGTGGAGAGGTGGCAGCCGGACACAAACACCTTCCACATGCCGTTTGGAGAGATTTCGATCCTTCTACACGATGTGCATCACATTCTTCGGATACCGGTTGACGGACAGCTGATGGGAGATGAGGCGTCGCAGGATACTCTTAAGTCAGACATGGGTGGTCTAGTTCGACTTCCAGTGGATGCTCAGGTTGGTGGTAAGTGGAAGTCTAAGTGGTACGATAATGGTGCTATGCATGCAGAGGGATTGTTGGTGCGTGGGGGAGAGCTGAAGATTAAGGAGATGGAGGTGCAGTGTTACCTGTTTGTGTTACTGGGATCCACGCTTTTTGTGGATAAGAGTCGTGATCGCCTTCGTCCTGCGATCAACTTGTTTCTGAAGGATCATCGACGATTGGCTGATTACGCTTGGGGAGCTGGTGCACTAGCCTATCTCTACAGACAGTTGGGAGTGGCCACACGAGCGGGTAGTAAGGGTCTTTGTGGTTGTTTGACCCTGCTTCAGGCTTGGATATATGAGTACTTTCCTCTTTTCCGTCCGAGCCAGCTGCCACAGTCTCCGGATGCACCTCGTGCTTCCTCGTGGATTTCTCCCCGTTTGCCAGGTGGGGATGAGGCTAGACAGAGGTTAGTACGTTATCGACAGTTGTTGGATGAGCTTTCAGCTGATGATGTGACCTGGACTCCGTACGGACGAGATGGCCACACAGATATACCCCGCTCCTTGTATACTGGCCCCATTCGCTTTTCTGACATTGCTGAGGGATACGATCCTTCACGTTGTCTGCGCCAGTTTGGATACCGACAGATTATCCCCGCTGCTATGACGGTACCACATGACCAGTACCGTCCGGCTTCCGGCAGCAGTTACATAGTCTTTTGGGATCCGTGGGTGAATCAGTTGTGGGACGAGGGACCGGAGTAAGTGGGAGGAGGACGGTGGTAAGCTCTATGATATGGCAGCTGGAGTTTTCGAGTTGTACGACCAGTTGGTAGGGCAGCCGCCTCAGTAGACGATTGTGTTTTTATTTGTCATCGTTTGTAGTTGAACTGAGACTATTGTGTGTTTTATTTGTCATCGTTTGTAGTTGAACTATGACTATTGTGTGTTTTATTTGTCATCGTTTGTAGTTTAATTGAGACGGTTGTGTGTTTTTTTACTTTAGTTACATTCAATGCATTGCTAAGATAGTTAATCAACATGGTAGATTACTAAATGTTTCAACAATAGAAAGTTATACAATTCGTAAATAGAGAGTTATACAATAGAGAGCTATACAATTCATCCCCGTGGGTTCAATCTATCATAAAGCGCACGCTCATGTAAGAAGAATTGATCCCACCCATTGACACTAGGGTCATGATAAATAGGCCAAAGGCCATTAATTGGAGGCATGGGCACTTGACCATGTCGAAAGTCAAGTCGCACCCAATGATCCCCCGTAAAATGTAGTGATAAGATCCCACGTGGTCTTGTTACTCCTGGTGGGGCCGTCACAGGTAGCACGGTATAACGACCGCCTTGACTGTATACAACGATGGCCCATGAATGCAAGGTGGCGAAGACGAAGAGTTCCGCATTATCCATCCATTTGAAAGGTCCACAGCCACTTGTTGATGCCCACCTGCAACGTCGAATGCCATCTTCTATTCCATTTGCTATTCCATCATAGTAGGCTCTATAAAGCTCAGGACGGGATTCAAGCTCCTCTAGAACAGCGCGTCTCATTTGTGGCCAATTCCTTTGGTCCCCAGTAGCTGCTTGTGATATAGCTCGAAATCCACAGTGTCCATCTGGAATAGGGTTGAACCAACCACGAACTAGTCGTTGCACGTAGGATTCCAAACAATGTAGCCATGGGTAATTCTTCCAACTAGTATTGGGAATTCGAGCAACCCTCCACGGGGCACCATCTAGCCAAAGAGCATAACACAATAAATTAATACAAAGAGTTACACTATATGTTTACCCGAAATTAGGAATATAATTTCTAACCTGTATCATTATGGATCACCGGCTCCGTCCCATTCTCGAAGTTGGTTTGTGCATTCCCATTCGGTGCACCATCTAGATGAAGAACATAATAGAATAAATTAATACAAAGAGTTACACTATATGTTTACCCGAAATTAGGAATATAATTTCTAACCTGTATCATTATGGATCGGCTCCGTCTCATCCTCGAAGTTGGTTTGTGCATTCACATTCGGGGCACCACCTATCTCATTTAAAAAAAATAGATTAGTTGTACACCATATTGAGGACAATTGAACACAACTAAAAGAAAAAGTTAATCTACCTGTATTTCCATCATTGTCCGGAGTTGCAGTCGGAAGTCTTGAACTTCTCCTCCCTCGTCTCCTCTCCACATGCTCGAAGTGAGACAGGTTTCGAGTGGTGGACGTCCTTGGGCGACCGGGGCGGGGCTGTCCCCCATGCGGTTCATCAATGCCATCATTTTCAGGATGAAGATGGCTCCGGAGTAGGCCGATTGCACCTCGAATGGTCTCGTCGCCTCTATCAAGAACCTCCTGTACTAGACCTTGGAACACACCACGGTGGTAATCACTATGGTCATCCCACTCCGGCCGAGTAGGAGGTTCACGATAGTTGATAACGGTCCAGAATGGCAACACATCATACAAGGCGAAATCCCGATTTTCACGTCGTGCTAACTGAATGGAACATCTACATGGGAGACCATAGGTAGGAAGAAACGTACATGTACAAGGTTCCCCTTCCACTGCTACCTCGAACAACATCAACCTCAGAGCTTCTAGAGTGACTTTCGTATTCAACTCTCGAAATGGTTTTCCATCCGCTCGGAGCAGCTTCTTTTGTCGGGAATCCTCCAGCAGCTTCCTGATTTGAAGGTGTTGAGCCTCAATGTAATCATCGTTCTTCTTGTATACCTACAAACAATGAAGAACAATTAGGAGACTACTAAAACTTATGTGTGTATCAATAAAGATTTATTAGATTACTAACCGTGTCGACTGCGCCAGTAGATGATTGAAGCCACTTCTTGAAGGAGGAATGGGCAGCTTCAACCCTATTAGAGCTTGTGTTACCCAAATGCCGCAGTTGATTGGTATAACATTTAGCCCACATGTGTCTAACTGGTAACCACTCAGCTGTCATATACCCCCAAAGACGTCGGTACTGTACTCCCCAACTACGTCTGAAATTCTCTAAGGCAGTATCCATGTCTTCCACTGTCAATGCATATACAGCACGTTGCCAAGACGCCATGATCTGATCCACTGTCGGTTTGGCTGCATCTATACCACAATGAGTCGTCCTTCGCACCTCCGTTAGACACTTTGCTCTCACATTCCTATCCATATGCCAAAGACATAAAATATGAGTCGATGATGGAAACATTACCCCCACGGTCTCAACCAATCCTCCTGCCTTGTCACTGACAAACACATCTGGAACAATGGGGCCAAGAAGATGTTGCAAATGCGTCAGAAGCCACTGGTACGACTCCTTCGTCTCGTCGTACACTATTGCAGATGCAATGACAAAGTTCAATCCCACTGGTGTCATGCCGACAATCTCAACCCAAGGCATATCATACTTGTTGGTCTTGTATGTTGCATCTATCACGATCACATGGTGCCAAGCTCGCAACATCAATATTGACTCGGGGTGGGCTAGGAACAAGTGTGTAAGCACGTTACGATCGTCCATATACTGCACATAGTAACCCTTCTCCTGCGCCATGCGGAAAGTATACTGTAAGGCTGTCATCTGACCAAGCTCTTCTTTCCTTATCTTGTGACACTCGTTATAAATCTGCTTTCTGTTGTGTGTTCCATTTGCACCTTTTCTGTCATTCACTGCCTTGTGGATATTCCTTGGTGGGACACCGGCTGATCTCAGCTCTCTGATGTATTGCTTGTCCTCTGTAGTCAAAACATTCCTTCCCTTTGATCCCTCCGGAAATAGCTCCAACTGATGATTGTGGAAACCCAAATTAGCACCAGGATTCTTTGTATTTGCCACCCCTAGGATCAACCAATATCCATCACCTGACCGCTCAAGCTTGATCTGAAACTCGCACCCCAACTTTTCAGTAGATGTAAGAGGCCTCGTTTCCTTACTCGGATCAGGTTCCTTCGACTTCTTCTTCCTACCATGAGTGCAATGTAAGTAATGTCGCCAAGTACCTTCATTCGTATTTTTTTTGTTCGATGCCCTCACCAAATAAAACCCAAAACCCTTTGCAATCTCAATGGCTGCTTCATATGCTTGCAACTCCGTAGTGTATTTCACGCCATCAATGAAATCCGAGGTGTAATCATGGCCATCCGGATTGTAACTTCCAATATCCTGCAATGTTATCAGTATTAAAATTAATAATCATCATAACTTCATATGCGAATCTATTATTTATGCAATAAATTTAATCTTAATTTGTAATGCAAAATCTAATCTTAATTTTCTAGATTAACACCAAATTAAATCTAATCTTAATTTAAGGCCAAATCTAATCTTAATTTCTAATGCTAAATCCTTCAATTCCAAAAATCTAATCAAAACCCAATAAATCTAATAAATTATATTAATCTTAATTTGTAATGCAAAATCTAATCTTAATTTTCTAGATTAACACCAAATTAAATCTAATCTTAATTTAAGACCAAATCTAATCTTAATTTCTAATAATAAATCCTTCAATTCCAAAAATCTAATCTTAATTTCTAATGCTAAATCCTTCAATTCCAAAAATAATTATGCAAATAAATCTAATAAATTATATAAATCAAAACCCAACAAATTATTTCATGGAACAATCGTAAATCATATAAAAAATAAAAAATTATTCAACGAAAAAAAAAAAAACCAAAAAATGCCCAACCGCAAGTGACCTGCGGTTTGACCATGGTCGGACCGCAAATCACCTGCGGTTGAGCCATTGGTGGACCGCAATTGACCTGCGGTTGGACCATGGCTGAACCGCAGGTGATTTGCGGTCCAACCATGGTCCAACCGCAGGTCAATTGCGGTCCACCAATGGCTCAACCGCAGGTGATTTGCGGTCCGGCCATGGTCCAACCGCAGGTCACTTGCGGTTGGACCATGGTCGGACCGCAAATCACCCGCGGTTCCCATTTTCTGTGTTTTTTTTTTTTGGTTCATGTTCTTACCTCGTCGGAGTCGCTACTCATGATTCAGACGTCCTATCGACGATATCGGCTTCAAAATGACGATGAGAGATTTTTCTCTCCTTAGAGAGTGTTTTTTTAGTCCAAGTGATGTTTGTTTGAGGAAGGGAAGGTAAAGAAGCTATGGGGGTTAAAAGTGTAACTTTTATTCTTTTTAGGGCGACCTTTAGCAATTTTAAGGGCGACCTTTAGCAACTCCCTAAAATTTTATAAATTAACAACACAATCTTGGTAACAAATGTTCGTTATAATGTTGGGCGTGTGTGAATGAAGGTTGTGAATGAAACCGGTTTGAATCGGTAAGTCATTATATCATTAGTGGTACAAATGATTTGTTTTAATTATGTCAATTGTAATAGAATACATGAAAAAAGTGTGTGAATTAGTTAGAAAGAAGCAATTTAAATAGTTAATTCACATAACATAGTTTATAGTTAGAAATTGGTAACCCTTTTCCAATAAGTTGCGCATTTTCATTAAGAATGTTTGATCGAAAAAGCCCTGATCGAAAGCAAATTTGGTATAATCACCTGTATTCACCACCTTACACATAACCATATCAACCTACCAATTACATAACCTACCTACGCATGGACACGGGAAAAACATAGGCAGAACATTAGGGACTTCATATACCAATCATGATGGTAACTCATTTTTAATTAGACGTAAAAATAAAATAAAAAATACATAAGATGAATTTTATTAATGTTTGAATCAAATTCGGAAGATGTCGCGGAAGAGGATGGTTTCATTGATGAAACTATGCGGGATCCTAAATGCCCTAGCATCCTGTTGACTGTGGCAGAGATGGAGAAGAGAGTGACGATCAGTTGAGGTCGTCAAGGGGTTGGGAGGGAATGCCTCGTACCAAGCACTGTCGATACGCTTATATTCTCTATGGGCGAAACATGGTGGTCTTCAGATATCTGGCATGAACAATGGGTGTTATCTCTTTCGATTTCGCCAATAGCAAGACTATGAGTTGGCTACCAACGGCAGCCCCTAGATTCTCGGAACAACTTACCTCACAGTCTCATGTTGGTATAGGGGCTTTAATCCGTGGAAAGCATAGGTGAAAAGGACAATGGTGTGGGTACAACTCCCTGATCTACTCATTGAATTTATCAATAAGGAAGTCGTCTTGAGAATAGTTGGGTTAATAGGTTTAATCATAAGGGTGGTTAGAGCAACTGAGTATGGGGCTCGTGGAAAATTTACTAGGGTGTGCATGGAAATCGACTTGACCAAGCCACTTTTATCATAGTTTAAAATCAAGGGAGCTTTGGACTCTTTGAGATCAGGACAGAGCTTGGGACTCTTTGCAAAAGTATCCGCCAAGCGCTCGGAGTAAGGGCTGCAAACGCAGTCCGATTTGCTCGACGTTCAGCAAATGAAGCAGCCCACCTCATGGCGACACGTGTTGAACGAAATAAGAGTAGACGATTGATCCTCCTTTGGTAAGTTTTCAAGATTCATTCATCTAAGGAAGGTCATCTCAGAAGAAGCAATTCTGGCGGAAAATCAGCAACAGCTAGCTTGGTCTTCTCAACGGATACTTTGCTCTGCCTATATACTCAGTGTATCTCGAGTGTAAAAGTAAGGTTTGTAACTGAGAAAAAGAGAGCGGTAGAGGGCTGGTCTTTTAGTTACAAGGTCATCAACAGTTTAGGGGAAGAGGACTTGACCTCCTACCTCGCCCCTCGGGGTCCCGCCTCTAAGCATATTTTACCCTATGCAATTTGCTATTTTGTGAACCCTTCTTCCAAAACAGAAAAGGAAACTTCACAATGGCCAATTTCACACCTTCAGAATGTGAGGTTCTTAGTTGTTGAGGGTTTCTACAGATCGGATTGTGATATGGGCTGGTTGTTGTTCGGTTTTACAGATTCGTTACTTTGTTTCTTTTTCTTTTGCTTAATAGGAAAAATCTTGATAAAAAAAGAGTCTCTCAAAAAATAGCAAGTACTATTTCCGAGACGATAAGTGACCAATAGTTAGGGAACCTCGTTAAATCGTTTGTTGCCTTTCTTTTTACTGCTCTTACGGTTCTTGTTCTGTGTTCCATGTTCTTCGACTTTGTTTTTGCCTCTGCTCTGTTTTTGCTTCGACAGGTCAAGGTTGCAGACAAGCAGTGTGTTGTTGGTCTTGTTACATTTTTCGGTTGGGCTTTGTAGCTCAAGCCCTCGTTCCTTCTTATTTTCATTTACTTTTATTTCGCTTTGGGCTTTGCCTTTTTTTATCCCATTTACAAGTCTCTTTGGACGGGAAACACAAGCCTTCTTCATCTTTGTTTTTCCTTCTTTCTTTTTCTGTATCGTACTTGGTCAAAATCCCTAAAATTCTTCTGTGTCTTTTCATAAGTGGTATCAGAGCCAGTACTTGAAGAAGCTAATTACTGCCAAGACAGATCCAGACGATGGCTTCCTCAAACTTTGGCCAAGCTTCGTACAATCACCCACCGATTTTCATCGGCTCAAATTTCACGGCATGGAAGAAACGTATGAAGACGTTTCTGTGGGGTGTAGAGGAAGACCTCTGGCTGGTGGTTCGTGATGGTCCGATCGCGATGAATGGTGACAAACAGAATTTGTGGTCTGCCGCCCAGAAGAAGAGCGCTCAGCTCAACCAGCGAGCAATGCATACTCTCCAGTCCGCCATGGGGCCCGACGAAGCCGACAAGGTTGAGAACTGCGACAACGCTCGTAAAATCTGGCGGACTCTGGAAATGACGTATGAGGGCACATCAAACATCAAGGAGACTCACATCGATCTCCTCATGCACGAATATGAGGCCTTCGACATGCTGCCAGGTGAGAGTATTCACGACATGTACTCTCGATTCACCGCTTTAATCAATAAGCTAAAGGGTTTAGGTAAAACCTTTGTTACTAAAGACCTGATTAGAAAAATTCTTAGGTCGCTTCCTAAGGAATGGTTGCCCAAACGGACAGCTATAGAAGAAGCTCGTAATCTCAATACCTTGCCTATAGATGAATTAATCGGGTCGTTGCTTAGTCATGAATAAGTCATTAAGCAGGTTGGTCGTGATGATAAACGCAGGCAAACCTTAGCTTTTCAGTCTCAAGTTCAGGAATATGAGTCAGATAATGACACTGAATTTGACAAAGAATTTGCTTTAGTCAGTCGAAAGTTTCATAGAATGCTCAAGTATAAGTCTGAGCAGAAACGTCGAGGTGGAGAATTAAACAAACCTGGCTTTTATGATCGTAACAAATCATTCTCCCATGATAGGCTGCTTCACAGCAGACCAAAGAGTTAAGTGCATGTTCTCACGAGAAGGAACCACAAGGTTGTTACAAATGTGGCAAACCAGGACACATGCGTGCCAACTTCCCTCTAACCATAAAGGCAAAGGAGCACGTTATGCTTGCGTCCTGGAGTGACTACGAGTCGAACTTCGATAACGAACAGGTAACAAAAGAGGCCTACATGGCTTTTGCTTTTAATATTGAAGGTAATAGTTCAGATTCCAGCTCTGAATTATCCTTTAAAACTGTTTCGTTAGATTCTTCCACTGATTCTGATCATCAATGGTATATGGACAGTGGTTGTTCACACCATATGACTGGTTAAAGTCACCTATTTTCTACTCCATCGCCCAAAAATGGTGGTCGGGTAACCTTTGGTGACAATAATTTTGGTAAAATAATAGGCAGTGGAACTATAGGCACAAAACCTCGACCTATTATTCACAATGTTCTCCTTGTAGAGGGTTTGAAGCACAATTTACTGTCCATTAGTCAATTTTGCAGCAATGGCAATAAGGTGGTCTTTGAGGCTTCTCACTGTCTAGTGACAAGATCTCAAGATAACTCCATTGTGTTTGTGGGAAATCGGATTAATAATATGTATGTGATAAATCTAAGCAATTTGGCCAGTGAAACTTGCTTGATTGCTAACCATCAGTTAGAGATGCTCTGGCATCGTAAGCTGGGGCATATCAACTTACAAAAGTTATCCAAGTTGTCCAAATCTGCTTTGGTTCGTGGAACGCATATTTTAAAAGAGCGATATGATTTCTTTTGTAGTTCGTATGTTAATGGTAAACACACAAAGAAAAGTTTTAAACCTAAGCAAGGAGTTACATCAAAATCAGTTCTTGAACTGATTCATATGGACCTTTTTGGTCCCTATAAAGTAACGAGTTTAGGAGGCAAGAATTATGCTTTTGTTCTTGTGGATGATTATTCAAGATATACCTGGGTTTATTTTCTTTCCCACTTTTTTAAAATTTAAAACTTTTACTATGTTGTTTGAAGGGAGAATTGAAAGTATCAAGAGTGATAATGGAGGGGAGTTTATCTCAGACGAATTTGAGAGCTTCTGTAACCAGAATGGGATCCTCCATACGTTCTCTGCCCCACGCACTCCTCAACAGAATGGAGTGGTGGAGCGCAAGAATCGTACTCTCATTGAATGTGCTCGCACCATGTTACTTGAATATGGGTTACCCAAACATTTCTGGGCTGAGGCTGTAAGCACTGCGTGCCACGTGGGGAATCATGTTTTAGTTCGAAAACATTTGAACAAAACTTCCTATGAGTTATTTAAAAATAAACAGCCCAGTATTTCTTATTTTTCACCCATTTGGTTGTCGTTGTTTTGTGCTAAACACTAAAGAGAATCTCGGCAAATTCGACGCTAAGTCAGATGAAGCCATTTTTCTAGGATACTCTGTGAAAGGACAAGTTTACCATGTATTCAATAAGAAGTCCAAGAGAGTTGAGGAATCAGTTCATGTTCGCTTTGATGACACTAACCCTTCTCTCGAGCTCGGAGAAGATGTTGCTGCCCCTTTTGATTTTGCAGAAATGTTGTCTCCTTTAAGTTCTACTCACGAGAGTACCTCAGACATGTTGTTCGCACCGAATCCACTTATCTCAAACACATCCAGACCTGCTGCTTTGCCAGAACTGCATTCCCAGGACACGCCAGTCATTCCCAAAGCTTTGGCACATATACAAAAACGTCACCCTGAAAGTCAGATCAAAGGAAATATGTCTGATGGTCTTCGTACTCGAGGTAAGTATACTCCTGGTCAATTTGCCTATATCATTCAGTTTGAACCTAAAAATTACAAAGAGACATTGAATGCTGAGGAATGGGGGTTATCTATGCTAGAAGAACTTGCTCAGTTTGAGCATCTAAGGGTCTGGGACTTGGTTCCCCGCCCACCAAACGTGACTGTTATAGGAACAAAGTGGATCTATAAAAACAAGTCAAATGAAGATGGGGATATCATTAAAAATAAATATCGTCTAGTTGCCCAAGGATACTGTCAATAGGAGGGCATTGACTTTGACGAAACTTTTGCCCCTGTAGCTAGACTTGAATCCATTCGCTGCAAGTGTGCTTTTGCATGTTTCTTTAACTTCCCTTTATTTCAAATGGATGTCAAAAGTGTTGATGATATCGTTTTTGGATCCACTAATACTGCCTTATGCACTGCATTCTATGAGTCTATGACATCTGTCTTTGAGATGAGCATGATGGGTGAACTTAAGTTCTTCCTTGGATTACAGATTAAACAACCTGCTCATGGCATATTCATAAACCAATCCAAGTATATCCATTCCATGTTTGGGTCAGTTTTATCCTAATAAAACGTGAAAGTTACTTTTCATGCTTATTTTTCATTGATTGTGAACTAAAATATATTTAGTTCTTTTTACAGCTTAATGGAGCAAGTGGGCGTCCTTCAGGGAAGCTCGCCCCCAGTCAATCAACCGTAGTTGTGGCAGAACATGGTCGATCAACCTTTTGCCAACCCCTTTTTGTCAACTTCTTGTTAGGATAGCTTGAATTCGACTCATGTTATGTATTGGGGTGCTAAATTAGGATGTGTAAGGAACAAATGGATGTGTTAAATTCGGATTATATATTTGTAGTGTAAGGAACAGATGGCTTGGCTAAATTCTGATTATATATTTGTAGTGTAAGGAACAAATGTTTGGTTTTATATTGCACCTTGTTGTTGTTAGTATTTTCAAGTTTCCACTCCAATTACATCTACATACCAGATTCGTACCCCCAAAAAACAAGAAGGAAAGAGGCATAAACAACAAGAAGAATTGTTAACATAATACGAATAAATCAAACATCATCATTCAATCTCCTTCCTTGGGCTAACATAGTCTCACGATCTTTCATCCACACCATCATATCTTGAGCAAGTCTCTTTTTCTCCTTCTTCCCCCTCTCTGCCTTAGACTTAGTGAGGCACAAACTGTCCTCAAGTTGGCATATTAGGCTCTCCATAGCACCCTTTTGGTCCCCCATTTCATTACCAACCCTCTCAACCCACCTAAAAACCGACAATTTTTCTTCCCTGGATTTCACTCTCATTCTGCATTATCCATATGGTTTAGTTAGCAAATCAAACAGTCAAAGGGACCGAAATAACTCGAGAATCAATCTATCCCTTACCTACTTCCATTAAGGACATCCGTAAAATTGCCTGCCTGGGTTAGTCTCGGTACCCGACGTCTTAATCATGGCGGGAACGTTGTCGTTGCAAAGCACCGTCCCGCACCCGCTGACATTGGTCAGCGGTCGCTGAGGAAGAGCCCCGCTGTGACATCGCTGCAAATCGAGAAAATGAAGGGGATTTCGGAACGACAGAGGCGCGAGCAGAAAAAAGCTGAATGACGCCAGTGGCGGTCTACAGCTGTGGCAGCGTGGTCTCCAGCGGCGTCGCCAGCAAGTGCGAACCCTAATTCGTGAGAAAATGATTTTTGGGGACAAGGAAGAAGGAGGAAGGGGAAGGAAGTCAACAGATATAATTTTGTAAATTTTTAATTCTTTTTTTAATTCTTTACGTGACATTCCACGTGTACATTTTGCTAATGTGTCGCTAATGTGGATGTCGAATTCCGTCCTCGTCAGCGTTCCGTCAAACGATTTAACAGAGTCACAGATGGTGTTAAAGTTTCTAGCGGTATTGGCTAGATTTGTCACACTATCCTCTGTTTTTTGGGCTATTTCGTGATTTCGAATAGATATAGCTATATTTGTCAAAAGCGTGAAAGTTATGGCTATACATTTGTATTTTGCCTAAACAGTAATACAATATGGTTTACTTGTTCTTCCATCCCTTTATCTCTTTTTCTAGCAGTAGTGAATAGCTACTTGGTTGCTCTCGGTTGATATACTAACGTTAGAGTGTCGCTACTCCTTTGGACTAATGGGTATAACGGGTAACCCGCGGGTACCCAAAATAGCGATTCTTAATCCCAAGTCCCATCCCATTCCCATAAAAAAAATTACGGGTATTTGGTTACCCGTAACCCTAAAAAAAAGGGACGGGTACCGGTATACCCAAATACTTGTTTCCCATTGCCCACCCCTAATTTCATATTCTCCTAATCAACCTAAACAATTAGTCATATGTCTAATATATATCATGCTTAATACTTTATATAACCACTGAAGAGTCAAGTATTCCTCCCTTTAAAACCCATCAAAAAATAAATTTGTTATTATATCTATACTATATTTGTTGTTGTAGAGTGCAAACAATATATCAACGCCTAATTTAGATAAATATCATACATTATGTTCAATGACAAACTAAAACAGAAGGTCTTTTTCACCCTCTGTTAATTGATAATATAAGAGACGAAAACAATTCACACATATATATTAAGTTCAGTAATCTAACACCATAGGCCTACATTTTTGTTAGGTTGCTACTTCTAATGACTATAAGATAATAATATTAGTTGCATGTATTTGTGTCAAGGGTTAACTATATGTTGATTGCTATATTTTATTTATTATATAAATTATGAATTGATGCATTATAAGAATGTTTTTCTTGGTTATGATAATGTTATGTTATATTGGTTAACCAAACTAACTAAACTTTAGTTGATTCAATTTTGTTATTGTATTATTTTGGTCAGATTGGTTATAATATTGTATTTCATGATTAATAAAGTTTAGGATTACTTGATTTCATAATTATCATGACAACCATTTGAACACCCTTAATTGAGCCGATGAAGCAAATAGTTTGAGCTTTATTGGTCGAATCAGGATTTAATTAGTTTAAATCATTTATACATAATATAGAAATATATGTGAATATATGATAATAATTTAATAATTAATTTTATTGATAGGTGATATATATTAATTTTAAAATAAATATATTATTTTATCCTAAAAGTTGTGTATACATGCTACACTATTCATAATAGAGTTGGGGAGAGTGCTAAAACCGAGGATTAAAGAACCATACTTGAACTACAACATTCAAGTATTTTATTCTGAAATTGTGATTTAATTGTTCCGCAACCGTTTCATACCGCATATTGATTTTGCTTCCGGTAAAAGGTTTTTTTTTTGTCGAACCATCGGTCCAGTCCGATTTTTCAATCATTGGCCTACATGCAACACTGTTCTTTTTTCTTTCGAATTGCATTGAATAGTAGACCGTATGAAAATTATCAATCCACTCATTATGTTACCGACAGGCGACAAGCTTCCAGCCTAGCAATCTCACGCCAAAGTCTTATAATCCTAACATTCTGCGTTATGGGGTTCAGCCAGGTAACCTCTTTGCTTTTCCCGATCACTCCTACATGGTCACTAGTAGAATTTGCAAAACATTAAGTTGCATCATATAGGAACAAAATCTACAAAGAACCACACAAAAAAATTGTATTTTGTTCTTGGATTGGTTAATACAAAAGGGTGATTGCAACTCCTATTCTCGTGTATGTGACGGCAAAATCGAGACTAGAATCATCACTTCAATCAACTACAAGATACTGTTGAGGAGGAAGAAAACTGCTCTACGTTATATCAAGAATGGAATCGATCTCAGCGAGGTATTTTCAGTCGAGTTGCATTCTGTAAGCCACAAAGTGGTCTCCTACGCTCAAGTAAACGTGCCTCCCCAACTCCAACTCCACAGGAGGCAGATTCTCAATGGAATCAACCCTTATCTGAAACAAGGTAAAACAGCAATAAACATTAACAGGGGATGAGAACTGAAGGGGCGCCAAGGAACTCTTTAAGCAGCTAACAAACAAACCTTTCCATTTCCTAGCTGGAATTCTGTTTTGAGATTACTATGGTCCCTAGAGACTAAGTAAACTTGTAACATCTGACAAAATCGAGTATTTCCTGCAGTGGGATACAGATAATTCCGTCAGACACAAGCAACAATACCGAGGCACAATAAGCATAAACACGAGAGACAAACCTCCGTATAAAGCAGCACAAGATTCTGAATTGATCATCACTGCTGGCCTTGCCAAATGAATTGAGAACGACAAACCAGAGATGCCGTGGAAAGTCTCATTTCCAATCACCACCTGCAGTAACCCTCGGCAGTTAAGAAAACTGAATTTCAAACCAGGATTGGTGGAAATGTCTGTGCAAAATGGAGATCAGCTCCTACTCTACCGTTTCTTCTTTGTTTAGTTACACAGTGCCATATCCTAAGAAAGGACAACACAAACAACAAGCGGGTAAACTACCGGCTCAAGACTTTTTAGTGAGGGCCTGCCTGTTATCCTGCTATCTCGAACCATACTCGTTATGTGGTGAGGTCAGGCAGCTATCATGAGCCAATTGTGGGAATAGCGAGGCTACAGTTTCCATAAGCAACTCAATATCAAGTACAACCTCAGCTTAAATGTAAAACATCGACAGCCACCAGCTTAGCAACAGAATTAGTGCAATGCCAGTAAACAAATCAGCCTAATGCAGACAGACAGTTTAAGTGATGGAGCTCTCAACATAAACACTATCTAATATTGATAATCAGAATCGATGATTGAAAATTCCACAAACACACAACATATCTTGGTCATAAGAAATGCAACTTACAGCATGTGATGGCATTGCAGTAGACGGAAGCAACTGAGAACCGATTGCATCCCTGATATAGAGTTCCTGAAACATTTAAGCCCAAATAAGTACTTATGAAAACCGAAGAATAGACAGAATTCAGCATTTTGCAAAGTAAACAGCTATGCAAACAGGGATAAAGCGCAAGCTGGTTTCAGAAGAGAGTCTCCCGCCAGGGGAAAAATGTTACGTGAGACCGAACTCCTATATTTGAAGAGAGGCTAGAGCTAACAGGATAACAAAATCGAATCAAGGACAAGAAGAGACGCAATAACAAAAGAGTGATGATGATAGCAGGCATACAATGCTGAATAACTTCTTTGTATTTTGCATTACTCGGACTAACAGAGATAAATTTTACCTGTGAATTAAGAACTCGTTCCAGGTTTGAGTTCTCATTTAAGGGTTCAATGTAGACATCTACAGCATCAGTAGGATCAAGCGCAAGCTTTTTCCTCAATTTTTGGATTCTGTTGACCACCTGTACTCAACACCAAGTGACAAATAAATTCCCTCAAAGCTGCTTTCTACTAACGTTCAGCAGAAAATAATGATATTGCTTCGAACATGTGAAATATCCAAAAATTTCAGCCACTATATGATGATAAAGGTTTTGGCAGATATATAGAATGTGAATTGTGTAAAAGTAACTATTAATCAAGGTTATATGAAGTTACAGACGCTAGAGATCATGTATATACTTAACCAAAACATAAAAGAGATGTACCTCGCGAGCAAAGCCAGACTCAAACAAGGACTCGTCGGGCCGTAAATCCAAAACAACTAGTACATCACCTGAAAACACATTACGGAGTAAGATTTATGGCATCCCCTGCTAAGGTTCAAAAACATGTGTCGGAGAACGTCCAAAATAAAACATCCTACCATCTCCAGCAGCATCGATTTCCTCCTCGGTCAAGGCATCAGGACGTTTGAATTCCCGACGAACCTACAAGTTTAAATGCTTTTAATAAAAATGTTAAAGGATGGAAGCAAGAGAATTAAACATTCATCCAAATGCAACAACTGAAAGAGCTTATAGGAATTAAGAAAATACATTGCATCAGCAATATCAATCCATGGCTGAAAAAGTTAATAAAGGATGCACCTTGATGTCAGTTAGCTTTAGGCAGTGCATCTTTATGGTAAGTTCGCCAACTTTCTCAAACTCCAAAATCTCGTTTTGAGACATTGCTTTCACTTCTTTGGCAATAACTCCCATATCTTTGCCAAGTCGTTTACCTAACACACTAAAAGGGAAACAAAAATGCTTATCATTGAATGCGAAACAGTTACACGTAATAAAAAATCATTGAAACAATAATAATAATAATAATAATAATAATAATAATTGATACCTGAACTCGGGCTCCGCTCGTAGAGAAGTATACTCCAAAGTGTCATTACATGGGATGAGATCTTTAACATTGAGTTCCTCCCGCACAAACTACAATGGAACAAAAAGAATTTGCTGTCAGATAATTAGAAGAAAACTGGAAATTCAAGATGCTAGAGTGAATGGAAGAAAAAAAAACTAATTAGCATAAAATTAGTATATCTAGAATTAGGTGCTACGAAGTACAAATTATGAGCTTAGAGAGTAACTCTTGAAACATCCAATCCCATTCTCAAATAGACACTTTTTTCATTCTATGTATTTGCCAATTAAAGCACCAAAGAATCTCGTAGAGGCACCCCATCATACAAACTACAAGAGCCAGATCAAACGTGGAAAACAATCAGATATTCTACTTAAGTAATTATGCAACACAAATCCATAGGTTAAGAATTCTGATACTGAAAGATAAATTTGCACATAGTTGGGACAAACCTCACTTAGTTTTCCAGCTATATCATTAAGGAAGTCTCCGTCAGGATGAACAATGATCATCTTCCTGAGTGGTGACTTAAGAGGTTTGTTATGCCGCTCACGGATATTACGAGCATGATCGATAATTGTCTTCATCCTTGCAACACTTCGTTCAATCCGTTCATCTCTCTGTAATGACAAAATAATTTAGAGATTAAATATAGAAGGAAAAAATGTGTATGTGCAAGGGAGAGCAAATGAGAAAAAAAAATGTTTGATATAAAATAAAATTATCATGTGATAATTACCGGAAAAAAGTATTTATCATGTGATGCAAAGAAAGTCGTGATGAGTTTTTCGAACAGTGAAAGAAGTGGCTCATAACTTGAGCCACAAAGATCAACTAAGCTCATCTACTAAATGATTCGGCAGTACCTCTCCCTCTTCCAGAGGAAAACTGCAATAATGAATGCTTTCTTCCGAGTTCACGCTCACTTTCCGCATATTTTGATACAGGACTTCTGTGAAGAAGGGTGTGAATGATGACATTACTTTACAAGCAGTTAGAAGCACCTGAAATACCAACCATTTTTGGTCATCACAAGAATCCAATTTGACAACAGTAGCAAAGGAGAAAGGACTCCCAGTGATCAACACTATAGGAACCAAATCCATTCATATGATAATAACATTAGTGTAAACATACATTGTAGAGAGTTGAGAGAGCAATTCGGCAATCATCCTCCCCAGTACGACCTTTCAATCTCTTGCGATTGAAGCGAACGTATACATTTGTCAGGTCGTCCAGAAACTTCAGAAGATACGGAACCACCTGCAAACATTACAAAGAGAAATTGATCAGGGGATCAGTCAGCCTATCCTAGATACACATAAGATCACAAAAATTGTCAATCATAGAAGGCAAGAAATCCAGCCGAAAAGAAAAGCTCTGGGACAATGCCAACCGTGTAAAGTCGGTAAGCATCCATTTCTTGACGGACAAAATGTACAAGACTCCGAGTAGCTGAGGTAATCCACTGATCAAGCACATTAGAAGATTTCTGCTGAGCTGTTGGACTAACAGGAGAAAATGGTGCAAATCCTTCAACCTCAAGTCTTTTGGCATTCTGAACAAGAAACCTGTAAGCATTATACCATGGAAGAAAGACATCTTTCACCTGCACGTAAGAACGACGGAAAATATGAGGAAAATGCGCAGAGATCACTAACAGAAGAGCTGAGAGGTGAAGAAAAGCAAAAAGTATAAAGCCCAAATATACACAAGACAAAAATGCGCGCTGGAAAACAGTATTGTCAAGGTTAGCAGCAAGTAGTTGGTAGATTAAGTGTAGTGACAGGTGGTATAAGTAAACGACCAAAGAGGTTAATCCTCCTTCATATGCAGGAACAATATTAGGGGCTCAAGACAGGACCTATAAATTTCAGAGTTTTAGGAACCCAACTTCCATGTCACTGGAGATAAAGGCAGCCTCTTCAATTCACTAATATCCTACCATATGTTAGTTAAACCAAAAAACTTAAAGAAGTAGCAACCTCATTCCCAATACTATAGGACATGAGAGGCCTATCTCCATCATGCCATGACAAAAAGAAAGCAGAAATCATAATGATAAATAAGAATTGCAGAACAAACAGTTAATATGGTTTTAGAATGTCTACAATTAGTAACGCACTAGAAGGCCCACCAAAACTTATGCTGAATAGTGACAGAAAAACCTCCGATGGCCAACTCTCAAACCAATCTGAACATAACAGAACTGGGTCGACCTCATTTATAGCCCAGATCAAGGAGGAGATTAGCATCAATTAATCTATGCCCACTCCTTAATTATTGAGATGTTTCCGAATGTACTTACAACATTATAGACTCCATCTTTCTTGAAACGCAAAGTTTCAGCCCTGACAACTGGAGAATTGATAAGGTATAATCTTAGAGCATCCTGCGAAAGAAAAACACAAGGCTTGAATATGAGCATGACTCAAATACGCAAAAGCATAACAAAACCCAAGAAAACTACTAATAAGGTCTGAAGGCATACAGCTCCATAATCATTGATCACATCCATCGGCGATGGGTAGTTCTTCAATTTTTTACTCATTTTTTTACCATCCTCAGCAAGGACCAGACCATTGCAGACAAGATTCCTAAATGCTGGCTTTCCAAATAATGCAGTCGACAAAACCATGAGAGTATAGAACCTGCAATGAAAAATAACAATATTAATCAAAACTCCTCGTGAGTTCCTTGTGTGATTGGAGCTATTGGGATCAACAATGTTCTTGTCAAGCAATTTTGAGGAGCATTCCATATTACAAAATGAGTCACTTGATGTTGAGTGGCCTACATTCTCAAGCTCAGAAATTTACACAAAATCATTTTTATAGTGACAAGAACTACAGAAACCAGACTTATGTCATGATAATGTTCAGAAAGTATTTTATCACTGCATACATGCACAACAAAAAATTGCTAAAAGACATGCATTAACAAATCGAATGGCCACAAAAACAGCATACAAGTTGAAAAGGAGGAACCAACCATCCACGAGTTTGATCCAACCCTTCAGCGACAAAATGCCCAGGAAAATTTTTCGCGAAAAATTCTTCATTCTCAAAAGGATAATGGATATAAGCATAAGGCATCGACCCACTCTCAAACCAACAATCAAAAACCTGCCAAAGAAAATGTATAATCAAGATTATAAATCCAAAATTCCAGTTTAACAAAAATCTGACAACAGAAAACCACCAAGTATCTTCTAGAGGCTTACATCGTCAACACGTCGAAGCACCCCAAATTCAGGACCACGACTAGAAGGGATTGTGATGTGATCAATCTTGTGACGATGGAGATCAACCACCTGGAAAATTTTCAACAGAACCAAATAGGAAACAAAGAATGAATATAGCTCTTAGTCCAACTCAATCGTAAGAAAAAACTATATACCCTCATATGCAACAAGAACAAGAAACATCAAAGGAGACATTAACAATTAAAATGCAAGGTCCCTTATCAGAAATTTATTACAAAGCCCAAGCCCAGATCACCATTTAGGCTGAAGTCGTGATTTCAATAAACAAAGCTAAAAACCGGACACTTAACTGCCCCATTCAGTTCAAAGTCAACACTGATCTTCCTGGGTTTAACACTCATATTTACCACGGTATGCAGTTCATCAAACATCAATTTTACAACCGTCACCGACACAGAGAGTGCAAGTAAAGAAATCAAACCTTAGCACCAGACAGTTTTTCCAGCTTGGCAACAGAATCAATAACAACTATTTCCTCCCCATCCACACTGGTCCATACAGGGAGAGGGGTACCCCAAAACCGGCTGCGACTAATCGCCCAGTCTCGTGCATTTTCCAACCAATTGTGGAATCGCTTATCCTGTAGAATTATGAAGCAAAGTAAGTAGGGGAAAAAACTAAGAACAGAGCTGAGGAACACCAAGAATCTGAAGAAACATGTTAGATAGCAAAGGAAAACATATGCAATTCACTGGCCTAAAATCTAAAAAAATGAGCTCATTTTCCACAAAATAGCTTGCTTATTTGAAAAGTAGTTCTCAAAGGATATGCATGCTTAGGATGCACCAATAACATAGTTCTGATGCATAAGGGTCAAGGCTATCAGTCGATCCTTTGAACAATTAGACCTTATTCCACGATCAGTACAAATTAATACAGGATTCGATTTCATAGATAGATCGATATACAGATTCACGCCATCATTCTTAAAATCTTTGCACTCTTCCATTGTTACAGATATTATTAGGATAATGAGGGAATTTCTGCACCTAGGTAACTAAAATTAGCAGATTTCAGAGCCCCAACATGCCCTTCTGAAGAACCTCAAAGTACCTCAAGTTCTTCACCAAACAGTCCAAATACAAATAAGAGTGTGTTCTAGGTTCAAAAGGAGATGACGGAATGAGGATCCTTAACCTTCACATAATCAGGAACCCAATATGTCTGACTGTTGTTTTCCAACAATTGATCTTTCAGCTTTTCAACTCTAACAAACCTACAGAAACAATTTAAAATGACAATCAATATAACCTTATAGACAATGCAAAAGGAAATTTTTTGGAAATGAAAAAGGAAGAAGAGTCAGAAAGAAAAAGGTGCACATACCAGCTTGGAACAGCTCTATAAAGAAGCGGGGTATCCGATCTCCAACAGAACGGGTAGCTGTGCATAAAGCTTCCAGTTTTGACAAGCCTTCCCTTTCCCTAAAATATTTAAAGAAATTGTAAGCAGATAAACAGTAAAGCAGCACGAAACACAAGTACCACCACAAAAAGGATTGCATCAAACTTAATTCCACTCCTGGTGATTAAAGATAGTTTAAGCCAATCAAGAAAAGAGTAAACTTATTTGTAGTAATAACTAAGAACAAGAAAGCTACAACCATGACCTCCTTTACACTCGGTGTAGAAAATTATGTACATAAATTATAAAGGAGAAAAAACTCAGAATTTTTATCCTTTTATCCATGTCAGGCGAGGCCCTCACCTTCACTGCCTCGATGATATCTTTGTCGGCATCCTTAACATAGCGCCCACTGAAATCAGTAATCCTATCAGTAAAGCACCCATCATCGTCGACAGCGACAACCAAATTCTCGCCCTAAAATCCAGGAAATATTATAGAGTTAATGAAAACCAAAACATAAAGAGATACAAAGTGAAAAGCATTCCACATAAGTACATCTCTGATATTAATTTTCTTGAGCAAAACATATATCTATGATAACAGGGAAGCATGATGGAATCAAAAAAAGTCCCTTCTACTGGTTAGTTTAGAAATAATCACTATACAGTGCCTGGGGGAGGAAAATTGTGGAATAAAAAAAAATGGACAATCGTCTTCTCCAAATGCAGGCTCAGACAGACCTTATTGATTATTGTATTCTCAATACAAACTCGGTAATCATCTTCTCCAAATGCAGGTGCACAATGGACAATTCCAGTACCGCGGTCAGATGTCACATAATTATCAGCCACAACTCTGAATGCTGCATCAGCAAACTCCTCGAAATAATTAAACAGTGGTTCGTACCTGCAACAGAGATCTTGACCATGAGTTGAGACAATTTCAATTTATTTCAGAAGTTCAGGAATTCAGCGAAATGTTGTTCTTGACGTCCAAAGAAGACAGAAACAATGTCAGGAGGGGAGAGAGACGGGAAATCTATGCAGCAGAGAATAATTTTGTGGTTACATTAACATGCTGATATATAAAAGCAATAAGAGAGCTGCAAAGATACGGTAGTTGATGAAGGTTTCACCAGCTAAGAGCACACGTTACTGAGAACGTATCTGATCCGAACCTCCTCTTAAAGAACAAAAATGGGTCAAAAAAGTTAAAACAAAGTTCCATCGCATTTAAATGGGGGGAAAGGTTCGATTCCATGTGTCATAAATTTAGACAAAGGAGAGGGCGATTTGTTTATTCTTCAGTTATTACTCTACTAAATTATCAGCACCCAGTTTGGTTCCAACTATAAGTCTTTCTCTAGCAACCATTACCAAAAATGATCTCAGATCCAGCTATTATTCGACAATGGGCAGCCAATTTTTTTCCAAGCATGAGGTATACTAAATGAATACAGCAGGACACCAACAAGCATAATCCAAACTCAGAGACTCATAAAAACAGAACTCTTACTTTTTATTTACAAGTTCACTGCCCTTAAATTTCTGTAGCAATTCATATGAATCCATTGGCTTTTCCGTCTTCGCACCCTTTGTCTTGGAGCTTGATGTCTTTGAATCGCTTGATTTTGGCTTCTCCACGGGAATGGAGGACAAGAGACATTCGGCAATCACGTAGACTTTACCAGTATACTTGCTGCGGACCTGTACATTGTTTTTCCACTGAGTATTAGATACTAAACTGGCAGTACAATTATTGAATGGCACGTTTCTCATAAAAGGACACCTGCTGACAAGCTTCCAGTAATAAGGTTTTCAGCAACTTGAAGCACTTGCCCTTTTCATAGGATAAAAAAGCTACTATAAATCTCTAAGCTAATAGGCCTAGCTAAAGTAGCTTCAAGTTCTACCATTGTACTAAATAATGGATGCTCGGATGTTTTGTCAAGTAGGAAACTTTTCTAATAGGGTAGGTCCCTAGCAGGACATTTTTGCTTCAACCTTGTATGGATACACCAAAACAAAGGAAACTAACACCTGTCTAAAAGCCAATACAATAAGGGGAGCTGGTTTGTATAATACATTCTTTGAAGCTGTCTATTTTGACTGAAATCATACATCTTGACCATGGTAGAAAATGACAGTAGCCGAAGGGGACTAACCTTAACATAATCAAAGTTAGGATTGACGCAAAGCGCAAGATTACTAGGAAGAGTCCACGGTGTGGTCGTCCAAGCCACAAATGCAGCATTATCAGGATCACCCACAACAGGAAATGCTACCATGATCTCTGGATCAGGTACATCCTGCATTGCCAGTTGCCACAGCAAGTTGTAACGATTGAATAGCGGGAATGGGAAGAAAGAATTTCACCAGAAAAAGAAAGGAAGCTGTGAATGGAAAACCTTAAAATTCTGGCCAGCTTCAAAATTCGATAGTACAGTCTTGCAACCAGTACTGTATGGCATGACCTGCAAACAATCAAATTGAGATGAGTGGTTCCTAAAATGGTCAGAACCCAGACATTCTTCAAAGAATAATCTAAAGAGTAACACAAGCATGGGGTTTATCCAACCTTGAAACCTTTATAAACGAGACCTTTGTCCCAAAGCTGCGAGAAAACCCACCAAACACTCTCCATGAACTTCAAATCCATGGTCTTGTAATCATTCTTGAAATCAATCCAACGCCCTGTCCTCGTGATAACCTTCTCCCATTCCTCAACGTAACGAGTCACAATGCTCCTGCACTCGTCATTGTACTTATCAATCCCCATTTTCAGAACCTCATCCCTTCTCTTGATCCCCAGCTTCCTGTCGATCTCGTTCTCGACGGGCAAGCCATGGCAGTCCCATCCAAAACGACGCGTGACGTGGTGGCCGGTCGTGGTCTGGTAGCGAGTCACGATATCTTTAATGGTTCCGGCAAGGATGTGGCCGTAGTGAGGAAGCCCGGTGGCGAAGGGAGGGCCGTCGTAGAAAACATACTCCGGGAGGGATTCCGTGCGGGACAATTGAGTTTCGAAGGCCTTGATTTCAGACCAGAAAGAGAGAATCTTTTCCTCCTGCTTGGGGAATGAAAAATCCTTTCCCTCACAGACTTCCTCCATGCTTGCCGCGAGAATTGCGATGCGAAGATAGGAGCAGAGTTAGGGGTGCCGGCGGAACTCAGTAACAATGGAGCTTACAAACGGAAAGCAGTCCTTGCCCTCGATGCTCTGCTCCGTCTTCGTCGATCGCCGCCGCACCACCGTAAACCCTACTAAGTGAAGACTGAAGAGGATTTTGATTTTCCGTTTTCTTTTTTTCTGGCCGAGAAAAGGTCAAGACACTGGACATTCAGGTTCTCGGATTAAACTCAGTCGTTTACGGTAAAGCAGTCAATAAGATTTTATAAATTAACAACACAATCTTGGTAACAAATGTTGGGGTAAATGTCATATTTGGTCATTGAGATTACTAAATCGTGTCATGTTTAATCACTAGAAAATTTTAATATCAATTTTGGTCACTCGAATTACTGAAACAGGTCACATTTAGTCACTCTCCCGTTAGCCGTAGTCCAACTCCGGTCACTCAAATTACTGAAATGTGTCACATTTAGTCACTCGAATTACTGAAACAGGTCACATTTAGTCACTCTCCTGTTAGTTTCCGTCCAACTCCATTAATGAAGTTGGACGGAAACTAACGGGAGAGTGACTAAATGTGACTTATTTCAGTAATTCGAGTGACCAAAAGTGATATTAAATTTTTCTAGTGATTAAACATGACACAATTTAGTAATCTCAATGACCAAATGTGGCATTTACCCTAAATGTTCGTTATAGAGTTGGGCGTGTGTGAATGTGAATGAAGGTTGTGAATGAAACCGGTTCGAATCGGTAAGTCATTATATCATTAGTGGTACAACTGATTTGTTTCAATACATGAAAAAAGTGAAAATTTATTAATATCAAATAAATTAGTTAGAAAGTAACAATTTAAATAGTTAATTCACATAACATATTTTATAGTTAGAAATTGGTAACCCTTTTCCAATAAGTTGCGCATTTTCATTAAGAATGTTTGATCGAAAAAGCCCTGATCGAAAGCAAATTTGGTATAATCACCTGTATTCACCAATCACCAACTTACACATAACCATATCAACCTACCAATTACATAACCTACCTACGCATGGACACGGGAAAAACATAGGCAGAACATTAGGGAGTTCATATACCAATCATGATGGTAACTCGTTTTTAATTAGACGTAAAAATAAAATAAAAATACCTAAGATGAATTTTATTAATGTTTGAATCAGATTCGGAAGGTGTCGCGGTAGCGGATAAGGAAGAGGATGATTTCATTGATGAAACTATGCGGGATCCTAAATGCCCTACGTCCTGTTGAATGTGGAGGAGATGGAGAAGAGAGTGACGATCAGTTGTGGTCGTCAAGGAGTTGGGAAGGAATGCCTCGTACCAAGCACTGTCGGTACGCTTATATTTTCTATGGGCGAAACATGGTGGTCTTCAGATATCTGACATGAACAATGGGTGTTATCTCTTTCGATTTCGCCAATAGCAAGACTATGAGTTGGCTACCAATGGCAGCCACTAGATTCTCAGAACAACTTACCTCACAGTCTCATGTTGGTATAGGGGCTTTAATCCGTGGAAAGCATAGGTGAAAAGGACAATGGTGTGGGTACAACTCCCTGATCTACTCATTGAATTTATCAATAAGGAAGTTGTCTTGAGAATAGTTGAGTTAATAGGTTTAATCATAAGGGTGGTTAGAGCAACTGAGTATGGGGCTCGTGGAAAATTTACTAGGGTGTGCATGGAAATTGACTTGATCAAGCCACTTTTATCATAGTTTAAAATCAAGGGAGCTTTGGACTCTTTGAGATCAGGACAGAGCTTGGGACACTTTGCAAAAGTATCCGCCAAGCGCTCAGAGTAAGGGCTGCAAACGTAGTCCGATTTGCTAGACGTTCAGCAAATGAAGCAGCCCACCTCATGGCGACACGTGTTGAACAAAATAAGAGTAGACGATTGATCCTCCTTTGGTAAGTTTTCAAGATTCATTCGTCTAATGAAGGTGTCATCTCAGAAGAAGCAATTCAGTCGGAAAATCAGCAACGGCTAGCTTGGTCTTCTCAACAGATACTTTGCTCTGCCTTTATATTCAGTGTATCTCGATTGTAAAAGTAAGGTTTGTAACTGAGAAAAAGAGAGCGGTAGAGGGCTGGTCTTTTAATTACAAGGTCATCAACAGTTTAGGGGAAGAGGTTCTTAGCTGTTGAGGGTTTCTACAGATCGGATTGTGATATGGGCTGGTGGTTGTTCGGTTTTACAGATTCGTTACTTTGTTTCTTTTTCTTTTGCTTGATAGGAAAAATCTTGATAAAAAAAAAGAGTCTCTCGGAAAATAGCAAGTGCTATTTCCGAGACGAGGAGTATCAGTAGTTAGGGAACCTCGTTAAATCGTGTGTTGCCTTTCTTTTTACTGCTCTTACGGTTCTTGTTCTGTGTTCCATGTTCTTCGACTATGTTTTTGCCTCTGCTCTGTTTTTGCTTCGACAGGTCAAGGTTGCAGACAAGCAGTGTGCTATTGGTTTTGTTACATTTTTCGGTTGGGCTTTGTAGCTCAAGCCCCCGTTCCTTCTTATTTTCATTTACTTTTATTTCGCTTTCGGCTTTGCCTTTTTTTATCCCATTTACAAGTCTCTTTGGATGAGAAACAGAAGCCTTCTTCTTCTTTGTTTTTCCTTCTTTCTTTTCTGTATCGTACTTGGTCAAAATCCCTAAAATTCTTCTGTGTCTTTTCATAAGTGGTATCAGAGCCTGAATCGCTATTCGTCGCCCTAAAATTCAAATTTTATCGCCCTAAAGTGCACCAAATTGACAATCTTACCCTCTAACCCCAATTTATAACCAAAACCCTAAACAAACAATTATTTACCCTGCCTCCTGCCTAGCTGTCGTGTAACTCAACCCGAACGCTGTTGTCACTGTGAGATTCTTCTCTCCGGCAGCTACCCGCTTCAACCTACCGCCGCTGGTGCTCTGCTTCTACTGCCGGAGTCGGCCATTGGTTGTTGTGTGTTCTTAGGTTAAAATAGGATCTTATATATTAAGGTAGAAGAAAAGCTTGAATCTGGGCAAGGCAAAACGAGCTGATAACCCCAGAAATGACATAAACAGGGTCGTAGGTCCAATATCAATCGGTGCAGATGAGGTTCTAAATCAAATGACATAAATAGAGTTGTCTGAACAACCTTCTAAACTAGCTTGCTTCACTTTTCCTCTACCCTTGCTGGCATTCATCTTGACCTTCCTAGCCGAGTGGCGTGACCGTAGCTAGATCGCAACAATTGTTGTAAGATAAAAGAAGAAATCCAAGAATTAAGCTAAGTTGTATTTTTATTAGGTTAAGTTGGTCTAATCAATCCCTCTGTCCCAACTCGCCGGAGATGGGTGTTTAATCCTTACGGCCCTTCCAGTGGCAGTTTTGAAAGACAACAATTAAGCTAAGGGTATTTAAGTCATTTTAATAAAATTAGGGCGACGAATAAGATATTTTAGGGCGACAAATAGCAATGCCCATCAGAGCCAGTACTTGAATAAGCTAATTACTGCCAAGACAGATCCAGATGATGGCTTCCTCAAACTTTGGCCAAGCTTCGTATAATCACCCACCGATTTTCACCGGCTCAAATTCAACGGCATGGAAGAAACGTATGAAGACGTTTCTATGGGGTGTAGAGGAAGACCTCTGACTGGTGGTTCGTGATGGTCTGATCGCGATGAATGATGACAAATAGAATCTGTGGTCTGCCGCCCAGAAGAAGAGCGCTCAGCTCAACCAGCGAGCAATGCATATTCTCCAGTCCGCCATGGTGCCCAACGAAGCCGACAAGGTTGAGAACTGCGACACCGCTCGCGAAATCTGGCGGACTCTACAAACGACGTATGAGGGCACATCAAACATCAAGGAGACTTGCATCGATCTCCTCATGCACGAACATGAGGCCTTCGACATGCTGGTAGGGGAGAGTATTCATGACATGTACTCTCGATTCACCGTTTTAATCAATAAGCTAAAGGGTTTAGGTAAAACCTTTGTTACTAAAGACCTGATTAGAAAAATTCTTAGGTCACTTCCTAAGGAATGGTTGCCCAAACGGACGGCTATAGAAGAAGCTCGTAATCTCAATACCTTGCCTATAGATGAATTAATCAGGTCGTTGCTTAGTCATGAATAAGTTATTAAGCAGGTTGGTCATGATGATAAACGCAGGCGAACCTTAGCTTTTCATTCTCAAGTTCAGGAATATGAGTCAGATAATGACACGAAATTTAACAAAGAGTTTGCTTTAGTCAGTCAAAAGTTTCATAGAATGCTCAAGTATAAGTCTGAGCAGAAACGTCGAGGTGGAGAATTAAACAAACCTGGCTTTTATGATCGTAACAAATCATTCTCCCATGATAGGCTGCATTCACAGCAGACTAAAGAGTTAAGTGCAGGTTCTCACGAGAAGGACCCACAATGTTGTTACAAATGTGGCAAACCAGGACACATGCGTGCCAACTGCCCTCTAACCATAAAGGCAAAGGAGCGCGCTATGCTTGCGTCCTGGAGTGACTACGAGTCGGACTTCGATAACAAACAGGTAACAGAAGGTAATAGTTCACATTCCAACTCTGAATTATCCTTTAAAATTGTTACGTTAGATTCTTCCACTGATTCTGATCATCAATGGTATATGGACAGTGGTTGTTCACACCATATGACTGGTAAAAGTCACCTATTTTCTACTCGATCGCCCAAAAATGGTGGTTGGGTAACCTTTGGTGACAATAATTTTGGTAAAATAATAGGCAGTGGAACTATAGGCACAAAACCTCGACCTATTATTCACAATGTTCTCCTTGTAGAGGGTTTGAAGCACAATTTACTGTCCATTATTCAACTTTGCAGCAATGGCAATAAACTGGTCTTTGAGGCTTCTCACTGTCTAGTGACAAGATCTCAAGATAACTCCACTGTATTTGTGGGAAATCGGTTTAATAATATGTATGTGATAAATCTAAGCAATTTGGCCAGTGAAACGTGCTTGATTGCTAACCATCAGTTAGAGATGCTCTGGCATCATAAGCTAGGGCATATCAGCTTACAAAAGTTATCCAAGTTGTCCAAATCTGCTTTGGTTTGTGGAACGCATATTTTAAAAGAGCGATCGGATTTCTTTTGTAGTTCGTGTGTTGCTGGTAAACACACAAAGAAAAGTTTTAAACCTAAGCAAGGAGTTACATCAAAATCAGTTCTAGAACTGATTCATATGGACCTTTTTGGTCCCTGTAAAGTAACGGGTTTAGGAGGCAAGAATTATGCTTTTGTTCTTGTGGATGATTATTCAAGATATACGTGGGTTTATTTTCTTTCCCACAGATGAAACATTTTTAAAATTTAAAACTTTTACTATGCTGTTTGAAGGGAGAATTGAAATTATCAAAAGTGATAATGGAGGGGAGTTTATCTCAGACGAATTTGAGAGCTTCTGTAACCAGACTGAGATTCTCCATACGTTCTCTGCCCCACACACTCCTCAACATAATGGAGTGGTGGAGTGCAAGAATCGTACTCTCATTGAATGCGCTCGCACCATGTTACTTGAATATGGGTTACCCAAACATTTCTGGGATGAGGCTGTAAGCACTGCGTGCTACGTGGGGAATCGTGTTTTAGTTCGAAAATATTTGGAAAAAAAATTCCTATGAGTTATTTAAAAATAAACAGCCCAGTATTTCTTATTTCACCCATTTGGTTGTCGTTGTTTTGTGCTAAACACTAAGGAGAATCTCGGCAAATTCGACGCTAAGTCAGATGAAGCCATTTTTCTAGGATACTCTGTGAAAGGACAAGCTTACCGTGTATTCAATAAGAAGTCTAAGAGAGTTGAGGAATCGGTTCATGTTCGCTTTGATGACACTAACCCTTCTCTCGAGCTCGGAGAAGATGTTGCTGCCCCTTTTGATTTTGCATAAATGTTGTCTCCTTTAAGTTCTACTCACGAGAGTACCTCAGACATGCTGTTCGCACCGAATCCACCTATCTCAAACACATCCAGACCTACTGCTTTGCCAGAACCGCATTCCCGGGACACGCCAGTCATTCCCAAAGCTCCAGCACATATACAAAAACGTCACCCTGAAAGTCATATCATAGGAAACCTGTTTGATGGTCTTCGTACTCAAGGTAAGTATATTCCTGGTCAATTTGCCTATATCGCTTAGTTTGAACCTAAAAATTACAAAGAGACATTGAATGATGAGGAATGGGGGTTATCTATGCTAGAAGAACTTGCTTAGTTTGAGCATCTAATGGTCTGGGACTTGGTTCCCCGCCCACCAAACGTGACTGTTATAGGAACAAAGTGGATCTATAAAAACAAGTCAAATGAAGATGGGGATATCATTTAAAATAAATCTCGTCTAGTTTCCCAAGGATACTGTCAAGATGAGGGCATTGACTTTGACGAAATTTTTGCCCCTGTCGCTAGACTTGAATCCATTCGCTTGCTGTGTGCTTTTGCATGTTTCTTTAACTTCCCTTTATTTCAAATGGATGTCAAAAGTGCTTTTTTAAACGGTGTGATTTCTCAAGATGTGTATGTTGCTCAACCACCGGGATTCATTGACTATAGATATCCTGATCATGTCTATAAGTTAAATAACGCTCTCTATGGTCTTAAACAAGCCCCTCGGGCATGGTTTGAGCGTCTTACAACTTCTCTTAAAAAATATAACTTCAGTCAGGGTACTATTGACAAAACGTTATTCATTCAACATACTCAGAACGACATTCTGCTTGTTCAAATATATGTTGATGATATCGTTTTTGGATCCACTAATATTGCCTTATGCACTGCATTCTGTGAGTCTATGACATCTATCTTTGAGATGAGCATGATGGGTGAACTTAAGTTCTTCCTTGGATTACAGATTAAACAATCTGCTCATGGCATATTCATAAACCAATCCAAGTATATCCATTCCATGCTTTCCAAATTTGACATGACTTCTTTAAATTCCAGCCCCACTCCTATGGCTGCAAATTTAAAGTTAGATCGAGACGAGAATGGAATTACTATTGATGAATAGAAGTATCGAGGGATGATTGGATCTTTATTGTATTTAACTGCCAGCATACCTGATATTCAGTACAGTGTCTGTATCTATGCTTGGTTCCAATTCAACCCAAAGAAAGTCATGTGTCTGCTGTTAAACGGATTTTTCGCTATTTAAAGGGCACTATAGATGTCGGTCTCTGGTATCCTAAACAAGAAACCTTCGATTTGGTTGGTTATAGCGATACTGACTTTGCCGGCAGTCTAACTGACCGGTAAAGCACAACAGGTACGTGTCAACTGGTTGGTACTTGTCTTGTTTCTTGGTTTGCAAAAAACAGGGGGTTGTTGCCCTCTCTACAGTAGAGGCAAAATATATAGCTGTTGGGAGTTGTAGCACTCAATTAATTTGGCTAAAAAGCAAGCTTGCTGACTATGGTTTAGATATGTCTTGCATCCCATTATTCTGTGACAATACTAGTACTATATGCATGATGAAAAATCTGGTGCAACATTCTCGCACAAAGCATATCAAAATTAAATACCACTTCATTCGTGATCTTGTTTCATCTCACATCCTTGCTTTGCAGCATATACCGATTGAATTTCAGCTGGCTGGCCTTTTTACTACGCCTCTACCCTTAGATCGATTTACTTTTCTATGCTATGAGCTTGGTTTAAGGTCTCTACAGGCATTGATGACTACCTTTGATTTGTGTCATTTAATTGCTTTGCTTTCCTGTTTTATAGTTAGATTATTTACTCTTATTTGTTTCTGTGATTGATTCTTAGAGTTATTGATCTTTATTTTCTTACCTTGTATGTTGGTGTTCCTCTTCTTAGCGGGCTCCCGCTTCCCTATTTAAGTTGAGCTTCTTATTTCCTCTTCGCTTCACTTTTGAGAGTTTTTTTTCTTGTTCTTTTTTTGTCTTAGCTATGGAGCCCTCTTTGTCTATAAAGTTTTCTGGTACTCTGTTTTTCGAACCTGCTCTTGCCAACTACCACCGCCACCGTCAATTTTTTGAGCTTGCCCCCTCTATCATTGCTCCGTTTGAAGAGTTCCCTGATTTTGCTCTAGATATCAATGATTTCATCCAAAATCGGGGATGGGGATTCTTACTTGATCAGCTTTCATCCATTTTTTGCCCTATTCGTGTCCGATTTTTTTACTCAAACCTTCGCTCCGATGGCCTGCATTCCAGAGTTTTTTTCCACCATGTTCCATGGCCATCTCCTTACCATCCCTGTTTTCGACCTTGGTCGTTTGTTGGATATCCCAGCTATTGGTAGGACCTTGGCTCGTGAATCTGAGTTGTGGAGAGTTAATTTTAATATTGCCGAGGAGTTTGTGCGCCTCACGGGTGTCCATCCTGGTCCTGCCCTATCCCTTCTTGTTAATGTCCTGCTGCCCCGTCTTTGTGCTTTTCATTTCGTCCTCACCATGGTCTTTCTTCCCCATTTTCAGTCTCTTGACGGAGTTACCCCTTTAGACCTCTGGATTATGCGTCATGTTGTTATCCATGTCCTCAACTATGCTCACTTGGTTTTTGGCTCCATGCTCTCCTTTGGTGATGTCCACTTCCCTATCCCACTGCCATTTGGACCCCTCATCACTCGGTTGTTCTCTCGTCTAGAAATTGACCTATCCTCTTTTCGCACCATCTCTCCTACTCAATATGTGTCTATCGACCAAATGCTGGACGACATGGAGATTGCGATTGAGGGAGAAGTTTTTCCTGCTGCTATTGCTGTAATTGAAGACGATGAGGTGGAGGTAGAACCTAAAGAAGTGGAACCAGAGAAAGAGGATAACTCGGCTTCTGAAGATTCGTTTCCTGCAGATCTTGTGGTGCTTTATGAGACTGATGAAGAAGATCTTGGCTCCAACAATGAAGATCGTTTTAGACGTATTCTGTTTCTCTTGCGAAGTGTTTTTCAGCTTGGCTCTTGTTTTAATATGTTTACCCTATGTGTTTATTGGGTTGGAACTTGCTGTTTTGGTCTGATTATGTTCGAACTTTGCTCTGGGATGTTTGAACTTTGCTAGAATTGGTTTGGACTTCATGATTCATGATTTTTAGCTGCATTATTTGTCTCGAGGTATATTTCTCCTATTGTGCTTGTAGTTTTCGTGTGTTGTCTTTTGCAGGAAAAAAATCAATCGTCAATCTCTTCTTTAGGGGAAGATTGTTGAACAAAATAAGAGTAGATGATTGATCCTCCTTTGGTAAGTTTTCAAGATTCATTCGTCTAAGGAAGGTCATCTCAGAAGAAGCAATTCTGGCGGAAAATCAGCAACGGCTAGCTTGGTCTTCTCAACGGATACTTTGCTCTGCCTATATATTCAGTGTAACTCGAGTGTAAAAGTAAGGTTTGTAACGGAGAAAAAGAGAGCGGTAGAGGGCTGGTCTTTTAGTTACAAGGTCATCAACAGTTCAGGGGAAGAGGTTCTTAGTTGTTGAGGGTTTCTACAGATCGGAATGTGATATGGGCTGGTGGTTGTTCGGTTTTACAGATTCGTTACTCTGTTTCCTTTTCTTTTGCTTGATAGGAAAAATCTTAATAAAAAAAAGTCTCTCAGAAAATAGCAAGTGCTATTTTCGAGACGAGGAGTGACAGTAGTTAGGGAACCTCGTTAAATCGTGTGTTGCCTTTCTTTTTACTGCTCTTACGGTTCTTGTTATGTGTTCCATGTTCTTCGACTCTGTTTTTGCCTCTGCTCTGTTTTTGCTTCGACAGGTCAAGGTCGAAGACAAGCAGTGTGTTGTTGGTCTTGTTACATTTTTCGGTTGGGCTTTGTAGCTCAAGCCCTCGTTCCTTCTTATTTTCATTTACTTTTATTTCGCTTTGGGCTTTGCCTTTTTGAGCCCATTTACAAGTCTCTTTGGACGAGAAACAGAAGCCTTCTTCTTCTTCTTTTTTTCCTTCTTTCTTTTCTGTATCGTACTTGGTCAAAATCCCTAAAATTCTTCTGTGTCTTTACATAACACGTAACACGAACTCCCTGGAATACTTCGGTTATTTGGGTAGATAGACCCTCTATGATCTTGATTAATCAGCTTCTGTTGGACGATGCAACAACATTTTTTTATTAATACAACTAACCGCAGGTTTCATAAAATAAAATAGAAACAAGTATATGTAAGTATTCTGTGATGATTTAAGACAATAAATTACAGAATACTTACATATATACAAATATATAATGTATGTAAGTTATTTCCTTATGTATCACATAAACAAATGTATAATGTATGCCATTCGTAAAGATTAAGACAATAAATTACTTAGTTTCCACTAAATCATCAAATACGTCAAATACATTTTTATCTATAATTAATTTCTTACCGCAGGAAAAAAAATCTAATTTATTAATAAGTTGAGCCACAATTAGATAAAACTCGACTTCACTCTAGTTTACAACCCCACTAAGCTCCAAGAAAAAGACCGCTGGCAACAACTACAAGGAAGCCTAAAAACTGGCCGTGGAAGCAAACCAGCAACTGGAAAGTCAAAAAGGGTTTCAGCTTTCTTCCTTCTATGCCTGCAAGCTCAACGCACGTACTAACACCTCTCTGTCCACAATTTGCTTTCCAGATTCACCGAGTCAAATTTTCCAGAATTATCCCAAACGGACAGTTGGAGGGGAGATTTCACGATAATAATGGCCTGCCACTGCCAGTGACTTGTCATAATAACAACAATGGCGGGTGAAAAACCAGTAACAACCCATCCTTTTATACAGAAGCAATAAAGGAAAAGCAGCAATCACCATGTCCTTATCCTTCCTAGTAGTAATTGACATATTTCCACTTAATCATTAAATTCCTCTGTTCATTCACTTCGAGGACCTCAAACGAGGCATGCATTTCCCTTTGATGCCTCCTCCTCCTCCCCTGTTCTTCACTTGCGCCCCTGCTTCAGCAGCTGCATCTTCCACATGAGCTGCTGCTGCTTCCTTCAAGCTGCTCCTGCAGAAAGAATGGAACTGTAACTAACCTATATAATCAATCTTTGTGAAGTTAAGCGTAATGACATGTAAGAAACACTATGACCAATTAATACCGTTGTTCCCCGTAGGAATTGGATCTCTTAATGGTGTCAATTCCAGGAGGAGCAGAATGATCAACGGATTCGACAATGCTGCCGCTGAAGAACTCCTTTTCTTGAGACTGAGGGTTGCCGAACCTGGGATTCTCCGACATGTACTTTATCATCATCATCGCCTCTTCTTCTCCTTCTCCTTCTCCTTCCTTCCCTGCACCATTACCAGTACTGCCCATCCTTCTGCTGCTAACATTGCCGGCGCCACAGTCGTCACTACTGCCAACGACCTCTCTTTTAATGACGGGTGGTGGCAGCGGCAGTTTCTTGATTGTAGCCGCAACGTTGGTCTTGAGCTTAGGAGGAGGTGGGGCGGTGAAGCTGCCGCAGGAAATGAGTTGAAGCAGAACCGAATTGCGAACTGCTGGTCTGGTTGCTGATGATGACGACTCCTTGATTGATCCCGGGTCGGAGTCCGACCCACCATCACTTTGTTCTCCTCCTGGAAATCGCTTCACTAAAATCAATGGGGTTTTCTGGGTATGAGTAGGAACCAGTTGGTTCCCCTGCTTCGCCGCCTGCTGCTGTTCTTCTTCTGGTTCGTCTGTGGAGACGCCTCTGGAGCAGCGGGAACGTGGTGTTGTGGAGCTTGTTGTGCTGTAACTTGCTTTCTCCTCCTCGTCGAGTTCCTCTGGCGATTCTTCCTCTTCCTCTGGTTCTGGTTCTGGTTCGAGTTCCCGGCTGCAGGGGCGAGTTCTTGGAGGCAGAGGAGCTGTAAACTCCAATGGCTGCTGCTGCTGTGGCCTCTGTTTTGTTTTGGCAAGAGGTATATAATTAGTGGTTCTGGGCTGATGATTATGAACCAACACATCTCTACTCGACGACACATCATGAATCTGCTGCTGCTGCTGCGGCGGCGGCGGCAGCCTTTCAGCAAATCCAGCAACAGGTTGAGGGAGAATCTCGGAACCCTTGAGAACGTACTCGGCGGCAGCTCCATCGGCGGGATAAATCGCGTCGTTCTCCCCCAAATCGTTCCATACGTAACCGTTCTTATATGTCCTGTACACATCATTCATTCAACACATACGCCATTGACAAAAAAATCCAGTCAACATCACAGGTTTTTTGCCAAGAACACAAGAGTGGGATGGGGTTGCAGACCTTTTGCAGGACCATGAATACAGAGAAGGCATCCCTCTCCCCCTGAGAGCGGTCAGCCGATCCACAAAATCTGCTCCATATACCCACCATTTCCACCAAAAGATATTTTACTCACCAAGTTCAAACCTTTTTTCTGCCAGTAGTTTATAACATTTAAACTAGTTTTACCTTTGAGGCGAAGGAGGTGATTGGGGGAGTGGGTGAGTTCCATGAAGTGAGGATGCTCCAGTTGGCCGTTCCTGGTAAGATAGTAAACAACTTGAACCCTTTTCATGGCCACGCAAGGTTTCCTCTTCTCCGTGCTGTCTCTCTGCTCTCCTCCTCGCCCCGCCGTCGATCTTCTTCCTCTCGCCGCACCACCCACTTCCATCTCGTGATTTTCTCACTCACAAATCAAAAACCCACCTTCAAAATCTCGATGCATTCATAGGGAGGAAACATTTCCTTTTTCCCCTGCCCCTCTGGCTTTTTTATATTTTGACTAATGAATTCATGATGGTAGCTAGCTAGTGGACAAATTTACAGCAGCAGCTGCAGAAGGGTGAAAATGAAAGGGAAGAGAGAGTTGAGATAGCATGAAAAGGCGCGCGGGAAGGGAGACGAAGCTATATACACCAAACTGATCACATAATACTCTGTTTTCCCGGCTTAGGATGCTTCGATTTGAACAAAATAGACACCCCAGAGCGAGAGCGAGAGAGAGAGACAAAAAGGAGAATGTTTACAGGGAAAGGTCGCAGTCAGTGAACACTGTGTGCTGTGCTATAATTTGCTATAGCTTCTTGGTCTGAAATTTCAATTTGACTTGGTTTTCCTTTTGGGTTAGTTGCGTTTGCTTTCGCTTTTGCCATCTGCCTATGTTTGAAAGCCTTTTTCTTCTGATATGGAACAGAAGAACGTCGCCATCAGATGTATGGATATGTCTGTGTGGACTAGCTTGTCAACGCCAACTTGCTGGGTCTCTGTCCCAATATCACTGTGCTGACTTATGATTTAATGGTGCCGAGTAAATATACATATATATATAGTTCTACACATATATGGGAATGCTTGGGGTGTGGGGTTGCGGGTTGTTGCATGAACAAGTTTTACTTAAACTGTGATTCATCTGGTTGCCCCATTTACTGTACTTGTCAGGTGGCACGGCCATGGCGTCGAGTTGTGAGGCTGTGACATATCAGCAAGGGATTGGCGCTGAAGTTGGGTCGGACTCGGATCAATGGATTATGGGTAAATGACACATTTGGTCACTTAGATTACTAAATCGTGTCATATTTAGTCACTAGAAAAATTTAATATCAATTTTGGTCACTTGAATTACTGACACAGGTCACATTTGGTCACTCTTCTGTAGCCTCTGTCCAACTCTGGTCACTCGAATTATTGAAAAATGTCACATTTAGTCACTCGTATTACTGAAACATGTCACATTTAGTCACTCTCCCAAAAGTTTCCGTCCAACTACATTAATGGAGTTGGACGGAAACTGACGGGAGAGTGACTAAATTTGACCAGTTTCGGTAATTCGAGTGACCAAAATTGATATTAATTTTTTCTAGTGACTAAACATGACACAATTTAATAATCTCAGTGACCAAATGTGTCATTTACCCTACATGGGACTAAACATGACACAATTTAATAATCTCAGTTTCGGTAATTATGGGTAACTGGTATTGTATGAATTTTTCTATTATTTTGATTTCAAACGGCTTAGTGGATTTTAGTGTTGCTGTTATGTGCAAGTATTCTATTAAGTTGGTTTGAGGGCACTTGAGAGGCCTCATCGACCTAATGTAAATTGGTATGTAATTTGTCTAGAAAGGTCAGGCAAAATCCAGAAACAAGTGGATTGTGATGTATTGTACATGATAAGATTCAAACTCGTGATAAGCTGCCACGGTGGGGATATTCTGGATCTTGTTTCGGAATTTTACAACTTGTTGGGGTAGTAGAGAGGAGCCCATGAAAGTCAAGAGCCTATTGGGCCTTGTTGGGATAGTAGAGAGGAGCCCATGAAAGTTAGGAGCCTGTTGGGCTTGAAGCCCATCTATGGCCTATGGGGGTATGACCTAGGTGGCTATAAAGGAATAGAGGCGCATGACGACAAAATAGGCTCGCAGACAAGGAAGTACAGGTGGACAAGGTCGGAAGGGCGCCACGAGGCCAGTGGTCCCCCTATGCGCCCCGATGTGGAAAACGGACAGTGTGCCACGTGTAGGCGCGTAGGCGCCAGGGGAGACCAGGCATTTAATGCTAGGCTGACGTAAGGCTTGGTGGCAGGAGTTGGTCGGAGCTTGGTCGAGGAGCCCGAGTAGTATAAATAGCACTTGGTAGGTAGCATTTAAGCAGGTCGGTCTTTCTCACACTAAACTTCTTTCTTCACTTCTCTCTCTAGAATTGCTCCTGACTTGATCGTTGGAGTGCTAACGGACGGGTCTAGCCCACCAGGCGCCCGTCCTGCAGGGTCCAAGCGCTCGGCGTGAAGCAGTGGTGGAGCCACGTGGGAGAGAGAGTATTGTGGCATCAACAATTGGCGCGCCAGGAAGGGGGCGTTCGGCAAGTTAAGGCAGATGGAAGACTTGAATGTTGGTAGTGTAGGCGCAGAGGATGCGGGAACGGAGAATTCCAGTCATGAGGGGAGCGAGCAGCGGGCAAGCCCGGTAGTGAGCATGGACGTAGAGGACGAAAGTCGTGAGCGCCCATCTATGAAGAGTGATTCGTTGTCAAAGAGGGAGCTGTTCAAGATTATTGCTGACCAAGACCGAGCAATAGCAATGCTTCGGAGGGAATTGGAGGGAGGAAGGAGCGCTGATACAAGGGAATACAGCCCCCCGGTGAGGAAGCGGGATAGGCTCATAGATGATTCGGAGGTTAGCGAGTATGGGCGCCCGGGCTATGAGGGCCACAATCCTGAGGTAACGCCACCTAGGCGCCCTGGTGTGTGGAGGGCGCCAGGCGAGTGGACCATCCCGGCGCCGGAAGAGCAGAACCCATGGACGCCCAAGCGTCAGGCCAGGCGCTTTGGGATCAGACAACCCTTAGCGCAAAGTGTGTTAATGGAACCAGCGGGAACCACACTCCCGCCGCTGACCAGCTATGATGGAGTCACTGACCCAGAAGATCATCTGAATAGCTATTTCACAAAGATGCAATTGTACAATAGCACGGATGCCACGTTGTGTAAGGTGTTTCCTTCGACGTTCGCAGGGGTAGTCTTAGATTGGTATCATCAGTTGGAGGAGGGGCGCATCGAATGCTTTGAGCAATTTGCAGAGCTATTCTTGTCCAAGTTTGCTAGCCGTAAGCGGCGGACGTTGACTATAGGCGCATTGTTTAAAATCAAGCAGAGAGAGGGTGAGGCGCTTAGAGAGTTCTATAACCGCTGGATTTCGGTCGCCATGGCCGTGAAGGACGTGCAACCGCCAGTCCTGGGAGTGTGTCTGGAGGAGTGTACGAATAGTGACGAGTTGTGTCGGGTGCTGTCTAAGAGGGCTGTGGTGTCAACTGAAGATCTGGATCGAAGGGTTTAGAAAGTTATTGCCTTGGAGGAAACGTTGGCCGCGAGGAGGGCAGAGAAGAGGCGCGTTGGTAGGGAAGAAGTTGAGGTGCGCCAGGCGCCTAGGCCATTCGTTATGAACAACGCGCCGCAAAGGAGGATTGAGAGTCAGCGCCCGCCACCCAGGAGTGCGGGAAATTGCACGGAATATAACGACTCTCTGAAAAACATTCTGCAATACGTGAAGGACCGGGGATACCATGTGCGTTGGCCGAGACCTATGCGTGGGCAACCAAACGAACGGAACCTTGATCGGTATTGTGACTTTCATCGGGATAAAGGGCATCATACGGCCGATTGCTACCAACTGAAGTCGGAGTTGCAGACGTTGGCCGACCGAGGAATGCTCAACAACTTCATAAGAAAGACGGAAGAGAGGGCTCACCGCGCGTATGTCGCAAGAGAGACGAGGCCAGCACCTGCTGTGGTAATTGAACCAAAAGCGCCTACCCTTCCCCTTATGCAACAGGCGCCTGGTAACCTCCCTGCGCTTGAGACCCTCCCTCCTCCACTTGAAATACCCCCGCCTCCGTTCGAGTTGAATCAAGAAGGGGAACCCAATCGGGTTAGACTCACGGTGGAATCCATAACCGGAACCGTCGATTTGCGGGACAAGTTGGACAGGTCTAGGCGCCTCCGAGCTGCATCTGTGGAAGCGAAGGCGGCCGTGCAAATATGCTTTAATCAAGAGGCGGATGAAGCGTGTCAAGTACCCTCAGAGGAAGCTTTGGAGATACAGGGAATCATTGCAGGGTGTAAGGTCAAGAGGATGTTGGTGGATACGGGAAGTTCGATGGATGTTTTGTTCAAAAGCACGTTCGAGCGCATGCAGCTGGCGCCGGAATTGGTAAGCCCCTCTGATTCGGTGCTGATAGGGTTTTCGGGGGCGCCTGCCCATGTGATCGGGCGCGTGCGCCTCCCGGTAACATTGGGCGACGAAGTGCATCGAGTGACACATGCCGTGGAGTTTGGGATAGTGGATTGCCCCTCGCCGTACAACGTCATACTGGGAAGACCCCTGTTGGCGTTATTCAATGGGGTAGCCTCGACTTGCCACCAAACGTTGAAGTTCGTCGCCCCACAGGGCATAGGAATTTCAAGGGGAGAAGGCGCCCCCCGCTATGCGCGAGAAGAGGAAGGAGGAAAAAAGGGCGCGCGGAGGCACCGAGTGAACAACATAGACATTCGGCCGGAGGAGGCGCCTAGAGCAGAGCCAATGGATGATGAGTTCAGGGTATCGATCTAAGAAGGGCGCCCGGACAGGCAGGTACGAGTGTCAGCACAGGCTCCTGAGCACATGAGGGCGCCCTTGATCGAATTGTTGCGAGAATTCGGGGAGCTATTCGCTTGGAGCCCCCAGGACATGCCGGGAGTATCACCAGATGTGGCGGCGCATCGATTGGCCGTCGAGGAAGGAAAGAAGCCTGTCCAGCAAAAGCGAAGGAATTTGACTCAAGAGAAGGAAGAAGCCCTAAGGAAGGAAGTCGATAAATTGCTTGAGGCTGGGTTCGTTGAAGAGGCCAGATACATCACGTGGCTATCGAACGTGGTGTTCGTACCAAAGTCGTCGGGGGATTGGAGGATGTGTGTGGATTTCACAAACCTTAACCGGGCGTGCCCGACAGACGCCTACCCAATGCCTCGCATTGATATACTTGTGGACGCCACGACCTACCATGAGGCGCTCAGCTTCCTTGATATGTTTTCGGGGTATCATCAAATTCCCATGGTGGAGGAGGATAGAGCAAAGACCGCTTTTATGACACCCTTTGGTAACTTCTGCTATAGAGTGATGGCATTTAGATTGAAGAATGCGGGCGCCACGTATCAACGCATGGTGAATCAAATCTTTCGGAAGCAGTTGGGAAGGAACGTGGAGGCATACGTCGACGATTTGATCGTGAAAAGTAAGAGGCGCCAGGACCACATTTTGGACTTGCGTGAAACGTTTGAGACTATGCGCTCATACAACCTGCGACTCAACCCACAGAAATGTGTGTTCCTTGCGGAAGCCGGCAAGTTCTTGGGATTCATGATCACGAAGAGAGGAATTGAAGCCAACCCCAAACAAGTTGAAGCAATTATGAGGTTGACACCTCCCCGAACACCGAAGGAGGTGCAGGGGTTGACGAGAAGGTTGGCAGCGCTTGGGCGCTTCATTCCAAGGTCCTCGGATAGAGGCGCCCCTTTCTTCCGAACATTGAAGAAGGCCAGCAAATTTAAATGGACGGAGGAGTGTGATGAGGCATTCGGGGATCTGAAAAAGTTGCTGATTGCGCCTACAGTGATGACGGCGCCCAGGCCTAAAGAGACTCTATATTTGTACATTGCGGTCTCCCTGATTGCTGTGAGTGCGGTGTTGGTGTCTCGGGATCCGTCAACGAATGAGGAGCGACCAGTGTACTATGTAAGTCGTACCATGGTGGTGCACGAAACGAGGTATGCGCCTATTGAGAAGGCGGCGCTGGCGGTGGTAATGGCGGCAAACAAACTCAGGCCCTACTTCCAGGCTCATAGCATCGTCGTGCTCACAAATTTACCTCTCCGAACGGTCTTGGGGTCCATGGATGTGTCCGGGCGCCTGGTTAAGTGGGCTGTTCAGCTGAGCGAATTCGACGTGAGCTATGCGCCCCGACCAGCCATAAAGGCTCAAGTGTTGGCTGATTTCGTAGCCGAAGGAGTAGTTGATATGGGAAGCGACGTGGAAGAGTGTTGGCAAGTTCAGGTGGATGGAGCCGCAAGTCGAGCTGGTGCGGGAGCGGGTATTGTGCTGATCAGCCCCCTGGGCGCCATGCATGAAGTCGCTCTGCGATTTGCAACCCTTAAGACGAACAATGCGGCGGAGTATGAGGCTGTGTTAGCGGGGCTTCACATGGCAAGGGAACTAGGCGCCCAGAAGGTTAACGTCCAAACCGACTCAGCGCTGGTGGTCAATCAGTTGAACGATGTGTATGAGGTCAAAGAGGAGGCGCTAGGCGCGTACGTTCGGCCCAATCAACTATCTTGAATGACCCATCTTCAGGGGCGCCTGAGTTGGTGGAGGCCGGAGAATTCTGCAACTCACCCGACTCTGACGAAGTAGGCGCGGAGTCCGAGGTAGGCACGGAGCCTAAAAGTTATCCAATCGCCCTCAGTCAATGACACGGACCTAAGATTGCTAATGGGCGCCTAACAAAGGAGCAATGTAAAATCGAAGGGTTGGAAGTAAGGGGGGCATAGGAAAATTACCTTGGTTAGTTGTAGAAGCCGTGGGCGCGGACTCAGAAGGCGCCTCTGTATCTCCAGGCGCATTCGGGGTTTGTTTAGCCGATGTGGGCGCTTCTGTTACTACAGGCGCTGAAGCTGAAGGGGCGCTAGCCGTTTTCTTGGGCGCCTCCTTATTGGAGCGAGACGCTCGTTGGTCTTGATTTCGTAACGGGTCGGGCGACAGATGTTTCTCGAGCACGTCGAGTACACTGGGCGCCGTGCTCCCATCCTTCTCGGAGGCGTTGTGGGTGGCGCCTGAATCGGATTGAGACATGATGGCGAAACGAAGACAAGCGCACGGACAAAGATGCGACAGGCGCGTGAACGAAAGAGAGACAGAGCTGGTAGAGAGAGAAGCTAGAGAGAGAAGGTAAATTGGGGCGAATGAAGTAAGAAGGAGAGGGAGGTGTATATTTATATAAGAGAAGGGAGGTGAAGAGTCGCCTCGAGATGTGCGCACGCCGAACGGACCAATCCTCGCCCTCCGTTCAAAATTTGAATTTCGAAATTGGCATTTTGAAATTCAAATTTTGAACGCACGGCGAGCGGGGGGCGAGAGGTACGGTCGTGCGCCTCTTTGTTTGTTCAAACGCAAATGGAAGCACGGTTGTGCGCCTTCTAGTTTTTTGCGCGCCCGAACCGAGATGCGAGCGGGCGCCTTAATGATTGATCAGATGTAAGTATAAAAGGCGCATGGGCTCGTGCGAAGCAAAGTCAGGCACCCTCACGGTCAGAATGATGAGGACCGGTTGAGAAAGCAGAAGATCGCTTTAGCGATGAGAGGGGGGCAACGTGAAACAAACACCGAAAGCGCATAGTTTGGAATAGAGGCGCATGAGCTTGTGCAAAGCGAAGTCGGGCGCTCTCATGGTGACACAAAGCCTCACGAAAGCCAGGAACATAGTTAGGTGCTCACCAGTGAACACCTAACTGGGGGGCAATTGTTGGGGTAGTAGAGAGGAGCCCATGAAAGTCAAGAGCCTATTGGGCCTTGTTGGGATAGTAGAGAGGAGCCCATGAAAGTTAGGAGCCTGTTGGGCTTGAAGCCCATCTATGGCCTATGGGGGTATGACCTAGGTGGCTATAAAGGAATAGAGGCGCATGACGACAAAATAGGCTCGCAGACAAGGAAGTACAGGTGGACAAGGTCGGAAGGGCGCCACGAGGCCAGTGGTCCCCCTATGCGCCCCGACGTGGAAAACGGACAGTGTGCCACGTGTAGGCGCGTAGGCGCCAGGGGAGACCAGGCATTTAATGCTAGGCTGACGTAAGGCTTGGTGGCAGGAGTTGGTCGGAGCTTGGTCGAGGAGCCCGAGTAGTATAAATAGCACTTGGTAGGTAGCATTTAAGCAGGTCGGTCTTTCTCACACTAAACTTCTTTCTTCAATTCTCTCTCTAGAATTGCTCCTGACTTGATCGTTGGAGTGCTAACGGACGGGTCTAGCCCACCAGGCGCCCGTCCTGCAGGGTCCAAGCGCTCGGCGTGAAGCAGTGGTGGAGCCACGTGGGAGAGAGAGTATTGTGGCATCAACACAACTCATATTTCAAGGAGATTTATCTTATAGTGCTCTTGATGTTGAAGTCAGTATGTATGTATTGGTATGTTATCCATTGATTATGGTTAATTACCAATCTGGTCCTACGATTAGGGATTTGTGTTCGACTAAGTATATATATATAGTGGTGATAAGCGAATTATATGTGTAAGACATGTAAGCTAGAAACCTAATAATATTGACTCGAGAGGCTCTCTCCGTGGACTCGTCTAAGCAATTCTTGCTGGGGAAACCACGTAAATCGTGTGCGTGATCAAAGTTCATTTTTAATTCTCGTGTAATTTGACATGGTATCAAAGTCTATGCGTGGTTTCTAGGCTGATTTGGGGTTCTTGAGTGTGCTGCATTTCCGGGTTATTGCAGTGGTCATTCGGGTCATTGCGTCTCGGGGATTTCTTTGTGGGAGTTGTATTCGGGTGTTCTTCCTGCTCCATTCTGATAGTGCGGCGTGTGTCTTCTGGTCGTGTGTTGTTGCTAGTTATTTGGTGATTCTTCTCGGTTATTGTCTGTTGGTGGTTCTTCTCGACTATTGTGTGCCTTTCTTTGATGATTTTCCTTGACGAATTGTTGTCGTGTTCTGCTATTATGGGTTCTATAGATTCTAAGATTGATGGCTTGTCTGTGCGGTTGAAAAACCGGAAGTTCCCCTATGGGAGTTCCAATTTCGGATATATATTCAGGGTTGTCTTATGACTACAATTCTCGATGGGACTTCGCCGCGGCCGGCGGAGGATGCTTCTGACAAGGACAAGGCTGATTGAGAGACAAGCAATGCTCAGGTAATTACTGAGATATTATCGTCTGTTGATCCGAGAATTGCCTTGAGTCTTCGTGGATTTTCTACTATGCATCGTATGTGGGAACATTTGACTGCTATTCATTCTTAAATTAATGCTTCCCGGAAGTTTGAGCTTGAAACTGAGCTTGCTCGTCTTCAGTAGGTGATAAAGATGTCCCGGCATATTATCAGGTTGTTGTTCATCTGTGGACTGAACATGATATGTTGTTATCTTCCTCTACGCCTTCTGCTGGCTCTACTGCGATGCAATGGGAAAGGGCTAGCACTCGTTTTATGTCCTTCCTTATGAAATTGTGGCCTGGATATGAAAGCATTCACACTTCTATTCTGCATCGCAATGTCTCGTCCATGGAAGAAGCTCTCGGTGAATTGTTTCATGAGGAAACACGATTGCGGAGTCAGGCAAAACTTGATGTGCATTCCACAGATGGGGGGAATGCATTTATTGTTCATGTTGGGCATCCTCAATTTCTTCGCACACCTAGTGGTGTTGTTATCTATCATCTTTGCAAGGAACCGGGTCATCAAGCGCATTGTCTCTAACTATTGCAAGGCCTCAAGACATTTGATTGTTGATTGTCCGATCTTGGCACGTCGAGGAAGGGGTCATGGTGGTTTAGGTGGAGGGTCAGGCGGTCCTCACGGAGGGTCGACTACTAGGGCAGGTTCCTATCCAGCACCAGCGTTTCCAGCTGCACTAATGTCGCCACCTCCAGTTGCGTCTATGTCACCTGCAAAAATTCGTTAGTTAGTGCATGAGGCTATCAAGGATGCTCTTCCTAGTGCGCTTACCTCAGTGTTCTCTACGGGTATGAACTCTGGTTCCTCTTCCTCATGGAACATTGATTTCGCTGCTTTTAATCATATGACGAGTTCTCGTCATTTATTTAATGATATTCATCTGGGTCCTCGTATGACATTACAAGTGGCTAATGGTTCTCGTCTCTCAGTTAACGGGATAGGCACTGTGTGTGATAGGGGGATGACTCTCAATGATACTCTATATGTCCATAAATTATTGGTTCTAAATCTTGTATCTGTGGGACAATTGGTTGATAGTGACCGTCGTATTATGTTTGATGCAAATGGTTGCATTATGCAAGACCTAAGAACGAGGAAGGCGATCGGAAGTGGGAATAAACGGGGTCGTATTTTTGAGATTGTTGCCTTCACACGTGGGAATGAGGAAGGGGAGGCTCCTTGCATGGGGTGCATGGTGGCGTTGTGGACAAAGGGGGTGGTGACCTTCACTTGGCGGATGCTACTATTGCTGAAGGAAGAGGAGTTTCTAAAGCTTTAGCGGCATTTTCCTTATGTAATAGTAGTATTAGTCCTAAGACCTTGTCATGTACTTCTTTGTCACATTGTTTGACTTATTTTGTTGGATTATCGGATTGGGATTTGTGGCATCGTCGTTTAGGCCACCCACATTCTTCCAGACTTTCGACCATGTTTAAGAATAAATGGGGTTCTAGTCATGCTATTTCAGATACGGGTCATATTTGTGAGCACTGTATACAAGCAAAGATTTCTCAATCATTGTTTGCATCAAGTACTACGGAGTACTCTACTCCATTCGATCTTGCTCACACGGACCTTTGGGATCCCTCATTTGTCACATCTCGTTTGGGCTTCCATTATTTTGCTCTTTTTATCGATCATGTCTTATGGTACTCATGGGTTTACTTCTTGCGGAAGAAGTCTGGTCTTCTTTCTGCCGCTCGGGAATTTCTTCAGATGATTCACACAATTTGGGAAACCGGTCAAGATTATTCGATCGGATCCTGGGGGTGAGTTCACCTCGTATCCTCTTTAAGAACTCTTCAGGGAACGCGGTATCCTAGCTCAACAATCTTGTCCTGGGGTCTCGCAGCATAATGGTTTGGTGGAACGTAAACATCGACATGTCTTGGAGTTGGTTCGTGATATTCTTTTTCATTCACAGGTACCTTCTCGTTTCTGGGTCAAGTATGTCCACACTGTGGTGTATTTGATCAATCGACAAATAACACTAGTTCTTCAACAACAAAGTCTGTTTCAGCTTTTGTACTCCCGGCTACCTAACTACAAGTGGCTTCGTGTGTTGGGTTGTGTTTGTTATGTCCTTCTACCTGTCCGTGAAAGGACCAATATTAATCCTAAGGCCACCAAGTGTGTTTTTGTGGGTTACAACGACAAACACAAAGGATATGCTTGCTACGATATTGAGCATCTACAGATTCGTATTTCATGTCATGTGGTGTATCTAGAGCACTTGGTTCATTATTCCTCCTCTTGAGAGCGGACAAAACAGGACTAGGATTTCTTGATTACATTACCTGACTTCGAATCTTACTTGTTGTAGTTGCCTTGAAGGGATGGTTATTGCTGCAGTTGGATGTCAAAAATGCCTTACTCCATGGTGATTTGCAGGAAACCATATACATGGAGCATCCGCTGGGTTATACTAAAGGTGATTCATCTCAAGTGTGTCGTCTTCTTCGCTCCTTGTATGATCTCAAATAGGCACCCCGTGCCTGGTTTGAGGAATTCCAGACTACAGTCATTCTTGTTGGTTTTACTCAAAGTGAGAATGACTCGTCCTAGTCTGCGTTTCACTGCATGGGGTCTTACTATTCTTCTCATCTATGTTGATGATATGGTGGTAAGTGGTGATGACGAGCAGGGTATTCAAGAGCTTTCTCAAACACTTGGAAGGCGTTCAACTTGAAAGAGTTTGGAAACTTGTCATATTTCCTAAGGCTAGAGGTTGAACACCGATCCGAGGGATTACTGGTGGGTCAACAGAAATATATTATTGAGTGTTTTCTGTGTCTACTCCTATGGAATAGAATCTTCGCCTTGGAGAGTCTGATGGGGAGCTCATTTTCAATGTATCACAGTATCGTAGTATCGTCGGCATCCTACTCTATTTGACTCACACCAGACCTGACATATCCTTTGCAGTTCAGGTGGTTAGTCTATTCATGACTTCTCCTCGCACAACTCACCTTGCTGCAGTTCAACGTATTTTGAGATATCTGAAGGGGACGTAAGGTGTTGGTCTCTTCTTTCCAGCAGTTGGCTCCCCTACTTTTGAGGCTTATGCAGATGCAGATTATGCTGGCTGTCTTGATACTCCCTGGTCTACATCAGGATGGTGCATTAAGGTCGATCCCTCATTTGTTTCGTGGCATTGTGAGAAGCAAGATCGTGTCGCCATATCTTCTACTGAGGCCGAGTATCGGTCGATGTCTGAAGTGGCTTTTGAATTTGTGTGGTTGAAGAGCCTGCTAGCCGATTTTGGCGTTGAGTGTATGGTGTCGATGCGTCTCTTTGCATATAATACTAGTGCCATCCGGATAGTTACCAACCAGTACTTCATGATCGCACTAAACATATTGAAGTTCATGTTCATTATATCCGTCAATGGTGGCAGAAGGTTTGATTACTCTTACATATATTACTTTCGAAGATCAGACGACTGATTTACTAAGGCAGTCTCCAAGGCTCGTCATTGGTTTCTTGCTCACAAATTGATGTTGCGTCATCATTATCAATTTGAGAGAGGGTGTTGAAGTTAGTATGTATATTTGGTAATTATCTGTTGAGTATGGTTAATTACCAATCTGGTCATGTGATTAGGGATCTGTGTTCGGCTAAGTATATATATAGTGGTGATAGCCGGATTATATGTGTAAGACGTGTAAGCTGAAAACCTAATAATATTGACCTGAGAGGCTCTCTCTCCGTGGACTAGTCTAAGCAATTCTTGATGGGGAAACCACGTAAATCGTGTGCATGATCAAAGCTCATTTCAATTCTCGTATAGTTTGATACTTGAAGTCAATTGGCATGGGGTTGCCAATGATAGCTTTTTATTCTTTCTGAGTTGCTTGGATTAGGAAATGTAGGCTGAAATAAAGATCTATTTGGGTTTTGTCAGAGACTAGGGTGGGCTCATGGATGTGGAGAAAGTTGTGGAAGCTTCGGTTATGGTTTAGATATAGATCGGAAGTTGATGATGGTAATAGAGTTAGCTGGGAAAGAAAACTAATAGAGAAATTTTCTATTAAACAGTATGGCAATGCATTAGACCTTAATCAACAAAAGTAATAACTAGGTGGTACAAGGTAATTTGGATGAAGTATGTGATGCAAATGCACAAGTTTATGACATTGTTAGTGTTGATTAATAGAATCAGAACGCTAGATAAGCTTAAGGAATGGGGACATTTGAGTATTGATTACCGTCTTTTCTATGATTAGGCCTCTGAAACAAGGGATCATAGTCTTCTACAGGTGTTCCTATTTTACTAAATTTTGGAGGTTGTGTTTCCTGGCATGGTTTGGCCTAATAACTGGAGTGAAATGGTGGAGCAGGTTTGTAGGTTAGTGAGTTATAGCTCAAATGATGGGGGCCTCATAGTCATAGGTGGCTTATGAGTTGGTTACGACCCTAGTGTGGAAAGAAAGGTGCTCCCGAGTTTTAACTACTACGATCGAAAGTTATAGAGATGTGCTCAAACAACTCAAGGAAGAGGTACAATTGTACTGCCATGGAAATGAAGAGTTTTCTAAGGCTCTCGTAACTTCTAGTTTCTCGCACTTGTTCGCTCTAGATTAGTTTTAGTGTATATGTAAGTAGTTGCATGATGAGTGCCATATGAGACAGTTGCATTAGCATAGATTTTGTACTTTGAAATGTTGGTTTTTTCCGAGAGCTTGTCGAATTGATAAAAAATGGAGCTATAAAAAGTCAAAAAAATACCAAAAAAGGTAGAATCCACTTAACCATGATGGATTTTACTACGTATGAAGACTAATTAGTCATAAGCAAAAAAATTAATTGTAATGAAAAAAATGAATTCACTTAACCATGATGAATTTTGGCTATATGAAGACTGATTAATGGATTTTGACTAAGCATAGGTGAAAAAATTAATTGTAATGAAAAAATTGTCTGAGCCCAGGTTCGAACTGGGGACCTTTAGTGTGTGAGACTAACGTGATAACCAACTACACCACCCAGACCAATCAAATGATGTGTCTGCAATTTACAAATGTGCTTATAAATACTCAAAAACTTGTATGTGAATGCTCCCGCTAAGTCGTCTGAATATTCCCACTATATACTTAAAAACAAAACAAAACAAAACTTGAGAGACCCATCATCATTGTTCATTTAGTGTCTCCCATAATCATACTTAGTTTCTAAGACAGATGAATCCATCGGTTCATTTCAACTACTTGGTCTACACTACACCCGCAGGCAGAGGTGGCAAATGGATTGATCCATAGATTGGTGGATTCATGGATCAAATGGATTGGTGGATTCATGGCTTGGATCAGTGGATTGGTGGATTATCCATGAATCCAAATGACATCCTCAACCAAGGATTAATATGTAAAATGTGAAAAGTTTAGGTACTTAAATGTCATAATGAAAAATTTTAGGTACCAAAACGTAATTTTTCAATGATATTTTTCGTATAAAAATTAAATTTTGGGTACCAAAATGTAAAATATAAAAAATATAGGTACAAAACCGTAATTTGTCATTTGGATCCATGGATCATTCCATGAATCCACCAATCCAATTGGATTTAGATCAAATGGATTGGATTTAAATGGATTGGATTATGTGGATATTTTTAATGGGTTGGTGGATTGGATCGAGAATTGCCACCTCTATCCGAAGAGGCACGCATTGGCAACAAATGCAGAGATTGATGAGTAATGTGAAGCGGACTGGAACGGTTGGGGAGCAGCTGAAGTAGCAGGTGCACATAGTTCAAGAGAGAAAGAGAGAGGAAGAGGCTGCTGGCTGACAAAATAGATAGAACAAGGCGCTGCTGCTGCGGCTTTTATTTATTGGGTCTCTGTCTGCACTGCCTCTCTACTAAGCTCTTTATTACCTACTTCTGCTACGTACTTCGCTTCTCATAGATAATATGGCCGAAAGGAAGAAGTGTTGTGCTGTTGGGACGCACGGGGCGATTGGGACAGACAGCTACCAAGTTCAGTAGTACACTATCCCTCGATCGTCCCTAGCTCTAATATTATTCTATTCCATTGCGACCAATCCTTGGAGGTTGCGTCATCTTTAATTTCTCCACTGTTTTGCCAGTGCTTATGCAATGGTACTCTCCTCCTGCTGCAGCGTGCTTTTCTTGCGTTTAGATACTCTAGGATTAGGGCCGGAAGTTTGTGTTAGTGTTGTGGTATATGATCCACGACATGTTCTGAACTAGTTGATACCATGTCAAGAACAAGTTGATCCCAATAACTAGAGTTGTTGGGGCCAACTGGTTCTTGACATGGTATCAGAGCCTTCTGTGACCGAGAGGTCTTGTGTTCGATTCCCGGTTGCCCCCATTTGTCAAGCACATAGTATTCTTGTCTTCAGACCTATGCAAACTTCCAGCCCTTGTGAGTGGCTTTCGTTTGAGGGGGCGTGTTAGTGTTGTGGTATATGATTCACGATTGAACCTTCCCAACAACTCGAGTTATTGGGATCAACTGGTTCTTGACAGTTTGGTACCGGTATTTGGGATATATCGAATACCGTACCGAATTTGTCTATATTTGGTATTACCGAATACACGTATTATTTCTTGGGATTGGGATTGAATTTCAATTATTTTTCGGTATTAGGGATTACGGGACTGGGATCGGTATATACCGAAATACCGATCAATACCAAAATATAAGCTAGTGTGTATTTTATCCTCTCAACTAGACTCTCTCATTCACTACTACACGATCCTAAACCACCAAGAGTGTCATTTAATTATACATAGATCATTCTATCACTATTAATAGTCGTCTCTCAACCTCCAATTCGTCAAATTAACGATTACCAATGACAAGAACTTGAGATGTATCCTCTCTTCCATTCTCTTTAATAATATCCTTATTCAAGACACTTTGCTTAGTCTTTTCCCCCTAAATTAAACAATAAAACGAGAGTGGTGGCTATTGGATCTTTAGGTTTATGATTTTTGCAACTACCATAACCTATTTCTATCTTAAAACGAGAAATCATTGATTGATTTAATGTAGTATTAAACCTCTTGATGATCTCCTCTTAGCTGAGTTGTTAGCATATACTTTACTTGAACCGACAACTCTCAATTTCTTTTTGATTAGTGACATATTGTTCATAAAAAGAGAGCATTGAACTCTTTATTTTGGATTGTGAGGTTTCAGATTCAGTTTCAAACTATCAGTGGGCGTGTGGGAATTCCCGTGAGTTTTTATACTTTATCTTTCTTGACAATCAACTAACCAATAACATTTTAACGAGACTTAATCATCATTATGATGGGATCTAGGATACATTTTTATATTTTTAAATGATGATGGTATTTCTTTGAATGTTCAACCCATATATTCTTTCCTTATGTATCATCTCGATTAAATGATTGTTCATAATATTAAACAGGTTATAGATTAAACGTAACATAAAAAATATAAATAATCAAATATGAACATTCCGACCAACTGTTCATGTTATAAGCTGGTAATATAAATAACTATGATTCGTATCTATTCATGAAGTACTCCAAATTGAAACAAATGTGTATGATTTTGAGTTACTGTCCGGACTTTGTAGGAATAATTATGAACAAAACTTAAACTAGTTAGAACTGAAAATGTGCAAATGAATATTCATTCACTATTCGTCCCCGAATATTATCCTTTGCAAACTTGCAATCCCTAGATCCTATCCAACTTTCCTGCCTCCATATTTCGGGCCCACGAGCCAAATTTGCCTTACCCGACTTGGGCGATGGCGAAAGGCCAGTTTTGGCCAACGGATTGGAATGCCTTATGAATATAAAGATCGGATGCTCAAAAAGAAGTGTAGCGGCAACAAGGTGAAAAAGAAAGCCCAAACTAAATTGGGCTTTGCTCAATGTCAGACCGACGCCTCTTGATTGGAACAATCGAAATGACTAGTCTGTTATTTTCTTATAATTACAGCTTTACCCTCATGTATTAAGTGGAATTCCTTACCTAGTATATCATGGTAGTAATTTTTTGGGTTATAGCTTATAGGTGTATAATATGGAGTCCGGATCTGGTGACTAAGGGGGGTCCTTAGTCACTTGACTAAGGCCCCCTCAGCCCTTGGATTGATCTAATGGTCCAGATAAACCAATTAATTAATATTAAATGAGAAGGGTAGTTTTGGCATTATATAAATTATTATCTTCTATTTTTTGATTTTGTTTTATTTATTATTATTGAATACTTTTTCCATATGCTACGTCTCTTCCCTTTCCCTTTTTTGCAATGTCCAGAGAGAGAGAGAGAAAGTCGTGGGCGGAGGATGAGAGAGAGAAAGAGAAACGCGGCGGCTTTGCTGGAGGAGAGAAAGGCGGTGCCAACGCCGGCGATGATGGAGATCTCGATGGCGCCGACGACGGTGGAGAGAGGCGGCGACCTCGATTGAAAGATAGAGAGAGAGAGGCAGCAATGGCCGTTGTCGCAGAGAAACAGAGGAGAGAGAGAGAGAGATCGTGGCGGAGGAGAGAGAGGCGATGGCGGAGAGAGCTTCGACGATGATGGAGGAGAGAGAGGCGATGGCGGAGAGAGAGAGAGGTAACGACGGCTGTAGAGAGAGTCGGCGGCAGCGGCGGCGGCGGCGGCAGCGGCGGCGGTGGAGAGACTTCGTATACGTCGTCTGAAGGAAGAACAGTGATTTGTATAGTTTGTATGTTTTGTAACATTAGTTTGTATTGTTAGTATTTTTGTACAAAATGTCAGTATGGTTTGTATAGTTTGTAACATTAGTTTGTACTCTTAGTATGTTTTTCTTTGACAGTTTGTACTCTTAGTATGTTTTTCTTTGACAGTTTGTATTCTTAGTATGTTTTGCTTGTATTCTTAGTATGTTTCGCTTTGTATAGTTTGTATGTTTTGTAACATTAGTTTGTATTGTTAGTATTTTTGTACAAAATGTCAGTATGGTTTGTATAGTTTGTAACATTAGTTTGTACTCTTATTATGTTTTTCTTTGACAGTTTGTACTCTTAGTATGTTTTTCTTTGACAGTTTGTATTCTTAGTATGTTTTGCTTGTATTCTTAGTATGTTTCGCTTTGTATAGTTTGTATGTTTTGTAACATTAGTTTGTATTGTTAGTATTTTTGTACAAAATGTCAGTATGGTTTGTATAGTTTGTAACATTAGTTTGTACTCTTAGTATGTTTTTCTTTGACAGTTTGTACTCTTAGTATGTTTTTCTTTGACAGTTTGTATTCTTAGTATGTTTTGCTTGTATTCTTAGTATGTTTCGCTTTGTATAGTTTGTATGTTTTGTAACATTAGTTTGTATTGTTAGTATTTTTGTACAAAATGTCAGTATGGTTTGTATAGTTTGTAACATTAGTTTGTACTCTTAGTATGTTTTTTCTTTGACAGTTTGTACTCTTAGTATGTTTTTCTTTGACAGTTTGTATTCTTAGTATGTTTTGCTTGTATTCTTAGTATGTTTCGCTTTGTATTGTAAGTACTAATAATTTGTATACTTTATATGTATTGATTTGTGATCCAAAAAACATTACAAACATGATTGACAAAAATGACAAACATGTGGACAAAAATAACAAACATTACAAACAATACAAAAGAAACCAACAAACATTACAAACATTACAAAATAACAAACATTACAAACATTGCAAACAAACATTACAAACATTACAAACAGTACAAAGCATACTACACGTACAGAATATCACTACTTACAATACAGATTGGTAAACTTGTATTACAAACAAATGAATACAAAGTATACAAATCATAACATAAAAGTATACAAACTTGAATAACAAAAGTTACAAATACAAATCAATGAATAGAAAGTGTATAAATCATAACATAAAGTATACAAACTAGACAAACAAACATTACAAACATTACAATGTATACAAAATAGTAATATAAACATTACAAACATCACGAACTCAATACTGTTGCCGGGAAATCATCCACCACCGTCTCTGGTCGCCGGAAAACTGCTCCGCCGTCGCCGGAAAAGTTGACTCTCTCTCTCTCTCTCTCTCTCTCTCTCTCCACCAAAAATGGTGACGGTGGCCATGGGCCAAAAGCCGCTCCCGCCGGCGGGAGGTCTCTCTCTGGGGGTGAAATTCCCCAAATAATGGCGCCCACAGAGGCGGACGGGATCCGACGCGAAGGGACGGGGACGGACGGGATCCGACTCACCGCCGACGCAAAGGGGAAAAAATGAAAAACGTCGGCTGAAACTCAGCAACCGCCGTCGGAGCCGCTGAAACAGAGAGTGAGTGACTCTCGATGGAAACCGCCGGACGAGGAAGACCGCCGACGCGACTCGACGCGCAAAGGGGAAAAATGGAAACCGCCGGATGAAACACAGCAACCGCCGACGGAGCCGCTGAAACAGAGAGCGACTATCGATGGAAACCGCCGGACGAGAAAGAACGCCGACGAAACTGACGAATTTGGTGACGAAAATGGCGAATCTGAAAAATGGTGGAGACGGAGAAGAAGGGGACTCTCTCCCGTGAAAAATGGTGGAATGGTTTGTGATTCTCTCTCCTCTCCACGAACAGCTTTTATATTAACATAAAAAACGAATTTTTTTTAAATAAAACCTAAATGACCAAAACACCCCCGTCCCTACAGCTAAACCACTCCACCGTCAGATCTAAAAAGTAATCAACGGTTGAGATGGGCTTAGTCTGATGACTAAGGGCCCCCCTTAGTCACCAGATCCTGGCCCTATAATATGCCCTTTTATCTATAAAAAAAATGTCTTTCTACTATGATGTTTTATCAAACATGCTCCTCAACTATTTTTTACATCAAACATGCCTCCTATACTTTGTAAAAATGATCAAACATGCATTTTTGTTAAAATTTTCATCCAAAAGCCATTAACCAAGGCCGAACTTTGGTTTAGGCGACACAAATATCTAAAATATCCCTAATAATTTCACTTTAGAATTTATTTTGGTTCTTTTGTATAGCCAAATAACTCAAATAATTTCACTTTGAAGTGACCTAGAGGAATAAAACGGGAGACAAAACTATCATTTTCCCTCCCATTTGCGATGTCGGGTTGTCTAAATATCGGTTCAACCATGATTGACGATTTTTTCAATCAAAATTTTAATAGAAGGACATGTTTGATCATTTTTTCAAAGTACAGGGGCATGTTTGATGTAAAAAATAGTAGAGGGCATGTTTGATAGAACTTCATAGTAGATGGACATATTATGCCTATAACCCTAATTATTGTCACCGTAACATGGACTTTTCGGTCGACCGAATCCAACATGCGGTCGACCGAATGGACTAATTCATGTATGTTGGGTTCCGAGACGCGGTCGACCTCTTATATAATACGGTCGACCGCTTTGGTGGTCTAACAGAATGAAAGGTCGACCCAAATATCTCATAGGCCGACCCTTGTGCACCTAACCGGTCGACCGCATTATGAAGAGGTCGACCGCCTTCACACCGTATCCGTATTGGATATGGATTCCAACACCAGAAAGGTTCCACAATTGGACAAGGAAACGAATTGGGTCGACCCATTCACGTCCTAAATCTCTATAAATACGAATATAAGTCCCCTTCAACACCACCAAGTCTGAATTATGTTTTTTACCAACTTAGAGCCTTTGTGAAGAAGATCGTTCGCGGTTGCTGTTGTACGTGTTGGAAGTGGTCGACCAGGTCTAAGGTGAGGTCGACCTAATGTAGCATTCGCCGTCTTCTTTTTTAATGCGTGATTTCCACCGGCTAACTTGATATATTGTTGGGTGCAGAATTCAATTCGGTCGACCGTGACGTCAACCAGGTCGACCTGACGAGAAAATTCTTCGTATTTGAATTTAGGCCACAACACTTGGACTTCTGTACTTGCGAGGTAACCCAATTGGTCGACCTAATGGGTTTCAAGGTCGACCGTTTATGTTTTTTTGGTTATTCAACCTGAATGTCGACTTTGTCTTTGTTTGTATGAATATGTTGTGCTTGAAAAGGTTGACCGCGCCAGATATCTGGTCGACCTATCCTTTTTTCGGTTTAATTTTGAACTTACTTTTTGTTGTTAATTGTTATTTTCCTGCTGAATAGGTCGACCTAGGAATAACAGAGGTCTACCTGACGAGTTGTGGTAGTCACTATTTGTCTTCCAGGTCGACCTAATACTTTGTCAGGTCGACCACGTCTTTGTTTTTTGGTCAATTGAAGAAATTTGTACTTGAATTATGATTTGAAATTTTCTTTAATTGTTTAGACGATGACGCATGATGAGAAACTGCATCAAGATTTGGGTTGAAATCATGAAATTGTTGGAAAGCCACACAAGAGAAGCTGGTGGTGTGTCAAACTCAAGTCAATGACTTTCAGAAGTCCATGCGTGATAGAGTGGAGCAATTGTCAGTTCGACTGACAGATATGACTGGGATGATGCATGACGGGTTTGAGAGGCTAGAAGGTGCTATCAAAGATATAAGTGCAGAACGAATGGAGAATGGCGGAAGAATGGTAAAGGAAAGAAATTTGACTTGGTAAAGAGGAGGAAGACCATGATGACTCTGAAAATTGCTACCATAGCATAGACGATTTATTGAAAGAGCACATTTTAAAGGTATCCAAGATATTCATATGTGATTGAAGATATTAGTATTACTATCATTAGTGCTAATCTGTTTTGTTTATATGTTGACAGAGTGAAACAAAGAATGACCGCAAGGGTTCCCTCTCCTAATTACAAGAGACCGCGATATGAAAGTGACTCCTACACCACTCCACAGAAGGATCAATTTGTAAGAAAGGGATTATTTAATGATGATAGCGATGAAGATGAATCTAAGAGTCCTTTCGAAAAGCACGGGGTAAGTTTACGTTACATATTCATCTATAATGTGTGTTTGTGTTCATATGTTACTTTAATTTTAACTATGATTTGTAGGTCATGAAAGTGGAGGGTCTAGAAGGATTCACCAAAAATCTTCAAAATCCAGTTGAAGACTTGTATTATGTTGTTACTAAAGAGAAGGTTGGGGACAAGAATTGGGACAAGTAAGACGTTTTTTAGTACGTGTGGTCGACCGTTTGTACAATAAGGTCGACCATTTGTCCAATAAGGTCGACCGTGACTGTGAACAGTTCGACCTGTACGTTGCAAATCACAATTGACATTTCTGTTATTTTGATTTTTGCAGTTTGACCGTTGTGGACTTTTTTTCTGAAAACGTGCAACGACATTATTTGAGTTCGGTCATTAGCGAGAATAGCTAGGTTTGCTCATCAGTAAGTACTATACTACTACGACTTTCGTATGAATTGTGCACTATTTATGTTACGATTTACGATGATTTTGTGTTGATTGTTGGATGGTAGGTAGTGGATTTGTGTGCAAGGGCACTAACAATGTCTGAAAAACATGATGTGAAAGAGCCAAATGTGTGGTATTTGCCAAATATGTTTTCGGTAAGAGCCGTAATGTCAAATTATTTGTCATAACCCCTCGTGATAACCTTCTCCCATTCCTCAACGTAACGAGTCACAATGCTCCTGCACTCGTCATTGTACTTATCAATCCCCATTTTCAGAACCTCATCCCTTCTCTTGATCCCCAGCTTCCTGTCGATCTCGTTCTCGACGGGCAAGCCATGGCAGTCCCATCCAAAACGACGCGTGACGTGGTGGCCGGTCGTGGTCTGGTAGCGAGTCACGATATCTTTAATGGTTCCGGCAAGGATGTGGCCGTAGTGAGGAAGCCCGGTGGCGAAGGGAGGGCCGTCGTAGAAAACATACTCCGGGAGGGATTCCGTGCGGGACAATTGAGTTTCGAAGGCCTTGATTTCAGACCAGAAAGAGAGAATCTTTTCCTCCTGCTTGGGGAATGAAAAATCCTTTCCCTCACAGACTTCCTCCATGCTTGCCGCGAGAATTGCGATGCGAAGATAGGAGCAGAGTTAGGGGTGCCGGCGGAACTCAGTAACAATGGAGCTTACAAACGGAAAGCAGTCCTTGCCCTCGATGCTCTGCTCCGTCTTCGTCGATCGCCGCCGCACCACCGTAAACCCTACTAAGTGAAGACTGAAGAGGATTTTGATTTTCCGTTTTCTTTTTTTCTGGCCGAGAAAAGGTCAAGACACTGGACATTCAGGTTCTCGGATTAAACTCAGTCGTTTACGGTAAAGCAGTCAATAAGATTTTATAAATTAACAACACAATCTTGGTAACAAATGTTGGGGTAAATGTCATATTTGGTCATTGAGATTACTAAATCGTGTCATGTTTAATCACTAGAAAATTTTAATATCAATTTTGGTCACTCGAATTACTGAAACAGGTCACATTTAGTCACTCTCCCGTTAGCCGTAGTCCAACTCCGGTCACTCAAATTACTGAAATGTGTCACATTTAGTCACTCGAATTACTGAAACAGGTCACATTTAGTCACTCTCCTGTTAGTTTCCGTCCAACTCCATTAATGAAGTTGGACGGAAACTAACGGGAGAGTGACTAAATGTGACTTATTTCAGTAATTCGAGTGACCAAAAGTGATATTAAATTTTTCTAGTGATTAAACATGACACAATTTAGTAATCTCAATGACCAAATGTGGCATTTACCCTAAATGTTCGTTATAGAGTTGGGCGTGTGTGAATGTGAATGAAGGTTGTGAATGAAACCGGTTCGAATCGGTAAGTCATTATATCATTAGTGGTACAACTGATTTGTTTCAATACATGAAAAAAGTGAAAATTTATTAATATCAAATAAATTAGTTAGAAAGTAACAATTTAAATAGTTAATTCACATAACATATTTTATAGTTAGAAATTGGTAACCCTTTTCCAATAAGTTGCGCATTTTCATTAAGAATGTTTGATCGAAAAAGCCCTGATCGAAAGCAAATTTGGTATAATCACCTGTATTCACCAATCACCAACTTACACATAACCATATCAACCTACCAATTACATAACCTACCTACGCATGGACACGGGAAAACATAGGCAGAACATTAGGGAGTTCATATACCAATCATGATGGTAACTCGTTTTTAATTAGACGTAAAAATAAAATAAAAATACCTAAGATGAATTTTATTAATGTTTGAATCAGATTCGGAAGGTGTCGCGGTAGCGGATAAGGAAGAGGATGATTTCATTGATGAAACTATGCGGGATCCTAAATGCCCTACGTCCTGTTGAATGTGGAGGAGATGGAGAAGAGAGTGACGATCAGTTGTGGTCGTCAAGGAGTTGGGAAGGAATGCCTCGTACCAAGCACTGTCGGTACGCTTATATTTTCTATGGGCGAAACATGGTGGTCTTCAGATATCTGACATGAACAATGGGTGTTATCTCTTTCGATTTCGCCAATAGCAAGACTATGAGTTGGCTACCAATGGCAGCCACTAGATTCTCAGAACAACTTACCTCACAGTCTCATGTTGGTATAGGGGCTTTAATCCGTGGAAAGCATAGGTGAAAAGGACAATGGTGTGGGTACAACTCCCTGATCTACTCATTGAATTTATCAATAAGGAAGTCGTCTTGAGAATAGTTGAGTTAATAGGTTTAATCATAAGGGTGGTTAGAGCAACTGAGTATGGGGCTCGTGGAAAATTTACTAGGGTGTGCATGGAAATTGACTTGATCAAGCCACTTTTATCATAGTTTAAAATCAAGGGAGCTTTGGACTCTTTGAGATCAGGACAGAGCTTGGGACTCTTTGCAAAAGTATCCGCCAAGCGCTCAGAGTAAGGGCTGCAAACGTAGTCCGATTTGCTAGACGTTCAGCAAATGAAGCAGCCCACCTCATGGCGACACGTGTTGAACAAAATAAGAGTAGACGATTGATCCTCCTTTGGTAAGTTTTCAAGATTCATTCGTCTAATGAAGGTGTCATCTCAGAAGAAGCAATTCTGGCGGAAAATCAGCAACGGCTAGCTTGGTCTTCTCAACGGATACTTTGCTTTGCCTTTATATTCAGTGTATCTCGATTGTAAAAGTAAGGTTTGTAACTGAGAAAAAGAGAGCGGTAGAGGGCTGGTCTTTTAGTTACAAGGTCATCAACAGTTTAGGGGAAGAGGTTCTTAGCTGTTGAGGGTTTCTACAGATCGGATTGTGATATGGGCTGGTGGTTGTTCGGTTTTACAGATTCGTTACTTTGTTTCTTTTTCTTTTGCTTGATAGGAAAAATCTTGATAAAAAAAAAGAGTCTCTCGGAAAATAGCAAGTGCTATTTCCGAGACGAGGAGTATCAGTAGTTAGGGAACCTCGTTAAATCGTGTGTTGCCTTTCTTTTTACTGCTCTTACGGTTCTTGTTCTGTGTTCCATGTTCTTCGACTATGTTTTTGCCTCTGCTCTGTTTTTGCTTCGACAGGTCAAGGTTGCAGACAAGCAGTGTGCTATTGGTTTTGTTACATTTTTCGGTTGGGCTTTGTAGCTCAAGCCCCCGTTCCTTCTTATTTTCATTTACTTTTATTTCGCTTTCGGCTTTGCCTTTTTTTATCCCATTTACAAGTCTCTTTGGATGAGAAACAGAAGCCTTCTTCTTCTTTGTTTTTCCTTCTTTCTTTTCTGTATCGTACTTGGTCAAAATCCCTAAAATTCTTCTGTGTCTTTTCATAAGTGGTATCAGAGCCTGAATCGCTATTCGTCGCCCTAAAATTCAAATTTTATCGCCCTAAAGTGCACCAAATTGACAATCTTACCCTCTAACCCCAATTTATAACCAAAACCCTAAACAAACAATTATTTACCCTGCCTCCTGCCTAGCTGTCGTGTAACTCAACCCGAACGCTGTTGTCACTGTGAGATTCTTCTCTCCGGCAGCTACCCGCTTCAACCTACCGCCGCTGGTGCTCTGCTTCTACTGCCGGAGTCGGCCATTGGTTGTTGTGTGTTCTTAGGTTAAAATAGGATCTTATATATTAAGGTAGAAGAAAAGCTTGAATCTGGGCAAGGCAAAACGAGCTGATAACCCCAGAAATGACATAAACAGGGTCGTAGGTCCAATATCAATCGGTGCAGATGAGGTTCTAAATCAAATGACATAAATAGAGTTGTCTGAACAACCTTCTAAACTAGCTTGCTTCACTTTTCCTCTACCCTTGCTGGCATTCATCTTGACCTTCCTAGCCGAGTGGCGTGACCGTAGCTAGATCGCAACAATTGTTGTAAGATAAAAGAAGAAATCCAAGAATTAAGCTAAGTTGTATTTTTATTAGGTTAAGTTGGTCTAATCAATCCCTCTGTCCCAACTCGCCGGAGATGGGTGTTTAATCCTTACGGCCCTTCCAGTGGCAGTTTTGAAAGACAACAATTAAGCTAAGGGTATTTAAGTCATTTTAATAAAATTAGGGCGACGAATAATATTTTAGGGCGACAAATAGCAATGCCCATCAGAGCCAGTACTTGAATAAGCTAATTACTGCCAAGACAGATCCAGATGATGGCTTCCTCAAACTTTGGCCAAGCTTCGTATAATCACCCACCGATTTTCACCGGCTCAAATTCAACGGCATGGAAGAAACGTATGAAGACGTTTCTATGGGGTGTAGAGGAAGACCTCTGACTGGTGGTTCGTGATGGTCTGATCGCGATGAATGATGACAAATAGAATCTGTGGTCTGCCGCCCAGAAGAAGAGCGCTCAGCTCAACCAGCGAGCAATGCATATTCTCCAGTCCGCCATGGTGCCCAACGAAGCCGACAAGGTTGAGAACTGCGACACCGCTCGCGAAATCTGGCGGACTCTACAAACGACGTATGAGGGCACATCAAACATCAAGGAGACTTGCATCGATCTCCTCATGCACGAACATGAGGCCTTCGACATGCTGGTAGGGGAGAGTATTCATGACATGTACTCTCGATTCACCGTTTTAATCAATAAGCTAAAGGGTTTAGGTAAAACCTTTGTTACTAAAGACCTGATTAGAAAAATTCTTAGGTCACTTCCTAAGGAATGGTTGCCCAAACGGACGGCTATAGAAGAAGCTCGTAATCTCAATACCTTGCCTATAGATGAATTAATCAGGTCGTTGCTTAGTCATGAATAAGTTATTAAGCAGGTTGGTCATGATGATAAACGCAGGCGAACCTTAGCTTTTCATTCTCAAGTTCAGGAATATGAGTCAGATAATGACACGAAATTTAACAAAGAGTTTGCTTTAGTCAGTCAAAAGTTTCATAGAATGCTCAAGTATAAGTCTGAGCAGAAACGTCGAGGTGGAGAATTAAACAAACCTAGCTTTTATGATCGTAACAAATCATTCTCCCATGATAGGCTGCATTCACAGCAGACTAAAGAGTTAAGTGCAGGTTCTCACGAGAAGGACCAACAATGTTGTTACAAATGTGGCAAACCAGGACACATGGGTGCCAACTGCCCTCTAACCATAAAGGCAAAGGAGCGCGCTATGCTTGCGTCCTGGAGTGACTACGAGTCGGACTTCGATAACAAACAGGTAACAGAAGGTAATAGTTCACATTCCAACTCTGAATTATCCTTTAAAATTGTTACGTTAGATTCTTCCACTGATTCTGATCTTCAATGGTATATGGACAGTGGTTGTTCACACCATATGACTGGTAAAAGTCACCTATTTTCTACTCGATCGCCCAAAAATGGTGGTTGGGTAACCTTTGGTGACAATAATTTTGGTAAAATAATAGGCAGTGGAACTATAGGCACAAAACCTCGACCTATTATTCACAATGTTCTCCTTGTAGAGGGTTTGAAGCACAATTTACTGTCCATTATTCAACTTTGCAGCAATGGCAATAAACAGGTCTTTGAGGCTTCTCACTGTCTAGTGACAAGATCTCAAGATAACTCCACTGTATTTGTGGGAAATCGGTTTAATAATATGTATGTGATAAATCTAAGCAATTTGGCCAGTGAAACTTGCTTGATTGCTAACCATCAGTTAGAGATGCTCTGGCATCATAAGCTAGGGCATATCAGCTTACAAAAGTTATCCAAGTTGTCCAAATCTGCTTTGGTTTGTGGAACGCATATTTTAAAAGAGCGATCGGATTTCTTTTGTAGTTCGTGTGTTGCTGGTAAACACACAAAGAAAAGTTTTAAACCTAAGCAAGGAGTTACATCAAAATCAGTTCTAGAACTGATTCATATGGACCTTTTTGGTCCCTGTAAAGTAACGGGTTTAGGAGGCAAGAATTATGCTTTTGTTCTTGTGGATGATTATTCAAGATATACGTGGGTTTATTTTCTTTCCCACAGATGAAACATTTTTAAAATTTAAAACTTTTACTATGCTGTTTGAAGGGAGAATTGAAATTATCAAAAGTGATAATGGAGGGGAGTTTATCTCAGACGAATTTGAGAGCTTCTGTAACCAGACTGAGATTCTCCATACGTTCTCTGCCCCACACACTCCTCAACATAATGGAGTGGTGGAGTGCAAGAATCGTACTCTCATTGAATGCGCTCGCACCATGTTACTTGAATATGGGTTACCCAAACATTTCTGGGATGAGGCTGTAAGCACTGCGTGCTACGTGGGGAATCGTGTTTTAGTTCGAAAATATTTGGAAAAAAAATTCCTATGAGTTATTTAAAAATAAACAGCCCAGTATTTCTTATTTCACCCATTTGGTTGTCGTTGTTTTGTGCTAAACACTAAGGAGAATCTCGGCAAATTCGACGCTAAGTCAGATGAAGCCATTTTTCTAGGATACTCTGTGAAAGGACAAGCTTACCGTGTATTCAATAAGAAGTCTAAGAGAGTTGAGGAATCGGTTCATGTTCGCTTTGATGACACTAACCCTTCTCTCGAGCTCGGAGAAGATGTTGCTGCCCCTTTTGATTTTGCAGAAATGTTGTCTCCTTTAAGTTCTACTCACGAGAGTACCTCAGACATGCTGTTCGCACCGAATCCACCTATCTCAAACACATCCATACCTACTTCTTTGCCAGAACCGCATTCCCGGGACACGCCAGTCATTCCCAAAGCTCCAGCACATATACAAAAACGTCACCCTGAAAGTCATATCATAGGAAACCTGTTTGAGGGTCTTCGTACTCAAGGTAAGTATATTCCTGGTCAATTTGCCTATATCGCTTAGTTTGAACCTAAAAATTACAAAGAGACATTGAATGATGAGGAATGGGGGTTATCTATGCTAGAAGAACTTGCTTAGTTTGAGCATCTAATGGTCTGGGACTTGGTTCCCCGCCCACCAAACGTGACTGTTATAGGAACAAAGTGAATCTATAAAAACAAGTCAAATGAAGATGGGGATATCATTTAAAATAAATCTCGTCTAGTTTCCCAAGGATACTGTCAAGATGAGGGCATTGACTTTGACGAAATTTTTGCCCCTGTCGCTAGACTTGAATCCATTCGCTTGCTGTGTGCTCTTGAATGTTTTTTTAACTTCCCTTTATTTCAAATGGATGTCAAAAGTGCTTTTTTAAACGGTGTGAGTTCTCAAGATGTGTATGTTGCTCAACCACCGGGATTTCATTGACTATAGATATCCTGATCATGTCTATAAGTTAAATAACGCTCTCTATGGTCTTAACAAGCCCCTCGGGCATGGTTTGAGCGTCTTACAACTTCTCTTAAAAAATATAACTTCAGTCAGGGTACTATTGACAAAACGTTATTCATCTCAACATACTCAGAACGACATTCTGCTTGTTCAAATATATGTTGATGATATCGTTTTTGGATCCACTAATATTGCCTTATGCACTGCATTCTGTGAGTCTATGACATCTATCTTTGAGATGAGCATGATGGGTGAACTTAAGTTCTTCCTTGGATTACAGATTAAACAATCTGCTCATGGCATATTCATAAACCAATCCAAGTATATCCATTCCATGCTTTCCAAATTTGACATGACTTCTTTAAATTCCATCCCCACTCCTATGGCTGCAAATTTAAAGTTAGATCGAGACGAGAATGGAATTACTATTGATGAATAGAAGTATCGAGGGATGATTGGATCTTTATTGTATTTAACTGCCAGCATACCTGATATTCAGTACAGTGTCTGTATCTATGCTTGGTTCCAATTCAACCCAAAGAAAGTCATGTGTCTGCTGTTAAACGGATTTTTCGCTATTTTAAAGGGCACTATAGATGTCGGTCTCTGGTATCCTAAACAAGAAACCTTCGATTTGGTTGGTTTATAGCGATACTGACTTTGCCGGCAGTCTAACTGACCGGTAAAGCACAACAGGTACGTGTCAACTGGTTGGTACTTGTCTTGTTTCTTGGTTTGCAAAAAACAGGGGGTTGTTGCCCTCTCTACAGTAGAGGCAAAATATATAGCTGTTGGGAGTTGTAGCACTCAATTAATTTGGCTAAAAAGCAAGCTTGCTGACTATGGTTTAGATATGTCTTGCATCCCATTATTCTGTGACAATACTAGTACTATATGCATGATGAAAAATCTGGTGCAACATTCTCGCACAAAGCATATCAAAATTAAATACCACTTCATTCGTGATCTTGTTTCATCTCACATCCTTGCTTTGCAGCATATACCGATTGAATTTCAGCTGGCTGGCCTTTTTACTACGCCTCTACCCTTAGATCGATTTACTTTTCTATGCTATGAGCTTGGTTTAAGGTCTCTACAGGCATTGATGACTACCTTTGATTTGTGTCATTTAATTGCTTTGCTTTCCCTGTTTATAGTTAGATTATTTACTCTTATTTGTTCCGTGATTGATTCTTAGAGTTATTGATCTTTATTTTCTTACCTTGTATGTTGGTGTTCCTCTTCTTAGCGGGCTCCCGCTTCCCTATTTAAGTTGAGCCTTCTTATTTCCTCTTCGCTTCACTTTTGAGAGTTTTTTTTTCTTGTTCTTTTTTTGTCTTAGCTATGGAGCCCTCTTTGTCTATAAAGTTTTCTGGTACTCTGTTTTTCGAACCTGCTCTTGCCAACTACCACCGCCACCGTCAATTTTTTGAGCTTGCCCCCTCTATCATTGCTCCGTTTGAAGAGTTCCCTGATTTTGCTCTAGATATCAATGATTTCATCCAAAATCGGGGATGGGGATTTTTACTTGATCAGCTTTCATCCATTTTTTGCCCTATTCGTGTCCGATTTTTTTACTCAAACCTTCGCTCCGATGGCCTGCATTCCAGAGTTTTTTTCCACCATGTTCCATGGCCATCTCCTTACCATCCCTGTTTTCGACCTTGGTCGTTTGTTGGATATCCCAGCTATTGGTAGGACCTTGGCTCATGAATCTGAGTTGTGGAGAGTTAATTTTAATATTGCCGAGGAGTTTGTGCGCCTCACGGGTGTCCATCCTGGTCCTGCCCTATCCCTTCTTGTTAATGTCCTGCTGCCCCGTCTTTGTGCTTTTCATTTCGTCCTCACCATGGTCTTTCTTCCCCATTTTCAGTCTCTTGACGGAGTTACCCCTTTAGACCTCTGGATTATGCGTCATGTTGTTATCCATGTCCTCAACTATGCTCACTTGGGTTTTGGCTCCATGCTCTCCTTTGGTGATGTCCACTTCCCTATCCCACTGCCATTTGGACCCCTCATCACTCGGTTGTTCTCTCGTCTAGAAATTGACCTATCCTCTTTTCGCACCATCTCTCCTACTCAATATGTGTCTATCGACCAAATGCTGGACGACATGGAGATTGCGATTGAGGGAGAAGTTTTTCCTGCTGCTATTGCTGTAATTGAAGACGATGAGGTGGAGGTAGAACCTAAAGAAGTGGAACCAGAGAAAGAGGATAACTCGGCTTCTGAAGATTCGTTTCCTGCAGATCTTGTGGTGCTTTATGAGACTGATGAAGAAGATCTTGGATCCAACGATGAAGATCGTTTTAGACGTATTCTGTTTCTCTTGCGAAGTGTTTTTCAGCCTGGCTCTTGTTTTAATATGTTTACCCTATGTGTTTATTGGGTTGGAACTTGCTGTTTTGGTCTGATTATGTTTGAACTTTGCTCTGGGATGTTTGAACTTTGCTAGAATTGGTTTGGACTTCATGATTCATGATTTTTAGCTGCATTATTTGTCTCGAGGTATATTTCTCCTATTGTGCTTGTAGTTTTCGTGTGTTGTCTTTTGCAGGAAAAAAATCAATCGTCAATCTCTTCTTTAGGGGAAGATTGTTGAACAAAATAAGAGTAGATGATTGATCCTCCTTTGGTAAGTTCTCAAGATTCATTCGTCTAAGGAAGGTCATCTCAGAAGAAGCAATTCTGGCGGAAAATCAGCAACGGCTAGCTTGGTCTTCTCAACGGATACTTTGCTCTGCCTATATATTCAGTGTAACTCGAGTGTAAAAGTAAGGTTTGTAACGAAGAAAAAGAGAGCGGTAGAGGGCTGGTCTTTTAGTTACAAGGTCATCAACAGTTCAGGGGTCTTAGTTGTTGAGGGTTTCTACAGATCGGAATGTGATATGGGCTGGTGGTTGTTCGGTTTTACAGATTCGTTACTCTCTTTCCTTTTCTTTTGCTTGATAGGAAAAATCTTAATAAAAAAAAGTCTCTCAGAAAATAGCAAGTGTTATTTTCGAGACGAGGAGTGACAGTAGTTAGGGAACCTCGTTAAATCGTGTGTTACCTTTCTTTTTACTGCTCTTACGGTTCTTGTTATGTGTTCCATGTTCTTCGACTCTGTTTTTGCCTCTGCTCTGTTTTTGCTTCGACAGGTCAAGGTCGAAGACAAGCAGTGTGTTGTTGGTCTTATTACATTTTTCGGTTGGGCTTTGTAGCTCAAGCCCTCGTTCCTTCTTATTTTCATTTACTTTTATTTCGCTTTGGGCTTTGCCTTTTTTAGCCCATTTACAAGTCTCTTTGGACGAGAAACAGAAGCCTTCTTCTTCTTTGTTTTTCCTTCTTTCTTTTCTGTATCGTACTTGGTCAAAATCCCTAAAATTCTTCTGTGTCTTTACATAACACGTAACACGAACTCCCTGGAATACTTCGGTTATTTGGGTAGATAGACCCTCTATGATCTTGATTAATCAGCTTCTGTTGGACGATGCAACAACATTTTTTTATTAATACAACTAACCGCAGGTTTCATAAAATAAAATAGAAACAAGTATATGTAAGTATTCTGTGATGATTTAAGACAATAAATTACAGAATACTTACATATATACAAATATATAATGTATGTAAGTTATTTCCTTATGTATCACATAAACAAATGTATAATGTATGCCATTCGTAAAGATTAAGACAATAAATTACTTAGTTTCCACTAAATCATCAAATACGTAAAATACATTTTTATCTATAATTAATTTCTTACCGCAGAAAAAAAAAATCTAATTTATTAATAAGTTGAGCCACAATTAGATAAAACTCGACTTCACTCTAGTTTACAACCCCACTAAGCTCCAAGAAAAAGACCGCTGGCAACAACTACAAGGAAGCCTAAAAACTGGCCGTGGAAGCAAACCAGCAACTGGAAAGTCAAAAAGGGTTTCAGCTTTCTTCCTTCTATGCCTGCAAGCTCAACGCACGTACTAACACCTCTCTGTCGACAATTTGCTTTCCAGATTCACCGAGTCAAATTTTCCAGAATTATCCCAAACGGACAGTTGGAGGGGAGATTTCACGATAATAATGGCCTGCCACTGCCAGTGACTTGTCATAATAACAACAATGGCGGGTGAAAAACCAGTAACAACCCATCCTTTTATACAGAAGCAATAAAGGAAAAGCAGCAATCACCATGTCCTTATCCTTCCTAGTAGTAATTGACATATTTCCACTACTCATTAAATTCCACTGTTCATTCACTTCGAGGACCTCAAACGAGGCATGCATTTCCCTTTGATGCCTCCTCCCCTGTTCTTCACTTGCGCCCCTGCTTCAGCAGCTGCATCTTCCACATGAGCTGCTGCTGCTTCCTTCAAGCTGCTCCTGCAGAAAGAACGGAACTGTAACTAACCTATATAATCAATCTTTGTCAAGTTAAGCGTAATGACATGTAAGAAACACTATGACCAATTAATACCGTTGTTCCCCGTAGGAATTGGATCTCTTAATGGTGTCAATTCCAGGAGGAGCAGAATGATCAACGGATTCGACAATGCTGCCGCTGAAGAACTCCTTTTCTTGAGACTGAGGGTTGCCGAACCTGGGATTCTCCGACATGTACTTTATCATCATCATCGCCTCTTCTTCTCCTTCTCCTTCTCCTTCTCCTTCCTTCCCTGCACCATTACCAGTACTGCCCATCCTTCTGCTGCTAACATTGCCGGCGCCACAGTCGTCACTACTGCCAACGACCTCTCTTTTAATGACGGGTGGTGGCAGCGGCAGTTTCTTGATTGTAGCCGCAACGTTGGTCTTGAGCTTAGGAGGAGGTGGGGCGGTGAAGCTGCCGCAGGAAATGAGTTGAAGCAGAACCGAATTGCGAACTGCTGGTCTGGTTGCTGATGATGACGACTCCTTGATTGATCCCGGGTCGGAGTCCGACCCACCATCACTTTGTTCTCCTCCTGGAAATCGCTTCACTAAAATCAATGGGGTTTTCTGGGTATGAGTAGGAACCAGTTGGTTCCCCTGCTTCGCCGCCTGCTGCTGTTCCTCTTCTGGTTCGTCCGTAGAGACGCCTCTGGAGCAGCGGGAACGTGGAGTTGTAGAGCTTGTAGTACTGTAGCTAGCTTTCTCCTCCTCGTCGAGTTCCTCCGGCGATTCTTCCTCTTCCTCTGGTTCTGGTTCTGGTTCGAGTTCGCGGCTGCAGGGGCGAGTTCTTGGAGGCAGGGGAGCTGTAAACTCCAGTGGCTGCTGCTGCTGTGGCCTCTGTTTTATTTTGGCAAGAGGTATATAATTAGTGGTTCTGGGCTGATGATTATGAACCATACTCGACGACACATCATGAATCTGCTGCTGCTGCGGCGGCGGCGGCGGCAACCTTTCTGCAAATCCAGCAACAGGTTGAGGGAGAATCTCGGAACCCTTGAGAACGTACTCGGCGGCAGCTCCATCGGCGGGATAAATCGCATCGTTCTCCCCCAAATCGTTCCATACGTAACCGTTCTTATATGTCCTGTACACATCATTCATTCAACACATACGCCATTGACAAAAAAATCCAGTCAACATCACAGGTTTTTGTCAAGAACACAAGAGTGGGATGGGGTTGCAGACCTTTTGCAGGACCATGAATACAGAGAAGGCATCCCTCTCCCCCTGAGAGCGGTCAGCCGATCCACAAAATCTGCTCCATATACCCACCATTTCCACCAAAAGATATTTTACTCACCAAGTTCAAACCTTTTTTCTGCCAGTAGTTTAAAACATTTAAACTAGTTTTTACCTTTGAGGCGAAGGAGGTGATTGGGAGAGTGGGTGAGTTCCATGAAGTGAGGATGCTCCAGTTGGCCGTTCCTGGTAAGATAGTAAACAACTTGAACCCTTTTCATGGCCACGCAAGGTTTCCTTCTCTCCGTGCTGTCACTCTGCTCTCCTCCTCGCCCCGCCGTCGATCTTCTTCCTCTCGCCGCACCACCCACTTCCATATCTCGTGATTTTCTCACTCACAAATCAAAAACCCACCTTCAAAATCTCGATGCATTCATAGGGAGGCAACATTTCCTTTTTCCCCTGCCCCTCTGGCTTTTTATATTTTGACTAATGAATTCATGATGGTAGCTAGCTAGTGGACAAATTTACAGCAGCAGCAGCTGCAGAAGGGTGAAAATGAAAGGGAAGAGAGAGTTGAGAGAGCATGAAAAGGCGCGCGGGAAGGGAGACGAAGCTATATAGACGAAATTGATCACACAATACTCTGTTTTCCCGGCTTAGGATGCTTCGATTTGAACAAAATAGACACCCCAGAACGAGAGCAAGAGAGAGAGACAAAAAGGAGAATGTTTACAGGGAAAGGTCGCAGTCAGTGAACACTGTGTGCTGTGCTATAATTTGCTATAGCTTCTTGGTCTGAAATTTCAATTTGACTTGGTTTTTCCTTTTGGGTTATTTGCGTTTGCTTTCGCTTTTGCCATCTGCCTATGTTTGAAAGCCTTTTTCTTCTGATATGGAACAGAAGAACGTCGCCATCAGATGTATGGATATGTCTGTGTGGACTAGCTTGTCAACGCCAACTTGCTGGGTCTCTGTCCCTGCATCACTGTGCTGACTTATGATTTAATGGTGCCGAGTAAATATATATATTATATCTACAGTTGTACACATATATGGGAATGCTTGGGGTGTGGGGTTGCGGATTGTTGCATGAACAAGTTTTACTTAAACTGTGATTCATCTGGTTGCCCCATTTACTGTACTTGTCAGGTGGCACGGCCATGGCGTCGAGTTGTGAGGCTGTGACATATCAGCAAGGGTTTGGCGCTGAAGTTGGGTCGGACTCGGATCAATGGATTATGGGTAAATGACACATTTGGTCACTGAGATTACTAAATCGTGTCATATTTAGTCACTAGAAAAATTTAATATCAATTTTGGTCACTCGAATTACTGACACAGGTCACATTTGGTCACTCTTCTGTAGCCTCTGTCCAACTCCGGTCACTCGAATTATTGAAAAATGTCACATTTAGTCACTCGTATTACTGAAACATGTCACATTTAGTCACTCTCCCAAAAGTTTCCGTCCAACTACATTAATGGAGTTGGACGGAAACTGACGGGAGAGTGACTAAATTTGACCAGTTTCGGTAATTCGAGTGACCAAAATTGATATTAATTTTTTCTAGTGACTAAACATGACACAATTTAATAATCTCAGTGACCAAATGTGTCATTTACCCTACATGGGACTAAACATGACACAATTTAATAATCTCGGTTTCGGTAATTATGGGTAACTGGTATTGTATGAATTTTTCTATTATTTTGATTTCAAACGGCTTAGTGGATTTTAGTGTTGCTGTTATGTGCAAGTATTCTATTAAGTTGGTTTGAGGGCACTTGAGAGGCCTCATCGACCTAATGTAAATTGGTACGTAATTTGTCTGGAAAGGTCAGGCAAAATCCAGAAACAAGTGGATTGTGATGTATTGTACATGATAAGATTCAAACTCGTGATAAGCTGCCACGGTGGGGATATTCTGGATCTTGTTTCGGAATTTTACAACTTGTTGGGGTAGTAGAGAGGAGCCCATGAAAGTCAAGAGCCTATTGGGCCTTGTTGGGATAGTAGAGAGGAGCCCATGAAAGTTAGGAGCCTGTTGGGCTTGAAGCCCATCTATGGCCTATGGGGGTATGACCTAGGTGGCTATAAAGGAATAGAGGCGCATGACGACAAAATAGGCTCGCAGACAAGGAAGTACAGGTGGACAAGGTCGGAAGGGCGCCACGAGGCCAGTGGTCCCCCTATGCGCCCCGATGTGGAAAACGGACAGTGTGCCACGTGTATGCGCGTAGGCGCCAGGGGAGACCAGGCATTTAATGCTAGGCTGACGTAAGGCTTGGTGGCAGGAGTTGGTCGGAGCTTGGTCGAGGAGCCCGAGTAGTATAAATAGCACTTGGTAGGTAGCATTTAAGCAGGTCAGTCTTTCTCACACTAAACTTCTTTCTTCACTTCTCTCTCTAGAATTGCTCCTGACTTGATCGTTGGAGTGCTAACGGACGGGTCTAGCCCACCAGGCGCCCGTCCTGCAGGGTCCAAGCGCTCGGCGTGAAGCAGTGGTGGAGCCACGTGGGAGAGAGAGTATTGTGGCATCAACAATTGGCGCGCCAGGAAGGGGGCGTTCGGCAAGTTAAGGCAGATGGAAGACTTGAATGTTGGTAGTGTAGGCGCAGAGGATGCGGGAACGGAGAATTCCAGTCATGAGGGGAGCGAGCAGCGGGCAAGCCCGGTAGTGAGCATGGACGTAGAGGACGAAAGCCGTGAGCGCCCATCTATGGAGAGTGATTCGTTGTCAAAGAGGGAGCTGTTCAAGATTATTGCTGACCAAGACCGAGCAATAGCAATGCTTCGGAGGGAATTGGAGGGAGGAAGGAGCGCTGATACAAGGGAATACAGCCCCCCGGTGAGGAAGCGGGATAGGCTCATAGATGATTCGGAGGTTAGCGAGTATGGGCGCCCGGGCTATGAGGGCCACAATCCTGAGGTAACGCCACCTAGGCGCCCTGGTGTGTGGAGGGCGCCAGGCGAGTGGACCATCCCGGCGCCGGAAGAGCAGAACCCATGGACTCCCAAGCATCAGGCCAGGCGCTTTGGGATCAGACAACCCTTAGCGCAAAGTGTGTTAATGGAACCAGCGGGAACCACACTCCCGCCGCTGACCAGCTATGATGGAGTCACTGACCCAGAAGATCATTTGAATAGCTATTTCACAAAGATGCAATTGTACAATAGCACGGATGCCACGTTGTGTAAGGTGTTTCCTTCGACGTTCGCAGGGGTAATCTTAGATTGGTATCATCAGTTGGAGGAGGGGCGCATCGAATGCTCTGAGCAATTTGCAGAGCTATTCTTGTCCAAGTTTGCTAGCCGTAAGCGGCGGACGTTGACTATAGGCGCATTGTTTAAAATCAAGCAGAGAGAGGGTGAGGCGCTTAGAGAGTTCTATGACCGCTGGATTTCGGTCGCCATGGCCGTGAAGGACGTGCAACCGCCAGTCCTGGGAGTGTGTCTGGAGGAGTGTACGAATAGTGACGAGTTGTGTCGGGTGCTGTCTAAGAGGGTTGTGGTGTCAACTGAAGATCTGGATCGAAGGGTTCAGAAAGTTATTGCCTTGGAGGAAACGTTGGCCGCGAGGAGGGCAGAGAAGAGGCGCGTTGGTAGGGAAGAAGTTGAGGTGCGCCAGGCGCCTAGGCCATTCGTTATGAACAACGCGCCGCAAAGGAGGATTGAGAGTCAGCGCCCGCCACCCAGGAGTGCGGGAAATTTCACGGAATATAACGACTCTCTGAAAAACATTCTGCAATACGTGAAGGACCGGGGATACCATGTGCGTTGGCCGGGACCTATGCGTGGGCAACCAAACGAACGGAACCTTGATCGGTATTGTGACTTTCATCGGGATAAGGGGCATCATACGGCCGATTGCTACCAACTGAAGTCGGAGTTGCAGACGTTGGCCGACCGAGGAATGCTCAACGACTTCATAAGAAAGACGCAAGAGAGGGCTCACCGCGCATATGTCGCAAGAGAGACGAGGCCAGCACCTGCTGTGGTAATTGAACCAAAAGCGCCTACCCTTCCCCTTATGCAACAGGCGCCTGGTAACCTCCCTGCGCTTGAGACCCTCCCTCCTCCACTTGAAATACCCCCGCCTCCGTTCGAGTTGAATCAAGAAGGGGAACCCAATCGGGTTAGACTCACGGTGGAATCCATAACCGGAACCGTCGATTTGCGGGACAAGTTGGACAGGTCTAGGCGCCTCCGAGCTGCATCTGTGGAAGCGAAGACGGCCGTGCAAATATGCTTTAATCAAGAGGCGGATGAAGCGTGTCAAGTACCCTCAGAGGAAGCTTTGGAGATACAGGGAATCATTGCAGGGTGTAAGGTCAAGAGGATGTTGGTGGATACGGGAAGTTCGATGGATGTTCTGTTCAAAAGCACGTTCGAGCGCATGCAGCTGGCGCCGGAATTGGTAAGCCCCTCTGATTCGGTGCTGATAGGGTTTTCGGGGGCGCCTGCCCATGTGATCGGGCGCGTGTGCCTCCCGGTAACATTGGGCGACGAAGTGCATCGAGTGACACATGCCGTGGAGTTTGGGATAGTGGATTGCCCCTCGCCGTACAACGTCATACTGGGAAGACCCCTGTTGGCGTTATTCAATGGGGTAGCCTCGACTTGCCACCAAACATTGAAGTTCGTCGCCCGACAGGGCATAGGAATTTCAAGGGGAGAAGGCGCCCCCCGCTATGCGCGAGAAGAGGAAGGAGGAAAAAAGGGCGCGCGGAGGCACCGAGTGAACAACATAGACATTCGGTCGGAGGAGGCGCCTAGAGCAGAGCCAATGGATGATGAGTTCAGGGTATCGATCGAAGAAGGGCGCCCGGACAAGCAGGTACGAGTGTCAGCACAGGCTCCTGAGCACATGAGGGCGCCCTTGATCGAATTGTTGCGAGAATTCGGGGAGCTATTCGCTTGGAGCCCCCAGGACATGCCGGGAGTATCACCAGATGTGGCGGCGCATCGATTGGCCGTCGAGGAAGGAAAGAAGCCTGTCCAGCAAAAGCGAAGGAATTTGACTCAAGAGAAGGAAGAAGCCCTAAGGAAGGAAGTCGATAAATTGCTTGAGGCTGGGTTTGTTGAAGAGGCCAGATACATCACGTGGCTATCGAACGTGGTGTTCGTACCAAAGCCGTCGGGGGATTGGAGGATGTGTGTGGATTTCACAAACCTTAACCGGGCGTGCCCGACAGACGCCTACCCAATGCCTCGCATTGATATACTTGTGGACGCCACGGCCTACCATGAGGCGCTCAGCTTCCTTGATATGTTTTCGGGGTATCATCAAATTCCCATGGTGGAGGAGGATAGAGCAAAGACCGCCTTTATGACACCCTTTGGTAACTTCTGCTATAGAGTGATGGCATTTGGATTGAAGAATGCGGGCGCCACGTATCAACGCATGGTGAATCAAATCTTTCGGAAGCAGTTGGGAAGGAACGTGGAGGCATACGTCGACGATTTGATCGTGAAAAGTAAGAGGCGCCAGGACCACATTTTGGACTTGCGTGAAACGTTTGAGACTATGCGCTCATACAACCTGCGACTCAACCCACAGAAATGTGTGTTCCTTGCGGAAGCCGGCAAGTTCTTGGGATTCATGATCACGAAGAGAGGAATTGAAGCCAACCCCAAACAAGTTGAAGCAATTATGAGGTTGACACCTCCCCGAACACCGAAGGAGGTGCAGGGGTTGACGGGAAGGTTGGCAGCGCTTGGGCGCTTCATTCCAAGGTCCTCGGATAGAGGCGCCCCTTTCTTCCGAACATTGAAGAAGGCCAGCAAATTTAAATGGACGGAGGAGTGTGATGAGGCCTTCGGGGATCTGAAAAAGTTGCTGATTGCGCCTACAGTGATGACGGCGCCCAGGCCTAAAGAGACTCTATATTTGTACATTGCGGTCTCCCGGATTGCTGTGAGTGCGGTGTTGGTGTCTCGGGATCCGTCAACGAATGAGGAGCGACCAGTGTACTATGTAAGTCGTACCATGGTGGTGCACGAAACGAGGTATGCGCCTATTGAGAAGGCGGCGCTGGCGGTGGTAATGGCGGCAAACAAACTCAGGCCCTACTTCCAGGCTCATAGCATCGTCGTGCTCACAAATTTACCTCTCCGAACGGTCTTGGGGTCCATGGATGTGTCCGGGCGCCTGGTTAAGTGGGCTGTTCAGCTGAGCGAATTCGACGTGAGCTATGCGCCCCGACCAGCCATAAAGGCTCAAGTGTTGGCTGATTTCGTAGCCGAAGGAGTAGTTGATATGGGAAGCGGCGTGGAAGAGTGTTGGCAAGTTCAGGTGGATGGAGCCGCAAGTCGAGCTGGTGCGGGAGCGGGTATTGTGCTGATCAGCCCCCTGGGCGCCATGCATGAAGTCGCTCTGCGATTTGCAACCCTTAAGACGAACAATGCGGCAGAGTATGAGGCTGTGTTAGCGGGGCTTCACATGGCAAGGGAACTAGGCGCCCAGAAGGTTAACGTCCAAACCGACTCAGCGCTGGTGGTCAATCAGTTGAACGATGTGTATGAGGTCAAAGAGGAGGCGCTAGACGCGTACGTTCGGCCCAATCAACTATCTTGAATGACCCATCTTCAGGGGCGCCTGAGTTGGTGGAGGCCGGAGAATTCTGCAACTCACCCGACTCTGACGAAGTAGGCGCGGAGTCCGAGGTAGGCGCGGAGCCTAAAAGTTATCCAATCGCCCTCGGTCAATGACACGGACCTAAGATTGCTAATGGGCGCCTAACAAAGGAGCAATGTAAAATCAAAGGGTTGGAAGTAAGGGGGGCATAGAAAAATTACCTTGGTTAGTTGTAGAAGCCGTGGGCGCGGACTCAGAAGGCGCCTCTGTATCTCCAGGCGCATTCGGGGTTTGTTTAGCCGATGTGGGCGCTTCTGTTACTACAGGCGCTGAAGCTGAAGGGGCGCTAGCCGTTTTCTTGGGCGCCTCCTTATTGGAGCGAGACGCTAGCTCGTTGGTCTTGATTTCGTAACGGGTCGGGCGATAGATGTTTCTCGAGCACGTCGAGTACACTGGGCGCCGTGCTCCCATCCTTCTCGGAGGCGTTGTGGGTGGCGCCTGAATCGGATTGAGACATGATGGCGAAACGAAGACAAGCGCACGGACAAAGATGCGACAGGCGCGTGAACAAAAGAGAGACAGAGCTGGTAGAGAGAGAAGCTAGAGAGAGAAGGTAAATTGGGGCGAATGAAGTAAGAAGGAGAGGGAGGTGTATATTTATATAAGAGAAGGGAGGTGAAGAGTCGCCTCGAGATGTGCGCACGCCGAACGGACCAATCCTCGCCCTCCGTTCAAAATTTGAATTTCGAAATTGGCATTTTTAAATTCAAATTTTGAACGCACGGCGAGCGGGGGGCGAGAGGTACGGTCGTGCGCCTCTTTGTTTGTTCAAACGCAAATGGAAGCACGGTTGTGCGCCTTCTAGTTTTTTGCGCGCCCGAACCGAGATGCGAGCGGGCACCTTAATGATTGATCAGATGTAAGTATAAAAGGCGCATGGGCTCGTGCGAAGCAAAGTCAGGCACCCTCACGGTCAGAATGATGAGGACCGGTTGAGAAAGCAGAAGATCGCTTTAGCGATGAGAGGGGGGCAACGTGAAACAAACACCGAAAGCGCATAGTTTGGAATAGAGGCGCATGAGCTTGTGCAAAGCGAAGTCAGGCGCTCTCATGGTGACACAAAGCCTCACGAAAGCCAGGAACATAGTTAGGTGCTCACCAGTGAACACCTAACTGGGGGGCAATTGTTGGGGTAGTAGAGAGGAGCCCATGAAAGTCAAGAGCCTATTGGGCCTTGTTGGGATAGTAGAGAGGAGCCCATGAAAGTTAGGAGCCTGTTGGGCTTGAAGCCCATCTATGGCCTATGGGGGTATGACCTAGGTGGCTATAAAGGAATAGAGGCGCATGACGACAAAATAGGCTCGCAGACAAGGAAGTACAGGTGGACAAGGTCGGAAGGGCGCCACGAGGCCAGTGGTCCCCCTATGCGCCCCGACATGGAAAACGGACAGTGTGCCACGTGTAGGCGCCAGGGGAGACCTGGCATTTAATGCTAGGCTGACGTAAGGCTTGGTGGCAGGAGTTGGTCGGAGCTTGGTCGAGGAGCCCGAGTAGTATAAATAGCACTTGGTAGGTAGCATTTAAGCAGGTCGGTCTTTCTCACACTAAACTTCTTTCTTCACTTCTCTCTCTAGAATTGCTCCTGACTTGATCGTTGGAGTGCTAACGGACTGGTCTAGCCCACCAGGCGCCCGTCTTGCAGGGTCCAAGCGCTCGGCGTGAAGCAGTGGTGGAGCCACGTGGGAGAGAGAGTATTGTGGCATCAACACAACTCATATTTCAAGGAGATTTATCTTATAGTGCTCTTGATGTTGAAGTCAGTATGTATGTATTGGTATGTTATCCATTGATTATGGTTAATTACCAATCTGGTCCTACGATTAGGGATTTGTGTTCGACTAAGTATATATATATAGTGGTGATAAGCGAATTATATGTGTAAGACATGTAAGCTAGAAACCTAATAATATTGACTCGAGAGGCTCTCTCCGTGGACTCATCTAAGCAATTCTTGCTGGGGAAACCACGTAAACCGTGTGCGTGATCAAAGTTCATTTTTAATTCTCGTGTAATTTGACATGGTATCAAAGTCTATGCGTGGTTTCTAGGCTGATTTGGGGTTCTTGTGTGTGCTGCATTTCCGGGTTATTGCAGTGGTCATTGGGGTCATTGCGTCTCGGGGATTTCTTTGTGGGAGTTGTATTCGGGTGTTCTTCCTGCTCCATTCTGATAGTGCGGCGTGTGTCTTCTGGTCGTGTGTTGTTGCTAGTTATTTTGTGATTCTTCTCGGTTATTGTCTGTTGGTGGTTCTTCTCGACTATTGTGTGCCTTTCTTTGATGATTTTCCTTGACGAATTGTTGTCGTGTTCTGCTATTATGGGTTCTATAGATTCTAAGATCGATGGCTTGTCTGTGCGGTTGGAAAATCGGAAGTTCCCCTATGGGAGTTCCAATTTCGGATATATATTCAGGGTTGTCTTATGACTACAATTCTCGATGGGACTTCGCGGCGGCAGGCGGAGGATGCTTCTGACAAGGACAAGGCTGATTGGGAGACAAGCAATGCTCAGGTAATTACTGAGATATTATCGTCTGTTGATCCGAGAATTGCCTTGAGTCTTCGTGGATTTTCTACTATGCATCGTATGTGGGAACATTTGACTGCTATTCATTCTTAAATTAATGCTTCCCGGAAGTTTGAGCTTGAAACTGAGCTTGCTCGTCTTCAGTAGGTGATAAAGATGTCCCGGCATATTATCAGGTTGTTGTTCATCTGTGGACTGAACATGATATGTTGTTATCTTCCTCTACGCCTTCTGCTGGCTCTACTGCGATGCAATGGGAAAGGGCTAGCACTCGTTTTATGTCCTTCCTTATGAAATTGTGGCCTGGATATGAAAGCATTCACACTTCTATTCTGCATCGCAATGTCTCGTCCATGGAAGAAGCTCTCGGTGAATTGTTTCATGAGGAAACACGATTGCGGAGTCAGGCAAAACTTGATGTGCATTCCACGGATGGGGGGAATGCATTTATTGTTCATGTTGGGCATCCTCAATTTCTTCGCACACCTAGTGGTGTTGTTATCTATCATCTTTGCAAGGAACCGGGTCATCAAGCGCATTATCTCTAACTATTGCAAGGCCTCAGGACATTTGATTGTTGATTGTCCGATCTTGGCACGTCGAGGAAGGGGTCATGGTGGTTTAGGTGGAGGGTCAGGCGGTCCTCACGGAGGGTCGACTACTAGGGCAGGTTCCTATCCAGCACCAGCGTTTCCAGCTGCACTAATGTCGCCACCTCCAGTTGCGTCTATGTCACCTGCAAAAATTCTTTAGTTAGTGCAGGAGGCTATCAAGGATGCTCTTCCTAGTGCGCTTACCTCAGTGTTCTCTACGGGTATGAACTCTGGTTCCTCTTCCTCATGGAACATTGATTTCGCTGCTTTTAATCATATGACGAGTTCTCGTCATTTATTTAATGATATTCATCTGGGTCCTCGTATGACATTACAAGTGGCTAATGGTTCTCGTCTCTCAGTTAACGGGATAGGCACTGTGTGTGATAGGGGGATGACTCTCAATGATACTCTATATGTCCATAAATTATTGGTTCTAAATCTTGTATCTGTGGGACAATTGGTTGATAGTGACCGTCGTATTATGTTTGATGCAAATGGTTGCATTATGCAAGACCTAAGAACGAGGAAGGCGATCGGAAGGGGGGAAAAACGGGGTCGTATTTTTGAGATTGTTGCCTTCACACGTGGGAATGAGGAAGGGGAGGCTCCTTGCATGGGGTGCATGGTGGCGTTGTGGACAAAGGGGGTGGTGACCTTCACTTGGCGGATGCTACTATTGCTGAAGGAAGAGGAGTTTCTAAAGCTTTAGCGGCATTTTCCTTATGTAATAGTAGTATTAGTCCTAAGACCTTGTCATGTACTTCTTTGTCACATTGTTTGACTTATTTTGTTGGATTATCGGATTGGGATTTGTGGCATCGTCGTTTAGGCCACCCACATTCTTCCAGACTTTCGACCATGTTTAAGAATAAATGGGGTTCTAGTCATGCTATTTCAGATACGGGTCATATTTGTGAGCACTGTATACAAGCAAAGATTTCTCAATCATTGTTTGCATCAAGTACTACGGAGTACTCTACTCCATTCGATCTTGCTCACACGGACCTTTGGGATCCCTCATTTGTCACATCTCGTTTGGGCTTCCATTATTTTGCTCTCTTTATCGATCATGTCTTATGGTACTCATGGTTTACTTCTTGCGGAAGAAGTCTGATCTTCTTTCTGCCGCTCGGGAATTTCTTCAGATGATTCACACAATTTGGGAAACCGGTCAAGATTATTCGATCGGATCCTGGGGGTGAGTTCACCTCGTATCCTCTTTAAGAACTCTTCAGGGAACGCGGTATCCTAGCTCAACAATCTTGTCCTGGGGTCTCGCAGCATAATGGTTTGGTGGAACGTAAACATCGACATGTCTTGGAGTTGGTTCGTGATATTCTTTTTCATTCACAGGTACCTTCTCGTTTCTGGGTCAAGTATGTCCACACTGTGGTGTATTTGATCAATCGACAAATAACACTAGTTCTTCAACAACAAAGTCTGTTTCAGCTTTTGTACTCCCGGCTACCTAACTACAAGTGGCTTCGTGTGTTGGGTTGTGTTTGTTATGTCCTTCTACCTGTCCGTGAAAGGACCAATATTAATCCTAAGGCCACCAAGTGTGTTTTTGTGGGTTACAACGACAAACACAAAGGATATGCTTGCTACGATATTGAGCATCTACAGATTCGTATTTCATGTCATGTGGTGTATCTAGAGCACTTGTTTCATTATTCCTCCTCTTGAGAGCGGACAAAACAGGACTAGGATTTCTTGATTACATTACCTGACTTCGAATCTTACTTGTTGTAGTTGCCTTGAAGGGATGGTTATTGCTGCAGTTGGATGTCAAAAATGCCTTACTCCATGGTGATTTGCAGGAAACCATATACATGGAGCATCCGCTGGGTTATACTAAAGGTGATTCATCTCAAGTGTGTCGTCTTCTTCGCTCCTTATATGATCTCAAATAGGCACCCCGTGCCTGGTTTGAGGAATTCCAGACTACAGTCATTCTTGTTGGTTTTACTCAAAGTGAGAATGACTCGTCCTAGTTTCTGCGTTTCACTGCATGGGGTCTTACTATTCTTCTCATCTATGTTGATGATATGGTGGTAAGTGGTGATGACGAGCAGGGTATTCAAGAGCTTTCTCAAACACTTGGAAGGCATTCAACTTGAAAGAGTTGGGAAACTTGTCATATTTCCTAAGGCTAGAGGTTGAACACCGATCCGAGGGATTACTGGTGGGTCAACAGAAATATATTATTGAGTGTTTTCTGTGTCTACTCCTATGGAATAGAATCTTCGCCTTGGAGAGTCTGATGGGGAGCTCATTTTCAATGTATCACAGTATCGTAGTATCGTCGGCATCCTACTCTATTTGACTCACACCAGACCTGACATATCCTTTGCAGTTCAGGTGGTTAGTCTATTCATGACTTCTCCTCGCACAACTCACCTTGCTGCAGTTCAACGTATTTTGAGATATCTGAAGGGGACGTAAGGTGTTGGTCTCTTCTTTCCAGCAGTTGGCTCCCCTACTTTTGAGGCTTATGCAGATGCAGATTATGCTGGCTGTCTTGATACTCCCTGGTCTACATCAGGATGGTGCATTAAGGTCGATCCCTCATTTGTTTCGTGGCATTGTGAGAAGCAAGATCGTGTCGCCATATCTTCTACTGAGGCCGAGTATCGGTCGATGTCTGAAGTGGCTTTTGAATTTGTGTGGTTGAAGAGCCTGCTAGCCGATTTTGGCGTTGAGTGTATGGTGTCGATGCGTCTCTTTGCATATAATACTAGTGCCATCCGGATAGTTACCAACCAGTACTTCATGATCGCACTAAACATATTGAAGTTCATGTTCATTATATCCGTCAATGGTGGCAGAAGGTTTGATTACTCTTACATATATTACTTTCGAAGATCAGACGACTGATTTACTGACTAAGGCAGTCTCCAAGGCTCGTCATTGGTTTCTTGCTCACAAATTGATGTTGCGTCAGCATTATCAATTTGAGAGAGGGTGTTGAAGTTAGTATGTATATTTGGTAATTATCTGTTGAGTATGGTTAATTACCAATCTGGTCATGTGATTAGGGATCTGTGTTCGGCTAAGTATATATATAGTGGTGATAGCCGGATTATATGTGTAAGACGTGTAAGCTGAAAACCTAATAATATTGACCTGAGAGGCTCTCTCTCCGTGGACTAGTCTAAGCAATTCTTGATGGGGAAACCACGTAAATCGTGTGCATGATCAAAGCTCATTTCAATTCTCGTATAGTTTGATACTTGAAGTCAATTGGCATGGGGTTGCCAATGATAGCTTTTTATTCTTTCTGAGTTGCTTGGATTAGGAAATGTAGGCTGAAATAAAGATCTATTTGGGTTTTGTCAGAGACTAGGGTGGGCTCATGGATGTGGAGAAAGTTGTGGAAGCTTCGGTTATGGTTTAGATATAGATCGGAAGTTGATGATGGTAATAGAGTTAGTTGGGAAAGAAAACTAATAGAGAAATTTTCTATTAAACAGTATGGCAATGCATTAGACCTTAATCAACAAAAGTAATAACTAGGTGGTACAAGGTAATTTGGATGAAGTATGTGATGCAAATGCACAAGTTTATGACATTGTTAGTGTTGATTAATAGAATCAGAACGCTAGATAAGCTTAAGGAATGGGGACATTTGAGTATTGATTACCGTCTTTTCTATGATTAGGCCTCTGAAACAAGGGATCATAGTCTTCTACAGGTGTTCCTATTTTACTAAATTTTGGAGGTTGTGTTTCCTGGCATGGTTTGGCCTAATAACTGGAGTGAAATGGTGGAGCAGGTTTGTAGGTTAGTGAGTTATAGCTCAAATGATGGGGGCCTCATAGTCATAGGTGGCTTATGAGTTGGTTACGACCCTAGTGTGGAAAGAAAGGTGCTCCCGAGTTTTAACTACTACGATCGAAAGTTATAGAGATGTGCTCAAACAACTCAAGGAAGAGGTTCAATTGTACTGCCATGGAAATGAAGAGTTTTCTAAGGCTCTCGTAACTTCTAGTTTCTCGCACTTGTTCGCTCTAGATTAGTTTTAGTGTATATGTAAGTAGTTGCATGATGAGTGCCATATGAGACAGTTGCATTAGCATAGATTTTGTACTTTGAAATGTTGGTTTTTTCCGAGAGCTTGTCGAATTGATCAAAAATGGAGCTATAAAACGTCAAAAAAATACCAAAAAAGGTAGAATCCACTTAACCATGATGGATTTTACTACGTATGAAGACTAATTAGTCATAAGCAAAAAAATTAATTGTAATGAAAAAAATGAATTCACTTAACCATGATGAATTTTGGCTATATGAAGACTGATTAATGGATTTTGACTAAGCATAGGTGAAAAAATTAATTGTAATGAAAAAATTGTCTGAGCCCAGGTTCGAACTGGGGACCTTTAGTGTGTGAGACTAACGTGATAACCAACTACACCACCCAGACCAATCAAATGATGTGTCTGCAATTTACAAATGTGCTTATAAATACTCAAAAACTTGTATGTGAATGCTCCCGCTAAGTCGTCTGAATATTCCCACTATATACTTAAAAACAAAACAAAACAAAACTTGAGAGACCCATCATCATTGTTCATTTAGTGTCTCCCATAATCATACTTAGTTTCTAAGACAGATGAATCCATCGGTTCATTTCAACTACTTGGTCTACACTACACCCGCAGGCAGAGGTGGCAAATGGATTGATCCATAGATTGGTGGATTCATGGATCAAATGGATTGGTGGATTCATGGCTTGGATCAGTGGATTGGTGGATTATCCATGAATCCAAATGACATCCTCAACCAAGGATTAATATGTAAAATGTGAAAAGTTTAGGTACTTAAATGTCATAATGAAAAATTTTAGGTACCAAAACATAATTTTTCAATGATATTTTTCGTATAAAAATTAAATTTTGGATACCAAAATGTAAAATATAAAAAATATAGGTACAAAACCGTAATTTGTCATTTAGATCCATGGATCATTCCATGAATCCACCAATCCAATTGGATTTGGATCAAATGGATTGGATTTAAATGGATTGGATTATGTGGATATTTTTAATGGGTTGGAGGATTGGATCGAGAATTGCCACCTCTACCGGAAGAGGCACGCATTGGCAACAAATGCAGAGATTGATGAGTAATGTGAAGCGGACTGGAACGGTTGGGGAGCAGCTGAAGTAGCAGTGCACATAGTTCAAGAGAGAAAGAGAGACGAAGAGGCTGCTGGCTGACAAAATAGATAGAACAAGGCGCTGCTGCTGCGGCTTTTATTTATTGGGTCTCTGTCTGCACTGCCTCTCTACTAAGCTCTTTATTACCTACTTCTGCTACGTACTTCGCTTCTCATAGATAATATGGCCGAAAGGAAGAAGTGTTGTGCTGTTGGGACGCACGGGGCGATTGGGACAGACAGCTACCAAGTTCAGTAGTACACTATCCCTCGATCGTCCCTAGCTCTAATATTATTCTATTCCATTGCGAACAATCCTTGGAGGTTGCGTCATCTTTAATTTCTCCACTGTTTTGCCAGTGCTTATGCAATGGTACTCTCCTCCTGCTGCAGCGTGCTTTTCTTGCGTTTAGATACTCTAGGATTAGGGCCGGAAGTTTGTGTTAGTGTTGTGGTATATGATCCACGACATGTTCTGAACTAGTTGATACCATGTTAAGAACAAGTTGATCCCAATAACTAGAGTTGTTGGGGCCAACTGGTTCTTGACATGGTATCAGAGCCTTCTGTGACCGAGAGGTCTTGTGTTCGATTCCCGGTTGCCCCCATTTGTCAAGCACATAGTATTCTTGTCTTCAGACCTATGCAAACTTCCAGCCCTTGTGAGTGGCTTTCGTTTGAGGGGGCGTGTTAGTGTTGTGGTATATGATTCACGATTGAACCTTTCCCAACAACTCGAGTTATTGGGATCAACTGGTTCTTGACAGTTTGGTACCGGTATTTGGGATATATCGAATACCGTACCGAATTTGTCTATATTTGGTATTACCGAATACACGTATTATTTCTTGGGATTGGGATTGATTTTCAATTGTTTTTCGGTATTAGGGATTACGGGACTGGGATCGGTATATACCGAAATACCGATCAATACCAAAATATAAGCTAATGTGTATTTTATCCTCTCAACTAGACTCTCTCATTCACTACTACACGATCCTAAACCACCAAGAGTGTCATTTAATTATACATAGATCATTCTATCACTATTAATAGTCGTCTCTCAACCTCCAATTCGTCAAATTAACGATTACCAATGACAAGAACTTGAGATGTATCCTCTCTTCCATTCTCCTTAATAATATCCTTATTCAAGACACTTTGCTTAGTCTTTTCCCCCTAAATTAAACAATAAAACGAGAGTGGTGGCTATTGGATCTTTAGGTTTATGATTTTTGCAACTACCATAACCTATTTCTATCTTAAAACGAGAAATCATTGATTGATTTAATGTAGTATTAAACCTCTTGATGGTCTCCTCTTAGCTGAGTTGTTAGCATATACTTTACTTGAACCGACAACTCTCAATTTCTTTTTGATTAGTGACATATTGTTCATAAAAAGAGAGCATTGAACCCTTTATTTTGGATTGTGAGGTTTCAGATTCAGTTTCAAACTATCAGTGGGCGTGTGGGAATTCCCGTGAGTTTTTATACTTTATCTTTCTTGACAATCAACTAACCAATAACATTTTAACGAGACTTAATCATCATTATGATGGGATCTAGGATACATTTTTATATTTTTAAATGATGATGGTATTTCTTTGAATGTTCAACCCATATATTCTTTCCGTAATGTATCATCTCGATTAAATGATTGTTCATAATATTAAACAGGTTATAGATTAAACGTAACATAAAAAATATAAATAATCAAATATGAACATTCCGACCAACTGTTCATGTTATAAGCTGGTAATATAAATAACTATGATTCGTATCTATTCATGAAGTACTCCAAATTGAAACAAATGTGTATGATTTTGAGTTACTGTCCGGACTTTGTAGGAATAATTATGAACAAAACTTAAACTAGTTAGAACTGAAAATGTGCAAATGAATATTCATTCACTATTCGTCCCCGAATATTATCCTTTGCAAACTTGCAATCCCTAGATCCTATCCAACTTTCCTGCCTCCATATTTCGGGCCCACGAGCCAAATTTGCCTTACCCGACTTGGGCGATGGCGAAAGGCCAGTTTTGGCCAACGGATTGGAATGCCTTATGAATATAAAGATCGGATGCTCAAAAAGAAGTGTAGCGGCAACAAGGTGAAAAAGAAAGCCCAAACTAAATTGGGCTTTGCTCAATGTCAGACCGACGCCTCTTGATTGGAACAATCGAAATGACTAGTCTGTTATTTTCTTATAATTACAGCTTTACCCTCATGTATTAAGTGGAATTCCTTACCTAGTATATCATGGTAGTAATTTTTTGGGTTATAGCTTATAGGTGTATAATATGCCCTTTTATCTATACAAAAAATGTCTTTCTACTATGATGTTTTATCAAACATGCTACTCAACTATTTTTTACATCAAACATGCCTCTTATACTTTGTAAAAATGATCAAACATGCATTTTTGTTAAAATTTTCATCCAAAAGCCATTAACCAAGGCCGAACTTTGGTTTAGGCGACACAAATATCTAAAATATCCCTAATAATTTCACTTTAGAATTTATTTTGGTTCTTTTGTATAGCCAAATAACTCAAATAATTTCACTTTGAAGTGACCTAGAGGAATAAAACGGGAGACAAAACTATCATTTTCCCTCCCATTTGCGATGTCAGGTTGTCTAAATATCGGTTCAACCATGATTGACGATTTTTTCAATCAAAATTTTAATAGAAGGACATGTTTGATCATTTTTTCAAAGTACAGGGGCATGTTTGATGTAAAAAATAGTAGAGGGCATGTTTGATAGAACTTCATAGTAGATGGACATATTATGCCTATAACCCTAATTATTGTCACCGTAACATGGACTTTTCGGTCGACCGAATCCAACATGCGGTCGACCGAATGGACTAATTCATGTATGTTGGGTTCCGAGACGCGGTCGACCTCTTATATAATACGGTCGACCGCTTTGGTGGTCTAACAGAATGAAAGGTCGACCCAAATATCTCATAGGCCGACCCTTGTGCACCTAACCGGTCGACCGCATTATGAAGAGGTCGACCGCCTTCACACCGTATCCGTATTGGATATGGATTCCAACACCAGAAAGGTTCCACAATTGGACAAGGAAACGAATTGGGTCGGCCCATTCACGTCCTAAATCTCTATAAATACGAATATAAGTCCCCTTCAACACCACCAAGTCTGAATTATGTTTTTTACCAACTTAGAGCCTTTGTGAAGAAGATCGTTCGCGGTTGCTGTTGTACGTGTTGGAAGTGGTCGACCAGGTCTAAGGTGAGGTCGACCTAATGTAGCATTCGCCGTCTTCTTTTTTAATGCGTGATTTCCACCGGCTAACTTGATATATTGTTGGGTGCAGAATTCAATTCGGTCGACCGTGACGTCAACCAGGTCGACCTGACGAGAAAATTCTTCGTATTTGAATTTAGGCCACAACACTTGGACTTCTGTACTTGCGAGGTAACCCAATTGGTCGACCTAATGGGTTTCAAGGTCGACCGTTTATGTTTTTTTGGTTATTCAACCTGAATGTCGACTTTGTCTTTGTTTGTATGAATATGTTGTGCTTGAAAAGGTCGACCGCGCCAGATATCTGGTCGAGCTATCCTTTTTTCGGTTTAATTTTGAACTTACTTTTTGTTGTTAATTGTTATTTTCCTGCTGAATAGGTCGACCTAGGAATAACAGAGGTCTACCTGACGAGTTGTGGTAGTCACTATTTGTCTTCCAGGTCGACCTAATACTTTGTCAGGTCGACCACGTCTTTGTTTTTTGGTCAATTGTAGAAATTTGTACTTGAATTATGATTTGAATTTTTCTTTAAATTGTTTAGACGATGACGCATGATGAGAAACTGCATCAAGATTTGGGTGAAATCATGAAATTGTTGAAAGCCACACAAGAGAAGCTGGTGGTGTGTCAAACACAAGTCAATGACTTTCAGAAGTCCATGCGTGATAGAGTGGAGCAATTGTCAGTTCGACTGACAGATATGACCGGGATGATGCATGACGGGTTTGAGAGGCTAGAAGGTGCTATCAAAGATATAAGTGCAGAACGAATGGAGAATGGCGGAAGAAATGGTAAAGGAAAGAAATTTGACTTTGGTAAAGAGGAGGAAGACCATGATGACTCTGAAAATTGCTACCAGAGCATAGACGATTTATTGAAAGAGCACATTTTAAAGGTATCCAAGTATATTCATATGTGATTGAAGATATTAGTATTACTATCATTAGTGCTAATCTGTTTTGTTTATATGTTTGACAGAGTGAAACAAAGAATGACCGCAAGGGTTCCTCTCCTAATTACAAGAGACCGCGATATGAAAGTGACTCCTACACCACTCCACAGAAGGATCAATTTGTAAGAAAGGGATTATTTAGTGATGATAGCGATGAAGATGAATCTAAGAGTCCTTTCGAAAAGCACGGGGTAAGTTTACGTTACATATTCATCTATAATGTGTGTTTGTGTTCATATGTTACTTTAATTTTAACTATGATTTGTAGGTCATGAAAGTGGAGGGTCTAGAAGGATTCACAAAAAATCTTCAAAATCCAGTTGAAGACTTGTATTATGTTGTTACTAAAGAGAAGGTTGGGGACAAGAATTGGGACAAGTAAGACGTTTTTTAGTACGTGTGGTCGACCGTTTGTACAATAAGGTCGACCATTTGTCCAATAAGGTCGACCGTGACTGTGAACAGGTCGACCTGTACGTTGCAAATCACAATTGACATTTCTGTTATTTTGATTTTTGCAGTTTGACCGTTGTGGATTTTTTTTCTGAAAATGTGCAACGACATTATTTGAGTTCGGTCATTAGCGAGAATAGCTAGGTTTGCTCATCAGTAAGTACTATACTACTACGACTTTCGTATGAATTGTGCACTATTTATGTTACGATTTACGATGATTTTGTGTTTGATTGTTGGATGGTAGGTAGTGGATTTGTGTGCAAGGGCACTAACAATGTCTGAAAAACATGATGTGAAAGAGCCAAATGTGTGGTATTTGCCAAATATGTTTTCGGTAAGAGCCGTAATGTCAAATTATTTGTCATAACCTAGTTATTTATATTGTACCATGTCAATTCATCTCAACTAAAACATGGTGCAGAAAATGGTACGCGCTAACATGAAGACCAGACAAATTCGTAACAAGTTGATGAATGATGGCGTGGACTTTATGCCGAATGTCAGTGCATGCCAGAAGGTTAGTCTAGTCAATGTCCCTATATCATTAAATTTCGAAAGTGCATTTGTTTGTATTCGCTGTTTATAACATATAGTGAGTGTTTCGTTGCTAGATATTTATGCCAGTTCTTGACGATGAAGCACGTCATTGGTTTCTGTATCTCGTCAATGTCCAGCAAAAAACTGCATTTTTGCTTGACAGTCTACCTTCAACTAGTGAGGCGAATCGTAGGCGTAAAGCAGCACTATGCAAGAAATTGGTAAGTGTTTCCTATAATTTTCTGACTACTAAGCGTTACGTATTATGCTAGAAGCTTAAAATATTCGTTATTTGTGTGTAGTTGTCCACTTTGGATGATATTTTGAAACCAGAGCGCACGAGCAATGTAGTAGTACCAAATTTTGGAGATTTCAATTTTTATGAGCTACCAGTTCAACGGCGAAGGAATAGTACTGAGTGTGGTGTGCACGTCATGCAGTGGATGCGCTATGGATCCAAGGATCTTGATAGAGTGATGAGTATATCGTCAAACAAATAACTAGTTTAATTTACACTTTTTTAGTTGTAACGAAATCTTACATGGCATAATGCATATAAGAGAAGAACACAAATTACCGGCTCGAAAGGAGATTCTATGGTATCTGGCTACACATTTTGAAAACCATGCACGAGAAAATCTTTTCAAGCATGTAGTAGATGAATGCATGGAACGAGGCAAAGAGAGACAGAGTTCAAACAAAAAAGCAAAGAAATGAAGTCGTTAAGTTACAATGTTGCATTATTTGGACCATACATTGAATTTGTATTTGCGAGATCGTGTCATTTTGGATTTTGGATTTTGAATGTTTATCGTTTATTAGATTTGTTATACAATTATGGATGTGACTGAATTTACGATTTCAATCGTCTAGAACAAGTGGTCGACCACATACTCAAAGCGGGCATACCCAAAGGCAGAGCACAGGTCGACCTCGTGAAGCTTAAGGTCGACCTATGATACCGTAGCAAAGTCAAAAACCATGTAAAATAAGTATGGAATCTCGTCTGTTTGGCCTTAATAAAGTACGGTCGACCATTCGTGTCAAGAGGTCGACCTGTGCTCACATTTATAATCAATGGTCGACCATTTCAGTAACGCGGTCGACCTGTTTCACATTTAAAAACAACGGTCGACCATTTGTGTAAAGAGGTCGACCTGTTTCACATTTACCCAAGACGGTCGACCATTTGTGCAAAGAGGTCGACCGTGATGATTCCTGTCCTTGTACAATTAGGATTTTGTGTACTTGTCCTTGTCGAATTATGATTTTATATATCTTGAACCAATTGGATAAGGAATTCGTCTAAATTATCTATAAATAGATGAGAGTCTTAAGACATTAATCATACCACGAAATCTTACAATTTGTTGGAGTGAAGTTGTAATCTCATCGCTCTTATTGTGATCGGGTGTTGGTGGCGGTGTATTTTTATTCCGGTAGACCGTAACTATAAGTGGTCGACCTCGTTGCTAAGGTATGTCTCGTATGTGCTTGTTAATGGTTGTATGTGGTTAAATTTTTCCCACCATACGGTCGACCACCCCCACCATTCGGTCGACCGTACTTTCGTAATTATAGGATTAGGTCGACCTTTTAGTAAATTTAGGTCGACCGCATGTTTGTTATTTAGTAATAAGGTCGAACGTACAGTTCATTCAGGTCGACCTGACGAGAGCTAATTTGTGTATGTTTTGACATTAAGTTCGTATTCCGATCGTTGCAGGATGGATAACAGAGATGATACAGATGATAGAGATGATGATGAGGTTAACTTCGATGAGGAACCTAATGATGCTCGAGAAGGAGCTATGGATAATTCAGATAATACAGATAATACCGATGATGAAGTGGTTGGGGATGATATTGAAACCGAGGGTGCAGAAGAAGAATTTATGGATGATGAAGAAGCTACTGAATATGAACAACAAATTCCTTCCATGGAGTTCCAAACATTAGAAGATGCAGAGAAATTTTACGATTCCTATGCTAAAGCGAAAGGATTTAGCGTTCGACGTAGAGATCTTCGGAGGAGCCGTCGAGGAGTAGCAATTGGGAGGACAATGGTATGTTCGAGAGAGGGGACTAGAGATAAGATGCATATAGATAAAGAAGGTCGGACTCGACAACATCGTAAGATGACAAGACATTCTTGCAAGGCATCGTATACTGTACGCTTTGATCGGAATAAGAAAATGTGGGTTGTTTCTAAGTTTGAGAGGAAGCACTCACATCGTTGCTGCAATGAAGAAGAAACTCAATTCCTTCGGTCTCATCGAAATGTGAGTGAAGGAGACAAGGCTCTGGCGATAGGGATGCGACAGTCAGGAATAAAACAACGCAACATTGTTCAGTTCATGAAGAATAAAGTTGGAGGATATGAGAATCTGGGGTACACTCCAAAGGATTTGGACAATGTTGTTCAGCAATCCCGAACAGTTGACGACGATCTAATAGGAGATGTTAACCGAACATTGGGTTACTTGCAAAGTAAACATACCTCTGATGCGGGCAGCTTCTTCAAGTACACAACCAACGATGAAGGTGAATTAGGCAATCTCTTCTGGTCGGACTCCACATCTAGAGCAGATTACCATTTTTTTTGGGGATGTCTTGGCGTTCGATGCATGCTACAAGCGCAACAAGTACAATCGACCATTTGTTATGATGGTTGGTGTAAATCACCACCACCGTAACATCATATATGGTTTTGCCCAGTTGGATAACGAGACAATCCCCAACTATGTTTGGTTGTTGAATACTTTTCTGGAGTGTATGAACTCTAAGATGCCCACTTCAGTGATCACAGACGGAGACAAGTCTATGCGTGGTGCCATTGCTACTGTTCTGGTTGAAGTGCCTCACCGTCTTGGTATTTGGCATATTGAGACAAATGCGACAACGGCCGTTCATAATAAGGAGTTCGTTAGCGCATTCACTTACTTAGCGAAAGCACGAATAGCGATTGAGGAGTTTGAGAGGCGTTGGGAGCATTTGATTAGTCAGCATGGCTTGTCTGCAAATAAGTGGTTGCAGGATTTGTACGCTGACAAATTACTGTGGGCAGAGGCATATTTGAAGGATATTTATTTCGGTGGACTCCAATCAACCTCGCGATGTGAGTCATGTAACCATTGGATAAATGGGTATGTGGGAACTCAATACAGCTTGCAACGTTTTGTTCAGGGCATTGATGAAGCACTGGAGGGGATGCGTTTCACGGAGGTGCAGGATGATTATACTTCTAGGCACACGAGGTTGGTCTGCAAGCATGCCCTGCGCACTTGGGAAATGCAAGCTGAAAGTATCTACACTCATCGTACATTTGCTATCTTCAAGACTGAACTAGAGAATGAAGCTTCTTATGTATTAGCGGAGAGAAGAAATGAATCAGATGGGACAGAGACATTCATACTGAAGAACTACATGAACCCAGATCGGATAAGGCGGTTAACATTTACTACGTCCACTCAAGATTTAAAATGCGAGTGTGCATTATTTGAATCTAAGGGGTTTCCATGCAGACACATGCTTACAGTAATAAAAAATATGGGATACACCGCACTACCCTCGTCTTGGTTCAAGCTTCGATGGACCCAAAATGCGAAGACACTAAATCGTCATCCTGGAGTTGGAGGTGATGTGGGAGAGAGAGTTGGTCGACTGATAAGACATGGAGGATTGGCTCTAAAGTGTAAGCATTTATGTGACATCGCGTGTGGTAGTGAATCTGCTTTTAATCATGTCTCTAAGACGTTGGACGACCTTACTCAATGGGCAATTGAGTTCGCGAAGGAGAGAGAAGACAACACCACACCGGCAAACCCTCTAGCACCCCTTCGAAGTGTGAAAGATCCAAAAATTGGGAAGACCAAGGGGACATTCAAGTCAGCACGCACGAACTGCATCGGGCAAAAGTTTAAGAAAGTGTTCGAAATGTGGGAAATATGGTCATTTTCGCCCCAAGTGCCCGAAACAAAGTCCCAAAAAAGGATCTTAAATTTCTTCTATTGTTTTTTAGGAGTTTATTTATTTTTTAATAACTGTGATTGCATTTTATTTTCTTCGAATTATCTTAATAATTTATGAGTTAATTGATTGTGGGTTGAAATAAACAATTTGTCATAAACGGTCGACCTCATAACAATTCCGGTTGACCGGACCATACACGGTCGATCGAACAAGTTAGTGCGGTCGACCGCGTATTTAATTCGGCCGACCAAACCGGTTGACCAGACCATCCACCCAAACCTCCCTCCATCCTCTATTTAAGAAACCCTTCCCCACTCATTCTACACCACAATCAGAACCCTATCCCACCACATCCACTCATTCTTCCTCTCCTTTCCCTTCTTCATCTTCTTCTCCCATTTCCAAAAACTCCATTTTCCAAAAACTCAAAGAAACCTTCATCCTCATCACTTAGAAGAAGAACAAGGTATAGCTTTCAGTCCTCTTTTTCATTTGAGTTGATTCTTGTCTTCTTCCTTTTGTTTTCAAAAAATCTAAAGATAGAAAAGAGGGATTTTTCCTTCTGTTCGTCAGAAGTGGTCGACCTGTTCATCATCGTGGTCGACCGCAACTGGCTTGTAATCTATTGTATTTCTGTTTTATGGACTGAGGTCGACCTATGATGATATTGAGGTCAACCTGTGATGTTTTTCGACTATTTCTGGCCTTGTTATTTAGATATGTAGCTTGAAAAGAGGGATTTTCCCTTCTGTACGCCAGGTGCGGTCGACCTTCTCATATTCGTGGTCGACCGCATCTGGCTTTCAATCGGCTTTTCCTTTTGTTTTATAGACTGAGGTCGACCTATGATGCTATTGAGGTTGACCTGTGATGTTTTTCTACGATATTATTTACATCTATAGCTTGAAAAGAAGGATTTTGTCCTTCTGTTTGCCAGATGAGGTCGACCTTTTAATATTCGTGGTCGACCGCATCTGGCTTTCAATCGACTTTTCCTTTTGTTTTATAGACGGAGGTCGACCTATGATGCTATTGAGGTCGACCTGTGATGTTTTTCTACGATATTATTTACATCTATAGCTTGAAAAGAAGAATTTTGTCCTTCTGTTTGCCAGATGAGGTCGACCTTTTCATATTCGTGGTCGACCGCATCTGGCTTTCAATCGATTTTATTTCTGTTGTATTTGTGCGAAACTAACACTGGTCGACCTCTTCTAATTATGAGGTCGACCGGATCTGTTTTGCACTCAATTGGTACGATCATTTGGGCCATTTCATACTCGTTTCAATTTAGCCGAGGTCGACCTATGATGGTTCTGAGGTCGACCTATGAAGGCAAAAGTGTGAGTTATTTGTGCCATTGTCTTTGAATTTGTGCGAAACTAACACTGGTCGACCTCTTCTAATTATGAGGTCGACCGGATCTGTTTTTCACTCAATTGGTACGATCATTTGGGCCATTTCATACTCGTTTCAATTTAGCCGAGGTCGACCTATGATGGTTCTGAGGTCGACCTATGAAGGCAAAAGTGCGAGTTATTTGTGCCATTGTCTTTGAATTTGTGCGAAACTAACACTGGTCGACCTCTTCTAATTATGAGGTCGACCGGATCTGTTTTGCACTCAATTGGTACGATCATTTGGGCCATTTCATACTCGTTTCAATTTAGCCGAGGTCGACCTATGATGGTTCTGAGGTCGACCTATGAAGGCAAAAGTGCGAGTTATTTGTGCCATTGTCTTTGAATTTGTGCGAAACTAACACTGGTCGACCTCTTCTAATTATGAGGTCGACCGGATCTGTTTTGCACTCAATTGGTACGATCATTTGGGCCATTTCATACTCGTTTCAATTTAGCCGAGGTTGACCTATGATGGTTCTGAGGTCGACCTATGAAGGCAAAAGTGCGAGTTATTTGTGCCATTGTCTTTGAATTTGTGCGAAACTAACACTGGTCGACCTCTTCTAATTATGAGGTCGACCTGATCTGTTTTGTACTCAATTGGTACGATCATTTGGGCCATTTTATACTCGTTTCAATTTAGCCGAGGTCGACCTATGATGGTTCTGAGGTCGACCTATGAAGGCAAAAGTGCGAGTTATTTGTGTCATTGTCTTTGAATTTGTGCGAAACTAACACTGGTCGACCTCTTCTAATTATGAGGTCGACCAGATCTGTTTTGCACTCAATTGGTAGCAATTTTGTACTTGAATTGTTACGGGTTTATATCGACCCATTCTCGTTTTAAATTAGCTGAGGTCGACCTATGCTTCTTCTGAGGTCGACCTATTCTCGTTTTAAACTAACCGAGGTCGACCTATGATTCTTCTGAGGTCGACCCATTGTCGTTTTAAATTAATTGCGGTCGACCGCTTTATGGAGTGGTCGACCGCGTATTTTTCATTTCGAAAATGTGACTAACGTGTATTCTTGCTTGTTTGATCGCAGGATGTTTGGCGGCAGAAAGAAAAGAAAGGCACAAAAAGCTGCTGCCTCAAGTTCGGAATGGGAAGAGTTCAATTCGAATCTATTCCAGACGAAGGAGCAAAGTGAGAACTAAGAAGAGAAGAGCATGCACAACTGCAGGGTGGCTCCGGGAAGGCCATTGACGACGGATGGGTATTCTCATTTCGAGAATTACGGGTTTCTGGGACCCTTCATCGAGCAGGAGTGGCTGAAGGTGATATCACTCAATGTACCATACCACCAAAAATGGTACAATACTTCTACAACAACATCGTCTACGAGCGCAATGCAAATGGATCCATTCGCGCATTCAAATCCTATGTGAATGGGGTGGCGATGCGCATCAGCAAGAATGTGTTGGCGCAAGTACTGGAGGCTCCAAACGATGGGAGGAGAATCAATTCTTACGGTGCTTGGAATGAAACGCATTTCACGAGAACCAAGCAAATCCATACGGTATGTGGTCTTGATGAAGAGGAAGATGCTCAGGGGCGCAATAGGCCATCGAGTAACCACCTGACAGTTCAAGCCAGAGTTCTTCACCACATGCTTTCCTACAACATTCTGCCAAAGGGTGGACATCGGGAGACAGTCACCTACTTCGACATGGAGCTCCTCACCAACCTACTGTTAAACGAGAAGGTGAACTTGCCATACTTGATCTTTAACCACATGCTTACTGCTGCAGAGAGTTCAAACAGGAATCTTCCCTATGGGATGATTCTCACTGTGATATTTGAGCATTTTAATGTGAATTTAAGTGAAGAGGTGGGGTTAACGATCTCAAGGCAGGAGTTCTATACTGTTTCATCTCTGAAAAAGATGGGTTTTGAGCTGCGTAATGGTGAGTATGTCAGAGCAAACATTGCTCATGGTGGTGATGATGATGATGATGATGAGGATGATGATGGTGATGAAGGAGCTCGAGACGAGCCAATGGCGGAGGCACAGACTTCAACTCCACCGATCACCTTACAGCGTGTGTGGGAGCGCATGGATGGCATGTACGAGTACATGGGCCAGATGTCCACCCAGATGACTGGCATGTACGACTACATGGGGCAAATGACCACCCAGATGATCACAATGCAGGTGACCGTGAATGAGATGCGAGATGAGTGGCGATCTTTCAGCGGAAGATACATGCATCCCACCACATCCGACCACCATCATGCTACCACCACCAATGAAGAAAATGAAGAAAATGTGGATGAGGGAGAGGGGGGAGATGAGTAGGAGAGAGGAGATTTTATATTGTGTGTTTTAGTTTTCAAAACGATTGTTGATTGTTATTCTGTTGTTTTTTTAGTTTTATTTTTATGTGTGAACAATTATGATTTCTGTTTTATTTTTAGTTGTTATGCTATGAATTGATGAGTCCTTGTTATAATTATTAATGACTAATTATGATGGTTTGAAACATAATTTATACGATTAAATTAACCACACAAATCGACATACATAAGCAAAAAAGACACGGGGCATAGGTTGACTTTCTTGTATTCGGTCGACCTCGTACCGGATTAGGTCGACCGAGAAACCAACACTTGATCTTCATTTTACGTCAAATGATTGGACACTTTGATAGAACACTTATCTTCTATCTGGTCGACCTCTTTCCTTATCCGGTCGACCATTTTGTTAATGACTGCCATCAAGTGGTCGACCTATATATTAGGTGGTCGACCATGTTGTTTCTGATGCCAACGAAATGGCTGACCGAGGTTTTATTCTGGTCGACCAAAAATACCAACTTAAACTAAGTGTGGTCGACCAGGTGGTCGTGGCGGTCGACCGCAACGCTTTCTCGTGCTGCCCAAATTAGTCAATTCGGTCGACCGCCTTCAGGAATAGGTCGACCGAAAAGTGCATGTCACCGTGACATGCATGTCATAGTAGGCATACCCTTATTTTTAATCTTATCATAGTAGTAAATCAGTAATGGACTAAGGGTACTCTAGGCAAGTGTATTTACTATTTAACGACACAGCTAATATTATGTCCTCCAGTTAGTTAAAAATTGTTAGGTAAAAGTGATTATTGTTTTCTAATAAATATCATTCTAGGAAAAAATCATATATAAGCTGTAAAATTAATGAAATCCGATCTTTCAACTGGTAGGGTTACTGTTGACACTTAAAATTAATTTGGTCTGAATTAAATGCCGCATTAATTAGTCTCGGCATTTAATTCGATACCGCGGGTAAAAAACGGTGTCGTATGGAGTCGAGCGGCGTCGCGGAGAGTTAAAACGATACCGCGAAACAGAAAAGCGGTACCGCAAGGAAGCTCAGCGGTACCGCAAGGAAGCTCAGCGGTACCGCTGAGCAGAAAAGTCACCGCCGGAAAACAAGATGGGGCCGCGCGTTTTGGTATTGGTGTTGGAAAAGGAGTTATTATTATTATTATTATTCCTTGTTGGAAGGGGAAAATCGGTACCGTATGGAGACAAGCGGCATCGTGGAGAATTAAAACGGACCGCGGATTTAAAAACGATGCCGCGGGAGGCCTTGATAAGCGGTGCCGATTAAAAAAAAATCATATCGGGTAAGTGAAGGGCCTAAATTCCGCTGTTCAATGAATTGGAATTTTTTGGATATGTTAGGTGTGTCGTTTAATTAAAAACGGTACCGCGAGTAAGCCCAACGGTACCGTTGTATTAGCAAACGACAGTGTTTAAATATTTAAACAATGTCGCGAAAAAAAGCAAACAGAGCTGTTTGGAGAAGAAAACGACACCGCGGAGCTTGAAAACGATATCGCGTGAGGAATCAGCGATACCGCGGTGGTGGATAAAGCCGCGAGCTAAACAACATTCCGGTGGAGAGAGATGTCGCGGTCGCGAATCTAGCGGCGTTGCTAGTGCGACAATGCCGCGAAGTTCAATGATGCCGCAAGGCCAAAGCAACATCGTGGAGTTCAACGAAGGCCATCTACTTTGTGTGGTCAACGACGTCGAGAGATCAACAATCTAGCGGCGAGTACACGGTGACGAGGGTGAAACAACAATGTTGTTTTAATCGATGGCGGTGTCGTGATTCGAACCATGGTACAAAATTGATGTGTGTGTCGTAGTCGCGAAGTTCAAACTTTACCTTTTCTCTGTAACTCCTTCACGAAGCTCTCCTTTCAGGAAGGATCTCCATAGTTGTAGTCTTAGTCGTAGTCGCGGAGCTCTCCACAGGAATCTCCATAGGAGTAGCGGTAGCATAGATTCCTCAAAAACTCAAACACCCTCGTTCGAACGTAGTTTGGAGAGGTGCGAACCGTAGCAACGGTCGCGTTGGTTAGAAGTCAGAGGTGCATCAATCAGATCAACATCGCCCGACGGTGGATATTTGACGGTCACGTTGATTTCACCATTCAGAGGTGCATCGATCAAATCAACATCGCACGACGGTGGATATTTGACGATCGTCATCGTTTTTAGAAGTCAGTTGCACCGAACAAATCAACACCGTCCGGTGGATATTTGACGGTCGTCTCGATTTCAGCAATCAGCGGTGCTTCCGATCAAACGGCACCGCAAGAGTTTCCATCGCGAAACATCAAATCAACATCGTCGGAAACGAATTCGGCACCGGCGGTGGTATTTGGTTTCGCAAGGAAACAGTTACTTACTGTGACAATTCGTGACTATCATATAAATAATAAATTCTACTTGATTTACCAAAAGGAAGCATTTTTCTTCACGATATGGCACTCCATGCACATGCCTTGATCCAACCAGGAACTTGCTTATTACTCTATGGAAGCGGTGTCAAGAACCCGTTGATCCCAATAATTCGAGTTGTTGGAAAATGTTTAATTATTGATCATATACCGTTTATTAACACCCTCCCTCAAACTCAAGCCACTCAAATAGACTTGAGCGAGTTTGCACAGGCATAGGTCCGGACAGGCGGATACCATGTGCTTAACAAAATCATATGAGGTTATCGAAATTCGAACATGAGACATTTTCGATCACAGAAGACTCCGATACCATGTCAAAAATCAATTGATATTCAGAACACAGGAGTAGCAGGTAGTGGAAGTTCCAAAGCTGCTAAACCATCCATCGAAGTTCGGGAATCACAAGTTGGACTTCCTCAGATCTCAGATCCAGCACGCAGGTCAAACCCCCCAAACGGAAATCCGGCCGGCCTTAATGCACGTGCCTCTCACATGCATGCCTGCCCTCCAAATTCTAGCGCCATTAGAGAAAATAAACAAAAACCGGATCGCATCCTCGACTCCATAAAAACAAGCAGCTTCCCTTCCTAGTTCCTTCTCTCTTAATTTCCAAGTCTGCACATTATTAACTGGGTAAACAAACCCGACAAGGAATTGAATGCAGCGAAATGGAAGAGGAAATAAACCCGGCAGAAGAAGCGCCACTTCTCATTCTTCCCACCATGTGACCCACGACTGCTTAGTCTTACACTCCCAATTATATAATTAAACCTAATCCACCACCACCACCACCATTACCACCCTCTCATCTCCATCTGTTTCTCCTTTCCAGCTACTCACAGTTTCCCCAGTTCATCCACCCATCAATCATCAACGACCATGGCGTCCATCGCTCGGTGGAGCTTACTCTTGCTAGCCCTCCTATGCGTCCTGCCAACGCTGACCACCTCCAAGTACGTCGGGAAGCCCTTCATCATCCGCGGCCGCGTCTACTGCGACACCTGCCGCTGCGGCTTCGAGACCAACAAGACCACTTACATCCCCGGTAACGTACCATATATATGCGCGTATATATATTTCTCTTTAACAACTCGAGTTATTGAGACCAACTGTAACGTTACAACGCAGGTGCGATGGTGGCGATCAAGTGCTTCGACAGGAAGACGATGAACCTCAAGTACAGCGACACGGCCGTGACGAACGAGCAGGGGCGGTACGAGATCACGGTGCAGGACGACCACGAGGACCAGCTGTGCCGGACCGTGCTGGTGAGCAGCCCCTGGGGATACTGTAAAGTTCCCGACAAGGGCCGGTGCAACTCGGAGGTGATCTTGACCCGGTCAAACGGCGCCGTCTCCAACCTCCACTTCGCCAACGCCATGGGGTTCTACAAGGATGAGGCGGAGGAGGGTTGTAAAGAGCTCGTCCACCAGCTGCTTTACGCTGACTTCTAGAGATCGATCCACCCAATTGATTATTAGCTTTTTTTTTATTATTAATGATGAATATCATCATGATTCATGAGTGATGATCAATAGTGTCACGTGCATTTGGTTGTTTTTAATTTCCAATAATAGTTTAGTTTGTTTCAGCTGTTTAGTTAGCCACGATTCCCACTTGCTGAACGTGGAGTAGGATTAGGGAATTAGTTAGTTTTGGTTCAGTATTTAAGTTGTAAACGTTGGGTTGAGAGGATCATGGAATAAGATTATTGATTTGGAGGCTTATGCCTATTATCCCTCTCTCTCTTTACTTCTTCTCTCTTCTTCTTCTCATTCCGTCTTCTTCCTAGAACCTCCCCTGCAACTATCTGTTCTTGGCCTTCCTTATCTCCTAGCTTCCCCTGCTTCTTTCTTCTTCTGCTTCTAAACCTTCTCCTTTCTATTAGTCCTTTGGGTCACACCGCTTCTACCATTCTTCTCTTCCTATTCTTTCTCCTTAAATACCACAACCGAGAACCATAGCTCCCAAGATAGAAAAGGGGCTATTGCCATTGCCGAGCCCCTGGCCAGGAGTCGATCGATCAATCACCCGATCTTACGCGAAAGCACACAACATTTTGGTATCAGAGCCGAAAACCACCGCAGCAATCATGGAAGAGCGTGTTGCCCGTCTCGAAGCTGACTTTAGGGAGTTGATGACGACCCAAGCGACGGTGCTCAGGGAGATGCAAGAAAGTTTTGCAGCGATGAATGCTCGTTTCGATCAGATTGCTCAGCCTGCTCCTAGGATCAACGAAGGGGCCAGAGTCAACCAAAGGAACCAGCCGCAGGCACCAAGGATGAAAATTGAATTTCCCAAATTCAATGGAGTTGACGATCCCACCGTTTGGATTTGCCGGGCTGAACAGTTCTTTACCTACTGCCAAACCCCTGAAGAAGAGAAGGTCCTGGTGGCTTCCATCAATTTGGAGGGAGAAGCACAACTTTGGTTGCAAGTTCAGAGGGAAGGAGGGCAGGAGCTCACCTGGGAGGAGTTCAAACGAGATATGCACACTCGATTTGGCCCAACCCAATTTGAAGATTTCTTTGGGGATCTCACCAAGCTGCAGCAAGAGGGTACCGTCCGTGATTATCAAACACAATTTGAGAAGCTGCTGGTTCGTGCCGGGAATCTGACTCAAGCTCAACAGGTTAGCTGCTTTATTAGCGGTTTGCGGGAGGCCTTGCGGATTGATGTACAAGCATGTAAACCCACAACGTTGACGGCTGCAATTGGTCTTGCAAGGCTATATGAAGCGAAGGGTGTCCGAAACCACACTGCACCATTACCTGTTAAGAAGCTGAGTCCTGCCGAAGTGAACGAACGTCGAGCAAAGGGCTTGTGCTTTAATTGCAACGAGACCTTCCACCCAGCTCATCGTTGCAAGAAGCTGTTCCTACTGGAAGCCGTTGAACGAGGTGGTGATCATGAGTTAGATATGGACCTGGAAGACTCTTGATTCTTGAGGCCAAGAATCCTCTCAAGGAGGAAGGAATGTCACGTGCATTTGGTTGTTTTTAATTTCCAATAATAGTTTAGTTTGTTTCAGCTGTTTAGTTAGCCACGATTCCCACTTGCTGAACGTGGAGTAGGATTAGGGAATTAGTTAGTTTTGGTTCAGTATTTAAGTTGTAAACGTTGGGTTGAGAGGATCATGGAATAAGATTATTGATTTGGAGGCTTATGCCTATTATCCCTCTCTCTCTTTACTTCTTCTCTCTTCTTCTTCTCATTCCGTCTTCTTCCTAGAACCTCCCCTGCAACTATCTGTTCTTGGCCTTCCTTATCTCCTAGCTTCCCCTGCTTCTTTCTTCTTCTGCTTCTAAACCTTCTCCTTTCTATTAGTCCTTTGGGTCACACCGCTTCTACCATTCTTCTCTTCCTATTCTTTCTCCTTAAATACCACAACCGAGAACCATAGCTCCCAAGATAGAAAAGGGGCTATTGCCATTGCCGAGCCCCTGGCCAGGAGTCGATCGATCAATCACCCGATCTTACGCGAAAGCACACAACAAATAGCTTGTTGGTTTCTGAATAACTTTCCAGTATTAATTCCGTGTGCTTCTCTCGTCATTGGGATTTTTCAGATGAAGGCATATCTCTCTAGCTAGCTACTTGAGGATACATCTATATCTATCTTTCTCTCTCTATCTCTCATCAGCTCAGTTGTGCTACTTGATTTCATAACGTCTCTCTTTTTAACCTACTCTATAGTGGTGTAATGAGAGTTTCAGAACTACAACTAGGATGATTGTAATTTACTGAGAGAAAAAAATAAATAAAAATGGCATTCGATTGTCGGATGTGAATTTGGCGAACAATTCATCTCTCATCTTCACCTCCTATTTATAGCCACAAGAAGTAAATTCTTTGTGAAACTACTCGGTTGACGTGGAGAGACAGTTACCCTCTCAACTACTCGGATGATGCCCTAAAATTGATGGTGTTTCCCTTCCCTCCTTACTCTTGAGTCTTGACCCCTCTTTTGGGTACGTAGCTCCTCCTTAACTTTGGATAGTGTAAAAAGGATGACATGACTAAGACACGACGACTCGCGCTCATTATGGCTCAGCATCATTGGCTTCAAGATGAACAATGTACCCATACTTATTGCATCTCACTTTATGTTGATGATTGATGACTTTTTGTTCATAGTGTTTATGACGCTCATAGTTGGTACATTTTCATCTTCCATTAATGCATATCTTTAGTAGATTTCATTATATTTCACATGAATATTGTAAGTATTTAAATTATGTGCTCAAGATATACACAGAGTGTGTTTTTGTGCTATATTACGCCTTTTGGTATTATTTTGTTTGGTTTGGAGTAGGAAGTTATTCCCAGCCCCTAGGCATGGGCTTATACTGTGACCAAAACTTGGATAATTTTCCATTTAACCTGCTTTGGCTGCTAAACAACCAAAACCATGTCACCATATGTATTACTTTAGTTCCTCTCTCATTAGTAATCAACTTCGGTCGATCCAACTTTCTTTCTTACTCTTCAACATCGTCGTATGTAATTTTTTTTTTATTACTTAAAACGCTTAGGCGCCGCCTAAGCGTCCTAGGCGCTTGGCAGGACCCCAACGCCTGTCTAGTACCTTCTTGAACCTTAATTCTAACACTATCATTCGATTTCGAACTATCATACGTACACCATATTCCGCACATATCCAACACAAAATTGTTTTCCGTATCAAACTACTATTAGTATATCCTAGTCCATGGTGTTGAAATTATTTTTGTATACTCTCTCTGATTTTGGGAGACTCTTCCTTCCACGTACGGTTCCTGGTTTCAACCTTAGTTCCTCCCGAAACTATTGGCGCCAGTTTCTCATCCTCCCTAAACAGATCTCGCCAACAAAAAACAAAAAAAAAACAAAGAACTTCGTTGCACAAGCAGCCCTAGAACGACAGAAAATCAGATTGTTCAAACATTTGACAGAAGAAGATAAACAGGAAATGGAATTGGAGACGACACAGAGATATGAAAAACCAAACCAGAAGAACCCACTCATTTGATTGAAACGAGATTAAAAAAGAACAAATCTTTCCAATAGAATCCTTCATCCAATTTTGTGGGCTTTTGGTTTTCAAATCCCCTACGAGGTTGGTTCAACTGGGTTGGGAGAAAATAAGAAAACCCATGAATGAGTTCAAAGGCGATGACCAAGAGCCCTACAAGCTCCAATCCTAGCACCCCTGATAATTCTGCCAGGGGCGGCGACAAGAAGAAGAAAGTAAAGTGAAGTGATTAACCCAATTTCGTTTATTACTTTCTTCACATTGATCCGATTTCAGAAAATGGGATAAATATATATTATGTGCAGTCAATAATCCCAAAGATCTTCAGCTCAAAGAAAATCAACAGGGGAGGATCCAACGACGATATTCTTGGATCAGATGCCGAAGCCCCCACCCCATCCCCAGAAGATAACAAAGATACAACCAAGAGAAAATCGTTGGTGGATTCCCCTGCTTTAATGCGCAAAAACTTCTCAGGTACCGTACACTCTGTTTTCTGAAGCTCAGGACTTTAAACCGATTAAGCTTTCTCGTAGATCAATTGACAGAAAGTACCGAGGAATAGGAATGGAGGCCTGGTGGGTCATCGAATTTGAATTGGGTTGAGTGGAATCTTATGGGATTGTTATTACGAAATTTTTTATCATTCACTCATGTTGTAAGTAAGAACATATGGTAAATGACAGTTTGTTTCCATTGCCATCAGAAAGAGGGACGAGTCCTGGAATCGAAGGTCTGAACCTGTCCAACTTCGAGCAGTCCATGACCTCTACAACTGAAATCAAAGAATTTCGGTACCCAAAAACAAACTCCCTCTCGCGTTCACGGTTGCTTGTCGATTCTGGGTTTGACTAGACTGATGTTACTATTCCATCTAACATTAACCAACAAAAGCGTATCAGGATCTATGTCGCGACATGGAACGTTGGAGGCAGGACACCCGACGCCAGCTGGAACCTCGAAGATTTCCTCCAAGTAGATGAAACTCCTGACTTATACATTTGTGGGTATGATTGTGGTTAAGAAAATGTAATATCCAACGCTAATTAATAGTTTGATTATTTGCTAGCTGATCTCCACTTCACTTGCTTCAGGTTTCAGGAAATTGTCCCTCTCAGCGCAGGAAATGTGCTTGTGATTGAAGACAGCGAGCCAGCGACAAAATGGTTGGCACTCATAAGCCAAACGATCAACAGGACGACGAACTGCAACATCGTTCCCCCGGGATCTCCAGTTTCAGGTCAACTTTCATCCAATGCTCAAAACAAGGATGCAAAGTCCCATAACTTCTTCAACAAGCAATCAGTCAAGGTCCTGACGAAGAACCTCAGGGTAGACGCCAGCCTTCTGAAGATCTGCAACTGCGCCAGTGATCTTCCCACGCGAGATAGGCAGCAGCGTGGGAGAGAGTTCAGTGGGCCGCTGACCAACCGAGGCATGGGGAGTCAGGATTTCGGGTTGGATGATGAATGTCCTCCTAACGAACCTGCACCGTCCCCTGGTTCGAACACCAACCAGATGGTCTATAGCCTCGTAAGCTCCAAGCAAATGGTCGGGATTTTTCTGTCGGTTTGGGCTAGGAAGGAATTGGTGCCACACATTGGTCATCTCAGGACTTCTTCATGTGGGACTGGGATCATGGGCTGCCTAGGCAACAAGGTTAGTTATCAGTACTAATTGAACCAGAAGCTGAATTTGCCAAATGGGACAACTGGTTCAAACGCATTCAAGTAGGTAAAATAGTGTCAGTCTTCTAAATAAACCCAACCAAACAACCTGCAGGGATGCATAGCGATAAGCATGTCATTGCACCGGACGAGCTTTTGCTTCGTGTGTAGTCATTTGGCGTCAGGGGAAAAGGAAGGCGACGAACTGAAGAGGAATGCCGATGTTTCTGAGATCCTGAGGAGCATTCAGTTCCCCAAGATATGCAAGAACCAAATCAACCGAGCACCGGAAAAGATTACCGGGCACGAGTAAGTTGCTCTTGTTCCTCTGTTGTCACACCTTCACCAAAATCTCGTTCACATTGGTTATTTCTGTGTACATCTAATCTTTATATGTTTCAGTACCCTTTCTTTCTGTTGAAACACCTGCAGTCGAGTGTTTTGGTTCGGGGACCTGAACTACAGGATATCGCTGAGCTACGAGGAAACCAAAGTCTTACTTGAAGAGAATGATTGGGACACCCTTCTTGACAGGGATCAACTTAACATGGAGAGAGAAGCAGGGAGGGTGTTCGATGACTTCTGTGAAGGAAGGATTCTGTTTGCTCCCACTTACAAGTACTCACTCAACTCGGATTTGTACGCGGGAGAAACGGTGAAGAACAAGAAGAAACGCAGAACCCCTGCCTGGTAAAGATTAACATACAGAATCATCACATTGCATTAATGTGCAGAAGACGATGTTCATGATGATGATGACTTCTGCGCAGGTGCGATCGAGTGCTATGGCGCGGAGAAGGGGTGGAGCAAATGTCGTACATAAGAGTGGAGTACAGATATTCGGATCACAGGCCGGTTTGCGCAATCTTCTCAGTAGAGGTGGAAATGAGCGCTACAAGAAGCAATAACAACAGGTTCAGAAAAGGCTATTCTTGTACAGCTCCAAGAGTTCGATATGATAATGACTGTAGTAACCCCCAAAGACACAACTTCTATGGCTACTAACTAACTAATATCATCCCAAAAACAGCAGAAAAAGGGTTAAAATGGTGAAACCCCTATTGGGAACAACATATATAGACTTTCTTCTTCTCAACTCTTGAATAGCATTTCCCCCCACTGAAACTAGGTCTCCCTCTGTAAACCTCCAATTCCAACTCTCTCGTTCATGTGCAACCATGTCGATATAATGCACCGAATTCCACTGAAACCCTCTTCCCGCATTTGCTTCATTTGATTAGATTTTAGCTGGGGCTAGTTGGTTCCACATAACCCAAATCCCAGATCGAAGTTGAATCTGCACCATTATTGTGATTATGATCATCCAACAGTGATGGATACAGATTCAAGTCCAATTCATGTTCCGACCTCCCAAACCCTAACCCTGTTGTCTCCTGCGGCAATCCCAGTTCTTCAATTCCGCTACCGCTGCCACTCCAGTACTCCGAAGCTTCCTCTGTTTCCATCGACAACGGTTCGCCTCCGCCGTAGACATTAACACTTTCCAGCACCATATTAGCCCAATCGGTCACGCTCAGCTCGCTACTCGCTTGAGCTGTAACCATCGGCGGGCTGAGCAACGGATTGTGATTGCTCAGCAGAGGATAGTAGTCGTCGCCATCGCTGCCGCTGGTTTCCAAGCTTGTGTCCGTCTCGAAAGGAAGCTTCTCCGAAAAAGCGCAATCCAATTGGTGGCCCGATCTGGTGTTCTTGTCTGCAAACCCTAGCCCCGGCTTGCTCTGCGGGCACACTTCGTTCTGGCAGGGATACAGAACCTCCTCCTCCTCCGCCGCCGCCTCTCTCCCGAAATTGCCCTTCCTCTTCTCCGCCAAAACGGAGGAGGAAGTGGAAGAAGAAGAGGAAGGGTCTGTTTCCGAGATTCGGAGGCTGTTGCTCAGCTGCTCGCCGAGAAGAGCTTCCTCCTCAGTAACGACGTTAGACCAAATCGCCGTCTCCTTCGCCGTCATCTTGTCCTGCAGGCACTTGGAGTGCCTCACCAGCCGCCGCATCCGGTGGAAATCCGGCGCCATGTGCTTAATCACCGCCGTCAGCAGGCTCACCTTCCACGACTTCTTGAGATCGTGCGGCTTCCGATACGGCGGCGGCCCCTGCTCCTTCGCCGCCGCCTCCTGCTGCTCCCACCAGATCTCGTCCCCGGTCGGCCACCACGGCGGCGCCAGCCCCCTCTCCAGAGGGAACCGCCGCTGCGGCGGCGCGCAGTGCTGCATCAGCGCCGAAATCAAGGACCCCAGCGTGGTGTCCTGGAGCTCGTTGAGGCGGTGGAGGTAGGTAGCCGCCGCGGCCGCGACGGCGGGAGGCACGGCGGAGGATTGGAATTGGACGATGGCCTCGGGTGCGGAGTGGTCGAACCGCACCGCCTCTTTCCACCAGCTGCGGAGGCTGTCGGAGGATCCGCTCACCGGTTTCCCCTTCTCCGGTATGATCCCGTAGACGAAACCTTGACCCTTGCAGACCTCCATGATCTTGACCATGTATTTCAAAATCGAGTCCTGCGCACGAGCCATCTTCTTCCTCCTCGAAGCTTCCTGTTTACTCGTGGAGGAAGAACACGAGGCCGTTTCCGGCTTCAGCGCCAGCTCCTTTGTCGTAGCAGCAGCAGTCCCTCGATTCTCTTCGAACTTCTGGAGCCGTAATCGATCCTTCCACATCCGCCTCTTCAGCTCATCGTATCCAATCGGCTCCTCCGCCTCTGCCTCCGCCGCCGCAGCTTCCCCTGATTCCGCCGCGTCTACCAGCTCTTCTTCTTCCTCTGCTTCTAGAACATCCGAAATGGATGGCTCGTCAATTTGCACCATTCTCTTTTTTGTTTTTTACTGAAATTTTCTGTACCGACTTGCAGACCCCGGAAGGGGGTTCGTCCCTAAATAGTGTCGTCGCCCAAACTATGACAGAGGTATAGGTGGAAGAGTGATTGGTGGCCATGGCGGTGGCGGTGGCTGGGGAAAAAAGAGTCGGAGAAATTTGAAAAAACTGGGGGAAGCAAAAAAGGACAAAGGAAATTAAATGATGAGTTTTTGGGTTATTTTAAGAGGTTAAACTTCTGACTTTGGGATATTTGTTGGGGGCGGTGGAGGGGGGAAGAAGGGTTGCAGAAAACCAGGTGGGAGAGGAGGGGGATGAATGGAATGAGCTCAGAATTTTCATGTGCTGCACATGGTTTGGCGGGGTGAAAGGGAAGAAGACGACGAGCGTTGCTTTTTGCGTCGAGCAGCAGCTGCTGGCGCCTGGCGCGATGATGATGATGGCGGCCCAGTTAGTTTATTTTCTTAGTGCTGAATCATTTTGGTTCAATTAAGAAGAGTGTGATGGCAACTAATTCAATGAAACTACCCAGTTTGAAAAAGGGGTGGTAATGGCGTCAGAGAAGGTCGTCACTGCAAAATGGGGCTAGGCATCTCTCTCACTTCGTTCAACCATATCATTATTTCGCGCCATTACTTAGCTATGGCGGATGGGTGACGTGGGTGAAAATGTCATCCGTGCATAGGAAAATGAGACTATGATCGAAGATCGTTATCTTGTGATTTCTCCTCTCTGTAAGTTTGGGTTGAGAAGCCTTTCTCCTTGGCAAAATGTCTTCGCCCAATTGTTCATTGAGCATTTGAGCCCATCGATAAAAAAAAACCCCACTTCCTTTGCGATAGATATTTTGAAAAGAAGGTCAGATACGAGTGAAGTGAGTATACAAGTTCCGTGTAGTTCGAATCTCGAAATGGAAAGAAAACAAGGCACAAGGGTGATGGTTAAACCATCGATAAAAAAGTTTTTTTTCCACGATATAAGATTCTTTTGAGTACCTTTGCAGCAAGTACAAAATATGTGACATAGCTTCAAGCCTTCAACCCTTTGCACGAAAAATGTCATGGACCGAGCCCTATGTAAGATAAGAGCAGAGCGACGAACTCATACAAATTTATGAGATTCAATGACAAATAGATCCTCATTATTGTCTAAGAGTCAGGAGTTTGCATTCAATAAAGATTCACAAAGTTTTGCAACAAGAGTCTTCCTTTTTCAAAGCCAAGATTCTTAACATCAGGCATGCCAGATTTGGTAATCCATCATTATCTATAATGTGAGATGTTAAACGAGTTGTAATTAAGTACTTTTGCCTTTTATACAACATTATGAGTTATGACATTTGTCATTTGGCTAAACAGCAAGGATTGCCTCTCCAACTTAGTACTTATGGCAGTTCTCACATATATATAAACACTTATACGTGTTGACATTTGGGGTCACTCAATACTATTTCAAGACATGGTTTTTCATACTTTCTCACAATAGTGGATGATTACACTAAAGTTGTTGGGGTTTTTCGTTTTAAATCCAAAGGAGAAGCTAGTTCAACACTCCATTCCTTTTGCATTATGGTACATAACCAGTTTGATGTATCCGCCAAACCATACGATCAGATCAAGGTCAAGAGTTTTCCATGGCATATTTTTACACGACACATGATATTGTTCATGAAATGAGTTGTTTCTATACAACAACCAAATGGTTGAGGTGGGAGAAAATACCAACACCTCTTAAATGTTGTTAGATCATTGAAATTTCAGTCTGGTTTACCATTAATTTACTGAAGTGATTTTATTATTCATGTTGCCTACTTAATCAATAAAACACCTACACCTACATTTACACAAAGTGCCCCCAGATTACATGAGTTTAAAAGTGTTTGGTTTCTCCAACTTAATACTACTTTTGTTGGTCACAAATATAAGTTTGATTCAATTAAAGCAAAATAGTATTTTGAGGGATACCTACTAGTATTAGGGGTTTTTAACTCTTAAATATTGAAGGAAGTATGCATAGAACTTATGAAAGAAGTTGGATTTGATCAATGCAAACCGATCAAAACTTCTTCTAGTGTCAAACAAGTTCTTTCAACCAGAAAAGCATCTTCTTGTCATCATCGAGATTTTCAAACATTTGTCGGGACAACTTCAGAAACTCAATAGCACATACGAGACATTAAATTTTAAGTTCAACAACTATGGTAATTCAGGATTCACCTAATACTTTGCACCTTACTGTCGCAACCGGGGAGCTCAATTAGTACGATATTGCCCGCTTTGGGCCAAGTCCGCACGGTTTTACTTTTGGGTGTCCTCCCCAAAAGGCCTCGTACTAATTGGGCTAGGTGGACACTAATATACAAGGGTTCCTTCCCTTATATATCCGTTGTGGTACTTGGATTGTCCCATAACAATCCTCCCCTCAAGACAAGGACCACGAACTTCGTGTCCTCACCTGTCACCTCAGCGATTATCTTGATCCGCTAGACACCTTGTATCGATGGGCTTCTCGGTACAAGGATTTTCCCAGACGCAGAACTCTCTTTGATCCGCCAAATAGACGTGGATCTCTCTTGGATCCACCAAACAGCCCAGACGCAGAACTCTTTTTGATCTGCCAAACAGACACGGGTCGCAATTCCCGAGGCCACCAAACGAGGGTCCACCAAACTTATGTCCACCGCCCCGGATCCGCCGAACCAGACTCTGATACCACTTGTCATAACCGGGCTACTCATTAGTACGATATTGTCCGCTTTGGACCAAGCCCGCTACAACAAACGGACCTTTTAGCGATGGGAACAGTCGTCGCTAAAGACGTAAATATCTGTCGCAGAAAGAAAGGGCGACGAATTGGTCGTCGCTGAAGGGATTTAAGTTTTGTCGCCTATACCGCGTCGCCTTTGGTATTGGCGACGAATTTTTAGACATCGTCGCTGAAGGTTGCATCCGTCGCAAACAGGATTACTCTTCCGCGATGAAATGTTCGTCGCAGAATGTGTGATGGAGCGACGAAAACCTCCGTCGCAGAAAAGTGAGGATTCTGCGACGATATAATTTGTCGCAATAAATTGGCTTCAGCGACAGAACCTTTTGTCTCAAATAGGCCATCGACAGAATACGTCGCCGCTGAAAATGTAGCTTTGGCGACGAAAGATGTCAGTAGCTTTTTGGCGACGATACGTCTTCGTCGCTAATATCTGAACTTTCAGTGTATATATCTATTTATAATACCGAATCTTTTTATTTTATGTACTATTAAATTAGTAACCTGTTAGAGCAAAAAAGACCTCTGCTGAACCATTTCCAATAAATTACCACTAATATATACAATATAGTTTTTGCAGGTAGCTATAGATCTACGACAATAATAAAAAAGATTAGCTTGCATCCAGAATTAAATAAACATGAACGAAATCATTCAACAACCAAAATCTAAAAAATGAAGCAGCTATATATCTACTTGTAACTGTAAGTTTTCCTCCGAATCTTCAAGCATTCTTGTGGGTCTTCCAAAACTTTGTTTACATGACCAAGTCTCTCCCTCCAAAAGATTATGCAGCGACTATGGTGCAAAACAAGACAAAAGTCAATCAAAGGAAAGAGTTTGTGAACATAACCTTGATGATAAAAAAAATTCTAACTCCTAACTCATCTAATTCCATCCATGACAAAATTCTACAACTAATCAACAAGATAGACATATGTAATTAACATGTCTAAAGCATTACAAAGTAGTAAGTAGACAAAGTACCCCCACAATATGAAAGCCAATCACAACATAAAAGCTTTCCGAGAGATAGATATAGAATCAAATTTTAATCTCATTGGAACCATTTCAAATCACACATCCAGAACTATTAAAATCAAAGTTCACTCGTGTTAAAAGCCTTAATTAACCTACAAATCAATGCAACACATAACGACTTAGGACTCGTTCGGGCATTTGCAATGTCCACGATGCAGTATTTCTACACAGCCATTCTAGCATTTCATAACATAACTCTTACCTTTGTAGCTGAGTGGTCAAGGGAATATGATTGATGCTTCATTCTGTATCCTATACAGCTCCACCATAAGCAAATGAGTAGCAATTTGGAAGACATTTAAAAAAAAAAACTGGAACGCCTTAGATCCCGAAACTGGCAGCGGAAGCATAACAATCACAAGATGTAATGTTCATGATAAACAAAAACAAGGAATCAACAGAAACCTATAATGCATGCTTGTGCGGTGAATATGATGCGGATAGGAAGAAGTATTCACTGGCTTACAAAAATCCAGCTGGTACAAAAATTGGGTCAAAAGCTAAAACACACTTTTCCAATATAACTTATGAGACACTAAAAGCTAAAACACACTTTCACCTTCTTTAAGTTAAAAATAAGCAAGATAAGCGAGATACAAAGTGAGACCAACTAAATCAGGCTCAAAAAGGAAAACGAGAAAGCCTTGATAATTTGTGGATGGAACTTGGTGAGTCACAAGCTCACAGATGAAGCAAGCTAACTTACACCAAGTTAAATAACCAGGTTGAGTACGAGCAGCATTAACCAGATTTAGTCTATAGAGAGTTAGCAAAAATGGGATGGAAATCAGTATGAGAAAAGTGAGCAGAGATACTAGAGAAGAAAAGGTTCATGTTGGGATCAACCTGTTCACGAACTGAAGCGAAGGGCGTTGATGAAGTATGAGAGGTGGTGAACATCTGTTGTAAGATGCTGGCACTTACTGCATTAGCCAACATTAAGGATCTCAAAGCCATAATTTTATTTAGTGTATGCCCATCAAAGCCATCTAGTTTGCTCGTGGATAGCTAAGTGTTTCTACTCTGAATCTCCATCTCTACAGAAGCAATAACTAGATGTATCTATATATATTAGGGAGAACGAAAGTGACTCTATCCTTAATTGCATATGTGGATTTACAGGGCTTAATTAATTCAACATACATATTTGGAACATGATAAAACACAAGTCGATTTCGAACATACACGATACAACACAGATCGTGTTAATGATAGTGAAACTTTCGTGTTAATGACATTGAAATTGGTCTATAATTTGGGCAAACACCCACCAAGACTTGGATCCAAGAGAGAGAAAATTCACATAAGAGTAAGCATATTACTTGATCCCTTCTACTGTGGCCAACCCAACAAATAGGGGTGGGATTCGGTCGGTAAACGGTAAATTGTTTACCGAATTTACCGGTTTGTAACCGGTTTATCGATTACTCAATTACCGGTAAACGGTTACAAACCGGTATTACTGAAATACCGTGAGAAGCGATTTCGGGCGGTTTTTCGGTCGGTTTACCGAATATTTACCAAACCGAATTTCTGGAAGTGGGGTGATGTTGTAATATTTTGATTTTTTTTAGTTTTTTTCATCATTTTTGTAATTAATAATTTATTATTAACTCTTATTTACAATATTTTTTAGGCCTATACTTACTTACATTCATGTATGTAATATTTTATATTTGTGAATAATGATGTATATGTTATATGTTAGTGGAGTAGGGAGGGGGAATTTCGGTATCGGTATTACCGATTTACCGTCGCTATTTACCGGTATCGTGTCCGGTAAACCGACTCCCCCAACTTCCCGCTCGACTACCGATACCGCCGGTTACCGGTTCGCTAAAACGGTAAACCGTTTACCGGATTACCGTTTACCACCCCTACCAACAAACACACCCTTCTCGTTTTAACCATGAAAGTAAGCAAATTTTGACAACCCAAGCACTACAAAACAAAAGCATAAACAAAACCATTATTGTTCCAATGAATTTTCAAAATGCATACTTGAGATGACAGGAAGCGTAGCTTCTTGACCGCAAGAGGGTTTCAGGGTGGAAGCCAGCCGCTAAACACAAAGAGAAACACACAACACAAACTCTAATAAGCACATGAACCCTATAATCATGACTTGGTCTTCTGTTCCAAGAGAAAGAGAGAAGTGAATACCTATGTTACTTTCCCAACCGGAGATTGCAGTTTAGAGGGAGTAGACAGGGGAACGAAATTCGCCACTTATCCAGCGGGCGAATTGGAGCTAGCACAGGAAAAAGGCTCTGCTACTGTCGCATTTCTTGAAACCCGTCAGCTCCCAAGCCATTCAATGGCGAATCTATAGACCTGATACCACCTGCTTCTGTTGTGCATGTTAAATGAGGAAGAGAAACCCAAAGTGAAATACAGGAAAGAAAAACTTAGTGAAAACCTAGATTATTCGAGCGTTCATCCCACCTTGAGTGTCGCGAGTCGCGTCGACGATGGGAGCTGAGATGCTGATGAAGAAAGCGAGCGGCGGGATAAACAGCTACGACCTCCAATGCCGACGATGATGATAAGGCAAGCGGTAATGGTGCTGGATTTGTAGGAGTCAGATTGATTAGGAGAAGAAAGCTGTCGATGAAAAGCTAGGGATTTTTTCCCCAAAGAAGGCCTTTGGCGGAGACATGGAACACGATAGGAAGAGGGAAAGGGATTGAACTTCATTGCTTTGGTTAAATTACTAATGGCCTTGAACGATGTCGTTGGGTCGACAAAGAAAAAGGCGCAAGAAACATTTCGAAACGCAGAGCGAAACTCACAAGTTTCAAAGGGAAAAACAACCTTGTTCACCAAACCAAAACGACGTCGTTTTATCCTTCATTGGCTGAACCTGTTCTGCGAGGAAAAGTAGTCGTCGCTATATCCTCCGCATTTCCATCGATGAAAGATTTCGTCGCCATACCAATCACACTCCCTCTCTGATAAAGTCAAGACATTCAGCGACGAAAAAAGATATATCGTCGCAAAAACATAAACTTCAACGACGAAATTGCCTTCGTCGCTCAAATTTTCGTCGCTAAAGGTAAGCTTTTTTGTAGTGCACGGTTTTACTCTTGGGTGTCCTCCCCAAAAGGTCTCGTACTAATGAGCTTGATGGACACTAATATACAAGGGTTCCTTCCCTTATATATCCGTTGTGGTACTTGGATTGTCCCATAACACTTACGATATTGCATAGTGTTTTTTTAGATATGTTAAAAATTTACTAGGACTAGGTGTTTTCTACTCCAATGATTCATTTATGCAGATGGCATGATATAGTGATTCACACTAGAGGCAACTTTTCCATACTCCAAATACAAAGAGATCTTTGACATGTTTCTATGTCTTTTTTGAGAACAAGATTGATAAGTTGGAAGGCAAAGAAATAAAGTATAGTTTAAAGGTATTCCTCTTAAGTTAATTAGAGGGAATTGGCTCTCTTGAGTTGTGAGGTTCAATGATTGATTAGGTTGATATGGATCATTCATATTCAACAAAGTTTTTTTTTGTGACAGTTACTCAGCCATCCACATTGCAAGAAACCATGTATTCATGAACGAACCGAACACATAGAGGTTAAATGTCGTGAATATAACGACATTCTAAGTGTCGAGGGCTTGAAAGGATCCTTAGTTGTTTATGAAGAAAGAAGTGGACGACAAGTTTTGACCATGTGTTGAAGAAATGTTAGCATTCTGTCCCAAATCGAAAAGCAGAGATAGACTTGGAACGTCGTCATTTCTATTGGTCGAGCGAATCATTAAGAATAGGATGTCATTGCTTTCTTTGTTAGTTAGTGATTACTATTGGTTAGCCGTTTGTTTATCATTTCATTGTTAATGTAGCTAGTCTGGATATATTGTGAAAAATCAGAAAACGAATACCTCAAGTTTTGAGATCTCTTTGCAAAAAACCTTAGTAGCTTTCTTCTTTCGACCCGGGAAACCAGTTGAGCATAGGGTTGTCAATACAAGTTCATTTTTTTGGTTTTAACCGAACCGATAAGATATTTTATCGGGTTTCATTTTTTTGGTTTCGGGTTTGGCTTAAAATCTGAAGTCATATCAATTCTTCATATTCCATAGTGTGCTTTGGTTTTCGGGTTTCGATTTTACCTTACTCGAACCCGAAACCGTTAAGAGAGTTTTTTTGTTTCGGTTTCCAAATGATAGCGGTTTTCGGGTTTTTAGTTATTTTGGGTTTAGGTTCGGTTATCCGAACCCGACCCGACACCTCTAGTTGAGCATGGCCCTGCCCGGAAAGCAGCACAGGTTCCGACGAAGAAAAAGGAAGGCAACCAAAATGCCATTTCTGCTATGCTGCTGGGTCCCGTCCGGGTCCTGTGTCCGTTGGTTGTATCACCTTTCCCTTTTCCCAACGCCTGGCCTGACAGGCAAAGGGTTTCCCTCGCTCGCTCGCACCATTTTTTCCCTCCACTCTCTGCCTCTACCTTAACGCTGCGCGGCACTCACTCTCACCCTCTCTCCTTGCCGTTTGCTCCTGAAGAGAGACAACTCTGCCTTTCCCGTTTTCCTTCTTTGTCTTTTCTTCTCCCTTCTCTCCCTTCTTTCTTGAGCCGCACCCATTATCGAGGCCCCCACTTTTCCATCTGCCCTTGCTTTCTCCCCTTTCTCCACTCTCACTTCTTTGCTCACTGGAGAATTCCTGTTCTGGGTTCTCTCTCATTCTGTTTCCCCGTCCTCCATTTTCCCATTTTGGGTTCCACTTCTGCAATTCCATCCTTCCCCTGTTTCCCCACCTCTCTCTCTCCGTAGCATTCATTGCTATTTCGACTGCCACCTTCAGGTTTCCGTTTAACACCCTGCTTCTGTCCCTCCCGTTTTTATGACTCTGCTTCCACCTCAACTACCTCCGTTTGCATAGCATTGATTTCCCACCACTACTACGTCCGTCTGCTCCTCTGTTACCCTGCTGCCGCCATTGAAGCTGCCTCTCCCATCTTTGCTCTCGCTTTCCCCTTCCTCTTTCCTCCAAACCCTCAATTTTCTTCTGGGTCTTCTGCCGTTCCATGCCCTACGCCTTATGCAGCAGCTTAGCTAACTTCAGTTCGGGAGCTTTTTTCTTCAACCATCTGTGGGGAAAGGAAAAAGAAACAGAGACAAGTGAAACAAAGAATGGGTACCACGAGCTCGAAGCAGGAGAAAATTGAAGCATTACGCCTGTGCAAAGAGCGGAAGAGGTTCATAAAGCAAGCAATTGATTCCAGGTACAATCTTGCCGCAGCTCACGTCTCTTACATCAACTCCTTGAAAAACATCGGCATAGCTCTCCGCCGCTTCGCCGAGGCCGAGGTGCTCATCGAGTCCTCTCTTTCGACTGCCTCCGTCACCGAGCTCGACAATGACAAGTCTCCTTCACACTCATCCTACCCTTCACCTTCCCCAACCCACCATGCCGACGCTTCCGACTCGCCGTTCGACGCCGCCGTCTCCCCGCCGGTGATGCACGTCAGCTACATGAAATCCGCAGGCGGCGGCGGCGGCACTGCTGCTACTGCGGTCACGGTCAAACTCAGTAATGTGCAGAATGCGAATAGGATTAGCGTTGATGGGTTCGACGAAGATGAGGGTTTGGTATTCTCCATGCCAATGCCGCCCCCGCCCCCGCCTCCGCCGTTTAGTGGGTCTTGGGACTACTTCGACACCAGTGATCATTCTGAGAGCTTTATGTTTCCGGCGCAGAATGAGTTGGGGTTTGACTTCCATGACACGAGAAAGTGGAATGGAAGGGTTTCGAGTGATGATCATGGTATAATAGATGCTAAGGGGAAATTGGCACAGTCTGGTTTTCTAGATGGTAGTATCACTGCTCAAGCTCCCGCTAATGGTGACAATGCAAGGCATGGAGTGGAGGGAAATGTTCCGAGGATCTCAGGTGCGAAAGAAAGCTATTCAATGAGGCCCAAGGGAGGTGAAGAAAGACAGCCAGATACAGTGAGGAAGGCTTGCAATGGGCCATCCGTTGAAATCTTAGTTGCAAAGAAGGAGAAAGCAACTGTATTGAAAGGTTTATCAGCAGAAGAGAGAGAAGATCCTTCTGAGTTCATTACCCATAGAGCTAAGGATTTTCTTTCGAGCATAAAGGAAATTGAACATCGTTTCTTCAGGGCATCCGAATCAGGGAAGGAGATTTCCAGAATGCTTGAAGCTAATAATATCAGGGTAGGATACTCTGAGCCAAAAGGTAACTACATCACTGCAACACTTTCTAGATGTTTCTAGGTGATTGGAATTGTTTTTGAGTTACAGGTGTTAGTTAGGAACCTATTTTTGCTGGAATGTCCTCTAGAAACGTTCTAAAGGGAAATCTGAATGTACAGGAAAGTCTTCTGCAATATTGGTTCTGGAAGCTTTCAATCTTGTTTGCTGTCAGGGAAGGACTGCACTTGTTTCTAATGGTAAATCCTTGTTTCCCTCTTCAGCTCTTCAGCCATAGGTCAGTGAACTCAGTAGTTAACCTTTTCTATGTGCCTCTGCCAGAACCTGGGGAAGATGTAACGAAGGTCATAACTTGGAAGAGAACAACATCATCGAGGTCATCCTCGTCTCGAAACCCACTCACTAATGGGGCAAAAGATGATGATGTCTCTGATAGTGGTAGCGAATTTATTGAGGAGTTCTGCATGATTTCAGGAAGCCATTCCTCCACCCTTGACCGACTCTATGCTTGGGAGAGAAAACTCTATGATGAAGTTAAGGTACAACACTCCTGCAAGTCCGTGCTTGATATCAGTTTTTTGTGGGGGATGCTATATCATTGTTCAGAAAGTAGACAACTTTGAACTTCTCATTGAACTTGAACTGACTTTAGTCACATATTCACATTATTGCATTCTGCTCTAGGCCAGTGAATGTATTAGGAAAGAGTATGATCAAAAGTGTGATAAGCTGAGACACCAATTTGCGAAAGATCATAGTGCTCATGTTATCGACAAGACTAGGGCTGTTGCGAAAGACCTACACTCAAGGATAAGAGTTGCAATTCATTCTGTGGACTCCATATCAAAAAGAATCGAGAAGATTAGAGACGAAGAACTGCATCCTCAACTCCTGGAGCTAGTTCAAGGGTAACATTAATAGCAAGCTTGATAATCCATTAGCCTGTTAATTTGGTGCTTGTTGTTTACCAGATTTTGTGACAGTAAAAAATGTGCATGACAGGTTAATCCGGATGTGGAAGGCTATGCTGGCATGCCACCATGCACAGTACATTACCATCTCCTTAGCATACCATTCGAGAAGTACTACAACGACAGCGACAACACCACAAGGAGACACCCGACGGCAAGCCTTGTCCCAGTTACTGCAAGAGATCGAGTGTTTTGGATTGGGGTTTGCAAACTGGGTCAACAGTCATACATCATATGTTCAAGCTCTTAACGGGTGGCTGCTGCACTGCATCATGCAACAACCACAAGAGCGATCGAAGAACAGGAGGCCTTTCTCCCCACGCAGAGCTCTGGCCCCACCTATCTTCGTTCTCTGTCGAGATTGGTCTGTCGGCATCAAATCCTTGCCATCTGAGGAACTCAGCAATGCGATAAAATCATTTTTGGCCGAGGTGGACCAGTTGATGCATCATCAGCAGAGGGTAGTAAAGAATGATGGTGATGGAGCCCAACAAGAAACAGATTCCAAAGTTGATGGTGAGAAGAATAACGATGATGTATCTGCAAACTTGAGTTGCATCCACGCCAGTCTAGCGAAGGTTCTAGATAGACTAAACAAGTTCTCTGAAGTTTCTCTGAAAATGTACGAGGATATTCGGCAAAAGAGTGAAGCTGCGCGAGTTGCATACTCGACTTGCAGACCGGTTAGATTCTGAAGCTGTCGGTAATCACGATATGTTTAAGCAGGCAGCATTTTGATTTCGGTAGAGATCTTTAATGAAAATATTACTAATGTGAATTTCAAGTACCGGAATTTAAGTTATTGAGAGTTGAAATAGAGAATGTCTAATTGCAAAGTAAACTATTATATGTTCATTCACATCTCAAATACTATACAATGTATTTGATATCATTAACCAATCCAAATTGGTTTAACGATCACCATCCCCAACCAATCTTCGTCTTGCCCAACCATGATACATTATGTGCATAAATATAATCATGTACGAGTATCACGAAGATGGTGATTGGTGATCATGCAATTCTACCTTATGGTCATAACAATACAGGAACCAGAACATATAATTCAAATATATATATGGTGACTACTTCGGTGCACTCACAAAAATGAGTGCGTTCAATGCACCCAACTTAAAAACTATTCTTAAGGTATCGGATTTTGAATTTTAATTTATAGAATTAGTGTAATATGATGATATAAAATATGATAACTAATTAGCAGATTACCCTAAGCCCTAGACCTCCAATTTTGAGTTATATTCCTAAACCACAAATTGTAAACCCTACCCCTAACCCTAAATCTCTAAACTCTAAATCCTTCAAATTAAAGTAAGTCTTTAAAGGTTTTGTGCAAATTAATGTGTGTTATTGTTCATCACGTCATAAGTGATGATTGACAACATTGTGACATAAATCGTATGTTTAAAATGATGGTTATGAAGCGAGTGCACTGAATGCACTAAAAAAAGTGAGTGCACCGAAGACGCCACCACACACACACACATATATATATGGCAAAGGCTAGCGTACGCCCGGACGTACACTAGCCTATTGTACGCCTGTTGAGTTTTGCTACTTAGACAATGAATTAACAGGAGTTTGGGGCATGATACTATACCCTAACCCCTAATGGGTGAACCCCAATCCGCAATTCACTAACCCAAAGCATACTATTCATTTAATCTTGAAATGAAAATCAACGGTTCCGATTCGTCGAAATTATTGTTGATTTTCATTTTAAGATTAAACGAATTTCATGATTTGGGTTAGAAAACTAGGGACTGGGGTTTATCCATTAGTGGTTAGGGTATAGTATCATGCCCAAAACTTCGGTTAATTGATGATCTAAATAGCAAAACTCAAACAGGCGTACGGTAGTCTAACGTACGCTAGCACCCAACTCTAAAAGTGGCTATAATACATCAAATTTTAAATTTTTGTTGGTAGCATTAGTCTAATATGATGATATAATATAAAATCTCAACTAATCAATCCATTACCCTAACCCCTTAACCTTCAATTTTGAATCTCAAACCAAAATCCCAAATTGTAAACCTAAACCCTAACCCTAAATCATTAAATCCTAAATTCTTCAAATTAAAGTAAATCGGAATGAGTTTTTTGCAAATTCACGTGTTTCTTGTTCATAATATCATAAGCTACAACTGATACCGTTTTGACATGAATTGCATACTTGGAATGATGATTATGAGGCGAGTGCATTGAGTGCACCGAAAAAAGTGGGTGCACCGAATATGCCATCATATATATATATATATATATATATATATATGGAACATCGGAAGGAACCGAAACATATATTGCCACATTAACACGAGCCCTAGAGAGAGAAAGTGCGAAGAACACATCCTAGAAGCGATCTTGGAGCTGAGTTTCATCAAATAGAGCTTGTAGATCATCATAGGAGTGAAAATCATCATCCCAGAGCAGATTCTTTCCATTGTTATGAGTATGACTGCTTTGTATTATGTTTTTCTCTCTCTCTCTCTATGGAGTAGAACTCTCTCTCACTTGGGTATGAAGAACCCTAGTTCCATGTGTTAGGAATCTTGATTGTAATTACGTTTGGATTGTGATATTGCTTGATTATAATCGATTGAAGTGTTTTGAATGAGTCAATTGAAGTATGATCACCTTTTATTGATTTCTGCTGCAACCTGAGATAGATAGAATCTGATTAGGTTGTTAGAGCTTCTTCAATTGGTAGTAGTGAATCGATTATACGAGAGTTAGTCGATTCACTGCTTTGTACTGGAATCTAATTCCAGTAGTGGAGTTCTGTGTTCATAGCCTCAGCTTTCTATCCCGGTGAAGACTAGTCGTCTGCCGGGTAGTTGGACTGAGAGGGCCTGGTCAGCTTAAGAGATTCCAAGCTACTGTCGGAACTTCCGCAGTATAATCAGCAGTAAAGCAACCAAAAGTAATTACAACTGGAACCTAACTAAGGAGCTAGGGGGATTCATTCCCGAGTGACTCTTCCTTTGCTTCAGAAAACCGAACCATTTCCTGCTTTCTTACTGCTTTTACTTAAATCAACAATCACTTGACTTAGTTGGCTAGATAATAGATATTCACGGAGTAGGCAGTAGATCTAGACCCCGGGTTGACCTTAGAACTTGCCTGTTACTGCATTCCCGGAGTGCGATTATACTTGGTCGCGGTTTGGTGTTGTGTTTTAGCGTGTCAATACCCATATGATATGCATACACGTTGCAATTAACCATGACAAAACTGATCAATTAATCTATATAAATAACCAGCCGCAATTAATCCATGCCAAACCGTTAGTCACAAATATACACATTGAACATCCTAACACTTATTTATAGAGATTCTCCATCTAAACATGCTCCATTCAAAATTTCTAGCTCTATGAGAAAACTTAGGGAGGATATTTTTGTCATGTGTATTTGTTATAAAAAAAAATGTAACACACTCTACGCATAAACCCTATAAAAGTTACTATTGCTCTAAAAAAGTTATTTCTTAATAATTAAATAATTGACAAGTAAGTAAGGACTACTATCACTCTTCACGCCTCAACTAATTATTATATTTTCTATTTGATAATTCATTTAAAAATAAAACTATTATCAATCAACAACATTTTTAATATTTAGGACTCAACTTAGTTGCTGATTCAACCAAATTATATGGGGTAAATGCCATATTTGGTCATTGAAATTACTAAATTGTGCCATGTTTAGTCACTAGAAAAATTTAATATCAATTTTGGTCACTCGAATTACTGAAATAAGTCACATTTAGTCACTCTCCCGTTAGTTTCCGTCCAACTTCATTAATGGAGTTGGACGGAAACTAACAGGAGAGTGACTAAATGTGACATGTTTCAGTAATTCGAGTGACTAAATGTGACACATTACAGTAATTTGAGTGACCGGAGTTGGACGACGGCTAACGGGAGAGTGACTAAATGTGACCTGTTTCAGTAATTCGAGTGACCAAAATTGATATTAAAATTTTCGAGTGACTAAACATGACACTATTTAGTAATCTCAGTGACCAAATATGGCATTTACCCAAATTATATGAGTTTGTTGTTTCCTTTTTTTAACATGAGTTTGTTGTCTCCAGGGTTGGATTTTTAGAGTTAATGCTGAAAAGTTATTAAAAATAATGGAAGAATAAAATATCCTCTCTCTTATATCTTATTAAATGAAGAAATGGAGTATTTACAAAAAAATAGATTGTAATTTAAGTTCCACATCACGCTTAGTGGTTAAAAAAGTGTAGTCAAAATAGCATTTTAAATCTTAAAACCTTACTCTATTAGGTTATCAAAACTAATCTACATAGAATCACGCTTTTTGACTGCATTTTGTGCAATAATGCAGTCAAAGCATTTTCAAGGTTAAAAGTTTATGTTCATGTCAAAAACAAAAAAAGGTTAAAAGTTTATGCTTTTACGCTTCTAGGTCACCAAAACGCTTCTAACTAGAATCACGCTTTGAATGTGTTGGTTAGAACACCACAAACAGAATTAAGATTTTCGAAGATAGTCAATGATCTCAAGCAACAGTTGTGACTAGAATGAGGTGAATTCTTTGTTGTGAAAATTATTTTTTATATATGGTTAAGTTTAGGTAATGTTTGCTTATGGGATTTGGCCCAAGAGTCAAGGAGTTGGCACAAATCCATCGTTTGCTAAGGGACACAAATCCGTGGGGCTCACGGATTTGCAAATCCCACATTTCATTTGGGATTTGATAATGGAAGGCAAATATATGAGACAAATCAATCATAAACCTATGTAAAAATTAACTTAACAAACAATGTTATCAGTCATTTTTGAATACCTATAATACCGTGTCATTAAGTTTATTATGAGTTGATATTCCTTCCACGAGTCCTATAATTTAACTTCAACCAGAATTTGCATATATAGAAGACAATGATTACAAAGTAATAATATGTAAGATGAATGCTCATTTTCTATTTTCTCAACAATTGAATAATTTGACTTTCTTAATGGCCAACTATATTGGTATTTGTAAAAATTGATAGAATTACTTTTTAATTCGCATGACATTAACATATAATCATGACGCGAATATAAAAGAAGAAAATATCACTAGAATTTAAACTTGGAACATTTGTTATATACGATTATCGATCATATTGCAACCGGCCAACGGCCCGGGGTACTATCTAGTATATATACATAACCAACACAGGAACGAGGCTTTTCGTTCTTCCCCTGAAAGCGGGAACAAACACATATGTAGATAATAATTGACTAACCGGAAAAAATTTCAAGTTACACACGTTTTTAAAATAAATTCTCAAAATACACACGTTATGAAAAAAATTCCCAATCTACACAAACATGCGTAGATTGGGAATTTTTTTTCATAACATGTGTATTTTGAGAATTTTTATGTTTGCGTAGATTGAGAATTTTTTTCATAATATGTGTATTTTGAGAATTTTTTTTAAAAACACTTGCAGCTTGGGATTTTTCCCTGATTAACCGTACTCGCATGCATGTTAATAACAAGAATCAACTTCATGGCATGGCAAATGCATGAAAACCAATACCTAAGCAATACACGAATTTTACATGTCCATTAACTGAACAAACGTGATCAAAAGATGAACAACCAATTCGTCTTGCAATTATTATTTTTAACATAACCAGTAACATGAACGATTAATAAAAGTAAGACTCTTTAAGATTGTTGTGGAAATTGTTCACGTATACTATTTTCTTGTAAAACAAGCAACATGTAAGATCATGAAAAATCATGCAAAGCTACATATGACCGTCCTAGCCGACAGAATTCACTGTCTCTCCCTAAAGAATCTCATTCCCCTCTAGTACCCAAGGTTGTGGAATGATTCCTCCTAGGATAGAAAGGATGTACCTTTTCCGGCGTAGCGGTACCTCAAACCCCGGAAACCATCGAACGCAGCGAACCGGCGAGAACCACACTTGACACTATTTTCCCTTTGAAAAGAATACAAAAAAACTAGTTTTGGATTTAGCAGAGTTTTGGTATCGGAAAAATCCATCTATATCTCATAGTTAAAACTAGAGGGGGTATAGTGCTATTTATAGAAAATGGTACTTCAAGAAACATAGTACTTCAAGAGACTCTCTTGGAACTTTCTCCTTTCATTTTCATTCACACCACTATAAAACCCAACAAAAAATAAATCGAAGATATATTGTATTCCATTTTTGAATAAGAAAAAAGCATAAAAGGAAAAACTAATGAACATGATCGAAGTGAAAAACATTATAGATTCACGTTCCAATCAGGAGAGATAAAAAGTTATGTACATGACATAGTAGATTAGTTTGCCTTATATCATAAGCATGTAAATGTAATGTGGTAGTGGCAGCATAAGATCTTTCTTCATCTCCGCTTGAAGAACGGATTAGTCAGCAAGCAGCCATTGGTATTTGGCTTGTCCTTTTCCTTCTTCGGTTCAGAAACCCGAATTTTGTTATGATTTAATTTTATGGCTAAATTTAATTTGTTTGTTCACAATTCTCCTTTATATACTCGTCTGGCGGAGCGTCTTTACGTCTTCTGCATCCTTTCCTCCCTCAATTCCTGAAGAGATATGGTTTTGAGGAGAGATGGTGCAAATGGGTCAGCTCCTGCATACGGACGGTCAATTTCTCCATCCTCTTCAATGGAGAAGCAACGAAAGAGTTCAAGCCGTCAATGAGAATTAGACAGGGAGACCCTCTTTCTCCCTTCCTTTTCATTTTGATGTCTAATGCTCTCACCTTTCTGATTGATAAAGCTGTTTCCCAGAACCAGTTGAAAGGAATTAGGTTAAACGCGAGATGCCCGATCCTCACCCACTGTCTTTTTGCAGATGATACAGTCATCTTTGGAAAGGCTGACCATCAAGAGGCAGAGAAAATCCTTGACCTTTACGAAGCCATCACGTGTCAAGAAGTGAATATTAATAAATCCTCAGTTTTTTTCAGTGCAAATGTACCCGATGGTGATAAAGCTGCGATCATTGCTCATATCGGGTTTGCAACTTCAAATTGTCACTCAAAATACCTGGGAGTTCCAACAGAGTGGGGGAATTCAAAAAAGGAAACTTTCCAATTCCTCATTCAGAGAATGGAGAAGATGGTGGAAGCATGGAAGAGTCTCCTACTTTCTCATGGAGGAAAAGAGGTCTTGCTCAAAGCAGTTATACAAGCTATTCCCTCCTACATTATGTATCTCTTCAACCTACCGGTGAACCTTACCAAGAAGATGGATTCCCTCCTCACCAACTTCTTCTGGTCAGGGTCAATGCAAAAAAGCACCATGCAATGATGTAAGAAGGAAATTCTCTGCGCTCCAAAATCTGAAGGGGGTTTGGGTTTCCGAAGTTTCAAAGATTTCAACATGGCCTTGTTGGCGAAACAGGCGTGGAGACTCCTTAATACCACTGATGCCCTTTGGTGTCGTCTTCTGAAGGGTTTGTACTTCTCGAGAGGAGGGTTCCTACAATCCAAAAAAGGAAGTAGAGCCTCTTGGATCTGGGCGAGTCTATGAGAGGCAAAAAAAGTGATCAACATGGGAGCGGTTAGAATCATCGGATCGGGAGAGGATACATGGGTTGGCCAAGATCCATGGATCCCGAGCCTGCAGAACTTTGTCATTAGAAGTGGCCCCCAACAGAACCTGAGGGTCAAGGACTGGATAGACCCTGATAATAGGAGATGGAACACGGATTTGATTCAAGGTCATGTGTCAAGTGCAGAAGTGGAGGCTATCCTTAAAATTCCTATTGGGGAAGAGGGATCTGAGGATTTTTGGGCTTGGAGGCTCACTCGAGAGGGGGATTACTCGGTCAGGACAACATATCACGCAGTCCATAAAGCAAACTCCAATTTCCAACCGAAGGGAAGTGAAGAGAGTTGGAAATGGATTTGGGTATTGAATATTCCACCTAAGCTTAAATTCTTTATTTAGAGATGTTCCATAAACAGGTTGACAACGAAAGCAAGGCTTTTCCAACGGAAATGTGCTCCTAACCCGATTTGCCAGGTTTGTCAAGACTCGGTGGAATCCCTTAACCATTGCCTCTTCTACTGCCCTCATGCCAGAGAGTCATGGAATTCCATTTTCCCATCCATCCCGATCCCTCCCCAGGGCACCTCTTTCTTTGAATGGTTCTACGCCCTCAAAGATACCATCCCTAATAACTCCCTGATTCACATTATCTATCTTTGTTGGAACATTTGGAAGGTTAGAAACGAGAGTACCTTCAAGAATAGAGTTCCCTGGCCCCCAAATGTGTGTCTACAAACCTAAAGAGAACTAATAGAATGGATGTCTTGCCCGAGGCCCCCGCCTCCTTCTACTGATGGCCCCACTCAGCTCAGGGGATCCCTTCCCACAACGAATCCCCCGCCAAGTAATCACTCGTTGGTGATTCACCGTGATGGGTCGTACCTTAGCGACTCCCAGTCGGCGGCTTATGGTGTTGTTGTTGTTAACCACCATGGACAAGTGTGTGATGGGAGAGCTGAGTTTCTTCTTTGTTCCACCCCGATTGAAGCAGAAGCGAAGGCACTCTTGGAAGGTATTAAATTAGCACAAGAATATGGATCGGTGTGTACAATACACTCTGACTGTCAAATACTAGTGAAGGCCCTGAACCAAAATCAGTCTCGATGGCCCTGGAGATGTGCAGCATGGATTAGAACAATGGTTGATATCCTTAGGAATAACCCTGCAATTTCGGTTAAGGAGGTTCCAAGGGCGTTGAACGTGAGGGCTGATTGGGTGGCACGATCTAAAGCTAGATATACTCTGTCAGAGGACTGGATTAGTATTCTTGACTTAATTTCTGATCTCCCTTAAGTATGTACTAGCGTGGGCCCAGCCAGTTGGCCGGAGAAAGGTGACGTATGAAATTTGAGAATGTAATGGGGTGTATAGTTTTTTGTTGTATATTTTTTTTGGGAACCACATTATAAAGATAGTGAATTTTAGCAGGAAAGCGGCATGGATGATGCAACGAATCAAATAATTTCTGATAATATGATGAGGTGGAGTAAGTTTTATAGAAAACCGAATAAAAAATTGCCTATAAAATTACTATAATTTAATCATTAGGATATCAAATAATTACATAATATATATTTGAAATTATAAAAATTAGAATAATCTGGTTGATCGAGGACAAACCATTTAATAGCTTTAAAATACATTATATTTTAGCATCTAAGATATAAAATAATAGCATAATATATGTATGCTCGAGAAAATAGCTTGTTTTAGGATGACAAACCCATGATGTTCATTTGTTTTACTTGATGGCCAAATCCCGTATGGGTCAGGTTCATTCAACCCTTTTATTTTATGGTTAGCGGTTAGCCCATTAGAATCCATGCATTGTTTTATTGTTAAATTTTTTCTTTTTAGCAATACAAAAGAAGTATTGTTTTGGCTCTATCATATATATCTTACCAACACCGAGAAATAAAAGATCTTAAAGAAAATCCTATATCCCCTAGAAAAGCTTCTCGGTGCTCACCGGCACATGGTTCACTTCTATCTCGATCTCAATTATATCGCCGCCGGTAGTCACTTCTCTTGAGCTCAGTGGGAAGGTTTGGAGAGACGGTGATGGTTGAGCGTTTAGTACGTAGGTCGGGACACCATTTAGACCTATTTACATTAGTTGCGGCATTTCAATCCGCATTCGACAAATTAACATCACTCAACCTTTCCATATTTACACCTCTTAAAAACACATGTGTCACATATTCACTCAAAACTTTTATGTTTAAAATATTGTTGCTTTATGGTATTTATATTATTTAAGCTATGTCAAGAATTCTGCATCGCTTCTACACATTCAATACTGCAATTCGATGTGCAATATTTGCACCAATAACATTAGGCTTGCAATTATAAAATTATTCTCCTTTTATAAAATAAATAGAAATAAAATTAATTATTAAACTTGAATTAAAATAATCAAGTATGAAAATAGAAGTATCAAATACCAAAAAAATATTTAGGGAAGAGTTAGTGGCTTAGCTAACTGTGATGGAAAATTCCAATGATTTTTCAGATTTAAATTTCCTGTATGTTTTAATTTAAAAATTTAAAACAAATTATTTTAGTGTAACTGGTTATTTTTCTTGTTTTTTTCTCAAAGAGATCACAATTCAAATCCCATCACTTATGTATCTTTCCTGTAAATGAGAAAATAATAAATGACTGTGAAGACGAATCTACCATTTCTACTTTTGCTATGGATGCAAGCATTTTGTAATGTTGGAAAACCTTTCCCATTTCACTCTTATATTAGGTATAGCGAAAGTAACACGGTGGTTGAGTGTTTAGTTGGTCGGACACTATTTGGGTCCGTTTACATTAGTAGCACCTTTTCCATTTGCGTTGGGCAAACTAACAACACTCAATCTTTCCTTATTTATCCCTCCAAAAAATGCTTTGGCTTATTAATAGAGGTAGAGGAGGTTAGCCGGTTGTTGAGTCTGATAAGAAGTTTGGAGAGACGACGATGGTTGAGCGTTTAGTGGGTCGAGACACTATTTGGGTCCTTTTACATTAGTAGTGTTTTTTCCTTCCACGTTCGGTAAACCAACGTCACTCAACATTTCCATATTTATAAAGACACATGTGCCCCATATTCATTCAAAAGTTATGTGTTTAAAAATATTGTTACTTTATGATAGTTATAACAATTAAGTCTATGTTAAGAATACTACATCGCTTCTACAAATTCAAGAGTGCAATTCGATATGCAATATTTGAATCAATGATATTTCGGTTGCTAACCTTGGTGGAAAAATCCTATATTTTTCAGATTTAAGCTTCCTGTATGTTTTTAATTGAAAAAGATCACACAAATGTGTTTAATGTAACTGGTTATGTTTCTTATCTTTGTTCAAAGAGACCACGGTTCAAATCTCATTACTGATTTATTTTATAGATAGATTCGCTGTTTAGCGCGTTTCTTTCATTAGTGGAATAAAAGTTGATTTATTGTAAAAAAAAAAAAAAAAAAATTCCCCGCTAATCATAACCCCTCCAAAGCTTTTTATCCTGTACTGCGCCCTTTCTTTTTTAATTCTCGCTTTGTACCTGCGCTTCCCTCTCCAGGTATCTTGCTTCTTCTTCCTCTTCCTCCAACTCCGCTATTTTCCCCGAATCTCATCTCAATTTCTCATCTTTTGCTTGGGTTCTGTTGGGTTTTCTCGCAATCGCAATCGGGGATGGGTTTTGAGTTACGCAGCTCTCTATGCCTTGTCGATGCTCCTTCTGTGGGTTTCGAATCAGAGCTTGGGGTTCTCGTTTTTTTTTGGATTTCGTTTCTGGTTAGGGTTTCGGTGGTGATTGTTGGATTTTCTGTAAATCGTGCCTGCCCTTATTATTAGTGTCTTGACCGAGTTCAGAAGCTATGTGATCTGTTGAGCTAAAAGTTTTCACCTTGGTCTGGAAGGGGGATCACTTCATTGGAGCTGGAGACTTTGCATTATTGTGATCATTTAGTTTGCGATTTGGGTTTTTGGCTGGTTGCGAGAGCTTTTGTGTATCTGCTGCTTTTGATCCATGGATGAGCATCTGTCTGTCTATGGATATTGCTGGATATTGGGTGGTTGATTTGCTCATCATTTTGTTTTTCCTCTGATTTCCAGAAGCCATGATTCGCTTGTTCAAAGTCAAGGAACAGCAGAGGGAACAAGCTGAGAATGCCAATGGAGGCATACCTGTTAAAAAGCAAAGTGCTGGAGAACTTCGCCTTCACAAGGGTATATTTGATTGTGCTTTCCGGATTACGTGCTAATAACATTCAGTATAATGGTCTTGGTGTCATTGGTTGTGTTCTGTTCCATTAATTGTTTCGAATGGATATTATAATCATCCAAATCGTATAGATTGTGTAAGTGGTTTGGGGAAGAGCATGGCACTGGATTATTTAGTTGAGCTTAAACCAACATTGAGTGACTTGACGTGATCTGGTCAATTAGCTGATGACTGATCGGTTTAACCTTTGCCTAATGGCAATGAGCAAAGTCCCTTTTTGTATGTTAGGAACTCCTTGGTATATAATTTTGTTCCTTTTTTTCTGCTGCATGCTAGAAACTGGATTTTGGTTATTTAACCCTGCCTTGTGGCTTGTGATACAATGGTTATATGTAGCCTTTGCATCTATGTATTGTGTTCAGACCTTTGAACTACAATTTCCATGTCTTGGAATGCTTCACATACCATGTCTTTGCACTATATTTACCTACTTGACCTTTTGAGCTTCTTCCCCTTTGCAGACATTTCTGAGTTGAACCTGCCAAAATCATGTGCCATAACATTCCCTAATGGCAAGGATGACCTGATGAGCTTTGAGGTCACAATTAAACCTGATGAAGGATATTATGCGTAAGGATTTCTTTAGCTAAAGCTCTTTAAGTAAAATAGATTTCTTTGCTATTGAGCATGTCGCATAAATAGGTACTAACGCAAGGCTTGATTCCTATTGCTTTTTGGGCTGCTATCACAGAGGTGGAACGTTTTTGTTCTCTTTTCAAGTTTCTCCTATCTATCCTCATGAGGCACCAAAAGTGAAATGCAAGACTAAGGTAGCTAAGCAAATTCTCCTTTGCACCTCTCTTTTCTCAATGATGTCGTGCAAGTTCGAGTCTTTTGATAGGCTTTACTCTGGTTTGCAGGTATACCATCCGAACATCGACTTGGAGGGAAATGTTTGTCTCAACATCTTGCGAGAAGACTGGAAACCCGTTCTTAACATTAACACTATTATATATGGGCTGTACCATTTATTCACGGTATTATTCACTTCTCTCTCCCATTTCTCTGAACGTCACTTATGTTTTTGGTTGTGTCGAAAGTCGTTTCTTACTCAAATGAACTGGAATCGAACCTGTGCAGGAGCCAAACTACGAGGATCCCCTTAACCATGAAGCTGCTGCAGTGTTGAGGGATAACCCGAAGATGTTCGAGACAAATGTGAGGAGGGCTATGACTGGCGGTTATGTTGGCCAAACTTATTTCACGCGCTGTATGTGAGAGGCTGTGTCAGTCCCCTGTTTAATATCTCTGTTTTGCACAGCTGCAGCTCCTCTACATACATTTGCCAGTGTCCCTAAATGTGACAATCTTGAATACCCCACGATGGTTGTAAAATTCTCTTCAAATTAACATTTTGTCCCTCTCCGTAGTCATTGCTATTTCGACTGCCACCTTCAGGTTTCCGTTTTACACCCTGCTTCTGTCCCTCCCGTTTTTATGACTCTGCTTCCACCTCAACTACCTCCGTTTGCATAGCATTGATTTCCCACTACTACGTCCGTCTGCTCCTCTGTTACCCTGCTGCCGCCATTGAAGCTGCCTCTCCCATCTCTGCTCTCACTTTCCCCTTCCTCTTTCCTCCAAACCCTCAATTTTCTTCTGGGTCTTCTGCCGTTCCACGCCCTACTCCTTATGCAGCAGCTTAGCTAACTTCAATTCGGGAGCTTTTTTCTTCAACCATCTGGGGGAAAGGAAAAAGAAACAGAGACAAGTGAAACAAAGAATGGGTACCACGAGCTCGAAGCAGGAGAAAATTGAAGCATTACGCCTAGGTACAATCTTGCCGCAGCTCATGTCTCTTATATCAACTCCCTGAAAAACATCGGCATAGCTCTCCGCCGCTTCGCCGAGGCCGAGGTACTCATCGAGTCCTCTCTTTCGACCGCCTCCATCACCGAGCTCGACAATGACAAGTCTCCTTCACACTCATCCTACCCTTCACCTTCCCCTACTCACCATGCCGACGCTTCCGACTCGCCGTTGGACGCCGCCGTCTCCCCGCCGCCGTCTCCCCGCCGGTGATGCACGTCAGCTACATGAAATCCGCAGGCGGCGGCGGCACTGCTGCTACTGCGGTCACGGTCAAAGTCAATAGCGTGCAGAATGCGAATAGGATAAGCGTTGATGGGTTCGACGAAGATGAGGGTTTGGGATTGGGGTTTGCAAACTGGGTCAACAGTCATACATCATATGTCCAAGCTCTTAACGGGTGGCTGCTGCACTGCATCATGCAACAACCACAAGAGCGATTGAAGAACAGGAGGCCCCGCCTATCTTCGTTCTCTGTCGAGATTGGTCTGTCGGCATCAAATCCTTGCCATCTGAGGAACTCAGCAATGCGATAAAATCATTTTTGGCCGAGGTGGACCAGTTGGTGCATCATCAGCAGACGGTAGTAAAGAATGATGGTGATGGAGCCCACCAAGAAACAGATTCCAAAGTTGATGGTGAGAAGAATAAAGATGATGTATCTGCAAACTTGAGTTGCATCCACGCCAGTCTAACAAAGGTTCTAGATAGGCTAAACAAGTTCTCTGAAGTTTCTCTGAAAATGTACGAGGATATTCGGCAAAAGAGTGAAGCTGAGCGAGTTGCATACTCGACTTGCAGACCGGTTAGATTATGAAGCTGTCGGTAATCACGATATGTTTAAGCAGGCAGCATTTTGATTTCAGTAGAGATCTTTAATGAAAATATTACTAATGTGAATGTCAAGTACTGGAATTTAAGTTATTGAGAGTTGAAATAGAGAAAGTCTAATTGAAAAGTAAATTATTATATGTTCTACAGTAACTTGTTTTCTCCTGCAGAGAGTGCAGTAAATGTCAATACTTCTTCTCCAACAAATTATACGATGGCAATGTTCAGAATAAACCGTAGAAGCCAATATAATGTTGTGTATTAGGTTGACCATAGTTCATACAATGGGTAAGATGCAAACCCTGTATATCTCTGAGCTCCCGCCAGTTTGGCAGTTCCTCGTTCCTCATGCTAATGAACTTTTGCTTCAATGCTGAAGGGCTATATATAATTCCAGACAATTCGAAAGACAGCACAACATAAGATATCTATAACTATCTGCTGCTTGAATTCCACTGTGAGCACTATACGTATTGATTTAGCTCAACGAAGGCAAAATTTCTAGAACCCGACATAATTGGTATACTGAGAATAAGCTTCTGACTGCATTGCAATTGGTGCTTTGGTAACATTATCTGGAAGATCAAATGCATCTACCAATTCCCTCGCAATATTCCTGACTTGGAAACTCAAGTACTCTGCCAGCTTGTGGATTGCCTGCACCGCAAGGAACACGAACGATACATGAGAAGTCTTCCTTTCGGATTTAGCAGGGCCTCAGCTTCGATAAGTGATTTCACAAATTCATGGATAAAAAGGAGATACCATGCAGAGTCTTGAAACTGAAACTGGAATTGAAATGGAAGAATCACCATCAAATTTTCAATTACCTTAGCTTTGTTTGGTGCGACGTAGTCAACATTGCGGTAAGTTCCAATGTCATTCCATATTCTGTTCAAGGCGTAGAGATCACAAACAAGTTTCAGAGCAGAACGTGCACTTGGATCCGGGCAGCTATTAGCACAGACAAAACAAGGTAGCAAACATTAGCAAAACAAGTATTAAGATGCATGAAGCATCATAACGAACTAGAAGGTCTGGTATAAGTAGTACTTCTGCACAGCTTCAATGAACTTTGCAAGGATGACGGTCTCAATATGAGATTCGGCCAGGGTGAGAAGGTGATTCAAGCAGCGGTTCCAAGCACCGAATCCTCCAAGTGTCTTCGTGTGCTTGCGAAGACGGACTGCAACGCTTTGGAGCAATCGAGATGTTCGGTACTAAAAAAGACGTACACAGATATTATTGTAAAATCTACTAAGATATGTATTAATAAAGTTTAAGCTGGTAAAAATTAATCATACTCACTCTGAAAGCATCCAACTGGAACTTAGGATCTCGCAAGTGATCTTCACTTTCCCAACGTGCTGTTACTGGGTTTGGCTGAGATAAGTATGAATTCATCGACTCTCTTAGATAGTTCCACGTCACTGTCAGTGGCCCGCCTTGGAACTTCTCCTGGTATCTCTTCAAGAGATCGCCTGCAACCTGCATTACAGGTTTTAGTAGAAGTAAAGATAAAATGTGTTCCACTGAATATTTTTTTCGCTTGCTATAGTGAATTGATAAACTACCTGCTGAAGAAGCACCGTGTTATCCCCTTCGAACGTCTGGAAAATATCATGATCATTTCTCAGAGTACCAAACCGATTCACAGCAGCATATCCATGGCCCCCACAAGATTCCCTGCACACATTCAGCGACCGAGCAGTATACGACGTCACATATGCTTTGAGGCCCGCCGACAGGGCATGGACATCTCCAACCAACTGTTCGTCGTGAGTTCGTTTCATCTCCGCATACTTCTCCACCAAATAGGAAGTAGCAAAATGGAAAGCATAAGTTGAAGCGAGCATGGGCATTAGCTTGTGCTGGTGAGACTGGTAGTCGAGGATGCTGACTTCAGGCTTTCTAGGTGGGCCAAACTGCTGACGTAGCAATGAATAGCGGATAGCGATTGTGCCAGCAAGCTTGAGAACGGCTACAGAGGAATACGCGAGCCCCACTCTTCCTCCCACGAGCTCGCCTAGCGTAGCAGCAAATCTTTTGTTTACAGTCGGAAGGGAACTCGAATACTTTCCATCTCGTGACACATCACCAAATCTGTTGAGTAGATTGTCGCGAGGGATCCTTACTGAGTTGAATCTCAATGCACCATTGTCTACCCCGTTGAGGCCAACCTTTTGGCCACAATCGTGTATCTCGATACCTGGAAGTGTTTCGTGTGTTTCTAGATGTCGAATGGGGACAATGAACGCATGAACACCCATGTCTGAAACTGCCTTGGAGTCATGAGTTGGCAGCATTAGTCGGGCGAAAACAGTGGCAAATTTCCCGTGAACTGCAGCATTACCAATCCACCATTTTATAGCCCCATCGTTTGGGGTGTTAATTATGAATTCGTCGGTTATTGGGTCGAATGTTGCAGCAGTTTGCAGTGCCTGCACATTTGAGCCTTTAGAGGGCGTACAAAGAGCAGGGCAATATGGTTAGACATGTGAATTCGCCATTTGTATGCATGGAGTTACAGAACATGCACACAACATCAGATCACTAATAGTGTAATGGGAAAAAACTAACCATGATGGAGCTCTGTCATAGCAAAGCAACCCGGATAGTACAGATTATCTATGCCATCAAAATATTTATCCTTATGCTTTTGAGTTCCGAGGTTGATCACAGAACCACCCCAAAGACTGCAGACACATATGCAAGGAAAAAACCAGTTTAGACACAACATATTTGCATATAGAAGTGAAATTCTGTCAAGATCACCAGCAAATCTAAAAAATGACTTCTGAGAACTTAGGATTTCCTATAGCTTTAAGAGGTGGACCATGGTAAAGGGACATCATATCATATCATTAATGATCTTCAGAGGTACAACTTTAATGTTCCAACAACCGCCCTTGCAATGAATTGGGAAGCAGCTTCCCAAACGACATTACATTGATTCACAACTTCTTTTAACTGAAAATGAGGTAACAGCGCCTTAATGCATGCTAAAACGTACAAAAGCTCAATACTTCTATCTGTCTGTCGAAATGAAATGAAATGCTGCATTAAATTTTCCAGCGTTTGACACAGTCGAACATAGTACACTAAGTCCACCAAACAGATTAAATTTCTTTTGTACCGGCAGTTACCTAATCAATTGACACCCGCCAAACTAATCAAGTCTCACCAGCAAAATGGAATTGTAACCAGTAACCACACATCCTGAACCAAAGACGTTTGTTACCATCTCCAAATAACAAGATTGAGGCACAAACTTGTTTGTGCTCAACTAGTTCTTGCTTTCCAATCAACTAAATGGGCAATAAACAATCCCATTCAAGTTGAACATTTGATGCAACTATCAAGACTCAAAACTTGAGCAAAAAACCCGGTTGTTGTTTAGGAAAATGAACAGACCCAGAAACAGGATTAACAAAATGGCCCGTTAAAATCACCACTCGTGAAGAAGAATACGTAAACAGAGCTCGTTCAAGCTACATTTCCCTCTCTGAAAGCAACGAAAAGAATAGGAAATTTTGCCGATTTGGGGAAAAGGGGGAGAGATCACCTGTACTGGACACCCATCTTGATCCCAAGCGACATATCCACGCTGCCCACAGCCTCGAGAATGGCGAAATACTTGGCGGGATCATCAGCCACGTACCTAAAAGGCTTGATTCCAGCCTCCCTGACCAAACCCACAAGCTGCCGCCAGCAGAGCTCCCGGTGGTCGTTTTTGGAAATCTCCAGCGGCGTCTGTAGCTCCGGCCGGGACTCAAAGTACTCGAAAACCTTCTCCTGTACGTCCCTGTGGGGCCCTCTCATGTAGCCCGACAGCTTCCCGGTGTCCACCTCCAGCTTCGCCCTGGCGCAGGCCGCCATCCCGATTGGTCGGTCGGCGTCCGGCAAAGGGCAGGGGATTGGGTTCAGGTGCAGGGAGAGACGCTGGATTCGGCGGGAAACGATCTCGGCGTCGTCGCCGGAGGATGGATTGGGGTTGTTCAGGGTTTCCATTTTTGGAGAGAGAGATTTTGATCGGAATTGGGGATGCAAGCAAAAAAAAAAAAATGGAAGAGCGTGTCGTCGTTTGGAAGATTGAATTTCAAGAGTTTTGACGGGGAAGAAGAAGACGTAGCTTTTCCTCCTCCCCGGGTTTATACGCTTACTGCGGGAGGTGGTGACGTGGCGGGGCGGTTGGGGCGGGCAAGTGGCGGAAACGGAATGGTGCGGATTTGGCAGTTAATTATGGCGCGCGATTCTATGTAAGTTGCTGGACCGGATAGGTTCACATGGACCCTTTTTTTTTTCTTTGGTAAAGTATAAGAGATCGAATGGGACAAATACTTGAATTTTCTGTAATCTGAGGAAAAAATCCCAGAATACACCAATTATTAAAAAAAATTACCAAAATACAGTACTTATAAAAGTATTTCCTAAAGTACAGCAGTTTCAACATCACTGTCTTTGTCTAAGACAGTGATGTTGATCACCGTTTTGGTCTAAAACGATGATACATCACCGCTTTTGACAAAAGCAGTGATGTTATCACCGCTTTAAACCAAAGCAGTGATGCCATCACCGCTGTCAAGGACGACAGTGATGGCAAGACCGTTGATGTTGGAGGCAGTGAAGCCTTCACCGTTGGATCCAACAGCGGTGAAGTGGCGCGGATCGCTGACGTGGACGCGCGCGGGCACTTCACCGCTGAAGACCAAAGCGGTGATTGCCCCGCTTTCCACGTCAGCGATCCACACCCCACCCCGCGCCTTCACCGCTGCCGTCGGATGCAGTTATGCGCGGATTGTGGTTTTTCTCCACAATCCGACGCATCAGGAGAGGCCACGTCAGCGATCCTTGACCATCACCGCCTTTGTTGGACGCGGTGATGGCGCTGTGTTTGTTTGGGGCGGTGATAACTGGCCAGGTCTTTCCCAGCCCCAAACACTATAAATACCCATCCCCCCCCTCATTCCAAACCACACCACCACTTTATACTTCTTTCTCCCTCCATTTTTCACTCTAGTTTCGTTCTAAGTATGCTCTGTGGTTGCGGCTAAGTCCGATCTTCCGCATCAGAAAGAATTACTAGAGTTTTTGTTTTGTTGTTTTGTCGATACTCTCGCTAGCTTTTCGGCAAAATATGGACGAAGAGGCTTTGAGAGTACGTAAATTTATTTAATTCTTTTGTGCTTTTTTTTACATGGGTGCTAAAATTTAAATTGATTTGATTTCATATTTTTTTATAGATGGGTGCTGAGATATACGACCCTAGATTGTATATCGATCCTGGCCCAAGGGATCGAAGGTATTTAACCGGGCAAGATCAACATCGCTCTCGTTCAATTTGGAACAATAATCCGGTAAACACACTAAAATTATTTCAATAGTTTTAAAGTTTTTATTTTGCTTTCTAAGTTTTTATTTTGCTTTCTATTGACTGACAATATTGTGTTTTTTGTTTTGTAGGAATCACTTATTCCCATCAGTCATCGAGGTACATGTCGATTGCCCCCTTGGCATCCTCGACTGCATCCCTATCTAGAGAGGGCGGGATTGCACAATTTGAGGCACTTTATGAGGCTAGATATTGACAACGATCTGCTGACGGCAATGGCAGAGCGATGGCGCCCTGAGCTGCATACCTTCCACTTTCCCGAGGGTGAAATGACGATCACCCTCAAAGATGTTGCCATCCTCACCGGGCTCCCGATCACCGGAGATGCCATCATCGACAGCTCGAGAAAACCAGAAGATGGTTGGGGGCCATTGATTCAGGAACGTCTGGGGTTCAACATGCCGACCACCACGCCCGTCGAAGGTCAGGGGCATCCACCACTGAATGCGGGACAAGTATCGATCCCGTGGCTTGTTGACCACATCCAGATGGAGGTTAATATAGGCCCGGATACTCCTGAAGATCAGGTGGAGCGGTATGCACGTGTCTACCTAATTGCCTTGGTTGGTGGGTTTCTGTTCCCCGACAAGTCAAACCGGTGGATACAAGGCATGTGGTTAAATATGCTCCTCGGTGACTGGGACGAGATCGGGCAAAAAAGCTGGGGGTCGGCCGTCTTGGCTGGGATCTACCGCGAGTTGTGTACTTGCTCGAAGTTGGGAGCGAAACAAGCTGGTGGTGCGATGTTCATACTCCAGCTCTGGGCATGGGAGCATCTTCCGTTTCTCGCACCTCGAGACCCTCGGGAATTCTGGTTGCCAGATGATGAGCTACGATTTGTAGCAAATCCCCCATATGGTTTCAAGTAAGTTCAATTTAAGTTGAATTTATTTTAGATATGCAATGGTAGCTAGTTAGGTGAATTTAGATTTTAGTGAACTTAGTGAACTTAGTATGCAATTTTAAGTATGCAATTATAGTATTTTAGTGAACTTAGCTATCTTCCAACTAAGCGGATTTAGAGACATTTTAGGTCTGCAATTCTAGTATTTTAGTGAATTTAGATATCTTCCAAGTAAGTGAATTTGGATTTATTCTAACCAAATCGCATTTAGCTAATTTAAAAATTGCTTATATATGTACTTTTGCTTAATTAGGTGGATCGGAGCAAATACAAACGACCACCAGCCCGAGCACTCTTTACTGTTTTATCGTGCTGAATTTGATAAGCCTTGGTGGAACCAGGTAAAAATATTGAATGTCATGATTTTCAATTTATTAGGTGGAGTGGATATAATTTTTACTAATTCCATGAATTTTAATGATTGTAGGCGGTATGGGATCCATATCCAAATGAAGTGGTTGAGTTGCATCGTCTTAGACATCCCGAGGATCAAGAGACATGGTTGTGCAAGGTGCCCTTAATCTGCTGGCACATGGTGGAGTGGCACCTGCCCGATCGATCTTTGAGGCAATATCGATTGGAGCAACCAATTCCAGCATCCCCACCTCAAGGGTTCAGGGAGCTCCACGCCATTGACCTACGCTACAACAAAAAGGATTGGACCCGCAAGCATGAATTCTACATCAACATATGGGAGAATAGAAATCAGTGGGTGGTCCAAGGGGCGCCGGAGACAAGGCCAATGGGGTACCACGATGGCTACATGCGGTGGTATCGGAACTTCACGCTAAGATGGGTGTCAAAGCAAGGTGCTGTTTGGGGCGCAGTGGTAAGTGAATTCCATTTTGGCCTATTTTAGTTAATTTTTGTAGTATGATTACATGCCTATATTAGCTAGAATGTTAATTAACATTATTAGATTTAATGAATGTTAATTTTTGTAGTATGATTACATGCCTATATTAGATGATAGAAATCATTATTAGATTTACTATTAGTTAATTTTGTACAACAATTTATTAGGTTGACGGTTTGGAGCATGCGAAGCACACCGTCGAGAGTGCACCCACCATGGATGAGCGGAAGACATCTTTTTTGCGCAGGCTCTTCAACAACTTGCTCTGTTGTACCAGAGAGCAAAGGAGAGATGTCATATTATACCCTCCAGTGCCTGCTCCGGCCCGACCTTCATTCCGTGCTGATGAGAGGATTGTGCCCCCACAAGAGCCCCCACGGAGGAGCAGAAGAAGGGTGAGAGAACACATTGAAGAGCTTCGTCCGTCTCAGCAAACTCAACTTCCTCAACCATGGCCACATTGTGAGTGGGCTACTAGTACTGAGGGAACCGGAGGGTCGTCAAGCTATGCCCCGACTCAGGAGCATGACATGTTCACCCAAGCCACCCCTCAGTTCCACCATCAGCAACAAACTACTCAGTATCAGACCCCGCAACAACAACATACATCATCGACTTTCTACCACGCTTCTGGTCCATCTCAGCAACCTCCCCCCCCCACCACCTGTCTACACTCCGGTGGGTGGTCGGGTTAAGAGGAATCCGCGCGCAGTTGTCCAGCGGGCTCGTGAAGAAGGAGGAGGAGGTGGAGAGGGAGGAAGAAGGGGCCGAGGAGGTCGTGGAGGAAGAGGAAGAGGAAGAGAAGGGGAAGTGGAGGGAAATGAAGACAACCAGTGAACTATCTATGTCGTTCTAATTTAGTTTCATCTTTTTTTGTTTTCCATGAACTATCCATGTCGTCTAAATTTGGTTTGGGTCTTGTGTTGTTTTCCATGAACTATCTATGTTTCTAAATTTGGCAATCGGATTGTGTTGTTTTCCATTAACTATCTATGTCGGCTAAATTTGGTTGGTTTTTACCCCCATGTTGAAACAAAATGAACAACAAACGCCCTTTATTACAATCACTCAACAAGATTAAAACAAGAAGTCCAAATTAAACATCACAACAACGAAAACTACTCAACAAGATTAAAACAAGGAAGTGAACAACAACAACATCAAGGTTGGTTCGGAATTGGCGCCGAATCTTGCTCTATAGGTGGACCTGGGCAACGCCTCTTGTCATGACCCGGTCGTCTGCACTTTGAGCAACGCTTTGGACCCCGTCGGGCACGTTGTGATTGGTCCATTTCATTGTGAATCCTTTCGGTCCTAGGACGACCTTTGGTGCGCTTTAAGTGTAACGGTGGGATAATCAACTTCCCATTGTCTACAGGCCAATAAGCTTCATCCGGCAGGGGGCTAAAACTTGACGAGTAGGAGTTCCTGATCGCCTGTTCCGTGTAGTAAGGACTAACCAAACTGTAAGCGCTGAGGGTTATCGACTTAGCTACTGCCATTGCATGTGAACAAGGTACTCTTCTGTTTTGATACTTTTGGCATGTACACTCTCCGGTGCGAGTTTCTACGTGTAGAGTAACGGATTGACGATTATGCCCACGTCTTCCTCCACCCCAGATACCTGTTTGCACAGCAAAAATACCTTCATTGCGGTTGAACAGAACAACTCTGTGCTTACTTGATTTCTCTTCGATCTTCTGCATGCCATCAAATATATGCTTAGCTATTGAATGACCAGCACGCTCCCTCCCTATAGCAGCATCCCGTCTCTTCACAAACCACTCGTTTACCTTCCAATATGTCATCTCCACTAGGACAGATACAGGCATTGCCCTAATGCCCTTGTAGACTCCATTTATGCTCTCCCCATGGTTGGTAGTTGCAATTCCGAATCTAGCCCCGTTGTCCATGTGAAATGTCCACATGTGCAGATCTTGACCTTCTGCCCATACTGCTCCCGCCCGGTGTATTTGACGGATCGTCTTCATCTTCTGCTCGTACTTTTTTGGTTGATGTGCAACCGCTACAAGACCGGATAATTAATAATTAATCCATAAGAAATTTCATTTGAACAATAAACCATGAACAAGCACTGAATTACATTATTACCTGCACTCCACAATTGATCTCTTATGTCTTTCTTCTTGCCAAATTTGTGTTGGAAATTGGCTAGGAAGTGACGAATACACCAACGCCATGTCCATCCCCATTCGTCCGGGAAACCACGGACGGCGTGTTTAATCCCGGCATGTCGATCCGATATAATTGTAATACCCATTCTTTGTGTGACGTGGGCGTGTAGCTGGTCAAAGAACCATGCCCAACTTAGGTTGTTCTCCCCTTCAACTAATGCAAATGCTAAGGGAAAAATACTTAAATTTCCATCAACCCCAGTGGCAATAAGAAGAGTTCCTTTATACTTCCCAGTAAGGAAAGTTCCATCAACCTGTAAAAATGAATAATGAGTTAATAAAAATTGAAATTAGTAAAGTAATGAAATAGTACAATATTTTGAGTCCGTAATATACCTGAATCACTGGCATGCAGAAGGGAAACCCGTCAATGCATGGCTTGAATGTCCAGAACAGACGATGAAACATCAACTCGTTCTGTACTCGAACTTGATCTTCAGTTTCTACGTTGTTGTACCAAGGCACGAAAACCGTCCCAGGGTTGGACTCCTCCATTGCGGACATTAGTCTGGGGAGTAAAGCATACGAGTCATCCCAATCACCGTAGACATCAGCCATGGCCTTCTGCTTCCCATGCCACGCCTTCTTATACCTTATGGTGTAGGAGTGTCGATCCTTCACCTCCGCCATGATAGCTTTTATCTTGATATCTGGTTGTGCCTCGATAAGGTGCTTAATGGTTCTTGCCACTTTTTTTGCTTTCAGTTGCCGGTGATCCTGTGAAAGTATGGTTGAGGAGCAACTGTGGTTGTTCTCTACTGTCCGCATGACCCAGACCCCCTTTCTCTTCATATATGCAGCACGAAGTTGCCACATACAACCCTCTCCAGCATTCTTACAAATGACATGCAGTTGTCCCTTGTCAGAATATTTTACCTTCCATTCGAAATTACGCCGCATGGCTTCTTCGCTAAAAGCGTCTTGCACATCGGCTTTCGAAGTGAACGCCATACCCACTTCCAAATTAGCAGTCGGATTATACACAGGCATGGGCCGAAAGTCAGGGGCATCGTTCTGACCATATAAAAATTGATCAGGAACCTCTGTGTAGTAAGGCGTTGGTGCCTGTCGGAACGCCACCTCACTGTCATCGATATCGTTCGTATCTTCCTCCTCACTGACTGATCTCAAATCTTCCTCACTTTCATCGTCACTGGAGGCGAATGGATAGCTCGGCGAAGGATGGTCATCGTTAGCAGCATAACCAGCATCGCCTTCTTGGTCATGCGAAGTACGCCCAGTTCGAAGGGTGTTTTCAATGTCACCCCACTCTGGACCCCAAGCAGGCCATTGATCACCGTCGGGCTGAACGATATCGACGGCAGTCCCACCACCATGTGGCAGGTATTCTTCCCACCCAACACCTCCTTCAGAACTACCTCCTCCGTAGTTGCTTGAAGTACCTCCCCAACCATACCCTCCGGCAGAAGAACCTGCTCCGTAGTTACTTGAACTACCACCCCAGCCATACCCTCCTGCAAAACCATCATCATAAGAATACTGGTGAGAATGAGTGTCACCGACCGGCTCGGTCTCGACATACACCTCTGCAAGCCGCACCCCGTTCTCAGATATGAACTGTGTCATCATGTTCGCGTCGTCATCATCATTTATGTCAACTCTTTCGTACATGACTCCGTCAGCACTCATGTTGGGATACCGGTAAGTAATTTGACGAACTCTCATTTGCCCGCCCGTACAAGTCCTTTCTGCACACCTGTCATGGAGTTCTTGCCACGAGAATCTCGACTCAATTGTAAGCGTACTGGATTCGCCATCTTCATAGTCGATCCCAATGTTCGAGTTTGTCACCCGACCATTCCAATAAATAATAAGCCGAAACTTCTTAAATTTACCCATGTCTGCAATTTATAATAATGAAGTATAGTATATAATTAGTACATTATGGATACAAAAACAATATCATCCAAAGCGATAATAAAATGCAACTAATTGATCTATTATGAGAAAACTAAACAAATTCATCTAAATTCATAACTAGCTAACTAACATCTATCATATCATAATTAAACTAAATAATATCATAACATATTTTCCAATAACCGCAATTCACTAAATACAGACAGTATAATTACTAACACATCAACATGTAAAAAATACATACTTATAACATACTCAATCCCGATCTATCATGAGAAAACTAAACAAATTAATCTAAATTCAGTACTAACTAACTAACATATATCATATCATAATTCATCTAAATATATAATTCTAACATACCTAATTCTAGCACATAATCAAAATGTAAACAATACATAATTCTAACATACCAAATCCCGACGAGTTTCTTGAGCAGTAAACTACGGAGGAACCAGCTGCGAAAACGACTTAACAAAACGATAATTTTTTTACTAATTTTCTGTTTGGCAGCAGGAGGGAAGAGGGGGCGTGGCTTTTTATAGGAAAAATTGGGAGCTAATCACCGCTTTGGACCAAGGCGGTGAACCCATCATCGCCTTAGTCAACAGCGGTGATGGCTAGGTAGCTGTTACCTACCTCTCCACCTACCAGGGCTGTGTAAAACGTGGGGGCAATCACTGTTGTGGACAGCCGCGGTGATGCCTTCACTGTTGCTGTCTAAAGCGGGGATACGTTCCCCGCCTTTGTCAAAAGCGGGGATACAATCTCCGCCTTGGACAAAAGCGGGGAACGTATCACCGCTTTTGACCACAGCGATGATGCGTTCCCCGCTTTCGTCCAAGGCGGTGATGCGTTCCCCGCTGCTTCACTGCTTTGGACAAAAGCGGTGATCAATATCACTGTCTTTGTCTAAGACAGTGATGTTGAAACTGTTGTATTTTGGGAATTACTTTTATAAGTACTGTATTTAGGGAATTGTTTTTAATAACTCGAGTATTCTGGGATTTTTTCCGTAATCTGATCTCTACACTTTTTTTTGTATAACGTATTCGGTTTCCTTGTGGATTAGATTGAGTGGGACAATACAACGAACAATCATTATCCGAGATCCATAGCGAACTTTACAAGAAGAGTGTTTAAACGGTGTGGTTATCGTTTTAATCGGTAATATTTGGTTTATTTGGTTTGGTTAATTTGAATAATCGGTTTGGTTAAACAATTTAGCTTGTTTGGTTTAAGTGGTTTGGTTTGGTTTTAGACACTCCTAACCAATCAAACCAAATTAACCAGTTAAGTAATTATCTGTATATCTAATATATATTATATACACGGGGAGTTCTACGGTACCCAGGGTGAAATCCGGGGTATCGCATACCTTGAGTAAGAAAACGCTATCCAGAACTTGAATTGACTGATCTTTCGGACATGAAACTATACTCTAACCCTTAAAGATCAAAATCTAGGTCTTAATTCTCTAAATCTTATATTCCAAGATCAATTTAATTAGAAACAATAATCGACGGTTATGATTCGTCCAAATATAGGCAAAAAAATTAATGCACCATCTTAGGGTTTATAGTTTATGATTTAGATAATTAGCACCTAGGGTTCACTCAATAAGGGTTAGGGTATAGTATCATGCCCAAAAATCCTGCTAATTCGAGGTCTAGATAGCGTTTTCATACTCAAGGTATGCGGTACCCCGGATTTCACCATGGGTACCGTAGAAGGCACCTATATACACATACTTATTAATACTTATCATAACCACTTAAGAGCAGAACATTCCTTCATTTTAGGCTCATCGACAATAAAGCTCAATATGGTTCTTATACTGTATATTTGTATGTGTAGAGTGTAGACCATGATATATGAACATACAATTTAGATAAAAACTCATACAATATATTAGATAGATGAAAACTTGAAATGAAAGTCTTTTTCAACTTATGATAATTGCTAAGAGACTAAATGACTAATTCAATTCACACAATCACACCAGTTAATTAAATCCATACTATTGACATATATTTTTGTTAGGTGAATACTTCTATTGACTATAAGATAGTTGTATTGGTTGCATATATTTTTTAAGGGTTAATCATAACTATGTATTCGTTGTAATGTTTTATTCATCATATAAATTGAGAATTGATGCAGTAACTAAAATTTTTCTCACTTGATGATAATGTGATGTTCTATTAGTTAATCTAGTTAATCAATTAACCAAACCAATTAAAATTTAGTTTGGTTAATTTAGTTGTTGTATTAGTTTGGACGGTTTGGTTAATTGTATTTAGGGTTAATCATAACCAATTAAAATTTAGTTTGGTTAATTTGGTTGTTGTATTAGTTTGGACGGTTTGGTTATGATATTGTATTCCATGGTTAATATAGTTTTGACTTGTTTGGTTTGGTAATTACCATGGTAACCATTCGAACACCCCTAATCACATAGCCAATTAGGTATTACCATCGCTCAAATGGGTGGTTGAATTGCAGTTTGATATTGAGTTATTTTTTTTTATAAAAAAATTAGATTATTATCAGGGTAATTGATGAAAATGGATTGTAGATTTGTAGATCTCTTACTTGTGTGGATGGTGCGAGTTGTGGATCACATAAATGATCTATGCGTTACTTTCATATGTCAAAAAGTTATCTTTTGTGATACTATCAAAGATTCTCATAACTTCTACTATCACAATTCACAACACTGATCATCGACTTGTAAAGCCGGGAAAGAGACTACTACCATTGTTTTTACTATCTTATATAATGTGCAATAGGTATTGAGATGTAAATTACTATCTTATCATCACCTTGGCGCGTTGCTTACCATTCTTCAACCAACGCCCAAGCAACCACAAAAAGAATATAATCAGCAGAAACAAGGAGATGCACGACGGCATCCCTACCATCAATTTAAAGTTAATCAAGCGCGCCGAGTCACGGCTAACACAGCCAAACACAGAAGTCTTAGTTAGTTCACAAGAAGAAAAAGAGAAAGAAAAACACACAAGTCAAAGCGCGACAACATAAGAGAAATAAGCCATCAAAAGCGAATCAAACGACAATCACATCCCATTGGCTAGTACCCCTCTCACCCTCCGGAACGTCCTCAGTTTCACTTTCACTGTCATTAGAAAAGGACCGCTTGTCATAAAAAACTGCTTCATGTGACACAGCATAGCAGGGGTGTTCCACCGCATCCCAGGATTCTCGGGCCGCGCCTTCTTACGCACAGCTATTACAGTCTTGGACATGCAGTCCGCGAGAGTCTTGTTGAAAGACTCAGACGAACGATACAGTTTCACAGCACCCTTGGTAGCAGCGACTACGGCCTCATTCTTCTCCGCCTCTAACTCAGAATGAAGCTTGTTGAGCGCCGCGTCATGTTCCAAAGCCAACTTTTCCTTCTCTTCCTTGAGCTGCTTATTGGCCTCCTCCCACACCTCCCGACGCACTTCCTCGCGGACGGCCCGCCGTTCCGCTTCAAGATTGGACTCCAACCGTGACTCCAACTCTTCCACCTTCAATAAAGCATCGTCGCACTTCTTCACCACGTCCGCTTACTGGCGTCCAGACACGGCGACCTTCTCCTCGAACTTTTTTGCGCGCCCAGCCTCGGTGGTTAGCTGAACATTCAAATCGTCCCTCTGCTTCTGAGAGAGGAACGTCGCCAACAAACCCTACAGCGAAAAGCAACACAAAGACTGTAAAAATAAAAAAAATATATATAAGCGTAAGGCGAGACTTATGAAACCAATTAGAGAAAAGGACGAGAACTCACCGCAAACAAAGCTTGGGACAAGTCGCCAAGCGGGCCACCTCTGTCCATCCGGGAAGGAATAGTCAGCGAGGGTCTGATGGCCTTAAGGGCGCTCTTTGCCGCGGCCACTGACTGGGCAGCGCCAGAATGCACACGAATATCGCGCATCGAGTTTGGGACCAGGTCACCAAACCCTGTCATCGCGGGAATAGTCTGTTGCACTGAACGAGCTGCAGAACCACTACCACTGGCGCCAGCAACGCCCTTATCAGGTTGAGGCGGCTTCATCTTCCCATCATCACCAGCTTCAACTTCAACTCGCGTTTTCTTCTTCACGCCATCTTCGTCCACCGCCGCTTGCCGTTTCTGATCGGTACGCGACACCCTCTTTGGCCTTGGCTCATCTTCCGTGGTCATCATGCTCGCCACAGTTGAGTAGTCGACTCCTACAACAAGCACGCGTAAGAATTACATTAATAAGGGGCGCGTAAAGCACAAAATAGAGACAACTAACCATCACGATATAACTCCGCCAGCAAGGGGGCGCGGACTTCCTTGTCATAGAGATTGATCTTCTCATCCAGGAGCAAATCATAGTGCGCGTTCAACCCATCGTATGCGCCCGTCTCCGACTCCATTCGCCTTATATCACCAGCGGACCAAGGGGACATTATGGGCGCATACTCGCTCGACCACTCCTCCGGCACAGGCTTCATGTAGAAGAACCTATTGAACCACAGCTTATCCAGCTTTGGCGAGCCGTACACATAGCCGCTATTACGACGATCACGCCTTTTCACACAGATGCCAGTAGCTTTCTCTGGCACCCTCATTTTGTAGCACTTACGAAAAAGCCCATAAGAGGGCGAGACATTGCGCCTCTTACAGGCTAAACTGAACATGCAGGTATTCAAAATAACCGATGGAGAAAACCGCGCAAGAGAGCACTTTATTACGCGTAATAGCGCACACAACAGTGGCTCGAGAGGGAACTTCAACCCCATTCGCCAATACTCTGTATAAACGCCAATCCACCCCTTCAGTAGTTCCCAATACGACTGCGCGCACTGGGTACCACATACTGCCAAGTGGGTGGAAGGCCAAGCCCGCGCACAAGCCTCTCCACGTCACTTCTCCCAAGCTCCGACACTTGATCTGGACTGCGCACCAAATTGTCACTCGGCACGGCCCCAGCCTCAAACATCTCCTCCCACTCAATGATGGTGTATTCCGCGCCAACCCCGGCTACGCCAAGACGGCTAATTGCCTCCGACACACGAACTAGAGACGGGGCTTGCTCCAACTCCCGAGGCCGGTCCGACTCGGTCTCAAAAATCTCGAGCGAGTTAGACCTCCCTGGAGAATCACCCGCCTCACGACTGACCACCAAAACCCCACGGGGGGCATCCACCATCCGAGAAGTACCCTCCCCGGAAGGGTCCCGCGGTTGATCACTTCCACTATGCGAGAGATCAGCACCGCCGCCGGAGCTGAATGGAGGAGTAAGGGGCAACTCACAACCGAACAAGGGACCATCCAAACCAGACAAATCAAAAGACGCGTCAGATAAATTGAGCATGCTACCTTCTTCGTCGAAGTCGACCACAACCTCTGATGCCTTCTTCTCCTCAGCCATCGCACACAACGCAAGGGAAAAGGAACCGAGAAGAAAGGGGTCGAAGAAGAAGGAGAAGCAACACAGTCGTCGGAAAGAAATAAACAAGGCCATCGAATCAGACCTCACTTATATACTAACGGAAGAAGGAAAGCCAACCGTCGAATGATGCATCGAGAAACGGGAGATACGTCGAATCGCAATCCCGAATATGATTGCGGCCGCCTCGGCTACAGCAATCCCGCCGCAAAAAGTTTTTTGAAATTCAAACCCACCACACACACGGACCGGTAAAAAAAGGACACGTGGCAATGGAAGCGAAGGCGTGTTGTCAGACGACCCTTCATGTCCCAAACTCAGCAGAAGCTACTCCTAGGACCTATCTCCGCTAGGGGGGCATAAACCCGTCACGCCCGATGTGACGTGCGTAAAAGAATACACGTGTCACTACGGATCGTAACGCGTATGCAAGCACCCGCGCTTTAAACCGTACTACGCTCTGCAACGGTGACCGCGCACGAGGTCATGCGCACGCGCCAAAAATCGCTACTAGCAGAAATCGGTCCGAGGACTACCTCCCGCTGGGGGGCAATTGTTGGGGGTAAGAGGCCAAGTCGTCGCGCGTCAAACGCTCGCTCCCAAGAATCCCAGACGCGCGCACCCCGTCGAGACAAAGACGCCGCTCGACAACACGTCCCATCATGCGTACAGCTCACCTACCTCCACGGAGGTATAAATACCGCATTTACTACGGAGAGAAGGGGATCAACCAAAGTGACAAGACCATTCTCTCTCTAACTTTCTCTGTCTACACTCTCTCTGTAATCTATTCACCCCGATATCTTAATAATACAATCCCTTTAGCACGTTGCTTACCATTCATCACTCGAACACCCTTACCTATACTCAGTGTCTCTCTCCTACCACATCAGTGAGGCATAAACACAATCCATTAGTAGTATCAAACTAGCAACAATCATCAATTTTCTCTGCAACTGATTGAAAAAGTGATTAAATAAGTTATATTTGTGCAAAGAAGTGAATCTACATACATACGTGAAAAGTTTTTCCTATAAGGATATTGTTGTTAATGATTTTCTTTGATATGTTGGTGAATGGTCAATATGAAGTGGTCAAAAAGAAAGTTGACATGATTAATATAATACTTTTCACGTATGAATACGGTACGAGAAAGTTACATATAAAATATATACGGATATTTTAATTCGTCTATAAACTAATGTTATGTTTAGTATTACGTTAATAGAAATAAATAAATATAATTAATTATTTAAAAAATATGTAAATAATATTAAAGTTAACAATTTCATTAAATATATATATATTAAACGTGTTATACGAGTTTTGTATGTATTTAGTACGGGACCCATAAAATGAACGGATAAAAATGAAACGGTTTGACAATAATACGGATACAGAAATGTTAAACAAATAAAATATATACGAATACATATACATGTATTAAACGAAGTATTTACCGTCTTTCTAATTTGAAGATTATCTAAATTGCTACAATCTCCTAATTTGCAAAAAAAAAAAAAAATCGTAAATTTTAATCAACTCTTACTCTCCTAATGACCAATTGATATATTATTTGCAGGATAATCCTCAACCTTACTGCACTCACACACCACCCGTCTGACCCAACCAAAAATAAAATTTGGGTGGGTGGGAGGCATAGTTAGTAAATACTCATTTTAATACACGTATATATGGACATACGTATTTTATCCATTTAAAACCTCTGTATTCGTATTATTGTGTAGTCATTTCATTTTTCCCATTCTTGTGATGGCTCCCGTGATAAATATATATACATAATATTGTTAACTTCAATATTATAATATATTTAAAACCTCTGTATTCGTATTATTTGTATTTGATGAATTAAATTGTTAACTTCAATATTATGTATATATATTTATTTAAAGATTATATATATGGGGAGTTTGGTACTACATTTAGAAATATATCACTACCTAGACTATGAATTAAATCGAGTTTGGGGCATGATACTATACCCTAACCTCTTATGGATAAACCCCATGCCTCAATTCGCTAAACTCAAACCCGATGTTCAATTTAATAGAAAATATTAATTGACTGTTGAGATTGGTCGGAGCTCAAAATTAAAGAAGATCTAACGGTTATATCACATGGAGTATGGTATACTATATATTCATGCCTATTGACGTAGTACCATTAATTTAGAGACGACGAAAAATAGTCGTACAAATACGTAACTTACCATACCATAGTTTACTAACTATAATGGTTGGTCAATTATACAACTCTTTTATCAATTCAAAAATAAAAACCAATTCAATCCACCCAACTCACTTGCATGTTATCCATTTTTATGCTCTTCTATGTAGGGGTGTAAATTTGACCCTAAAAACCCACCGATCCACCCTGGCTCTGAAGGTCGGGCTGGGTCAGTTTAGGGTCGGATCACTCTATAACCCTTAGATATGAAATTTCATATAACAACTCATTGGACCTGTTTGTGAAATTTTAAAAGTTTACGTACTAAATTGTAAAAAAAAAAAATTTGGGTACCAAAACATAATTTGTAAAAAATCAGTGTATTGATAAGGGTCGACCCACTGACCCGACCCTCCCTAAACCGCCCCGATCCTAAAAGGTCAGATAGGATCAAGAAGGAACAGGGACGAGGCAGGTCGGGTCAGTTATACATCTTGACCCTTTAAGGATGGATCACACAGAGTCAGAACAGTGTTAGGAACGGCTCAGGATAATTTCAAGGCCTACTTCTATGAGTGTAATGGTGTCACTTGAATGCTATCGGTGTATTTGTACAGGGAATTATGCAAAAAGAAGTTGAACAAGCATGTGTGTATCAGTTTTAAGGACAACCGTGGCAAACACTCCCTACCCTAAAGTAATTGAGACGAAAGTGAAACATGGACATATTAGTAGTGACTAGTGAGATCCATTTTTATAGATTGAATTTTCAAAATAGTTCTTACCCCGATTAACTAAGACGATTGATACAATTACATATTATCAAGTGTTAACGAAAAATAATATAGTCATCCAGTTCAGTCCAATTACAACTTTGATCCTCCACAATGACATTCAATTAAGCGAATTCAAAACATTATAGATAACAACGATGTGTTCAAATCCTACCAATACGATAAGGAGTTTCTTTGCTAAAACTCCTTTAATCTATCTTTTCCTGCGCTCTGCGTGATTCACGGAAGGAGAATTTTGTAAAATGAATTTGTGCACCTGATTTGGCTGGGGACTGAACTGGGCCGCCAGTGAATTTTACCCCCTCCCCGGAAGCCCATTAAAACTCCTAACACGTCGACCTCTTTCTACTTCCTCTCTGTCTTTCTCGCCGGAAATAATTCGCGGTCTCTCTCTGCCTGTCTTTCACGTCCGCCGCCTCTCTCGATGCCGGCCGGACCGTACCTCACCGCCGCGTAAAAGCAACCGCCTCTCTTCATTAGGTTACCCTATATCTAATTTGTTGATGGCTGCCCTGAATGTCGGTGATTTTGTAGCCGCCACTGCAAGACAGCAGCAGCAGCACGTACACTCCCTCAAGCTTCGAAGACAACAACAGCAACACACTCCCTCGAGCAGCAACACGCTAATTCTATTAATCAACAGCAGCAGCACGGAATAGAAGCTGTGTGCGACGCCGCTCTGACTCCGATTCTGCTCTACCAGTCTTTCTTCCATCAGTCGAAGACAATTAAGTGATTAACAGGAAGGTACGCAACTGTAAACCTTTCTTTAGAGAATAGAAGCTTTAATATCCAGTTCAGAGGCATATGCTGGATTACTAATCTACTACTGTAAAAAACCATACCTGAACTTTCTAACCAAAATCCATGAAACAAATAGCAGACGCACTAAATTCCCAGGAAATGATTCGTCTTAAAGGTTAAGCGCATAATTACAACTCAAAATCTACAGGATTTCAGGAAGAGAACGCAATAAAGCTTGAGAATGTGTAATTAACTGTAAAGGACTAAATCAAGAAAGCTCCTTTGCTTCACATTGTTGAGCAATTCATAAGTGAAAGCTCCTTTATTGGACATTCTTGAGCAATTCATAAATATTCAACTAAGATAGACGCCAACACGACAATACCATTAGTGGAATTTACTACTACAGTCTACAGCTTCAGAGAGAACATTGAAGGGAGGAAAGCAGTCTGTAGCTTATTATTACTTTATTATTTCAGTAAATTTTTGTTAGTTTATTATTATTAAATTATTTCTAGAAAAATCTTCAACACCATACATCCTACATCTTCTCCTCCGGGAGACCGGGACCCCATTAATTGAAATTTCCCTGACTCCTTCACAGTGCACGGAAGGATATGTATGTAGGTAAAAACAACAATCCAAAGTGGGAATGGAGAGGGCTTTAATTGGGCCAGTTTACCGGTTACATGAATATATATAATTTTTGGCAATTACATTAGCATTTATATATAGAGTTTGTAAATACTTTATTTAATACATATATATATATATCCTTACGTATTTTAATCGCTTAAAACTTTCGTATCCATATTATACAAGTCGTTTCGTTTTTTTTTTGTTCATTTAATGGCTTCCGTACTAAACACGTATAAAACCCGTTTAACATTTAATTATCCGTATTTAATTTTTTGAAGGCTTTTATTATGTAGCTATATGCCTCGAAGAAATATTTCACGTGGAGAGTCATCCAAACAACCAAATAATGTTTCATTTTGATTGTTAAAAAGTGAATGTAAGCACAAATATTTTAATTAGCATAATTATATACATCATGCAATTTAATGTGTTATTCAGGGAAAAGATAGTTGTTTTATATCACTAGAAAGTGTGATCGATTCTAATTAGAGTCTATCTGATGTGCAAAAAAAGTTTCCTGATGGTATGAATATTGATTAATTATAAATTGATTATAATTTCTCCTCGATGTTGATCTTACAAAACTATCATTCTCCATTTTATATTTTAGAAATCAATGCACATAGGTCAGAGTTGAAGAAAATTAATCAACCTTTGACCAAATTAGTGAGAAAAACATGCTCTTTATATAAAGCAAAAGCGTATAAATGAAAAAATTGTCAACATTCCTACTGTTAATCTATTTATTTCATGTTTGTTTTCTATTTATATGTTGTCTAATTATGTGTTAGCTGCTAGGATTGCTTATTTTACTAATTCCAATACAAGATTACAAATTGAGATGAATAACTTACAAACTAATTAAGAGAAATAGATTGTCGAGGTCCATCAAATTTGCCGAAAATTGTTGTAATCGTCTTCGTGTGATGCGTTCTGGAGACTTTCCATGTTTATTGATATTTTTCAGTATGTCATTTTCCTTCATTTATTCTAATGTTAGAGTTTGTGACCAAATTTCTTTCTTACATTGGAGTTTTCATTTTATTGTAGTGGTTGTAGTGTTTGATATTGGTAAAACAACTTATAAATGTGAATATTGTGGAGCGTTGATGTGGAAGGGCGAAAGTACCAAATCCGCGAGGAATTCAAATCACCCAAATTTTCATGACCCGCAAGGATACCTACTGAATGGAATACACCAAGTTTGCTCAACTCTACATCTATGACACTTGAAATGAACTCCTAAAACTCCAGATTCAAATCATTCGCTAGATTCAATTATTTAAGAATTACAGGAGATGTTAGATTCAAGTAATTTCTTAGTAAAGACATTTTGGTCTGCAAGGGATAGACTGAATGACACCACTGTTGAACAAGTCGAAATAAAGCTGCTTGGTAAAAGAGAAAGGGATGGCAGAATATTATTTGTCATCAACAAATGAGGTCGATGCTTTAATTGTTGATGATACCGCAGAGCAAACATTTTCTCTTGATATTGTTGTTCAGTATCAAAGTCATGAACTGGAAAAAAAATTAGTATATATCACCCAAGTTAATTGGCTTTGCAATATGCCATATATTCCCACATGGCGAGGATGGTTGGCACCCAAATATTCCATACTTTAGGGGTGAGGGTGAGGATGAGGATGAATACAATGAGAAGGATGTGACCCAATGTGATTTTTTACAGCTATAAACGCCAAACCAGACTGGAAGAATCGAATGCATTGCTATTGCGTGGAAAGTTGTTCCAACAATATATTGTTAATGCATATGCATTGGTTGAGGCTGAGCGTTTGGATTGGATTAAAAACAACCACACAAATCTGCGACAACATTACTACCAAGGTCTTTTGGTTTCTTACTTGAGAGGTGACTCAGACATAAGTTTGAGTGAAAAACAGGTGATTTTAGCTTCATCACATACAACTCGCTATAAGTATGGAAGTTTCAAGGATGCTATGGCGATTTGTAGTGGGGCAGGATATCCAAATATTTTCATTACATTTACATGTAATCATGTCGAGCCTGAGATTCAATACATGCTTGATTTGATAAGGACTACTACTAGAAAGTATCCTAATAGAGCTGATGTCATCGCAAGAGTTTTCAAACTGAACCTACATCAATTGCTGAAGGAGATCTTGGAGAGGATTCTTTTTGGGAAAACATGTGCATGTAAGTCCATAGTTTTACTTTAAGTATCTTAAATTCATGATTTGTTCCGAGACTGTTATTTTCCTATTTTGATTATAATTTCTTTCATTGAAGATGTGATGGCAATTGAGTTTCAAAAGCGTGGTCTACCTCATGCTCATTTATTAGCCTTTCTAGATGTAGAAGATTAGTTATATAGTCCTTCAAAAATAGATTCGATCATATCTGCTGAAATCCCAGATCCTAAAACAGATCCTGAATGTTATGTAGTAGTTGTGGTACATGGTCTATGTTTACTTTAAAATTTTACTACGAAGATAATACATTGTTCAAACTATGCAGTGCCTAGATTAAGCTTGTGTTGATTACATTTTTGTGAATTAGACTTATATACATTCTCAAACATAGAAAATAGTTTGATTGTTGTTCTTATGGAAGGTTAGTCACTACACAATGCAAAATAATATTCGACCTAACAACTCAAAAGAGAAAATGGACTCTTCAATATTGGGTCTCGAGGAAGTAAAAGAGGGATTTTTTCAAAAAACTTTTAGGAATCGGATCCCTGGCATAGGATTTGTCTTTCATTTTCGTTAAAAAAAATTACACTTAGTAATTCAGTTAGAATGTCGGAAAAAATATGATGTCATCTTTTGAATAGTTTGAAGTATTATAATAATTACAATTCTATTATGCAACTAAGAAATTAGAATGTTATGTAATTTCATAAACCTTTATTTTTAACATACTACCAAAGAAACGCTAATCTCAATTCTCACATACAATTTGATATGACTATTTACGCGATTGACAAATGAATCCGGCCAATCGGCCGGGCCCGTGACTAGTTACATTCAAATATATTGTACTCAATAACCCAACCAATCGGCCTCTAAAAGATATCTAGTAGGCAACATCATATATTTCTTTTTGAAAACATCACTAAATAGTTAAATTTGGTATTCATACATCCTCCATTCCTCCTTACATTGCAGTTAACTTAGTATCTAAGGCTTGTCTCATTAAGATCAACACTCAGATGACAAACTAATTAAAGGAAGAGTACTCTATATAGATATATTATTAACGTAACAATGCATTTCATGATAGCAATTGTTGTTGGAGTGGGCACAAGGACAAGTATAATAGAATATCCTCACTCCTTTCAATCATAAACGATATCTATGCTATGGCACCGTACATTCTTATTTTTTATTATTATCATATCTGTAAATACTTTATTAATCAGACAACATTGTCCAACTCGATCTGATCAACAAGAATCATAGGTGGCCTATCATACCAAACTTCCCTCTGATTCCATATGGTCTCTGTATGAGCTATAATGTGAGCTGCCATGTTTCCTTCTCTAGGAGCATACTGCCACGATCCATTCCCTGTCTCTCATAGTAACCCGAGTATATTTCAACATATAACACTCATCTCTGTGTATATAGAATCCGCCGCATTATATATTACAAAAGATTTACATGGTTTACCAATTTACCGCTACACGAAATTGCAAAAATAATATACACACTAATTTAGAAAATTCTTATTTTGTTACTGTTGCAGATCTATCAAAAAATAAATTACAACAAAAGCGACAAGAATATAAAAGATAAGACACAATTGGAACTAGGTAAAATTCGATTCCATTCAACTCGACTTATTTACCGTTATTGACAACATTTTTATTTTGTCTTGCTACTCTCCTTTCCCCTCCTGCTACTGGTTCGATAACCATAATTAAGCTGCACGGGCACGGCTAAACTGGCCAAATAAAACAAATCTGGATCAGGTGACCTAGATTGGTGGATATGGCTGTGATGTCACACCTTATTTAAGCCGTGCTAGGCTGCTACACCCTTCAAGTCGCCGCACATTTTCGAAGAGAAGTTTAGCATAAGTGCATAACATAACGACTAACGAGAATGTTGAGAGAGGAAAGGTAATACATAAAACATAAGCTAGTGAGCATATCCAACTTGTTTTTTCCAGCTTAGATCAAAATCTCAGTGTTTCTGTTTTCCACAGAGTTCAACTGACACTAACGAACTCTCTGAGCATGTGATTCTAGTACAGCTGAGCAGTCTTGACGACGAAAATCTTTAGATGCATGTAATTTTACTAAACAACAGAACTGACTTCTACTGTAACTCTAACTTCCTTGTAAATAACAGAGTCGAGAAGGGTGCTGGAGAAGGCGGCAGATTGTTGTCTGTCAAGGTCCAAAAATGGCCGGGAAGAAAGCAAGCATCCTAGTGCAAGGCTCGGCTCCAATCAGGCTCACTTGTTGTATAGGTAGACGACGCTGAAGATAAAGAACCCAGCCATCTGCAATCAACAAGTAGAAAGACAATTAGAAAGACATCACGAAACCGTGTGTTTCTTTACTAACGACGAACAAAAGAACACATAAAATGGGAATTTCTGTGAGGAATCTGGCTTTACCGTAGTAAAGGAAGCTCCATAATATGGGAAGGCAGTTGTTATGAACCTTTCATACTCATTGTGTCTAAAGGGGCGCACCGGAATCTGCAGTTACAATTTCCAACCATTTCAGCTCTTTACATAATCATGCTCAAATAATTTTAACATTTAACCTTTTACGTTTAAAGACAATTCAAAACTCCAATCATTCATATTTAAATTAAGAAGTACCAAAAACGGTTTAAGGGTGCAAGGGCAAAGAGAGGAGCTGATAGAACAAAGAGTTCACCTGTTTAGAAAGTGACAGACTAGTGTACCCAAGCTTCTGGTATTCAACCTTGAATTGGAAGACTCCATATACATCAGGCACCTTGAACGATGTATGGTAAAGACCCTGTTCAATCAGAAGTAGATAAATAAGCTCGCAATGGCATGAGGGTGGTTAACAAGTATGAAAGCAAGGGTGTGAAGGGAAAGTTTTACCTTCTTGTCTGTTGATAGAGTTTTCAATACATATGGGCTCATCATATAAAACTGAACCTGAACATCATCAGCCACATATGGCTCCCAGCTGTTCCCAGACCACTCGTATATGTCCACATAAAATTCCTTCAAGCACATAACAACATTTACACGGACAACTCAATATTTGTTTAACAACTTCTCAAATGTATATTCCAAAATAGATAGCGAGTAGCAAGCACTCACAAGGTCATCCTTGATCCTGTACATGGCAGGTTCGTTGGTCTCCCCGACTTTTACATGCCTGAGGTTTCCAGCCTGGCAGAGTATTTAACATGAAAAAGAGTAAGCTAAGACTACTAATGCGGCGGAAGGAAAAAGTGGGGAGTGTTGTGGGAGTGGAAAGAAAAGATTCTGTTGTGAATGAACAAGATATTGAGGAATTGCCCCTATGTAAAATAATAATTCGGCACACCAAGAACTATGACTCACCTTCAAGTGACCTCTTTCATGGAAAAGCCATTTGCTAAGTTCAGTCACAAACTGCTCATTGCCAGACTTCTCATATCTATTATCAAAACATAAGTATCAGTACCAAATTGTTATTGAGAAATGAGAACCACTAAGGAGGTTGTCAATACAAACATTGGAAACAACCACGTGCACTTTGTAAATACACATATTCACAGGTTTTGCTAGCATCCAATTACATGTTGTGTACGGGATGGACTCCACAATAGATTAGTGACATTATGGACCGAGCTAGAACACCCATAAAAGCAGGCCCAACAAACATACAGTCACCGTCCGTGTGAGTCTGCCAAACCACCTCACACCCAAACAAGTAGTAGATTTGTGTTTCTAAGAGTAGGGAAAGGAAAGTTCTCATAAGATTTCCGCCAAGAGCTTAGGGACTTATTTCAAACATATTTGTAACTGACAAACACACAGGACATGTGTGCATAATCATATAACTAATAGGAAAATAGTAAATAAGGTTGCTCTAACTTCAATGGATTAAATGGAGGATGCTATAGCCCACAAATGTGCAAGGAGTTCTGGTCGAGCTATTCACATTCATAAGCAGCATTACAAGCTTGCAAGAAGTGAAAAGGGAAAAGAGATAAATAAAAGCTCGTTCACTTACTTTGAAGGACTCCCAGCTTTCTGCACACTTGACTTCATATACCTGATTTAAAGAAGGTAAAGTCAGACAACCTTAATAAAAGCCAAATATTTGGACCCATTAGAAAAGAGAAACAAGCCTACCGATTGCTGAACAAATCCAAAGAGCCAGAGATCATAATACGTGCATTGTTCCTTGCCTGCATCATATAATGTTAATAGATCATTCTTTTTCTGTAACTTGCCTATAGCACAGAAGCAAGATAAACTTAGACCTAGATCGCATATGGGAAAAGTCAAGTAGCCTGGTTACCTGCACAACTGAAACCAACGAGATTGCAGATCCAGTCAATGAAGGGGGACTTGACAACTTGGCAGTTGGATGAGCTGAATATGCTGATGGCGAAGCGGATAGGACTTTCAATGCCTTGAAATATAGGGTAGCAAAACACGAAATTTTTTACCATTTGTTCCAGACATAGTATATGCTATACAAACTGAATTTCGTGCTTACCAGAGTGTTTGCAGCATTCAAGGAATGCGCAATACCCTTGAAAAGCACTGGAGCCTGCTCAATCCAAAACCATTACAGAATTCATTAGTTCGGCAATGGAACTTTGGACTCAAGGACATAACACCTACAACAGCTTGTACCCTAAAGCAATATCGTAACATCATAAACGAAGGTCCGAATGAACAACCTCAATCTTAGTCTTCCCGAGGATCACATCCGAGTTAATCAATTCATCAGCAGCAATCAGCGTATGGTCACCATCAACATCAGACACCGCATAGTTTTGGTGATCAATAACCATAGCTGATGGCTCCTACACCACACAATAACACACAACTTTTACAAAGCCCATGAAAATGGACGAGCAAATAGCTTCATTTGCATCAAGTTTCGCTAATAAATTATAGAACTTCAATACAATTCCCACAACCAACCTCATCGAAATCGACTCCGCACTCCGTAGCGACGCTCTTGATCAAATCAGAAGCGGTGGTATCAGCTGCTACGATCAAATCATGACCGGAGTCAACGAAGTCAAGCACGGCCGCAACGTCCAATGCACCTCCAAACCCTACATACATATGCACCAAATCGAAGCGCACGAAATGCGAGCCCGACGAATTAGAAAAAAAAGCAAAAAGGTAAAAACTTTGACGAGAAATTCCACAAAACACCGGAGGCTTACTCTCGACTGAGGGGGCGAACAGAACCAAGCCGTCGTACAAGTACTGGCCGTATCTCTGGAGGGCGAGCTTGGGATCATCGGCGAGCTTGAATTCGAGATCGAAGCCACGGGACTTGAGGGAAGTGAAGAAGATGGAGTGAGAGGATTTGAGGGAGAAATCGTCGAGCAATACCAAGATCCGGCGGTCGGTCGGGGTGTCCGGCGAGAAGGAGTGGGAGAGGAAGGGGAGAAATGAGAGTGTCAGAGCGAAGAAGATCGCGAGTTTCGCCATTGGAGCGGATCTCGTCAGTAGAGAGCCGAGAGGGTTTTTGGGGCGGACCAAGAATTTGTGAAGCCTCAGAAGGCAGAAGCCCCCACAGCACAGGTGAAGACAACGCCTAGACGGCTTCGTTGGTGGAGTTTCGTGTCTAAGCTGCCGGATTGGTTACTGCTCGATACGTTTCGACCAAAATGGTCACATAGTCTATACCGATAACAAAATGGTCACTAACTTTTTAAGAAATTCACAAAATGGTAGCGTAATAAAACAATATTGTCGTTCATTTTGATCAATCATTCAAATGAGGGATGACAAAAATAATTATATTCGGGGATATTCGCTCGAATTCGGCCTCGATCAAGGTTAAATTTGAACTCAAAAGGTTTTTAATGAGTAGGGATAAAACTCGAATTCGAATATTTCAAGTAATGGGCTGGCATGACTATATGAGTATGGGTCAACCCTAAAGTATTTTGGATAGGTAATTGATATGCATTATCTGTCTCTAACCCGATCTGTTGTCATACGCTTTTTTTTGCCATAGATATTTTCAGAATAAAAATAACTATGATATGTAAGAGAGTTATATAAGATCTATCATAATCTTCTCACAACAACTCAAATTATTGGAACCAACTTAATTATGACATGATATGAGAGCTAGTTTGACTAAGTGGTCATTCGCCACATTTCAATTTACAACCAAATGTGTCTTTGTTCCAACCACTGTGTAAGCCTCATCCAGAGGCTAGGCTGGTTTGTTTGAAGAGAATTTTTTCTATGATCAGACCTAATCATGTCGTGCATTAACAGACTCCGTAAAATCCAGTAAAGTAGAATAAGCGATGTGGTCGAATCCACAATCCATATTCTATTCTATTTTAGTAATTTGATTCACGAATCAGGAGACATAACTATAAAAAGTTATGTACATGACAGAGTAGATTAGTTTGCCTCATATCATAAGCCTGTAATGTGGTAGTGGCAGCATAGATCTTCATCTCCGCTTGAAGAACGGATTAGTCAGCAAGCAGCCATTGGTATTTGGCTTGTCCTTTTCCTTCTTCGTTTCAGAAACCCGAATTTTGTTATGATTTAATTTTATGGCTAAATTTAATTTGTTTGTTCGCAGTTCTCCTTTATATACTCGTCTGCCGGAGCGTCTTTACGTCTTCTGCATCCTTTCCTCCCTCAATTCCCCGCTAATCATAACCCCTCCAAAGCTTTTTTCCTGTACTGCGCCCTTTCTTTTTTAATTCTCGCTTTGTACCTGCGCTTCCCTCTCCAGGTATCTTGCTTCTTCTTCCTCTTCCTCCAACTCCGCTATTTTCCCCGAATCTCATCTCAATTTCTCATCTTTTGCTTGGGTTCTGTTGGGTTTTCTCTCAATCGCAATCGCAATCGGGGATGGGTTTTGAGTTACGCAGCTCTCTATGCCTTGTCGATGCTCCTTCTGTGGGTTTCAAATCAGAGCTTGGGGTTCTCGTTTTTTTTTTTGGATTTCGTTTCTGCTTAGGGTTTCGGTGGTGGTTGTTGGATTTCCGTAAATCGTGCCTGCCCTTATTATTAGTGTCTTGACCGAGTTCAGGAGCTAGGCGATCTGTTGAGCTAAAAGTTTTCACCTTGGTCTGGAAGGGGGATCACTTCATTGGAGCTGGAGACTTTTCATTATTGTGATCATTTAGTTTGCGATTTGGGTTTTTGGCTGGTTGCGAGAGCTTTTGTGTATCTGCTGCTTTTGATCCATGGATGAGTATCTGTCTGTCTATGGATATTGCTGGATATTGGGTGGTTTATTTGCTCATCATTTTGTTTTTCCTCTGATTTCCAGAAGCCATGATTCGCTTGTTCAAAGTTAAGGAACAGCAGAGGGAACAAGCTGAGAATGCCAATGGAGGCATACCTGTTAAAAAGCAAAGTGCTGGAGAACTTCGCCTTCACAAGGGTATATCTGATTGTGCTTTCCTGATTACGTGCTAATAACATTCAGTATAATGGTCTTGGTGTCATTGGTTGTGTTCTGTCCCATTAATGGTTTCGAATGGATATTATAATCATCCAATTCGCGTATTAGATTGTGTAAATGGTTTGGGGAAGAGCATGGCACTGGATTATTTATTTAGTTAGTTGAGCTTAAACCAACATGAGTGAACTTGACGTGATCTGGTCAATAAGCTGATGTCTGCTCGGTGTAACCTTTGCCTAATGGCGATGAGCGAAGTGCCTCTTTGTACGTTAGGAACTCCTTGGTATTTATAATTTGGTTCCTTTTTTTCTGCTGCATACTAGAACCTGGATTTTGGTTATTTAACCCTGCCTTGTGGCTTGTGATGCAATGTTTATATGTAGCCTTTGCATCTTTGTCTTGTGTTCAGACCTTTGAACTACAATTTCAATGTCTTGGAATGCTTCATATAGCATGTTACGTGCACCACGACCACTAAATAAATTATTGAATTATAATTTACCTACTTGACCTTTTGATCTTCTTCCCTTTGCAGACATTTCTGAGTTGAACCTGCCAAAATCATGTGCCATAACATTCCCTAATGGCAAGGATGACCTGATGAGCTTTGAGGTCACAATTAAACCTGATGAAGGATATTATGCGTAAGGATTTCTTTAGCTAAAGCTCTTTGAGTAAAATAGATTTCTTTGCTATCAAGTATGTCGCATAAATAGGTACTAACACAAGGCTTGATTCCTATTGCTTTTTGGGCTGCTATCACAGAGGTGGAACGTTTTTGTTCTCTTTTCAAGTTTCTCCTATCTATCCTCACGAGGCACCAAAAGTGAAATGCAAGACTAAGGTAGCTAAGCCAATTCCCGTTTGCACCTCTTTTTCTCAATGATGTCGTGCAAGTTCGAGTCTTTTGATAGACTTTACTCTGGTTTGCAGGTATACCATCCGAACATCGACTTGGAGGGGAATGTTTGTCTCAACATCCTGCGAGAAGACTGGAAACCTGTTCTTAACATTAACACTATTATCTATGGGCTGTACCATTTATTCACGGTATTATTCACTGCTCTCTCCCCCTTCTCTGAACGTCACTTTTGTTTTTGGTTGTGTCGAAAGTCGTTTCTTACTCAAATGAACTGGAATCGAACCTGTGCAGGAGCCAAACTACGAGGATCCCCTTAACCATGAAGCTGCTGCAGTGCTGAGGGATAACCCGAAGATGTTCGAGACAAATGTGAGGAGGGCTATGACCGGTGGTTACGTTGGCCAAACTTATTTCACGCGCTGTATGTGAGAGGCTGGGTCAGTCCGCTGTTTAATATCTCTGTTTTGCACAGCTGCAGCTCCTCTCCCATACATTTGCCAGTGTCCCTAAATGTGACAATCTTGAATACCCCATGATGGTTGTAAAATTCTCTTCAAATTAACATGTGTCACTCTGCTTTTGCAACGGGTTGAGATTGGGCGCAGCATTGTTAGTTCCTTCAATCCCAGCCATTGTATGTTTGGAGTTTGGACGCGTCATTATCAAGTTAAATGCGCATCAACTTAATTTGGGCAAATTCTCGTCTTCTTTTGCCTCATATAGAGGATTCTACTTTACTGTTATGTCGACTTCTGAATTCAACGAGATAAACTAAACTGAAGCATAAAGTTGAGAGGCTTTCACTTAGATAATTCTAACAGAATAACTAATGTACAAATAATCTCTGTCGAGTAACCTCTCATACAGGCGTTGAGCATTGTGGCTGATTGTAAGTTGTAACGACTATGTCCGTATAGTTTGTTGCTGGTCATCGTCAGTTCGGCCTTCATATGTGGTCTTATTCGAGCATTAATCGAGCATGTTGATGTAAACCTATGCAGACAGACACGATCTTGATAAGTTTGAGACGTTGTGATATGTCAATACCATCAAATCCGATAAACCATTATCGGCCATTCCGAACACTAGAATGGTCGGAGAAAGCATAGGAACCAAATTTGATTGTCAAATTTCGTCAGTGGAAATGCCGCGGAATAGATAAAACTTACAATAGTATTTACAAAGAAGATCTACGGCTTATCACTCATTTGGATGTCTTTGGCACTGGCCAATTTAGCATTCTCTCTATCCTGCTTAAAGAACCAGTACAATGGAGTGTAAGACAAGCAACACAACCCAAAAGGAACAGCCATCATAGAAAGCAGCCCCTTGGACAGAGCAGCGGCCTCTCTTACCGACCCTTTGATAGGATCAATCCCCTTCACGTCGTAACCGAACGTCTTCTCCGACAGTATTCCAACCAACGGAGCAGCAAAAGACGAGAAGGAAACCTCGAACGCACGATCAAAGGCATAGATCATGGTCCTGTGCTTTGTGGGGACAACCTCGGCAAACATCGGGCCATTGGCAGCCGTCGCACACCAGCTGATTGTTAGGCCCATCAGGAAAAGGGTGACGGCGAAGGTGGAGTAGCTGTCCACCGACTGAGGAATGACTTTGAGGAGAAACCATGAGAACGGTATCCCCATGAAGGCACTGAACTGGGCGCACATGATCCGGCCTCCTTGCGGGTAAAGGCGCGACATCCGGTCTGCGACTAGACCGCCCACCAGGCTCCCTGACGCACATCCAAAGGCGAATAGGCTTAGGAGGGCTGCTGTTTTGTTATGATCAAAACCTGCAATGCACACAAATAGATTATTCACCATCAGTGTTTTAGCTTTTGCTTAAAAGTACACATTTTTTTGTTTCAAAGTTCTCACCGATGAGTTCGAACCACAACGTGAAGAACACCATGGCGGTCCATGGCAGAGAGCCAACAACTCCCTGCAACACTATGACCTGAAATGTCTTCACTTTCAGAACAGCTAATATGGATCTCCATGACTCTAGCCATACAGATGCTACTGCACTGGTATGGCTCTTTTCTATCAGCTCATCCCTGCAAAACGAAACAAGCAATTGAGCATACAAACATTCGCACTACTACGAATCATATTCTTCTTTTCCCCATGTATTAGTTTGTACCATTAACCTGTACCTGCCAGAACTCTCACTGCTGTTGCGAGCACCAGCAGCAGAAGCCATTCCTTTCCTTGGATCGATAACAAACATGAAAACAAGTAAACCAATCACCGAACTCAACGTTGCCATCATCATAAACGCGAATCTCCATCCTGGCACGCCCCAAAACTCCTGGCCAGCCATGATCGTTGCCATGACACCACCTCCGATCCCACCCAAGCTCCCAATAAGGCTCACCAATCCGAACCCGGTGCCCCTCACTGCATCCCCGTAGCTATCAGCAATGAAAGACTGCAGCGCTGGAATGACAATCGCCAACCCAAACCCATTAATTGCCCTCCAAAACGCCACCTGCACGAAGTAGCGGCTAGCGCCAACTGCAGCGGTGGATAGCGCCCAGCAGAAAGTCCCTATTGCGAGGATCGTGGGGCGGTCGTAGTTTATGACTAGAATCCCCGCCAAGGGCGAAGCGAGTCCCTGGACGAAGTTCCTTATGAAAGTAAGGTACCCTAAATCTGATGGGCCGGCGTTGAAGGCTTCACTGACTTCTTTGTAGACGGACGGGAGGAGATTCTCGTCCGCCTTCTCCATTATTGAAGCCATGTTGATGAGAATGAGGGAAAGGGAAATGCCGAGAATCTTTCTTTCTCTGCTGGCAAGTTAACAAACAGTTGAGTGCAAGAGGATCAGTGTCAAAAAATTTCAACAACCATTTCGAAGTACAGTCTCCAATCATTAAATCCACCAAACAAATCGAAACCCAGAAGAGATCCATTCTTTTTTAAAAGTTAAAAGTCAAAACCCGCCTTCGATTGAGAAGCGGAGCTAATAAAGGATCGAACTTTAAACAACAGAGAGATGGATCTAATAGACTCGTGGGTAATCAATACGGAACAAAAAGGGATGAGTTTTCCCACCAAAGCCAATCGACGTTCATGCTGAGATATCGTTCAATACAATACAAAGAACGTTGTGCGAATCCAGAGCTATTAAGAACAGGGAAGATTCAAATTGGGCGAAGCAGAGGCAGGGGCACTTACTTCATGGCTGCAGACGTTATGGAAGAACGACGTTTGAATCGAGGAATGGCAGCAGCAGCACGGAAGCTATTCTGGGTCGTCCGGAAAATGCCCATAAACGATTAAAATAGCTCGAGGAAGGAGCAGAGAGCAACAATGGCGGATCCAATGGCTCCCTTACTTTCCTTGTTGGAATGTCTCGGACACATCGGAGACTAAAACGAGGGGCCCGATATATGAGCTGAGAAAGAGAAGCAAGTGGGTTGTGTTTTTGTTTTTGTTTTTTGGGAGACGATGGAGAGTGAGAGAGGTTTGCCGGGCCAAGACGGAAGGAAAGTTAGAAGAGTTTGAAACTCTCTTATCGCCCTGTTTAGCCAAGAAGAAGGGAACAAGCGGGAACGCCATGTGATGGGTTGAAAATGAATCTGGCGATTCAGAAGGGCGAGCCGGTCAACGAGAGGAAAAGATTTGAGATTTGAGATGATTCATTGATCATCGTCGGCGGGCACGAGGTCGTAGAAACGTGGGCGGGTGGATTGATGACGGTGTCGCTTGCCGATTCACTAGATTTGGACCCGTGCAATTGGGCCGGGTGTCGGGTCTTGTGGTTTGAATATCCACAACCATAAAGTCGTCGCCTCGTCGGGGACAGACAGAGAGGCTCTGTGCTTGAGCTTGGCCTCTTCCTACATTAGTGGGAAAACTCAAAATAGAAAGCAATTATAAGCGAGTTCAATAAGGCGTAAGACAAGTGCTTTAAGAAGGCGTAAGACCAGTGCTGGAGTCTTATTTAGTAACCAGTAGGGATGGCAATGGGTCGGGGATGGTCGAACCCAAATCCATGGGTTTGTTCGTGAAAAAAACTCGGGGATAAACCTACTGGGTTTGAAAAACTCAAACCCAACCCAACCCATTGGGTATCCGCGGGTTCATGGGTACCCACGGGTTTTTGTTGTAAAAAATTCACAATAACAAATTCCTATCAAAATTAAAGTTAAATTACTCAAATATCAATCTCTCAATACAAATTATATATATATAAAACAACATTCTAGAAAATTCAAGCAAATCACAAATTAACTATACAAATTGTTCAACACCAATCTAGAAAACTCAAGAAAATTGAATCAAATCACAAATTATCCATAAATAACATGATTAATTGAAAACTTCTTCCTTTCAATTAAGTTTTTCACTCTCCACTCGATAACATCAATTTCATTCTACATAACTAAAAAGAAAAAATTAGACATGTCTCCACAAACATAAATAAGATTAGTTGTTTAGAATATTAAATATGCCGAGAAAATTAATTATATGAGTGTGGGCGGGTACCCATGGATCAGGTTTACCTAAATCCAAACCCAACCCAACCCGGTGAATAGTGAACGGGTTTAAACCCAAACCCGACCCAAAACCCGTCAACACGGATTTTACCCGTGTTGGCCAGGTTGGGTCGGATGGGTACCCGTGAGTTCGGATTTTGTTGCCATCCCTACCTAGCATGTCTAGGTGGTACCTAGACGACAAGTTTAAAAAAAAATGGCAAATTTCAATAGTAATGACAATTTTACATAACTTTTGTCTTTGATTTCAATTTGAAATGATTAATAACTTAACTGATACTCAACCATAAGCAAAATATGTTATGATTTCATAGAATCACAAGTTTATGGAAGTCGTGGATTGTAGATAATTTTGGAAAGATTAGCTACAAAATTATTTTAATCCTTGTCCTGTCAACACGCTTAAGCATTCCTCACTTTGATTTATCACGTCTCGCATCAATTAATCGTGCTAGTTCTGCTTAGGCGCCGCCTAGGCATTACGAACGCCTAAGTAGCTACCTAGTGTCTAGGTGAGACGTTTTGCCACTGCCTGATGCTTAGACGCGCTTAGGCGTATGCGAAATTATGCCTTCTTGCATATTAGTAGTATAGGATACAAAGTGTAATTTTGTTGTTTTCGAGTAGTTATATGTAATTTTGTAGATTGCATGTACTAGTTAGTAATTTGGTTGTTGGTATATACTTGTTGTACAATAAAACGTACCTCAACTTGTCTCTAATCAATCTAAATTGCATTATTCAGTTCATCTTTTGCAAATCTAAATTGTTGAATCTAGCACGGTATCAAAGCCACAAGGGGTTGTTTTCTTTCGTTTTCTTTTCGATTTCTCGGCTTTCTGATCGATGGTGGCTGCTTCGTTAGTTTCTCCGGAGTTCAGTATTGATGCTAATCTAATCATCCCTATTACCTCAACGAGAGCGATAATCATGCTCTATGATAGAAACCCGCATTTTCATAGTTTTGTTTATTCGGATTACTTTTGTCGGTTTGTGTCCTTTGAGAATTATTGGGGCAAATTAGGAGTTATTTAATAATTCGGGTAACAGTAGGGAATTTTCTATTTTTATATAAATTACTTGTACGTGGGAATTAAGCCCTAAGCAAGAATTAAAATCCTAAACCTAATACTCTCTAATCCCTCTCCCTTCCTCTCTCTCTCGGCCGATCCAACTTCTTCCCCTCTCTTCTGCAGTTGCGGCAGCAGCTTCCTCCTCCCCCCCCCCCCCCCCCTTCCCTTCAATTTCCAATCCCTCTTCCCACCCCATTTCCATAATCAACCCCAAATCACCACCTTGGTGATTCGTTCAGTGCCCAAATCCCTAAAACCCGATAGAACCTAATTTTAGGTTTCTATCATCTGGTATCAGAGCCCCGTTCCGATCTAAGCAAATCACTAAAGAACAAGGTCACGTTATGGCAGTGACGAAATCTCAGAAGGTTGCGGAGAAGGCCGCGGAGGAGGCGGCCCGGGAGAAGGCGACCGCGACCACCACGGTGACGGGCCAAGGCAGCGGCGATGAAGGCAGGCCGACGGCGGCTGCGGCGGTGGAACATAACCAGCAGCAGGGCGGGCAGAACCAGGGGTTCCCTATGGGCGGTCGCGGATCATATAGTGAGGCAGGAGGCTTCCATCCGTCGCGCGTGGGACCGGACAGACCGGGGCGAGTAACCCCTGACTCGAGGAGCTGGTATGCCGGGCCACCCCGAGGCGAGGAGGGAGCCGAGTTCATGAACCGAGGACCGAGAAATCCGCACAGTGGAAGGTATGCTGGGTATGACCGCTTTAATGATGTGGATGATGACTTGGTTTTCAGAGCTACGCCTCCAACCATTGAATTTCCGAAATTCAATGGGCAAGAGGATGCAGGGTTGTGGTTGTATGCAGCTGATAGGTGGTTTAAGAACCACCCGACTCGGGAGGAGTGAAAGGCGCACCTGGCGTCTTTCTACCTGGAAGGTGACGCGCTGCACTGGTGGGAATGGTTGGAGAGGTCGTACGCTGCTACGGGAACTCTGATCACGTGGCCGATGTTCCAAGAGGAACTCCGCTATCAGTTCGGAAAATCAGAGGGTTGGGCCCCGGAGCAGCTAGCTAAGTTGAGGCAGACCGGGACAGTGGCGGAATATCGGTCGGAGTTTCTCAAGCTGGGGAATCAGTGCAAGAGGGTTCCGGAAGAAACACAGGTGGGCCTATGTTTGGCTGGCCTAAAGCCTGAGATCGCGGCAGCTATCCGAGTGTTTGAACACGACTCGGTAAGAACTGCTTTTCGTTATGCAGGTCACAAGGAGGAAGAACTGGCTAGCTGGAGGAGCGTCTTCGGCCGTTACCCGAGGCCGAGCAGGGGGCGAAGCAACAACCCCGGGGGCGGTGGGGGCGGTAGCGCGGTCGCAGGAGCTAGAACCGGAGCTGCAGGAGGAGATCCGCCACCACCACCGGTGGCGACGGGGCCAAGACCCGGTCCTCATGCTCCACCGAAGGGCTTCGTCAGGCTGACACCCGCTGAGATTGAACAGAAGCGCCGGGAGGGCAAGTGCTTCAACTGCAATGAGCGGTTCACCTTCGGTCACCAGTGTGCAAGGCCAGATGTGATGATGTTGGTGGGACGATGGGAAGATGAAGCAGAGGACGAGGCGATGGAGGCCTTGGAAGAGAAGCAGTGAGCTCAAGTCAACCTTGAGGACAAGGTTGTTTCCAAGGAGGCGGGGATGATAGAAACCCGCATTTTTATAGTTTTGTTTATTCGGATTACTTTTGTCGGCTTGTGTCTTTTGAGAATTATTGGGGCAAATTGGGAGTTATTTAATAATTCGGGTAGTGGTAGGGAATTTTCTATTTTTATATAAACTACTTGTACGTGGGAATTAACCATTAAGCAAGAATTAAAACCCTAAACCTAATACTCTCTAATCCCTCTCCCTTCCTCTCTCTCGTGGCCGACCCAACTTCTTCCCCTCTCTTCTGCAGCTGCGGCAGCAGCTTCCTCCCCCCCCCCCCCCCCTTCAATTTCCAATCCCTCTTCCCACCCCATTTCCATAATCAACCCCAAATCACCACCTTAGTGATTCGTTCAATGCCCAAATCCCTAAAACCTGATAGAACCTAATTTAAGGTTTCTATCACTCTAGTTCTTGTTTCGACACTCGTGCATGGCGAAAATTATCAATCTTGGACTCGTTCGATGCGCATGGCGCTCTTAGCGAATAACAAGATCGTCTTTATCAACGGTGATAATCCATGATCGGTTGACGCTGATTGTCTTTATAAACACCTTCTAAAGGTTTGCTCATCGTATTTTGGTCTCCTTTCATTTTGACCAAAATAACCATTCCCCCAAGCGTTGATGAAAACTTCTTTGTAATTTCTAGTGAAGTAGAGAATGCCAAACTGTCAAGGAAGTGGCGCACGTTCATCATCATACATTTGCTCGAGTTCAAGCTGGAGTTCATGGTCAAACCTTACAAGCTATCCATACTTTTGCTCATACGATGATGAAGATTGAGATGAATACATGACGATTGTTGTGGAAAATTTGAGAGAAGAGAAGAGTGGGGTGAATTGTTTTCCACTTAAGAAGGTATACTATGTAGACAAATGAGTTGGAGCTAGATATTAATTAAGTGGTGAGTTGTTTCAATTACTAATAATTGACGATACTAGTGGGCAACTATATATTGTATAAAGAAGAGTGATGGATCACTAAATTGTTTTGGATATGAGATGAGTGGTGTTTGTTGTTTCAAATATTAATAATTGACTATACTAGTGCACAATTCTGTATAAAGATGAAGTGATATATCACTGAATCACCTGGACAATAAATGAGTGGTGTGACTAAATTTCAGTATCAGTTATTGACGAAAGGAGATGTGCACCATAGTGAAAGTCATTAGTTGATTATTTCAAATATAATTTCTTTTATCATAAACTGATCCAATTTTATCTGAATATCCGTATCGAATTATCAAAAACCAATATAAAAATTAAATTAAAAACATAAGTTTAAGTGTTCATAAGTTATGTTTACTAAACATAAAAGGGTAAATACTATTTTTTAGCCAAACATTTTTCCCATTCTATACTATTAGCCAAAACTATCGAAATATTAATTATTAGCCAAATGTTTTGTAATGCATCGAAATATTAACATTAATTCCATTACCATTAATTTTTTGTTAATAGTGCTTTAGCTCAGCAAACACGTCAGCTCCACATCTGATATCATTAAAATTTGGTCTATTATTTTTTTATTTTTAATTTATCAATTTAATATTATACTCTTTCCTCTTCACTTTTAAACCAACGAAGGGAGATTGAACAAGACTTGCTAGGAAAACCCTAGCGGTGAGAGAATCGATTCCCTATCCTCGTCATCGTCGTGCAAAGCCTCGCCGCCGCCTCTGAGCCTGGCCGCCACCGTCGTTGGGCTTGCCGCAGTTATCACTTCCCTCTAGTATCCGTATCCACCAAAAGAACCAGAGAAACAAGAAGCATCATAGAAGCCATAAGCACCAGAGAAGCAAGAAGCAATCAAGCATAATTTGGGTTCGGTTTTCTATTCTCAATTAAAGAAACTGAACTGAACTTATCGATCCTCAATCCCAGTATTTTCTTCACTTTTCTCAAATTGATGAAGAAACCCTAAAATTACAGAAAGGTTTCGAATTTGAAGAAAGGATTTTGTAACCAAACCAAAAAATTCGAAAGGGGTAGGGTTCAAATCGGAGAACTAGAACGACCTTACCTTGCTAGAAGATTTCTCAGCAAAAGATTGACGAATGATTGAAGTGTCCCTCTCTCTTCGTCTTCAGTTGGCTTCGTCGGGTGGAGAAGGGGGGATAGGGGAGAGACCAGAGGAGGGAGGTGATAAGTCGGGACTAGGGGGTTATTTTTCCTTTTCTTTCATAAATTATTAGTTTTTGGATTTAAAATTAAAACCAAAATTGATCGCCATGTGGATTCCAACTCAACATCGTCATGCTTAGTCAGCAATTCTAACGAAGATATTAACAGATAATTAACGTTTGGCTAATAATTAGTATTTCGATAGTTTTGGCTAATATTATGGAATGGGAAATTTTTTTGGCTAAAAGATAGTATTTACCCAACATAAAATTATAAGCCTGACTATTTTTAGGATTCCAGTAGGTTCAATTTTTGAGAAGACTAAAAGACTATAATGACCTTTACCCCTCTATTTTTTAGCTCATAAGTTGTGGTTATCCTTACATGCATCATATGTATCTTTTCTGTTTCACTGTTTTTTTACTTATTATCTCCCCACCAACTAGATTTGGTGGGTGTTGGCCACACGATGTGTTACGATCTGGTTAGAGCATCTCCATTGGAGAAACTCTCTTCACTGTCATTCTTACTTGGCCCAAGTTTTCAATTTTATTTGTCCATTGCACCCATGTGAGTGTCTATTGCAAAAATGGAAACTTTCATCTAGTGAAAGTGGCATTGCAAGCCACGGTGGAATTTGTGGCTATAATTTTTTTTTCTTGTTATGATTTCAATGCCAACTTTTGGCTGCATGAGCCATAGATTTAATTATTATTTTATTTTTTTTATAATTTTCATGGACCATGTGTTAAATTAGTATTATTGTAATAACTATTGAGTACTAGATTCTTTCTATTCCATCCTCAAGATCAAAACGTATTCATAAATTAGTAATAAAAATTTATGAATTAATTGTATATATTTCGTTTAAATTAAAAAGAATAAAATTTTATTTACTTGCAATGTGGATAAAAAGGTATTTAAAAAATGTTTTTTAATGCATTAAAAATATTTAGGCCCCATATGCAATTGCAAGTTAATTGCACCAATGTAACAATGAAAGTAAAGTGAGTTCGCTTGCAAAAATGATGTTGTGTCAAAAAAATCACAAATGCAATTGCACCAATGGAGATGCTCTTATGTATTGTCTGTGACTTGGTCTACGTGGCATGCCAGGGTGGAATTTAAATTTAATTATATTTACTAAAAAATCCCTACTTTACCAAATAGTCGTGTTCTTTTCCTCTTCTCCATCCGCCCCTTTCCATTCCTCTCTTGTCCTCTTCGCCGGAACCCCATTTCACTGCAGCTTGCGTCAATCCATTCACCAATCAATCTCGTCCAGCTCGCCTCCGTCATCCGCTCCTCAAACTACCCTCTGTGACGCTCGATATGGAGAGTCAGGAACGAGAATCATCGATCCTCTGACGACCTTTGCCGACACTGTTTTCCTCTATTGATGTCGGGCGGAAGCGAGTGGTGGGTAAGTAGATGGCGACGAAGGGTTCGTTCTTGGGGGAGGAATCAAAGACGACCACTTTCGAGAGCACCGGTAGGGTTCAGAAGAAGCTACTTCCCTGGACGATTCCGTCACCCTCAAAATCCCAACGCCGTTCGACCCGTTTTTTGTTGGCGAATCCCTAGGGTTCATAGAACTCCAGATTCGGGGAATAAAATATGAGGTCTTAGACGATGAAATTGACAGGGGGAAGACATTGTGGGTACAATGTCGAAGAAGTCCAACGCTAGATGCAAAAAATCCGATGAAGGAACAGAGGCTCCAGCTCTAGCTCGATTCTCTCCAGGGACCACTGATGCAAGGCCCGCCACCGCCAGTTTTTGCGATGAAGAAAAAGACAAGGGTTGAGCAGCGGGAGTGCTTAGAAGATTGGGGAATAAGGTGAAGCTCTGTCCATTTCAACGTTTGTAGTCGCAGATCTTCGATTGGAGTTCTGGGTTTCTTTCTTCAAGTTATGTGATTGAGGAAGAACGACCACTTGCACCAATGGGTGGAGAAGCCACCGAATGATGATTCTGGTTGCATAGCTTGCAGCCCGGCCGACGTCCACTTCACAAAGATTCCGATGTCTTACTACAAGAAACCGAACCACTTCTCCGTCAGCCTGGTTGCGGAGAGGTGTCCGCCGTATCTGAAAGCATTCAGACCGCAATACGACTTTCCTTCCATGGTTAAATGGAGAAACTGTCGCGACGACTGGTCCTCCGTCGTTGATGACTGCCACGATTGCTTGACTAAGACGAACCTCGAAAACAAGTTCTTGCTGACTGTGCTAATGAATGATCCCTCGCCGCACCTCCTACTTCTTATTTTCTTTTATCAATTTTTGTTTTTTCCTTTAATTGAAAAAAAAGAAGGGGAATCGGTCGGGAGCAGATCCGGTGAGTAATCTTGTGGTGAGTAACCCCATGCATAACCCAATAAGAATCTGTCACGTCACCGCCTCCTTCTCTCTCCTGGAAAAATCATTAATTTTCTTTCCCTTAATCTTTAAGGAACGATTTCTCACTCGATTTAACTCGAAATTTATTTTTTTTTGCACAGTTAGATCAGATTAATTGTGCTCTTCAAAATGATATCCACTTTGATATTTTTTGGAACAAAAAAAATTTGCCAGTTATTACCAGTGTTGATGTGACTTGAATCGGACTATCAGCCGCTACGACTGGTAATCGGGGGTCTCGCTGACCGGTCAGCGAGTGGGGTGCGGGGACAACGCCCCCGGCCCACGGTGTATGGGCTCAATGTTATTTGGGTTCGGGGTCTGGGCCTGGTCTGTAACCGTTTCCTTTGCCATATTGGATTAGGTTTAGACCCACATGGAGAAGTACTATAAATACTTCTCATACTCCTCTGTAATCTGTAATCTCCTCGATATAGTGAAATTGGCTCTCTCTCGCCCGTGGACGTAGCTAACACACATCGTGTTAGTGAACCACGTAAATGAACCACGTAAATCGTGTGTTGTGTTTTCGATTCTCGCTTTCATATTCTTGCTTTGTCGATTCTAGCGATTTCCCGATCCGTAGCAGCGCGTTTATAACAAGTGGTATCAGAGGCGTGGCTGGAAATCAGGCTAGGGTTTCGATTCAGAAGAATGACGTCGGTGAACATGAAGATTGAAAAGTTCACGGGGAAGAACAGCTTCGCTATATGGCAGATCAAGATGCAAGCTTTATTAAAACAGCAAGGGGCTGTGGGGGCCGCTGTCTGCGAAACAGAAGAAGGCAGCGGTTGATGACGATGAGTGGAATACCCTGGAGGAGAAGGCCCACTCGACCATCATGCTATCGTTGTCTGATGACATCATCATTGAAGTCGCTGCTGAGAAGACTGCCGCGGGCTTGTGGTTGAAACTAGAGAGTCTGTACATGACTAAGTCTCTAACCAACAAGCTGCATCTCAAACAACGGTTGTTCAGATTGAGGATGCAAGAAGGTACGCCTTTGAGGGAACATCTCGAACAACTTAACTCTATTTTGCTGGATCTGCGTAATATAGATGTTCAAGTTGATGACTAGGATGCTGCCCTAATCCTGCCGGTTTCTTTGTCGAGTTCATATGAGAATTTCGTTGATTCTTTTATTGCCGGTAAAGAAAGCGTGTCGTTGGAGGATGTCAGGTCTGCTCTTCATACGAGAGAGATCAGGCATAAGGCGTCCGGATCTGGTACAGGTGGTGAGGCATCGGGTTTGGCTGTTACAGGTGGAAAGGGAAAGAAGAAATCTGGTAAAGGGAATTCGAGCAAGAATTCCAAGGGTCCCGGTCCACAGCCAAGTGATGCTTGTCACAACTGTAAGGAAGTGGGGCATTGGAAGTACAACTGTCCCAAGAGAATAGGGCAACAGAAGAAACACGGTTCAGTTGTCGTGGCAGAAGTGGACAACAGTTTTGAAGACGATCTCGCCTTGACTGTAGATGAGAAGGCACATCGTGGTGATGTGTGGTTTCTGGATACTGCAGCCTCATACCATATGTCTCCGAACAAGGATTGCTTCACAACCTACGAGCATATAGATGGTGGTAACGTGGTCATGGCAAATGGAGCTGTCTGCAAGGTTGTTGGAATCGGGTCCATAAAGGTTCGGACACATGATGGTTCGTTCTGTACCGTGAATGATGTCAGGCATGTTCCTCGAATGACAAAGAACCTGATCTCCTTGAGTCTAGTTGACAGCAAGGGTTTCAGCTTCAAAGAAAAAGGTGGAGTTGTGTATGTCTCCAAAGGTTCAAGGAAGGTGCTGAAGGGCGTGAAGCGTGGGACCTTGTATGCATTACAAGGGTCTGTGTTGTCTGGTTCTGCTGCAGTTGCATCGTCTCAGGTTCATCAGGAAGATATGACCACTCTCTGGCACATGAGATTGGGACATATGAGTGAACGAAGGATGCAAGTTTTGTCGAAGATGAATCTTCTTTGCGGGCACAAGGTGCAGAATTTGGAATTCTGCGAGCATTGTGTATTTGGGAAGCTACATCGCAGCAAGTTTCCCAAGAAGGGTATCCATCGGACGAAGGGGATACTGGATTACCTCCACTCGGACTGTTGGGGTCCTTCACGAGTTGAATCCATTGGAGGCAGCAGTTATTTTCTGTCTATTATTGATGATTATTCGAGATTTACTTGGATTTTCATGATGAAACAGAAAAGTGAGGCTTTCACGAAGTTCAAGTAGTGGAAGACATTGGTGGAGAATCAGACCGGGAAGAAGGTCAATAAGCTGCGAACGGACAATGGTCTGGAGTTCTGTAATTCCGAGTTCAACGAATTCTGCAAGGATGAAGGGATTGCCCGTCATCGGACCATGAGAGATACACCCCAGTAGAATGGCGTTGCAGAAAGGATGAACCATATATTGTTGGAGAGAGCAAGGTGCATGCTCTCTAATGCTGGACTAGAGAGAAGATTCTAGGCAGAAGCAGTGAACATGGCGTGCTTCCTGATCAACCGTGGACCTCACACAGGTATCGAGTTGAAGACTCCTTATGAGGTGTGGTATGGTAAGCCTGCTGATTACTCTTCACTGAAAGTTTTTGGGTGTCCTGTTTATTATCATGTGGATGAGGGTAAGCTGAACCCAAGGGCAAAGAAGGGTGTATTTGTGGGTTACGAAGATGGAGTTAAAGGATTTCGAGTCTGGTCACCTTCTGAGCATCGAGTTATACTCAGTAGAAATGTGATATTTGATGAGAAGGTTATGTTTAACCCCATGTTGAAGGTTACTGTTGTTGAAGGTAGCAGGAATGTTGATAAACAGGTGGAGCTGCAAACTCTCAACGAGAGTGAGTTTGAGCACCAAGGTGGAGAAAATCAACACGATGAGGATGTCTCTGCAGAGCCAGAAATTTCAGAGTCCAGTGCACGAGCTAAACAGTCTATTGCTTCCGGTAGACCGAAGAGAGCGACTGCAGGAGTACCTCCACAGAGGTATGGCTTCGAGGACATGGTGGCGTATTCATTTCAGGTTGCTGAGGAAGTGGATGCAGGAGAGCCACAGTCCTATAGAGAAGCAGTTTCGGGTGGTGAAGCTGATCAGTGGCTTGCCGCAATGGGAGATGAGATGGAATCCCATGATAGGAATCAGACTTGAGAGCTAGTCAAACGACCATAGGGAAAGAAGATTGTGACAAACAAGTGGATCTACAAGAAGAAGGAATGAATCACTTCTAAAGAGGGCATGAAATTTAAAGCTCGGGTGGTTGCACGAGGCTTCTCGCAGAGGGAAGGAGTTGACTACAATGAGATTTTCTCACCAGTGGTCAGAAATACTTCGATCAAAGTGCTACTAGCAATAGTGGCACATTATGACTTGGAGCTCGAGCAGCTAGACGCGAAGACAGCTTTCCTACATGGAGAGTTGGAGGAAGAAATTTACATGACTCAGCCAGAAGGATTCGAGGTTCCGGGAAAAGAAGACTATGTTTGTAAGCTGAAGAAGTCCTTGTATGGACTTAAGCAATCTCCGAGACAGTGGTACAAGAGATTTGACAGTTACATGCTTGAGCTGGGCTACAACAGAAGTCCATATGATTGTTGTGTATATCACAGCAAGGTGGAGCATGGTTCGATGATCTATCTTGTTCTGTATGTGGATGATATGCTCATAGCTGCGAGGTCGAAGTCTGATATCCAGAAGTTAAAGGGGCTTCTCAGTGCTAAGTTTGAGATGAAGGACTTGGGAGCTTCTCAGAAGATCTTGGGTATGGAGATTTACAGGGACAGGTCGAAGAAGAAGCTTTTCTTGTCACAGAAGAGCTACATCCAGAAGATACTGTCGAGGTTTGGCATGTCTTTAGCAAAGCCCTTAAATACTCCTAGTGCTTCAAATGTTCATCTATCCTCAGCTTATGCACCGCAGTCAGAGGCTGAGAAGGAGTACATGTCGATAGTCTCATATGCTAGTGCAGTAGGTAGCTTGATGTAAGCTATGGTATGCACTAGACCTGATCTTGCACATGCTGTTAGTGTTGTCAGCAGGTTTATGATACAACCTGGAAAGGAGCATTGGCAGGATGTGAAGAGGATCTTCCGGTACCTTAAGGGTACACCTGATGTGGGGATTAGCTTCAGAAGTGATACAGAGTGCTTGGTGTCTGGGTACTCTGACTCGGACTATGCTGGAGATGTTGACACGAGGAGATCGATGACCGGTTATGTATTCACTCTTGGGAGTTCTGTAGTGAGCTGGAAGGCAACTTTGCAGTCGGCGGTGACATTGTCTACTACTGAGGCAGAATATATGGCATTGACAGAAGTTGCTAAGGAGGGAATATGGTTGAAGGGACTGGTTGGTGATCTTGGTCTACATCATGATCAGGCAGTGGCGTATTGCGACAGTTTGAGTGCAATATGCTTGGCCAAGGATCAAGTCCACCATGAGAGGACTAAGCACATCAACGTGAGGTATCATTTCTTGAGGACAGAGAAGAGGATTAAGGTGAAGAAGGTTGGCAACGCGGATAATCCTGCTGATATGTTCACGAAGCCGGTTCCACATGGCAAGTTCCAACACTGCTTGGACTTGCTGAATGTCTTGAGTGGGTGACTCCGCCCTACAGGGCATTGATGGCGGGAGAGAGAGAAGGAGCAGAGTACATAAGAGATTTCAGAGGAAGAGGATTCAAGTCAAGGTGGAGATTTGTTGATGTGACTTGAATCGGACTATCAGCCGCTACGACTTGTAATCGGGGGTCTGGGCCTGATCTGTAACCGTTTCCTTTGCTAGATTGGATTAGGTTTAGACCCACATGGAGAAGTACTATAAATACTTCTCATACTCCTCTGTAATCTGTAATCTCCTCGATATAGTGAAATTGGCTCTCTCTCGCCCGTGGACGTAGCTAACACACATCGTGTTAGTGAACCACGTAAATCGTGTGTCGTGTTTTCGATTCTCGCTTTCGTATTCTTGCTTTGTCGATTCCATCGATTTCCCGATCCGTAGCAGCGCGTTTATAACAACCAGTCTATACCATATGGTATAGTCAATACCATATGGTATTGACTGGTATTAAATAACAGCATACCATATGGTATGAAAAATACCACCTCATATCAGGGTGGTATAGTATGGTATGAAGTTGGTCACGAGAGGTTTGAAATTTTTCCCCCCAGAAAAATTTGAAATCCAATAGATCATGATTAAATCGTTCTTTTTGTGCAAAAATTTCAGAAAATGACTAAACAACGAAGGAGGTACCATATGGTATGGAGAGGGATAAAAAAAAATTTCTCAAAAAATATTGAAAATGGATATAATTTTGTAGAGCACAACGAACTCGTTCCATCTATGCAAAAAAAATTGAAATCCGAGTTAGAATGAATAAGATATGATCCAATTAAGAAAACTAGGGAAAATAAATTCTTTTAATTCTCCACCCTTAGATCTGCAGTCACTTAAAAGAAGGGTCCAGATTTGGTTACTCATTGTTACTCACTCTAAGGTTACTCACCCTATCTTGAGCCAAATCAGTCAATCATACCAAATCCCGTGGGTGGATGTCCTCCAAAAAGATCTTTTTAATTTTTTTTGGTAATAAAAAATATTTTAATTTTTAATTTGACATGACATGACACGTGGCATGACGCGTCAATTAAGAGTTGACGTGGAAGTTGACGAGGCGCCATCTCAGCTTGTTGTTGACGGACGTTAACGACATCTCTAACTCCGTCAATATTTCTAAAGAAAATGGCTACAAATTTGTCAAGGTAGTTTCAAATCTGTGGCTATTTCTGTGTATTTCCAAAATTTGGCTATAATTGTCACAAAGTGTAAAGTTATGACTATGATAGTGTATTTTGCCTTACTCTTAATTGGATCCCTTTCCAATATGGCGTTAGAGATATTTTATGGATGGTTTTAGGGACCGTTAAATTTAATTGCGGATGGCAATGTAACCCCTGAACTTTGAATTTTATGAATACAGGCTGGTTGTAAAAAAAAAATTAAGTGGGGAAACGATATGCATGGTTGGTAACCAATTCCCTCCATTCTCAATATGGAGTTAGAGAAATTTTATGTTCAAATTCTATCAATTATGATCTATATTGGCAGTTGATTTAAATACCTTGTATGGTTTTTATTTGAGATGATACAAGATCTAGTCTTCATCGCTCAATAACTCGTATTATTAGAATGTACGTACTAGTTGTAGTTTGAGTGACCGGATAGGATGCTAAAATTAATAATAAGACTATGATAGTAACTAATGTATATAGTAGCTTCTTCCTCCACTCCGTCCTCCTCCCGTTGCTCTCTGTCTTCCTTATTTCACCAATATTCGTAAAAAAAAAAAACCACCACACCACAAAAAACCAAGCATGTTAATTGCAAAAAAATTCATCATTATAAAAAAATTATTACATTTGCATCCTTTATACCGTTTGTGGTTCGTCATGATGTTTCAACTGTGGTTTCTAGCCTTTCTGATCGGCTTTATGAGACTTCTGATGTGGTTGCACATATTTTGGTATGCTGCAGGGAACTTATGGTCAACTTTGTGAGGTTTCTAGTCTCTTTCGAGGAACTTGGGGTTAGTTTTATGAGGGTTCTAGTCTACTTCAAGGATCTTATGGTCAGCTTTATGAGGTTTTTTGTTTGCTTAAGGAAACTTGTGGTAAGCTTTATGGTGTGTTTTCTATTTTTTCTGGAATGTTTTATGGGGTTTCTGGTATACTTTATGAATTTTGTGGTGTGGTTAGTAGTATTTTTGGTCTAGTATGAGTTTTCTGGTTTGCTTCATGAGAGTTGTGATCAAATTCATAGGATTTCTGGTCTATTTTATGTTATTTGTGTTATGGTTTGTTGTGTTTTTTATCTGCTTTATGACACTTGTGGTCGTTGCCAACTAAAGGTATGAGTAGGGTGGAAATCGGTATGGTATCGGTATCCCAATACCAAATACCGAAATCCTGAATGCCGAATTACACTCTGAAATCAATCCCAATCCCAATCCCTAAATAATTTCGGTATCCAAATCCCAATCCCTAAATATTTCGGTATCCCAATCAGTACCTCGGTATCCCAATCGGTATTATCAAATACAAAATTAATTACCTTTGCAATTAATAATTAAATATATAAATTAGATTTTATTGTTTAATTTAGGGCAAAGAGACTAAGCAAAGAGTCTTGAGTTGCCTAGAGCTAACATCTCAATTTTTTGTAATTGGTAATCTTTAATTTGATAAATTTGAGGTTGAGAGACGACTAATACTAGTGTGAAATAGTGATATAATGATCTATGTATAATTAAATGACACTCTTGGTGGTGAGGGTCGTGTAGTAGTGAAGAGAGTCTAGTTGAGAGGATAATATACACACTAGCTTATATTTCGGTATTGATCGGTATTTCGGTATATTACCGATCTCAATCCCGTAATCCCTATTACCGAATAACAATTGAAACTCAATCCCAATTCCACGAAATAGTACGTGTATTCGATAATACCAAATATAGACAAATTCGATACTGTATTCGGTAATCCCAAATATCGGTACCAAACTTCCGACCCTAAATATGACCTATAATTTCTTAAAATGACAAAGCATGTCACTCACTTTAAAAACCATCATTAATTATAGCCATCCCTTAAACAGAAATGGTCACGTTGCGTACCTACGGTTATAGCTATCATATGGTTTCCTGCTCACATCAGACAAAATTTTCCCCACACTGTTGTCTTGCCCTACAATTCTGGCGGTTGTTGGGCCGCTGAGCATTACTCTGTTTCTCACCCACCACAAAAATAGTGGTTAATTCATTACCAGGCCGCAACTGACGACGACGGCCGGTGGGGCGATCTTTGTCCGCATGCAAGCTATCGCTGCCTGTGTTTACTACACGTTGACGTCAGAGGGTACGTATAGGACGGAAGTTGAGCGACGAATTAAAATTGGCTGCCTGCACTCCATTATTGGACCCTACTTACTCCACCAATTTCCCGAGCTCAACGTGCCCAATAATAATGGACCGTCGATCGAATCCAGTCCAGCCCAGTCGTCGTCTCTGCCAGCCAACAATTCATCACGGCCCCGGCGCTCCCTTTTTTTACCCCATTTTTTCACTAATCACTGCAGCACACCTGTTCGAGAATTCTGGGTCCGCTACTGTCCACACGAGCATATTTGGTCCTTTATAAATAGTCCTCAAAATTCAACAGTACAATATATATGTGGCACAAAACCGCATCTCTCCTCTGAAATTCCAATTCACTGCACAACACGAACAAAGCTACCAAACATGGAGGCAAAGGCATCGCCCGGCGCCGGAGCAAAGAAACCCCACTTCGTCCTACTCTCCAGCCCCGGCATCGGCCACCTGATCCCCGTCCTCGAGCTCGGCAAGCGGCTCGTCACCCACCACAACGCCGCCGTCACCGTCTTCGTCGTCGCCTCCCGCTCCTCCCAGGCGGAGACCGAACTGACAACCGAGGCCGCCGCCGCCGCCGGAGGAGCGCCTGGGAGCGGGAACTTCTTCAACGTGGTGAGACTACCGCCGCCGGACCTCTCCAACGTGCTCGACCCAGCGGCGGCGATGGTCACGCGCCTCTGCGTGGTCATGAGGGAACTGATTCCCGCGATCCGGGCGGCGGTCCAGTCACTCGCGGTCCGACCGACGGGTCTGGTTGTGGATCTGTTCGGAACCGAGTGTTTTGTGGTGGCCGAGGAGTTGGGGATAGCGAAATACGTGTTGGGCACTTCGAATGCGTGGTTTACTGCTCTGACGATCCAGTTGCCGGTTTTGGATGGAGAAGTGGAAGGAGAGTACGTTGATCAGAAGGAGCCGCTCGAGATCCCCGGGTGTCGTTCGGTTCGACCGGATGAGGTGGTCGACCCCATGTTGGACCGGAAGGATCAGGTTTACATCGAGTACAGGCGCATGGGGGTCGAGTTCCGGAAAGCCGACGGTATGATCACTTTTCTTTCGTTCATGTCCATCATCAAATTTTCTTACGCAACGCAAAATTTAATTATTTGGTTTTATGAGTTTTTGACGTTTTATAAACAAATTGGACCAACATTTTCTCTGTTTATTAATTAAATCAATTCCCCATGTCAAACGCCTCTTATTTTACTTATTAATTTTACCACGCGGTTAAATGTCACTTTAGTTTGTTTACTATACATGCCCTATAATTTAAAATATAAATTGTCTAATCATCCTTCACCAAACAAAGAAAAATGATACTGTCGTAGAGGGTGCTCAATTTTTGTATGTGTTGTTACATTGTGTTATTCCTAGATGACAAAATCTATAGAGGTAATCTTAATTTTTAAATTAGGACGATTTGAGTAAACTTAGGATGTCATTTAATTTAACAATGTAATGAATAAAATCTAACTTTTTTCTTTCTTTCTTTCTATTATTTTATTTAATTAAAATAATAACAACGTAGCACTTCTCTTTACGTAATTGATATTTTATTGAAATTAGCGTGGCCATTATAAGAATTAAGAATTAGAGTGGTCCAAGCTAAAGCGATATGTATGGCTATGTAGTATATACATATGGCAAGTCATTGTATTAGTCAGATTACGTAACTAGCAGGTACTATAGCTATACAGTACAATAAGTCAATAACTATCATTGCACAGTGCAATAATTGCAGTTGCATTATGTTGTTTGATTCCTCGGCATCTATGTTGTTTGTCTTCATTTTGGGCAGGTATTCTGATAAACACGTGGGAAGATTTGGAGCCCACTACCCTCGCCGCACTGCGAAACGACGACTTCTTCGGCCGTAAGGTCATACAGGGAGACATTCTAGCTATTGGTCCGTTGGTTCGATGTCCAACCAGACCATCGAACCCGACCAGCCAGGACTTGTTCTCCTGGCTCGACAAGCAACCCAACGAGTCGGTGGTGTACGTTTGTTTTGGCAGCGGTGGGAACCTCTCCCCCGAGCAACAGATCGAGCTGGCCCATGGGCTGGAACGCAGCCAGCAACGGTTCCTCTGGGTGGTCCGTCGGCCCACGGGTGTAAAGGACTCGGCCTTCTTCAGTTCAGGAAAGTCCGAGGAGGATACCAAAGGGATTCATCATGACTTGGACAGCCGCTACGGCTTGCCAGTGGGTTTCGTGGAGAGGACGCGGCACGTGGGGCTGGTGGTCCCAGAGTGGTCCCCGCAATCTGAGGTTTTAAGCCACGTGGCGGTGGGAGCATTCGTGTGCCATGGTGGATGGAACTCGACGCTGGAGAGCGTGCGGAGCGGGGTGGCGATGATGATGTGGCCGCTGTACTCGGAGCAGAGGATGAACGCGACGTTGGTGGCGGAGGAGCTCCAGCTGGCGTCGAGGACCGAAACGATGCCGTGGAGGGGAGTGGTCGGGAGGGACGAGGTGGAAGGGATGATTAGGGAAGTGATGGTGGGTGAGAAAGGGAAAGGGGTAAGAGAGAGGGTGAAAGCAGCTCAACGTAGTGGGGAGAAGGCATTGAAAGAAGGTGGCTCGTCTTATAAAGCTTTGGAAATGGTGGTTAAGAAGTCATGTTAAGATCAAAATACACTCTCCAATAATATTTGTTATACATGTGATGTTTAATATATGTTCTGATATAGTGGATTGATTCAAATAAGAATGTGAGTGTACTTTGGTGGTTATATGCCATATGATGAGATAATAATAATATGAGACGAATTCCTATCACCTTTCTTTTGAAAGAAATTGTCAGAAACACTGCTTAGGCCGAGTTAGGTCAACCAATAATCCGTATTCTTTACATAAACAAACGCAGAGTCGTGGGACGACCAATTAGCAGTGGCGGATCTAGGGCTGGGCCACCCCGGGCCACGACCTAAGCCTCCTCTAGTGCAGAGCTAGTATAATACGTATGAATTTTTATTTTTATTTTGGGTGTTCGACCTAGTGATATTGAAAAGTCGGTCCAATGTTATATGATAATAACATTTTCTATAACTTGGAAAATGGTCTAGATGAACATATCCAAATCACTACTCTCAATTTAGACTAAAACTCTAGCCCCAATAATTTGCATTTGAAAAGAATAAAATAAACAATGAAACCTAAAACTCTTACGTAAAAGACTAAAAGTGTAATGTTCCATTGAAATAAAAAACGTCTAAACTAAACCTAACTCTTCTATGTCAGAACTAAGAAAAAAAATTCAATTGCCCCAAAATAGAAAATTTGAACGAGGAGACGAACGAACCCAAAATTTTCTTTCTAGTCTTTAGATGAAGAAAATATTTACAAACTTGTTGAGTCATCATTTAAATTGCTTCAGTTGAGTGGTGCACTAGATCTTAAAAGTTCTTAATTTCCAGTCTTTTGATGAAGAAATATTTACAAACTTGTTCAAGAGTTTATCCTTGAGACTTTGAAGGCTATTAAATGCATTCTTTGAAGAATGATCTACGATATTATGCCGGTCATGTGGTTCATAGTCAGGAATATGAAGTTTCTTCCTTTGCAAAATTACTAGAGAAGCTAGTGGAAACTGAGCTGGATACACAATACGAATTGATTTGTCGGTTGATTCGTCTGGTGTTGATCTAGCTCGTTTCAACAGCTACTACGGAGAGAAATTTTTCTGCAATAAAACACGTGAAAACTTATTTATGCAATAAAACGAGCGATGAATTTCTCGCTGATTGCTTAACTATTTTCTTAAGATAGTGTGTTATTGATATGCATGAAGACTCCATTATTTGATGAATCCGCCAAATCAAAAGACCGGCATGTACAATTGACATTGTAATGAAAATAATAGTCATCTTTTTTTTTTGTCTACATTGTTTAATTTTCTATTCAAATTAGGCATAGTGCTCTACTATCTTCTGGATCCGCCGCAACAATCACCACAAACGCCTTTTTCTCACCCTTCTAATCTTTCATTTCCTCCGAAATCTTCCCCAGATAACAAATCTTCCTCATCTCTGTGCGGCACCAGATCTAGGCTCTTCAGAGTGCATGTCCTTCAAATACCCCTCGACCTCATGGGTGGGATTTTGAATGGGCGCCCTTCTTTGTATTCCACTTTTTTTTAGGAGTGATGACGCGTACACGGCTATTCCACGCCGGTCCGACCGCCAACCCAAGCCCAACTCGAATTACTAGACGTGATAAGCCATTAGCATTATTACTTATTATTTATTTTCCTTGTTATTTCGGTGTTCCTTTCGTATTAAGCAAGTCAGATGTAAGCACTATAAATATTCGGTTGTTGGAATAAGAGAAGTAGAAGAAGAAAACCCATAAACATAGTCTATTTTAGTTTATTCGTTACTCAACGCGATGCTAATGCGTCAATTGGTATCAAAGCCTGGTTTAAAAGAACCGAGCTCATGCCAACTCCACGGGACGCACAACGAGGCGGGTTGCGAGGAGGAACAGTTTTATCTTTCTACGAAACAGGACGCATCGGCCAAGAGCGCCGACGTCAACACACACGTAAGCTCCGGTAGGCAAGGGTAGCTGCACGACCCGAATCCCAGCCTGATGGAGGGCGAGGTCTCCCTATTTTTACTCATGGGGGTTTCCCATCTAGCGATCCTGCAGTTTCTGGTGCAGTTACAGCAGGAGAGGATGGTGGCACTGGTCACCAGCGGTTCATCCCACAACGTCATTAACCGCAACACGGCTCGGGAATTGTTGCTCGCTGCGCCACTGTTCTGTCTTTCACCGTCAAGGTCGCAAATGGTGATGTGCTACACTGCGATTGATGCTACAAGGACGTCGAGTTAAACGTTGAACGGGAGATAATGCGAGTCGATCTGTACGAGCTGCCCATCAAGGGTCTCGACGTCGTGTTAGGGATCAGGTGGCTGAGGTAACTTGGGACAACGCACCCGCGGAGTAGGATTTCACTCGTAAAATGCCACCCCGAGGCAGAACAAGTCCAAAATTAACGCATCCCGAGACATGGGTTGTTCATAACACGCCACCCTGAAGGCAGAGCAATCTGTTCGCGGAACGCCCTCTAGGGCAAGATCTCGTTCATAAAAGAAACCCCGAGGCAGAGCGATTCCAAAATTAACGCATCTCAAGACATGAGTTGTTCATGACATGCCATCCCGAAGGCAGAAACTACACACCCTCCGGGGCAGGATCACGCTCATAAAACACCACCCCGAGGCAGAGCGAGCCTGAAATGAACGCATACCAGGACATGAGTTGTTTATAACACGCCACTCCAAGGGCATAACAACCCACCTGGGGAACGCCCTATGAGGCAGGATGTCGCTCATAAAACGCCACCCCGTGGCAGAACGAGTATGAAATCAATGCCTCCTCGGACATGGGTTGTTCATAACAAGCCACCCCAAAGGCAGAACAACCAACCCGCGAAGAAGCACAATAACGCGTCTCGGGGCACGAGTTAATTATTACATGTTTTCTGTTGCATGGATTGTACGGAAAATGAAAACCCCATGAAGCATGATCGTTAAAAACATTGGAGTTTATGCAAACTCTGGAGTCACCTTGAAGGAACGCATATACGAAAATAGGAAGAGAAGCGAAGCTGGAATAATAAACTCTGTACTAGAATGGAGACAGTCTACATTTGTAGAAAATTAAAGAATCTGAAATCACAAAACAAATTGAGGACATACACACTCGATTAACATAACAAGTTCTCAAATAACTTATACACTGCCAGGCTGAGAAGTAGCTACATCGCCTCTGGAAGTAGCATCGACTAAGCCTTGCTCCGAGTTGACATCAATTTCCGACGTGCCCCATGCCACGACTGCATCCCACACTGAGTCGGTATCTCATTCAATCTCAGGGTACTCACGGCGGAATAGATGACGGATGGAGGCAACAATATCCATCATGAATTTGGAGCGCTTCACATCGTCGATCTTCCTGAAGGCGGGAGAAAGCAAGTATGGGGTAACTGCGTACTTAACCGTAACATCAATCTCAAACTTGTGCCTTAAGGCACTCTCTTTTTTCTCCGCCTCCAGTTCCTTGACCCACGTATTGTATCGGGAGACTTTCGATGTCAGAATATCCTTATCCGCCATGAGGTTGTTCACCTTTTGAACACCTCAGGAAGCTCTGAACGGAGATCTATGAGTGCTTCTGCATGCTCTTTCTCCAGCTCAGCTTCTCCTCCGCTCGGAATGCCGCGCGACCCTTTATAGACTCCGCTTCCAACTCACGAACCCGCTTGTGAAACTTACCCAGCTCGAAACCGCTTCTCAAGTTGGCCATCTGCAACTTCTCGTTAGTCATCCCAATCTGGGAGAGACCAACCCTAGCCTGCAAACACAACACAACGTTAACGACACAAACACAACATCCGAATCAAGGAATGTTAATGATTCATGACAGAGGCAGTCACTTACAGCGAGCAGGAAGCGAGTGGTGGTGCCAACCCAGTGCTTTGTCGTGGGATCTTCAACCTCTTTATACTCCATAGGCACAGGTAGCTTCCTGGACAACTCATGAAGCATTCACCGAGCGCAATCCTCCTGGATGGAGGAATGGTGCGAGAACGCAACGGTCTCGCTGAGCGTAGTGGCCTTTACCTTCTTTTGATTCTCCATCTACTATACAGGAACCTCAACACGCGCCTTCCCGGTTTCACGGCTTTTGTGGACTATCTCACCTCCGGTGCTCATTGTCATCACGTCGTCAACACCACTGGTAAGAGTAGCCTGCCCCGAAGCCGTGGAAGGCTTACTCAACGGGATCGCAACCTTCGTCGCTCCAGCAGCAATAGAACCTGACCCCAGCTTTGCGGTAGGAGCAGAGGTGCTCCCCGCCTTCGAAATGCTAGTTTGGATCGCCTTGGTGGCATTGTCATCATGGCAACCTTCCTGAAATGCATGGCTGCAACAAAGATGACGCCAGTTAGCGCAAAAAAATAAATAAATAGAAAGACCCGCACCCCAATAGTAAATAAACATACTACTGACAATCTCCGAAGAGCTCAATCAGAATGGCCCCCACAGAGTCAGGCCCCCCAGGCTTCAAATTATACGGGGATTGCTCAGCAATCATCAAGAGATGATCTTTTTGAGACTCCAACGTCCAAAGCTTTGCATTCCAATTCTCCCTCCTCCCATAATCATAACTCGTCCTCGGTTCCTTGTCACCGGAATACCATTTGGTAGTTGGTTTAGCATAGAACAAATTCTTGAACCAAGGAGAGTCAAACTTCAGAGTACTAGTCACAAACCCGTACGCCTTATCCCGCCTCCCAAAAGACCACACCTTAGATACTCGTCGAAGACCATATATAAATTTGAAAGCGCAAAAGAGGGCTCCACACCAACCCCTTTGGAAAGCGAGCCGATAAGCACAAACCTGGAAAATAACAGTGGGCGAGAGCCGCCTAAGGGTGCAATTGAAGCACAATAGTGTTTGGGTAATAATGGGGTCGAGGGGAAAGTGTAATCCAAGCTTTAACTGCTTGGTGTAAATGGTAATCCATCCCTTCGGACACGTTCCCGCTCTGGAATTTGGTGACGGTGAAGTGTACTTCCATTCGGTAGGTAGATTGTAGTTGCGGAGGCGGGTAAGAACAGTAGCTGGCCTAAGCTTGCTATACTTTTCTGGTCCCTCATCAAACGCTCTATTAGGAATATCGCCCTAGCCCCACATGTGTGCATGAAACCTCACTGCATACACATCGTTTTTGACCGCCCGGTAATCATACTCAACGGTATCCTCGGAGAGTTCAAGAGATGGATAATCTGGATGCTCAGCAGAATTTCACTCATCAATGCTAAGCGCTTCATCAGTCTCTCTAAAGAAGCGTTGTTGAAATTTTCCAAATTATCGCCAATGGCGGATGCATCGCCCCTAATTAGAGGTGGCAATTAGGATCCAAATCCATGAATCCAATCAAATCCATCCACCTAATCCAATCCATTTAAATCCAATCCATTTGATCCAAATCCAATTGGATTGGTGGATTCATGGATCAATCCATGGATCCAAATGGCAAATTACGATTTGGTACCTATATTTTTTATATTTTACATTTTGGTACCTAAAATTTATATTTTTATACGAAAAATATCATTGGAAAATTATATTTTGGTACCTAAAATTTTTCATTATGACATTTTAGTACCAAAACTTTTCAAATTTTACATTTTGGTCCAAGCCTTGGATGTCATTTGGATTCATGGATCAATCCACCAATCCATGAATCCACCAATCCATTTGATCCATGGATCCATCAATCCAATCCACGAATCCACGAATCCGATCCAATTGCCACCTCTACCCCTAATAGCTATGGGTTCTACGCCCAAACCTAAATTAACATCGGTCAATTCAAGTGAACCGTCCCCAGTTCGACCTAATAGAAATCGACCATCATCTGACCAGGATCCGCCAAAATTTGTATCTACCCTGCCAAAATCCCAATCAATATCTTACATGCTAAAGAGCCAAGTGTAACCAATGAAACGGAATGCAATTTAGTGGCTCAAGTAATAAATATCGAATCCACGGGCCTCTAGCGTTACTATTACTCAGCGTCAGTTCATTATCTAGCAAACCAGATTAAGATAGAACAACTAAAACTACTCTAGCAAACTACGGGTAAAGTTAATCTAATTACAGGTTGGGAACTCACTTAGGTATGATTCTCCCTAGCCACTAGCCAGATTAATGATGGATGATCTCTAACCTGTTTCACTTTCATTCACAATGCGGAGAATCCTTGACTAGACATTGAATCTCGACTAAAGGATCAAGGCCCTCTTCAGTCGATTGCATAGAGGGACCTATCCTTCTCCAGAACAACCGATCAAGGTGTTCCAAACTAGACTCCCTATATCGAATGAGGTTCTCAATCGATACAAAGTAGTGAATCAACCCTCGACTAAAGCAATCGATCCAATACTATCAATCTACGGTACTCTATTGACCTAATTAGGTACTCACTCTCATAGGATCAAAGCATAATCAATAATCTCGACTAAAGTATAATTGAATCATGAAAAAGATTGAATATGAACTCAAAATTATCAAGTAAGAGTACTCATACAATCATCCAATCAAACAAACATGGCTAGGGTTCCTCAAAACTTAAGTGAAGTTACTCCATAGAGAAAAGAGAGACTACACTAAGAATCTTCAAGTCCGGGCTTGTTCCTCGAACTTACAAGGTGAAGAAATCCTCCAATTCCAGTCCAAGATTGCCCTCAAATCGCTCTCTCTGGTTCATCCCTTGGGTGCCAGGGAACCAAAACCCAGCTCTCCCCTCAAAAAACACACAAAACAGGCTTTTAACAGCCCGAGTTCGCGAAAGCAGGTCCAAATACCCGGTTAGGTATTCAGGGAACCGGTCGGGTATCAATAAAATGCTCCGGGTCACTTTTCTGCACAAAAGGGAAAATACCCGGTCGGGTATTTTTGGTTCACGACCGGGGGGCCTTCTGAGCTCTGATCAAAATACCCTATCATATGCTCAAAATACCCTATCGGGTATTTTGACCGGGTATTTTACAGTTCCGGGTGCCCTATCTTTGATTGTTCATTTCTCCCTCGTTCGGACTCCAAATCAGATGTTGTTTGATCCCAGACGATTGTAGTCTCATCCTCTTTCTTCTCATGACAAGATTACATGATTATCTGGTCACAAAATAAGGTAGAAATCAATTCTTCTTTAAGTCATGCCCGAGTTTCTTACCCCAAGTCGCCAATTGATCTCCGATTGACTTGAAACTTGCGCCTATACTTCACTTTATGTGCTAGGACCTGAAATGTGACAAAGGAACACAAACTAGCATAAAATAGGCCAAAGAAGCGATAATTCAAGCTTAAATGATCAAGAAACAAAGGGGAAAACATGTGCAGATATCGAGTCATCAAATCGCCGCACACTTAACCATTTGCTTGTCCCCAAGTAAACCTGACTCAAACCAATGCATCTCTCCAAACTTCTACAGCAACACGCAACCCCGATCGTTGGTGGTGGACTTCCTATATCATTTAGCAACTTCGAGGTCAACTGGTATTCTGATGGGCCGTTCACTTGTCATTTCATTTTCTGCCTTTTTCGCAACAGAAAACAAATTAAAACGAAAATGAAACTGTCGTTTTATGAGAAACAAAACTTGAAGAAAACATGTTTAGCTGAGAATTTTGATAAGTTCTAAAAATGAATTCTGAAAATGAGAACCTGTTTACTTGCTTCATACTGTTTTTTGTTACTTGATTACTACAATTTTGTTCATGAGTATCATATAACTCTAGTCATAAAACCGTGCGAAACAGTTGAGAGATGAGGGATTAAGGAATCAGGTGTATATACATGTGATGGATTCAACCACATTCAAGGCTGTTATCATGACATTTGCCACATGATCTAGCTTCTTAATAATATCTTAAACTAAAAAATGAACTGAAATAACAGAGCTACTTGACACATTGCAAGTTTCCAAACAAAATAAAATTTCTTAGACATACATTACATGCCTATTATTTTTCCAATCCCATTAGGCCCTTTTGTTCGACAATAATTAGACAAGTCCTTGACTAAACTTGACTAATGTATCATGAGATTATGTTTGAGATAACAGATAAGACAATCTCCAGCTGACTAAACACTAGGTCTGCTGCTGGTACTTATGGGAGGCGAACTCTGAAACTTGCTTGTCAAAACAAGTCAATATACCTTTATCACCAATCTATATAAGCAAAGACTACTACCAAAAACCTTGCATCCATCCGGCCTTACCCCAGTTCAGCATTGAAGATAAAAGATTGGCTAATCTAATTACTTTGCAGGCGAATCCACTTCACTTGCCATTATGTTTCCATCTCCTCCACCACTTTCTCTATCTAGCTATCCAGTTGCCACCAAGGACCAACGACACATGACTACAAAAAAGCTCAATTACATCATTGATTCGTTACAATCGGAACCCATAGAGGAATTGAGCATGGAACTGCAGAAAAGGGAATTGAGGGGACGAAGCGAGTCGAATTGCGGCAGATCGAGATTAAGGCTGGCCAAGGATTTTGTCCCGGAGACAGATTCAATAGTTTCTTGACGTGGAATTGAGGGGACGAAGCGAGTCGGCAACCGGAACTGTGGCGGAGACTGGTTCAGGTTTTATCCGGTGTGGACTTAAGAGGGAAGAAGCAGAGTAATCCGCTACACATATGGAGGAAACGGAGGAAGTTGAAAAAAGGGTTTGGGCGGAGCAAGGTAACGTAAAACAAAAAGAATTGGGCGATGGGATTCGATCCCAGAACCTCATTTAACTAGGTAGCCATTTTCTGTTGGGAATGGGGCTCAAGATAGGGTGAGTAACAATGAGTAATCAAATCTGGACCCTTCTTTTAAGTGACTGCATATCTAAGGGTGGAGAATTAAAAAAATTTATTTTCCCTAGTTTTCTTAATTGGATCATATCTTCTTCATTCTTACTCGGATTTCAAAAAAAAATTTGCACAGATGGAACGAGTTCATTGTGCTCTACAAAATGATATTCATTTTCAATATTTTTTGGGAAAAAATTTTCATCTCTTTCGTTACCAACTCCATACCATATGGTATCTCCTTCGTTGTTTAGTCATTTTCGGAAATTTTTGCACAAAAGGAACGATTTAATCATGATCTATTGGATTTCAAAATTTTCCGGGGGAAAAAATTTCAAACCTCTCGTTACCAACTCCATACCATACTATACCACCCTGGTATGAGGTGGTATTTTTCATACCATATGGTATGCTGGTATTTAATACCATATGGTATTGACTGGTATTAAATAACAACATACCATATGGTATGAAAAATACCAGCATACCATATGGTATGAAAAATATCAGTCAATACCATATGCTGTTATTTAATACCAGTCTATACCATATGGTATAGACTGGTAATAACTGGCAAATTTTTTTTGTTTCAAAGAATATCAAAGTGGATATCATTTTGAAGAGCACAATTAATCTGATCTAACTGTGCAAAAAAAAAAAAATCCGAGTTAAAACGAGTAAGAAATCGTCCGTTAAAGATTAAGGGAAAGAAAATTAATGATTTTTACAGGAGAGAGAAGGAGGCGATGATGTGGCAGATTCTTATTGGGTTATGCATGGGTTACTCACCACTAGGGATGACAATGGGTAGGGTCGGGTGCGGGTTTACCCTATACCAACTCCTAACCCGCCGGGTAGAGCTTTCTAAAATACCCGACCAAATAACCACCGGGTATGAAAATTATATAACCATACCCTACCCACCGGGTACCCACGGGTATTCGGGTAACCATGGGTACGAATCCTAAACTATGAACTTATACACATATATGCACATACATACTCTTGTCCATTAAAAATTCTCAATACTTGTAACTGTTCTAGTTTCAACAATCCACACAAATAAAAACAGCAAACACATAATAATTGTTCTTGCTTCTACAATCCACACAAACATAATAATCGTCTACATCTTCATCATCAATAATGGTAGCTAAACTCAATTTCTCAAGGGAAATTGATCATTTGGTTAGCGTGGCGGGTATAACGGGGCGGGTATTATCGATTACCATACCCGTACCCTACCCTTTATTTTGAAACCGGGTATTATCCGTACCCGCCCCTTAACCCGTCAAAGCGGGTAATTACCCTCGTTGACCGGTTACGGTCGGGTAGGGTACCCATGGTTACGGGTTGGATTGACATCCCTACTCACCACAAGGTTACTCACTGGATCTGCTCCCGAATGGGGGAGAAACGCGCGTCCTACAAACCAGGAAACGACTTTTCCTTGTTTTCGTGTAGCTCACATTTTTTTGGCTAATTGATTTTTCAAATGAAAACAGAACAACAAGTGAACACGTTTTTCTATCTAGATTATTTGATTTTTGTTGTGACAACAAAAAACGGAAAACAAAATGGCAAGTGAACGGGGCATAAGACGTCCCCTATCTCTCTCAATGGATGTACTAGACTCAAACCAGGATCAGACGAAGTAGTGGACCTAGGACAAACAATTCATGGATAAAGAGACTCACACAACACACACAATTGCACAAACTTGGATTCTTGTATCGGGTGCTCTTCTCATTTCATTTCATTTGTTGGAACCCCTTTTCCTCAAAAAAATTTTCTTTTTTCTTTTTCTTTCATTTCATTTATTGTTGGGGTTCCAACTGCAGTTATGCTCGATCGACCCTTATTGGTTGAAGAAGAGCAATTTTTGTACATCTGTCGCTCGCCAGAGTACTTCTTTTAACTCATTTTCCTTAATTCGTGCGGAGGGTCAATGAAATTAAGAGGGTCGGAAGTTTTATCCGTGCCCTTAAAAACACATCCTCGAGTATGCAAACTGTTCAACGGGTGAAAATTTTACTTGTACTAGAGACAACTTAGCTTCACCTTGTAGGAGTATCCCACTAAGGATCACTAAAATCTCTTCCAAAATCCAATTTTGTGCAATGAACGGTGCCACACATTGGGCTTACCCCATGTTTACGATGTCAGATTATTGCCATGGGGGACCAACTGCGTTTCATTAAGTACACTGAGCACCCTCTCACTATACAAAAGTCCAAACACAATGGGAGTCATCCATATCACATGAATCAAATGTCCTAAAGCCACTAGTTCACCCATTCAACTGGCACAGCAAGAAGACAGATAGGAAAATTCTTATACTTCAGCATCCTCCATAGTGCTACAGCTACCTCCCTAGGTTGCATGGTACTATAAAGGCTATCAATTCAAAGCATACTGAGCAGACAATTGCAGGGAACACGTACTTGGAGCCCTTAAATTGAAAATTTTGGATAGAGGACTAGGTTTCAAGCACACACATACATCCAAACATTCGCATACATATATAACTAGCTTTTTACCCGGCCTGTTGGCCGGAGAGATTTATTATATGATTTATATGTTTAAATCATTTTGGATCTTCTAAATATTTTGTAACAGAGTTTGTAGTATGTCTGTATTGAAATTTCCAATATTTAGCACACTCACTTGTGATGTTTCGGTTTTCTAATAATAAATTATGTCGTTGTCACGTCCCATTTAGAACTTATGTCAAAATTTGTCAACCAAAACACTAATATTTAGCGTACGCCAACCTGAACCACACATACATATATATAGTTCAAGCTAGCGTGCGCCAGGAGTACGATATACTCTTGCGTTCATACTACCATACGGTCATTAAGTTTTACTATTTAGACCCGAATTAACCGAAGTTTTTTGGGGTATGATAGTATACTCTAACCTCTAATAGGTGAACTCCAGTCCCTAATTCTGTAACCTCTAATTTATGCACATACTTACATATCTTCTATCGTATCTTGAGTAAAATAAAAAGTATAGTATACCTTGATATTATATATATATATATGTGTGTGTGTGTGTATTAGACTCAAAATTATCTAGATATCTTGCTTTTACCCCCATAACGACAGACAACCATTGGGGTTGTCTATCGTTCAATATGTAATATATAAAGAGACAAATACTAAGATCCTACTATTAATTTTTTATCCTCTCCCGACGCCCCCTTTATGGAAAATAAAAGGGTAGGGATGACAGCATCATAGCTCGATATGGTTTTATTATGTTCATCGTATCGGAGGTTATGTTTTTTTTTTTTTGCTTCTTTTCATTCTACTTTAGCACTTATGGTTGTGATCAGAGGTATTTAGCCCCCGAAAAGGATTGGGATTTTACGTCCTTAGGAAATCCAATACACATTCATGATCCTCGAGTTTGGACGAACTCTCGACCAATGTTGTAAAAATTATTACTTTTTAGTGAGAAATTCTTAGTAAAGATACTTCATTATTGGATTTATTCATCCATATTGAAACTTGACACACACCGTAGCCCTCATGATGACTAAATTCTCTAATCTCGACTCATTTTCATTTTGGATGTTTTTTTTTATCCATACACTTAAATTTAGTATATTATATAGTATGTATCAATTGTTAATTCTTGAAGTTTATATTAAACCTCAACTGGTGGTCATTGTTTATATGTTGGCTTAGAATCTCAATCTAAGGCACTCACACACTATCGAGGATTTTGGTCTTAACATGGTCGTTGAATGTGTAATTTTCAAAAAATTTATCAGTTATATATTAATAATTGATAAAGAGTGTCTCCAATACACACATATTTCAAGTGCATTTAAAATGTCTTATTATTTGAACAATATCAGTGAATTTCATTTGATTATTTGCATTAACTTATTATCTTATACAACATATATCAGTTCATGTTTCTCGAGTTTGGACGAACTGACAACCAATTTTGAGAGTTGAGATTATTGGATAAAGATACTTGATTGCTGGATAAGTATGTTTATCCCAATTGACTATCTTACTAAAAATTGACAACCTTTATTTGGTAAATGCTTATGTTAGTAGTTGATGAAACGTGATGTTTATCGTAGATTCTCAACAAAGATTTTTCTAACCTTCACATCTATTATTTTTCAAGGAATCTTGTGTCTCATCCTAGGGTATGAAGTCAAAGTTCGTCAACAATCATACTTAAGTCATTTTGAAAATGTTAATTTATAATCGTCGAAGATAGCTCCAAGTCTGAAAGAAAATTTCTTAACATACAACATAAAACCTCAATAGAGCTTGCTCAATCAACATGATATAGAACAAATATTATTGATGTGAACTTATGACACATTATCAAATTATTGCACATGCGATTCCTCTTCATTTGAGGAATTTAAGGTAGAACATGATATGAATGAATAAGAAGTTTTTTAAATAAATAACTGTAACTACTCGATCAAGATTATACCCTGACATTTTTCTAAATAATACTTGTTTTATTTTATAGATATATGTACGAATAAGAAAGTGTTTCATTGCAACAAAATATAAAGTAATATAGTTTATTTTTCAAAGGTAATTGAATGTCAAATGTTTATTTTCTCTCTTTTCATATATATATTTTGGTTTAGTCGATTAAAAAATAATTGTTTATGTGTATGTTTGTTTAATTTTTCATCAAAATATAAGTTATCATTCGATTTTAGTAAAAATGAATAGAAAATTTACTTCATAAGATTTAATCAGATATTTTTATTTAAACAAATGTGATATATGTCACTCTCTGTTTTCTTATTTATATTTTTTTATTTAACAAAAAATTATTATTTATGTGTGTTTGGTTAAGTTTATCAACATGTAACTTATTATTAAAGACAAAAAAAGAATAAATGGATAAATAAAAAAAGAATAATTGGATAAAAGAAATAGAAATATTAAAGAAGAGAGAGATAGCTCCATAAATACATTAATAACTAATTTTTGTTTGTAAAAAAGTTGTCCAACTTGGCAAATTGTGGATCCTCCAAGTGCTTATGTGGCAAAAAAATTTTTTTGAATTGCCATAATATATAGTATAGATAGATAGATAGATAGATAGATAGATAGATAGATAGATAGATAGAACATCCCCCCCCCCCCCCACACACTTAAGCACGACATTGTCATCAATGGAGGAAAGATAAGGAGGGTCGAATGAATTTACTAGATCAAGTGTGAATGATGGTGGACGGGGCAGGCGGTGCATTCCGGGAGGAGAGAGTAGTCGGGACACAAACACCATACAAAATCTCACAAAGGTTGAGTTATTGACTCTACTCAAAGAACAAAACTAACTCAACCAAAGAGAAATAGGGAAAGAAATGCAAACCGACTGGTTGGGTTGCGTCCCAACAAGCGCTTCTTCTACGTCATGTGCCGGACGATGGTTCCTAAGTTTCGGTCCACCCCAGAACCTCTTTGAAGTTGAGGTACTCATTGACAGGGTGGAGTCTCAAGTCACGAGCATGTGATATGACAGGTGATGGAAGCTCATGCACTTGATGTATATGAAGTCTCCACCCTCGAGACCTTTTCTTCGTTTCTTGTCTTGTCTCATTGCCCCAAACCAGATATAACAGCATCGAATGACCACCATCACATCCACCAAGAGGGACCGATGTCGATGTCGCCTTGGTCTAGCAAAGAGACATTGCAAACGGGTCCTTGCCAAGCAGCTCTTCGAAGTTTGGTGGAGATATCACATGTAACTCATGGCTAGTGCAAGCCTCTTCCACCTCAACTTCGTTCTCAGTCTGGACGCCAATTGCTTCTTCAACCCCCCTTCCTTCTTCAAAATGTGGTATCATCCCTAGGAAAATATCAAGAGCTCCTTCTGCTTCACTTTCGTCATCCTCCACAACTTCTTTCCATACCCTGTCTTGCTCTTCTTCTTCTAGCACGAATTGGAGAGCAAGTCGCCAAGCAATTTCTTCGATGAGATCATCTTGCATATTCTTACTCATTCCCTCATCTTCAAAGCTCGGTGTGGGATGTGGAAAGGTGTCGTCGGCTACAACAGGACATTCCTGATCAATGATCATCACGGGAGCTCTCCGTGACAACTTCTGTCTGCTCCATAATATCCTTGTAGCCTTCTTCATCCTCCTCCTCCTCTTCTTGTATGGAAGCAGAAAGGCGATCTTGATCAAGCTGTGCACAAACTTGCTCAATCCAATTTGATTGTTTTGCTAAGCGCTGAACAGCCTCCTCTGTTTCATGGAGAAAGGAAGGGCCAGGAGAAATGGATTGGATTAGGAGGTCTATTTTGGGCAAGGATCTCTCGGTGTCTCGAACAAAATTCTCCACAAGAAGTCTCAATTGACTGTTCGGATCTGGCTGTGGAGTGTAGCATGGCTTTGCAAAATGGCCCGTGAAGGCCGCCATGGCTAACTCCAGCTCTCATGAACCTTCTAGTTGTGAGAGGAATTCTTCTTGATAAGAAGGTTGTTCTTGATATGCCCAGGGGTCTGATTGTTCTCCGTAGTAAGGGGGTTGGTACTGGAACCCGAATCCATAGTCTTCTCCTCCTTGATTGCTCTATGAAGTCTCGGTATAATACTACTCAGATGGTGGTGGATACCCCCAATGGTTGGAGAAGCCATGAGGATCCATGATTCAGATCTGCACAAAAAAAAAAAAAACAAAACCACCCAAGTGAAAATCAAGGGTAGAAAAGGAAAGAAAATGCTAAAGTAACAAACTTCTGCCTTTTCTAGTAATCTAGAAAGTCCCCGGCAACGGCGCCAAAAACTTGAATCGCTAAAACACAATTCCTAATAAAGGCCAAGTGTAACTAGAGGTGGCAATTAGGATCCAAATCCATGAATCCAATCCAATCCATCCACCAAATTATCCACTTAATCCAATCCATTTAAATCCAATCCATTTGATCTAAATCCTTTTGGATTGGTGGATTCATGGATCAATCCATGGATCCAAATGGCAAATTATGATTTGGTACCTATATTTTTTATATTTTACATTTTGGTACCTAAAATTTATATTTTTATACGAAAAATATCATTGGAAAATTACATTTTGGTACCTAAAATTTTTCATTATGACATTTTAGTACCAAAACTTTTCAAATTTTACATTTTTGTACAAGCCTTTGATGTCATTTGGATTCATGGATCAATCCACCAATCCATTGGATCCAATCCACTTGATCCACGAATCCACCAATCCAATCCACGAATCCGATCCAATTGCCACCTCTAAGTGTAACCAGTGAAAGGGACTGCATTATAGTAGCTCAAGTAATAAATATCGAATCCATGGGTCTCTAGAGTTACTATTACTCAGCTTCAATTCATTATCTAGCAAACCAGATTAACGTAGAACAACTAAAACTACTCTAGCAAACTGCGGTTAAAGTTAATCTAATTATAGGTTGGAAACTCACTTAGGTATGATTCCCCCTAGCCACTAGCCAGATTAATGATTGATGATCTCTAACCTATATCACTTTCATTCACAATGCGGAGAATCCTTGACTAGACATTGAATCTCGACTAAAGGATCAAGACCCTCTTGAGTCGATTGCCTAGAGAGACGTATCCTTCTGTAGAACAACCGTTCAAAGCATTCCGAACTAGACTCCCTCTATCGAATGAGGTTCTCAATCGATAAAAAGTAGTGAATCAACCCTCGAATAAAGCAATCAATCCAATACTATCAATCTATGTTACTCTATTGACCTAATTAGGTATTCGCTCTCATAGGATCAAAGCATAATCAATAATCTCGACTAAAGCATAATTGAATCATGAAAGCATGTATAGATTGAATATGAACTGACACGCCAAAACACAACACCAAACTGCGACCAAGTGTAATCGCAGTTCGGGAATGCAGTAACAGGCAAGTTCTATTATCAATTCGGGGTCTAGATCTACTTGACACGCTAAAACACAACACCTAACAATGGCCAAGTGTAACCAATGAAAGGGACTGCAGTATAGGCAAGTTTAATTATCAACCCGGGGTCTAGATCTACTGCTTACTCCGTGAGTTCATTATCTAGCAAACTAGATTAAGGATTGATTAACTAAACTACTCTACTAACTAAACTAAGTAAAACTACTAATTACAGTTTGGGAACTCACTTAGGTATGATTCCCCCTAGCTCCTCAATTAGGTCCAAGTTGCAATTACCTTTGGTTGATCTACTGATGATTAAACTGCGGAAGATCCTAAATTAGCTTGGAATCTCTTAAACTGACCAAGCCCTCTCAGTCAAACTACCCGGCAGACGACTAGTCTTCACCAGGATAGAAAGCTGAGGCTATGAACACAGAACTCCACTACTGGAATGAATTCCAGTACAAAGCAGTGAATTGATTGACTCTCACACAACCAATTCACCACTATCAATCAAGGAAGCTCTCTTAACCTAATCAGATTCTATCTATCATAGGTTAAAGCAGAAATCAAGAGAATTTGATCAAGATTCAATTGACTCAATAAATCATGCCTCAATCGATTATAATCAAACAATATAGCATCCAAAACTTCATACAAGAAAGATCCTAACACGTGGAACTAGGGTTCCTCAAAACCTAAGTGAAGGGAAGTTACTCCATAGAGAAGAGAGAGACTGCAGAAATCGGAGTAGTCATACTCATAATGATGAGGAAAATCTGCTCCGGGATGATGATTTCCACTCCTATGACGATCTCCAAGCTCGATTCGATGAAACCCAGCTCCAAGATAGCTTCTATGATGTGTTCTTCGTACTTTCTCTCTCTAGTGCTCTGTTTTTGCTCTGAAAATCCGATTCCCCCACTTTTGGCTCAAAATTGGCTATAAAACCAGAATTTCCCGACCCACACGGGCAGGCCACACGGCCGTGTGACTCACCCACTTGGTCGTGCGGCTCAAAACGCAGCGTATGATTTAGTTCGATCTTCAGGTTTCTCACATGGCTAGGGTGCACGGCCGTGTGGATTTCATGGGTTGCCCGTGTTTACTCTCGGTGGAAATCACACGGCCACAATTGCACTTGGCACGGCCATGTGATGCCACAGTCTGCCCGTGCAGCTTCCTTGAACCCTCGCCATTCGTCCGATCTTCGTCCAATCGACCCCAGACTCGCTCCCAAGCCTCCATTCACGTAGTAGGACCTGAAATATAAAAAACAAGCACAACCTAGCGTGAAATCGGCCTAAAACACGAGAATCAACACCTCAAACGGTGTAAGAACGCGGGTAAAAACATGTGTAACTAACGGTCTATCAAACTCAAAAACTTGACACGCTAAAACACAACACCTAATAATGGCCAAGTGTAACCAATGAAAGGGACTGCAGTATAGTGGCACAAGTAATAAATATCGAATCCACGGGTCTCTAGAGTTACTATTACTCATCTTCAGTTCATTATCTAGCAAACTAGATTAAGGATTGATTAACTAAACTACTCTACTAACTAAACTAAGTAAAACTACTAATTACAGTTTGGGAACTCACTTAGGTATGATTCCCCCTAGCTCCTCAATTAGGTCCAAGTTGCAATTACCTTTGGTTGATCTACTGATGATTAAACTGCGGAAGATCCTAAATTAGCTTGGAATCTCTTAAGCTGACCAAGCCCTCTCTGTCAAACTACCCGGCAGACGACTAGTCTTCACCAGGATAGAAAGCTGAGGCTATGAACACAGAACTCCACTACTGGAATGAATTCCAGTACAAAGCAGTGAATTGATTGACTCTCGCACAACCAATTCACCACTATCAATCAAGGAAGCTCTCTTAACCTAATCAGATTCTATTTATCATAGGTTAAAGCAGAAATCAAGAGAATTTGATCAAGATTCAATTGACTCAATAAATCATGCCTCAATCGATTATAATCAAACAATATAGCATCCAAAACTTCATACAAGAAAGATCCTAACACATGGAACTAGGGTTCCTCAAAACCTAAGTGAAGGGAAGTTACTCCATAGAGAAGAGAGAGACTGCAGAAATCGGAGTAGTCATACTCATAATGATGAGGAAAATCTGCTCCGGGATGATGATTTCCACTCCTATGACGATCTCCAAGCTCGATTCGATGAAACCCAGCTCCAAGATAGCTTCTAGGATGTGTTCTTCATACTTTCTCTCTCTAGGGCTCTGTTTTTGCTCTGAAAATCCGATTCCCCCACTTTTGGCTCGAAATTGGCTCTAAAACCAGAATTTCCCGACCCACACGGGCAGGCCACACGGCCGTGTGACTCACCCACTTGGCCGTGCGGCTCAAAACGCAGCGTATGATTTAGTTCGATCTTCAGGCTTCTCACACGGCCAGGGTGCACGGCCGTGTGGATTTCATGGGTTGCCCGTGTTTGCTCTCGGTGGAAATCACACGGCCACAATTGCACTTGGCACGGCCGTGTGATGCCACGGTCTGCCCGTGCAGCTTCCTTGAACCCTCGCCATTCATCCGATCTTCGTCCAATCGACCCCAGACTCGCTCCCAAGCCTCCATTCACGTACTAGGACCTGAAATATCATAAACAAGCACAACCTAGCGTGAAATCGGCCTAAAACACGAGAATCAACACCTCAAACGGTGTAAGAACGGGGGTAAAAACATGTGTAACTAACGGTCTATAAAACTCCCCCACACTTAACCGTTTGCTTGTCCCCAAGCAAACCAAGTCAGGCACCAGGTAAGCTTACATATTTTAATCAACCAACATTGGGGACAAGTCATAAAGGCACAGAACACGTGAATCGTACTGGTTTTCAAACATCAACACATGAACAACCACAATAACAACCTAGACAACCACCACAAAGGACATTCGAGTGCAGCAAATCGAGTAAAGGAAGAGTCTCCCTTCTGTTCACCAACCAACCTAGACTTGACTCAACCACTTACTCAAAACAGTCAACTCATGCATCCAACTCAAGACATCAGAACAGAGACCGAGCAATCTAGGTCCTCACCGGGGTACAAGAGTATAAAGAATATGAAAATGAATCACTCACTCTCGACCAGTGGGGTCAGGACAATTCGATGCGAAAAATGCGCATGCTACTTCTCTCAATCCCTATCATCTCTTCACCATGATGGCAGCCTCTAAATGCTAGAGTTCACATACGAGGTGTCACCACTAACTAATCAGGAGGTCTTAGACACAGGTTCAAATGACTGGCTAGGGTCTTGGACATGGGGAAAAGGCCTTTTAGGTGGTGGAAGTATTTATAGCACAAGGTTCCACATTTCCAACCCACACAATCACAGTCAAACAAACCGGTATTCCCTTTCTGCTATTCTGCAATACTCAACATCTCAAGAGCACAAGAGCGAAGGAGGCATAAACATCAGCATTTCCAAGCTAGACTGCTAAGAAACACTACTTAATGGGCATTATTCAGATTTTTGGTAGTGGCTCTCTTTTGCTTTCAATTTTTTTTCCTTTGTTTTTCTTTCATTTTCTTTCCATTTCTTAAGAGAGCCACCACTTCTGCACATATTTCAAACACCTGCCCAACTTTTAAACACTACCTCCAACACTCACATAAACTTTAGCAGAAACAGCAGAGAATATGTAACAACCACTCTGTGGAACCTTCTAAAAGATGCAACAAGGGTGATTTTTTTCGTTATAGACCAAAAGAAAGGATAACACACGGCTCAAAGGGGCTGACTAGGGGTTATGACACAACAGGACAGTCAGTTTTGGGCGTGGGCTAATCCTATGCCCCCATCATCTTAGCTAATGACAACGTGAATGCTACACATCATGGAAGAGGGATCTATCGCACAAGAAAGAAACGAGCAGGCTCAAATCTCACATGGCTACCTATATGCTCTATCTCATATTCTGATACCCTGAACTAGATGCATAAACGACTGTCAAGAACAAGTAATTAGATCAAGTCACAGTTGGTAAGCAAACAGTTGAAAAAATGAACCCCTACATCGTTCTACTGCACATCTCAGTCCTCATCATAGGTTGTCCTAGTCACCAACAAGTTGTCATGCATTAATCCGAAAACCATTCAATTCATCCATCAAAACACAGTGCCAATATGATCAAACAGCAGTACTTGGAGCCCTCAAATCGTAAGATTCGGACAGCGGACTAGGCTCCAAGCACCCAAATATATATTCCAACCGATACAAAGCACCCCCCACACTTAAGCACGACATTGCCCTCAATGGAGTAGAGCGAGAGATAAGGGGAACGATGTTACCGGATTGAAACACTGCTGGGGGACTGGAAGTGGACCAGTCAGCGAGAAACAAACTGGAGAATGGACAGTTCTGCACGAATCGAACACCAAAAGAAAAAACAAAAACAAACGACACTAAGTTCAAGCTCCTCACACATGGAGCAAACACCTAAAAGTCTAAAACGAAAAATAAAACACACTGAGATGGGCAACGAGTACAGCCTACTCGTCGCCAAGATCATCCAAGTCGATGTCGATGTCAGCCATGAAGGCGTCATCACCAGCAGCTCCATCAGTACCATCATCACCGGCAGCTGGGGCATGAGGAAGTGGAGAGTCCTCCCAGGGAGTCCTCCAGACGGGCTACTCGCCCGGGAGCAGCTGGAGCAGGTGCTGCTGGACCTCCTGCATGCGCCGTGAACGGCGCTTCTCCCGCTCGATGTGGGCGAGAGTCACCCCCTGCTGGGTCTGGAGTATGTCCAGGCGCTCATCAAAAGCATCCATCCTGTTCTGGTACTGGGCCTGGTGTTCCGCATACTGTTGTTGGAACTGCATCTGCTGGTCGAGGAGCTGCTGGTTATGGATCCGCAGCTGCTCGAACTGATAGGAGAAGTAATCCTGGCCCGGGAAAGCGGAGCTGCTGCCTCCTGCATGGAAGTCAGTCTGGGGTGGATCAGCAGCAGCGTCCACATCCTCTGGGTCAATATCCTCACCGGCCTCCTCCTCCTAGCCCTCTGGCTGGGCCTCTGGCTCGGGCTCCGCGGGGATCTGAGGTTCTGGAAATCCCTCGACCCATAGAACGCCGCGGCTCTCTCGCAGCAGGTGCATGTGACTGATCGTCGTCCTGCCAAAGACGACGGTGTCTCCCTGCTGTGTGCACCCCTGCAGCGACAACCCAAAGTAGGTGGCAATGCGGGTGATGAGAGGGGCGCAGTGGAGGCTCTTCAGTTCCTTGGCAGTCTTCTCAAAGGTCCTGGCCACCACCGATCCCAAGTGGAGAGGATAGTCGTACTGGCGCATCGAAGAGATGAGGTACAAGGCCCTCTTGGTGATGGCGCTGGCACTATCGGACGCTGGGGTGTAGGACTTCGCCAGCAGGTGGTGGAGCAGGCGGTTGTCGAGCAGCAGGGTAGTGGCCTTCGTCCTCCCAGCCGAGAAGGGTTTCCTCTGGCCTGGCTTAGCCAGGCGGGTGTACAGCCTCATGAAGTCCACCTCCGGCGGGTCGTTGACCTCGGTGATGTAGTCTGCACCGTCATCCAGGTCGAGGTCGAGAGCCTCAGCCAGCTCATGGTAGCTCATCGACCGGGGGCCCCCGCCTAGACTGAATCTGACGGCTGTACTGTCTTTCCAATCAGTCGTCTGTGTGTGCTTGAAGGTCGTGTAGAACTCCAGGACGGGCTCGTAGTAGACCTTCTCGCAGATGGTGAGCAGACGGCGCCATGTGCGGTTGGTGAGGGCGGCGGAGAGTTGCTCGTAGCAGTTCAATTTTCGAAACTCCCGTTTGACCAGCAATGGTGCTGTCCAAACGGGCATGCCAGGACCTGCTTGAAGCGATTCTCGTCGGGGCCCCTCCTCAGATCCCGGATGAACGGGTGCTTGAGGTCAGGTTTCGACATTGTCCTGCAAAAGAATAACCCAAAGTGGAACCAAAAGAGCCAAAGAAAATAATCACACCCCCACACTTAAGAACAGAAAACAGCCTAACCATAGTTTCATCCATAGTTTGGGGGTCACAAACTCGATAAATCAAGCAAAATCTGAGTGGGGGTGCACATTCACAAGAAAATAGGCAACTTGAGGTTCACATCCATAGCAAATACACACTCAAACTACATCATTAAGGGCCCCAACCAGTGGCCACAACATGGCATGAAAGACATGCATTTCATCGAACACCTTGTGTGCACTATTAAGTTAAGCATGAAATTGGCAAAATTCCTGCACACAAGGGCTCAAACAAGCAAGGGGGACTTTGCCCAACACAATTCAAACACATTCCATGCATTCCCCTCAATCAATTGCGCAAAAATCACAAGATTCAATAAGGTTATCTAAACATACACCCTACACACTCAATTCTCCACAATTAACATAGTTAAGGGCAATCAAACCTGGAGACTCAAGTAGAGGTGTAGGGGATGATGAGGGGAAGGCGATGGAAGCGACGAAACGCCGAAAAAGTGGCCGGAAGAGCTCGTCGGAGCCTCGCCGGAGTCACGCCGGAAATCGCCTCCGGTGACAAAAATGTCGTCCAAATTCGCTCAAAATGGAGGGATAGGCCGCTTTGGGTGTAGAAAGGGTGGGTTTGTTGTTGATTTGGTGAAAAAAATGACCCAAAGTGGCCGAAAAAATCGAAAAAGGGGGGTTTTTGTCGCGATTTTCCGGCGAGGACAGAGGATTCCGGCGAGGAAAATGAATTTTCTGACCTGCTCGGCCGTGCTGGCCGAATTTATAGGCCGTGCATGGCCGCACGGGCAGGCCCGCACGGCCGTGGAAGGGGCAATTTTGCCCGTGCTGGCCGACACGGCCTGGCCGAGGGATTCCACACGGCCGTGCATTGTGCACAATTGGCCGTGCGGATTTTGCCGAGACCTCGCACGGCCAGGGGAAAAATTCCACACGGCCGTGCGAGGAAATTTTTGCCCGTGTCGGCCAAACGGCCAGGCCAGGCCAAGCCACACGGCCGTGCAAATTTGCACTTTTGGCCGTGTGATTTTCGCCGAGAGCTTGCTCGGCCAGGGGAAAAATTCCACACGGCCGTGCAAGTCAAGGTTCTGGCCGTGCGACTTGCTGGGGTCCCGAAATCAACCTGTTTTCACTCAAAAACGACACGTAACTCTGGATCAACGTCTCAAGACTCAAAAACACACAAAATCAAAGGAAAAAGAGTAAGAAAATGCAAACCTCGGTTGGGTTGCCTCCCCACAAGCGCTTCTTTACCGTCTTTTAGCTGGACGCCAGTATGGATGCTCAGGGAAGTGTAGAATCAGGTGCCTTCAAGAGCGGATCCACATCGCTCTTGAGGTACAGCTTCAAATAGTGGCCATGCACGCGGCGAATGTGGCCACCAGCATTTGCCAGCTCGACTTGGCCATCCGGTAGGATGCAAGCGAGTGAATACTCAGATGGCCAAGGTGGGGGCGGGACCAGCTCATAGTGGTCTCCGGCTTTCTTTCGAGCAGGCTTAGCTGCCTGCAGTTTCGGCCGCCACTCCTCCTTGATCTGTTCTTTGGATGACGGGGTGGTTCGGAGTGGCGGCGAAGGTGTGGGAGGCGGTTCCTGCAAAATAGGCAGCACAGAAGGATACACGACAGACTCGTGCTCCTGGTGAGATACAGCATGCAGAGGTAGCGAAGCAGGTATAGTATCAGCAACAGAAAACATTATTCGCTCCTCGCCATCTCTCAAAACTAAGGTCCCATCATGCACATCTATGAGAGCCTTGGCGGTGGCCAGGAAAGGCCTTCCCAGTATAAGAGGCACTTCTGTGTCCTCACTGACGTCCAGGATAACAAAATCCACAGGATATGTGAATTTGCCAACCTTAACCAGAAGGTCTTCCACTATACCCCTAGGATGCACTACAGATCTGTCAGCTAATTGAAGGGTCATCCTAGTAGCACGGGGTTCACCTAGGCCTAGTTTCATGAACAATTTATACGGCATAACATTGATACTAGCACCTAAATCCGCCAAGGACTTCTCTACATGCAATTTATCAATAGAGCATGGGATAGTAAAACTACCTGGGTCCTTTTCTTCTGCGGAAGCTTGTTCTGCAGAATAGCCGAGCACTCCTCGCTGAGCTCCACAGTGGCCAGCTCACTCAGCTTCTGCTTCTTTGAGAGAAGCTCTTTCAGAAACTTCGCATACCTCGGCATTTGCGCTAGTGCCTCCAGGAAGGGACTTGGACATTCAGCTTCCTAAGCATGGCCATGAAGTTCTCGAACTCTGCCTCCAGCCTATCTTTGTGCAACCGAGTAGGGAAAGGGAGTTTAGGGACATACTCCTTCACTACTGGTTGCGGTTTAGGTGCAGGCACCTCAACCTCCTTCTCTACTTCCTGTTCAACCGCTGGAGATGCTGCAACAGGGCTTTCTCTCTCCGGTTCCCGAGCAGGGGGATCAACAGTCATCTTGCCACTCCTGGTCATGTTGGCATTGCAGCACCATTCGGGGTCGGCGGGTGAGGAATGGTCTGCGCTGGTAGAGTACCAGGAGCCCTTTGAGCCACTGCCTGGGCCACGCTCCCCAGCTGGGTCTGGATATCCTGCAAAACAGCCTGTGTATTCCTCTGACCGGCTTCCAGAGCCAGGAGTTGACCCGAGGCCTTCTCCATGAACTGCTCAAAGGTGTTGAATTTCTGAGCACTAACACTGGCGAGAGAACCCACCAAGTCCCGCAGTTCAGCCATCTGATCATTCTGTACTGGGGCAGCAGGGGCTGCACCTGGCTGCTGGAATTGCCCCTGTCTGGGCTGATATGGTGGCCTCTGGAAGCCCGGTGGTCCCTGTGGAGCTGGTGGTCTGGGATTTGGCCCAGCCCAGGAGAAGTTAGGATGCTGGCGCCACCCCTCATTGTACGTGTTGCTGTAGGGGTCATTGCGCCTGACATTGTTGATGAAGTTCACCTGCTCCTGGGGTGTGGTCGATTCCTTCATCGCCTGGCAGTCTTTCACCATATGATGGGTGCTCTCGCACCACTGGCAGAGCATCGCCTGCTGCTGTCCGGTCCCTGGAATCATCCCGGAACGATCGATAGCTGAGACTAGCTTCGATACTACCTGCACCAAATCAGATGACTGGGTGCCCACAGCATGCACACCCCGGCCTGGTGCTCTCCTCGATCTCCTGGAAGTGCCCCAATCATAACCATTCTCCGCCATCTCTTCAAAGAGTTGATTCAGCTGTGGCGGGGTTTTGGTCAGCATGTTCCCGCCACAAACCGAATCGATCAGCTGCTTGTCCTCCGGGAAGAGGGCGTGATAGAAGGTGCCCACCTTGAACGCATCGTTGAAACCATGATTGGGACACCTGAGGAAAAGGCTGTTGTACCTCTCCCATGCATCCCTGATGGTCTCATCCTCATCCTGAGCAAAATGTGTAATTTGCTTCTGCAGGTCAGCTGTCTTGGATGGAGGATGGTAGCGGGTGAGGAACTTGTCCCGCCAGGTTGGCGAACGTGTGATGGAGCCCGGAGGTCGAGTGTCTAGCCACTCCTTGGCTTGCCCCTCCAGAGTGAATGGGAAGTACCTCAGCTGGATGGCATCTGCTGGTACCCCATTGATCTTGATTCCATCGATGAGCTCGTGGAATCGCCTGAGATGCGATCGAGGGCACTCTCCTTCCTTACCACGGAACACTACTGAACCGCGCAGCATGGTGATCACGGAGGTGCTCACCTCAAAGTTGTTGGCTGGGACCTGAGGGTGTTGAATGGGGGACCTCATGTCCGCAGCCCGAGCGGTCCAGTAGGATCCCATGGTCTGCTCCCCGGGGATCACATTGTTGTTCAGCGGATCACCCATCTCTCCTTCTTCTTCTTCTCCGATCTGTAGCTGTGACAGCGCCTTCTCCGCAGCCAGTCGCGCCTTTAGAACCCGCTTGGAGTTCCTGCAAGTTCGTTCAAGCTCCTGGTCTAATGGTAGTAGATCTCCCGACTGGCTACGGGTCATGCACTACCTGCACACAATCAGCAGAAGCAACCCGTGAAGGCACACAGGTGGAAGAAATAAAATGCAGTAAATAAAAGCTAGAGTAACAAATTCTCACGTTTCCCCAATAATCTAGAGGATCCCCGGCAACGGCGCCAAAAACTTGACACGCTAAAACACAACACCTAACAATGGCCAAGTGTAACCAATGAAAGGGACTGCAGTATAGGCAAGTTTAATTATCAACCCGGGGTCTAGATCTACTGCTTACTCCGTGATTCTCTATTATCTAGCAAACTAGTTCGAGTGATTGTTGTGAAAAGTAAAAGCAACAAGAAAGCAGTAAATTGTTCGGGTTTCTAAAGCAGGCAAAGAGTCACTCGGGATTGAGTCCCCCTAGCCCCTTAGTTAGGTTCAATTGCAATTCCCTGGGTTGATTTACTGAAGATTAGACTGCGGAAGATCCGACAGTAGCTTGGAATCTCTTAAGCTGACCAAGCCCTCTCAGTCTAACTACCCGGCAGACGACTAGTCTTCACCGGGATAGAAAGCTGAGGCTATGAACACAGAACTCCACTACTGCGCCAAGAACACCAGTACAAAGCAGTCAACTGGCTAACTCTCGTATAGCCAATCTCCTACTATCGAATGAAGAGGCTCTAACAACCTAATCAGATTCTATCTATCTCAGGTTGAAGCAGAAATCGAGAAAAGCTGATCAGACTCCAATCAATTCAATAAACATGCTCATTCGATTAAATCAAACAGTTAATATCATCCCAAGTTATTACAATCAAATCCCTAACACAAGGAACTAGGGTTCTTCATACCCAAGTGAGAGAAAGGTTCTACTCCATAGAGAGAGAAGAGAAAACAGTTAATCGGAGTAGTCATACTCTAATGATGAGGAAAATCTGCTTCCGGGATGATGATTTCCACTCCTATGACGATCTCCAAGCTCGATTCGATGAAACCAGCTCCAAGATAGCTTCTAGGATGTGTTCTTCGTACTTTCTCTCTCTAGGGCTCTGTTTTGCTCTCAAAATCCGATTCCCCACTTTTGGCTCGAAATTGGCTCAAAAACCAGAATTTCCCGACTCACACGGGCAGGCCACACGGCCGTGTGGCTCACCCAGTGGCCGTGCGAGTCAAAACGCAGCGTATGGATTAGTTCGATCTTCAGGCTTCTCACACGGCCAGGGTTGCACGGCCGTGTGGATTTCATGGGTTGCCCGTGTGTGGCCTCGGCAAAAATCACACGGCCACCTTGCTCACTTGCACGGCCGTGTGAAAGCTACTTGTGCCCGTGTTTGCTCTCGGTGGAAATCACACGGCCACCTTGCTCACTTGCACGGCCGTGTGATTCCCCGGTCTGCCCGTGCAGCTTCCTTGAAACCTCGCCATTCGTCCGATCTTCGTCCAATCAACCCCAGACTCGCTCCCAAGCCTCCATTCACGTACTAGGACCTGAAATATCACAAACAAGCACAACCTAGTGTGAAATCGGCCTAAAACACGAGAATCAACACCTCAAACGGTGTAAGAACGGGGGTAAAAACATGTGTAAATAACGCTCTATCATGAACTCAAGATTATCAAGCATAGAGAGAGACTGCAGTAAGAATCTTCAAATGATCAGTCTTCAAGTCCGGGCTTGTTCCTCGAGCTTCCAAGTCGAAGAAATCCTCCAATTCCACTCCAAGATTGCCCTCAAATCGCCCTCTCTCTCTCTTTGGTTCGTCCCTTGGGTGTCAGGGAACCAAAACCCAGCTCTACCCTCCAAAAACGCACAAAACATGCTTTTAACAGCCCGAGTTCGCGAAACCCGGTCCAAATACCCGGTCGGGTATTCAGGGAACCGGCCGTGTATCAACAAAATGCTATGTGTCACTTTTCTGCACAAAAGGGAAAGTACCTGGTCGGGTATTTGTTGGTACCCGGTCGAGTATTTTTGGTTCACTACCGGGGGCCTTCTGAGCTCTGATCAAAATACCCTATTATATGCTAAAAATATCCCCTATCTTTGATTGTTCGTTTCTCCCTCGTTCGGACTCCAAATCAGTTGTCGTTTGATCCCAGACGCTCGTAGTCTCATCCTCTTTCTTCTCATGACAAGCTTACATGATTATCTGGTCACAAAATGAGTTAGAAATCCATTCTTCTTCAAGTCAAGCCCGAGTTTCTTCCCCCGAGTCGCCAATTGATCTCCGATTGACTTGAAATTTGCGCCTATGCTTCACTTTATGTGCTTAGACCTGAAATATGAAAAAGGAACACAACCTAGCGTAAAATAGAGCAAAGTAACGATAATTTAAGGTTAAATGATCAAGAAACAAAGGGGAAAATATGTGTAGATATCGAGTCATCAGGCGTTATCATGGGAATTGACATTTACTATACGCACAACAGAGCATTAAATGCTCGTACCAACCACCATCGGCTATAAATACCACTCAACCACATCATTTAATAGTAACTAACCTACCCACATTCTCTCTACTTTATCTCTCGCTAACTTGATCATTGGAGAATGATCCGGGTCCCCACCTCCGAATCCCTTATGCAGGAGTTGAAGTCTATCCGTATTGTAGTGAACTCAACAAAGGCAACTTCGGGATCGTTTGGATGGATCAATATAGAAATGAGTCAATTTGATCAGTTGTCTCGTTTTATAAACGAGGCAATTAAAATGAGTCAATTCGAATTACCTGTCCCCACCCCAGTGAATTGAAATTGACTCAAAACGGATCAATTGAAAATACCTCAAGCAGATTGATCCATCCAAATTTTTTGCTGACAAACGAGGCAATTTGGTACAATTGTCTCAAAACGAGGCAATTGTGTCAAATTGATCTGTTACAATTCCTCATCCAAACGACCCTTCGTTTCCGCCTAGTACATTCTAGGCCTAAACAATAACATTAACATGGTCATGCTTACAACATGTTTAGCACAAAATCCTTTTCGTGGCTGATTTGCCTACCAATGCCACATCATATATATCTACTTCAGCCTTTTATATAATTGAGTCCTTCTCAGTAGTAAATATTATATATGTGCACAAAACCTCATCTCTACTTGGAAATTCCAATTCACTACCCCAACACCAAAGAAACCCCACTTCGTCCTATTCACCAGTCTCCGGTCTCCACCAAATATGGAAGCTTCAACCGGCGCCGGGGCAAAGAAACCCCACTTCCTCCTACTAACCAGCCCCGGCATCGGCCACCTGATCCCCGTCCTCGAGCTCGGAAAGCGACTCGTCACCCGCCACAACTCCGCCGTCACCGTCTTCATCGTCACCTCCCACTCCTCCCAGGCGGAGACCCAACTAACAACCGAAGCCGCCGCCGCCGTCGGAGCCCCGGCTGGCGGGAATTTCTTCAACGTAGTGAAATTACCGCCGCCGGACCTCTCCAACGTACTCGACCCAGCGGCGGCGGTCGTCACGCGCCTCTGCGTGCTCATGAGGGAGCTCATTCCTGTCAAGAACCAATTAGTCCCAATAACTCGAGTTGTTGGGAGAGATTCAATCGTGGATCATATACCACAACACTAACACGCCCCCCTCAAACGAAAGCCACTCACAAGGGCTTGAAGTTTGCACAGATCTGAAGACAAGAATACCATATGCTTAACAAATGGGGGTCACCGGGAATCGAACACAAGACCTCTCGGTCACAGAAGGCTCTGATACCATGTCAAGAACCAGTTGATCTCCAACAACTCGAGTTATTGGGATCAACTGGTTCATGACATGGTATCAGGGGATTCCTCCGGATCAGCAGCGGCTGATCTTCGCCGGGAAGCAGCTGGAAGACGGGAGGACCTTGGCGGATTACAACATCCAGAAGGAGTCGACCCTTCACCTGGTTCTCCGTCTGCGTGGAGGCATGCAGATCTTCGTCAAGACCTTGACAGGAAAGACGATTACTTTGGAGGTTGAGAGCTCCGACACCATTGATAACGTCAAGGCCAAGATCCAGGACAAGGAGGGGATTCCTCCGGATCAGCAGAGGCTGATCTTCGCTGGTAAGCAGCTGGAGGATGGAAGAACCCTCGCTGACTACAACATCCAGAAGGAGTCGACTCTTCATCTGGTTCTAAGGTTGAGGGGAGGTATGCAGATCTTTGTGAAGACCTTGACTGGGAAGACCATCACCCTGGAGGTTGAGAGCTCCGACACCATCGACAATGTCAAGGCGAAGATCCAGGATAAGGAGGGCATTCCTCCAGACCAGCAGAGGCTTATCTTCGCTGGCAAGCAGCTTGAGGATGGAAGGACCCTTGCTGACTACAATATTCAGAAGGAGTCTACCCTTCACCTTGTCTTGAGGCTCAGAGGTGGTATGCAGATCTTTGTGAAGACTCTGACTGGCAAGACCATTACATTGGAGGTGGAGAGCAGCGATACCATTGACAATGTCAAGGCTAAGATCCAGGACAAGGAGGGCATCCCACCAGACCAGCAGAGGCTCATCTTTGCAGGAAAGCAGCTCGAGGATGGCCGAACTCTGGCCGATTACAACATTCAGAAGGAGTCCACTCTCCATCTGGTGCTGAGGCTCAGGGGAGGAATGCAGATCTTTGTCAAGACCCTTACTGGAAAGACTATCACTTTGGAGGTCGAGAGCAGTGACACCATTGATAATGTCAAGAACCAATTAGTCCCAATAACTCGAGTTGTTGGGAGAGATTCAATCGTGGATCATATACCACAACACTAACAATTCCCGCCGTCCGGTCGGCGGTCAAGTCACTCGCGGTCCGACCGACGGCTCTGGTCGTGGATCTGTTCGGAACCGAGTGTTTTGTGGTGGCCGAGGAGTTGGGGATACGCAAATACTTGCTGGGAACTTCCAACGCGTGGTTTACCGCTCTGACGATCCAGTTGCCGGTTTTGGACGGAGAAGTGGAAGGAGAGTACGTTGATCAGAAGGAGCCGCTCGAGATCCCCGGGTGTCGTTCGGTTCGACCGGATGAGGTGGTCGACCCCATGTTGGACCGGAAGGATCAGGTTTACATCGAGTACAGGCGCATGGGGGTCGAGTTTCGGAAAGCCGACGGTATGATCACTTTTCTTTCATTCTAAGTCCATGATCAAATTTTCTTATAATAAATTATTTGGTTTTATTGTTTTTTTACTTTATGTAAACAATTGGGTAAAAAATTTCTCACTTTATTAATTAAATTGATCAGTCATATAATTTGGTCGACCATCTCTTCCTAAATGCCACACTAGTTTTACTATATACTCATTCTAACTTACAATTTAAATTACCTAATCATCTTTCAACAAACAAAACAATAAAAGTATAAAACAAACACCTCCTGACAAACCTCCTTCCACGTCAAATCGGATGTTAAGAGAGAGCTCTCTTTGCTGTGTTGTTACATTGTGTTTGCTATTTCTATATAAAAAAAAAAATTGTAGAAAAAATTTTAATTTGTAAATTAGGACGATTTAAAGAAAAGATAGGACACATTTAGCAATCATATAATGAGCATTGTTATAAGAAGCAAACCCAACTGTTAGGACAGTAGAACCATTAAACCAATTACAATAGCGGTTCAGTTCATTTGATTGGACGGTTAGAGTTGGACCGGATAATTTTAAGGTTTGACATGAAATCAGATGAACCACACAGGTTTAACCGGTCCACTATTTTCACCACAAAATTTTTAGAAAAATACATTAGCGTAAACGAAGACCATCCAACCTCAGTCACTATTTTATTTATGCTTCCTTTTTTTTTCTCATTTCATAACCTCCTTGTTGGAGTTATCTTGTTCACTATAGATTGTCACTCTTATGACTGAATCAAATTAATAAAAAGATGAAAATAAATTTTGAATCTTTATTAGAGCACTCCATATTTTTCCGAAATAGATAATTTTTTTTAATTAAACAAATGTTATGTCGGTAAATTTTGCTTTGAAGCGACTATTCCTTAGATACATACGTGATATTTTTTATTTTATTTTAAATGAAATCAATTTAAAAAAGACATAAAGTTAGCGATTTATAAATAGCAAATATTGCTCCAATACATAACAAAATAATAAAAAAATTATGATTTCTTCTGTTATAGATAATGCGTATTAGAATTTTTTTATAATTAGTGATAAATTCACTTCTAAGTTAGTGTATTATATATGTCATTATATTATAGCGCATGAATAATTTTATCAATAATTCTATAACAATTAATTGTTGAACCATCAATCACTAACTTTTTGATTCAACATTTGTTGCAATTATGAAAACGTTGATAATGGATAATGATGCTTTCTATTATTTTATTTTTATCAAACTAATGATCACTACCACTTTTCTTAACGTAATTGATTGTCTATTGTAATTAGGGCGGCCATTATAAGAATTAAAAATTAGAGCGGTCCAATCTAAAGTGATCTGGACAATTGGCACTTGGCAGGTCATTGTATTAGTCAAATTACGTAACTGGGTGCTATACAGTACAAAAATGTCAATAACTATCATTGATTCATTTTTTCCCCACAGATAGATCATTGATTCATTTAATCATTTCACAACACAATAATTGCAGTAAAATGTTTGATTCTTCGGCTTCTAACTGCTTTCTTTATTATTTTATTTTATATTATTCAAATCATAATAAGTTACACTTTTCTTTACCAATCTGTCTATAAGTTGGAGCGGTCCAAGCTAAGCTAAAGTGATGCCAAAGTGATCTGTATGGCTATACGATTGGCAAAGTCATTGTATAAATGAAGTCAATAGGTAACTGGCCATTATCAGGAAGTCAATCACTATCAATCTATAATTCCTGTTTAGTACTATTTTCAGTTACGGTTTTTACAAGTGAAAACAGATACTAAAAACATATGTTTAGTTATGTTTTCACATGTTGTGGCAACATGAGTTGACAACACAACATAAATTAGTTGAAATTACAATAAGTAGCTTCTTTATTGTTTTCGAAAAAATTTCTCGTGGAATCCAATTAGCCGTTGTAATAATTTCATTCAAATGAGTATATGACTTGGTCTCACTAAATTTACTTTCTACACATGATTTCCCTTTCCATTTTCGCATAACTTGTCACGACTGTTTCTAAGAATTGGAAAATTGGGGATCGATAAAGTAAGGAAAAACGAAAGCAATAATGAACACGATGCACGAATTTACGTGGTTCACTAACACGATGTGTGTTAGCTAGTCCACGAGCAGGAGAGAGCAAGTTTGACTATACTTCGAGAAGATACAGATTACAAAGGAGTATAAGAAATATTTATAGTATTTCTCCATATGGTCTAACCCTAATCCAATATGGTAAAGGAAAATGCTTACAAATCAGGACCGAAGTAGAAACCCAAATAACAGCGAGACCCCCGTGACTTCCCGTCATAGCCAGATAGTCCGATTCAAGTCATATCAACAAATTTCCACCTTGACTTGAATTATCTTCCTCTGAAATCTCCTATGTACTCTCATCCTTCTCTCTCTTCCGACACCAATGCCCCTCAGGGCGGATTCAACCACTCAGAACATTCAGCAAATCCAAGTAGTGTTTGAACTTTTCATGTGGAACCGATTTCGTTGACATGTCAGCCGGACTGTCCACAGTGTCAATATTTTTCACCTTAATCCTCTTCCTTATCCTCAAGAAATGATATCTCACGTCAATGTACTTGATTCTCTCATGGTGGACTTGATCCTTGGCCAAACATATTGCACTCAAACTGTCACAATACACCAACCAACCCCTTCAATCATATTTCCTCCTTAGCAGTTTCTGTCAACGCCATGTACTCTCGGTTTAGTAGTAGATAATTTCATTATCGACTGTAGAGTTTTCTTTCAACTTACCACAGAACTCGAATACATAACCGGTCATTGATCTCCTCGTGTTGACATCTCCATCACAATAAGAATTTGAATAACCAGACACTAAGAACTATGTATCACTTCCTAAGCTAATCCCCACATTAGACGTACCCTTCAGGTACCGAAAGATCCTCTTCACAGCCTGTCAATGTTCATTTCCAAGTTGTATCATGAACCCGTTGACAACACTAACAGCAGGTGCAAGATCATGTCTAGTGCATATAATAACATACATCAAACCACCTATTACACTAGCATATGAGACTCCCGACATGTACTCCTTCTCATCCTCTGACTGTGGTGCATGAACTGAGATAGATTAACATTTAAAGCACTAGGAGTATTCAAGGGCTTTGCTGAAGACATGCCCAAACCTGGACAATATCTTCTGGATGTAGCTCTTCTGTGACAAGAAAACAAAATCTTTTGAGAAGCTCCTAAATCTTTCATCTCAAATTCAGCACTGAGAAGTCCCTTTAACTTTTGGATATTAGACTTCGACTTTGCAGCTATGAGCATATCATACACATACAGAACTAGATATATCATCGAACCATCCTTAGCCTTGCTGTGATACACACAACGATCATAAGGACTTCTATTGTAGCCCAACTCTAGCATATAACTGTCAAACTTCTTGTACCACTGTTTCGGAGATTGCTTAAGTCCATAAAAGCAATGCAGTCAAAATCGATATTTTGATCGTAAAATCGTAGGATTTTACTTAGGGATTCCGATCCTGATTTTAATATAAAATCGATGAACCTTAAAATCGTTTAAAATCGGGATTAAAATCGTACAAAAATCGGGATTTTGATCGCATGAGAAAAAATCGGTGGTTTGAGCCAATTAAAAGAAGCATAACAATTTCGGGGGAAAGGGGAATGACGAGAATCTTCTCATATATTTTTTTAAAACATTTAAAAAAAAATAATAATAACCAAATTAGGGCTCGATCAATCCATTTCCCTTCGCCCCATTTAACTTATTGGTAAAAAAATTATCCTAATATTGGAAGTACGTAAGAATTAACATCATTATTAACTAATTAATTTATTAATAAATATATTTGTACCAAGCCATTAGCATTACTTATTTTATTGAAGTTCAAATATTTTTAGTTTTAAATCATACTTAGACGATGCCGGAATATTACTTTGAGTTAAACTACCTAGACAACATGAAAACAAGAGCCAAACCCATGGAGCTTTATCCCTTCCTCATAAATTATTTTGAGTTGCGCATTAAATAACAATTAAAATAGTATTTTTGGAACATTAATCTTTAGAATTATCTTTTGTAAAAAAACATCTTCAGAATTATCATTTTAAAGGTTATGTGTCTTTGTGTTATTAATGATTTACCTTATTAATATTATTATAGGTTATGTTTTATATGGTACTTAAAATTCTACGATATTACGATTATGGTTTTATCCCGGTTTTCGATTTTAGGTAAAATTCCAATTTGACTGCTTTGCATACAAGGACTTCTTCAACTTACAAACATAATCTTCTTTCCTGGAACCTGGAATCCCTCAAGTTGAGTCATGTAAATTTCTTCTTCCAATCCATGTAGAAAAGTTGTCTTAATGTCTAGTTGCTCGAGCACCAATCATAATATGTCACTATTGCTAGTAAAACTTTGATCGAAGTATGTTTGACAACTGGTGACAAAATCTCCTAGTAATCAACTTATTCACTCTGCATGAAGCCTCTTGCAACTATATGAGCTTTAAATTTAATGCCCTCTTATGAAATCATTCCTTCCTTCTTCTTGTAGATTCAGTTTTTTGTAACAACCTTCCTTCCCCGTGGTCGTTTAACCAAGTCCCAAGTCTGATTCCTGTCATGAGATTCCATCTCATTTCCCATTGTGGCAAACCATTGAGTAGCTTCGCCACATGAAACGGCTTCTCTGTAGGACTGTGGTTCACCCACATCCACTTCTTCAGCCACCTGAAAAGCATATGTCATAACATCCTCAAACTCACTCTCTTTGAGAGTTTGCAACTCCGCCTGTTTATCAACATTCCTACAATCTCCAATAGCAGTAACCTTCAACATGGGGTCAAACATATATTTCTCATCAAATATCACATTCCTACTGAGTATTACTCTGCGCTCAGAAGGTGACTAGCCTTGATAACCCTTACCTCCATCTCCAAAATCCACATATACACTCTTCTTTGCTTAGAAGGTTTACTAGATCACACCTCAAAAGGAGTTTTACACTAGAATCCAGCATTAGAGAGCATGCACATTGCTTTCTCCAACAAAGTTTGATTCATCCTTTATGCAAAGCCATTCTGTTGTAGGGTGTCTCTAACATCCCAATAACGGACAATCCCTTCATCCTAGCAGAATTCGTCGAACTCATAACTACAGAACTCTAGACCATTGTCCATTCGAAGTCTCCTTATCTTCTTTCCGGTCCGATTCTCCACCAAGGCCTTTCACTGCTTGAACTTCTTGAAGACTTCACTTTTGTGCTTCATCATGAAAATCCAAGTAAACCTTGAGTAATCATCAATAATAGACAGAAAATACATGCTTTCTATAATAGATTCAACTCTTGAAGGACCCCGACAATCAGAGTGGAGGTAATCTAGTATCCCCGTCGTCCGGTGGACACCGTTCTTAGAAAATTTATTAAGATGTAATTTCCTAAGCACACAATGCTCACATAATTCCAAACTCTGCACCTTGTGCCTGCAAAGAAGATCTCTCTTTGAAAAAATTTGCATCCTCCATTCTCTCATATGACCCAGTCTCATATGCCAGAGAGTGGTTATATCTTCCCGATGAACCTGATATGGTGCAACAGCAGCAAAACCGGACAACACAGTCCCTTATAATGCATACAAGGTACCATGCTTAACATCTTTTAGTACCTTCATCGAACCTTTGCTGACATATACAACTCCACCTTTTCCCTTGAAACTGAGACCCTTGTTGCCGAGAAGACTTAAAGAGATCATATTCTTTGTCATTTGTGGAACATTCTTGACATCATTCACAGTATAAAACAAACCATAATGTGTTTGAATCTTGATAGACCCGATTCCAACCAATCTGCAAACATCTCCATTGGCTATAACCACGTTACCACCATCTATCTGCTTATAGGTTGAAAAGAAATCCTTATCCGGAGACATATGATATGAGGTTGCAGTATCCAAGAACCCCTACTGTCATGACTGTTTCTATGGATCGGGAAATTGGAGGAATAACAAAGCAAGAAAAACAAAAGTAAGAATCAAACACGACATACGTATTTATGTGGTTCACTAATACGTTGTGTGTTAGCTAGTCCACGGATAGCAAGATCCCTGTAACTTCAAGTCGTAGCCAGATAGTCCGATTCAAGTCATATCAACACATACATCGTCATGATGTGCTTACTCATCTACAGCCAACGAGATCATCTTCAGAACTGTTGTCCACTTCTGCTACGGCAACCAATCCTTGATTCTTTTATTGCCCTTTTCTTCTTGGACAACTGTACTTACTACTTCCAATGTCCCACTTCTTTATAGATGTGATTGACATCGATTGACTGAGGACCGGGACCCTTAGAATTCAAATTTCGGTCGAATTCCCTTCACCGTATTTCTTCTTTCCCTTTCACCTGTAATAGCCAACCCCGATGCTTCTCCACCTGTACCAGATCCGGCCGCCTTATGTCTGATCTCTATCGTATGAAGAGCATATCTGACATCTTCCAACGACAAGCTATATTTACCAACAATAAAAGAATCCACAAAATTATAAGGGTAAATACAATTTAATATCCAAACCTTTTATTTTAAACAATATAATAGTCAAACTTTTTCGAAAACAATCTAATATCCAAATCGTCAACTTTTTGTCTGTTTGACCGTTAGTTGACACTTCAAAAAAGTTTGAAGTACGACACTTCATCAATATCCATCGATTTCTTCTCTGAAAAACACCAACATATCGTAGTTCCAAACCCGAGAAGTCCATGACTCCACCATGATGATATAGAATATCTAAATATTCAGTCATCTGCAATGCCAAAACTAGAAACAAAGTTGTATTGTGACAATTTCCCCTAAACAAAGCTTTTTTGAAGTGTTAACTAATGGTCAAACGAACGGAAAGTTGACGATTTGGATATTAGATTGTTTTCGAAAAGGTTTGGCTATTATATTGTTTAAAATAAAAGGTTTGGATATTAAATTGTATTTACCCAAATTATAATATGAGCTCGATAAAGAAACAAGCAGGATTAGGGAAACATCTTCTCATCAACTTTAACATGTATATTGCGCAAATCTAACAAGATAGAATTAAAATTTTCCACATGTTCCGTCAAAGGTGTAACTTCTTGCATCCTCAAGATGGCCAACCGTTGTCTGAGATGCAGCTTGTTGGTTGAGAACTTCATCATATACAGGCTTTCCAGCTTCAACCACAAGCCTGGGACAGTCTTTTCCGTAGCGTCTTCAATGATGACACCATCAGACAACGATATCATGATGGTCGAGTAGGACTTCTCCTCCATGGTATTTCACTCATCGTTATCGACCTCTATCTTCTTTTGTTTACCAATCAGCGGCCCCCACAGTCTTTGTTGTTCAATAGCGCCTGCATCTTGATCTGCCATATACCGAAATTATTATTTATCGTGAACTTTTTTATCTTCATGTTCACCAATGTCATTCTTCAATCTCGAAACCCTAGCATGATTTCCAACTGGAGCGCTGATACAACGTGTCACGCCTACTTTACGGATCAAGAAATTGGAGGATTGACAAAGCAAGAAAAACGAAAGCAGCAACGAACATGACACACAGATTTACGTGGTTCACTAACACGATGTGTGTTAGCTAGTTCACGGGTCAGAGAGAGCTATTTATTGTACTTCTCCATGTGGTTCAACCCTAATCCAATATGGTAAAGAAAAACGGTTACAAACCAGGCCCATAATAGAAACCCAAATAACAGCGAGACACCATGACTTCCAGTTGTAGTAAGATAGTTCGATTCAAGTCATATCAACATAACTCATCACCGAAACCTTACTGCAAATATTGTTTCATATATGTTTATTCCTCAATTTTATCATAATTTGTTAGGTCATATTACTCCTCTATTATTTTCCTACTTTTGTTTCAGTCTAAACGTTGTTACAATACAAGGCCTCATGAAGTAACTAAACATATAAAATTGCCAACTTCCATGATTTCTCGGAATTATCAACCAAACATGTTTATGTTTTTTATTTTCCTAATGTTATAGTTGTACCTCTGTTATCACAATCGTACTGCAGCCACAATTGCAACAAAACCTTATTAAACACATCGAAATTCATTCCTTGGTTTCTATGTGGTTTGGCTTGATTTTGGGCAGGTATTTTGATAAACACTTGGGAGGATCTAGAGCCCACTACCCTTGCCTCACTGCGAAACGACGACTTCTTCGGTCGCAGGGTCATTCAGGGAGACATTCTAGCAATTGGTCCGTTGGTTCGACGTCCAACCAAACCATCGGACGCAACAAGCCGGGAGTTGTTCTCCTGGCTAGATAAGCAACCCAATGAGTCGGTGGTTTACGTTTGTTTCGGCAGTGGTGGGAACCTCTCAACCTTTCAACAAATCGAGCTAGCTCATGGGCTGGAACATAGCCAGCAACGGTTCGTTTGGGTGGTCCGCCAGCCCACTGGTGTAAAGGACTCGGCCTTCTTCAGTTCTGGAAAGTCTGAGGATGATATCGATGGGATTCATCATGACCTAGCTAGCTACTATGGCCTCCCTGAGGGTTTCCTAGAGAGAACGCGACACGTGGGGTTGGTGGTCCCAGAATGGGCGCCACAGTCGGAGGTTTTGAACCATGCGGCAGTGGGAGGGTTTGTGTGCCACGGTGGATGGAACTCAACGTTGGAGAGCATTCGGAGCGGGGTGGCGATGATGATGTGGCCGCTATACGCAGAGCAGAGGATGAATGCGACGATGGTGGCGGAGGAGCTCCAGCTAGCGTCGAGGACCGAAACGATGCCTTGGAGGGTAGTAGTCGGGAGGGACGAGGTGAAAGGGATGATCAGGGAAGTTATGGTGGGTGAAAAAGGGGAAGGGATAAGGGAGAGGGTGAAAGCAGCTCAACGCAGTGGGGAGAAGGCATTAGAAGAAGGTGTTGGGTCATCTTATAAAGCTTTGGAAATGGTGGTTAAGAAGTCCTGTTAAGAGGTCTAGATGCACTCGGTCGCTAATGAAAGTCACGCTCATGAGGAGGGAGGTGAGAAGGAATGAGTTAGAATTATGTTTTTTTTTTTTGCCATAATAGAATATCGTTGTTAGAGAATCATAATATTCAAGCATATGATATGTACGTGCGTAATATTTCATAAATGTACGCGAACTCCTTAATGTACTTTGGTGGTCATATGCGATCATATGGATTCCTATCCGAATATTGTAAAATTGTATCGAAGATAAAGTATTTTATACTGGAATTTTAGTTTAATTGTGATTCAACCAATTCATACAGCCAAATATAGCCCATTAGTAGGAAATTTTTCTGGTTAAATCGTTGGACGAGTAAGATTTTTCAATCCTGGTTCCTATGACCTTTCTTTGGGAGGATTCGAATGCGGGGCCGGCCCAAAGTAGCGCTCTTGATGTCATTTCAAACAAGATAAATATCCAGCCGCTAAATCCATGGGAAGTAAAATGGAGCATTTTCCTGTTAATTTTTAGCCCACTCCTTACTCCATATCAAGCCTTCATCTTGAGATCCCCAATATATAATATTTGGAGGTCCATAGCCCATGAATTTAGACTCTTACAGTGTGTGCTAGGAAAGGGAGAAAAGGAGGGAGATGGGAAAAGGCATGGGAAAAGATTTCTATAGGAAGAAATTAGAGGAGAAATTTACTATTCTAGCATGTCTCTCAATTTGGGGAATAACATATGGTAAAAATAGTCATATTGTGTATTCGACCTGTTTGATTAGGGTAAAAATGTATTTCAAATAATTTTTAATGGGCAAGGTTAAAATCCAAACCAGTATATTGCGGGTGATAATTGGAAATGGTTTTTTCACTATACAACATTGAATCCGTCCGATTATTAACATAATTTATATTTATGATACATATATATAATATTTTCATGAAATTGTATTGTTTTCAACTAATTTTTTTCGTTCTAATAATTTATTGTTGTAATTTTTCACTTATGTGATGTCAGTATACAAATAAGTGTTAACATGTTTGTTGAAAGGGTATGGATATGATTTTGTTATTTTACCTGATTATTATATGAATACGAGTAGTGCATAAATTTAACTTATTTATCACACATTTACATATATGTATTTTCCCTCTAACTTTTTCCCTCATTTTACCCCGTAAAAGATCATGTTCTCTTGCCATATTCCCCTACAATTTTCCTCCCTCCCAAATTTTATCTCCCCTTCTCATTTTTCTTCAGCTCTTCGGAAACAGAGGGTTAAATTTCATGGACCCCATAGTTTTCACCTCCTAATCCTATGCGTATTAGGGATTGGATGTGAAACCTAAATATGCAAAGCAAACAACCTCTATAGCACTAATATTATGTCACAATGATTACTCCAGCCTCCAAATTGTTCTAGAACACAATAATTACTCAATCCCATAAACTCCATCTTGAGTTAGTATTGTGCTAAAATGATATTATGAGAGATTTTGGTTTGAATTATCCGAGTATTAATTTATGGTTTATTTGTAAAATATGTATTGAAATTTTTAAAATATTAATTAAATAGTTCTAGTTCAAATTCTGATATGTAGCTAGTAAAAATACAAAATTGGGAGAAGATCGTACCAACTCTATCCCTCATATGTCTTCCAACCTCCATATCCTTCTAGAACAATATAATTGGTAACTTCATAATAAGAATTAGAGGAAAATCACATATCCCGCGAGTGAGTCTCAATCATGGGCGGCATAACATATAATATATATATGTATAGTCTCATATATAGATATTTATTGTTTTGTTCGCCTTGTAATCTCCAGAAAATGATCTGTCTGGATGCAAGTGATCTCCTACACCTGTTTTCCGGCGAGAAAACTTGCGTTGAAATGAGATTAATGCACTTTTAACTTCTTTGGACAACGATTACTAAGACACGGCTCACACCTCTTCAAACAAAGTTCGAACGAGGGTGTTTGATTGATGGTTTCTGGGAACGAGATCTAAATTAAATTACTTCTACTCCTATGGAGGTTCGACGAGAGCTCCAAACTACGAACTACATCTATGGCTACATGATAGAGAAAAGGTAAAGGATAAACTTGACATGTGTTTCAGTTGTGTAGTTTTTGGGAACCCCTTGTCTCTGTCGACCCCTCCTCTTATTTATAGCCCCAAGGAGGTAACCGCCATAGAAAACCGCTTGTTGGATAACTGCTACAAAGAACCGCTCCTCCTTCTTCGGTAGAAAACCGCCTCTTGGATAACTCCCAAAAAGAACCGCTCCCTGCTTCCTCGGAGTGGTGGTTACTCCTTCAACCGCCAAGGTGCCTCTCTTGGAACCGTCGTGGGTTTTGGAGTGTAGCTTGCCTCGCCTGGTCTTGTTCTGAATTTCGTGTCATGCTAGTCTTTTGACTAGAAGTATTGTCTCGTAAAGGGGGTCATGGTTCTCTTGTCTCATGGCCATGGACTTCTTACCCATGTCAATGATCCACTTGGGACTTAGTCATTACTGATATAGTGCTCCACCACCACACCCTTCTCATTCGTGTCCATGGCCACTCTTGTGAAGTGGCATGGACTTCTCAATCATGCACAAGGCCCCTCTCATGAGGCGGCATGACTTTTCCATACTTACTATTTTCAATCATTTCAAATGCTTCTTGCTTCGCGTCCATGGCCATCACATGACACGGCCATGTACCTCTTAATCATGCACATAACCCTTCTCGTGAGGCGGCATGGCCTTCTCAGACTTAGTATATTTTGGATCATGAGGCGACATGGCCTCCTCATTCGCGGCCATGTACTTCTCAGTCATGTCTGTGACCCTTCTCGTGACACAACATGGCCATCTCATACTTAGTATCTTGTCTCGCGTCCATGCCCCTTCTCGTGAAGCGGCATGGACCTCTCGTTGAAGTGGCACATGCTTCTCCTTGAAGCGGCATGTACCTCTTCCAGACTTAGTTTATTTTTCAGTCATTCGGTACTGGTCGCGGGGCGACATGTGCTCCTCAATCTCTAGATGGACATGACCCTCTTCGTTGAGGCGGCATATGCCTCTAGATTTTAGAGGGACATGTCCCTTTCCAGACTGAGTGGTTTGGGCTTAAAATCAATATCGAAAAGGCCCAACATAAACATTATTAATTGTTATAATGGGTGTGGACTTATAAACTGATTGATTATCTTGTAACTCACCAATGTGGTACAAGACAAATTTTATGGTGTAAACAACACCATACATAAAAATATAAACTCACTCTTAGACACAATATAAGAAACTGTTACGCATATATGTATATATAGATAATACCTTATTTGGAGTCACAAATTTTGAAAGCAGACAGTTAATTGTCAGAATTTTGAAAGAAATGAACTAATTTGGCCCGAAAGTTAGCCTGACCGTTAATATTGACGGTCAACCATTTTTTTCGTCTATAACTCAGCATAAAATAATGAGGTGGCTATGACATGACTTCCACGTAGTAGAAATAATACCCCATTTTGGCATGAAATTTGGAATATAAGACGATTTTTGCATGAACTTTCAAATAAACAGTTTTGTCCGAATTTTGAAGAATTTGACAAATTTTACCCGGAATTTACGTTGACCGTCGATATGGACAGAGATGGGTACAAAGAGAGATTTGAGTGAAATTCCTCATAAAATACCCTCATCCAAATAACCTGTAGATAATTTCTAGTTTTCAAAGAAATTGAAATATTTTTAGAAAAATTAGTTATTATAAGAAAAAAAATTTCACATTAGATTCATTAAAAATCAGAAGAATATAAAAATTAATAATACATTTAATATTGTCCGAACCATTCTCCTTTCGTAACTACAAAATGAATATCTACCAATATTATTACTTAGAAAAAATTATTCATTATGTATAAGAAATTATCCTTAAAATGGAAGAACTCAATTGATCAAATTTTAAATTAAATAATTAACAAACCAAAACTAGAAAATGCTTGATTTAAAAGGAAATTGATTTGTTAAGTCAAATTATACTTAAAATTGAAGAAATAATGATCTAATTTGAAATAAAATGTTTGATTTATACTGAAACTAATCACTTAAATGATTAAATTGATTTGTTTAGTCAAAATATCTTTAAAATTGAAGAACTTAAATTATTTAATTTGAAATAAATTGTTTGATTTGAAATGAAACTACTGGCTAAACTAATGACTTAATCATCTGGGCAATCAACACAAAGACCTACCGGTGTAATTACATGAACTTTCCGCGCGCGGGACATTTTGTGTCATTAATTTACAACTTACAAGCCTCTATTTTTCATGTAAATTTTTTAATTTATACATATTAACCCGAACCATTTATACGCGACTTCGAGATTCTCCGGTGCTTGTAGCTAGCTCCACCGCCCTTGGATGCTAATACCCTATATTTGGTTTTTTTAATTAGGGCAGTCGTATAACACTCACGATTCGGCTATATTTGGAAAAATACAAATAGGTAAACCAAACTCTGGTCATAGCTACTTCAGTTGCCCCAATGAAATGAGATTGTACGTTCATCATCGAACTCATCAACTCGGTTATGGCTAGCTAGCGTCTCCATTAAAAAAATAATGGAGGTTTCTACCCAGAATAACAATGGAAGGGATGATGAAATTGACCACTTTTTTGTTTGGCTCATTTGGCGATGCGGCTGCCTGCCACGATATGCTCTTCTTCATAACCCCAATCAATTCCAAGCTTACAAAATGAAACTTGCTTGTCACTGCAGTCTAGCTCCAAACCTTAGTATCATCGCTGGATGGAGTAGCTAGCTAGCCGGTTTCTTCCATGCAATAACAAGCATACATGTAATATATTATATTAATCGTAAGAAAATTATATTATGATATATTCTTTATCCAACTTGTTTAGCAAAAAATTGTCTTTGAGAGACGGCATGATCATTCTTGCATATTTGTTGGGGTCTTTAGTCAAGAGTTCTCGTATTCGCGGCACTGCCTTCGATGCGCACGGCAGACTATCAACCAGTCGTCTCTAGGATAAAGCAGCTCCTCTGTGTACTCACGGTTTTGTGCGAAAATCGGAGCTCCCTAAACACTCTCTCTATTATGTTTATGCTCGTTGTGGTGTGTTTAGATGGGCTGGGGAGGCGGCTATTTATAGGAGCCGAACCCCTAGGAATATACCCTCTAGCTTGGGGAATAAGTCGGATTAATTAAGGAAGATAATTACTTCCTTAATTAAAAACCGTCGGTTAAGATAAATCCTGCGGGATTATCCTTCGAATATTCTTTTTAATCGATTATCCTTAGAATATTCCTTAGAATAACCGATTAATAATTAATTATTAGATAATTAATTTCGTTCGGAATTTCTCCAAAATATATGTAGTCTCAAGTGAACCAACCAACCGACCGACCAGCGCGCACGTGTGTGTGGTGGTCCGTTAGGTCCTCCCTCTCCCACAAAAGTGGGTCACCCCAAGGGGCATGCCCTTAGGAGAGAGGCTCCTATCTTTATACACATTTCACCAAGTAAAACTACCAATGTGGTAGTTTTTCCACTTGAGACTCTATAACTTTCAAAGCTATTCATTCATTTCCAACAATCTCCCACTTGAATAGTTTTGAAACTATCTCTGAGCATCAATAGTTCCATAAGATCGGGCATAAGCTAAGGTATCGCGAAGATTTGAACCTTAGCGTAGTGGTTACACTTCCGATTTCATAAGGGTGACTCGTAGTCTTGAACCCTATCTCAGACAGTGTAGCACATCGGACCTTTTCATTGAGTTGTGTTCTCTTCTTAGTCTGTGCGTTTATGGCCATGCACGTTATCCTGGTTTAGTGAACGCTCTAGCAACTTTGTGCCTCCAAAGTTCCATAGGGAGCGGCCCCACTCTCACATTCACATAGGTGAGTCTATCAGGAGAACCCCCAAAGTAAAGTACTCCACCCCACATAGGGTATAGATCTCATTAAGAGTTATTAACTCAACCTCCATTGCTTTGGGATTCATGCTTCACTATGCATGAACTTTTCGCATATACTCATGACTTGTTATTACCCATTGAACCCATTTCTTGGGATCTCCAGTCTACTGGGTCGGGTTACCATCACTTGTAGTCCGTGGTTCGGTAGGCATAAGTCTCATACCCTTGGCGATATTCTGGACTTTCTCTCTAGGTAATCCTTTCGTCAAAGGATCAACTAGATTCTGTTCGGATCTTATATGATCCACCCTCACTGCTCCTATCGTTAGGAGTTCTCTTACATTACTGTGCTTACGACGAATCTGTCGTTTCTTTCTGTTATAGAACCGGTTCTCAACTTTAGCGATAGCTGCGGTACTATCACAATGGATCAATACCGGAGTGACTGACCTTTCCCATAGGGGAATCTCTGACAACAATCCTCTCAACCAACTTGCTTCTTCACTAGCCGTTGCTAGTACTATCATCTCTGATTCCATGGTTGATTGAGCTAGGATTGTTTGTTTCTTTGACTTCGAAGACACAACTCCACCAGCGATGTTAAAAACATACCCGATGGTTGCCTTGGAGTCATCCGATAGGGTATTCCAATCCGCATCACTATACCCTTCTAGTACAACAGAAAACCTTTGATAGTGTATACCAAGGTTTGCTGTTCTCTTGAGGTATCTCATGACCCTCTCTATAGCATTCCAATGCTCTCTACTAGGACGACTGTTAAACCTGCCAAGCAATCCCACGACATATGCAATGTCTGGTCGAGTGTAATCCGCAGCATAACGGAGACTGCCAATGATGCTAGCATATTCTGATTGTCTTACACTGTCTCCATTGTTCTTAAATAGCTTTACACTAGCATCATACAGAGTACACGCAGGTATACAGTCTAAATAGTTATATTTCTTCAAGATCTTCTCTATGTAGCTAGATTGATCTAGAGAATAACCATTTGATGTTCTAGTCATCTGGATTCCAAGCATAAACTTTGTTTCTTCCAGATCTTTCACCTCAAAGCTCTCTTTCAACATGACTTTTGCTTCATTGACCACGTGAATATTTGTACCAAATATTAACATGTCATCTACATACAAACATATGATAGTACAAGTGTTATTCTCTGACTTGCAGTAAATACACTTGTCACTTTCATTCACCTTAAAGCCATGTGAGAGAACGAGCGTGTCAAACTTCTCATGCTACTGTTTTGGAGCCTGTTTCAAACAATATAATGATTTGTCTAACTTACAGACTTTCGAGGCATGTTCGGGGATAACAAACCCTTCTGGTTGTTCCATATAGATTTCTTCATCCAGATCACCGTTCAAAAAAGCTGTCTTAACATCCATTTGGTGTAACACGAGATTGTTCAAGTCAGCAAAAGCAATCATGACATGAATGGATGTTATTCTAGATACTAGTGAATAGGTATCGAAGAAATTTATATTCTCTCTCTGCCTGTAACCCTTAACTACTAGGCGAGCTCGGAACCTTTCGATTGCACCATCAGATTTCCGTTTCGTTTTTAGAACTCATTTATTACCTAAGACTTCGCAGCCAGGAGGTAAGGCTGTTAGATGCCAAGTCTTATTAGCTTCTAACGATTCCATTTCATCTATAACGACCTCATTCCAAAAGTCAGCATCTATGGAAGTTAATGCTTCCTGCAAACTTTTTGGATCTTCGAGGGTTTATACTGTAGTAAAGTCATCACCAAAATCTTTAGAGATTCTAGCTCTTTTACTTCTTCTGAGTTCATCCTCAGATCCAACACCCCCACTAGTTCCGTTATCTCTAATAGCGGGTAGTACATTACTCCCACTATTTCTCGTTTTAAATGGAAATCGTGTCTCAAAGAAATCAGCATCAATGGATTTTATTATAGTACGAGCATTCAAATCATAGAATCTATATGTCTTACTATGGGCCGCATAGCCAACGAAGACACATTCATATGCTCGACTAGGGGTGAACAAACACACCCGCAAACCGACCCACCCGTCCAACCCGACCCAACCCACCCGTATTTATCGCTAAATCGAAGGTTTTGGGTTGGGTGAGGGTTTTCTTTTGTACAACCCGCATCTTTTGGGTTGGGTTTGGATTTTGGATTACACAACCCGTAGAACCCGACCCAACCCGTGTTCCAATTATTGGTATGAGTTCGTATCCAAAAAATATTTATGTCGTATATAGTCATACTTATGAGAAAATTAAGATATTTCGCCATGTTTTTCTCTTAAAGTCTCCCTAATCTAATGTATTCTTCGACTTAAAGTTTAGACATATATTTAATATAGCTATGATTCACGTAATTTTTTTTCTTGTGTACAATTTTAAAAGAATATCATATTATGGATGCGTTCATTTGTAACCTTTTTAGCCTATTTCAACAAATGTCGTGAAAAAAACTAGACATAAGTTGAAGTAAATCAAGTTTTATTAAAATTAAAACAATATTTGTGAATTTTGATACTTTTCACCTCGGTTTATTCGTTTGAATTTTTAATTTGTTATAAAATATTTTTATGATGTAGAATAATTACATATTTTGTGTTGGGTTGGGTTTTTACTTAAAAATATCGCCAACCCGACCCAACCCAATTAGAAACAAATCGTAGGGTTTAGATTTTTTTGGGTGGGTTTGGGTTTAATATTTCCCAAACCGTAGTGCATTGGTCGGGTGATTAAAATGCCTAAACCCGAACCACCCGACCCATGTACACCCCTATGCTCGACTAGCCAACTTAATCCTCTTAGGATCCGGAATTCTTACGTAGGCCAAACATCCCCACGTTCTTAAATAGGACAGATTAGGTGGCTTATTCTTCAAGATCTCATTGGGTGATTCTTTTCTATTTGTTTTTGGAAGACAATTTAGCACATAGCAAGCCGTCAACAAAATATCACCCCACCAAGAAGAAGCAGCTCCAGAATTGAGCATAATAGTCACAACTAATGCTGTAAACGTCATATTTTTCCGCTCAGCTTTACCATTCATTTCTGGTGAATATGGTGTCGTGGTTTCATGAATGATACCATGTGAGCTATAGAATTCCTTGAAGAGATTAGAGTCATACTCTGATCCTTTATCACTCCTTAGTCTTTTTATCTTTCGATTGCACTGATTTTCAAATTCAACCACAAATACCTTGAACATCTCAAGGGCTTCACTTTTGTTTTTCATCAAATAAACAAAGCAATAATCAGAGCAATCATCTATGAAAGTGATAAAGTATTTCTTGCTAGACCTAGTTAACGTCCCATCTAGTTCACAAATATCAGAATGAATCAGATCTAATGGTTCTAATTCTCTACTCACATATTTATGGGGCGTTTTCGTTATTTTAGCTTGGCTACAGAAATCACATTTATCAAATTCATTCATTGAGAGTTCAGGGATATGTCCTAGCTTACTTAAATTCTTCACAATTCGTGTGTTCACATGACAAAGACGAGCATGTCAAACATTCAAATCACACACCATGTAAACTGAAGAATTCATCTTATTAATTTCGACATTCAACTTGAACATCCCGTTATATGCATATCCCTTTTCCACAAAACTCCCATTCTTAGTAAGGGTATACAAGTCTGCCCCAATAGATTGATTAAACCCATCCTTATTAAGAAGATATCTCGAAACAAGATTCTTCCTTATCTCTGGAGTGTGCAACACATCCTTGAGCACCATCTTCTTCCCAGAGGTGAAATTCAGCTCCACTTCACCAGAACCAGCAACCATAGTGGTGTGAGTAGTCCCCAGCAGCACTTTCTTGTCAGCAGGTGCTTCTGTGTATGTTTTAAACATAGCACTATATTGCTGCATACATGCTTCGATGCACCTGTATCCAGCCACCATCCTTCTGAGTCCCCGGTGAGGTTGACTTCAGCGATCATATCCGTGATCATGGCTATCAAATCCTCTTCTGTCAAGTTAACCCTGGCCGCAGCAGTAGGGTTTTGCTTGTTCCTGCACTTTTTTGCCATATGACTCGGTTTACCGCAATTATAGCAGATAAACGGTGGGTCATTCTTAGAGGTTTGGGCCATGACCCTTTGGTTACCTCGAGAGGCACCATTCTGGTGGGGGCGGACCTGCTGATGCTGAGTTGTGAACTAGGTCGCTCTCTTTAAGACGTTCGCGGCACTGCCCTCGATGCGCATGACAGACTATCAACCGGTCGTCTCTAGGATAAAACAACTCCTCTGTGTACTCGCAGTTTTGTGCAAAAACCGGAGCTCCCTGAACACTCTCTCTATTGTGTTTATGCTCGTTGTGGTGTGTTTAGAGGGGCTGGGGAGGCAGCTATTTATAGGAGCCGAACCCCTAGGAATATACCCTCTAGCTTGGGGAAGTCAGATTAATTAAGGAAGATAATTACTTCCTTAATTAAAAACTGTCGGTTAAGATAAATCCTGCGGGATTATCCTTAGAATATTCCTCAGAATAACCAATTAAAAATTAATTATTAGATAATTAATTTCGTTCGGAATTTTTCCAAAAAATATGAAGTCTCAAGCCAACCAACCAACCGACCGGTCGGACGGACGGTGCGCGCGCGTGTGTGGTGGTCCGTTAGGTCCTCCCTCTCCCACAAAAGTGGTTCACCCCAAGGGGCATGCCCTTAGGAGAGAGGCTCCTATTTTTATACACATTTCACCAAGTAAAACTACCAATGTGATAGTTTTTCCACTTGAAACTCTATACCTTTCAAAGCTATTCATTCATTTCCAACATGTACATATATATTTGTTTTTTAAAAACTTTCATATTAACTCGAATTATTAGAACACACATCAATTTTTGCCAGAGTATACGAGGAAGGTTATTGTCATTCTTTGTTTTTTCCAAATAAACGTGAGCATATACATACTGATTTTTCAAAGGCATAAAAGCAGTATATATTGGTATGGGTACTGTACTACTGTAGATGCTTTTTATCTGATCGTTCGTGAGCCCATATTGGTCCTTCGGAAGAAGGAAAAGAAGTATATATTGGTAAGGTTGGCAATTACGTACCCACCTATAGGATATTTGACCTAATATAGACTCATTCATTATGGGTAGGGTATGAGTGAAGTTTATATGGGTTGGAGGGTTCTAGATGAGTTTGAGTAGTGTTCGGGAACAAGCATGGGCTAGAGGCCGACACCAAAGGAAAAGCCCAAAGAAGGATGTTAGTGGGGGGCAGACATGGGCCCAACCAGAGAAACTCAGAAAAGCCCATGGGGGCAAGGAGCTTGGGCGGGAGGGCGCACGGACAAGGGCCCGAGTGGCCAGGGTGACGTATGAAACAGGTGGGGCCGGACACCTGGTAAGGGGCGCGTAGGACAAAAGCAGCCAGCGGTCGGAAGTGTACGAAAGGCTGATCAAGTGATGTCATACGCCTCAGATCTCTGACCACAGTGTCAGACGGTCGAGGCGCATGCGCGAGGGGTGTACGATGCTTTTATGGCGGGCCTGACATGGGGCGAGAGCGACGGATACCGTCGATCTCGCCCCAGGTATAAATAGTGGAGTAGGTAAACCTCATTTACTCAGTTTTACTTCTCTTACTAGAACTGTTCCTTCACTTCTCTCTCTAAAAAGTAGGGTTCTCACTTGAGCGTCGGAGTGCTAACGGACCAAGTCGGTCCGCTAGGCGCTTGTGTGTGTGCAGGAGGGCGCCCACTAAGGGGAGCAGAGGAAATTGGAGTGCGTGGAGTAAGAAGAAAGGTTCAAGGCATAAACAATTGGCGCGCCAGGAAGGGGAATATAACCGTCAGGACGCATGGAGGTTACAGGGTTGGGGGAGAAAGACGGAGGCGCCGAACCTCAGGATCATGGGACGGAGGTGACGAAGGAGGCGGAAGAGCATGTCGGGAAGGGGAGTCCGAGGGTTGAAGAGAGCGCGCAAGAAGAAGGCGCCCCACTTACAAAGGAGGAGTTGCTTCAAATCATCGAGAGCCAGGACCACGCCCTCAAGATCTTGAAGAAGGAGATCGAGGCACTCAAGAAGAGTGGGGGCGACCCGACCACGCCTGGGTCGAGGAAAAGGGAGAGGGACGAAGAGGCTGATGGGGCGTCCAGCCTCGTAAGGGGCACGGAAGAAATGGGGCACCTGACCCGACACTTAGAATTGGACTATGATGACTACAATGGATGGGCGCAGAGGCGTGCCGAAAGAGGCTGGGGAGTTCGACAGCCGTTAGCCAGGAGCATTCTCGCTGAGCCATCCAGCTCAGTCATACCTGCCTTGCCAAGTTACGATGGGACGACAGATCCGGAGGACCACCTGAACAATTATTTCACAAAGATGCAGTTGTACAGCAGCTCGGATGCCACAATGTGCCGGGCGTTCCCCTCCACGTTTACAGGGGTGGTGTTGGACTGGTACCAGCAGCTGGAGGAGGGGCGGATCGACTGTTTCGAGCACTTCGCTTCTCTCTTCCTGTCAAATTTTGCAAGTCGGAAACGCAGGACACTCACGATAAGCGCCCTATTTAAAGTCCGTCAGAGGGAGAACGAGCCACTGCGAGATTTTTACGAGCGATGGATGTCGGTGGCCATGGCGGTGAAGGACATCAAGCCTCTAGTCTTGGGGTGTTGCCTGGATGAATGCACGACCAGTGAAGAGCTGTGCCGGGCGCTTTCCAAGAGAGACGTGACGTCTAGAGAGGACCTCGACAGGAGAGTGCAGAAGGTCATCATGCTGGAGGAAACACTTGCGGCTCGAAGGTTCGACAGACGCAAAAACAAAGCAGAAGAGGGAGAGGGCTACCGAGTATCTGCGCCCCGCGTGCCAATGGTGGCCCCCAACGTGTCGTTTCCAGGGCACAGGGTGGAAAACCAGAGGCCCGTGCCGAAGAGCGTGGGAAACTTCACGGAACTAAATGATACGCTGAAGAGCGTGTTGCAATATGCGAAGGACAAGGGCTACCACCTGAGGTGGCCCAGACCCATGAGGGGGTGCCCGAATGAGCAAAACCTCGACAGGTATTGTGAGTTCCATAGGGAGCGGGGACACCACACTGCAGACTACTATCAGCTGAAATCCGAGATCCAGGGGTTGGTAGATAGAGGCATGTTGAACGACTTCGTGAAAAAGAATGACAGGGCGCAGAGGACATTCGTGGCGCAGGAGGCACAGGTGAAGGCGCCTGACGTTCAGCAAGGACCGGCGGACATCCACCCTAGGGAAGAAGCTGTCCTACCACCACCCCCATTTGACGTAGAGCAGGAGGCAAATCCGAACCGCGTAAGGCTAACCATTGAGGCCATCACGGGCTCCATAGACTTGAGGCAAAAGTTGGAGGAAGGTAGGTGCCTGAAGTCTGCTACCGCCAGTGCGCGAGAGGCCATACAAATATGCTTCAACGATGTGCCTGAAGAGGCGTGCCGAACGCCCTCCACAGAGGCGCTGGAAATCCGAGGAGTGGTCGCTGGTTGCGAAGTCAAGAGGATGTTAGTCGACACCGGGAGCTCAATGGACGTGTTGTTTCTATCCACGTTCAAAAAAATGCAACTGGCGCCGAGCATGGTGGAGCGGACACGGTACTAATTTGATTCTCTGGGGCGCCCGCCCAAGTGCTCGGGCGCGTGCGCCTCCCTGTAACATTGGCGATGAGACGCATTGCGTCACGCACACGGTGGACTTCGGCATAGGCATCCTTGGGGCGCCCCTTGCTGTCCCTGTTCAATGGGGTAGCCTCCTCGTGCCATCAGATCTTAAAGTTTGTTACGTTGGAGGGCAATCGGAATATCAAGGGGCGAGGCATCCGCGGAAGCGCGGCTCGCCAAGAGAAGGCGGTTGTATAACATAGATGCCCGCCCCGAAGACCTGCCAAGGGTCGAGGCGGCAGATGAAGAGATCCACGTGCCGCTTGATGACCTACGCCCTGACAGATGCGTTCGTGTTTCGACACACACGACGGGTGAAGAATTGGGGCCACTGGTGGATCTTCTGAGGGAGTTCGCGGACCTGTTTGCGTGGAGCGCGAAGGAGATGCCTGGTGTGAGGGCGGAGATCGCGGAGAATCGTCTCGCCATAGCGAAGGCCGTGCGCCCCATCCAACAGAAGAGGCGCCCAATCTCACTGGAGAAGGAGGAGGCGCTGAGAAAGGAGGTAGAAAGGTTGCGAGAGGCGGGGTTCGTGGAAGAGGCCAAGTACATCACTTGGCTGTCCAATGTCGTGCTAGTACCTAAGACGACGGGGGATTAGAGGATGTGCGTGGATTACACTAGCCTAAATCGAGTCTGCCCCGCGGGCGCCTATCCCATGCCGAGGATCGACCAGCTGGTGGACACGACTGCATACCATGAGGCGCTCAGTTTCCTGGATATGTTTTCGGGCTACCACCAAATACCCATGTGTGAGGAAGACAGGAACAAGACAACATTCATGACTCCGTTCGGCAACTACCGTTACAAAGTGATGTCGTTTGGACTGAAAAACGCCGGGGCCACATACCAGCGAATGGTGGACAAGGTATTTCAGCGTCAAATTGGGCGGAACGTGGAGGCATACGTGGATGACTTGGTGGTCAAAAGCAAGCGGAGAGGGGACCATTTGTCGGACTTGCGCGACACGTTCCAAGCGCTTCGAGCCCATGACCTGCGCCTCAACCCCCTGAAGTGTGTGTTTGGAGCGGAGGCAGGAAAATTCATGGGGTTCATGATCACTAAACGCGACATCGAAGCCAACCCCAAGCAAGTGGAAGCGATCAGGTGCCTCCAACCTCCCCGCATGCCTAATGAAGTGCAAAGTTTGAACGGGCGGCTGGCAGCCTTAGGGCGCTTCATACCCCGCTCGGCAGACAAGGGCGCGCCCTTCTTCCGAATACTAAGGAAGGCCGCCCGGTTTAAGTGGACGGAAGAGTGTGATGAGGCGTTCGAGCAGGTGATGACTGCTCCAAAGCGGGGCGAGATGCTCTACCTGTACATTGCGGTGTCAAGGATGGCAGTAAGCGCGGTCCTTCTCTCCAAAGAGGGGGAAAGTGGAGAGGAAAGACAGGTGTACTACGTGAGCAAGGTGATGGCGGTAGCCGAGACTCGTTATGCGCCTATTGAGAAGGCAGGGTTAGCGGTTGTCACGGCAGCAGAGAAGTTGCGTCCCTACTTTCAGGCCTATCCGGTGACAGTCCTTACGAATCTGCCGCTGAGTAGCACGCTGGGGTCCATGGACGTGGCAGTGTGCATGGTCAAGTGGGCGGTGCAGCTGAGCGAATATAACATAAGCTATGCGCCCCGTCCGACGATAAAGGCACAAGTGTTGGCAGAATTTGTGGCTGAGAGAGTGGTGAGCGCGGGGGATAGCGCGGAGGAAGTCTGGCAGGTCTACGTGGACGGTGCGGCGAGTAAAACGGGTGCCGGAGCGGGAGTGGTGGTAGTGAGTCCCTTGGGGGTAATACATGAGTTAGCCCTTCACTTTTCAACCTTGAAGACCAACAACGCGACGGAGTATGAGGCGGTGATCACCGGGATCCACACGGCTCGGGAACTTGGTGCCCAGAAAATTCAGCTTCGGTCGGACTCCGTGTTGGTGGTGAATCAGCTGAACGGAGTGTACGAGGTTAAGGAGGAGGCACTGAATGCCTACATCGCAGCGGTAAAGGCAAAGTGTGCATGGTTTAAGGAGGTGGAGTTCATACATGTTCCGAGGGAGGAGAACACCCACGCGGACGCTCTCTCCAAACTCACCATGGCGACCGACTTCGAGGAGGATAGGCAGGTCATTGTCACCAAGGAACATTCTGTGCGTGAATCTGTCATAGGGGCAATCACCAAGGAAACGGAGGGGGGAGAGAGCTGGATGACTCCCATCAGAGCATACTTGGTCCAAGGGATCCTCCCGGAAAACGACAGGGAAGCGTGGCAGGTAAGGCGCAAGGCTGCGCGTTGTACGCTTATCAATGGCCAGATGTACAAGCGATCACACTCCGGTGTCTACTTGAGGTGCCTTACCGAGGCGGGGGGAAGAAGGCAATTGAAGAAGTCCATCAGGGGACGTGCGGCATGCATGCAGGGGCACGCAGCGTCGAGAAAGTACTATTGAGGCAGGGGTACTACTGGCCAACCGTTAGGGCGGATGCGACAATGCATGTGGCCAGCTGCCACTAGTGTCAGATACATGCCAACGACATTCACGTGCCAGCTGCGCCTATGCGTGGGAATGTGGGCGCATGGCCGCTCTCCCAATTGGACATGGACTTGCTAGGGCCATTCCCCAAGGCGCCTGGGCAGATGAAATACCTGATAGTGGCGGTGGACTATTTCTCCAAGTGGATCGAAGCTGAGCCTCTCGCGTCCATTACGCAGGCGCAGGTGCGCAAGTTCACAAACAGGAATATCTTCACGCGATTTGGATTACCAGAGGCCATAGTAACCAATCATGGAAAGCAATTTGACTGCAAGCAGTTTGTGGACTTCTGCAATGAGAAGGGGGTGATACTGCGCTTCTCGTCAGTAGCGTATCCCCAGGCGAATGAGCAGGTGGAGGCTGCTAACAAAAGCATACTGCATGGGCTACACACGAGACTTCTGGAGGCAAAGGGCAGATGGGTTGAGGAGCTCCCGAGCGTGCTATGGGCACATCGGACAACATACAAAGCGGCAACAGGGGAATCCCCGTCGCACTCACGTATGGCAGCGAGGCGGTCATCCCGGTGGAGTTGTGCATACCAACCTTTAGGATGGCAAGCTATGAGCCGCAGGCCAACGAGGGCGAGCGTATACATGACCTGGACATGCTTGAGGAGCGGTGCGACGTCGCCTCCGTCCGCCTGGAAGCTATGAAATAGCAAGTGGCAAGGTATTACAATAGGAAGATGTGCCCTCACCAGATAAAGCGCGGGAGCATGGTGTTGAAAAGGGATTTCAGGCCCAAAGCCAGTGAGGGAAAGCTTGTGCCCAAGTGGAAGGGGCCTTATCGGATTCGTGAGGTGGTGAGGCAGCAACGTTTAAGCTGGAGCGCATGATTGGCAAAAGCATCAAGCGCACATGGAATGCACAGAACCTCCGCGTTTATCGTAGCAAGGAGGACGAAGAGGTAGTGGGGTAAGGCCGAGTGGCAAGAGAGAGGAGGGTGCAGATTTTTGCATGGAGAACAGCCATGAGGGTTGAGTGTGTAAAGCGCCCTAACTGGATTGTGCCCTCAATTTTATCTAAGTATTTCCAAAAGCGCACTCCTGATTGCGCCCTGTGATTGTGAGTAGTTGTTGTTCGACCTACGTGTGTTAGTAGTTATGCGTGTTAGTACTTACAAAAGCGCCCTTCAAATTGCGCCCTATATCTGTGAGTGGTCTTTGTTCAAGTAATGCCAAAAGCGCCCTTCATATTGCGGCCTATATTTGTGAGTGGTCTTTGTTCAAGTAACGCCAGAAGCGCCCTTCGTATTGCGCCCTACGGTCGTAAAGCGCCCTGATTTAATCGCGCCCTTAGTTTTGTCCGAGTATTACCCAAAAGCGCCCTACCTAATGCGCCCTACCTAATGCGCCCTACGCCTATGCGATGTAAAACTTTAAGGTGCGCATAATGCGCCCCTAAACACCCGCGCCCGCAGAAAATGAGGACTCATGACGAAATGCCTCAATTAGGAAAAAAGAAGTTACGGAAGGAACAAAGCACTCAAGCATAAGATAATAGAGTCAAATGTCTGATAGGGGAAACAAGCGCAAAAAAAAAAAAAAAAATCAACGCCCCATGAGTGAACTTCAGCCTTCAACGTCAACTTCCTCGTCATCCGCCTCCTCTTCGTCCGCCCTCACTTCATCCTCTCCTGCTCCGCCTTTGTCACCGGCCGCTGCTTCCCCCGCATCATCTCCCGCATCATCCGCTTCCCCGGCATCGTCTCCCCCATCATCTCTGACCGAGGCGGCCGCATCCGAGGCGCCTGAGCGACTCTCCATCGTGGACACAACATGCTCAATGAGAGCAAATCGTGTCGAACTCCACGTCCGGATAGTCGGTTTGGAGCTTGGCCCTCAATGTCTCCACAGTTTGGATGACAACGTTGGCCTGGAGATCCTTGCCGGGACTCGACTCCGGATAGTTGGCCATCTCCTGGTCCAGCTGCTCGGCGACCTCTTGCGCCTTCTTTAGCTCATGCTTGTAGTGGGTCCGGGACTTCTTCAGCTTCCGGTTGGCCTTTTCCAAGTCTTCAATGGTTTGGCGGAGCACATCCTTCTCAGCCAGTAAGGCGTCACGCTCTCGCACAAGCGCGGCGCTCTCCTCCCGGAGCTTCTTCTCGGTTCCCTCCCACTCGGCCTTATCCAAATCGGCCTGCGCCTTGGCCTCCTCTTCAACCTCCGCCCGGGTTTTGACGCGCTCAGCCTCCAACTTTGCCTCCAAGTCAGATTTGGCCGCATTTAGGTCGGCCTGCATGCGCTTCGCGGAGACAGCGGCATCCGATCCTTCTTGGGCAATCTTGGCGATTTCACGAGTGGTGGCCTCACACAAAAGCATCATCTGGGGCGCACAAGCACATGGGTTTGACAAGGCAATTAGTAAACAGGGGCAAAAATAATTCAAGGGAGGTCTTATGCGCCTTACAACCAGGACATTACCTGGACGCTCATGTTGGTCAGTCTCAGCCAAGGCTTCGCGGAGATCAAGTCCTCCGGATGCTCAACCACGTCGTAATGCGCCCTGGCTATCTGCACGGAGGCGGGGACGTCCTTAGCCGCTCTGACGGGGATGTATTGGAAGTATGGGGGAATCACCTGACCGGTGTGCTCACCAATGGTAGGCTCCACAAAACTTGGCGGCAAGCCGCTCCCGCTCGCGGTGGCAGTCTTCGGCCTCTTCCCCTTGTCACGCAGAGTAACACCCGCCCTCTTCCGAGACACCGCGGAAGAAGGGGATGGCGGGGTGCTCACTCCGGTAGTTTCCTTGGGCGTGGCCGAGGAGGATGGAGTCGAGGAAGACGAAGCGGGGCGCCCCGAGGGAGAGCCTTGGCCTCCCATATCACCCCCTGATCCGGTTGGCAAGGCGGAAGTGGCGCGCCTTGAAGATGAAGCGCCTGCAGTGGATGCGCCTCGCCCACTCTGAGGCTGCACCCTCCTTGGACGAGGCGCCTGACCGATAGGCGCGGCCCGACGGGCGTTCGCGTTGCGCAGCAGGTCGAGCTTCGACCTTATCAGATTGGTCACCGAAGTGAAGTCGGTCCCTGCACCACAAAACAGAACAATAGCGCGTTAGAGAGACAATGCGTCAGAATAACAAAGCACAGCACGATAGTAGAAGCGCATAGACAATAGAAGGCGCATAGCCAATATCATCGCCGTAGAAATCGGCGAGAACGCGGGCGTACTCATCCCCCGCCTCGAGGTCAATGGGGTGGGCCGATATGCACTTCGCCATGGCCTTCTCAGTATCACTAAGTGGCTCCACCTTGTTAAAGGCGAAGCGATTCCCTAGGGACCAGCCGAACTTATGGGGCGCCCACTCTCGAAGAAGGGCACTTCGCGTGGTCTGACGAAAAAGTACGAGTCAAACCACGAGCGTCTCATTTTCACGCAGCTGCTGATGAACCCATACCCGAGCGGGCGCCTTTGCAAGATCAGGCAATTATTACTCTTTTTCATTTTAAAAAAATGTTTGAAAAGTTTAAAGGTGGGGGGAACGTGGTGTCTCCGGCATTGGTAGCGGAAAACGATGGTGGTTAAGATGACGACGGGAGAAAGGCGCGCAAGAGGGCAGGTGATAGACCATCATTTACACATGTTTTTACCCCCGTTCTTACACCGTTTGAGGTGTTGATTCTCGTGTTTTAGGCCGATTTCACGCTAGGTTGTGCTTGTTTGTGATATTTCAGGTCCTAGTACGTGAATGAAGGCTTGGGAGCGAGTTTGAGGTCGATTGGACAAGGATCGGACGCATGGCGAGGTTCTGAGGAAGTCGCACGGGCACACCCACAACCCGCACGGCCGTGCAAGTGACCAGTTTGGACGTGCGGGATTGTGCGTGGGCACGCACGGGATTGTGCGTGGCCACGCACGGCCGTGCAAGTGACCAATTTGGCCGTGCGGCGTGCGTGCCCACGCACGGCCGTGCAAGTGACCAGTTTGGCCGTGCGGGATTGTGCGTGGGCACGCACGGGATTGTGCGTGGCCACGCACGGCCGTGCAAGGTGCAATCCTGGCCGTGCGAGTTGGCTGAGGTTCAACTAATTGATACGCCGCGTTTTGGAGTGCACGGCCAGAATGGTGATGTGCACGGCCGTGCACCCTGGCCGTGCGAGTCGGGAAAGTCTGGTTTTTAAGCGGATTCCGAGCCAGAAGTGGTAGAATCGTGTTTCAGAGCAAAAATAGAGCCCTAGAGAGAGAAAGTGCGAAGAACACACCCTAGAAGCTGTCTTAGAGCTGGATTTCATCGAATCGAGCTTGGAGATCGTCATAGGAGTGAAAATCATCGTCCCGGAGCAGATTATCCTCATCGTTATGAGTATGACTAATCCGATTCTTGTTTTCTCTTCTCTCTCTATGGAGTAGAACCTTTCTCTCACTTGGGTATGAAGAACCCTAGTTCCTTGTGTTAGGGATTTGATTGTAATGACTTGGGATGATGTTACTGTTTGATTTTAATCGAATGATGCATGTTTATTGAATTGATTTGAGTCTGATCAGCTTTTCTCAATTTCTGTTGCAACCTGAGATAGATAGAATCTGATTAGGTTGTTAGAGCTTCTTCATTCGATAGTAGAAGATTGGCTATACGAGAGTTAGCCAGTTTACTGCTTTGTACTGGTGTTCTTGGCGCCAGTAGTGGAGTTCTGTGTTCATAGCCTCAGCTTTCTATCCCGGTGAAGACTAGTCGTCTGCCGGGTAGTTAGACTGAGAGGGCTTGGTCAGCTTAAGAGATTCCAAGCTACTGTCGGATCTTCCGCAGTCTAATCAACAGTAAATCAACCCAGGGAATTGCAATTGAACCTAACTAAGGGGCTAGGGGGACTCAATCCCGAGTGACTCTTTCTTGACTTTGAAAACCGAACAATTTACTGCTTTCTTGTTGCTTTTACTTTTAACAACAATCACTCGAACTAGTTTGCTAGATAATAGAGAATCACGGAGTAAGCAGTAGATCTAGACCCCGGGTTGATAATTAAACTTGCCTGTTACTACAGTCCCTTTCATTGGTTACGCTTGGCCATTGTTAGGTGTTGTGTTTTAGCGTGTCAAGTTTTTGGCGCCGTTGCCGGGGACCCTCTAGGTTATTGGGGAAACGTGAAAATTTGTTACTCTAGCTTTTTATTTATTGCATTTCTTTTCCTTTCCACCCTTGCTTTTCACTTGGGTGTTTTGTTTTTGTTAGTGCAGCTCTGAAAGATGGATCCTCATGGCTTCTACAACCATTGGGGGTATCAACTACCATCCGTGTGGTATTACCCCGAGACCTCCTGGAGCAATCAAGGAGGAGAAGACTATGGAGTCGGATGTCAGTACCAACCCCCCTACTATGGAGAACAACCAAACCCTTGGGAACCTCAAGAACAATATCCTTTTCAAGAAGAGTTCCTGCCACAACCAGCAGAGCCATGCTACACTTCACTGGAAGATCCGAACAAACAATTAAGGCTTCTCGTGGAGCAGCTTGCTCGAGACACTGAGAGAGCATGCTCCAAGATGGATCTTCAAATCCAAGCCCTTGCCTCTTCCGATCCCTCATTGCTCCATGACATGGAGCAGACTGTTCAGTGCTCAGCGAAGCAAACAGAGTGGGTGAAGCAAATTTGCTCACAGCCTGCTCAAGATCACCTTTCTGCTACTTCGCTAGAAGAGGCGGAGGATGACAAGGGCAGCGGGGGCGTTGAGGAGCCTACAAAAGTTATCACAGAGAACTTCCATGATAATCATGATCATGAAAGTCCTCTGGTGGCAGATCACACCGTTCCTCATTTTTGCTCTAACATGCTGGACCTGTGCGAGGAGATGCAAGATGATTCCCTTGAAGAAATTGCTTGGCGACTTGCTCTCCAATATGTTCTAGAAGAAGAAGAGCGAGCAAGGATGAGGAAGAAAGTTGTGGAGGATGAGGAAGAAAGTAAAGAAGAGGTAGTTCTTGATCTTTTCCAAGGGGAGAGACCACATTTTGAAGAAGGTAGGGGGGTTGTGGAAGCAATTGGCGTCCAGGCTGAGGATGAAGTTGAGGTGGAAGAGGCTTGCACCGAGCCTATGTTGCACTTGATATCTCCACCAAACTTCGAGGAGCTGCTTGGCAAGGACCCATTTGCAGTGTCTCTTTGCCCAACTAAGACCACATCAACATCAATCCCTCTTGGTGGATACGATGGTGGTCAATCGAATATATCTTATCTGGTTTGCGGCAATGAGACAAGAGCAGATGCGAAGGAGAGGTCTCGTGAGTGGAGACTTCATCTTCCTCAAGGTCACGAGCCGTCTTCATCATCTATCACATCACATGCTCGTGACTTGAGACTCCACCTCATTAATGAGAACCTCAACTTCAAGGAGGTTTTGGGGTGGACCGAAACTTAGGAGCCACCGTCTAGCTAAGACGTAAAAGAAGCTCTTGTGGGGAGGCAACCCCACCAAGGTTTGTTTTTCTTTCGTTTGTTTTTGTCGGTTTGTCCACTTGGAACTATGGTTTCTACCACCCAGTGTGTTTTGCTGATGCTAGCCCCGCTGACTGGTCCACTTCCAGTCCCCCAGCAGTGTTCCAATCTGGTAACATCGTTCCCCTTATCTTTCCCTCTACTCCATTGAGGGCAATGTTGTGCTTAAGTGTGGGGGGGTGCTTTGTATCGGTTGGAATATTTATTTGGGTGCTTGGAGCCTAGTCCGCTGTCCAAATCTTACGATTTGAGGGCTCCAAGTACTGCTGTTTGATCATATTGGCACTGTGTTTTGATGGATGAATTGATTGGTTTTCGGATTAATGCATGACAACTTGTTTGCGACTAGGACAACCTATGATGAGGACTGAGATGTACAGTAGAATGATGTAGGGGTTCAGTTTTCCAACTGTTTGCTTGCCAACTGTGATTTGATTTGACTTGATCTGATTACTTGTCCTTGACAGTCGTTTATGCATCTAGTTCAGGGTATCAGAATGTGAGATAGAGCATATAGGTAGCCATGTGAGATTTGAGCCTGCTCGTTTCTTTCTTGTGCGATAAATCCCTCTTCCATGATGTGTAGCATTCACGTTGTCACTAGCTAAGATGATGGGGGCATAGGATTAGCCCACGCCCATAACTGACTGTCCTGATGTGTTATATCCCCTAGTCAGCCCCTTTGAGCCGTGTGTTATCCTTTCTTTTGGTCTATAATGGAAAAAATCACCCTTGTTGCATCTTTTAGAAGGTTCCACAGAGTGGTTTTTACATATTCTCTGCTGTTTCTGCTACAGTCTATGTGAGTGTTGGAGGTAGTGCTTAAAAGTTGGGCAGGTATTTGAAATATGCAGAAGTGGTGGCTCTCTTAAGAAATGAAAAGAAAAATGAAAGAAAAATAAAGAAAAAAAAAAATTGAAAACAAAAGAGAGCCACTGCCAAAAATCTGAATAATGCCTAGTAAGCAGTGTTTCTTAGCAGTCTGGCTTGGAAATGCTGATGTTTATGCCTCCTTCGCTCTTGTGCTCTTAAGATATTGAGTAATGCAGAATAGCAGAAAGAAAATACCAGGTTGTTTGACTGTGATTGTGTGTTTGGGAAATGTGGAACCTTTTGCTATGAATACTTCCACCACCTAAAAGGCCTTTTCCCCATGTCCAAGACCCTAGCCAGTCATTTGAACCTGTGTCTAAGACCTCCTGATTAGTTAGTGGTGACACCCCATATGTGAACTCTAGCATTTAGAGGCTGCCATCATGGTGAAGAGATGATAGGGATTGAGAGAAATAGCATGCGCATCTTTCGCATCAAATTGTCCTGACCCCACTGGTCGAGAGTGAGTGATTCATTTTTATTTTCTATATGCTCTTGTGCCCCGGTGAGGACCTAGATTGCTCGGTCTCTATTCTGATGTCTTGAGTTGGATGCGTGAGTTGACTGTTTTGAGTAAGTGGTTGAATCAAGTCTAGGTTGGCCAGTGAACAGAAGGGAGACTCTTCCTTTACTCGATTTGCTGCACTCGAATGTCCTTTGTGGTGGTTGTCCAGGTTGTTATTGAGGTTGTGCATGTATTGATGTTTGAAAACCAGTGCGATTCACGTGTTCTGTGCCTTTATGACTTGTCCCCAATGTTGGTTGATTGAAATGTGTAAGCTTACCTAGTGTCTGACTTGGTTTGCTTGGGGACAGCAAACGGTTAAGTGTGGGGGAGTTTGATAGACCATCATTTACACATGTTTTTACCCCCGTTCTTACACCGTTTGAGGTGTTGATTCTCGTGTTTTAGGCCGATTTCACGCCAGGTTGTGCTTGTTTGTGATATTTCAGGTCCTAGTACGTGAATGAAGGCTTGGGAGCGAGTTTGAGGTCGATTGGACAAGGATCGGACGCATGGCGAGGTTCTGAGGAAGTCGCACGGGCACACCCACAACCCGCACGGCCGTGCAAGTGACCAGTTTGGACGTGCGGGATTGTGCGTGGGCACGCACGGGATTGTGCGTGGCCACGCACGGCCGTGCAAGTGACCAGTTTGGCCGTGCGGCGTGCGTGCCCACGCACGGCCGTGCAAGTGACCAGTTTGGCCGTGCGGGATTGTGCGTGGGCACGCACGGGATTGTGCGTGGCCACGCACGGCCGTGCAAGGTGCAATCCTGGCCGTGCGAGTTGGCTGAGGTTCAACTAATTGATACGCCGCGTTTTGGAGTGCACGGCCAGAATGGTGATGTGCACGGCCGTGCACCCTGGCCGTGCGAGTCGGGAAAGTCTGGTTTTTAAGCGGATTCCGAGCCAGAAGTGGTAGAATCGTGTTTTCAGAGCAAAAATAGAGCCCTAGAGAGAGAAAGTGCGAAGAACACACCCTAGAAGCTGTCTTAGAGCTGGATTTCATCGAATCGAGCTTGGAGATCGTCATAGGAGTGAAAATCATCGTCCCGGAGCAGATTATCCTCATTGTTATGAGTATGACTAATCCGATTCTTGTTTTCTCTTCTCTCTCTATGGAGTAGAACCTTTCTCTCACTTGGGTATGAAGAACCCTAGTTCCTTGTGTTAGGGATTTGATTGTAATGACTTGGGATGATGTTACTGTTTGATTTTAATCGAATGATGCATGTTTATTGAATTGATTTGAGTCTGATCAGCTTTTCTCAATTTCTGCTGCAACCTGAGATAGATAGAATCTGATTAGGTTGTTAGAGCTTCTTCATTCGATAGTAGAAGATTGGCTATACGAGAGTTAGCCAGTTTACTGCTTTGTACTGGTGTTCTTGGCGCCAGTAGTGGAGTTCTGTGTTCATAGCCTCAGCTTTCTATCCCGGTGAAGACTAGTCGTCTGCCGGGTAGTTAGACTGAGAGGGCTTGGTCAGCTTAAGAGATTCCAAGCTACTGTCGGATCTTCCGCAGTCTAATCAACAGTAAATCAACCCAGGGAATTGAAATTGAACCTAACTAAGGGGCTAGGGGGACTCAATCCCGAGTGACTCTTTCTTGACTTTGAAAACCGAACAATTTACTGCTTTCTTGTTGCTTTTACTTTTAACAACAATCACTCGAACTAGTTTGCTAGATAATAGAGAATCACGGACTAAGCAGTAGATCTAGACCCTGGGTTGATAATTAAACTTGCCTGTTACTACAGTCCCTTTCATTGGTTACGCTTGGCCATTGTTAGGTGTTGTGTTTTAGCGTGTCAAGTTTTTCGCAGGAGACCATCACGCCTTCAAGCACAGGATCAATGGGGAAGCGCAGGCCGAATCAGATGAACTCCTGGTATAGGCCCACCCACCCATTGCCGCACAAACCAATCCGAGCCTCGGGGGGCGCATGGATGTATCGCCAAGGCGCAGGCATTTGGGCGCATACGACGAGTTTTTCCAACCGCACCCCTAACTGCTTCGAGGAGTGATATGGACCAACATCCTCCAAAGGGAATCTCGAAGTGTCCTGGGGCACATAGCCAGGAGGCCACATCGAGTCCCATGGCCTGAATACGTAGTCCTGAGGCACAAGGGCGCCTGAGTCAAAGGAAGGGGAAGGGGTAAGGCAAAGGGTGGAAATGGAGGCGCGGCGCTTGTAAAAAAAAAGAGAGAGAAAAGACTCGAATTGTGGTGGGGCGCATGAACCCTGTGTTCGCATCAAGAAGGGTTGAGAAGGGAGGAATCAGCTCCACAACAAAAGTTAAGACGCAGAGAGGTAGACTTACGGGGAGCAGCAGGGGCGTTTGTTGCCTCGCCTTCGACAGGCGCTAGGGGTATGGAAGGCGCGGAAGATGCTGGAGGCGCATCAGCGGTATGCGGAGTGGACTCGCGGACGGGGGCGCCTGGCTCAGTGGAAGGCGCAGGAGTGTTGGAAGGAAAATGTATTTGGCAAGAAGAGGCCATAGCAGACAGGGGGCGCGTGAGGAAGTAGAGAGAGGGGAGAGACTTTGTGGTTAGAGAGAGGGAGTAGGGAGAGAATGGCTGTGAATTATGAGGGCTATGGAAGGAGAAGGGGGATTTTATAAGGAGGGCCGAGCGAGCGGGGGAGAGAGAGAGAGGGAAGGCGAAGAGGCTTCCCCAATCCGCTCTCGATTTCGAATTTTGAATTTTGAATCGCGAGCGGATTGGGAGGGGAGAGGGAGAGTGGAATCGCAAGAGTCACAGTGGCACAAAAAAAAAGGCAGAAGAGGAACAGTCGCGAGAAAATAAAAAAAAAAAATATATATATATATAAAAAGGAGAAAAAGTGAAATATGTATATGAGTGTATAAATATGAGAGGGAAAAAGGAATGTAGATAGTAAAGGAAAAATATAAGGTAGGAGCGGAAAGCCCAAGCGCAGACGGGAAGAGCGCCTAGCGGTGCATCGGGAGGCGCATGAACACAGCCAGGCCCCTAACTTCGGGTGTTAGGCGCCTGACTGGGGGGCAATTGTTGGGGGAACAAGCATGGGCTAGAGGCCGGCACCAAAGGAAAAGCCCAAAGAAGGATGTTAGTGGGGGGCAGATATGGGCTTAACCAGAGAAACTCAGAAAAGCCCATGGGGGCAAGGAGTTTGGGCTGGAGGGCGCACGGACAAGGGCCCGAGTGGCCAGGGTGACGTATGAAACAGGTGGGGCCGGACACCTGGTAAGGGGCGCGTATGACAAAAGCAGCCAACGGTCGGAAGTGTACGAAAGGCTGATCAAGTGATGTCATACGCCTCAGATCTCTGACCACAGTGTCAGACGGTCGAGGCGCATGCGCGAGGGGTGTACGATGCATTTATGGCGGGCCTGACACGGGGCGAGAGCGACGGATACCAGTCGATCTCGCCCCAGGTATAAATAGTGGAGTAGGTAAACCTCATTTACTCAGTTTTACTTCTCTTACTAGAACTGTTCCTTCACTTCTCTCTCTAAAAAGTAGGATTCTCACTTGAGCGTCGGAGTGCTAACGGACCAAGTCGGTCCGCTAGGCGCTTGTGTGTGTGCAGGAGGGCGCCCACTAAGGGGAGCGGATGAAATTGGAGCGCGTGGAGTAAGAAGAAAGGTTCAAGGCATAAACAAGTAGGATTTGAATATTGCTTCCATAATCTAAATGAGCATGTGTTGTATATGGATACCCATTTAGTTGAGAGTGTTTTAACTAGACATAGAAAAATATGACCTATTTGTAAAACTTAAAAGTTTAGATATCAAAATGTAATATCCAAAAACTTAGGTACCAAAATATAATTTTCATTGATATTTTGAGGACTTATATGCAAAAACTTATGTTTAGGCACTAAATCTAAATATTTATTAAGTTTAGGCAAAATACACTTGCATAGCCAAAACTTTGACGTTTGTGACAATAATAGCCATTTTTGGCGAAATACCAGATATAGCTAGAAATTTGAATGTTTGATGACAAATATAGCCATTTCCGTTACATTCTTTGACGGTGTTAGTGACACCGTTAGTGGAATAAACGGAATGCTGACTTGGCTGCCTTCTCAGCCTCTCCGTCGCTTACACCTCATACTTCAGTGACATGTAGGACGACACGTCATTAAAAAAAAAAAAAAAAGAAATTCGGCAGGCTTAAAAAATCGAGGACGCGAGCCTGTTCTCCTTCCTCTTTCTTTTTCACTTCCCCATTGAATCTAGGGTTTCAGAACCCATCACCGCCGCCCCTCCTCTGCACGGCCGCCGCTGATTAAAGGAGGCCCGCCGCCTCCTCTGAACGGTTACCCCTTCGTCTCCGCTGTTCAACCCGACCCCGACCCCGCCTCCGCCTCCGCTATTTCGCAGCCGACCCCGCCTCCCTTGTTTCGAGCCGACCCCGACCCCGCCTCCCCTGTTTCGAGCACAACCACCTCCACCGTGCTGCTCCTCCATCTTAGCCGCTGCTCCTCGCCGTAGCTGCTGCTCCTCCACCTTAGCCGCTGCTCCGCTGCTCCTTCTCATCATGTCTCAAAGGGGCGCTTCCTCTTCGAGAAGCGAAAATGCTCAAAATAGCCTTGGGGAAGTCGCTTGCTACCACAATGCGCCTTGTGTGACTAACAGAAGCAGGAAGTCAGGCAGAATGTTCTACGGCTGTCCACATTGGAAGGTAAAGTAGAATTTGCTTTCCCATTTGTAATTCATTCATTATGAGATGAAATTGGTGACTATAGAAGTTGTTTTTACAGGTTCCAAGTAAAAATTGCAAATTCTTTATGTGGGTGGAAGGGGCAGCAGTGGATGAAGTGGATGGAAGGAGAGAAATATTGAGGCTTCAAGAGAGTTTAAGGTTGGCTGAGGCTAAGGCAGAGAGGAGGAAGAAGGAGAGAAAAATTATAGAGGAAGAGTTGAGGAGGGTTAACCAAGATGTTATTGTAATTCGACAAATGTTCGTTGTTGTTGTTCTTTTGAATGCGTTGTTACTTGTGGTCATGTTAATGAACCGTTGGGGTATGTATTAGTAGCCGCTTATTTCGTGTTTGAGTTGTTTTGTAGCATTATGTGGTAGTTGTATTTCAATGGTTAAACAAGAGACCTAAATTCTAATGTTGACAGAGTAAGTACGCAAAATATGGGTTGTTTCTGGTTTGTTTCTGTTTGTTACTATGCAAATGACATTATAGGGTAGCACCATAATAAGCATAGTGTGCTAGACCAACGATTTCGCCTGAATTGCACAAGTCTTTACTTCTAATAAATAACATAAGTTCACCTGAATTACATAATGCATAACATCCACTAGCAAACATCATTTCACCTGAATTACATAAGTGTTATGTTTGTCGTTGCCGGGATCGATCGGGAAAGGGGCGCTCCTCGTCGGCGAACACCGCCGCCGTTCTGTAGCTTCGCCTCAGCTGTTCGTGGTCTTCGTCGGGGGGGAGTAGGGTTCGAAGGGAAGAAGATGTCGACTGTGGAGGAAAGGAAAAATGAAAAGGAAGAGAGAGGGCGTGCGTGGCTGATCTGTTCTTATTCTTTTTTTTTTTTAATTCCACGTGGAAAATACTTACCGGCCGAAAATCGCCACATCGGATTATCCGTTAATCCAGTCAGCACCGTAAGTCACGCCGTCAAAGAATTGGACGGAAGTGGCTATATTTGGTATTTCGTCAAAAGTGGCTATATTTGGCAAAAGCGTCAAAGTTTTGGCTATACAAGTGTATTTTGCCTTAAGTTTATGCCAAACTGTAATTTTCATATGCGCATAGGCGCAAACCGAGATCCATGGATTAAAAATCCAACCCAATCCAAATAAATGGATACAGATTCAAACCCATGTATACCATCTATTTAGATTTTATACCCAATCTAATTGGATTGGATAACAAAATACAATAGATTATGTATCAACTTGAAACCCAATACTGGAAAAAGACAATACCAAATGAGCCCTTAATACAGACTCTTAATTAATTAACAGTACTGCTATCAACTTGAGGATTGAGAAGTTTGTTTTCTTGTATATGTTCCCCAGCCACAAGACATAACCACAACCTTTCTCCTTTGATTCAGCCAGCGCAGCATGCAGCTTAATGAAATGCACTTCATTAATCTCTAACTTTAAGTGCAATATCATTTTGTAACTAAAAATTCATTTTTAAAATTAAAATTAAAAATTAATATCACTTGCTATATTTCATTTCAATTTATTAATAACTTACTTAACACTTAACGACAAAAAAACAGCGTATAAGTTCATAAAATCAATAACTCATAAAGTTCTTCAGCTATTGAAACTACTGATGTTGAATTTCTCCTTTGATATTGACTAATTAGCTCACTCTAGTTATACCTAGGCGTCAGGCGACACCTATGTGTCTCCTTACTACACAACATGTTCTTGATATCTAACTCGCTGCGGAACCCACTAAACGAGGTATTTTGGTGTTACCTAGTGTGTTGGCGTGATTAGGCATAAGGTTAAAGGCGCTTTCTTAAACCATAAGTAGTAATACACATCACTTCATTTCCACTTTTAAGTTCAAAATTAAACTGCAGATTGAATCTATAGTTTACCATCTTCTTTAACTTCTAAATTATAGTCACTATAGTTTAGGCCATTCATTGAGACACGAACCCCAAGGTTACGGCCGGCCACACGATAAGGATATGTATATTTAATTTCAGTATGCAATTAAAATGAAATAACCTAATTACATTATCATCAATTATTCAATTAATCATCAAAACATGCACCTGAGTGGAAGTTGAGAAGCGGTTTGGAGGTTTTGAATTAATGTTTGTAGGTCAATGGTCTGTACTTGCAAATTGCAATTAAGAGAGGATGAGCCTGAAATGATGAACAACATAGAAAAATGAAGTACTGTTTGGAATCCCATCAAGTTACCACATGCATGCATCTTCCCTGTACATTAAAAAACCTACAACTGCATGCCTTTCTGAGTTTAAATATAGGCAAGGCAATTTAGAGAGAGTTGACTCGTCTTTAATTTTCACTTACTTAAAAGCAGTGAAGATAAGAATTATTATCGATTAAGGTTTTACAGAGCAGAGAGGCCAGGGCCGATTAATTTAATCTGATTGGTTTTATTTTGAAGGAGCGATATATTGACTTTGCTCTGATGTAGCTAGTACACGTAGGTACGTGTATGAATAATTACAAATCCAGCGAGAAAATGATATCCGTTCTTAATAAGTGAATATGATATCCGTTCTTCGAATTAACCAGATTCTAGAATATGATATCATATTCTAAATCCCTAATCCTTAATAAGTGAATCATTGGTCTTCAATTCTCTAAATGACATACCATAAACTCTCTAAAATGATGCATGTAGTATGTGGGATATATTTTGTTGAATCAGAACTGTCAATTATTATTTCCAATTAAAGTAATCTTTAGTCTATATAATTTAAAGAACTAAGGATTATGGTTTGCTTGTTAGGACTTACAGTATATATAGTACCACCCTTCAAAGTACAATAATTTTGTATTTAACAGTGTTTTCTTATTAAGAGTACGCAATATTCTTAAATTTATTGCCTTTAAAATTGAATTTATATATATATATGTCATACTCAATACACATTAAACCTAAAACTGGATGACTCTCTGGGAGTCTGGGTAGGCAATTTAGAGAGTTGACTTTTCTGTTTTCACTTACGTAAAAAAGCATATATGAAGATAATAATTCTCTTTCGATTCAACCGTTGAAATCGAGAAAAGCCTCCAATAAATGAATATCTAAAATTAACTGAACAATATTCAATCCAGCTAATCCTTATGCTAAACCGACAAAAAAAAGATTGTAAATGACGTTAACTTGAACCCACTTGAACCCTAAAACTGCTAGCTAGCCGCTCATTTAATTACTATAATTATATCCAGCCAGCCAGCCAGCCAGAACAGCATGCATTCCACAGTTCCAGTAGCCACCCCACACTTTTTTTTTTATATCTTCATATGCGCTACTTCATTTATATGAGCAAAATTGTTTTACTTATGAAAAGTGAAAACAATCGATATGATGAGAACATCCTTCAATCTCACGTCTAACTACAATCGATATAGTACTCTCTATTTGTACTGTGCTCTCCAAGTGTACATGTTCCCATCCTCATCGCTCTTACTAGTATTACAACGATATGATATCCTGATGTACATATATATTAACTTCAATCTTCACAAATACGTTATCTTGTGAACAACATTAATCTATTATCAGCAAATATCATTTGGCTAACTTTTCTCATACGATTTTCGAAAAACCTTAACATATACTCAGTGACGAAAATAGAACGCAGAGGGGCTCTGCAAGTGACAAACTTCAACATCTTCCCACAATTGAATTTGAATCTAAATGTTGAAGGAGGGAGTACAACTAGCTAGCAGTCCCATCTTCACGTTTTAATAATTTCTCTCAAATACAAATACATACATTATAGCATTAGATAATAATGAAAAATGTGGGGACCCCCTCTTGTTAACTATATTACTGCATTTAGCCTAGCTAGCTCTGTCACTTTCACTCTCGACATAAATATTAGGGTTAATACCACTAGAAAACCCGAACTATTAACTTTGTGTCATTTGTGTCCTAAAGTAATCGATATGACATTTGTGTCCTAAACTATTTGTCCGTTAGAGTTGACTGGCGTTGACCGTTAGTTTTTAACTGAAAATCTAGTCAGCGCTGATGTGGCATCCGACGTGGAATATTATTATTTATTATTGATTTATTTTATTATAAAAAATAATATACTAACAAAACGAAAATTACAAAATACAAAAAATTAAATATAAAAATACAAAATAAATAACTCTTTTATCTCTCCTCCGTAGTCTTCGCCGCCGGAACTCCTCCCGCTGCTTCTTCGTCTTCTCTCCTCTGCTCGTTGCCCTCTTGAACTACAAACTCCCAAACCCAAATCAAGAAACCCAACCCAGATCTCAATACCACAACGAAATCAGAAACCCCAACCCACAACGAAATCAGAAACCCAAATGGCCAACAAAATAATCGAAATCCCTAAAAATTTCAGGGTTTCTTTCTTATCTGAATCCCAACTCATATAAACAAATTCAAGAAGAATGGCATGGGGGAGTGGCGACTTACCTGATGGAGTCACTATTGGCGGCATCCTTTTCACCATCGACGGCGGATGAGGGAGAGCAAGAAGAATGGCATGGGGGGCGGCATCCTTTTCGCGAATCCGCAATGGAAATCTTAAGCACGATGGGTGATTTAGGGATTGGAGGAATTCGATTGGAATTTTGAATTGAATCTAAAGGCGACGGAGCCGAGATTGGAGGAGTTCGATTGGAATTTTTATCTGAATTTGAAGGCGACGGAGATGACCTGGATTTGTAGGGCCGAATTGAAGTGGTGGTTGCCGGAGCTGGATTATTCGCCGTTCGATATTTGTCTCTCCTCGTCCAAGTCGCCGGACCAAGTATCCTTTGCGGAGCTGGTGCTGAAAATCCGGAGAAGATGTCGATTGGAGTCTGTGATCCAGAAGTGTCTGTCGAGGAGCGACCTAGACCAGAGCCAAGCGCGGCTGTCGATCCCGCGCGGGGCGGTGGGGGAAGAGTTCTTGACGGCGGAGGAGGCGGCGGAGCAGTGGGGCACGGTCGTCGGCAGGGGGAACTACGTTCTGACGTCGCAGTGGAACAGCGTGGTGGAGGAAGTGAAGTTTGGGGAAGACGACGCGATTCAGCTTTGGAGCTTTAGGGTCGGAAGGGAACTGAATCTGGTTTTGGTTCGGTTGGGTGGTTGCGGCGACCGACGGTAGGGGTTAAAAAAATAGAATTTTTAATTTTATTATTTTTCATTAAAAAATAATTTAAAAATATTATGTGTTAATGAGCTGATGTGGCAGCTGATGTGGTGTATACGTGGCTGCCACATATGTGCCATGTAATCAACAGTCAACATTTTATGGTTGACCGTTTGGTCAACCGTTATCTATAACGGTCAACAAAATTGTTAGGACGTAAATGACACAAAACTACCAAACGTTGGGACACAATTGTCATATCGAATACTTTAGGACACAAATGACACAAAGTTAATAGTTCGGGTTTCCCAGTGGTATTAGCCCTAAATATTATTAATATTTAGATTGGACATTTCCTAAAGCCAATAAAGGGCAAAAAGGGAGAAAATGTGGAAATAACTCGACTGACCAATTGGGCAACACTACTCCCGCCTATAAATACCAATCACATCGAACCGTTACAAAAGCACACCTCAATACCAGAACTATAGTAACACTACTCATCCACATTACATATAACAAACATGCAAGCCGCCGCCGGCAACAGGCCTCACGCCGCCCTACTAGCGAGCCCCGGCATGGGCCACCTCATCCCGGTCCTCGAGCTCGGCAAGCGCCTCGTCACCCACCACGACATCGCCGTCACCATCTTCGTCGTCGCCACCGACGCCGCCACCACCAAGTCCCTCCTCAAATCCTGCCCCACCGCCAACTTCTCCATCGTCCCCCTCCCGGCCGTCGACGTCTCCCACCACGTCGACCCTTCCGACCACATCGTCACCAAGCTCCTCGTCATGATGCGCCACTCCATCCCCAGCCTCCGCTCCGCCATCTCCGCGATGGCGGACCCGCCCACCGCCCTCATCGTCGACATCTTCGGCACGTCGACCTTCCCCGTCGCCGACGAGCTCGGCATGCTCAAGTACGCGTTCGACACCACCACCGCCTGGTTCCTCGCCACCACCGTCTACGGCTCCTCCGCCGAGGACGAGGTGGCAAGGCACGTCAACTCGAGGACCCCGCTCGTGGTCCCGGGTTGCAAACCGGTCCGGTTCGAGGACACGCTCGACGCCTACGAGGCGATGGGGGACCGGGTTTTCGACGAGTTCCAGCGCGTCGGGGTCGAGCTCGCGACGGCCGACGGGATCCTGGTCAACACGTGGGAAGAGATGGAGGGGAAAACCCTGGAGGCTCTCAGGAACCGGAAGGCCCTGAAAGACGTGGTCAGGGCCCCGGTCTACCCGGTCGGACCACTGGTCCGACCATCACCACCTCTGAAGACCAACGAGCCGAACGACGTCGTAGAGTGGCTGGACGGGCAGCCCGACCGGTCGGTCATCTACGTGTCGTTCGGGAGCGGCGGGACCCTCCCGCGTGCCCAGCTGGCCGAGCTGGCGTGGGGGCTCGAGCTGAGCGGGCAGCGGTTCGTGTGGGTGGTCCGCCCTCCTCCCGTGGAGGACGGCGATGTTTCGGCCGCTTTCTTCTCTCTTGAAGAAGAAAGTGGGTCCCAAGGACCCCACCGGTACCTTCCGGAGGGGTTTCTCTCCCGGACCCATGACAGGGGGCTGGTGGTCCCCATGTGGGCCCCGCAGGCGGAGATCCTGGCCCACCCCGCGGTGGGCGGGTTCCTGTCGCACTGCGGGTGGAACTCGACGCTGGAGAGCCTGACGAACGGGGTGCCGATGGTGGTGTGGCCGCTGTACGCGGAGCAGAAGCTGAACGCCGCCCTGCTGGCGGAGGAGCTCCAGGTGGCGGTGCGGCCGGGGTATAACAACGGCGGCGTGGTGAAGAGGGAGGAAATCGAGGAGATGGTGAGGAGAGTGATGGTGGCGAAGGAGGAAGAAGGGAAGGCGATGAGGGAGAGGGTGATGGAGCTGAAGGAAAGCGGGGAGAGGGCGTTGAGCCGGAAGTTGAAGGGTTCGTCGTACAGCGCGCTGGCGCAGGTGGCGAGGGAGCTTGAGCTGAACCACCAGCGGGTGGTGGCTAAAGCTCGAGGTGCTTAGGGGGGAAACGTCAGTCAGTCAGTCGTCGGGGCTAGCTCCGGCGCCGCCTGCGGCGGCGGCAAGAGGGTGGGGTCCAGGGAATTAGCGACCCACGTATGACGTGCAAGAATGTGGGAGGCGGCCTTGTATTTTGTTGAAGGGGGGAAAATAATATGTGTGTTTCATATGGTCTTCAATGGAATCGATGTTTATTATGTGAGAATTTGTAGTATAAAATATTAGTAGATCTGTATTACGTGGGGAGGATGATTCTCTCTTGCTTATTTTCGTTTTGTTTGGTTTTGTTTATATGGAAGTGTCATAGTATATGGTGATTACTATGTGTTTTTTATGCTATTCTCGTTCTCCATTCCTCTTCGGTGAACCCAAGAAAGGAAAGCTGAATGAGCAAAGAGTTTTTCTAAACCATCCCTATCAATATTGTCAAATACGCAAATTCATTGCTCGCGGTTTCGGGTTCCCATGGGTAATATACCCGTCTCGTACATCTAATGTTACGTACCATACCTATAATTCAACATGTATACGTAGACCATAAGTTATAACACTAAACGAACATAATAAGTCATGAAATCAACAAAAGTACGACCATTCTTAATATGAGTCCAACGCATCCAATTCCAAAACATCCATTAATCGATAAAAAAGTACAATACTATCAGAATAATCTCCGACTTCGACACATCTACCGAGCAATGGAAAACTAACATAATGAGAAAAAAAAGTGAAAGAGTGACAGTGTGAATGGAGGAAAGAAATTAGTGTTTGGTTTGAGCGGCCACTCAATTACATTCCAACTGTTTATTTTTTTAATTATTCTTTCTGTAATTGAGAAATTTAAATATGATTCCAATATTTTTATATATGAAGAAATACTCATAGTGAGGTATGAGTATGGCTAAGAGTATGGGAAGAAAACTTAAAAGTTAAAACCATGCCCCGCACATACCCATACAGTTAAGGAATTCCCCCACATACCCACGATAATTAATGAATTTGATTATCATCCCTACCTAGTAAACTATTGCACTATACCATTATTAACTAGCTCTAGAACTTGTACAGCTTTTTACAGCTGTACAAATTAACTAGTCTTAGGCATATTAAACTAACCTAATCTCCATCATGATCAAGAGAGATTATTATCGATCTTTGCCTTTCAAGCTAGCGTCGCTATTGTCTCGTACTTTCTTAATTCGTTTAAAGAAGGAAGGAAGAAGAAGTTGCTGCCCCGTTGTCTATTCCAAAACGTCGGTGGCAATTAGTCGCTATAATATCTATGGACGTAGTCCTCTTAATTATTCTCATAGGCTGGAGGGCAAAGAAATCTCCTGTCCTGCCAATATTGTGGCTACTGGCTTGCAATATCAGTTAACAGGAATGTTGTTTGTCCGGACCAACATCTCATTAATGTAGACCAAGAATGGTGGACAATATCGTTTCGTCAAACCGGATTAAGCAATCAAGCCGGTTTAACAAGTGGTTTGAGTTTAATGGTCGAAGTGTGTTCAATATAATTAGTTTAAGTCGGTTTTAACATAATATGTGAGAGAACCTCGATCTCATACCAAACCGATTATGCATATATATTTTAAAATTAAACAATCTCATTAATTTGCATTCATATATTATCAAATTATTTCCTCAAAGGAACATATATATTACAAAATTATCAATCCTCATCTTCAAACCCGGTTTTGACTGGTCAGACCACCACTACAGGAAAACTGGTTTTTGGTCACGGGTTCTTATTCACGGTAGTTTTTCCCGTATTAAGAAGTATACTAATGTTCACGGTAAGACTTCCGGTAACTGGTTGTATAGTTTTATTCACGGGAATTAATTTATCTGTCTTTTTGTCTTCATTTACCGTGATTAATTGTTAGTTACGGTTAATTACCGTGAACAATGTGTCACTATATATCTTCAAATTTTATGTGAAAATGATATATTGAGAAAAGCCAATTTTAAATAAAAATAAAAATATTTAGGCTCTTTCATTATTCTAAAAATTGAAATTTTAATCAAAGTTTTTCTCTTATCAGATTCCACACCTCCAAAATGGGACTTCAAAAAACTTTCAAAATTGCATTCTCTTTAAATTGTGACTCCTTAGATTTGGCAAATAAAAAATTTCCTCGAAACAATTTCACTCTCCCGCTATTTGCTCCCGCCTCTACAATCCTAAATTTTGACTCACGAATTTTTGGCTCCCGCTATTTGTTCCCGCCTCTACAATCCTAAATTTTGACTGATGAAAATTTTGGCTCTCTCACATTTTCTTTTACCCGGCAAAACTAACGAAGCCCACTCTCCGACTCAAAGCTTTACCTTTCTTTCGAAACCCACTATCTTCGTTCCAAAAAAAAAAAAATCTCCGTATGAGCTTTTCGTACTACTGACGGCGTCTGCGATGGGGATCGATTTCAAGGAAGGATGTAAGAGCAATGAGACGAAGCACATGGCTTCGAATTCCAACTCCATGAAATCTAGTATCTATCTCAAGCAATGTGACAATCTTTACCAATTTCATGTGAGGAGATGTAGGAGCAGCTTGAATGTATCAAAGAGGTTGTTCGTGAGCAATATCAACAAGCATCCACGTTCCCTCTCCAGGATCGTTCGATTCGATTTGACGCTGAGGTAATTTGAACCATTGCTCTAGTTCTCTTCTTCCATTCTGCTTTCCTATCGGTATTTTCTTTGCTCATTTGGAATTGCTAGGGTTATGGAATCAATTTGAGATGTGCCCAGTTTCAATCGTCGACCTTCGTTTCCGCTGATTGCCTTGAGTTGTTTCTTCCATCGGTCAAAATGTTTTGGGTAGCTTTTTGAGGGTTCGATTTGGATAATACTCGGACTAATATCTCTTTCTATCAGCTCCTTAGCCCACCTCCTGGTATGACACACAGCCACTCTAAACCCTTTGTCTGGTCGAAGGGAAGGAAGTTTTGGAAAGCTATAGGCAGGAGGAACAACAGGGGTTTTAGGGCTTAAGTTGTTGGATTTTGTAGTTGTTGATTTATCAGAGAGGTTGCTTGACAATTTATTCAGATTGCTTTGAGAACTCCACTCGGCCATAACAAGGTATGATGCTTCTCTCTTTCTCTCTTTCTCCCTTTTCACTTTCATGTTGTTTTCAGTATAGTCCCAACATGCGAGTGAGGTTTCTCTACCAACTCCATAATATATATTGATTTTCCCCCTTTCAATAGTTTCTTAATTTTTCAATCCAGCGGTCTATTGACAAGTCTAGAGACTGCTTTTTCAAGTTGCAAGTCCTCTTGCCTTCAATGATTCGCTTTTTTTATAATCCATGACGTTTCATTAGATTTCTAACCATGAGATCCGCTTTTGAGTTTCCTGTTACGGGGTGGAGAGTAGTTGCTGCAAGTTATCTGATGTTTTGTTTATTTTGCTAACTTATGTAATATATTCTATTATGTGGTCTTAGGTTACTTCCCCTCCTACCAAAGATTGAAGTAGAGAAGCTGGGAGTTACCGTGGGAAATCAGTCAAGACCCACTATGTAGAGTTCTGTTGTGTTCCCATTGAAAGGAAAGTGGAACCCTGCCCATGGTGCTAGCAACCCTTCTAATTGATAGTTGACGTAATGGTCTGTCCCTGAAATTCTCTTATCTTCCTTCTCATATATAGTTAATTTATAGTTCTGTGGTTTGCTCATAGAATCTCTTTGCATCTCTTCATAAATGCAGTTGTTAATGTATCATGGAAGGATGCTTAATGAATTTGGTTTGTGATCCCTGTGATTAGTTAAATGTTAATGATGGGAGGTTGTTTCACACTTTGTTGATAACATAAGTTTAGGAAAGTAGTAAACGTTCTCTGCATTCTTTGAAGGTGCTTGACTGCTTCTATATTCCTGCCCCTACAGGTTTCTGGATCCAAGTTATGGCAGTAAGTTTGAGTGTATTTATGGACTGATTTTTATGTATTGAGTCAGTCAAGGTTGGCTGGAAATGTTGATTTCTTAGTTCCGTAACTTTGTATTACTAATATTACTTATATGAATTAGATAGGGCTTGAAGTATTATGGTTTTTTTTAGTCTCAGTATTCAACTTAAAAGTTAGACTAGCACCTCCATATCAAAGTATCTCTTACTAGTTACTACTCTTCATTTCATGTGAGGAAAGACTTCTAAGTCTTAACTTATATATCTTTTAGGCTAAGGAATGGGAAACCTTTCTCCTATTCCATGAATCCAATTTTCATTTCATCCGAGAAAAGCCACATGGTTTCATAAAAGTGTATGCTTTTCCTGATGTGTGATGATGTTGTGATCTTGAGACAGATATGTTTTGCTTCATGTTTTGTTATTTATTCAGAAGAAAATATTAGAGTTAGTGCTAATGAATTTGCGCTTGATGCAGGGAAAAATGGCTGAATTCTTTGCATGGAAAGGAACCTAAGGTTGATTACTTTCCATATGAGGAATTCCACTAGGGAGGTAAGTGGTTGTACAAGTAATGCAGACTCGTTTTCTGGTGATGCTAAGTATTGTATACAGAGTACTTATATGTGCCAAGTTCTATATCAAATGCTGAAAATGCAGAAGTTTGAGATGCTGGGTTATACTATGGCCTTTTGGTTGTGCTGGTTTTTTTTTTTTACAGTTTTTGTATATTTTTTTTACTGCTGGTTTATGCAAGTTTTTGTGGTTAATTTTACTGGTTATGTTGGCTTTCTGGCCCCATTTTGAATCTCAATAAATTTCTTCTTCGGCATCCATATATCCCTAACTTTCTTCTTCTGGTTCCCTTCCAATCTGTCATTCTCTCTCTTTGCTTCTTTGGATGACATTGGTAGCTTGCTTAACTTGATGACCTTGAATCTTGATTTGAGGGGAAGATCCCACAGCATGTTTGAAGGTATCAGAATTGTTAATTGAGCTACAGGTCTTCCTATCAAGAAGTTAAAGTCTGTAATTTACAAAAAATGTGCATGCATTCAGTATTCATGGATCTCTTGTCGAAACTAAAAGAGTAAACTAAGTTTAGTCACATATGGTTCCCATTTAATTTTTGTGTGATGTGATTGGTTTGAAACTTCCAGAATTGATTCTCTTTTTGTATTACCTACATCATTTGGGTCACAAGATGCATCAAAGGTTTGTCATTTTGTCCTTTTCAGTGAGCAGTGAAGGTAACAATTTTCATCGCTAATGGTTATTATAAATCTAGCCGATCCATTAAGTACTCACTGATTTTTAGTTCCTTCTCTTCAGGATGACAAAGGGCTAGTCTTGGGGAAAATTCATTGTTTTCAGCAATGCTTCTCCAGATAGGCTATTCAGGATTGAGCTGTTTGTTTGGTACTCTCCACCATTCAAAGTAGTCTGGCTCATGGTTAACCGGATACTTAGTGGTAAGTTCAGCATACTTCAAAATATTCATTTGTTAGGTGTATGTGATATCAAGTCTAACATTTTCTTTTGGCCGCATTATTGTTCTTTTAACAATATATTATCTTAGTAACAGAGCATTTGGATCATGTTTCTATGGTCAAAAAGACTTGAGTGGAATGCTTTGAGCAGAGGAGAATTGGCAATGAAATTATGACACCATGAAGGGAAGACCTAGCTAATTTTAGTAACAGAGCAAGAAAATATTTTCTTATATATGTAATTAGTTTTCATTTGATTGGAGTTCCATGCTACAAGAAATATTTTTTAGTTGTATATCAATTACATTAATTGATGAATGGTACTTGAAGCAATTGTATTGACAGTTGGCTACAAAATATAATAGCAATGAAATTTTGGTTACTCTTGGTACTATAATGTTGATGAAGACATGAGACAATACTGTGACTATTGGTTTGTAATTAGTCCTTGTAAAATACTAGAATTAGTGGATAGTACTTAGTCATGGGAGACCAATCACCATTAGTAGTAAATACCGTGACTAGTGATTGACATCTAATCACGGGAATCGATTTATCACGGTAAATACCATATTAAAAGGTGTACATCCTGTCTCTAAATGTATTTTTCCCCAGCTTTGTGATAGAAAATTTTGCATTAGTCAGGGTTGTCACCGTGATTAATAGATACAAATAATCATGGGAAACTGCACCGTGATTAATTATAATTAGTCATGGTATATATTTCCCGTGACCTTTACAATTAGACACGGAGGTATATATTACGGTAACTTTACCGTGACTAAACCTATTAAACACGGGAAACACACTTTTAAACACAGGAATACCCATGACTAAATGACCTTTTTCCTGTAATATTATCCGATTTAATATTGTTTTGATTTTTTTATACAACCGTTCAAACCAGAGCGTATTTCAATCGTTTAGATGACCGATTTATTGTCGAACTTAGTTTAACCGGCCGGCTGATACAAATTTGACAACCTTTGGTGCAATTTTAGTTTTTTACGACACAACATGTTTGCGGTGACAGACCCAAAACTAAAGTGGACTAAAAAACTCAAAACAAGTGCAGAAGTTAAAATTTCAACGTGGCTCAACCATGGCCTGTTCTATAAGTAGCTCTACGATCCTACAAAATTAAACCACAGTCGCATGCAGGCGAACATGTGTAGCAAATCCACTACACACATACGATTGATGAGGCAGAGGCAGAAGCATATTGTGGAACAATTTCAACCGTTGGCTTGAGGTTTCTAGAAGCCTAACTGCCATATGTCAGTGATGAGGTAGTCGCTCATTTTATTGATTTTTAAAGCTTAATTATTAACTATACAACGCTTATTGTATCTCTCGATCATTAAGAAATTCATATAAAAAAATATATTTCATTAAGAAATGGAAAATGCCCATTTACAATAAAAACAAAAATAAGATGGAAAACGATGGTGATTGATAGATTACTCATGGAGAAAGCGCATCTAGGAGAATGTGATATGAAATTTTGAATATTTTTTAAAAACTTTCTGATCGTATAACCATCCTAGTTTGATTATCACTATGTTTGGCAACAAGGGAGTGCAAATTCGAGGAGGGTGCAAGTTGATGGGCAAATTGCAGGAGGTACACATTGGTGGAGTGTGTAAGTGGAGGGGTAAATTATTGTTTGGATGAAAAAGTAGGGGTGCACGTCACTTCTTCTCTATACTTTGAAACGTAAAATTTGAGTTACAATTCGTCAAACACATTCAACAATTGGAGCAATTTGACAAACTTGCGATTCACGGACTAATTTTATATTAATAATAACTATACTAATAATAAAAAATTATAAAAATTATGATTTATGATTCAATAGTAATTATAGTATTTCTTACTATCTTAATGATAACAATCATCATTTACATGTTTTTATTCGAAATATAATTATTTTAATATTATAATAATATTATAATAATTCTAAAATTAATCTTACACACTAACCCCTTCGTCCTTCCTTTTCTCTCTTCTTGCACCCCAAATTGGGGGGTTAAGGGGAATAGTGATTAAACCTCATTTGCTCCCCTAACACTATTGCAAATTAACCAAATTGGGGTAAATGCATTGGGAATGACATTTACCCCGAAAATTTGCACACTCCTCTCTTTGCACTTCTAGCCAAACATAGTTACATGTACCGAGCTAGGGGGACTAAGAGGGGCTAAAGTTTATGTAGTGTACATTAGATGTAAACGAGTCGAGTTTAGTTAAGTTTTAATCAAATTTGTGTTTAGTTCATTAAAAAAATGTGTTGAGTTTGAGCCGGCTTATTTACTAACATATTAGTTCAATTTTGCTCGATTTCAACTTGAGATTGACTCATTAATGAGTTTACAAATTTGATTTCCAGTTTTGTTCGAGTTGATCACCTCATTCATGATTCTATATGATTGAACTTCTAACATAAACTCTATAATAAATTTATTACATTATTTATGAAGATTTAAGTTTTAATTTTTTTGTTTTGTTTTATTTTATCGTTGAATAGTTTTAAGTCTTAAAGTAAACTCTCGGTAATTGACATTTCCAAGTGCCATATGGATAGTAGAAAGTGTAGAACTGCGTGAGACATGGGCATGTGACTTGCGAGGTTCTTAATTGCTATTGGATTATTAACAAATAAAGAAAATGACAGCGACCTTTTGTAATATTGTAACAATTGATACTACTTAATTAAGTATAGTCGTCTCGTATTTAGGCTGAACTGGTAATATAAAATGCTTTCTGATGTAACACCTCCAGTTTTTTCAAAAAAAAAAAAAAATCATACTACTTGTGAATCATATATAATATGATTTTGATGCGACAGAAAATTGATTAACACGTATTTAATTAGGATATGAAATGACATGGGGGAGAGGATAAATTAACTCATTGGGAATAGAGATTATCAGATGAAATTAACTCCACCAGCACAATCATACTTATGAAATCATATAATATGTGATTTCGATTTGAAAAACAATTAATTATTTATGTACTGATGTGGTAATTAAGTTGTTTATTGTTGATTGGTCGTCTGTTGTTGATTTTCTTTACTCGTGAAGTTTGAGGGAAAATAGATGTGAAAAATTATTAATCCAGAAGTAGAGGTGACAAATGGATTAGATTTATGAATTGATGAATTGGATTGGGTGATTCATGGATCATATGGATTGGATCAAATGGATGGGTGGAGTGATCCATGAATCCATATGACATCCAAGTCTTGGAACAATATGTAAATTTTAAAAAGTTTATGTACTATAATGTCATCATAAAAAATTTAGGTACCAAAACATAATTTTTCAATAATAATTTTGGTATAGAAATAATTTTTAGGTACCAAAATGTAAAATGAAAAAAGTATAGGTACTAAAATGTAAATTACCATTGATCCATGAATCCACCGATTCATTGAATTTGGATAAAATGGATTGGATTAATTGTATATTTAAGTGGATGAAATGTATTAGATTTGTGGATTGAATTGAAATTGCCACCTCTACCCAGTGATGTCAAGATTCCATTGTTTTATCTTCCACATTGGTAAGTTATCAACCAGAAGATCTACCATGTATAGGGGTTGTTTGGACCGACAAATTGCAGTGAGCGATTTTGCCACAATCCCTCACCGCGTCGGATTTAAAAACAATCCCTCATTTGGGAAGAGGTCCGAAAACAAGTAAAATTTCTGGCACGAGAGATTTCAAAATTGGCACAGGTCGGATTCGATTTTGTGCAAGAACTTCTTCCCACCTCTCGCAATCTGATCTCCCCCGAACCCTCAAATATGAAATTGTCAATATGTTTCTTCCTCTCCCAATCTGGATTATGTTTGGGCAATAGATTTCGGTAGTTCTGATTCTGAAGGAGACTAAATCAAGCTGCAAAAGCCACCAGCTTAACTTCCCATATGCTTATGTCCATCATCATAACATATCGTAAGCAAGTACCAATTCGGCCTTATTGAACAAGTGTTCATTAGGGAAGGCCGGGTACCGTTGACTCCCTATATAAAACTATCGTACGCAGCGGCGGATCTAGAGGGAGTCACGGCCCAGCTCTCCCCAAATTCAAAGCTCGTAAATTTTTCAATTTTGAGTATATATTTCAATGTTTATAGGGTTACGGCCCAACCCTCTGCACCGCTTTTTAAATGCGGCCCAACCCTCTAACCTATTCTGGATCCGCTGCTGTACTAGGCAATAGGCGTGAACAATGACATCGCAATCGGCGACCACCGCCCCTGCTCCCCTAAGCCACTGCATGCCAGTGATGTGCGATCGATAACGGCATGATGAATACATACATGTATTTTATCTTTATCAAATGTCCAGCAATTTTGACTTGAACAGGAGATCGCTAGCTCTTTGAATTATACCGACTAACTTAGTGATAATATAGGGGTGACAAGCAACAACCAAATTATATTCTGAATGACGTATCGTAGAACATGATAAGGTCGACGGTAAGAAGGTAAAAGATGAACTACTCCAATGAATTTTGCATAGCTAGACGTCGGCCATTGCAACAAGTGGCTAGCTTGGGGGTTGCATCATGCAACTTATTAGATGTCAGCGGGATGGCAACGTAGACGGAGATGGAGATGAAGTCTCGGAAAAGGACAGGGGCGGCTAGCTACGTCCGTCGACATTGATTCATTATAAGTAATAATAACATAATAATTCACGATATTACGTCTTAAATAAATCACATGCATGAACGAAACCCAATCCCATTGTCCCTTTGTTAATTCTGATGCATCCTCGATGTTAACAATGTCAACGGATTGGAGAATGAACCATATGAATGGGATGGGAGCGGCTTGAATTTGTTATCACAGTTCCACAAATGGTTTACTTCGATCAATAGGATAAAGTACTAGCGTAATCTAGTTATTTTGGAGATTCTATATGATAAAAGTACAAACTAAATGTTATAATTAAAGATTTTAGGTACAAAATTGTAATTCCCCAATAACATTTTCGTATAAAAATTAAAATATAAGTATCAGGTTGTAAAATATGAAAACTTTAGATACTAAACTGTAATTTACTGCAATGGACATTTCGCGTTTGGACCCTGCTGCTAGGCTGCGTCAAAGAGAGCAACAGGAAATGCCGCCAGCCTCAGGGCAACACCGCTGGTCTGCTTTTCATGTACCACTAAAGTCAACGGAGAATTTAGGGTTTCGTTGTATTCACAGAGACTAGGAAGCAGGAACGACGACCAGGCTAAGAGTATATACCGATTACAGTGACCATCTAGCAAATGTTTCATTGTTTGGGATGGTCATGGAGTCGCGGTTCCAATCAGTAACTCAAGCAACGGTCACAGGTTCGGTAGCTTTGCTCAGCCATGATCGCTCGTTTTCATTCAAATACGGTGCAAGAATCTCGCTGCATCTCGAGTGGTACGTGTTCAGCCATTCGATCTCTTCAGGAACAAGCAGGCTGACATCGATCAGCTTTCGCTGATATGGTGCCTGCAATGCAGAAATATGCAAGAGATGATCAGCAAAAACCAATTGGCGCAAATTCTCGAATGGAAATGAAGATGCAAACTTTGAGTCTTACCCATGTTATGTGCTCAAATTCCAAGTAGCCCTTGTCACCAAAATTGAATTTGGTGTCGGCTTCGTTGACTACAAGCACATTCTCCAATCTTATGCCGAAGTTGCCATCCTCGTAGTATCCAGGTTCTGTCTCACAAGAGAATACGGTGCGAAATTCAAAACTCTATGTTCTGCTAAGGTTTTATGTGATCAAATAGCAAAAGTATCATGGTAGCGGGTGGCATTAAGACTAACCATCTGTTACTGTCATGGAAGCTTGGATGGGAACGTTGCGAGCGGATGGCCTAAAACTGATTAGATGAGGACCTGCATTATGTAGAATATGGGAAAATTTACAGGTTAATCTCTCGAAGAAGAATGGGGAAAACAAGAAAAGGCAACTGCTGTCGGTTGTTAGTGGTTCTACCTTCATGAACAAATAGAAAAGATCCGATTCCATGGCCAGTACCGTGGCGATAATCAAGACCGCTCTTCCACAAGGGAATTCGAGCAAGAATGTCAAGGGTGTGACCTTAATGTGAAAAAGAAAAATAATCGATCAACACAATCAATACATAGATACTACAAGCAGAAAGTCATGAAAAAACAGGAGCGAACTGGGTTGAGATACCATTGGTTCCATTAGGAAATCTCGCATTGCCCAGACCAATATGACCCTTCAGAACCTGTGTGAAATTTACCAGTAAGGAAGGAAAGAAGAGAGGAAAGGAAGTTATAATGTACTAATTAACTATAGCACGTCATCGCCATATACCGCAGTGTAGCACGCTTTCTCATGTGTAGATGGGACGCCAAAATGTACTGTCCGGGTTATGTCAGTTGTCCCATCCAAATACTTCATTGATCACGGAAAAGAAGATGAATGGAACATCGAGTTTCATAAATCAATGAGATTATTAAATAAGAAATGGTGATTCAGTCAAACTGTAAAAGAGCGCAAAGCATGCAAACCTGTGCTCCAGAATCAAACAGGTAGATCTTGTCTGGGTCGACTTCAGCACATGTTTCAGGCTGAGGCCCGTAATGGATGATTGCTGCATTTGGACCAACTGAGGAGATTGTAGGGAAACTCAAACCTCTAAAATGCTGCATGTACAACCAGAAGAAAAAAAATGATAATCACATCAAACAAATGTTATTACTGATGGACTTCTTTGCAAAAATAGTTTGTGGAACATGCCTCTTTTGATGCCCTAAAGCTCTCCAGCTTGTCGCTAACTGTCACCTCTGTCAGTTTTGTAGTTCTCCTGCAAGAGTACATTCAAGCTGTCAAGATATGCTTCCATGAGAATAACATGAAAATGCAAGAATTACGAAACAACTACATTTTCCAGAATTCACCATAGATATTGATGTACTTGCTTATTTTGATTATGAGGTCATCCAGGCCAAGTTAGAAAGAAAATAATCTGTCCCAGTTGGTTACATAACGATCTTAACATTATTGTTTCTTTTTCCAACTACCAGTTTTCCGAATTAAGATGCAACTTTTGAAGTAACAGTCAATGCAACTCACAAATCTTTTTTCTTCTTGTCTGTCTCCCCTTCCAAGAAGTAACCAGAAGCCCCGTATATATCTTGCATCTGCACCAGTAAAGATCAGATGAGTGCTATGCTTGGAGCCAGCCAGGCAATCCAATATTGAAGTACACCCACAGTCTTTATGGCATGGGAGCCTTGATCTCGGATTATACCTGCTTATCCAACCAGACAAGATATTGTACGACAGCAGCACCATCCCGTATGTGAGACTTTCTCAAGCCATCCAACTCAACTGGGTTCTACAAAAATCATCGAATCCATTAGAATGCAAAGAATTGTTCATCATTGTGCTTCTTACATGAACAGCTTCAACGGCAACAAAACTTACCATCAAAACATCTTTCAATATCACATTGGATGGACAATTTACTGGAATGAAAAGTAGGTACACAAACCTTCAGTGCTTTTGCAAGGGCCAAGGGTGACTGTTGCTGGAACACCTTCTCCAGATTCAGTTTTGAATACAAAGCATACGAGCAAGAGGAAGAGTCAACCCACACAAGGTCAACCCCAGCCCCTTCCGCTTCAGTTGTACCATTTCTAACTGTCTCCGCCTTAGGCTTTCGATTGATAGTACTCGTTGAGTCAAGCTGATCAGATGCAAGCAGTGCAACATCTGAGCTCACTGCAGTGTAGTCCCGGACTTCTATAGCATTCTCTTCCATATACGAGTTTACCTGCATGAAAATGCACAAGAAAATAGACAAGTGATAAGTTCAGTTATTAGTCTGACGCTGGCTAGATAAAAGTATTTCTCAAGAATATAATCAGGAGAACGAAATTTTCAGCCTCAAATATACTTAGGCGCATAAAATTCAACAAATAATCCAGGATTGAAGGATGCTACAGGCAACTGACCTCAGAAGACACCTTCCTTCTGTCTACATATAGGAAAGCAGAGTTGAGAGTTACGAGAGCAAATGCATGAACAACTGGACAGTATGGGACATCACTTCCTCGGATATTAAACAACCAAGCAACCTGTAGGAACAGCAGTAGCTCTAAAACTGTTTCTACTTCATAAGACAAAGATAAGGAGTAAGTCGAGTTGCCAAGAACATGACTTTCACCTGATCAAGGGTGGTAATAATAATACCACGAGCTTTTGAAGCTTTCAACTTCCCCCTCAAATCATGCAGCTTTTCTGCAACTGAACAACCAGTAAACTCCAGCGGCTGGACAACAACTGGATTTGCTTCATCAGCTGGCCGATTTTTCCAGATCTCGTCTACTATGTCCGTAGCAGTTTGGACTAGCTTCTGCTTTTTCTTTGCAAAAGCAGACTCCCATCTGTGAGCAGTGTCTGCTGATATACACCATGGATTGACACCAACAGCAGCTTCCTCTGGTAAATTCTAGATAAAGGACACAAGGATCAGAAGGGAAAAATAAATCAAAAGTTTACATCAAACCGAGATTATAACACAAACACAGCTAACCTAATAAAGAAAAATTACAACAGAGTCAAAACAACTTGCACTAAAACCAAAAAAGTACCAGTAGTTGGAAACACCATTAATCAAGTACATTGGTAGAGTTCATTGAAGGAGATAGAGAGAGAGAGAGTAGATCAATTGGAGAGCATATTAGAGAAAGCAGGCCCTTAATCCATACAACAACATCCTAACTACAAGCAAACAAGCAAAGATGGGTAACCCACCTCAGCCATCCAGACATCCACAGCAGGATCCTCGGCCATTCGCATAAGGGTCCACTCATTGCTCAGTTGTTGCTCAGCCTGCAGAAAGTAGCGCCCATCTGTCCATAACCTTGCCTCATCCTTTGTGATAAGAGCCAAACCTGGACAAAATCCAAGCAAATTACATGAAACCCATCAACCAGCATCCATCAGAGGTCAAATTAACTCGGATATGCCGCCAGGGCAGTCAAAGCACACTCATTTTAGAGACAGCATTAAAAACTGCATCAATGTGGAACTGGAACAGAAATTCCAGGCAACAAGTCATCGTATGGACTTGGACACACATGCAATTTAGCAATGGGAAGCAACTGCGCCTCCAAAGTGACAATCCATTCAAAAAGACCAAATTGATCGCCACCCCACATACTTCACAAATGAATCAAAACGGTTACGAAAACATATTCGATTGAAAGAAAGATCTGTAGTGAAGTTGTTTAGACTGACCAGCGCTTCCAGTAAAACCAGAAACGAATTCGCGCCTTGTATCCCTTGCAGATACATACTCGCTCTGTCAATAACAGCAACAAGAAAGCATAATGATAAGTAAACTCAGTTGTGATGAATGCAGTATGGCAATTATGATTCAGCAAACCAGATCAATTCCACTGATCCACGAAATATAACAGAGCGCGATGAGAGACCTGATGATAATCTTCAGATGGAACGACCAACGCATCCAAAGGAGGAGAGTGAGCAGCCATTAAAGACCTCAGAGACGAGAGTATTTCCGCCATGGTTCTGGTCCGATCGATTCAGCAGTCCAAGGAGAGACTGTAATTGGGGAAGACAACAGAGAGCTTGAAGGTCTTGAGATGGCGTGACCGATGAAATAGAGTTGGAACTAAAAACCAAATATGGGAATGGAGCGGTGTTTCCGGAGTTACTGAATCCTGGGAAGTGAACTAACCTCCTTTCACCGTCACGATGGTTATTCCGCCGTCGTTTGGCCACCCCACAACCACAATTGATTTCCTTTTCTTTTTCATTTGCGTGCTAAACTTTTACGGTGAATAGTCTTAAAGTTTTAAGTTTTTAACCTTACAAATCACATCCTAACTTTCCTTAACGCCGTTGAAAGACCAGTTAACCCTTGGACGACGCACGACCAACTCCTCTTTGTTCACCGTTGATCGCCCATGGAGCTCACCCTTCCGTCCGGCATCCCTAGCTCCTCCACCTTGCGGCGGCTTCGAAATCTTCCCCAAAGTCACACCGCGCCGTTCACACGGATTCAATACCCAGTCTTCCCTTTAAGCCCGAGACCAATGGACCGACCGTCACTGACGTCAAAATCCAAAACCCCACGCGCCGCCGCGGACAACGGCGCCTCTTCCATCTCCGCCGCTTCGCCGGTACCGGCCGGTAAAGTTTGGTTCTTGGTCTCTGATTTCGCCTCTCTTTTTTCTTTGATGGATTCTGAGAACTGGGTTTCTGTTACAGTTGGCGGTCGATTTGGGGAAGTGAAGAGGGTCACCAAAGAGACCAATGTTTTTGCGAAAATTAACTTGGATGGTACTGGGGTTGCTGATTCGTCTACGGGAATCCCATTTCTTGATCACATGTTAGATGTTAGTGGACGTCTGTACATCATCACTTTACACTTCGCAACTTCTCCCTTTTCATTTTTGGTCCACTGCTCGATTGCCTTTTTTTTGCTCTGGATTTGATGATGATATTACCCACCTTTCGGTTGGTTGATTGTTTGATCGATTGTAGCAACTCGCGTCGCATGGGCTATTCGATGTACATGTGAGAGCAACAGGTGACATTCATATCGATGACCATCACACCAATGAAGATGTTGCTCTTGCTATTGGCACGGTCAGTAGTTTCAGTTACCTTCTCCTTTTCATTTCTCAGTTGTCTGCTTTCATGTAGCCCACCAAATGTAACTTGTTGATTCAAAGAAAGTCTGAAGCTTGTCTGGGTATCTGTAGGCTTTGCTGCAAGCTCTTGGTGACAGGAAAGGAATTCACCGGTTTGGAGATTTCTCAGCTCCTCTGGATGAAGCATTGATTCACGTTGCCTTAGTATGGTTTCTGCGCTGCCCGATTAATTTGACTCAATTAAGAATTGAGTTAGAACCACAAGATTGAGCTGAGTGATTTATAAATTTGTATTTGTGTGTGTACTTGCTACATCTTTGTTGGAGGTGCTATCTGTGGAAAGCAAAAGTGGAACTTGTATAGGGCTAGAGGCAAGAATTTGAGAACTTGGTCAGGTGGTGGAATAGTCTTTAGGGTTGTTTGAGAGAAATAAGACGCTAATCTTTGACAATCTTCTTTACAGGCATTTGAATTGAAATATACGTTATTCTGACAGAATAGATGTGCAGTATAATGCTACAGGATTAGCTCATATTTTCGCACATGATCGTCGCAGCAGTACAAAATGCTAATTGGTGGTTTCTCTTATTCCAGGATTTATCCGGGAGACCATATTTAGGTTATGATTTGCAGATTCCCACTCAGAGAGTTGGTACCTATGACACTCAGGTGCTACGATTTCGTATCTTTCATCTCGATGCTTTAATTTGTGTCCTGAATTCGTATTAGTTCGCTGCTCAAGTTGGGTCTTGATCATGTAACAGAGTGCACGCTATCGTGCCTTTCATTCTGTTAACTTTCTAACTGGTGGTTATTTGCTCTTTGCAGTTGGTTGAGCATTTTTTCCAGTCATTAGCAAATACTTCTGGTATGACACTTCACATCCGGCAGGTGACTGTTCTAAACAATTCTGGAAAGATAAATTTAGTGCAGACTGTTCTTTGTTACATTACATCTACATAAGGGCATTTTAATGGAACTGGGTCGGAAATTTTCAGCTCCTGAATTTGCATTTATGCAGCTAAACAATCTGGAAAGATAAATTAAGTGCAGACTGTTCTTTGTTACATTACATCCACTTAAGGGCATTTGAATGGAACTGGGTCGGAAATCTTCAGCTCCTGAATTTGCATGTATGCAGCTTGCTGGCAAGAATTCCCACCATATTATTGAGGCAACCTTCAAAGCTTTTGCCAGGGCTCTTCGACAAGCAACAGAACCTGACCCACGACGCCTTGGGACCATACCAAGGTCTGTTTTTACCCCCAATCGCAGATAGTGCCTCTGCTGAGTTCTTTCAACAAACAGCAGTTCGAATTAGTTCTCTTTTGATTGGTTGACCCCACTGTGTCTACTCTTTTGGATGCTCCTGTGTGCAGCTCAAAGGGTGTTCTGTCACGTTCTTGACGAGTTCATTGCCATAGGTGAAGCAACAAGTGACTTTGGGTTAGCAGTGTGGCTCCCTGAAGCGCTGAATTTGCAATCTTTGGCGGTTATTGGGAGACTGTGGAGCAATCTGTGCATGTTGTGATCACAAGTACCAGCCAATTTGTAACTCCAGCCCAGTTACGAACACTAGCTCTGCGGCCGAATGTGAAATCATGGAATTCATAGGATGATTGCTTGCCATGCATTATAATTATGATGTATCGTCTGTTCTATAAGGTTTTTGGGGTTGTCAGATTGTAAGACAACTAGTAGGCTTCTTGACCTCATAATAAGTGAGGTTAGCTGCAGTGTTGTAACTGTGACTTGTTAAACAAATGGACCGGTTATAAAATGCATTCCACAAAATAGGCGTCAGAATCTGACGCAGCAAATCAATTCCAAAAGTCATTTACAACCTTTCTCTCCAGTACCCACACTCTGGTAATCACAGGGAATCTAAGGAAAAAATTGATAGCAAATTGCAATTTTGCAGGGGTGAAGTACAGTCAATTCTGCATATTCACAAATCCAATAAGCAAATGATTTCAAACTAACAAACGGGCTCACGATGATTTCAAATTAACCATGAGCGAGCCTCCTCGCAATCGTGGCCATATACTTGCCCTGGTGCTCTGCAAGTGCCAGCTCGGTTTCACTAGGTTGTCTCGAACGGTCACCAGCAAAAACTCCAGCACCATATGGCGAGGCCATTCGGATAGAGACCATCTTGACCATACCAGCACCAAAGGTGTAAACCCACGGGAACAAACAGCATGCCGTGGTGAGCCAACTGGGTGATTGCTGTCCATCTGGATAACCAAGCAGTCGAAACACCGAGCATTAGTGCACTACCATACCAGAAGATGAAGTTCGTTCCAGCTTTTAGACTAACTGTTTGAGCCGCGATAACCTCCGATACTTCGGAAGCCTCCCTTCACCCAGCGCCTGCCTACACACGCAAAGAGGAGGGCGCCTCGGCCCGTTAATCCTCCGACGCCCAAGTTAGTTCCTTAAAGAGAGAAGTGTTCTCAAGTAGTGATTTTGGTGAGAGAGAGTCCAACCTGTGTAAATGCTACCAACTGCCCCTATTTATACTCACCGAACTCGAGGTTGATCTCCTCCACGTCATTGTGCCCATTTAATGCTTTGTACTCTCTTTGTCAGACACCCCAACCACCTTGTCAGGCTTCTGACGCGTGACAGGCGCCCCCAGGTGAAGGACCACCAGCCAGCCTGGACTCCTTTGGCCTTTAGAGTTTTGTCTTCATGCGCCCTTCCTCTTATTTGGGCTTTGAGGTATTTTCCAGGACCCTTTTTTTTTGGGCTTTGCCCCCCAATTCCCTTGTCTGGGGGCCCAAACCCCTAATTGCTGGGTAATACCCCCAACAATTACCCCCCCCAGTTAGGCGCTCATGGCTTCATCTTTGAGCGCCTGACTGATTCTCTTGCTGAGGTCTGGTGTCTTCTTTGTTATGGGATGCCCACTTCTGGCGCCCTATGTTGTATTTTTACTTTTTTTTCACGGTTCGGGGGCGCTTTTGCCAATCCCTTTCGCTGGCGGGCGTCCCGTCTTTGATGATGCTCTTTGCAACATATGTTTCTTCTTTGTGCTTCGTGGGCGCCTCTTCATGGCATCCTCCGTGCGGGCGTCCCTAGCCCTTATGCCCCCCTCACGGGGGGGATTTTGATGTGAGCCCCACGTTTCGCTTGGCGGGAAAATTCAAAATTTCGAATATGGAGATTGGAAAATTCGAAATGGGAAATTTCGAAAATCCCGGAGAAGAAAAAGTGGGGGAAGCTCAAAAGTTCGCCCGTGATACTGACACGTGGCACGCCAGCGCGATTCCTGACGCGGACTTTCGCTGCCTATAAATACCCCCTCCTCTCTTAGTTCCTGTCACTTTCTTCCATTTGACTTCTCTATAAGACTTCGCTCTAACCTCTCTCTAGACTCTGCTCTGCCTTCTCTCCTGTCAGACTATGCTTGCGTCACCTTCCTTCCTCGTGTCCGTCCAAAATGTCGACCTCACCACAAGACAAAACTTCCGGACAAGGCGCCCAGGGAGCAGGCGAATCTGGTGCGGGTGCTTCGGGCGCAGGCGCCTCTGGCGCTGGTGGCGGGGCAAGGCGTCCAGCCCAAGGCGGTAAGGAGTCCTCTGTCTTTCTTTAGTTTTGTTTAGTTAATTCTAGTTACTTAGGGTAGGGCGTCACTTACCCCGCGTCTCCGTTGCGCCTGGATCGTTTGTTGGTTTAGAGGGGGCGCCTGCTTCGACCTCTGCCAGACCATCAAGCTCTTCGGCGCCCGGATTTCTGCCCGCGGACGGATCCTACAAGATCACCACATGGGAGAAGTGCTTTCCCCCGGACCATCTACCAGCGGAGACGGCCCATTTGCCTTTCGAGGTGGCCGGGCCAAAGCATGAGTCGACGGTCACTCTTGCGCGCGTCCATGAACTCGTCACTAGTCTGCAACTGCCGCGCGACTGGTGGTATGCGCCCCCTTCTCCTATCTCGCGAGTGGGCGTCTGCGGGCCCAAGTGGATTGGGGTGTACCAGGAGTACTTCCGATTCGGGCTGCGCTTCCCCCTCGACCACATTATGGAGGGGATTCTGACGATGTGCGGTTGCTCGTTGGGGCGCCTCTCCCCCTCTGTCATTACCATCGTAATTCTATTCAAGTTGAGGTGTCAGGAGAACAACGTGGAGCCCACCTTTAACTTGTTTAGGTATTTTTTTAAGATGGCGCCCCTCGACAACTGTTTATCACTTCAGAAGCGGAAGAAGCGCCCGTACCACTTCGTGTCACGATGTCCCAAACTCAAAGGTACATGGTTCAACGGCTTCTTCTTTGTGAAGGCGTATAGGGACTTATTTTTTGAGAGTGGAGGCGCCTTCCTTAGGCAGTGGGAGTTGGGAAGTGTAGAGGAATTCAACTCGACAGTTGTACTGTCCCCAGCGGAGAAAGAAGGCGCCCGCTTGATTTGCGCGGAGCGTGTGGACTTGCGTCCTGCGGAAAACTCCCATTATTGAGGCGTATTATAATGATGGTCTGTAGGCGCCTAGGTTGCTCTGTATTTTATATTGTTGTGTCTTCTTTGTACTTTAACTAACTGTGATCACCATTGGGCAGGGTCGGATTACTCCAGCATCGCCAAGCTGATGAAAAGTCGGCTTGCTGCGATGGCGGCGGGTTCGCCACCGCCTGTTCGCCAAGAGGCGCCTGAAACGGCCGCCAACCAATCACAGGCGCCACCAGCTCCCTCGAAGAAGAAGAAGAAGAAGAAGAAGAAGAAGAGGGCTGTGAAGGGAGGCGTCCTTCGCGCGAAGACTGCCAGCGTGGCGTCTTCCGCCCCGGAGAAAGGTGAGAGGGCGCCTAACTCCGAGCCAGCGGAGCAAGAAGCTAACTCTGCTGAAGAAGAGGAAGAGGAGCCTCTACTCCGTCGGGGGAAGAGGGCTGGTTCTCCCTTAGCCCTGCCAGCAAGAGGGCTGACAGAGGCAAGGGAAAAGTGGGTGCCGCTCCTGCTGCCGGCGAGGAGGCGGAGGAGGAGGAGGAGGAGGAGGAGGACGCCCGCTATCACCTCAACGAAGAGGGGTGTTATGTTGGCCCCGATGGGCGTTGTCACATGTGGCCGATGACATGGCGCCAACAAGGTGACAACAAGGCTGCACATGTGTCATGCATGGAAGACTAGTAGCATAGAGATGCTCCTAGGATTCTCCACCTTAATAGAGAGCTTAATGGTGCACTTATTAGCTACATTATGGTAGTATTTATAGAGTGCATAATGGGGGGACTTAATGGGTGTATTGATGTAGTAGAGGGACATTATGAGGGGCATTGATGCCTTGTATGAGGAGAGGCCTATATAAGGAGCCATCTCCCTCACTTGTAACTCATTCCATCATTTTTTAGAGTAATACACACTAGAGAGTTCTCCCACTTCCTCTGTCTTGTTCTTGTTCTTTGCTTTCAAGTGAGTTGAGAGAAAGGCTGCCTAGCGCTCTAACGGATTTGAGAGCTAGGGCCGCACGATCGAGAGTAAGGTCGTGACAAGTGGTATCAGAGCCTGGTTCGGCTTTGTGCTAGCAAAGTTGAACCTGAGCCAGAAGGAAAGGAAGAACCTCACCAAAAATGTCGGGATCAGACAGCGGCGTTACCGCCGAAGAGAGGCGCGGAAGGGATCCAACCAAGCATCCCAAGCCAAAGGGTGACAAGTCAAGCACTCGTGATCCAATGGCGGCACTAGAGAGGCGAGTCTCTCGAGTGGAAGTGAAGTTGGCGGAAGACATCACTGCCATCGAGGATTTGGGAGGTAACTTCGCCCAAGTCCAAGGCGATGTTCAAGGAATGGCTGGTCGGTTGATAAGCTTGGAGATCAACCATGATGGGATGCGGGAAGAGCTTGTGGCCCTCATCAACAACACCATCACCGCCTCCATGAACAACGCCCTTGAAGTTGTGAAAGAGCAAGTCCAGGCTGAGCTGGTCGGCGTGAAGGAGGAGATTGCAGACCTCAAGAGTGAGGTCACTCTCGTGAAGAGAGCCATGGCTAGCGGACCAGCCCCGGTGCAATCCGTCCCACGTGCTGATGTTCCAAGACCGAAGAACTTCGGAGGTTCAAGGAACGCGAGGGAGTTAGAGAACTTCCTTTGGAGTCTTGAGCAATACTTCAAGGCATCCGGCATCCAAGAGGATGAGGTAAAACTTCGTACCGCTCCACTATACTTGGTCGATGTTGCAATGGTGTGGTGGAGGCGACGTGAAGCGGACGTCGAAAGAGGTACTTGTGTGATGGTAACGTGGGAAGATTTCAAGAGAGAAATCAAGAGGCAGTTCTACCCGGAGAACGTGGAGTTTGAAGCCCGTTCGAAGTTGAGAAGACTCACCCAGAGGGGTGGAGTTCGAGAATATGTGAAAGAATTCTCGGAGCTGCTTTTAGAGATCCCGGACATCACGGACAAGGAGGCCATGCACGGCTTTCTTGATGGGCTGCAACCATGGGCCAAGATGGAGATGCAACGTCGAGGAGTGCAAGACCTTGCGACTGCCATGGCCACGGCGGAGTCTTTTGTTGAGTACAAAAGGCAAGAGAGCAGCGGTAAAGAGAAGAGTTCGAAGCCCAACAAGGGTGGAGAACAGCAGAAGCCTTTCAAGGAGGGCACTCGCGCTCAACAACACCAATGTGGTTCGAGCAAAGGGGGTAAGTACGAGCCAAAACCCATGTCTTGCTTCCTTTGCGACGGACCACATCGAGTGCGGGATTGCCCAAGGAAGGCGAGATTGGCAGCCATGGAAGCTCAGGAGGAGGAGCCCAAGACAGCGGAGGCCAAGATTGGCTCGATCCGCAAGCTTGGCGCGGTGAAGACCGACGTCAAGGAGAGCAAGCGTGGGAGGTGCTATGTTCTGGCGCAATTCATGCAAGGCGAGTCAAAAGCCTTGGTGGATACCGGTGCCACGGACAACTTCCTTCGCATCGAGGAGGCAAACCGGCTGGGTATTGCTTATGAGAAGGGGCAAGGGAGGCTCAAGACGATCAACTCGGAGTCCATCCCAATCCATGGAGTTGCTCACAACGTACCAATGAAGCTCGGCGAGTGGGAAGGTCTCATCGACTTTTCCGTCGTCACCATGGACGATCACCCAGTCATCCTCGGCATCAACTTCCTCGACAAGGAGGGAGTGCTCTTGAAGCCCAACTCCAACACGATGTGCTTGGAGAAGGAGGGGGAGTTTCACACGATCCATCTCTTGCGAGAAGATGGCCCCCATAGTGCTTTATCGGCCATGCAAGTGTTGAAGGGGTTCAAGAAGAATGAACCAACCTTTCTTGTGTCCTTGAAAATGGAGGAAGAAGGAGGCTCAACGGGAATCACAACTCCCATCATCGAAGGCGTCCTCGAAGAGTTCGACGACGTGATGCCATCGGAGTTGCCCAAGAAGCTGCCACCAAGAAGAGAGGTGGACCACAAGATCGAGTTGGAGCCAGGAGCGAAGCCCCCTTCGCGAGCACCATACCGCATGTCGCCACCGGAGCTAGAAGAGTTGCGGAGGCAGCTCAAGGACTTGGTGGACGCAGGCTACATGCGGCCATCAAAGTCACCTTTTGGAGCACCGGTGCTGTTCCAAAAGAAGAAGGAAGGGTCGTTGCGGATGTGCATCGACTATAAAGCCATCAACAAGTTGACGGTGAAGAACAAGTGGCCGATTCCCAACATTGGCGATCTGTTCGACCAGCTTGGAGATGCTATGTGGTTCACCAAGCTAGATCTTCGCTCGGGCTACTATCAAGTGCGGATAGCAGAGGGCGACGAGCCAAAGACAGCTTGTGTGACGAGGTATGGCTCTTACGAGTTTCTTGTGATGCCATTCGGTCTCACCAACGCACCAGCCACGTTTTGCACTTTGATGAATCAAGTGTTCGAGCCATTCTTGGACCGGTTTGTCGTGGTCTACTTGGATGACATCGTCGTGTATAGCAAAACACTCGATGAGCATGCCGAGCATCTACGCCAAGTCTTCCAAGTCCTTCGCGACAACGAGTTGTACGTCAAGAGGGAGAAGTGCACATTTGCCGCCACGGAGGTTCCATTCTTGGGGCACATCATTGGTGGAGGCAAGTTGAAGATGGATGGAGCGAAGGTGCAGGCAATCCAAGAATGGGAGCCGCCGACGAAGGTGCCAGAGTTGCGGTCATTCCTCGGCCTTGCCAACTACTATCGGAGGTTTATCAAGGGCTACTCCAACATTGCAGCACCCTTGACGGATCTCTTGAAGAAGAACAAGGCGTGGGATTGGTCGGAAAGGTGCCAAGAAGCATTCGAGGCCTTGAAGCAAGCAGTGGTGAAGGAGCCCGTGCTCGTGCTCCCCAACCCGACGTTGGCCTACGAAGTGCAGACCGATGCATCTGACTTTGCAATTGGAGGAGTGTTGATGCAAGATGGGCATCCCATTGCCTTCGAGAGTCGGAAGCTTAGCGAGACGGAGAGGCGATACACCGTTCAAGAGAAGGAGATGACGGCCGTGGTGCATTGCTTGCGCACATGGAGACACTACTTGTTGGGGTCAAAGTTCGTAGTGAAGACGGACAACGTGGCGACGAGCTACTTTCTAACGCAGAAGAAGCTCACCCCCAAGCAAGCAAGGTGGCAAGACTTTTTGGCCGAGTTCGACTTCGTCATGGAATACAACCCAGGCAAGGCGAATTCCGTTGCCGATGCTCTTAGCCGCAAGAGTGCCGCCGCAAGCATCAGCCAGCCCATGTTTCCTTTGAAGGAGCGGATCGTTGAAGGCCTTGGCCATGACCCCTTCGCCAAAACCGTAGCGGATTACATCGAGCAAGGCAAGACTCGACGGTTTTGGATGAAGGATGGGCTCATCATGACCAAGGGAGAGCGAGTGTTCGTGCCAAGGTGGGCCAACTTGAGGAAAGAGATCATGAAGGAGTGCCATGACTCCAAGTGGGCGGGCCATCCCGGCATCGAGAGAACGCAAGCGCTCATCGAAGAAGCATACTTCTGGCCGCGTATGAGAGACGACGTGGAGATGTATGTGAAGACTTGTCTTGTGTGCCAACAAGACAAGATGGAGCAGAGAAGCCCGGCAGGCTTGCTAGAGCCCTTGCCCACACCTCAACGACCATGGGAGAGTGTAAGCATGGACTTCATCATCGGACTTCCCAAAGTCGATGGATGCGGTTGCATCATGGTTGTTGTGGATCGGTTTTCGAAGTATGGAGTGTTCATCCCCGGCCCAAAAGACATGACGGCAGAGGATGCGGCGCGACTATTCTTCAAGAACGTGGTCAAGTATTGGGGCGTTCCTAGCAACATCGTGAGCGACAGAGATGGGCGCTTCACGGGCAGATTTTGGCGAGAGTTGTTCAAGATCATGGGCTCAGACTTGAACTTCTCGACGGCATTTCATCCTCAAAGCGACGGACAGACGGAGCGGGTGAATGCCTTGTTGGAAGTGTACTTGCGCCACTACGTAAGTGCAAACCAACGGGACTGGGTGAAGTTGATGGATACGGCACAATTCTCCTACAACTTGCACCGCAGCGAGTCGACCAACACGAGTCCATTTGAGTTGGCGACGGGGCAGCAACCTTTGACACCTACGACGGTGGCAACGGGATATAGAGGCAACAGTCCGGCAGCCTACAAGTTCGCTAAAGGCTGGCACGAGAAGATGGAGATGGCCAAGTCTTACTTAGCCCGCGCTAGTAAGAAGATGAAGAAATGGGCGGACAAGAAGAGGCGGCACTTGGAATTCGAAGAGGGAGACATGGTGATGATCAAGTTCTACCCTCATCGCTTCAAGCATCTCAAGAATGTGCACAAGGGACTGCTTCGCCGCTATGAAGGGCCATTCCCCATCGTGAAGAGGATTGGCGCGGTGGCATACAAGGTTGAGTTGCCGACGCACTTGGAGATCCATCCGGTCTTTCATGTGAGCCAACTCAAGCCTTTCCACGAAGACAAGGATGATGAGCAACGAAGAGAGTCGCAACGCGCTCCAACACTCATCACCAAGACACACGACCATGAAGTTGAAGAAGTCATGGCGCGCCGTGTCATTCCTCGTCGTGGCGTACATCCAAGCTTTGTGGAGTACTTGGTCAAGTGGCGCAACCTTCCGGAAAGTGAAGCAACTTGGGAGAAAGAGCTCACGCTTTGGAAGAACAAGGACTTGATCGAGGCATTCCATCAAGAGGACGCGACGAGGGCGTCGCGAGCATAGGTGGGGGAGGATGTCACATGTGGCCGATGACATGGCGCCAACAAGGTGACAACAAGGCTGCACATGTGTCATGCATGGAAGACTAGTAGCATAGAGATGCTCCTAGGATTCTCCACCTTAATAGAGAGCTTAATGGTGCACTTATTAGCTACATTATGGTAGTATTTATAGAGTGCATAATGGGGGGACTTAATGGGTGTATTGATGTAGTAGAGGGACATTATGAGGGGCATTGATGCCTTGTATGAGGAGAGACCTATATAAGGAGCCATCTCCCTCACTTGTAACTCATTCCGTCATTTTTGAGAGTAATACACACTAGAGAGTTCTCCCACTTCCTCTGTCTTGTTCTTGTTCTTTGCTTTCAAGTGAGTTGAGAGAAAGGCTGCCTAGCGCTCTAACGGATTTGAGAGCTAGGGCCGCACGATCGAGAGTAAGGTCGTGACAGCGTCCTCCCAACTTTCGGCCACGCCGCACCGATGTTGGGCGCATCAACCTGCCCTATTCTCCCTTGGTGGTCGTCGACCGAGGTTGCGCCATGGGTTTGGCGATTGCGGCCGCCAAGTCATGGCAAGTTCCGTCCGAGGTGAACGGGGATCACCTCTTCGCCGAATTGGCCCAAGTGGGCGCCAAGGTATATGCTTTTCCACTTGTGTTTTCTTGTGATTGTGGGAACGCTCTATTACTTGTACAATATGCTGACTCTTCTTATTTAAATTATGTAGATCCTCCTCTTTGCCGAGAGAGGCGCCCGATGCCTCAATGAGACAAAACGAGAGGCGCTCGAGGCCTCCTCTTCTGCTTCCCAGATGAAGTTAGATCTGGAAAACGCGACTGCACGCCGCGAGCAGTTTGCGAAGGAGTGTGAGGAGGCCCAGATGAATGCGGCCATGGAGGTGTCGCGCCTTCAGGGCGCCCTCGAGGATGAGAGGAAGAAGTTGGCGGATCTCAAAGCGGAAAAGGATGCGTTGGCGCAGGAGGCGGGCGCCCAAGCCAGCGAAATAGACATCCTCAAGGAGGAGAAGAGGAGGCTGCAGGACGCCTGCAAGGAGACCAAGAAATCCTTGAAGGAGGCCCGGAAAGAAATTTCCGATTTGCGGCGCTCTTTGGACAACTTCGAGGAGTCGGAGGCTGGGAAAGGGATGTGCGCCAACGCTATTCTGACCGGCCTCGAGATTTTGAAGGTGAAGTTGCAGAAGGACCACCCCGACCACACTTGGGATCTCACTGAGATGGCTGAGTATGTGATCGGAGGATTGGAGACGCCTCGCGGCACGAGTGGGGCGCCCGAGCCTTCTGCTCCTACATCACCTTCTCCGAGGGCGGCTGGTGCCGAGGACGCCAACTCCGGCGCAGAGTAGAGAGTGGGCGCATTGCTTTTGTTTTCTTTCTTTCTGTCGCACTTGTATTTTTCTTTACCTCTTTTGTTTTCTAAATATAAAGACGCTTGCATCGTTCTTATCGTTTACTTGACTTAGATTGTTTTTATGGGGTGGATGAAATGAGGCCACTGTGTGGTTTCGGGCGCAAAGTTGGGCGCTTTAATGTTTCGTGTAAGGGCGCAATGTTAGGGCGCTTTTGCAAAGGATGGGCGCGAAATGTGGCGCTTTAACTCACTCGGTATTGCCGGGCGCGACGGTGGGGCGCTTTTGTGTCATACAAAACGATAAGAACAACACGAAATCACTATTGGGGCGCTATGGAATGGGCGCTTTGGACACAATACGGCGCTATTTTTTGGGCGCTTTAGTCACAACACAAACATGTCTACCTACTTGTCTTGACATAAAACGAACACTTTCGAAACCTCGTCCCCTTTCTCGTCCTTGTCAAATTGAGGCGTCTTCTTCAGATATGGCGCCCGCAAAGTAAAGTTGCAGGTTTTGCGCATTCCACGTCCTTTTCACTGCTCGGCCATCAGTATGCTCTAACTTGAATGTAATGGGTCCTACCACCTCCCGGATTCGATATGGGCCTTTCCATTTTGGTGCCAACTCCCTTCGAGGGCAACGGGGCGAAAGTCACGTTTGAGGACCAGGGCGCCTTCGGTGATCCCATGGGCACGCATCTTTTTGTTGTAGTACCAGGCCACTTGCCTCTTCATTTTTTCCAGGCGGATCGCCGCTACTTCCCTCACCTCGTCCACCATGTCTAAGTCACTGGACCGTGCTTCGTCATTGTCATTTGGATCGTACTGGGCAACGCGGTAACTCGGGGTGTTGAGTTCCACCGGAATGACTGCATCGCTCCCGTAGGTGAGGGCGAAGGGTGATTCTCCTGTGGCAGTTTTGTAGGTCGTACGATGCGCCCACAGCACGCTTGGCAGTTCCTCCACCCATCTCCCCTTGGCGCCTGTCAGTCGTGTGTGTAAGCCATGAAGAATGCTTTTGTTAGCTGCCTCCGCTTGGCCATTTGCTTGTGGGTAGGCCACCGAAGAGAAACGCAACACGACCCCATTGTCATCACAAAACTCTACGAAATTTTTGCAGTCAAACTGTTTTCCATGATCTGTGACGATGGATTCAGGCAAGCCAAACCGAGTGAATATGTTCTTTCTGGTGAACTTGCGCACCTGGGCCTTTGTGACTGTGGCCAAGGGCTCCGCCTCTATCCATTTGGAGAAGTAGTCGATCGCCACTATCAAGTAATTCATCTGACCGGGCGCCTTGGGAAAAGGGCCCAAAAGGTCCATGCCCCACTAGGCGAACGGCCAGGCTCCTACGTTGCCTTGCATGGGCGCTGCCGGAATGTGGATGTCATTTGCATGGATTTGGCACTGGTGACAGGCGCCCACGTGTGCCCTTGTATCTCGCCTCATTGTCGGCCAGTAAAATCCCTGTCGCAGCAATGTTTTTTCCAGACTTCGGGCACCCGCGTGCATGCCACAGGTCCCACCATGTACCTCCTCGATTACCCCCTGCTTTCCTCCTCGTTTAGGCACCTTAAATAAGCCCCTGTATGGGATCGTTTGTACAGTTGTCCCTCAATTATGGAGCATCTGGCCGCCTTGCGGCGGAGGCGCCAGGCTTCCTTCTGATCGTCAGGCACCACGCCTTGGGTTAGGAACAGAATGATGGGTGCCATCCATCTGGAACCGGCGTCCCCGCTGGATAAGGTAGCGACCAGGTGTTCGCGGGGTGCCTCAGAGGTGACTATGACCTTTCGTTCCTCCTCGAAGTCGACCGCCGTCGCTAGCATGGATAAAGCGTCAGCATGGGCATTCTCTTCCTGTGGGATGTGTATGAAGGAGATTTCTCCGAACCACGCCCCCAGCTCTCGCACTCTTTGCACGTACCCCTCCAGTGCTTCCTCCTTAACCTCAAAGACGTCATTAAGTTCATTGACCACAAGGGCCGAATCGGATCTGATCTGGACCTTGTGGGCGCCTAATTTCTTGACCATGCTCATGCCGGCGATAACCGCTTCATACTCGGCGGCATTGTTTGTTTTCAGCTTTGCGAATCGCAACGCAACTTCGTGCATCGCACCGCCTGGACTTATCATCACGATACCTGCTCCTGCCCCCGTACGACTGGCAACCCATCCACTTGTACTTGCCAACAGTCATTCGTGCCCTTCTCCGATTCTGCTACTCCCTCCGCAATGAAATCGGCCAAGACTTGTGCTTTTATCGCCGGTCGGGGCGCATATCTGATGTCAAACTCACTCAACTGAAATGCCCACTTGACGAGGCGTCGGGCCACATCCATTGATCCCAGAGTAGATTTCAACGGCAAATTGGTGAGCACCACAATGGTGTGCGCCTGAAAGTATGGCCTTAGCTTGGTCGCCGCCATCACAACTGCCAAAGCAGCCTTCTCTATGGGCGCGTATCGCCTTTCATGAGCAACCATGGTGCGGCTGACATAGTACACCGGCCTTTCCTCTCTAGAGTGGGCTTCCCTTGAAACAAGCACCGCGCTTACCGAAACTTCCGACACAGCGATATAGAGATACAATATTTCTCCCACCTTGGGCGCCGTCATCACTGTCGGGGAGGCTAGGATTTGCTTCAACTCTTCAAACGCTGCATCACACTCTGCAGTCCATTGGAAACGCGTCTTTTTGAGTGTCCGGAAGAAAGGGGCGGCCTTGTCCGCAGACCGGGGAATGAAGCGTCTCAGGGCCGCTAACCTTCCTGCCAGGCCTTGCACTTCCTTGGGCGCCTTTGGCGGGGCCAGTTGGAGGACAGCGTCCACCTGTTTTGGGTTGGCCTCGATGCCCCGCTTAGTGATCATGAATCCCAGGAACTTGCCTGCCTCGGCGCCAAATACGCACTTAAGCGGGTTGAGGCAGAGCCTGTGCGCCCGCATGGCTTGGAACGTCTCAAGCAAGTCCTCAAGGTGGTCTTCGCGCCTTCGACTTTTGACAATCAAGTCGTCCACGTAGGCTTCCACGTTTCGACCAATCTGCTGGCGGAAGACATTGTTAACCATCCTCTGGTAAGTGGCGCCTACATTTTTGAGCCCAAACGCCATGACCCGATAGCAAAAGTTTCCGAAGGGCATCATGAAGGCCGTCTTGGACCGGTCTTCTTCCGCCATCGGGATCTGGTGGTACCCCGAGAACATGTCCACAAAGCTCAGCATCTCATGATACGCCGTGGAATCCACCAGTTGGTCTATTCGGGGCATTGGATAGGCGTCCGTTGGACACGCTCTGTTGAGACTTGTGTAATCTACACACATTCTCCAATCCCCTGACGGTTTCGGCACGAAAACCACGTTCGACATCCAAGTAACATAGGAGGTTTCTTCGACCAAGTTGGCGCCCATGAGCTTATCCACCTCGATCCTGAGCGCCGCCTCCTTTTCCGCCGATAAGTTTCTCCATTTCTGCTGTACGGGGCGCTTACCTTCATCGACCGCCAGTCGATGCACGGCCGTTTCGGGGGTGACACCCGGCATCTCTAAGGCACTCCAGGCGAAGAGTTACGCGAACTCCCTGAGAAGGGCGACGATGCATTCTTTCATTTCGTCGCGCGCCTCTGCCGATATTCTCACTTGCCTTTCCGGGCGCTCCTCGTCTAGCACCACCATAAGTTCCTTGTCGGCCGCCTCGGCCCGGGGCGCCTCTTCTGCTGCAGTTTCCATCACGTTGACCGCCTCGGAACAGCTCCGCTTCCGTCCCGTTTCTTTCGCGTAACGCGGGGCGCCCCGCCCCCGGGCTATACCTACACCTTGTGGCGCAATGAATTTCAACGTTTGATGGCAAGTGGAGGCTACACCATTAAACAAGGCCAGGATAGGTCTCCCCAGAATTGCGTTGTATGGTGACGGGCAGTCCACTATTCCAAAATCGATGGCCCGCGTCACCCTTTGCTCCCCATCTCCCAAGGTAACCGGCAGGCGCACTCGCCCTATTACCCTAGCGGGCGCCCCCGAAAAACCAACCAGCACCGACTCGGATGGCCTGATGAGTTCTGGCGATAGTTGCATGCGGACCACCGTGTCCTTGAATAACACATCCATCGAACTTCCCGTGTCCACAAGCATTCTCCTGACTTGGCACCCCGCCACCACTCCTTGTAATTCCAGGGCGTCCATGGATGGGAGCATGCACGCCTCCTCTGGCGCCCTATTGAAGCTGATGTCTATCGCCTCTTGCACGTCTGCCGATGCCGCCCTTAGGCGGCGATTTGCTTCTATTTTCTCCCTCAAGTCCACCGTCCCTGAAATAGCCTCTATAGTCAAGCGCACCCTTTCGGGCGCGTTTTCTTGGTCGAGGTCGTATGGCGGGGGTGGCAGCTCTTCTTTTGGTCTTTCCACACCGGCCACACAGGCCCAGTGCACTCTTTCTTCGGGCTTCTTGACGAAGTCATTGAGCATTCCCCTGTCAGCCAGGCCTTGCAACTCGGTCTTCAGCTGATAACAGTCGGTTGTATGGTGCCCCACCTCTCGGTGGAAGTCGCAATATCGATCCAGGTTCCGCTCGTTGGGCTGCCCTCTCATGGGACCCGGCCACCTGATATGATACCCCTTCTCCTTGACATGTTGGAGTACGTTTTTCAGCGTATCTGTATACTCAGCAAAGGGTCCCCTAGGCGCCGGGCGTCCGGCGTCCGGCGTCCATCCTCCTGGTGGGGGGGGGGGGGATTCGCGGGCGCATACCCCGCTCCGCTCGTAAAGTGCGGCCTCCTTGCCGTCTCCGCCTCATCTCCTTTCGCCTTCCGTTTGTCGGCCCTCCTGGCCGCCAAAGTTTCTTCGAGCATGATTACCTTCTGCACTCTGTGATCCAGATCTTCAGTGCACACCACGTCTCTCTTTGCCAGCGATCTGCACAACTCCTCGCTGGTGGTGCATTCGTTCAGGCACACCCCCAACACTAACGACTGCGCATCCTTTACTGCCAGGGCCACAGATAACCACCTCTCATAAAACTCCCTCAACGCCTGTCCGTCTCTTTGCTTGATCTTGAATAGGGCGCCTATGGTCAGGGTGCGACGTTTCCTGCTGGCGAACTTCGCAAGAAACATTTCCGCGAACTGCTCAAAGCACTCAATGCGCCCTTCTTCAATCTGATAATACCAATCGAGGACCACGCCCGCGAAAGTTGACGGGAACACTTTGCACAGGGTGGCGTCTGTACTGTTGTAAAGCTGCATTTTGGTGAAGTAACCGTTGAGGTGGTCCTCCGGATCAACGGTCCCATCGTAGGTGGGGAGCGGGGGAATGTTGGTCCCCGCAGGCTCCGTTAGTATGTTACGGGCCAAAGGCTGCCTCACAGGCCCGTGACGAGACAGGCGTCCCAAAATTCCTCTGTTCCATCCTCCCGTTTCTGGCCCATCGTACTCTCGCGGGCGCCACAAACTGGGGCGCCTCTGATATCCCGACTCACTTTCCGTCTCCGCCACCCTTTCTCTCTTCTTCGTTGGACTGGGCGTCATGCCTCCACCCCTCTTTAGAGCGTCGACCTCCCTTCGAAGCGCCTCGATTGCTCCGTCTTGGTCCTCGATGATTCTGAACAGTTCCCTCTTCGTCATCGAGGCGCCTTCCGACTCTCGAAACATATCATCACTTTTCTCTCCCTCTTCCATCTCGGGCGCCAGCCCCCTTAATCGTTCCGACTGGTCCTCCGTGACCTCCTCCCTTTCCCTTTCATCACTCATCGCCCTCTCCTCACTCATGTTTCCTGGTTATATTCCCCTACCTGGCGCGCCAATTGTTTGAGCCTCGATACCCTCCGATACTTCGGAAGCCTCCCTTCACCCAGCGCCTACCTACACACGCAAAGAGGAGGGCGCCTCGGCCCGTTAATCTTCCGACGCCCAAGTTAGTTCCTTAAAGAGAGAAGTGTTCTCAAGTAGTGATTTTGGTGAGAGAGAGTCCAACCTGTGTAAATGCTACCAACTGCCCCTATTTATACTCACCGAACTCGAGGTTGATCTCCTCCACGTCATTGTGCCCATTTAATGCTTTGTACTCTCTTTGTCAGACACCCCAACCACCTTGTCAGGTTTCTGACGCGTGACAGGCGCCCCCAGGTGAAGAACCACCAGCCAGCCTGGACTCCTTTGGCCTTTAGCGTTTTGTCTTCATGCGCCCTTCCTCTTATTTGGGCTTTGAGGTATTTCCCAGGACCCTTTTTTTTTTGGGCCTTGCCCCCCAATTCCCTTGTCTGGGAGCCCAAACCCCTAATTGCTGGGTAATACCCCCAACACTAACAATTCTTGTATAACTAAGGAGACCATGATGCATTATCGTCTACATATCCACGAGCTCTATCCTAAACTGCTACACAAGACAGGATAACCGCTCACTTAAGGTAAAAGAAGTGAAAGACGTGATGAATCCCATATTCCCTCAAGGGATGAAAGAACCCAACTTTATGTTTCTGTTCCTTATTGGTTACTTTTATCCTGTGTTATTAAAGTCGAGCCGAGCCACTCGGCCCGACCGGTAAAACCTTCACCCGGTCACAAAATCGGCTCGAAACAGACTAAAAGCCGCTCCGGTTTTATGTAGCGGTTGACAAGCGGCCGAGGCGGTTAACCGCTCGAGTCGATTGAGTCGCTCGTCAGGTTTTTGCCATTCAGCCATTAAATTTAATTAAAAAATTTACAGAAAATTGAAAAAAACCAAAAGCGTCGGGCTCTCAAACTGAATCCTTATTTCCATTTCACAATTTCGAAGGAAAGAGACGAGCTCTGATTAATAAATATCCACTATTTATACTGATAACGTTTATTAGGTACCGGTTCTCTAACGATTTTTAAACGGGCTAATGCAGGTTGGACCACTAAAGTGCGAGCCGTTCGCATTACCGGGTCATGCTCCGGTTTGGTTCTGGCAACATTGCTTTTATCAGAATAGTAGGACATATAGATGAAACATTATCAATTAGGTCAGTGCCAATTTTCACAAACAAAAGCGTAACCCTACAGTGTTGGGACTTTTAGGGACGAGGGTATACGTATGATAGCCCGAGACCGGGTGACCAGTATTGTGATAGAGTCGTGAACAACGTTCACTTTCCGAAAAGAATATTTCCACCCTCAACAAGCCTAGGGTTACAGGAAATTTCTCCCGAGGATAAAACTATCACCACTTTAGGTTCCAGGCTCAAGAACACTAAAGCATACTTAGAAATTTTTGGAAGAAAGAAGAAGAATATGTTTGATGGTATGTGGCATCATCCACCCACACATATTTATAGGGGCCGAATTCATGCATTGTTTCATGAAAGGTTGCCTTTATCCATACGAAAGGTTACATTTATCCATATGAAAGGTTGCCTCTATCCATATGAAAGGTTATCCTTATCCATATGAAGGGTTTCCTTTATCCATAAGGTAATCCTTATCCATAAAATAATGCAACTGCCACTAGGCCAAAGTGATGTGTCCCTTCATGGAATTAGAATATCGGTTCGGTCGGTCTAATCCCAAACCGATTGGTCGGTTCAACCAAAAACCGGTTTGACTTGGTTAGTCTGGTTCAACCAAATTTCTAACATTCCTCCCCCATTTTAGTGTATTCATAGAATTCACTAAAATCACAACATTCTTCCAACAAAACTTAAGCATAAATGAAAATGTTGTGACGATTGAATTTTCACCTTAGTATATTACACTTGACGAATACTCGAATACAAAGGGTGTCGGTAACGATTGAACTCATTGACTCATATGAATATTCGAAGATAATATACACTTAAATTTTCAAAACTTCTAAGCGCCTTGACACTATTATCCGCCATGTGTCCAATCCTTCTCATAAGCGCACACGAAACCAAAGTCTGGATTTCTTGAAGCGGCTACACTTCATGCTTACGTAGGTTGAATATCTTATTCGTGTACCCGCATAATACACTTTTTTAAAGATTCAATTAAGAAGTTTTAAACTTCATCCTCTTCTCTCATGCAGGATAACAAGCACATACCTCGGGATGACAAATTTTGTGCTTCAATTTCTGATAATAAGCTTTCCACATTGAATTCAGCCTCTAACGTTGTATTAGAGGGGAATTGGGTGTCCCATTACCAGAAATTATATGGACTTTAATTCATCCCTTTCACAGACTTAATCACCAAGTCACTAGTTAACCACTTCGTCAAATGATCAACCAAATTATCTCGAGTCTGGTCATATTGTTTAGACACAACTCTATGAATGACCAGTTCAAAGATTTTACCGTGTCTTACTTCCACATGACCGTACTTGACATTTTCACTTGACTATATGCCTTAGCCAAATTAGCATTACTATCACAAAAGATAGTAATATGTGAGATTGGTTTAGGCCATAAATCTATGTCATAAACCAAACCTCTTAACAATTATGTCTCTTCTCTAAGAAAAACCAAGACCACACAAACTTTGATTCCATAGTGAAATTAGTGATGCAAGTTTGCTTTCTAGAGGCCCAAAATATGGCACCTCTCCCAAGCAAGAGGACCCATCTCAATGTTGAAGTATCACCTTTAACACGAGAAATCCAACTAACATCAACAAATCCTTCCAAAATTGATGGAAAGCCACTATAAGTTAATACAGTGTGTCTTTGATATATCCTAGTACACGCCTCACTTCATTCAAATTATGAGAACTAGGATTCATCACGTACTAACTTAATTGTTCTATCGCATATTCGATATCTAGCATCATGTAAGTCATGAATACATCAATCCCCCAATTTGACATGGAATACTCCAGTTGTAAAACTGATTTCCAGTATTAACCATAAGTTCCATACTTGGATCCATTGGGATCTTTAACTCGCTACAATTCCTACTATGGAATTTATGCAAGTACCTTCTCATGCAGAAAAATTGAGAGAAGGACTCTTTCTTGTCCTTCCACTTGATTCAATTCACAGAATCACATTTACCTCCCCATGTCCTTCATGGAGAATTGAAATAACAACTTATTATCAAAATTCACTTATCTTTTATTGGTTCCAAAGATAAGCATGTCTTATACATACAAATGTTTGATGACTTCATTACTAGAATCATCATAAATTGTGTACGCATTTTGTCTCCATGGTTAAAAAAACATAAACCACTAGACAAAATCACTTATCTTTGATTGGTCCCAAAGATAAATATGTCATCTACATACAAACACAACGATTCTTCTACCAGAATCATCAAACATTGTATATACAATTTTGTCTCCTTGGTTTAACATAAACCACTTAGACAAAACCACATCATCAAACCACTAGACAAATCCATATTTGTCTAGCACTTCGTAAACATCGAATAGAGAATTAGACAAATTAACCATTGAGTATGTGACCTACTGACTCGCTATGACACAACTCCTAACAATGGCCAAGTGTAACCAATGAAAGGGACTGCAGTATAGTGGCTCAAGTAATAAATATCGAATCCACGGGTCTCTAGAGTTACTATTACTCAGCTTCAGTTCATTATCTAGCAAACCAGATTAAGACGGAACAACTAAAACTACTCTAGCAAACTACAGTTAAAGTTAATCTAATTACAGGTTGGGAACTCATTTAGGTATGATTCCCCCTAGCCACTAGCCAGATTAATGATTGATGATATCTAACTTGTTTCACTTTCATTCACAATGCGGAGAATCCTTAACTAGACCTTGAGTCTCGACTAAAGGAACAAGGCCCTCTTGAGTCGATTGCCTAGAGGGACGTATCCTTCTCTAGAACAACCGATCAAGGCGTTCTGAACTAGACTCCCTCTATCGAATGAGGTTCTCAATTGATACAAAGCATTGAATCAACCCTCGACTAAAGCAATCGATCCAATACTATCAATCTATGGTGCTCTATTGACCTAATCAGGTATTCGCTCTCATAGGATCAAAGCAGAATTGAATCATGAAAACATGCATAGATTGAATATGAACTCAAGATTATCAAGTAGGAGTATTCATACAATCATCCAATCAAACTAACATAGCTAGGGTTCCTCAAAACCTAAGTGAAGGGAAGTTACTCCATAGAGAAGAGAGAGACTGTAGTAAGAATCTTCAGATGATCAGTCTTCAAGTCCGGGCTTGTTCCTCGAGCTTCCAAGGCAAAGAAATCCCACAATTCCACTCTTAGAATGCCCTCAAATTGCCATCTCTCTCTTTGGTTCGTCCCTTGGGTGTTTGAAATCCAAAACCCAGCTCTCTCTTGCAAAAATGCACAAAACAGGCTTTTAACAGCCTACGTTCGCGATCCCCGGTCAAAATCCCTTGTCGGGTATTTTAGGTCACGACCGGGGATTTTTTGTTCACGACCGGGGATTTTGGTTCACGATAGGGCCCCCTTCTGTTTCTCAGAGAAGCCCGAAACCAATTTTCCCCTATCTTTGATTCTTCGTTTCTCCCTCGTTTGGACTCCAAATTAGGTGCCGTTTGATCCTAGACGCTCGTAGTCTCGTTCTCTTTCTTTTCATGACAAGATTACATGATTATATGGTCACAAACTGAGGTAGAAATCCATCTTCTTCAAGTCATACCCGAGTTTCTTCCCCCGAGTCGCCAATTGATCTCCGATTGACTTGAAACTTGCGCCTACGCTTCACTTTATGTGCTAGGACCTGAAATGTGACAAAGGAACACAACCTAGCGTAAAATAGGCCAAAGAAGCGATAATGAAAGCTTAAACGATCAAGAAACAAAGGGGAAAACATGTGCAAATATCGAGTCATCACCTACCCAAAGGCAATTTCCATTCTTCTATTTCTCCAATTTACGAATCATTCTCCTTCCTCATCTTCGAATCATCCCTCTTCCAAGTTACCTTCTTGATATGGAATACACCATGAGACTAGTATGAAGAAAAACCCTCTTCTACTTCCATCGATGAAATACCCATCATCGAAAATTCTCAGGATTCCATAGACCTGAACCGGTTTCTTGTAAAGAGCGGTTCGAGCCATCGTACCGAAAAATATTCTTTTCGATTGTTGGGACTTTTAGGGACGAGGGTATACGTACGATAGCCCGAGATCGGGTGACCAGGATTGTGATAGAGTCGTGAACAACGTTTACTTTCCGAAAAAAATATTTCCACCCTCAACAAGCCTAGGGTTACAGAAAATTTCTCCCGAGGATAAAACTATCACCACTTTAGGTTCCAGGCTCAAGAACACTAAAGCATACTTAGAAATTTTTGGAAGAAAAAAGAAGAATATGTTTGATGGTATGTGGCATCATCCACCCCACACATATTTATAGGGGTCGAATCCATGCATTGTTTCATGAAAGGTTGTCTTTATCCATATGAAAGGTTGCCTCTATCCATATGAAAGGTTATTCTTATCCATATGAAGGATTGCTTTTATCTATAAGGTAATCCTTATCCATAAAATAATGCAACTGCCACTAGGCCAAAGGGATGTGTCCCTTCATGGAATTAGAATATCGGTTCGGTCGGTCTAATCCCAAACCGATTGGTCGGTCCAACTTAAAACCGGTTTGACTTGGTTCGTCTGGTTCAACCAAATTTCCAACATGCAGCAACCTCAAACACTCAGCATTCAGTTGGCAAAGGCAAGTTAATTAAAATCTGTCTATGTGACGTGAATTCTGAATCTTCTCGGTTCTTAACCTGGTTATGATTCTGATCACTAACGGGAACCATCAAAACTGAACACACATTAGCTATGGGACAAGGTCGTTATATCAGAAGGACTAATGCGGTTTGAGTTAGCAATAGCATAGAAGCTGGATGTGCCAACTCAGCTTCCATGGCAACAATTCTTCTTCTCTGATATGGATTACCTAATGTTCTATCATGGGAACGTTTCAATCAGATAAGTTGCGAAAGAATGTAGCATGGAAGTGAGAAAAGAATCGAAAACTTACGCCGTGGTTTCTTGACCGCCGCCTTGAGTTCCGGTGCTAACAAAGAACCCAGCTGGCTTCCCGGCGAGCTTCTGCTCATTCCACAATTGCCCGGTGGAGCCGAAAGACGACTTCATTTGTGCAGCCATGGACCCGTACCTCGTGGGGAATCCAAAAAGAATCCCATCCGCCGAAAGCCCCAAACCAATTCCGCCGCCGGTATCTCAGGGATCGAAGGGTCCTTTGGCGGCGCCTTCATCTGCTCCAAAATGTAACGAACAGGACTCGTGTAATTGTAGAGAAGTTTGGAGGACTTAGTTGTAAATAGAGACGTAATAAGAGTATCGATTCTGTAATTGTGCTAACGGATATAAAAAGTCGATTGGCTGAGCTGTAACAACATCCGAACCAAGGTTGTCAACCCGCGGGTCGACCCCACTTTGACCCTGACGCGATGAGAAAAACCGGTCGCACGCACCCGCCGGGTCGACCGCTACAAGGTATCGGGTTGGAGGTCAAATTGTGTCATTTTTTTCTTTGGTTTGTGAAATGCGCCTATTTTCCGATTTTTCTTTTCGGCTAACTCAATCTTTGAAATCCTTAGTCGAACATTTGAATATTGATGTTATATAAGTGTGTGAACTTTCGCTATATGTTGGATCTAAGTACGATATGTTACTTTGGTGTAATGTTATATGTTATTACTCATATGTTAGATGAGATTTGATATAAATTATCAGGATAAGTACAATATAATAACTCTTTTCAAATTTCCGGGATCAAACGGGTGACTTATTAACCCTTGACCCACTCTCTCTTTCTTCTCGAGACTTCTTTCTCTTTCCTCTGCTTTTCCCATAAACCGAACACCCCAAGACGCTCCTTTCTCTACAGGGTGTGACAAAGTGATATCAACGCCCTTGTCTTGGCATCAATGGCGATCACCCGTGGTACAATCGATGAGCGACTCAACCATTTGACGAATTTCATGGATCAAACCATTCACAAAGAAACAGAGATGGAAGGCTCTATTATCGCTCACGCCTTCAGCTTCAAGCGTTGTCGACGAATGCCGATGGTCATTCGCAGCTGGCTACGATCAGGACTCGATTGGAAGGAATCGACACCAAATTTGACGAGTAAGCCGAGCAATTAGGTCAATTGGAGGACATACTCCGCCGTTTGGATCAGGGACAGAATTGGGCAGAGTTCGTCGTTGCCAGTGCGGTTGAGCCGCTCGCGGACCGGAATGGTGATCGTGGGATCTTGCCCCAGCCTCAGCAAGGTCGACGGGTAGCTGAGTCGGTGCTATTACCTCTGGCGCCTCGAGAGTTTGCTCCGGTGAATAGAGTTGGCGAGCAGGAGGGCATGTGTTGAAAAAAGGAAAGATGGAAATTCCGGAATCAAAGGAATATCATCAAGGGCTTGCCTTTTCCTCTCCTTTTCAAAAGCAACGGTCTACTAGCCAGGAAGCTATATATATCCTCGTCCAGAGTCTTGGTTTTCATCATCTTTGTAAATAGTGGTATAGGGCTATTTACTTAAGAGGATTAATCAGAACAGAGGTATAGGGTCTGTTCGATTAACGGCGTAACGGGTCTGGAATTCGGGATCCGGAGAGCTGTTTCATTTGTCTTTCTTTTCTTCCGTTCTTGAGTTTGTATGTCTGTTTCTTCTTGCTTGATAGGAAAAATCAATAATAAAAACAGAGTCTCCTAGACCTCAGTGAAGTACTGAGTCTAGGACGAGGACTGACTCAGTAGATTGGGGAACCTCGTTAAAATCGATTGTGTTCTTCTTTTCAGCTGTTGCTCTGTTTTTCTTTCCCCTGTTCTTAGATGATCACTCTGTTTCTCTATCTTTCGTCTTCTGTTGAAACGAGGAATAAGATGATTGCTAAGACAGGCTCCTTGGGCTGACTAACGTAGTGGGCCTTTTTCTTCTTTCTTTCTCTGTTTATATTTGATTTATCGTGTGGGCTTTAGAAGCTTGGGCCTACTTGAGAATAACCGAGACAATATTAACAGAGGAGACCAAACGCGTTTTCCTTTGTCTTCTATCTCGAATCTTTTCTTGTTTCATTTGTCTTTCTTTTATTTCCTTCCGAGTTTTTTCTGTCTTTTCTTTGCTGGTAGTTATGGCTCTCCCTTTCCTGCGTACTTTTATTGGTACTCTGTTTTTAGAACCCATCCCTGCAAATGCCCATCACCATGAGCTGTTCTTTGCAAACTGACAGGTTCTTCCTTCCTATCATGTTCAGATTCCTGAACTGGTTGAGGTGGGACTTGACGTCCGCCCTTTCATTCAAAACCTGGGTTGGAATTTTTTACTGAACCATCCGTTTTCAACTGTCATCTGTCCTGATGCTGTTCGGTTTTTCTATTCCAATCTTCGTTTCACTCATCTGAGTTCGTGCTTTTTCACCACTCTGGTCTTTGGTCAGCTTCTCACTATTCCTGTGGCTGAAATCGAGCATATTCTTCATATTCCTGCTATAATGGAAAATCTTGCCGATGAGTCTGAGCTCGCGCTTTTTAACTTTGACATATCTGAGTAATTTCTCCAGCTCTCAGGTCGTCTCCCTGGTCCAAGTCTTTCAATGCCTGTGTCGGCTCTTTTTCCCTCTCTTCGAGCCCTTCATTTTTTTTATCTCTCGTGTGTTCCTGCCTCGCTCTGGCAATCTGCAATTGATCACTCCTGTGGAGCTCTGGATACTTGTGCACGCTGCTCACGGAATACCGCTCAGCTTTGCCGATCTCTTTTTTCGGTTCAGCTCTTTCATTCTGTGATGTGAACGTCACTTCACCTCTCCCTTTTGGTCCTCTCATTACCACCCTGCTCACTCGTCTTCATGTCAATCTCAATCCCTTCCGGGTGGTGACTCCCTCGATTTTCCTCACTGCTGATGGTGTCATGGATCTTCTGGAAATAGCAGTTGCGGGGGAGAATGGTGATGATGACATCCTGGTAATCAGTAGTGACTCCGACTCTGAGGACTCTGCCCCTAGTGTTAATGGTGATGATGCTCCTGAGCTTGCACCGTTTGCAGCAGCTCTCCAAGCCCTCTATGGATCGGACTCTGACGTCGATGCAGCTTGATCTTAGGTGGAGCAGAACTTAGGGGGAGATCTGCTTCTTGAAGAGAGTAGGTCGTTTGTGCTTTTTGTCTCGCTGTTTGGTTTGCCTGACCAGGCTGTGGTCCTGAATTTTGGATGTTTTAAACTTGATTGTTTTGTGGTGTCGGTTTGCCTGACCAGGCTGTGGTCTTGACGTTTGGATGTTTCGTTTGTGATTGAAGTTTGCTTGGTTGATTGCTGCATGCTTTTGTTTGGAAAGAAGCTTGTCTGTTCATTTTGCAGGATTCATCAGCAACTTGCAATTTCCATCTTAGGGGAAGATTGTTGAAAGAAGGAAAGATGGAAATTCCGGAATCAAAGGAATATCATCAAGGGCTTGCCTTTTCCTCTCCTTTTCCAAAGCAACGGTCTACTAGCTAGGAAGCTATATATATATCCTCGTCCAGCGTCTTGGTTTTGATCATCTTTGTAAACAGTGGTATAGGGCTATTTACTTAAGAGGGTTAATCAGAACAGAGGTATAGGGTCTGTTCGATTAACGGTGTAACGGGTCTGGAATTCGGGATCCGGGGAGCTGTTTCATTTGTCTTTCTTTTCTTCCGTTCTTGAGTCTGTATGTCTGTTTCTTCTTGCTTGATAGGAAAAATCAATAATAAAAACAGAGTCTCCTAGACCTCAGTGAAGTACTGAGTCTAGGACGAGGACTGACCTAGTAGATTGGGGAACCTCGTTAAAATCGATTGTGTTCTTCTTTTCAGCTGTTGCTCTGTTTTTCTTTCCCCTGTTCTTAGCTGATCACTCTGTTTCTCTATCTTTCGTCTTCTATTGAAACGAGGAAGAAGATGATTGCTAAGACAGGCTCCTTGGGCTGACTAACGTAGTGGGCCTTTTTCTTCTTTCTTTCTCTGTTTATATTTGATTTATCGTGTGGGCTTTAGAAGCTTGGGCCTACTTGAGAATAACCGAGACAATATTGACAGAGGAGACCAAACGCGTTTTCCTTTGTCTTCTATCTCGAATCTTCTCTTGTCACTTTCCCAATTTTTAAATCCCTAACTGTTGCTATCGCCATTTCTGAGTAATAGCATGTATCTCCCTCGAGGTAACAATGTTCAAAATCAGCTACCTAGGTTAGATTTTCCTGCTTTCAATGACACGAACCCTAGAGAATTTACCAGGAAATGTGAGAAATTATTCGAGATTTACAAAATCCTTGTAATCAACAAGTAAAATGGTCGTCATCTACTTTGATAAGCGTGTCGATATATGGTTTGAGGGATGGCGATTTGGCGTACTGAGTTGAATTAGGGTGACGTTGTAGCGGGGTTGTGTGGAAGGATTGGTGATCGTTCGTATGGGGGTATTATGGGGGAGTTTAATAAGTTTAAGCAACAGGGCTCTCCCTTGGAATATTTATAACAATTTGAGGAACTAAGGTCGCTCATGTTTCGTTATAATCCTGCTTTGGATGAGGAGTATTTTGTTTCCAGCATTGTGAGTGGGTTAGCAGAAGAACTTTGTCTCGTAATGAAGATGTGGTAACCTCTCACATTAGCTAATGCATTTGCGTTGGCTCAGTTGGAAGAAGATTCTAATGAGGCTCGTAGGAAGAAGTGGCGAGGTGGTGTAATCACTGGGTTTCGGCCGGCTCCAGGAGAGGTCAGTAGTGGTTCTCAGGGAATTAAGCGATGGGAAGGGCCAAAGGGTGTTGCTGGTGGCAACAAACCTCCACCATTGCAGAAAGGGAACTCCACATCAGCTGGTCCAAAGGGAATTTATGCCAAAGGAGCATGCTACAAATGTGGTGATAAGTACTACTACGCAGGCTTTGAGTAGTGGAGCTTCAACTAATTCCTTGATAGTGCAAGGTAAAGTCAGGAAGGCAAAGATGTTTATCTTGATTGGTACATGAAGCACTCGTACTTTCCTTAATGAGCATAAGACTAGAGAGCTGAATTGTGTGCCTATTCCAGCCACTCCTCTGAGAGTGAAGTTAGCCTATGGAACCATTCTAGCTAGTAACTTGGTTTGTAAGGATTTCTAATGGGAGATGCAAGGTTATACATTCAAGTTTGATGTGAGACTGTTGAGTTTGGGGTATAATTACATGGTATTGGGGTTGGAATAGTTGAAAACCATCAGTCCTATGAAGTTTGACTTTATCCAGTTGCAGTTGTTCTTTGAGGTGGAGGGACACGAAGTGTACTGAAGGGTATGAAAGAAGGAGGCAATTGTCGAGCAATGTCCATCAAGGCATTTTAGAAGTTTTTCAAGAAGAAGGTTCCTATGTGGACAGGATAGCTATTCCAAATTACAGCCACTACTTCTTCTGTGCCGGGTACAATTCCAGAATTCTTAATACATGTAGTCAATGAGTATGCTGATGTGTTTGGCAAACCAAAGTCCCTACCTCCCTCTCGTCCTTGAGACCATAACATTCCTGAAATGGAGAAGCTCTGGAAATAAATGATGGGAAACCAGTACATACAACCCAGTCATAGTCCTTTTGCCTCTCCAGCCTTACTTGTCCTTAAAAAAGATGGCAGTTGGAAGTTTTATGTGGATTATAGACAATTGAATGCCTTCACAATCAAGGATAAATTCCCAATTCCTGTTATAGATGATCTTTTAGATGAATTACGAGGTTCTAAGTACTTCACTAAGCTAGACCTTCTGTCTGGTTACCACCAAATACGTATGAACCCAGCCGACCAATACAAAACTACTTTCAGAACCCATCATGGCCTTTTTGAATTCTTAGTCATGCCATTTGGCCTCACTAATTCACCTGTAACCTTCCAATCCCTCATGAACCAGATATTCGCTGATCACCTGAGGAAGTTTATTTTAGTTTTCTTTGATGATATTTAGTGTATAGCCCTGACCAAGATTCCTATAAACTTCACCTGTCCATTACCCTGAACATTCTCAGAGGTTTACCAAGCCATCAAAATGCTCATTTGGCCAGTCACGGGTAGAGTATCTGGGGCACGTGATTACTGAGGAGGGATTGTCCACTGATCCAATTAAGGTGACTTCAATGATAGGGTGGCTTGTCCCTAGAAACATTAAGGAGCTGAGGGGTTTCTTGGGGTTAACAGGTTATTACATGATGTTCATCAAAAACTATGGCTTAATCACCAAGCCCTTAACTGAGTTGCCTAAGAAGGACAATTTCTGGTGGAGTTCTCATGTTCAAGGGTTTTTTAAGCTCATAAAGTCAGCCATGGTATAGGCACCTGTGTTAGTCTTGCCTGACTTTAGTCAACCTTTTACCTTGGAGACAGATGCAGTGAGTTGGGGATTGGAGCAGTCTTGCCTCAAGGGGGTAGGTCTATTGCTTATTTGCCAGGCCTTGTGTCCAAGGAAGCAAGTTCTGTCCACCTACGAGCAGGGTCGACCCTGAGGGTATGCCAGTCGGCCCTCCGACACAGGGCCTCCAAATTCTGGGGGCCTCCGGACCTCCATTATGTATATGACTAATTATTATTATGAATTAATAGATGTCGGTTATGAATTTAAAATGATAGAAAATATATGAATTGGGTTTTGATTATAGGACTAAAACAATATTAAAAACTCTAAGTCCGAAGGTTAAAACAACGAACGAGTCACATGAGGCGAATACTTGTTTTCTTATTAAAAAAATTTCAAACAATATACATAACTTATTCTTTGTCGTGTGTTTCTTAAATAGAACAAAAGAGGTAATTGATGATGCCTCATTATTCACATTATTAAATTTGTTGCTTTAACTTTCTTCATTTCAGCTTTTCAAGAGGGAAAATAATTCAATTTCGTCAATTAATCTGCTTGTACTACCAAGGCAGTAATGCTAAATTAATTAAATACTTCTATTAACGTTAAACAAAATAGTTAGGTACACGCCACTAATAGTATAAAGAAAAAATAACTAAATCAATTATAAATAGTTTGACATTATGTGATATGACTAATTATTGTGGTAAGACTACATATTTTTTTAATGATTCAACGTATCTATACGATTTTTTTTTTTTTTGAAATTTTAATCTTTTTGAAGCTTGTCGATTCTTTTCCTAATGCAAGCATATTTTATTGAATCTTATTAACTAATGAATTCCAGTACAAAGCAGTGAATTGATTGACTCTCGCCACTATCAATCAAGGAAGCTCTCTTAACCTAATCAGATTCTATCTATCATAGGTTAAAGCAGAAATCAAGAGAATTTGATCAAGATTCAATTGACTCAATAAATCATGCCTCAATCGATTATAATCAAACAATATAGCATCCAAAACTTCATACAAGAAAGATCCTAACACATGGAACTAGGGTTCCTCAAAACCTAAGTGAAGGGAAGTTACTCCATAGAGAAGAGAGAGACTGCAGAAATCTGATCTAGATCTTCAATCTCTATCTCCAAGCTTGATTCCCGAGCTCCAATGGTGAAGAAATCCTCCAAAATAGCTCCAAGAATGTTCCCAAGTCGCTCTCTCTCTCTAGGGTTCGTCCCTGGGGTGTTTGGGAACCAAAAACCCAGCTCTCCCTTTCCTTTGGCTCGAATTTGCCTCAAAAACCCGATTCTGGGCGAATTACGGGCTGAATTACGGTCGTAATTCTTCCATGCCCGTATTTTGCCCAAAACACGCGTTTTGGTTATGTTTCACGCACCCAAAGCTCCTCTCGGCAGTGAAATTACGGGCATGGGAGGCCAAATTACGGTCGTAATTCTCCTGCCCGTAATTCTTCCTCCTCTCCTGTTCAAAGCTTCGTTTCTCCCTCGTTCGGACTCCAAATCAGTCGCCGTTTGAACCCAGACCCTCGTAGTCTCATCCTATTTCTTTTCATAACAAGCTTGCCTGATTATTTGTCCATAAAGTGAGGTAGAAATCCATTCTTCTTCAGGTCATGACCGAGTTTCTTCCCCCTAATCGCCAATTGATCTCTGATTGACTTGAAACTTGCGCCTATGCTTCACTTTATGTGCTAGGGCCTGAAATGTGACAAAGGAACACAACCTAGCGTAAAATAGGCCAAAGAAGCGATAATGCAAGCTTAAACGATCAAGAAACAAAGGGGAAAACATGTGCAAATATCGAGTCATCAAATCCCCCCACACTTAACTGTTTGCTTGTCCCCAAGCAAACCTGACTCAAACCAATGCAGCTCTCCAGACCTCTATAGAAACAAACAACCTCGATCGTCGGTAGAGGATTTCCTAGATCATATAGCAGCTTACGAGGTCAACTGGTCTTCTAAGACGTCCCCTATCTCTCTCAATGCGAGTACTAGACTCAAGCTAGGATCATGAGAAGAAGTGGAAGTAAGACAGCCAGTTCATGGATAAAGGGACTCACACCATTCACAACCAAGGACTCGTTGTACCGGGGTGCTCTTTCACTTCATTTCACCGTTGGAACCCCTTTTTCTCACTTTCATTTACATTTTTTTCTTTCATTTGGTGGGGTTCCAACTGCAGTCTTTTGCACGGTCGACCCTTATTAGTCGAGCAAAAGCAATTTCTGTACATCTGGTGCTCGCCAGAGTACTTCTTTTAACTCCTTTCCCTCAACTCGTGTGGAGGGTCAATCAAATTAAGGGGGGTCGGAAGCTCTATCCGTGCCCTTAAAAACACATCCTCAAGTAGGCAAACCGTTCAACGGGTGGAAGTTTTACTTGTACTAGAGACAGCTTAGCTTCACCTTGTAGGAGTACCCCACTAAGGATCACTAAAATCTCCTCCAAAACCCGAATTTGTGCAATGAACGGTGCAACACACGTTGGGCTTACCCCATGTTTAAGATTTTCGATGATTTCGATATGGAGGACCAACTGCTTTTCATTTCCCACATGAGCACCCTGTTCAATACACGAGTCCATAACACAATTCAAACAGAGTCCACATTACCACATGAATTCAACGGTCTTAGCTCCACTAATTCACAAAATCAACTGACACAGCAGAGAGCTAGATAGGAAAAATCTTATACTTCAACATCCTCCATAGTGCTACACTACCTCCCTAGGTTGCACATTACTACAGAGACTGTCAATTCAAAGCATACTGAGCAGACAATTTGCATGGAGACACGTACTTGGAGCCCTCAAATTTAAAAATTTGGACAGTGAACTAGGCTCCAAGCACACAAACAACCAAACATTCACCCGCATACATAATCGAACACCCCCCACACTTAAGCACGACATTGTCCTCAATGGAGGAAAGATAAGGAGGGTAGAACGAAGTTACCAGATCAAGGGTGAATGATGGTGGATGGGGCAGGCGGTGCATTCTAGGAGGAGAGCGTAGTCGGAACACAAACACCCCACAAAATCTCACAAAGGTTGAGTTATTGACTCTAAAATCAAAGAACAAAACTGACTCAACCGAGGAGAAATAGAGAAAGAAATGCAAACCGACTGGTTGGGTTGCCTCCCAACAAGCGCTTCTTTCACGTCGTGAGCCGGACGATGGCTCCTAAATTTCGGTCCAGCCCAGAACCTCTTTGAAGTTGAGGTTCTCGTCGATGAGGTGGAGTCTCAAGTCACGAGCATGTGGTGTGGCAGGTGATGAATGCTCATGCACTTGATGCAGATGAAGTCTCCACCCTCGAGACCTCTTCTTATCTTCTCTCGTCTCATTGCCCCAAACCAGATATGACAGCATCGATTGGCCACCATCACGTCCACCAAGAGGGACCGATGTCGATGTGGCCTTGGTCTGGCAAAGAGACACTGCAAATGGGTCCTTGCTAAGTAGTTCCTCGAAGTTTGGTGGAGATATCAAATGTAACTCATGGCCGGTGCAGGCCTCTTCCACCTCAACTCCGTCCTTATCCTGGACACCAATTGCTTCTTCAACCTCCCTTTCTTCTTCATGTGGTATCACCCCTGGGAAATGATCAAGAACTCCTTCTGCTTCACTTTCGTCATCCTCCACAACTTCTTTCTGCACCCTTTCTTGCTCTTCTTCTTCTAGCACGGATTGGAGAGCAAGTTGCCAAGCAATTTCTTTCATGAGATCTTCTTGCATCTCCTCACTCATGCCCACCTCTTCAAAGCTCAGTGTGGGATGTGGGAAGGGGTGGTCGGCTACGACATGACATTCTTGATCATGATCTTCACGGGAGCTCTCCGTGATAACTTCTGTTTGCTCCACAATGTCCTTGTAGCCTTCTACTTCCTCCTCCTCCTCTAGTATGGTAGCAGAAGGGTGATCTGGAGCAGGTTGTGCACAAGATCGTTCAAGATCATCGACGCTCTTCTTAAGGCTCAGGAGGATCTCCTCTGTTTCACGATAGGCCTGAGTACAAAGATCCATCCTGGCACATGATCTCTCACTGTCTCGAGCAAACTGCTCAATGAGAAGCCTCAATTCACTGTTTGGATCTGGCTGTGGAGTGTAGCATGGCTCTACAGAATGGCCCGTGAAGGCCGCTATGGGTAACTCCAGCTCCGATAGCCCTTCTGGTTGTGGGAGAAATTCTTCTTGGTAATGAGGTTGTTCTTGATATGCCTAGGGGTCCGGTTGTTCTCCGTAGTAAGGGGGTTGGTACTGGAACCCGAATCCATAGTCTTCTCCTCCTTGATTGCTCCAGGGAGTCTCAGGGTAATACCACTCGGATGGTGGTGGATACCCCCAATGATTGGAGAAGCCATGAGGATCCATGATTCAAATCTGCACCAACAGAAACAAAAACACCCAAGTGAAAAGCAAGGGTGGAAAAGAAAAGAAAAGAAAGAACGCTAAAGTAACAAACTTCTGCCTTTCCTAATAATCTAAAAAGTCCCCGGCAACGGCGCCAAAAACTTGACACGCTAAAACACAACACCTAACAATGGCCAAGTGTAACCAATGAAAGGGACTGCAGTATAGTGGCACAAGTAATAAATATCGAATCCACGGGTCTCTAGAGTTAATTTTACTCAGCTTCAGTTCATTATCTAGCAAACTAGATTAAGGATTGATTTATAAACTACTCTACTAATTACAAGTTGGGAACTCACTTAGGTATGATTCCCCCTAGCTCCTCAATTAGGTCCAAGTTGCAATTAGCTTTGGTCGATCTACTGTTGATTAAACTGCGGAAGATCCTAAATTAGCTTGGAATCTCTTAAGCTGACCAAGCCCTCTCATTCCAACTACCCGGCAGACGACTAGTCTTCACCAGGATAGAAAGCTGAGGCTATGAACACAGAACTCCACTACTGGAATGAATTCCAGTACAAAGCAGTGAATTGATTGACTCTCGCACAACCAACTCACCACTATCAATCAAGGAAGCTCTCTTAACCTAATCAGATTCTATCTATCATAGGTTAAAGCAGAAATCATGAGAATTTGATCAAGATTCAATTGACTCAATAAATCATGCCTCAATCGATTATAATCAAACAATATAGCATCCAAAACTTCATACAGGAAAGATCCTAACACATGGAACTAGGGTTCCTCAAAACCTAAGTGAAGGAAAGTTACTCCATAGAGAAGAGAGAGACTGCAGAAATCTGATCTAGATCTTCAATCTCCATCTCCAAGCTTGATTCCCGAGCTCCAATGGTGAAGAAATCCTCCAAAATAGCTCCAAGAATGTTCCCAAGTCACTCTCTCTCTAGGGTTCGTCCCTTGGGTGTTTGGGAACCAAAAACCCAGCTCTCCCTTTCCTTGGCTCGAATCTGCCTCAAAAACCCGATTCTGGGCGAATTACGGGCTGAATTACGGTCGTAATTCTTCCATGCCCGTATTTTGCCCAAAACACGCGTTTTGGTTATGTTTCAGCGCACCCAAAGCTCCTCTCGGCAGTGAAATTACGGGCATGGGAGGCCAAATTACGGTCGTAATTCTCCTGCCCGTAATTCTTCCTCCTCTTCTGTTCAAAGCTTCGTTTCTCCCTCGTTCGGACTCCAAATCAGTCGCCGTTTGAACCCAGACGCTCGTAGTCTCGTCCTCTTTCTTTTCATAACAAGCTTGCCTGATTATTTGTCCATAAAGTGAGTTAGAAATCCATTCTTCTTCAGGTCATGACCGAGTTTCTTCTCCCTAATCGCCAATTGATCTCTGATTGACTTGAAACTTGCGTATATGCTTCACTTTATGTGCTAGGGCCTGAAATGTGACAAAGGAACACAACCTAGCGTAAAATAGGCCAAAGAAGCGATAATGCAAGCTTAAACGATCAAGAAACAAAGGGGGAAACATGTGCAAATATCGAGTCATCATGACATTACTTCGAAGGCAGAACCTTTACTATTTTGATTGATCATGAAAGCTTGAAACACCTTAGAGGGCAAAAGATTCACACAGATTCAGAAAAAGGGTTGGTTAAGCTTCTTGGCTTGGACTTCGAGATTAAGTACAGACAAGGTAGGTTTAACAAGGTTGTTGATGCCTTGTCCCGTCACCTTCAATTTTCTGTTGACAATGGGAATTGTTGGGACTTGGATCACAAAGGTGGAGGGTAGTTATGATGGTGATTCACTTGTTCAGGACTTCATGACTGAAGCAGCCTTACCCCTGGTTGGACCTTGTATTATCACACTTAAACAAGGGCTATTATATCACAAATCTGCTTTGTTTGTAGGCAATAATAGTGGGATGAGACAACAATTATTTCAGCTATTCCATGCTTCTCCTGTGGGAGGGCATTCTAGGGTTCAGAGTACTTATCAACGTCCAAAGAAATATTTTTGGTGGCCAGGAGTGAAGACTTAGGTGAAGGATTTTGTTGGCAGCTGTGATGTGTGCCAGAGATGCAAAACTGAAAATGTACCCTACCCTGGACTTTTACAGCCTTTACCTATTCTTGAGAAGGCTTGGCAAAATATATCACTGGATTTCATTGAAGGACTTCCTAAGTCTGGGGGTAAGGAGGTGGTGTTGGTAGTGGTTGATCGCTTTTCTAAGTATGGTCACTTCTTTGCACTTTCCAGACCTTATACAGCAGCAGTTGTGGCATATGTATTTTCTGATGGGGTGTTTAAGTTGCATGGAATGCCTCAAACAATTGTTTCTCACAGGAATGTAGTGTTCACAAAAAACTTCTGGACCAAGTTCTTTGAGTTACAAGGGGTTGATTTACACTATTTGACTGCTTACCATCCACAGACAAATGGTCAAACAGAACGTTTAAACAAATGTCTGGAGGACTATCTTCGCAGTATATGATTCATGAGTCTCCTCAGAAATGGTCTTCTTGGTTGTCCTTGGCCTAGTGGTGGTACAACACGAATTACCATAGCAGCCTAAAGATTACTCCATTTAAAGCTTTGTATGGCTATACTCCTGCTCAGTTTGTTGTGCATAATCCACTCTCTCCTTCCATTGCAGCAGTATCTGACAAGTTGCAGCATCAACAGAAGTTGATTTCCACTCTCAGAAGTAACTTGGAGATGGCTTAGAATTGCCAAAGCAAATGGCTAATAGGCACATGACTAAGAGGGACTTTGTGGTGGGAAGTAAGGTGTACCTAAAGTTGAGGCCATACAAACAACTTTCTGTTCAGGCCAGGAGGAATCAGAAACTAGCTCCCAAATACTATATATGGTCCATTCCTGATTCCGCAAAAAGTGGGAGCAGTGACATATCGAATCCAGTTGCCTGCTTCAGCTGGTCTTCATCCAGTCTTCCATGTTTCACTACTGAAGAAAGCTCAGGGAACTTCTATCTCAGCACATCCTGCACTGCCAGAATTGTATAATGCTGGAAGTCTTAAGATGGAACCGGTTTTCATCTTAGCTCGTCAATTTGTGGCCCAGAATAATGTTGTTGTCACTCAAGTGCTGGTCTAGTGGTTCCACCAGACGGAGGAGGATGCTTCTTGGGAAGATTTGAAGGCCTTCAAGGCAAGATTTTCCTCCTTTTCGAACAAGCCGGTTCTGAAGGAAGGGGGTTTGTAAGGAACAATACTCATTTGTAATTGTACAGAAGTTTGGAGGACTTAGTTGTAAATAGAGAAGTAATAGGAGTATCGATTCAGTAACTGTGCCAATGGATATAAAAAGTCGATTGACTGAGCTGTAACTGCATCAGAACAGTAATAACAAACTCTCCACCTCTCTCTCTTCTCGAGTCTTCTTTCCCTTTACTCTACTTTTCTCGGAAACCAAACACGCTGAGATGCTCCTCTACGTCTAAGGTGTGACACAAAACCTTGCTCGGCAGCGTCTCCTAGACCCGATACAACATAGCCTCGACTCCCTCAACCCCGCCCACACCCTTCCTCATCCTCCGGGCCAAAAACTCCACGTGGTCGTACATCGAATAGAACACGATGAATATCTTCAATTTCGCGGCGGGGGCGGTTCAATTGCGGCATCTGCGGTGGCCAGCACATGGTTGTCGGTAGCCACGTGGTTGTCGTCGGTGAGAGGTTTTGTTGAATTGGCAGATGTGGTGGTGGTTGCGATGGTGGCGGCGGTGGAGGGGGCATGTTGAGGAGGATTGTCGGCGATGGGAGGCTGCTTTTTCTTACTCGGAACACAGCCGCCGCCCTTCCCCATTAGGATGTTTAACAGATCTCCGGTCACTCTAGTTCAGAATCTGGGTAACGGGAAATCTGCCAAAACCGGCGGCGAATTTCTAGATCCGACCATTTGAGGTCAGGAGATGAATTATGTGGGGAAAAGGAAGTTGGTGGACTAAAGAAGAAGAAGAAGAAGAAGAACAACAACAACAACAACAACAACAACAACAACAACAACAACAACAACAACAAACAAGTAGTCCTTTATCTTTTTTAGCTGTGTGTAGGGGTGTACAGGTCGGGTGGTCTAGGTTTAGCCATTTTAATCACCTGACCCATGCACTACGGTTTGAGAAATATTAAATCCAAACTCATCCAAAAAAGTTAAAACCCTATGATTTGTTTCTAATTGGGTTGGGTCAGGTTGACGATATTTTTAAGTAAAAATCCAACCAACACAAAATACGTAATTATTCTACATAAAAATATTTTATAACTAATTAAAATTTCAAACGAATAAACTAAGGTGAAAGGTATCAAAATGCACAAATGTTGTTTGAATTTTAATAAAATGTTATTTACTTCAACATATGTCTAGTTTTTTTCATGACATTTGTTGAAATAGGCTAAAGAGGTTATAAACGAACACATCCATAATATGTTATTATATTAAAATTGTACACAAGAAAAAGATTACGTGAATCATAGCTATATAAAAAAATGTCTAAACTTTAAGCCGAAGAAAAACATTAGATTAAGGAGACCATGAGAGAACAACATTGCGAAAGATCTTAATTTTCTCATAAGTAAGTATGGTTATATACAAAATAAATATTTTTTGGATACAAACTCATACTAATAGTTGGAACACAGGTTGGGTCAGGTTTTACTGACTGTGTAATCCAAAATTCAATCTCAACCCAAAAGAAGATGGTTGTACAAAAGAAAACCCTCACCCAACCCTAAACTGTAGTTTTAGTGATCAATACGGGTGGGTTGGGTTGGATGGGTGGGCGGTTTGCGGGTGTGATTGTTCACTCCTAACTATGTGTGTATGTGGTTTGACTTTGACAGAATGTGCCAATCACGACGAGTAAAGAAAATGACATCGGAGCCTGCATTTTGACGACAGGTGGGTGGATGGACGCCAGCTCGGTTTGATGCTTCAGCCCACGACCCAATCTTAGCCCAACCATGCCCATATTTGGTCCAGTTGAAATAAGAATGTCCTAAGTTGTTTATGCCATAACACAATGCTGGATGATAGTATATGTTGATACAAGCACAAAATCGGTACTTGTAGTTATCAAAGTCACACAGCTTCAAGAACGAACAAGAAAAGGGATTTTTAGAATTGTTGTTTGGGATATGATGGAATTAAAAGTGCAAGCTCAACACAAAGATGGTAGAAGGCTCTAGCAATATAAAAGATAGAATCTTGGCCACACACAAAGGGAAAACTTGATTGATACAGAGAAAAATTCACAAGCCTATAGATAAATGAACCAAAATAAACTCAATATTCTTCAATATCTGTCACAAAACTCGAGTTTAAGCTTTTATATAGGCCAAAGAAACAAAAACTAATCAAAACATGAAAATAAAAAGAATCCTAAAAATAAAAGGCTATTTTACTCGTCTGCCCTGATCCTTGGTGTCAAATCCCCGGTCCGGGATTTAACATAACTGATCGGGGTCATTCTATTTGTGACCCCCTGTCTTCCCCCATGATTCCCGTTTGGGGAATTTAGTAATTCCTGGCCTGGGGACAGAGTTGTTTGACAATTTGAGGATGAGGCCATGATTGCATTGCAAAAACCTTGTTCTGATCTGTTGCAACTACTTCCCCACTAATAATATGACCTAAATACTCCACTAGTGGCTGGCCAAAGGAGCATTTAGAAGCTTTAGCAAACAACTGATGGTCTCGGAGTAGTTGCAAGGCAATAGACAGATGTTGCATATGGTCCTCCGTTGTTCTGTTGTAAACCAGAATATTATTGAAAAAAACCAAAATAAACTTCCTCAAATGCTTGCCAAATACGTGATTCATGAGGGACTGAAAGGTGGTTGGGGCGTTAGTAAGTCCAAGCGGCATAACCCTGAACTCATAATGACCCTGATGTGTGCGAAAAGCAGTCTTGAACTGATCTTCTAGGTGCATACGTATCTTGTGATAACCAGCTCTGAGGTCCAGCTTTGAAAAAATTGTTGATCTGTGTAACTCATCCACGAGATCTTCGATGTGAGGTATAGAAAACTTGTCTTTGATTGTAACTGAGTTTAACTCCCTATAATCTACACAAAAGTGCCAAGTGCCATCCTTTTTCCTTATGAGCAGAACAGGGGATGCATAAGGACTATCGCCGGGTTGCATGAACTCAGACTGGAGCATCTCAGCTACCAACTTCTCAGCTATAGCTTTCCGATGATGTGGAAATCGAATGGGACAAATGTTAATGGGTTTGGTGTTGGGAACAAGGGGAATAGAATGATCAAAAGGTCGAGAGGGAGGGAGAGAAGCAGGGACAGCAAATACATATGCAAATTAATCAAGTAGGGGCTATAAGAAAGTGGGAATGAGAGCACGAATGGTTGCTAGAGAAAACACAGCCCCTGTGAGATGACTAAATGGTTTCTAGAGTAGTTGCTGAAATTGTCGCCCATACATCATTTTGCATTGTCCATCCTTAGAAAGGCCCTGTAAGGTCAGTGTTCTACCCTTCCAATAAAAAGCTAGTTGTCGTTTCTTAAGATCCACTTGAAAAGGGCTGATGGTCTCTAACCAATCCCACCCTAAAACCAAGTCATGAGAAGGCAATTCCAAAGTTCTGAAATAAAACCCAAACTCCTAACCCTGCATTTTCCAACTAAATCCTCTATAAATAGAATTACTCAGCAGGGTATGACCACTAGCAACTTTAACTCGCATAGGAGTGATACTTTCAGTTGGACAATTCAATTCTTCAGCCTTGATAGAGTTCAGGAAAATGTGTGAACTACCAGTATCGATTAGAATAGTTACCTCGCTCTTTCCTGCCATAGCTGGAATAAGCAAAGAATTGTCGGATAAACCCGAACCCATGGTCTATAAGGAAACCTCTAGCTCAGCATCCTAGAACTCGTCTTTCTGTTCATCCTCCTCACTAGGAGAGGAAGAATCTTCTGCATGCATAACCTGAATCTGCTTCTTCTTGGCGCAAATGTGGCCGTGGAAATATTTGTCACCACATTTGTAGCAGAGGCCTTGCCCCCTAGTTACAAAAGGCATGTCATGAGAAAGGAAAGATGCAGGTGGTGTTTTTCACGACAGAGGTTTTGCTGAAGCCGACGGAGCCGGAACGGACCAACGACTAAAAGAAGCTGCCCGAGTCTTCCTCTTCCTGGCTTCAATGGCGGCCTCCTCCACCCGAGTTTGGTAAAAAGAACAAGCTAGGGTAGGAGGATAAAGGACATGCACTCGCAGGTGGATCTCATTTTCGAGACCTCCCAAGAAACTGAGAATGAAATAAAGTTCGTTGAGCGCTAGATTCAGACAAAGCATCCACGAATGCAACTCCTCGACCTCATCCTGATATTGAGCAACGGAGCTCGCCTGCCGAAGGTGATTGAAAGCTTCCACAACTTTCAATTTCTCTTGATTCCCAAATCGACGAATCAATTCATCGACGAAGTGTCCCCAAAACAAAGGAAATCGATGGAAAGACCAGCCCTCGAACCAAGTATGCGCTCGACCTTCCATATAGTAGGAAACCAATTCAACCTTCTGCTCCCCAGGAATCGAATAGAGCTGGAAGAGCTTGGTGCATTTACTCACCCACACATGAGGATCTTAACCAGAAAAGTGAGAGAATTCAAGCCTGGGATAGTGATCTAGAATCGATGGACAATGCTGTTACTAGCGGAAGTGTTGGTGCTAGAAGAAATGACCGTGAACGGCGTGCGGCGGTGAGCGAGCCGACAATTTCTTTTAGAGACACGTCAAGGAATTCGTGAGAGCGTCAATGTTGTCCTTCGTTGAACCTGCCAAAGCCGAGATAGCTTCCTTCAAATCGTGATGTTGAGAATCCATCTACTATTGAACTGCCGCCATGTGAGTTTCCAAATTGACGATGCGAGAAGTGTTCATTGCCATTGCCAGATTTTTTATCTCTGATACCCTTGTAAGGATCGTTTAGGAAGAATCTGGCGATTTGTATTAAGAGAAGGCACGAGAAGAAAATGATACATGAAGGGAAAGAGTTCTGTACTTCTATCTATCTAACAGAATTGGTAAAGTGGTTACAATTGAGCTTATTGGGTAAAAATTGACCAATAGTCTACATGCTTCTTCTATTTATGCATTGGCCCTCCTGGACACGTCACCACACACCAACTGTCACGGGTTGTTACAATTGGGAAGGTAGTTATAGGCGGTGAGGAGGAACTAAGGAACACCCATATATTGACCTTGGTAGCAGAGGAAGGGTGCAGGTGAAGCAGAGGAGGAAAGAAACGCTGACTCCGGCAGCTCTGTTCTTCACAGCGGGTCCAGTGGGTAACCGCAAGGGTATTAGTGGGCCGTAATAAGGAGTAGGCCCGAACGAAGCTGCGCTTACAAACGGGGAAATGAAATTGGGTTTCCAAAAGTACCCTCCCGTGACTTTCAATCTAGGATATTTGAAATGGGCCTTGAATTTTCCTCATTTGGCTTTTATTTATTGTGTAGATAAACATGAAGTAGGATTACTATTCACTAACAAGAGATATATTATTGGAAAGAGACTGGGGTATGGTAATCCAACATACATGGCCCCTGGTAAAGAGAGCTTGACGACGAGAACAAGAGGGAAGGAATATTCTTGGCATATTAGTCCCTCCCTGTTGAAGAAGTTTTGTCCTCAAAGTTTGAGTAAAACACAATGCATTATTCTCCCATTTGAACTCAAGCAATCCACAAAGCTCCAGATCCAACAAGCGTCCAACACATTTCTTGCTTCTGTTTTCAACTTGCAAAGCTTCCATCTTGGCTTCCAAACGAAATTTCATGCATAGTCATCATTAAGAAAGAACAAACAACCTCAACAATTCCACGGAATCAAGAGCTCAAACAGCTTGGCAAACAAGGGCTCCAATCCTTGAACTTCAAAGCTCAAGTCGTCATAGTCTGTCCCTTGAGTCCTCTATTTGGGTTCATTGTCCTCTAACCTCTTCTTCTTGTACTTCCTGTCATAAATACTGGGTTCTGCAGAGTTGACAAGATCAATTCTCCTTCCTCTAGGATTAATATAGTAGGTTTGTAATGATCGATTCTCATTCCCTAAGGCAATGGCATCCTCATTCAATACTTCTGGGCTAGATTTAGCACATATAAGGTTCAGAATCTGGCACTGCATCTTGAATGTCACCGACAAATACAATTTACCCAGTTCAAGCATGTTCTCCACAAGGAGGTCGTCGCTTGATAGTTGGGACTCCAAAACACCTTCTTCAACAACCTTTTGTGCCTTAGCTGTTGTTTCTTCGAAAACTGTTGTTATCGCTGATTTATTTGCTTCCAGAGCCTTCTCCTCCTCCTCCTCATAGGATCGTTGTATTTGATTTCTATCTTCAACAAATTCTTCCAACACTAATTACTTCAAGGAAAATTTCTTTCCTTGATGCCTTAAGATGATGTTATTTGTGTTGCTGCTTCGTCATGCTTGGCATTCATTGTGCCATGGTTTACCCAACACCACATGACTAAGATTCATAGGCACAACATCACAAAGAATCTAATCCACATAGGCCCCGATTTTAAAATCCAAAGACACTTGTTCAGCCACAAAAACCTAGGTCTTTTCCATAAAAAAAAATGTTGTTGCAACTGTCCCGCCATTACATGAGCTTGAAGAAAACATGTGATCTTCTTTTCCTTGCCGGTGATTTGAACCAGAGCTCTGATATCACTTGATACCGGCATGGAACCAGTACTTGTAGTTATCAAAGTCACGCAGCTTCAAGAACAAACAAGAAAAGGGATTTTTAGAATCTTTATTTAGGATAGGATGGAATTGAATTGCAATCTCAACACAAAGATGGGAGAAGGCTCTAGAAATATAAAAGATAGAATCTCAACCATAATCCATAGGGAACTTTGATTAATACAGAGAAAAATTCACAAGCCAAAAGCTCAATGAACCAAAACAAACTCAATATTCTTCAATGTCTGCCACAAACTCGAGTTTAAGCCTTTATGTAGGGCAAAGAAACAAAAACTAATCAAAAACCCAAAAAGGAAAAGAATCATAAACACAAAAGGCCAAAGAACAATTTTGCACTCTATTCGTCCTAGATGCAGCAAGGTGGAGTGGTATGAAGCACCGTGGGGGAAGTTTAGCATTCCCATACCAGGTTTTTGGCATGGATGGTAATAAATAATAGAATCAAGACCAGAATGAAACCGAAAGAATGAGGTATTATGGACTCATACACATGTTTATTTTGTCAAAACAAAGATCATCTTTTTTGCAGGTTCCCCTCTACTAGTTCAGTGTTACTTGATTTGTTTCCAGACATATCATGGCATGTGCAATGGGTAGAGATAGTACAAGTGTTATGCATATTGGTAGCTCAAGGCAATAAGCTGGGTAATTAGCATAAACGGTCACAAACTCTTGCATTAGTACAAAAAGGTCACAAATCTTTAATGATTCGGTAACAAACCTTTGCATTGAGCACAAAACGGTTACAAATTAATAGAAGTGATCATTTTATACAATTTCAAACTATTAAAGGTTTATGATCTTTTTTTGTTAAGTGAAAAGGTTCGAACGATCTATCATTGTTTACAATTTGCTCCAATCGAGGTATGCTGGCTTTGTTAATTTATGTGGACGATATGATCTTAACAAAGGATGACAGTGGGGGGAAATTCAACGCCTCACAAATTGGTTGCAGATTGCTTTTCAGTTGAAGAAACTCGACCTACTTTCTTACTTTCTTGGTATCAAAATTGAAAGGTCAACAAAGCGCATTCTTATTCGACAAAACAAGTATATCAATAATCTTTTGGAAACATCATGTTTCTGAGTGTATCCCAGCCAATACCTATAGAGCTTCATCTCAAACTTGGGAAGGATGTTAGGATACCTTTAGAAGATGGTAGTCACGATATAAGTGTACTCACAATTCTCATATACTTGATGAACACACAAATCGACATCATATGTCGTTCAAGTGGTTGTCATATATTTGATGAACAAATGAGCCAACGTCAAAACGATCACAAATCTTTAATTTGTAACGACTCGGTAACAAATATTTGCACTTACTACAAAAACAGTCACACCTTAAATAGAAGTGACCATTTTATACAATTTCAAAAAAATATTATCGAACCATTACAAATTAAAGATTTGTGACCGTTTTGTACTAAGTGTAAAGATTTCTGACCATTTATGCTAATTAGCCGTAATAAGCTGGTAGGCATTTTGTAGTGCTGGTATGTGGCCCTAGTGTGGAAAGAGAGGTGTAATAGAGTGTTCACATTGTCCATGAAGAGTAGTGATGAACTACTTGTGCAGATCAAGCAGGAAGTTGGTTGTTATTGTCAGGGCAACCCTGAAGTGTTGCTTGGTTGGATTCTTCATTGACACTTATGGTAGGCGCCGCCAAATTTTTCATCGATATTTATGGCAGGCGCAATCACGCTTGCTTGAAGAACACCGCATGCAATATGAATGCTAACCGCGCTTGGAGGAAGAGCGTTTGCCATATCTTCCATTGTGACTGAAACATAAAAAAGACCAGCTGCTTTGTTGCATTCAAATTTGAGATGGAGGTCGGGATGGTTCTTGAACCTCAACAGAACCGTATAATTGCGTCTGGCAGCCTCTCTAATGTTCTCAGCAAGATCTAGCTACTCTTCGCGAGGTTTCTGATCTCCTGCAAGAGGATTCAGCTTGTGCTGCTCGAAGAATCTTGAGAACAATGTCTTGAGATCCATCTGCCAATTGATAAACCACAATTCTAATTTAGTTATCCCGATTGATGAGATATAGTCACACGAATCAGGCAGATTCAAAGCAACACAACAAATATAGCTATAGAATACATATGATCTAGCTACTCTTCGCGAGGTTTCTGATCTCCCGCAAGAGGATTCAGCTTGTGCTGCTCGAAGAATCTTGAGAATAGTGTCTTGAGATCTATCTGCCAATTGATAAACCACAATTCTAATTCAGTTATCGCGGTTGATGAAATACAATCACACCAATCAGGTAGATACAGAGCAACACAACAAACATAGCCATAGAATACACATACGTTATCTCCTTGAAAAAAAGAAATCCAGCAAGAGACTGATTCTAACTAGAAAAACGAATCTAATTCTAGTTCTAGTTTGAACTAAACACCAACATATACGAAAAGAAGAAATTGCATAGAAACACAAAGAGACTAGATTCTTTATGTTTTAGATTTGATCAATAGAAAACAATCAATTTAAGGTTTAGAGATTTCAATAAAAGCATAGGAGAAACTTAGTAATTCTCATGAACAGAATTGGCGAAGGGGGAGGGGGGGGGGGGAGAAAACCAATACAAGTAGAAACAAATTCCGATAGAGAATAAGAACATAATTGTACGGACAAATAACAGGATTGTACCTATCTAATATAAAATCGCACGCAAACATGTAGAATGGAGAATTTTAAACGCTCACGAAGAACATAAAGAGAACAGTAGAACAGAGGAGTGAGTAAGCTGAAATCGATGATGGAGATAGAAGAAGAAGGAATGAAAGAGAACTTTTTGTTTGAGCACTCCTGTTGTTTGGGTTTTATAGAAGCAGTTAAGCAGAGCATCAATGACTTACAGATTTACGCCCCTTTTCCCTACCCCTTAAATTCAAATTAAAAAACTCCACTCACTTGTGATATATAAAAGTCATAAATCTAAGATTACTATTCATTAGAGGGTTTATTGTAATTTTCATGAACTTTAGATGCATAATCTAAAAGGGTCAAATATTTTGCATAATGTTCATTTCTTTTGTCCTTTTTATTTCATTTGCAAGGGGTTAATGGACACATGCCTTTCCTCATTAATGTTTTTTTCATTTTTCAATCACATATGGTAACCTATTAGTAATATTCTATTTTATTTGGTTTTCTCAAATCAACATCTTTATTCGTATTTAACTCATATTTTGGTGATGTATCTTCATTTTCGAATTCTTATGTACTATTTTTTTTTTGTAAGTTTTCCAACTATTCATCTAGAAACCGACTGATCACTCGAATTCGAATCACGTGTATATTGGCGATGTGTTTTTCATTTTTGAATTCTTAAAGATTGACAATCTTTTTGAGTTTTCTGACTATTTAACTAGAGCTTGGCTTACCACTCGTATTTCAATCACATGTATTTTGGCAATGCATTTTTCATTTTTAAATCTTTATCAATTAACCATCTTTATTAGCATTTCAACTATTCACATAAATATTTTGCAATGAATGGATCGACAAGTTGTGAAAATCTTTGAATCGGAGATGAATTCAAGATTAACAAATACGAACAAGGGCTTGGTCTAGTGGTAATACCATTAAGCCTAGAACCTGGAGGTCCCAGGTTCAGTAAACCTATATCACCCTTATAAAAAAAAATCAAGATTAACAAAATCCAACAGAGAAAACTAGAATTTGCATAAACAAAATCCAACAGAGAATAAGAACATAATTGCTTACAGATATCCCGTGTCACACTCCTTTCTGTGTGGGTTTCATGATACGTAAAATAATGAGTTAAATCTTGAAGGTTGGTATTGAGGGGAATATTATTTCAAAAGTACATAGTTAAACTTATAATTGTATGATACAAAACATGACCCCATGAGTTTCTACAATTTGGATTAGGTTTACATCTACTTAATATTATTTGTAACTTTGAATGGGTAAGTAGGAAGAGAACACCACCAATTGATTGTTTTCCCCCTGTACCGAGAATGACCAGAGTGAATTAATTTGCCATGGATAGACTAAATATGGAAGTAACATGTGGTTTTATGTGTCTATCCAATCTCCCGCTCCACTAACACGAGTATAACACCTGTCTTGTACACAATTTAAACTGAACCCGTGAGCCACCTTATCTAGTGATGAACGAACTATAGAAGAAGAAATGGGTTCTCACGGAGGGAGAAGGAATTAGAAGTGGCCGTAGGGAAGTTTTCTGAATAAGGGGGTAAACCAATCAATACAAAGTCATTTCGAGTAGTTGTGACCTTGTCACAGAGGGTATTTGGGGAGTTGTTGCGCGATAGGGAGTGGCAAACGAATCACCGACTATATAAGGGAGAGAGCAAGCAAGAGAATCCTCGAGACAAAAGGAAAAGCGGAGTAATTATACTATGAATAAATTCTAACATAATGTTTATCTTAATACAATTATGATATTCGGGACATGAAGCATGTAACACACTGAGTTTGGGTTTGGGTTCGACTAAGGTTCGACCGAAAAATTTGAAGGACAGTTGGGTTTAAGCAAACATTGAAGAAGGAGGAACATGCTTGAGCACGGTCCAAATCACGGCCGTGTTGCTAGACCATGTTCGGGAAGGTGTATCGTTTTGATACAACAGGAAATGAATCAACAAAGGATTGAACACGGTCACTGAACACGTTCGTGTCTCTAGACCGTGTCCCATTTAATGCTTGTCTTAATAGTAGGAGTAAGTGGACGAGATCGAAGGCGAAGCGTAACACGGCCTGGACACACCCGTGTTGGTAGGTCGTGTTGATTAAGTTTCTTCAAACATTGACGGATGATCGGAACGAGGCGCGACGGATGGAGAGAACACAAGGGAGAACACGGTCGTGTCCCCTACCCGTGTTCGACATGTTATAAAATATGTGGATTTTCTGCTCTCTTTCCTCGTACGTTTTTCATCTCCCAAAAACCCACCAAATGCTCTGAACGAGCAATTCGAAGGAGAGGGAGGAGAGGAGCAAGGAGGAATGAGGATGAAGGAAAAGGGAGGTAGAAACCGCCGGATTATCCCCCGTTCACCGGAAAGTCAAGATACCAACGAAAATCTCTCTAACTCGCCGTCCCTCTCGATTTCTAATCTTTCATACGTCTTAGGAAGGTAATGATACTCGTCCCTAGTCGTTCCTACGTTCGATTAATCTCTAGTAGTAACTTGAGATCGTTAAATCTTGAAGTTTGAGGGGTAGGGATCTTTTGGAGGATTTGGATGAGTTGATTCAATGAGCTTTCGTTCTAATCGATTCCTTGGGCTCTAGGCACGCTCTAGAGGCAAGGAACTAGATCCCTTTTGATTTATATTGGGATTCGTATAAGTTTTCTTGTAGTTTCAAATATGGATATTTAGTGACGGGTTTTTTGGGATTTTCGTGTCGAACAGAGTAGTTGCTAAAACATCAGAAATTTCCAAAATAGTATTTTAAGCAATTTTTATTTATGAAACACCTTTGTAGGTTCGTTAAATTTAGTTTTATATTTTTCAAAATTAGAAAGAGATCATTAGAGGCCGTTGAATTAATTTGAGAATTTTTAAAAACTAATTACTATTTTAAATAATTAATTAGGTGCGTATTTTATTTAAATAATATTATATAAGGCGTTTTCGGAAAATTGGATAATTTTCCTAGTAATTAGTACTTCTAGCCAATTAGGAAAAATTATGATTTGGAAGTTTTAAAAGGTCGGGCTTAGTCTAAAAATTTCTGGAAGGTGAAAGTATATAGGAAAAAGGGGATTTTCAGAGCACAGCGAAGACTACCAGAGGAATATGGGTGAGTGGTCCTATTCTCAGCAGTAGTGGACCGAGCATGGCTACCCGTACAGCGAACCTGGGAGCCGGCAGCCTCTGTCGGACTCAAGCAGGTATGGACACAATAATCCGTTATATGATTATGATGATGAACTGGTGTTTAGAGTAAAGCCTCCAATCATCGAGTTCCCTAAATTTGATGGTCATGGTGACGTGGGACTGTGGTTGTATGCGGCGGAGCAGTAATTCAGGAACCACCCGATCACGGAGGAGAGGAAGACGCATTTGTCGTCCTTATACTTAGAGGGGAATGCCCTCCAGTGGTGGGAATGGATCGAGACGGCTTATGCAGCGGCGGGGGAGACTATTTCATGGGCAGGTTCCAGGATGAGCTGCGGTACCAGTTTGGTAGAGCTGAGGGGTGTGCGCCAAAGTAGCTGTCCAATCTAAAGCATACCGGCTCAGTGGCAGAGTATCGTGTCGAGTTCCTTAAGTTAGGGAACCATTGCAAGAAGATGACAGAAGAAACGTTGGTGGGGTTGTGCATGGCAAGACATCGACCCAAATTGGCGGCGGCCGTTAAGGTCTTTGAACCTAATTCTCTTCCAGTTGCTTTCAGGCTTGCAGGTCGCAAGGAGGAGGAGCTAGCCAGTTGGAGGTCCTCGGCAGGGAGATTCTAGAAGGCGAGTGGCCGAACAGGCACCGGCGCAAGCCAAGGCTCCACAACATCTTCGTCGCCACCGGGAGCTGCAAACCCGGTGGCCACTGGTCTCAATCCAGGAGGCAGGATTCCTGCTAGGCTACCGTCGAAGGGGTTTTTTAGACTGATTTAGGCGGAGATGGAGCTTAAGCGTAGGGACGCGCGTTGCTTCAATTGTGACGAAAGGTACAGGGTGGGACACTAGTGCGTTAAAGGGCACCTGGTGCTGCTGGTAGGAAACTGGGAAGATGAGAGTGAGGAAATGGAGACGGACGAGGCCGAGGCGAGGAAGAAAGAGAAGAAAGAAGGCCAATCTTGAGTGCAAGGTTGGTCTCAAAGGGGATGGAATGTCAGAAACTCATTATTTTTGGGATTTATTTGTCATTAATTGTTATTCAGGATATTTTGATGTTATGTTGGATATTTTGGGAACTATTGGGTTTATTCAGTCAGGTTAATTATTTGGGTAGGTATAGTGTTGATATGACTTGAATCGGACTATCAGCCGCTACGACTGGTAATCGACTGGTATTTGGGTTCGGGTTCTGGGCCTGGTCTGTAACTGTTTCCTTTGCTAGATTGGATTAGGTTTAGACCCACATGGAGAAGTACTATAAATACTTCTCATACTCCTCTGTAATCTGTAATCTCCTTGATATAGTGAAATCGGCTCTCTCTCGCCCGTGGACGTAGCTAACACACATCGTGTTAGTGAACCACGTAAATCGTGTGTCGTGTTTTCGATTCTCGCTCTCGTATTCTTGCTTTGTCGATCCCGGCGATTTCCCGATCCGTAGCAGCGCGTTTATAACAAGTGGTATCAGAGCCGCGGCTGGAAATCAGGCTAGGGTTTTCGATTCAGAAGAATGACGTCGGTGAACATGAAGATCGAAAAGTTCACGGGGAAGAACAGCTTCGCTATATGGCAGATCAAGATGCAGGCTTTATTAAAACAGCAAGGGCTGTGGGGGCCGCTGTCTGCGAAACAGAAGAAGGCAGCGGTCGATGACGATGAGTGGAATACCCTGGAGGAGAAGGCCCACTCGACCATCATGCTATCATTGTCTGATGACGTCATCATTGAAGTCGCTGCTGAGAAGACTGCCGCGGGCTTGTGGTTGAAACTAGAGAGTCTGTACATGACTAAGTCTCTAACCAACAAGCTGCATCTCAAGCAACGGTTGTTCAGCTTGAGGATGCAAGAAGGTACGCCTTTGAGGGAACATCTCGAACAGCTTAACTCTATTTTGCTGGATCTGCGTAATATAGATGTTCAAGTTGATGACGAGGATGCTGCCCTAATCCTGCTGGTTTCTTTGCCGAGTTCATATGAGAATTTTGTTGATTCTTTTATTGCTGGTAAAGAAAGCGTGTCGCTGGAGGATGTCAAGTCTGCTCTTCATACGAGAGAGATCAGGCATAAGGCGTCTGGATCTGGTACAGGTGGTGAGGCATCGGGTTTGGCTGTTACAGGTGGAAAGGGAAAGAAGAAATCTGGTAAAGGGAATTCGAGCAAGAATTCCAAGGGTCCCGGTCCACAGCCAGGTGATGCTTGTCACAACTGTAAGGAAGTGGGGCATTGGAAGTACAACTATCCCAAGAGAATAGGGCAACAGAAGAAACAAGGTTCAGTTGCCGTGGCAGAAGTGGACAACAGTTCTGAAGACGATCTCGCCTTGGCTGTAGATGAGAAGGCACATCGTGGTGATGTGTGGTTTCTGGATACTGCAGCCTCATACCATATGTCTCCGAACAGGGATTGCTTCACAACTTACGAGCAAATAGATGGTGGTAACGTGGTCATGGCTAATGGAGCTGTCTGCAAGGTTGTTGGAATCGGGTCCATAAAGGTTCGGACACATGATGGTTCGTTCTGTACCGTGAATGATGTCAGGCATGTTCCACGAATGACAAAGAACCTGATCTCCTTGAGTCTACTCGACAGTAAGGGTTTCAGTTTCAAAGGAAAAGGTGGAGTTGTGTATGTCTGCAAAGGTTCGAGGAAGGTACTGAAGGGCGTGAAGCGTGGGACCTTGTATGCATTACAAGGGTCTGTGTTGTCTGGTTCTGCTGCAGTTGCATCGTCTCAGGTTCAACAGGAAGATATGACCACTCTCTGGCACATGAGACTGGGGCATATGAGTGAACGGGGGATGCAAGTTCTATCGAAGAGGGATCTTCTTTGCGGGCACAAGGTGCAGAATTTGGAATTCTGCGAGCATTGTGTGTTTGGGAAGCTACATCGCAGCAAGTTTCCCAAGAAGGGTATCCACCGGACGAAGGGGATACTGGATTACCTCCACTCCGACTGTTGGGGTCCTTCACGAGTTGAATCCATTGGAGGCAGCAGGTATTTTCTGTCTATTATTGATGATTATTCGAGATTTACTTGGATTTTCATGATGAAGCAGAAAAGTGAGGCTTTCACGAAGTTCAAGCAGTGGAAGACATTGGTGGAGAATCAGACCGGGAAGAAGATCAAGAAGCTGCGAACGGACAATGGTCTGGAGTTCAGCAGTTCTGAGTTCAACGAATTCTGCAAGGATGAAGGGATTGCCCGTCATCGGACTGTTAGAGATACACCCCAGCAGAATGGCGTTGCAGAAAGGATGAACCAGACATTGTTGGAGAGAGCACGGTGCATGCTCTCTAATGCTGGACTAGAGAGAAGATTCTGGGCAGAAGCAGTAAACATGGCGTGCTTCCTGATCAACCGTGGACCACACACAGGTATCGAGTGTAAGACTCCTTATGAAGTGTGGTATGGTAAGCCTGCTGATTACTCTTCACTGAAAGTTTTTGGGTGTCCTGTTTATTATCATGTGGATGAGGGTAAACTGAACCCAAGGGCAAAGAAGGGTGTATTTGTGGGTTACGGAGATGGAGTTAAGGGATTTCGAGTCTGGTCACCTTCTGAGCATCGAGTTATACTTAGTAGAAATGTGATATTTGATGAGAAGTCTATGTTTAACCCCATGTTGAAGGTTACGGTTGTTGAAGGTAGCAGAAATGTTGATAAACAGGTGGAGCTGCAAACTCTCAATGAGAGTGAGTTTGAGCACCAAGGTGGAGAAGATCAACATGATGAGGATGTCTCTGCAGAGCCAGAAACTTCAGAGTCCAGTGCACGAGCTAACCAGTCTATTGCTTCCGGTAGACCGAACAGAGCGACTGCAGGAGTACCTCCACAGAGGTATGGCTTCGAGGACATTGTGGCGTATTCATTTCAGGTTGCTGAGGAAGTGGATGCAGGAGAGCCACAGTCCTATAGAGAAGCAGTTTCGGGTGGTGAAGCCGATCAGTGGCTTGCCGCAATGGGAGATGAGATGGAATCCCATGACAGGAATCAGACTTGGGAGCTAGTCAAACGACCACAGGGAAGGAAGATTGTTACAAACAAGTGGATCTACAAGAAGAAGGAAGGAATCACTTCTAAAGAGGGCATGAAATTTAAAGCTCGGGTGGTTGCACGAGGCTTCTCGCAGAGGGAAGGAGTTGACTACAATGAGATTTTCTCACCAGTGGTCAGACATACTTCGATCAGAGTGCTACTAGCAATAGTGGCACATTATGACTTGGAGCTCGAGCAGCTAGACGTGAAGACAGCTTTCCTGCATGGAGAGTTGGAGGAAGAAATTTACATGACTCAGCCAGAAGGATTCGAGGTTCCTGGAAAAGAAGACTATGTTTGTAAGCTGAAGAAGTCCTTGTATGGACTTAAGCAATCTCCGAGGCAGTGGTACAAGAGATTTGACAGTTACATGCTTGAGCTGGGCTACAGCAGAAGTCCATATGATTGTTGTGTATATCACAGCAAGGCAGAGGATGGTTCGATGATATATCTAGTTCTGTATGTGGATGATATGCTCATAGCTGCGAGGTCAAAGTCTGATATCCAGAAGTTAAAGGGGCTTCTCGGTGCTGAGTTTGAGATGAAGGATTTGGGAGCTGCTCAGAAGATCTTGGGTATGGAGATTTACAGGGACAGTTCGAAGAAGAAGCTTTTCTTGTCACAGAAGAGCTACATCCAGAAGATTTTGTTGAGGTTTGGCATGTCTTCTGCAAAGCCCTTAAATACTCCTAGTGCTTCAAATTTTCATCTATCCTCAGCTTATGCACCAAAGTCAGAGGCTGAGAAGGAGTACATGTCGAGAGTCCCATATGCTAGTGCAGTAGGTAGCTTGATGTACGCTATGGTATGCACTAGACCTGATCTTGCACATGCTGTTAGTGTTGTCAGCAGGTTTATGATACAACCTGGGAAGGAGCATTGGCAGGCTGTGAAGAGGATCTTCCGGTACCTTAAGGGTACACCTGATGTGGGGATTAGCTTCGGAAGTGATACAGAGTGCTTGGTGCCTGGGTATTCTGACTCGGACTATGCTGGAGATGTTGACACGAGGAGATCGATGACTGGTTATGTATTCACTCTTGGGAGTTCTGTAGTGAGCTGGAAGGCAACTTTGCAGTCGGCAGTGACATTGTCTACTACTGAGGCAGAGTATATGGCGTTGACAGAAGCTGCTAAGGAGGGAATATGGTTGAAGGGACTGGTTGGTGATCTGGGTCTACATCATGATCAGGCAGTGGTGTATTGCGACAGTGTGAGTGCAATATGCTTGGCCAAGGATCAAGTCCACCATGAGAGGACTAAGCACATCGATGTGAGGTATCATTTCTTGAGGACAGAGAAGAGGATTAAGGTGAAGAAGGTTGGCACCGCGGATAATCCTGCTGATATGTTCACAAAGCCGGTTCCACATGGCAAGTTCCAACACTGCTTGGACTTGCTGAATGTCTTGAGTGGGTGACTCCGCCCTACGGGGCATTGTTGGCGGGAGAGAGAGGAGGAGCAGAGTACATCAGAGATTTCAGAGGAAGAGGATTCAAGTCAAGGTGGAGATTTGTTGATATGACTTGAATCGGACTATCAGCCGCTACGACTGGTAATCGACTGGTATTTGGGTTCGGGTTCTGGGCCTGGTCTGTAACCGTTTCCTTTGCTAGATTGGATTAGGTTTAGACCCACATGGAGAAGTACTATAAATACTTCTCATACTCCTCTGTAATCTGTAATCTCCTTGATATAGTGAAATCGGCTCTCTCTCGCCCGTGGACGTAGCTAACACACATCGTGTTAGTGAACCACGTAAATCGTGTGTCGTGTTTTCGATTCTCGCTCTCGTATTCTTGCTTTGTCGATCCCGGCGATTTCCCGATCCGTAGCAGCGCGTTTATAACATATAGACTATAGAGAATTAGTCAGATTATATATTCTGTGTTAGGAGAGAATTGGAGGTTAAGAAATAACATAAGAATTATTCCCTACAGTTTACTCTCACTCTCTCACCTAGCCAAACTCATTCCTTCTCATCCCTGGTCGTCGGCCATCCCTCTCACGGGAACGGACTCCTGCTTCTTTCTCACCCAATTCCCAATTCTTTCTCACTCAAATCCCTAATTCTCTTATCAATCGCAAACCCTAAATCGCACACCTAAATGTGTGTTCTTTCAATACACACGATCGGTCGTCTTCTAGTTGAATAGTAGGAAAACTTACAAGAAAGTCAGTAAATAAGAATTCGAAAATGAAAACACATCGGCGTCATATGTGTCAAATACTATATTATCGATTTATCACATAAAGTTATCGATTCATCATCTTCAATAATCATCTCTAAAGCTTTGCTTTACACATGCACTTGCCAGCTTGAGGAGAGTCCCATCTTGGCTAATAAGGAATGAAATCGTTATGCAGATAAGCCCTGAAATTGTTATGCAGATAAGCCCTTATTAGTAACTACCAATGGTGTCAAAGCCTAACTACTATGTACAAGCAAACTTATGAGAAGAAAAATGCAAAAGTTAAGCGTAAAACCGCACGCTTTTGAACATTCTAGCTATTTGCAATCCACAGGAATACTTCAAAGTGCCTAAACCCTTCACCTTAAACCCTTTTTGCAACTGTGGCTTCACTAGTTGACTGTCATCCAAACTAGGTCCAACCAGTATAATGTCATTCAAATACACTACTATAATGACACTAGCACTTTTGAAAACACCGTAATCTTCATAGGATTGTTGGAAGTCTAATTTGTAAAGAAATTTTGATAGTTTGAGATACCAATGTCCGCTAGCTTGTTTCAGCTTATATAGGGATTTATTCAATCTGCAAACCTTACCCTCACGTGACTTGGTTCACTTAAACTTGGAAGTAACTTAGTTCTCTTCAAATTTACCTTCTGTCTATTGCTTGAAAATTGAACAAGGGAAACAACATACAAAAAGTAGCAAAATAAAAATTAAAGTAAAACATTAATCAGTTTGTTCATACTATCCTTTCAAAGAAAGCAGTGAGTGTGTTGACAACCCTCTTGAAAGATATACTCTTTGGTATCAAATGAATCTGTCACGCATACTTCCGCTTTGTTTGGGAGAAGGGGTAAATAGAGGGGGGTGCATTTTGTGAGGGGTAAATGTCATTACCGAGGAATTTGTTCCCGTTTGGATAAAAAGCAACAGTTGCTGGGGTGGGTAGATGGGGGGTAATAGTACTGTTCCAGCTCCCCCCTCAAATTGGGGTGCAAAGCAGAGGAGAACAATGGGTGAGTGTCTATTTTGTTTGCTATTGGTGAGATAAGTGGGCCCATGGATAGTGGGAATTGGGAAAGACTGCAAAATGAGTGGAGTTTGGTTATTTGTTATTTGTTTTGTTTTAATCATTTTAATTATAATAATTAAAATATTAATATTTATGTTTTATCCTTGCAATTTGCACACCCTTACTTTTTAATCCAAACAACAATTTACCCCTCCACTTGCACCCCCAACCAACTTGCACCCTCCTACAATTTACCCCTCAATTTGCACCCACCTCAAATTTGCACCCTCCTTGTTGCCAAACATAGTGTTCTGGTTACTTTACCTAATAGATGAGTTATGGCAGAGAAGTTGATAAGAGAAGGGAAAGCTTATGTTCATGGCACACCATGATAACAAATGCAAGCTATATCAAACACACGATTTCGCTTACCGATTTGGTGTTGCCAAAGAAGTAGGGCAGGGAAATGGTGCGGTCTGTCAACCGGACCGTATATACGGTCTACGGTCTAGATCGAGAGGGTGGAGTATAGACCACAAACTATATGGTCCAGATCACGTCTGTGCGGTCTGGTCTAGATAGACTACACTGAACGAAAAATGAACAATTTGATTAGTCAACCACACGAAAAACTAAACTAATAGCCAAGAAAAGATTTTTTTTTTTTTTTGCCTTAAAACATATATTTTAACATGCTTGAATAATTTTGACACTATAAATCTCAGTAAATAATAAAGATACAAAGTCAAAGAATCCTAAATTGCACCATAACGTCATAAACATTCACATAATGTCATGTGGAGACATGATCATCTCTACTCTCTGGTGAAATGTGGTTAAGAATGAAGGAGGGGACATGATTCTCAAAATTAAGATAGTGATTTGGGTATCCTTGTGGGTGTTGGGAGAGTGGTCGAGTGGGCTGCTAACACGTATTGAGAAGTTGGCTGAGTTCACGGTTTGGTCCGATAAATCGCGGTCTAGATCAGACCAGACCAGACCAAGATATCAAAACATCATATAATACAGACCAAACCAAATTGTGCCGTCCAATTTGGAACATGGTTTTTCAAACGGTTTGATCTATTTTTTCCCGTGTTGACTGGGTAGGGGGTGGTCGGGTACCCGCGGCCATGGATTTGATTGCCATCCCTAGATGAGATACTATGTCACAACAAGATATATAAAGAAAAGAAATAGTATGATGACGTCTTTCTGTATGTATTTTGAATTCGCAAGTAAATAAACTATTATAATTAAACTATCATATATGTCTTTCTATTGGTCTACAATGTTATTGAAGACAAATGTATTATCCTCTTTTAATGATACGCAAAAGACTAAGTTGTAAGTACGAGTTATCGAGTGAGTCGTTGCCGAACCCGATGGAAGATGTTGTTGCTATGAGCCCAACAGACTTCCATCGTAAATACGCTGCAACTTCTGGTACCTTGGGATTGGCGTAGGCCAACAATAGACCTTAGGTACGAACACTCTCCCATCCGTAAAACCTGGACTTCTTTCGGCAGCGAATTCTAGTTCTCCCCCCTTCTCCAAATCACAGGACACATGACACTTCTTGAAATCGCCAACGCCACCACTACCGGTAATAGTAGTGAAGAAGGCAACTTTCGGATTCTCTGGATGGAGAGTAGAAGCATCAAGATATCTGAACAGACACATAAACCCTGGTGACGGCTTCACTGGACCTTGGCATACCTCTCTCCAATACTCGCCATCTTCATCCAGTCTCCAAACTTCCAAGCTAATAGCCGTTTGTCTTTGCTTATAGACACACAAGTGTAGCGCACCTTGTGAAACGGACGTACTCCATAACTGCGGTGAGGGGCCAATCGGGGGAACATCAATGTGTTCGGGTTGGGGTGAGCTAACTGGGTGGTTGATTGTTGTTAAACTAGACATGACTAAGGCCGACACTACAACAAAACAGTGATTTAGCGACGGTTAAATGGACTTTTAGCGACGGTCAAAACCGTCGCTAAAATATTTAATGACGGACAGCCAACTGTCGCTGACCCCGCCGTCCTTAAATTTTATAGCGACGGTTTTGGTCGACCGTCGCTAAAGTTTAACGACGGTGGTGACCGACGTAATTTTCCCGACAACCGTCGTCAAATAAATATCCCAGCAATAGTTAAAATTATTTAGCGACAGAGTCCGACCGTCGCTAAAAGCTACAGACCGTCGCTAAAAGCTACAGTATTTTAAGGAACCACCTTCCCAAACAATAACAGCCCTAGCCTGCTGTGATTTAACATTACTCTAATGATCACAAATCATTTTCTAAACATCAAATTAGCAACACACTACTCTAATAATCACAAATCAAGAATTGTAAATCCATTCATAACCCTTTGAATTGTAAATCAAACCATCAATCCTTACAAAAGTACCATCAAATCTCTCAAATCCAGAATTGTAAATCAATCAAACCACTTACAAAAGTTCAAAGCCTACAATCTAAAGTTGAATACTATTTCAAACTAAAAACTGAGTTTACCACTGAAGCCCTATTAAGGCGAAATTTGTGGCCTTTATCCAAAAAGCGACGACTGCCTGTTTGCTTGTAAAACAGAAAACGCCACCTGGCTCATTTTTATTTCATCAAAAGGAAAGTTACAATATCCTTGTTACATTTACATATATATAGATCTACATGTTCTATGAAAACAAACAAATAAACAAATATTACAAATCAAACCTATAACTATACATTCATTACAAATCAGTCCTCGGATTTATCTTCCTCGGACAACTCCCCCCCGCAAGCTGGCGCGTATATGTCCAAACGTCCCAGCTTGTTCTGCAAAAACTGAAACACAGCAACTGGAAGGGATTTGGTGAACATATCTGCCAATTGATTGGCTGAAGAGACATGGAGAACCTTAATAACACCATTCAGAATTTGATCTCTAATAACATGGCAATCAATTTCTATGTGCTTAGTACGTTCATGATTAATAGGATTGTCAGCCAATTTAATAGCAGACATGCTGTCACAGAAAACAGGAGTGGCAGCAGCTAAATCAACATGCAAATCATGAAGAATGTATCTCAACCATATCAATTCACAAGTTAAACTAGCCATAGATCTGTACTCGGCTTCTGCAGAAGAACGAGATACAGTCTTTTGCTTTTTCGAACGCCAACTAATAAGAGAATTACCAAGCAAAACGCAGAAACCAGTAGTTGATCTACGAGTGTCTGGGCAACCAGCCCAGTCACTGTCACAAAAGGCCTGTAAAAGCACTTTAGAATCACTAGAAAATAGTAATCCTTGACCAACAGTACCCTTTAAGTAACGGAGAATGCGTTCTGCTGCTTGCATATGCACATCAGTAGGAGAATGTGTAAACTGACTCAACTGATGTACTGCATATGCAAGGTCTGGTCGTGTATTACACAGGTATAAAAGTCGACCAATTAATCTCTTGTAAGAGGAAGGGTCAGGAAGGAGATTACCCGATTTAGCAGACAACTTAGGACCAGGAACAGTAGGTGAATCAGCCGGTTCTGCACTCAAAAAACCAGTGTCTGTTAAGAGATCCAAAGCAAATTTGCGTTGACACAGCATAATTCCTTTAGAAGATCTAGCAATCTCAAGACCAAGAAAGTACTTTAATTCACCTAAGTCCTTAATAGTGAAAGTCTGATCAAGTTTGAGTTTAATGTCAGATATAGCATTCAAGTCATTTCCAGCTAAAATAATGTCATCGACATACACTAACGCAACAGTGAACGAAGAATCTACACTTCTAACAAACATAGAATAATCTGCTTTGGACTGTTTGTAACCAGCAGAAGTAAGAAATGATGTTAATTTGATATTCCATTGACGACTAGCTTGTTTTAAACCGTAAAGTGATTTATTAAGACGACAAACTGGATTTTTAAAGTGAGAAGGAACAACCAAACCTGGTGGAATTTTCATGTATACTTCTTCATCTAAATCACCATGAAGAAAAGCTGTATTAACATCTAATTGATGCAAGAACCAACCATTAATAGCAGCTAATGAAAGAACTACACGTACTGTAGTATGTTTCACAACCGGAGCAAAGGTGTCTAAGTAATCTAAACCTGGGGTTTGAGTATAACCCTTGGCCACTAGGCGAGATCTAAAACGTTCGATGGCACCCGAAGCAAGAAACTTTATTTTGAACACCCACATGTTACCAATAGGAATTTTTCCAGCAGGAAGTTCAACAACAGTCCAAGTTTTGGTTCTGTCTAGGGCTGCCAATTCAGTATTACAAGCCTCAACCCAACGAGGATCTTTTATAGCTTCTTTATAAGTACGTGGTTCAACAATTTCAGATGTGGCAAGTATGTACTTTTGATATTCAGCACTTAGATTATCAAAACACATCACTTTTGAAATTGGAAAAGAAACAGAAGAAGAAGCAGAAGGGAAATCACACACAAAATCCTTAAGTTTTTGAGGTCGTACCTTGAGTCTAGAGGGACGAATATTAGGAGGCGGTTCAACCGCTTGAATAATATCTACAATGTCAGTTTCAGGCTCTTCAGGAGGTACAGAAGAAGCAGGATCAATAGAGTTAGGTTGTGGATTTGGAGTACAAACAGAATCTGGAACTTGGATGTTAGGAAAACAAACATCAAAGTCCAGTTTATCATTCATTTTAAAAAATGGAAAAACGTGTTCATGGAAAACAGTATCACGTGAGTAGAAAATCTGATGTGTAATCAGATTGTATAACCTAGACCCTTTGACAGAAGGATGATATCCTAGGAAAACAGAGGGATCAGCCCTTGGTGCAAATTTAGATCTGTTGTGCTGAAGAGTAGAAGCAAATACAAGGCACCCAAAAACCTTAATGTCTAAGTAAGAAGGTTTGGAATTGTACAGAATTTCAAAAGGAGATCTATTCTGTAAGATTGGAGTAGGTAATCTGTTAATGAGAAAAACAGAGTGCAGTACAGCAAAACCCCAAAATGAAATAGGAAGTGAAGCTTGAAACATAAGAGACCGTGCAACGGCTAAGATGTGTTGATGTTTACGTTCGATTCTACCATTCTGTTGTGAAGTTGCAACACAAGTAGTTTGGTGAATTATACCAAATGTTTCATAAAAAGAAGGAATATTAAACTCTTGGCCATTATCAGTTCGTATTATCTTAATTTTGGATGAAAATTGAGTACTAACAAAGGCTGGCAGATTTAAAAGAATATTTCTCACTTCACTTTTGGTCTTAAGTAGATAAATCCATGTATGTCTAGAATGATCATCGACACAAGTAAGAAAATACTTGTAACCGTCAATAGTAGGGGTTTGAAAAGGACCCCAGATGTCAAGATGCAATAGTTCAAACAATGTAGAAGAATGAGAATGACTAATGGGAAATGGTAGTCGTTTCTGTTTGGCCAATGGGCAAACCATACAAGGATTTTTATTAGAACTAATAGAAGATTTCACAGTAGTATCTAACAATTCTGAAATAGGAAAAGCAGTATGCCCTAGTCGGTAATGCCAGATATCAAAAGGAGTAAGGGATGAATTGAAGCAGGCATTACAAGATGGAGGAGATGATTTTGGAAATGCTGTTGATGGAATATGAAGATGATATAGTCCTGATTGGAGTTTAGCAGTACCAATCTGCTTTTGGGACGAAAGATCCTGTATAAAACAGGAATCAGCAGCAAAAGAAACAGCACAATTTGATTTCTGAACTAATTTAGAAACAGAAATCAAATTGAATGTAAAAGCAGGTATGTATAGCACATCATATAGAGTTAAAGTTGGAGTAACTTTGATATTTCCCATATGTGTGACTTTAACCTTAATCCCATTTGGAAGGGCAACATTCATGTGATCAATCGCTTTAAAAGAATCAAACAAATGTGATACTGACACTACATGATCAGTAGCACCACTGTCAACTATCCACATCATCGAAGTTAAGGGAGTAAAGGAAGAGGATAGAATGAAACCTGTATCTTCCGAGGCAATGACTGGAGTAGTCTGATGAACAGGAAGAGTTCCCGAACCAGAGGCATCTGAAGAGAACATAGGAGCAGTCTGAGTAGTAGTGACCAGATTTGCAATTGGTGTTGAAGCCTGCTGAATCCGTGGCTGAGACTGGTTGAGCAGAGACTGATATTGAGCCCTTGAAATAGTCACAGATTCATCACCAGCACCAACAGGGATATCACCAGCACTAACAGGAGAAGCAGACTCAGTGGTGACAGCATGAGCTGAACGGCGGCTCTTGTAACCAGGGGGATACCCATGGACCTTGTAGCATCGGTCAATAGTATGGCCATAGATGCCACAATGTGTGCACAATGGTCGTTTGCGACCTCCACCATGGCTCTGAGCTGCATTAGCCTGATTAGGAGCAGCATTACCCTGAGCAGCAAGAGCAACTGGTGGCAGAGAAGGAATATTCTGCCGTTCCTGTTGAACTAGTCCAGAAAAGACTCTATTGATAGAGGGAAGAGGATCCATCAACAGGAACTGAGATCTCACACCGGAGAAATTCTCATTCAATCCTTTGAGAAAACGAATCAACTGATCTCGACGCATATACTCTCTAGGGACAGATGCCGCAGAGCACGCACAACGTGGATTGCAAGTGCAGGAAGGAAGAGGCCTCAAGATTAACAGTTCCTCCCAAAGAACGCGAAAACGAGTGAAATATGCAGTAACAGTCTGAGAACCTTGCTTGAGTGCGGCTATCTCATCATAGAGGTCAGAGATACGAACCTCGTTGCCTTCACTGAACCTCTCCCGCAAGTCTTCCCAAGCCTCAACGGCGGTGTCAAACCAGAGCACACTGTGGGCGATTTCTTGAGAAACTGATCGCTGCAGCCATCCAAGCACCAGCATGTTCGCTTGATCCCAGGCCGTCCACAACGGATCATCCTGTAACGGAACCGACGCGCTAGGATCGATCAGCCGAAGCTTGTTTCTGGCATGGAGACTCATGCGCATGGAACGCGCCCAGGAGTGGTAGTTCGCTCCAGTCAACGGCATAGTGACAAGCTGAAGGGAGGGAAGATCGCCGTTGGCGATGTAGAAAGGATGCGCCGGCGAGAGAGTTGCGGCGGTCGGAATCGCGCTGCCTGAATCAGCGGTGGCGGTGGCGGAAGACGTACTACCAGAAGCTGTGCCAGCGATGGGAGGTGGCCCAGAGGTAGCGGAAATCATCGCAAAAGTCGCCATTGAAGCAGATCGAGATCTTGATCAAAACAGAGAACTGATGGAATCAACGATCGGAGGAAAAACCAGATCGAAAAAACGAGAAACGAAGCAGAGAAAGCGGAACGGAAACACAAAACTGGATCAATCGATCGATTGAAGAAGAATCGAGAAGACGAGGCAGAGAGAACGAACGAGATGTTCTCGTCTCTGGAAACCCTCGAAGAACAAGAAAGAGTAAAGTAAAAAAAAATCAAGAACGGTGAGTTTCACGCTCTGATACCATGTTTGCTTGTAAAACAGAAAACGCCACCTGGCTCATTTTTATTTCATCAAAAGGAAAGTTACAATATCCTTGTTACATTTACATATATATAGATCTACATGTTCTATGAAAACAAACAAATAAACAAATATTACAAATCAAACCTATAACTATACATTCATTACAAATCAGTCCTCGGATTTATCTTCCTCGGACAACTCTGCCCATGAAGCACCATTTTTTACTACATGGAAGACGAAGAGGACGTGCATCAAAATTACAGGTTGGACAAGCCAAACCTCTATATATGTTCCACCCAGTTAGATTTCCAAGGGCGGGGAAATCACTAACTGTCCACATAAGAGTTGCACGCAACTTGAACACTTCATTTTTTGAAGCATCATAAGTCTCCACTCCTTCCTCCCATAAGGTCTTCAACTCTTCAATCATTGGTTGCATATAAACATCTATATCATTTCCTGGCATCTTTTTCCCTGGGATGATACCGGAAAGAATGAAGTTATTTTGCTTCATACACAGCCAAGGAGGATTGTTATAAGGGATTAGAACAATGGGCCATATGCTGTAATTGTTACCCAATGATCCATTGGGGTTGAATCCATCACTAGCAAGACCGAGTCGCACATTTCGAGGGTCCGAAGCAAAATCAGGATATCTCACATCAAAGTTCTTCCAAGCCTCCGAATCTCTTGGATGCCTTGCTATTCCATCATTTTTTTTTTGTCTTTTGAGTGCCAAACCATATTTTCAGCAGTCTTGGAACAAGCAAATAACCTCTGCAAACGAGGTATTAAGGGGAAATAGCGAAAAATCTTGGCTGCTTGCTCTTTCTTTTTTTTATCACCAACTCGACCATTCTTCATCATCTTGTATCTAGACCTCCCGCAAACCTTACAACTTGTCCTATTAGCATCACTTCCCCAATATAACATACAATCCTTAGGACAAGCATGTATCTCAGTATAAGAAAGTCCAAGAGTCCTCATGACTTTTTTTGCCTCCTATTCTGATTTGGGAATGTTTGCAAACTCGAAAGCATCACTCAACAAGTCAATAAGCATAGACATAGCTTTGTTAGTGATTCTACACAAAGACTTAATGTTATACAGTCTTATCAAGAATGATAATTTTGATAACTTTTTGCATCCTGGATACAATACTTCTTCCCCATCTTTCAAAAGTTGGCAAAACCTTTTAGCCTCAACATTTGACTCTTCATTCAAGCCTAACATCATATCATCTTCAAACAAAGGTTCATGCGGAGGGGAAGTATCTTCAAAAGTATAATCTCCATGAGCCCTAAATGCATCAGTTACCAAGTTGTACATTGGATTCTCATTGCCATGCACCTCCTCTCCTAGAATAGGTAAGCTTTGGGCGGATTCTCCTGAACGTGATTCCCCATGACCATACCAAACCGTGTATTCAATGGGAAAGGGACTACGTAACAAGTCGGCAAACACCTCATCCCTTATCTTCAACTTCTTAAAACCACACTTTCTACAAGGGCATAATATATGATCTATGCCAGAGTTACGCTCAAACGCGAAATCCAAAAATTTATTCAACCCTTGTACATATTCTGGTGTATTACGAGGAATTCTAATCCATGACTTGTCCATTTTAAGAATCACAACACCTAACAAATTGTGTAAACATGAACAGAGTAAAAAGTCACAACACATCATAATTTTGTCACAAGGAAAGAAATCTAGCACCAATTTCACAACTACGATATAAAATTCTGATTCATTTCACAAACATCACACACAAGGCGGATCAACTTTCATAAATGAATTTGAACATTTGGGAGTGAGTTATACCATAAATGCAGAAGGCTAAATAAAGAGAAGAAGAAAATACCTGTAAATTTGAAGGCCTGCAAACTTGACGAAGTCCAGGCACAATTCAACTCCACTCCAATTCCTTCTATGAGAGATTTCAAAGACTCCAAAAACCCACACACTCCAACTCTGCTCTTGTTCTGCTCCAACTCTGCTCCAATTCCAATTCCTTCTCTAGAACCAGAAACCCAAAAGCTCTATTCCACAAAGATGCCAATACGAGTGAGAGAAACCCAGAAGCCCTTTTCCACACATAACTCTTAACGCGGAAGAACTAGGGGCGAGAGGGGACCGACGGGGAAGGACGGCGAGCTGCGATCGACGGCTCTGGCCACCGTCGACGTAGAGGAAGGGGAAAGTGCGAGAGTTCTTTTGTTTTTAGATATGAAGCTGGGAAAGGAGAGACAGGAGGAATAATTCCTATATTTTATGTTTTTTATTATAGGAAATCATAACTCTAAAAACAAATGTAAAAAAGAAAAATACAAAGGAAAGAAGGAGTCACGTGTTCTGATCAAGAGGAATCATAAAAAACAAAATTCAAATATGGAAAAGAGAGACACGTCTGACGTCTCTCATAGTCTCCTCCATGTGCCATTTACTTTATCTTTTTTTTTTTTACCTCACCATTTACTTTATCGTGACTTGCAATTAATTAATATTTTAAATGGACAGATCCAATCCCCGACGGTCACAAACAACGGCCAACTTGTCCGTCCAATCTCCTCACTTATCGACGGTCCTAGTGGCTGTCATTAAGTGAATGTCGGTAAAATAGCTTTTTGTTGTAGTGCGATGCTCATAATGGTAGGGATGGCAATTTACCCACCCATGGGTAATTTTGCCCAAACCCAAGTAGATCCATCTATTATGGGTAGGATTTGGGTGATGTGTATATGGGTTTGGGGTTTGTATATGGGTTTGGGTTAGATATGGATATTATCTAAATGGGTATGGGTTGGATATGGATATCCATTTACTTGAGGGTGTCTTAACTACACATGCAAAAATTGGACTTATTTGTAAAACTTGAAAAATTTAGGTACCAAAATGTAAGACCAAAAAAACTTAGGTACCAAAATGTAATTTTCCATCGATATTTTGAGGACTTATATGCAAAAAAAAAATTAAATTTAGGTACTAAATATGCATATCTATTAAGTTTAGGTACCAAACTGTAATTTGTATTTGGGCATGGGTACAAACCCAAATCCATTTGTTATAAACCCAACCCAACCCAAAGTAAATGGGTATGGGTACAAACCCATCAAACTTTACCCATATCCATCTATTTGGATTTTATACCCAACCCAATTGGGTTGGATAGTAAAATACCCATGGGTATGGGTATAATTGCCATCCCTACATAATGGAACTTCCTAGAGAAAGGGATGAGATAGTTTGATTTCCATGAAAAACGGATCAAGTTGTCACTTGTGATGGCTTGTGTCTTCACATACTCTTATTCTGTACTTGGACTTTTGCCCCTAGCTAGCTAGCTAGTCTCGGGCTCTCGGCAACTTATTCATCCACAGAACAGATTAACCGCCCTCTCATTCGACGAACTATTAACTTAGTTGAGTTTACTTTCACATCACCACGGAGTTTTGACTTCTGAGCATGCAGGAACAAACTAAACTAGCAATGAAATAAATTAGTTAGAAAAGGAAATTAAACACAATTAATAAGTAATAACCAAGTGGTAACTGGTAACCACATCCACATATATATGGTGACCAAGATTAGGGCCCAAATTAAGGCGGAATTCAAGGATTGGATGCGCCAACCCCCTGTATAATTAAAAAGATACGACTGGTTAATAATAATGTTGTTCTTAATCAACCAAACCAACTTGTGTGGTGGTGTTTTGTCTCGTGGTTTCGCAAACACATATACATGCATGAGGAAACGTGCGCATGTGTTACCAAAACATGGAACTTCTTGGTCGGTTTACAACCAAGACGAAAGGGGACATGTGACAATTTCAGTAATCTGTCAACCGGTGGCCTGAGTTTTTGGAGACTAACATCTTGAGATGGAGAAGATGACTGCTCGAGATCATGGTTATTTTTGTTTGCGAAATTTCGGCTCTTTTATAGTCTATGTGTTTGTCCATTTTCCCGGTTTAGCCGCTTATAGGGCTGCCCTTTTGTGGCACTAACGGCCCTTTCATAGGTAGTTCGGCAACAATCGTACTACCTGGTTTACTTTTGTACTTTGTATGACTCTTAACTGGGTGTAGGAGTGAGACTCGGGGGAGAAAGGGGGGTTAAGAAGAGCAAGCAACGAGAATCAACTGTTGGATCGAGAACGAAGGTCCAGGAGAATGAGATTGAGAGTATAATGTCTTAGAGAGAGAAGTTGATAATTGTAGAGATAGAGTCCCCAAAATGCGATCTCCTTACCCACCGTAGTAAATGCCGTATTTATAGGCTACATGGTGGTGGGTGGGTTGCATGGTGGTTACATGGTGGTAAGGTGACATGACCACTGACATGCTAGGGGATGTAGGACTCTACCTAGGACAAAGGGGAATTATCTAGGATCGTGATGTGACCGCTCCTCGGGAACCGCAGGGTCACTTTTCCCATAGTTTCCTGGTCTGGTTAACCCTCGACTTTAGACGTCATCGTTTGGTGTTTGGCGTCCCTGTCCGTGCGCGGTAGCTTGGGCGCGCTTAGGATCTCACATCGCGCGGGCCTCGGCTTCTTCGCGCGGTTAGATCCGAGTCATATGGCCAACAATTGCCCCCCACCAGGAGGTATTCCGTGAATGCCGCCTGTTTGACTTCCTGGAGGTTGACTCGGGTCTGTGCGGTCTCCGCGAGGTTTTCATGGCAGGTTGCGTGCAACGTTCGGAATTGAGTTTGCTCGCGCTCTGGCTTGGCCCGCGTGTTCTCCGCGATCTTTTCCTAGATGGTTGCGCGTGACGTTCGGGGTTGCGACTGCTTTCCGGGTGCGCTTTTTCGATTCGCGTGTGCGCGATCTCCGTGAGATTTTCTTGCGGGCATCGGCTTCTTCGCGCGGTTAGACCCGAGTCATATGCCCAACAATTGCCCCCCACCAGGAGGTATTCAGTGAATGCCGCCTGTTTGACTTCCTGGAGGTTGACTCGGATCTGTGCGGTCTCCGCGAGGTTTTCATGGCAGGTTGCGGGCAACGTTCGGAATTGAGTTTGCTCGCGCTCTGGCTTGGCCCTCGTGTTCTCCGCGATCTTTTCCTAGATGGTTGCGCGTGACGATCGGGGTTGCGACTGCTTTCCGGGTGCGCTTTTTCGATTCGCGTGTGCACGATCTCCGTGAGATTTTCTTGGTAGGTTGCGTGCGTTGTTCGGAATTACGTTTGCTGGATGGTTGCGCGCGAATCTCGGGATTGGGATTTGATTTCTGGGTGTGCTCCTTCGACTCGCGCTTTTCCGGGCGCGCTTTTTCGATTCGCGTGTGCATGATCTCCATGAGATTTTCTTGGCAGGTTGCGTGCGTTGCTCGGAATTAAGTTTGCGGGATAGTTGCGCGCGACTCTCAGTTTTGAGATTTGATTTCTGGGTGTGCTCCTTCGACTCGCGCATGTTTACGTTTGAATTCTGTGAGTATTTTTTTCTTCTTTGCGGGTGTGTCATTCCCCCCAGCCGGTGTGCGGAACTTGTTACGTCAGCGGCTAGTAGCTACATCTGGTAGGTGTCCACGTGTCTCCCCATGATTTGTCTATCTAGGCGGGGGTTTTTGAAATTCGAAAAACTCTGACGGTTGCGATTCTCAATGCAACTTTAACCTTTCGACTTACTTCCAACAACTATAAATACTGGCTTGTTGTTGGGGGTGGGATTTATTCTGCTTCCTCCGAGTTCTGCCTCCTCTTTCTTATTCCAATTCATCTTTGAGATTCCTCTCCTTCTTCTACAACCTTGTTTCTCCCGTCGTTGTTACGCACACTCGAAGTACCATCATGGACAACACCAACATTGACGAGGTCGAGCTGGTGCAAGACGAAGGAGGTAATCTTTCGCCTCTTTTGCATGTTTCTACCGATCCCTCGCTGGATCTGGCCAATTCCGACAACGGGGGCAACGGCGGAGCCGGTGACGGGGGGGCTCCGGCGACGCCATCGGATGGCATCGGTTCGGATCCTGATTTCGCTATCAGCTCCCCCGATGCGGATGGTGTAGCGTCCGGTAGTGGACAGCCGAGCACGCGACCACGTGGCGTGTTGATAATCCGCCGCGACCGTGCCGGTAGGTCTGAGGCCGCGGATGCTGATGCGCGCGAGGGCTCTGAGACTCAGTCGGAGCCGGTCAGTGTGACACTCGTGTCCGAGGTGATGAGCCGCCTTGCGCCTCACGGTGTAGGCGCGGTATACACCATCCTGGATTGGGCGGAGATGTGGGGCGACCAGCCGGCGCCGCACGAAAACTTATTGCAGGGACCCGATCATGCGTCCATCTATGGGCGTGATGACGTGACCGAGATCGTCCGCGGCTTGGGTTTGCCCCCCAACTGGGAGTACGCGGTACCTTCTAAGCGGAGCATGGTTGGTAATTGCCCCCCAGGGTGGTTCGGGGTGTACTCCGAGTACTGGGTGATGGGCTTTAAGTTCCCCATCGACCCTCTGTTGTGCGCTTTATACAGGCGTCTCAAATGCTCGGTTGGGCGCCTTTCTCCATCGGTAATTATGCACGCTTCCTGCCTCCGCCTCGTGTGTAAGAGGCTTAATATTCAGCCTACTTATGGGTTGTTCCGCAAGATCTACAAGATGAAGGAGCCCACGAGGAGGAGCGACTGCCTATCTATAATGCGGCGCGACAAGAGGCCTGACGGCTTTGTGTATGGATCTCCGAAGTTGAAGAAGACTTGGTTTGAGTGCTTCTTCTATGTTAAGCCGATGTCAAGGGAGTGGGCGAGTGAGCATGTGGCGGAGCCCACTATTTGGAAAAAGGGCAGCACGCTCGGATATGAGTCAGATCTGGGCACATACGACGGGCTTGACGAGGAATATGAAGCGTGCATGCTTCAAAAGATAAATTTATATTTGGGCGGTGTCCGCGAGGCCTGTTTGGAGGAGCTCTTTGCCGATGGTTAGTTATGTTTCTTTCCCTTTGCATTCTGTCATATTTAACCGTCTTCTTACGATTTATTGGTGCAGGTGTTGACTTCTCGAACCTTGTGAGCATGATGTCGGTGGACGACGTCGTGAAAACTCCTCGAGCTCCGCGCGGGGAGAAGAAGAAGAAAGAGGGCGCGCAGAGCAGCAACGCGCCACCTACCGGCGCAAAGAAGAAGGAGAGCGCCCAGTCCAGCAACGCGCCATCCAGTGGCGCAAAGAGGAAGGAGGTGGAGGGGCCGGTGTCTGCTGATAATCTGAGGAAAGCGGCGCGAGTGTCCGAGCCTCAGGAGCAAGAGCATCTCGTGCGAGAGGCACGACAACCGCCGCTAGTGATTGCGATCTAGAAGCGCAAGTGGGTAATTCCCCTCAACCTGAAAGAGTGGTGGCGGTCGGTTCGTCCGGAGCTACTGTTCAAAAGAAGCTCCCGGAGATGGCCGGGTTTGGCGGAGCTGCCTCTATCAACTACTACCGCGATGTGCGGCTTCACACTGGAGCGGCGTGCAACAGCAATACCGCTCAGGCAGCTCTGCGGGCGGTAGGCCCTTTACTTAGCGTTCCATCGCGGCTGGAGAATCTCGCGGAAGTGGCCACCAACAAAGCCAACAAGACCATGACAGAGCTCGGCGTGTGGCAGAGCAAGTTGGTGGACGCTCTGGAAGCTGCGAAGGAGCGGGTCCGGGCGGAAGAGCGTGACGCCATTAGGGAGCAATTGCATGCCCAGTTCACGGAGGAGAAGAAGAAGCTGGAGGAGGATCACGCGGAGAAGCTAAGGCATGTCCGCGAGGATTTCCAGAAGGAGAAGGACAATCTGGTCCACCTTCACAATGTGGCTAAGGCAGAGGCCGTTCGCACAGCCTAGGTCGCGGTTGTCCGCCAGTACAAATCGTCTCCTTCCTTTGGGAAGATTTTGGCGGATGCCATGACTAAGGCTGTGATCGCGGTTGGCAAGAAGGTGCGACCAGAGAACCCTGGAGTCCACTAGGATACTCGCGCGATGGTCGAGCACGTTAAAATGTGGATTGGTCAGAAGAGGTCCTTGGAATCCGATTCGGAGCCGGAAGACAATGAAGAGGAGGAACGCACGGATGAGGAGGGTGCTGAGGGTGCGAGGAGGGATGGTGAGCAAGCTGATGTGGCGCAGTCCCACACTGATGCGGCGCAATCCAATACTGAGAGTGTTGAGCCAGATCAAGTGTAGTCGCGCCGGTTGCAAACATTGTTGTTGCTTTATTTTCCCTCTTCTCTTTTTTTTTGTTGTGTTTTTTTTTTTTGTTGCGAACATTGCTCCCGCTTGTCGAATCCAACACGTTTCCATTCTATTTTTCGAGCCATATCAAGTGTAGTCGCGCCGGTTGCGAAAATTGTTGTTGCTTTATTATCCCTCTCCTCTATTTTTTTTTGTTGTGTTTATTTTTTTTTAGTTGCGAACATTGCTCCCGCTAGTCGAATCCACCACGTTTCCGTTCTATTTTTTCTTTGTGTGTTGTTTGCGCATGTGTCGTGGTGGCACGGGTACTTGACTATTTATTGCTATTCTTTGTTCCGACGAACTGAGTGGGCGCAAATAGTGCATGACTATTGCTAATATTTTGTTCTGGCGAACTGAGTGGGCGCGAATAGTGCATGACTAGTGCTAATTTTTTGTTCTGGCGCACTGAGTGGGCGCGAATAGTGCATGACTATTGCTAATTTTTTTGTTCTGGCGAACTGAGTGGGCGCGAATAGTGCATGACTATTGCTATATTTTTGTTCTGGCGAACTGAGTGGGCGCGAATAGTGCATGACTATTGCTAATTTTTGTTCTGGCGAATATTGCTAATTTTTTTGTTCTGGCGAACTGAGTGGGCGCGAATAGTGCATGACTATTGCTAATTTTTTGTTCTGGTGAACCATGTACTTTTTATTTTCTTGCGAAAATGCGCCATTGCGAATAAGATACACATTAAGCTACCCGGTGATATTTCCTGAGGTTTTGCGCGTTCCACGTTCTAGGTATCTTGTTGCCCCCCAATTCGCTGAGCTTGAAAGTGTTGGCGCCGACCACTTCGCGGATTAGGTATGGGCCCTCCCACACTGAGGCGAGTTTCCCATGTTTGGGGTCGGGGCGGAAGTTCCGTCGCAGCACTTGGTCTCCGAGGATTAGCTTGTGGGGGACCAGCTTCGCTTTGTGGTATTTGGCTACCTGCTCCATCATTACGGCCAGCTTGATGGCTGCTAACTCGCGCCTTTCCTGTGCCAGTTCCAAGTCCAGCAGGCGCGCCTCATCGTTGGTTTCTTCGTTGTACATCGTGATTCGATAGGTTGGGGTTGTTGTCTCGATGGGGATTACCGCGTCGGCGCCGTACGTGAGCGCGGAAGGGGTTTCGCCTGTCGCCACTTTGTACGTGGTGCGGTATGCCCATAACACTGTGTTGAGCTCGTCAGCCCAATTACCTTTAGCTTCGCTCAAGCGGGTGTGCAAGCCGTGCAGGATTGCTTTGTTGGCGGATTCGGCTTGGCCGTTGGCTTGGGGATAAGCTACCGATGCAAACCTTGCAATGGTTCCCACTTGGTCGCAGAAGTCTATCACCTCTACGCAGTCAAATTGTTTCCCATGATCGAAGATGAGCGCATTCGGGACTCCAAAGCGCGACAGGATATTGTTCCTGAAGAAGCGCGTCACCTGTTGCGCCGTTATCGAGGCTAGTGCTTCGGTTTCGATCCATTTGGTGGAGTAGTCTACTACCACGATAATGTATTTGCGCTTTCCTTTTGCCGTTGGGAAGGGACCCAAGAGGTTCACCCCCCATTGCGCGAAAGGCCATGGGCTCAGGTTGCCTTGAAGCTCGGTGGACGCGAGATGATGCTGGCGTGCGCTAACTTGGCACTTCTGGCATTGGTCTGCGTATTTCTTCGTGTCCTTTTTTACTCGCGGCCAATAGTATCCGTGCAGCAACATGGTGCGCTCCATGCTACATGGTCCGGCGTGCATTGCGCACAACCCTTCATGTAGGTCGCGCACCATGTCGCGCGCCTCTTCTTGTCCGATGCATTTCAGGTAGACCCCCGAGTATGACCGTCGGTACAACTCTCCTCCGATGAGTGTGCACCGGGCCGCTTTTTGCCTCAAAGTCCACGCCTCTTTAGCATCTTCTGGTACTGTACCGTCCTGTAAGTATTTCACAATCGAGGTTCTCCAGTCCTCGTCGGGCACAAGTTGGGTGGTGTTAATCGCCACTTCCTGGCGACTTTCCTCTTCCTCCTTCTGGACCGACACGAGGCGCGTAGACTCGAAGTTGGTGGCGGTTACTAGTTTGGATAGCGCGTCGGCATGCACATTTTCTTCCCTTGGTATTTGCACGTAAGTCACCGCCTCGAAGGTGGCTGCCCTTAGCTTGACCCGCTCCATGTAATGTGCGAGTGTGTCTTCCTTTGCGTCAAAGGTTCCATTCAGTTGGTTGACTGCCAGAGAGGAATCGGAGAGTACTCTTATCATTCTCGCGCCCAAGTCATGGGCGGCAGTCGTTCCCGCTAGGATGGCCTCGTACTCGGCCACGTTATTTGTCTTCAACGCTCTGAATCTGATTGCTATTTCGTGAACAACGCCGGTGGGTGTGTGCACAACGACCCCCGCGCCAGCACCATGTTTGCTTGTCGCGCCGTCTACGTAAACTTCCCATACTCCCTCTGGTGTTGTTTCGAGGGTGACTCCCTCAGCGATGAAATCTGCTAGGATTTGCGCTTTTATTGCTGGTCTTGGCGCATATTGGATATCGTACTCTGACAGTTCAACCGCCCATTTGACCATACGTCCGGACACTTCCATTGAAGTTAGGATCTTTTTTAACGGAAGGTTGGTCGGGACGGTGATTTGGTACGCTTGGAAGTAGGGACGCAACTTCTGTGACGCGCTCACCAATGCGAGAGCAGCTTTCTCTATCGGGAGTCTCTTGTTTCCGCGCTGACTAGAGTCCGCGAGGTATAATACACGGGGCGCTCGGTCTTGCCATCCCTCCTGGATATCAGCACTGCGCTCACAGCTCTTGTTGACACGGCGAGATACAGGAAAAGTTTTTCATTAAGCTTAGGAGCGGTCAATACAGGGGGGATACAAGATATGTTTTTAGCTCCTGGAAGGCCGCTTCACACTCCTTGGACCACGCGAATCGTGTGCCGCTTTTGAGCGTCTTGAAGAAAGGCGCACACTTGTCGGCTGACCTTGGTATGAACCTCCCTAGCGCCGCTATCTTGCCGTTCAAGGATTGAATTTCCAACGCGTTCCTTGGTGCCCGCAGTTGTTGGACCGCAGTGATTTGTTTTGGGTCAACTTCAATGTCGTGCTTGGTTATCATGAACCCAAAAAACTTCCCAGCTTCTGCTCCGAAAACACACTTCAGTGGGTTCAAGCGAATGCTATGTTCGCGGAGAGCCTCGAATGTCTCGCGCAGATCTTCCAGATGTGAATTGCCAGCTTTGGTTTTGACGATGAGGTCGTCCACATACACTTTAATGTTTCGCCCTATCTGCCGTGAGAACACTGAATCCATCATTCTTTGGTACGTCGCGCCCGCGTTCTTCAGTCCAAACGGCGTTTTTTCTTCATCTTCGCGGGACATCGGAATTTGGTGGTATCCTGAGAACATGTCAAGAAAAGACAGTGTCTCGTGATCGGCGGTGGCGTCAATCATTTGGTCAATGCGCGGCAGGGGGTAAGGGTCTCCTAGGCACACCTTGTTGATCGTTGTATAATCGACGCACATCCGCCAGGCTCCTGAAGACTTCTTCACCAGGACCACATTCGCCAACCACTTTGGATATTTCACAGGACGGATCAATCCCGCTGTTAACAGCATCGCGACCTCTTCTTCTATGGCCTTCAGTTTGTCACCGGTGAAGCCTCGTCGCGCCTGTTGCCTCGGTTCCGCGTTGATTGGAACTGCGAGGCAATGTTGGGCTACTTGCCTCGGCACCCCCGGCATGTCTTCTGTGCACCAAGCGAATAGTTCTTTGTATTCCTTCAGCAGCGCTATCAGCGGCTCAATCGCGTCGCCGCGGACATGAGTCCAGATGCGTATTTTCTTAGTCGGCTCGGTTAGGTCGAGCGCGACTTCGAAGTCAGAATCCATAGATTCTGGGCGGGGTTCTTCTACTCTTGTGTCAACGATGTTGGTCTGGCGCTCTTCTCCGTGCTTCTCCCACGACGCTCCGCGCGCCTCTCTGGTTCCTGTTTTGGTGGGGAATTTAAGCTTCTGGTGGCACGTTGACGGGAGAGCCATGAATTTGGCTAGGAATGGTCGTCCAAAGATGCCGTTGTGCGGCGATTTGCAGTCCACTATCGTGAACTCGACTTGCTTGGAGACGCGCGGCTCCTGGTCTCCGATTACGACAGGAAGGGTGACCACGCCGATTACCGGCACCCTAGTCCTGGAGAACCCGACCAAGTTTCCTTGTGCGCGCTTGATTAGCCGCGGGTCGATGTCCATTTGGTCAACGGTGCTTTTGAAAAGAATGTCTGTCGTGCTTCCTCTATCTATCAGCAGACGCGGAATTTTGCAGGCGGCAACTAGCGCGGTGATGGTAAGTGGGTCTTCTTATGGGATTCCTTGTGGGAACTCCGCGTCATCAAAGCTCAGGTTGCATTTTGCCCGCGTCTCGACCGCCGCGCATTCCATTGCGCGTTCGCGCTTAGTTTTATTTTTTGGGTGATCCCCCTCTACTGTTACCACCCCTATCTCCTTTCATACTACATACGCGCCAGTGGCTTCGTTGTAGTCGGCTTGCGGGGGTGGTGGTGGATTTTGGGGACGCTCTACTTGTTCTTCTTTCTCGTGGATGAACTCGGTCAGTAGTCCTCTTCGTATGAGGCCTTCTATTTCGTAACGTAGCTCTCTGCAATCTTTTCTCCAGTGCCCCGTCGCTCTGTGGAAGTCGCAATGTTTTTTTGGATCGCACATGTGCGGTAAGGACTTCAAGGGCGCGGGCCAATTGATTTTGTAACCTTTCTCGCGGAGAACGTGAAACACGATTTTCACGGAGTCGTTGAGCGGTGTGTAGGCGTTTGATGCGCGCCTATCTGGTGATCGTCCCCGCTGAGCTTGCTCTTGTGGGGGAGGGGGGTGGCGTTTTGGTCCGCTGTGCAGTTGCACCAACTGATCTCGCGGCACCGGGAGCTGCCTCCGCCCCTGATCTTCTCGGGCCAGTTTTGCGGGTTCGAAGCGCCTGACAGAGCCCGCTCCGAGGGTTTCCTCCAGTGTAATGGCTTTCTCGATTTTCATCTCCAACTCTGTTGACAACGTGACAGGTCTTTTTGCTAATGCCCGCTTGAGTTCCATGTTGGTGGTGGCTTCCATAAGGTGATGGACGGCGGTTTCGGGGGTAAGATCGCGCACTGCCATTGCCACTCTGGACCATCTGGCGTAGAATGCTCGCAGGCTTTCTCCGTCTTTTTGCCTGAATATCTATCAGCGCCTTGAGGTGGAGAGGCCTTCTTTTGTGGGATGCGAACTTCGTTGTGAACAATAGTATGAACTCCTCGAACGAGCGGATGATTCCGTTCGGGAGTCTGTTATACCAATCAAGGCATATTCCGGAGAATGTTGATGGGAAGGTTCTGGATAGTGCCGCGTTGGAGTTGGTTTGGAGTTGCATCCACAGGCAGAAGGTGCTCACGTGGTCCTCCGGATCGGTTGTTCCGTTGTAAGTTGGGAGGGCGGGTGGCATTCCGCTTAGGTGCTCCGCCATAATTTCGACGCTTAGTGGTTGGTGAAGGGCCTTTCTGGGTGGGTTGGGGCGGTCCTGTGGTGAGAGATGTTGCTCCAAGAAGCTGAGGTCCGCCCTGCCTGGTGGTTCAGCGTGTTGCGCCTCATACGCGAGCGCCTCGATTGCCGCTAGCTGTGGTAGCGGAGCTGTCCCTGAAGTTTCTCCTGGCCCTTGTTGGGGCGCGATCGGTGTCACGTCTGACGTCGTCGCGGCTTCTTTTCTCATCATGGGCGCTATGAATTGGCTCATTTGTTTTTGCATGTCGGCAATGACGTCGTTTTGTTTCGCCATTAGTTGCCTCATTTCCTTGGTCGTCAGCTCGGGCTCCTCTTCTTCGATGAGCACCGCGTTGAGGCTGCTGGTTTCCGCGAACACCCTCGAGTTGGTCATCGCTTTGATGGGCGTCGCCTCGTCAGGCGAGTTGGGATTGTGTTCTGCCATTGGTTGATTTGCTACTGCTTCTCTACTTGGCCCCACGATGGGCGCCAATTGTTTGAGCCTAACTGGGTGTAGGAGTGAGACTCGGGGGAGAAAGGGGGGTTAAGAAGAGCAAGCAACGAGAATCAACTATTGGATCGAGAACGAAGGTCCAGGAGAATGAGATTGAGAGTATAATGTCTTAGAGAGAGAAGTTGATAATTGTAGAGATAGAGTCCCCAAAATGCGATTCCCTTACCCACCGTAGTAAATGCCGTATTTATAGGCTACATGGTGGTGGGTGGGTTGCATGGTGGTTACATGGTGGTAAGGTGACATGACCACTGACATGCCAGGGGATGTAGGCCTCTACTTAGGACAAAGTGGACTTATCTAGGATCGTGATGTGACCGCTCCTCGGGAATCGCAGTGTCACTTTTCCCATAGTTTCCTGGTCTGGTTAACCCTCGACTTTAGACGTCGTCGTTTGGTGTTTGGCGTCCCTGTCCGTGCGCAGTAGCTTGGGCGCGCTTAGGATCTCACATCGCGCGGGCCTCGACTTCTTCGCGCGGTTAGACCTGAGTCATATGCCCAACAGTAGCTATCTAGCAGCTTTGACTATGAGATCACCTTACAAAATCAATAACTATAATAACTTAATTGTGTGGATAAATATATGATCGATCATCACATTATGCCAAATGACCAATATTGACTGCTAGCTAGCTGCCCATAATAGCCGTAGGGCATTAGTGGCTACTGCACAATCCCTATACAGGCTGTTTGTAATAAATCTACGTAGCCCACATTGTTTGATCGTTTTTCTGGAGGAGGTTTAGAAGCCAAACTTCTTACTTCTTATCCTCTCCAAAGGTTTTTGTATTTATTTGTGTCAAATGTAGACAGCTATGTAGTACTCTAATGTGCATTATAATCATCTGTTTTGTTAATCGACTCCTTCTAATTTATAGCATGGGCTCTTATAGTTTACACATATGCAAATTTTATGTAGGTATTTAACTCATCAATCATTGCACAATGCAATTTTAATATAACAATTTCATCATGTAAGACTGTGTTCTCACATGTTGCACTTTGACATCGATAGATTATTCGACATTTACAAACACAAAAAATAAAACGTCCAGTAATATCTGACCATGAGGAGTATATAATGGTTTTTCCACAACTTTCCTTCTAAACATACTACCAAATAAACGCAAAACTCACATAAAAATTGCGACTGTTATTTACGCGATTGGCAAATAAATCTGGCCAACCGGCCGGTCCCGTGACTAGTTTATAAAGGAACATATGTTCATCCATAGGCTACACAAAACTAGCATAGATAAAAATGGTCGTATATGCCTCTAGATTTTTCTATCTTGGCTCATAACAACACGACTTTTCAGAACAAATGTGTTTACGAGACAAATTCACAACAAAGAACGGTAAATTTTAGGGCTAATACCATTAGGAAACCCGAACTATTAACTTTGTGTCATTTGTGTCCTAAAGTATCTGATACGACATTTGTGTCCTAAACTATTTTTCCGTTAGAGTTGACTGGCGTTGACCGTTAGTTTTTAACAGAAAGTCTAGTCAGCGCTTATGTGGCATCTGACGTGGAATTGATAATATTAATTTATAATTATTTTCGAATGTGGAATTTTTAATATTAATTTTTTTATTTTTTATCTTAAAATATTAAAATAAAATAAAAAATTACAAAATCCCCAAATCACCTCCGTCGATTCCACTCCTAAACCTCCGTTGCACTTCTCCTCTGCCGTCGCAGTCTCGCCCTTCTACACTTTTCCGATCAATGAAACAAATTTCCAGGCTACTGCTACTGCTTTGCCCTGAGTCCACTTGCAGAAGGATCTGCTCCCCCTATGCTCTCCAAGCCGTCCCCACCAAACACCCTCCTTCTCCTACCTCTGGGCATCACAATTTTAGGGCAAATACCCACTCGTCTCTTACTCTTCCGACAGCTGAGGAGTGGGAACGGGGCTTTCTATTCAGTAAACGCAGATGGTGACGCGCAGCGGCGATGCAGATGAGCGGGAAGGCGCGGCGGCTGGAGATCTGCAGTGGTCGGCAATTGATTGTTGTCATCGTTCTCCAGATCTCTCGCTGCTCCAGATCTCTCGCCGAGCAACAGGGGATTGCGACGGAAGTCGCTTGTGGTCGGTGATAGATGGGAAGTCGCCCGCCGCCTCCAAATCTACACTCCCATGTTTGTATTGTAGTGGAAGAGTCGGAATTGACACTGGGATTCAAATCAAATTGAAGGGTCGGAAGATTGTTGATTTCGTCTGCGAGAGTTCATTGAATCAGACTAGGGATTGAATTTGAGTTGTGAAATTTTGGCCTCGATTGATTTGAATTGAAAGTTTGATTTTACCTATTTTGTTCTTCGACTCCGAACGGCGTCGGCGGCGATGAAGAAGTTCCGAACAACAACAACGACGGGTCTTCTTCCTCTGCGACGTCGTCGTATTCAATGGTTGTGCCCAAACCGATGGAGGGACTGGAGCTCTGCCGGAGAAGAAGAAGAAGTCGATTGGAGCTGGAGCTCTGCTGGAGAAGAAGAAGAAGTCGACGAGAAGGAAGGGATTCACGTCGATTGGAGCTCGAGCTCTGCCGCAACAGATTTTCTATTTTAAGTTTTATTTGTATTTTGTATTTTAATTGTTAATTTTAATTTAAAAATAACAACCTGATGTGGCAGCTGACGTGGCGCATACATGGCTGCCACATATGTGCCATGTAACCAACAGTCAACATTTTATGGTTGACCGTTTGGTCAACCGTTATCTATAACGGTCAACAAAATTGTTAGGACGTAAATGACACAAAACTACCAAACGTTGGGACACAATTGTCATATCGAATACTTTATGACACAAATGGCACAAAGTTAATAGTTCGGGTTTCCTAATGGTATTAACCCTAAATTTTAACAAGAAGTAGCAGATACGGATACCCATTATTGAGCGCTTCTGAACCCAACAGCTATAGTTTCCATCGTACAAATCCCGCAACTTTTGATACCTTGGAATTTGAGTAGGCCAACAATAGACCTTGGGCTGGAACACCCTCCAATGATCAACATATTGAGTTCGTTTAGAGATGACCTTTAGCTCTCCCCCATTCCCCAGATCGCAAAATACGTGACAATGCCCAGGGCTACCAGCACCACGATCAATATTAGTGAAGAAGGCAATTTCAGGCTTGTCTGGATGCAGAGAAGGAACACCAAGGCGCCAGAATTGATAGTTATCCACTGATGACGACTTAAGGGTACTTCCACATACCTTTCTCCAAAGTTTACAGTCTTCTCCTAGTCTCCAAACACCCAACACCATAGGTTCTAGCTTCTCGTACACACTCAAATGCAAAGCACCCTGTGAAACTGAAATACTCCAAAGCATTTTGTAGATGATAGGGGAAACATCAACAAGAGTGGGAGGTGTATCAAGTCGAAAAGGATCGAAACCAGCAATCGAAGGTCTATACAACCCAGCATCCAAGTCTTGCGCTCTAGCGTAAGACAAATACAAAACACCGTTGCAACTTGCAAGTAACAACATTGTTCCTCCAGTTCCAGCACCCGCGATAACCATCAAGAACAAGGGCATCCTTCGTCCATTCGCCGGAATCCGAACAGAACACATCTAATTTCATCGAATTGGCAACTTGGTAGACGCACACAACCCGGAATCGATACTCATGGCCAAATCCAACATCATGACTATTAGAAACTAAACCCGACTGGCCTTTCAGGGGCCAGAGGAAGGGCGATCCATTGCTCCGTAAACGGATTGCAGAGCAAGTATGATCTGGCGAGCTGGGGATTAGTGCGGCGGTAAACTACTTCCCAGAACCCACATAGAAGCAAGTCCTTGAAGCAATCCAAAACTGCGAAATGCTCTGGAGGGATGGCGGGCATGGGGAGAAAGGTCAGGAGGCTGGCGGGTGAGAGAAGAAGCATCGGAGGAGGTGCTTTGCTCTTGCTCTGGTGGTGGCAGAGGAAGCGGCGTCTGAAGCAGGGATCAGAAATCAGGGATCTCCAGTACTTGCAGACGGCTTTGCTCCGGCACGCGGATCTGGGATCCGGGAAGCTGCGAATCAGAACTTCTATGAGGAGATCGTCTCCGAGTTCGCTAATCATCATCGGAGAAGGAGGATTGAGTTCTGAAACCGCGGTGCAGGTTTCGGTGGCCATGGCGGTCGGCGGGTGGAAGGAGCTAGGGTTAGGTAGAAGAGATCGACCGAAAACCCCTAATTCTCCACACACACAAAATTGATCTTTTCCAAATTTAGACCGGATAATTTATCCGCCAGCAGAGCCGAAGCCCAATTAAGTTTGGGGCTAGGTCCACGGACACAAGGCCGTCTCTCTCCGTGATACAATTTCACCAACGCCGGCGGACGGACGGTTGGTGTGGGCGGGGCACAGACATTCGGAGTGGTTCGTTCTTCTGACTGGCTCTTCTCCTCTGACTTGATCCGAGTCTTCCCTCCTTTTTCACAGTCGATTTGCTCGCACTTGACAATTTGCCCGGCCGTGGGTCATCGGACGCTCTTCGGCGAGAGATTAGTGGACAAAGCGCTCTCAGTCACACTCACTCACTCACTCACTATCAACAAAAATTGCTCTTGTAACGGAGAATTATGTGAAAGGCTTCCAAACTGCAGGGGTGTCGACGTGTCGTATGGAAAAGTTGAAATTTGGTCAACTTTACATATTGGTCCAATGTTTAGAAGTCACATGAATCCATAGGCAATAATCCAATCTACCAGCAATCCAATCTTCAACCGTTGTTGCCGCCGACGTTGTGGGAAGATTGATGGCGACGAAAGTACTGAAGGAAGAAGCAGAGTCGCCCGATTGGATTGCCTTCTTTTAGGTTCTACCGAGGTGTTGATGGTGGAGCTTTTGATTGGGTCGATCTATTGGAGGAGACGAAGGTGAAGGGGGTGTTTGGCGACGGCGGCTGGGGAGAGGAGATGAGAGGGAATCGCCAAGGTAGATCCTTGCTTCCTCTGCTCAACGCCTGGGTCTCGATCCCCCAGGGAAGTCGGGAATCTCCTGAACTCCGACAAAGCCTAGTAGAAGAAGAGGGAGTTTAGATGGATAGGAAGTTGAGGATTTTTCGGCTTGGGGAACATTTTGAGAGAGAGAGAGGGGCAAATTAGTAGAGGATTTAATTTTTAATTTTTAACATTTTAATTTTTAGTATTTATTTAAATTTTAATTAAAAATATTAGATTTTAATGACATGTCATCTACGTGGCTACTATGTGTTTGCCACGTCGGCAAAAGTCAACATCAAGTTGACCACCGTCTGGTCAATCGTTAGGACATAAATAACACAAAACTATAATAGGTTGGGACACAAATGTCATATCGAATACTTTAGAACACAAATGACACAAAGTTAATAGTTCAACCTTCTTAGTGGTATTAGCCCTATTATTAATTAGTTGAATGTGTATGTTGATATGTTTTTCACCGAACACAAGCAAATTTTCTGGAATAAAATTAGATTATATGTTCAATTGTATAATATATATTAAAATTTAGGTATAAACGTTACTATTTAGTATTTTTTTTCCACTAATACTTGTATTTTTGTTGTGAGATATATAATAATATTAAACGGCATATAATAAATTAAAATTTATAATTTTGTTCATCGAATAAATTTTATCCTACTAAGCGGTCTATAATGATTTTTAAAAAAAATTGAATGAGTATAAGAATCATAAGAGATGATTTTGTAGGGTGAATTATGTGTAACGTTCTGAATAATTTGAATGATAATTACAGTTTATAAATTTCTCATAATATGAGTGATAAAAAATAGGGTGAGTTATGTGTGTCGTTCTAGAAAATTATTTTATCATACATTTTAATGTTGAATCCACCTAACAAAGAATTCTACCTATATTCTGCTTGGGGCAATGAGATGAATTCAGTGGGGGCACAACGGCGGATCTAGGGTACGGCCCACCCTTTCTCCCAATCCATAACTAGTATAGTACTTATAAATTTCTCGATTTTAGTTATTTGGCTCAGTGCTATATAAAAGTCGGTCGAGTATTATTTGATAATAATATTTTGTATAACTAGAAAAATGGTCTAGATGAACATCCAAACTACTACTCAAAATTTTGCATAGAAATTCTAGCACGAATGTTTTTCATTTGAAAAAAAAACAATAAAACCTAAAAGTGTAAAACGTAAAAGACTAAGCATATACTTTCTTTGAAATACAAAATATATCTAAACTAAATTTCACCCTTCCCTGTCAAAACTCAAAATAATTCCCCAATCCTCATAAATAAAAAACAAGAATTAGGAGACGAACGGACCCAAAATGGATTCCTCCGCAAGTCCGTCGGATGCTGATTTTCCTTCCAGTCTTTTGATTAGAAAAATATTTGCAAACTTGTTGAGTCATCATTTAGATTCTAACCATTCTTTCCGGTCTTTTGATGAACAAAATATTTACAAACTTGCTCAAGAGTTTAGCCTCGAGACTTTGAAGGCTATGAGATGTATTGTTTGAAGAATGAGCTATGATATGCGGTTCGTGGTTAGGATAATGAAGTTTCTTCCTTTGCAAAATTACTAGAGAAGCTGGCAGAAACAGTGACGGACACACAATACAAATTGGTTTGTCGGTTGATTTGTCTAATGTTGATCTTGCCTGTTTCAACGCCTACCATGGATAGAACATTTCCAGCAATGAAACATGTGAAAACTAATTTGCGCAACCAAATGAGCAATAAATTGCTCATTGATTGCTAAGTTATTTTCTTTGTGAGAGAGTATGCTACTTGTATGGATGAAAATTCAATTATTTATGGATTTGCCAAATTCAAAGACCTTCTAGTACAATTGCCATTATAATGAACGAAAACTATAGTTATTATATATTTAAATAAATACACGAAAGCAATTGCTAATCGTATTTCTAGTCTTTTGGAAGAGAATGCTTCATCGCTCTAGAGCTATGTGACTAGAAGAGATTTGTTTACAGCATCTAATATTTTATTTAAACGCGGGTTAGGCCTCTACTATATTCTGGATCTGTCGTTACGGGGGAATTGTAAGTTGGTGGACAGAAGAAGTGATAACAAACATGGAAGTCGGCCGCACAGTCCTATTTTATGTGCGGCCAAATTTGATGGGTTAAATTGGAAGGAAATCTGCTTAACTAGCAGAGTTAAATAGTAACGGGTCGACTTTGGAATGCGGATTGCTAAACTCGTGTCCTGTCTCATCAATCATCATAAAATTATTAACCCATCTTACTTTGTGCTTCGTGATGGGTCAGAAAATTTTGCCCCATTAGAAAGGGTTCAGTTCCAACTTTATTTTTTTCCTCTGAAGTAAAGCTCATTGAACGCAAAGTCCTATTTCTTGTGTGCCAAATTTGATGGGTTCTCCGACATCGCATCAGGTCAAGAACTCCAGCAATGGATATGCGACAGTCGCATATAACTAAGGAAAAAAGCTCGGCCTACAGGCCCCCTAGGGACAGGCAAGGCGTAGGAAGCACAGGTAAACGAAGCAGTTTGTATGCTTGGGGAGTATAAACTGCTAGAAGTAAATGACCTGCTGGAACTTCCACTTCCTTAGCTTCGTTAGCCCTTCAAGTCGATATTAATGCTTTGTTCCTCTCAACACAGGAAAAAGCAAGCGTCTGGTCTGATCAATCAAGAGATAGGAGTTTGTTTGGCCGAACACCCAACGCTTTTGTGAATATGTCTGCAAGTTGTTGCCAGTAGCTAGGAAGATGAGCGGTGGAGATGAGACGGTCATCAACCACGAGCCAGAAGAAGGGCAAGCCGGAACTGGGTGAATAATGAAATATGAGAGGGGCAGTGAAAAGATCTTGATTTAGAGGACAAAGTCCTCTTAACTAGCAGTACAGAATGACGACGAGTCGAGTTTGAACTTTGAAGCGAGTAATGCTAAACCTGTGCCATACCCATACCCCATATTGCAATTCTTAACCCGCTCTACCTCATGCGTCCTATGACGGGACAGAAATTTTTGCCCCACGCTTTCCTGCGCACGAGCCGGATAAAACGCGCTCTCCCCGTCTTCAACCATCCCATAAATAGAACTTCAAATTATATCGTAACTCATCTCTATCGCAGAAGGCTTTAGTCTTGTGTTAAGAAAAAGTTAAAACCATGCACCTAACAAATTGCGGTTTATAAGATAGAAATAATGTCCACGAAGAGAAATGAAGTGTTATTGCAATGGCCAGCAAAAGTAGGTGGGTGTTTGGTGGAATAACTAAATTTTCTTCACAATATTTCCCGAGTGCGGGATGATCATCTTCAGACTACAGTATCCACTTCCGCTGTGTTTTGTATACGGATCGGGTAATGATCTGCCACGTTCTAGCACGAATTAGATTTTATCTACCCCATCGATCAACCTAGATCAGAACGGGTTTGAATTAACATCACTAAGTGCAGTATTTGTAGCTCTACTTATTAGGTTGTTTATTAAAAAAAATCTTAATTAGGAGTGTGATATTAAATATCGTTTTCTTACGATAGGCTATGTGGCCAATGTGGGTTAAAAATTCTGTTATCTTTTGCAAGTGCAAAACATTCTATAATAATTTGTGTTCAGTTTTGATATCTCAAACAAAGAAAATCATCATATACTAGCTTAGTGCCCGGCCTTTGGCCGGGTGTGCTGCGGGTTTTTGTGTGATTGGCCCGCAGGAAGTGTATTTGGTCCAGTGTGCTAAATGGTGGATGATGAGTTAGTTGAAACTTGTGTTAGATTGCTGTTCAGAATATTAGTTACAGCTGATATCATCAAAAAGAAGGAATAAGCGCCGTATCTACGTGTCATTAGGAACATTCGTATGTGTGGTTTTCATTTGAACATCAAGTATAAGCGTCGTCTTTCCCTCATAATTTTGGACAATGAAGCTTTCAACGTTGAGAAGATGTCAGCATGACCTGTAGGATCGAACAGCATTTTAACTCCAATTTTTGTCTGAATTCATAAAATCTTGATGTTGTTCCATACTTCCATTGTTTTGTTAAATTACTACCTGGTGAAGATAACCTGCCAAGTTCTGAGGAAGTCCTTTGTGGAAGAGTGCCTTGAAGTAGCAGATGTTGAAGCTGGGGGGTTCTCTGTTATAAAGCGGTCAAATATAGTGGTTAGGGGAAGAAACTCCCTGCTCGAGGAGCCAACGTGGGAAGATAATGAAAGCTAAACCAACATAAGAACCAAAACCTGGTCGTGGTTGATTGTGTACCGTACCTCCTGCAAGGGTTACAGCTGCAAATCTTGTTTTCTTTTGCTGGGCAGGTTGGTCGGAGACCAGTGCTCTCTTTCCTTTGCGATCCATTGTAAGGACAGAGATAGATATCCTTAAAGACCCCTCCAACCTACAAACAGACATTGGCTAATATGGTTACTACTTTGCTGATAAATTGAAGAAATAAAAGTAATAGAACGTAAAGTTCCATTAAGGTGAAAAAGGAAAAATGAACTTGATTCCAGTTGGGACATGGAACGAACTTGGCGGGAGCATTGTATGGAATGGAAGGATCCCAAAGCAACACAGGCAAGTTTGGTGGCCTATTTCAATATTCTATACATTATGTCTACAACATTTACAAAGCTAAATCACCACGCTAGTGACTTCGCTACAGCCTATCACCGACGGACCAAGACCAAATCCCGTCCAAGCACTGTTCTCCTTTTTTTTCTTTGACCAAATCATTAAACAGCCGCAAACAGAACAAATTCAATTGAGGCCGCTGCTGCTTCTTCGACCCCAAGATTACAAATCCATCTCAAGCGACGTCCACTAAATCCAGATTCAATTGTGCCAACGACAATTCCCATCGATCTCCGGCCGACCCTCTGCTTTTCCGTATCCCTCGATCCCTCTCTTACTCTCTCCCTCTCCCCTTCTTCTTCATCAAATCAAATATAGGAAAAAACAAAGATCTTCAAAATTGAAACCAAACTGCAGAGAAGAGGAAGTCAGAACATGAAAACCAAATACCGCAAGATATGCAAGCTTGGTGGCCGCTGCAAATATCCTGTGAATTGGTAATCAAAACTCAGTTGGTACTCTTATGCATTGCTGTCAGAAACCAAACATGGAAAATAAGGCAGGATAGTCCCCCTCTCCATCACCAGTAGATTAATGCATTCAAGTGGGTGCTGTTACTTTTTTCTATAAACCAAACAGAAAGGTTGCATCTGGTTCGCCCAATTCTTCTGTTTTGGAAACTCATGCTGAACAATAGATTGTAGGCGGCCTTCAGGGGCGAAAAACATGTGCAACAAATTATAAATTATTGGTCAAAGAGGTGTGGTAACAATTCTTCATACCTGAAGTTGCAGGGACAGGGCTGAGTAATATTGCAGTCCAAACCAGGGAAAACGGATACACACGGTGGATGGGGTGTTACTCCTATGATTAGTAGCCTCGTTGAAGAACCCAGGGGAGAAAAACCTAGGACGAAAGCGCTGGCGAATAATAGACGGTGGAGTCTGAATGCAGTTGTGCCGCAGAATAGGCGGAAGTCTGATACACACTGTCGATGGCCATAGCACCGAAAATTATAATTGAAGGAGCATTGAAGACAGATCAAGATCGAGTGGAATAACAATGTGAATGGCGGTTAGCAGTAAATGTAGAATTACCTGCGGCAATAGAATAACGTCCAACGGGGGAACTTGGAACGGGGCAATTGGCGACAGCCGCGCTCACGGAAAGCAATTAACGGGCAGGAAAAGAAGATGAATGTTGAACATTTGTTGGGGTTGTACGAAGCCGGTCGATTCCGAATCCATGGCGGGACATGATGCTTGGCCGCTTTGACAGAAACCTATTGACAGGCGTAAAAGAAAAATGACTCTACATCTACTGGGAGTGCACGAAGTCGGACGGAATTGGCGGTCTCCCGTTTGGATAAGGCCGCAGTCACTGGGGTGGTGGCCGGAATCAGAAATACCAATGAACGGGCGCAGGCGGACTAAGTGGCAGGAAATTGGAAGCCGGGCGATTAGGGTTGAATGATGGATGTCGGGAGGAGTTGACGATGCGTACGACCAGTAGGAGAAGTAGTTGTGAATTTGGGGAGGCTCCTGCGTTGTATTGGGTGGGAAAAATTGAAGGCGGAGGAAAATTCTATTTGGCGGAGGAAGGACTTTTAAAGTGATGACGTGGATGAGTGGGGTTTCACGGAGGCTTACGTGGAGGGGGTAGGATTCTAAAAATGCTTTAAGATTTTTTAAGACACAATTCAACTACAGTTCAAGGTGATCTCGTTCTCCTAAGACTTAGAGGTAATCACGAAATCACTTATGATGATTTTATATATCATCGGCTAACAAAGTGTCACTTAAGGCGATCACTTTTACCTAGTAAACAATCCCAGGCCAATAGAGTTACCGACTAAATAAAAATCATCAACTATAAATTTCAAACAACAATTGTAGTAGTAGTAGTAGGCCTACGGATAGGTGGCTCATGGGCCAACCTTCTAGCCACGATGATGGCCATTTCTGGCTGCATGGGCTCCATGGCCCACGACCCCCATCGGGCCCTAGTCAAGCACCTCCTAATAAGACTTGAGAGTTGAGACTAGGGATGGCAATGGGGCGGGTTTGGGACGGGTTTGCTTAAACCATCCCCATACCCATTTCCAAATACCCAAACTCATACCCGCCCCATACCCATGAGGGGAATGTTTTGCAAACTCATCCCCATACCCGTGGGTTTCGGGTACCCATGGGTAATACCCATACCCGTACATCCAACATTATTATACATAAAACTTACAAGAAAAGTTCTAATTATAACTCTAAACGAACATATTATATCATGAAGTCAATAAAACACGGTCATTTTTTTAATATGGTTCAAAGATTATGATCCTAAAATATCCATTAATACATAATATAGAGTATAGTATTTTTCAAATTATTATGTTCTAACTCTGATACATCTACTAAATAATAATTAACTAACATAATCTTGTTGACAAGGGGTAAAGTGAAAGAGTGAAATGAGAATTGAGAGAAATGAATTAGATTTTGATTAAGGTGGTCACTCAATTGCATTTCTACTATTTATTTTCTCAAGTTATCCTAATCATCATTGATAGATTATAATTTGATGCAATGTAGTCAAAAGCGAGTTTCTACGTTGAAACGTTTTGGTGATCTAGAAGCGTAAAATCGTAAGTTTTTAAGTTTTAAAGCAGAGTTTTTAACTACATAAGTTATACAAACTGATATTTTTTGTAGAAGCGTTTTAGTGACCTAGAAACGTAAAATTGAAAATTTTTAAGTTTTGAAGCGCGATTTTGACTACATTGATTTGATGCACATATTTTTTTATATATGAAGAAATTATCTTGGTGGGGCGGGTATGGGGATGGGTATGGGCCGGGGGAGTCTAAAACCATACTCGCCCCATACCCATCAAACTTTTGTGGGTTTTACCCGTACCCGCCCCATACCCGGTCAAAGTGGGGATTCCCCGCGTTGACTGGGTCGGGGGCGGTCGGATACCCGTGGCCATGGATTTGATTGTCATCCCTAGTTGAGACTTGAGACCTAATGTTTTATGTGAGTTGTTTATAAAATTATTTCCGAAGTTTTAACTAATAAACTTATAATTATTTTTTATGATATTATTTCCGACGAGCAAAGCGATTTGTATATCGGGGAGATCTATAACTGATAATGTAATTGCATTAGTTTATACTAGATTGTACCCCGGCCCGTTGGCCGATTGCAGTATGATAATAATAATTAACAAAACTTCAAAGTTTAAATTCCAACAATCTCCTCTTCTCTAATATTCTTGTCATGATTATATGACATTAACAAATATAATATCAATTTTACAAAATAGCTAGCATGTTAATTTCCTAATTTTTACTATTAAAAAAGTCAAAATATTCAATTGTAGCATTGCTGAAAATAAGCATACATCATAAACATTACTAACATTTGGCTTCTATACATATTATTGTTGAAATTCAAAAAATAGGACTTATGCAAAGGTATATTAACTCCTATTAAACTTAATAATACTATTTTTTCAAGCAACCAAAGGAGCTTGATCTCATCTCTTATCATAAAAAATTAAAATAAACTAATTTCCGATGTACTTTTTAATTTCAACATAATAAGAACGATTTTCAATACTGTAAGAATGTTACCTTAAGTGAAATTCAATCACTTCAGGTATATCAAGATTAGGCTATAGCATCAAGGTCGTTCCAATTTAAGAGAATAAAATTTCACCCACAAAGTTGGCCAGTTACCAATTTATGAACATTAAATGTGTACGTACCCTGATTCAGGAGAGGAATGAAATGGCCAAAATGAACATAACATTAATATCTGTTGCAAGAATTTTATTGAAGTGGGTAATGGTTTTGATTCACAAAGTTATCTTGACAACACATTTTATATACCCGAACGTATTTGGACATCAATAGATTATTTGAGCTTCATAAACATTTTTTTCTAAATCAACATGTAATTGCTTTTTACTCGAGTAACTTTTAAATTCTTAAAGTCTAGCGAGAACCTACTGATATGTGTGGGAGGACACTTCGAAAACACTTTATGATGTTCTTCCCTAAAGGCTCAAACTTTTTAATAAATGTGTTTGAAGCTGCACGCATACATGAGAACAAAGCAATGATATTAGTAATCGTCTAATAGATTAGAAATTAAAATTTTGACCGATTTTTCTTAGATCATGCTAAACATATTTATTTACCTTAAGGGATTGACCTAATGTGGGCAGGGGGACCTACTTGTTGCAACGACACCCTTTCGCCCGATTTTTTATTTCAAAGAACCTATATTTTTTTGGTATAAAATATTTTAATACAAAATTTCCGACACTGCTTTAATAATTATAACTGATACTCCTTCATTAGGCGACACCCCTTTTCAACAATCCTGAGTCCGCCACTGAATATGGAGATGAGAACAACCATTATACTCTGATTTCGAACTTTAGACCCAACAACAATCAACCAAAAATATGTTAATTGTTAAATTAAAACCATATTGAACTTTGTTTCTATGATATAATTGCATGCATGTTAGGTGGACGTGAAAATATAATTCCTATAGTTTATTAATTTTTATATTTATCTATAATTCTAAAATTTTAGTGGGCTGGCCTGGGGGTTTGGGAACCGTAAAATCCAAGTGAATTGCCCGCAGTAACTAATGCACCGAATATTGGGATGTATAAAGACCAAAACATCCTTCCTTGCTATGCGGAGAAGCCAGGAAAAACTAAACTGAATAGGTCTCCAGCGAGAACCTACATATATGGATGGGAAGGAGGAGGAAGCGAACTGAGAAGACTAGTGATGTGTAATTTGTTATTAAACTAGGCATGGCTAAAAACAATGCTGATAGAGTGGAGCTTCCTAAAGAAAGTAATGAGATAGTTTAATTTCCATGAGAAATGGATCATATCGTGATGACTTTGTGTCTTCACGGACTCTTAATTTGTACTAGTGGTGAACAGCCACAAGCGTGAGACTTTCACACCATCTAGAGGTCTCGAACAAGGAAATTCCCTTTCCTTTACCCATATCTATTTCTTCTATTTGTTTGAGAGTTTATCTTTTACTTGTAATTGGCCACTTCGGCTAAATTACACGTTTGGTCACTCAAATTATACAAATCTTTCATGTTTGCCACCCAAATTGTTTTTCTTTCTTATTTGCCACTAACTTTACAAATCGTTTCACCGCAGCCACCGGCCGTCCACTTCCGTTAAAATCATCCTACGTGACAGTCAACCAAAGCCTTTGACCGTTAGTTTGATGACGTGGCAATTAAAAAATAATATATTCAAATTTAAAAAATAATATAAAAAATAAAATCATTTTTAGTTTGCTCCCAGTTCCACGCTCCGCCCCAGGACCAACGTGGCGAAGTCAATCATGTCCTCCGCCGACCCCACGCACCGCTTCGTCTCGCCGGGGCTCAGAGCGCGCTCAAGCTCGGTTAGCGAGTTCACGATCATGCCCCCATCGTCGAGTTGTCGGCTGTGTGGAAGATCTACTTTCGCTCGCCGATTTGGGATGCGGCGAAAGACAGTTTCGAGATTTTGGTCTGGGGCAGGAACTGTTGGACGATTACGGAAAGGGAAATCAGAATTGCAATCCTTTGTCAAAGATCATTGGTGATGTCTTCTATCTGTCTGCATTTCCTTTCTGTCGATTTCTTTCCTCCTCTACTCTGGTTGTGAAATCTGCAATACAGAGTCTTGTTCTGTTCTAGCGTGCTGTATCAAGCTAAGAACAAAAATCTGCTAAGACTCGTAGCAATTTCTCAAGCCGGCCCAAGGTTCTGTTTTTTAAGTTGATTAAACTTGTTTTGGGCTTGCCCCTCTTTTACGAAGCCCAAGCTAGAAATTCTAGTTTTCCTTTTCATCTGCTTGCACAGACGATCAAATCGTCGTTGTCGACCATCTCCTCTCCCTTCCTCTTCTTCCCTTTTCGTTTCAAAACCCTAAATAAATTGAAGCCATTTCTCAGGAACGACCTTTCCAGCATTCTTCTCAAGGCTGGGGGACAAATGGGGTAAGTATAGAAGCCTTGGGAGTAGGAATTGGAAATTGGGGAGGCCGCTCTGGATCTCCTTGTTCCACTAACGAGCAATATCCGTTCAGCTCGTCGCTCCCGCTCCAATTACCGACCCGACCAAGATGATATTCCTCACGCGACGCTTCGTCCTAATACCGACAAAACTGTAATTGACCTGGTGGTGGAAGCGCTCCTCGACAAGCTGAAGAGTCCACAAGTGTTCGAAATTGAAGAGGTCTCAATTTCTCTTCGGGGAAAGAAAAAATAAACTGGGCCAAAGAAGAGGCTGCTTTCAATCTCTACGCTCTAGCTCTGTATTAGGAATTAATATATTTTAATATTATTATTTAGTTTGGAAAATACATTTTAATATTTTTTAATTGCCATGTCATCAAACTAACGGTCAAAGGCTTTGGTTGACTGCCACATAGGATGATTTTAACGGAATTGGACGGCGGGTGGTTACGGTTAAACGATTCGTAAAATTAGTGGCGAATAAGAAAGAAAAGTAATTCGGGTGGCAAACGTGAAAGATTTGTATAATTTGAGTGACCAAATGTGTAATTTAGCCGGCCACTGTCGATCAAATTTCAGAAGCCAACAAATCGTACTTTGATTAAGAATAGCTATGAATAACGTCATTCATTAGATAAGATACCCTCTCTTCATGATGATATGGTTAAATACTCCCTACATTGATAATAGGTGTAGGATGATTTCTCAAACAAATTCACGATTATAAAGAAACTATCATATATGTCTTTCTATTGGTCTAAGATGTTATTGACAAATGTGTTATCCTCGTCTAATGATCTGCAAAGACAATAGTAGAAGTAGAAAATACCAGCTATTGAGTGACTCGTTGCCAAACCCGATGGAAGATGTTTTTGCTATGAGCCCAACAGATGTAGCTACCATCGTCGTTGCCACTTCTGGTAGCCTGGGATTGGAGTAGGCCAACAATAGACCTTAGGTTGGAACATCCTCCCATCCGTAAAAGCTGAATTTCTTTCAGCAGCGAATTCTAGCACTCTGCCCTTCCCCAAATCACAGGACACGTGACAATCCTCGAAACCACCAACACTACCACCGCTAATAGTGAAGAAGGCAACTTCCGGGTTCTCCGAATGGAGGGTAGGAGAACCAAGAAATTCGTCTCGCCGCCAGTGAAATCCTGATGATGACTTCACTGGGCATTGGCATACCTCTCTCCAAGATATACCATCTTCATTCAGCCTCCAAACTCCCAAGATAATAGGTCGTTGTTGCTTATAGACACACAATTGTAGCACACCTTGTGAAACGGACATACTCCATAACCGTGAGGAGCCAGCTCGCTAATCCTCGAAAGAGGGGGGTTTGTTTGTCGACGGGAACGTCATTTTTTGCAGGCTATCAGATGAAAATCCTCAAAATCCAATTTCAATTACAACGGCTACTTGCAGGCCTAGCTGGTCCGACATCGTTTCAGGAAGGGCGAGTGTATTGAAGCCAACGACGTCGTCTCAAGACAAAGGGAAGCAGAAGGTCGATACGCCGACGTTGTGACCAAGAGACAGAGTGTCACTTTCTTCCTTTTACTTTCGTTGCTCAGGACTTTGTTCTCCTTTTTCCTTTGCTGTAATCGACAGCTCACTGAAGCTTGTCTTCTTCCTCCATTCCTTGTATAAAACCCAAAAGATGATCAATGAGAAATCAAGTTAGGGTTTTACACTACACTTTCGTTGTTATGGTATCAGAGCAACCCTAGCCGCCGCCTCCCAAATGGCCGCTCAAGAAGCACCTCCAAACATGGATCCCATGTCGGATCCTTTCTTTCTTCATGGTTCTGATCAACCAGGGTTGCTGTTGGTAGGTGAGAAGCTGACCACCACCAACTACAACGACTGGAGCAAGGCTATGCTCAACGCATTGGCCGCCAAGAACAAGCTTGGCTTCATCAATGGCACAATCGTCGCCCCTGCCCCAACAGATGCTTCCTTTTCTTCATGGACAAGAAACAATGTCATGGTCCTCAGTTGGATTCAACAAGCAGTCGATCCCCTCATCAAGAAAACCATCATGTCCTGCAAACTCGCCTCTGAAGCTTGGCAAAGCCTCAAATCACGCTATGGCCAAGGGGACATGATTCGAGTTGCAGAACATCAAGCAAGGTAACCAATCTGTGACTGAATACTATGGGAATCTCATTGCCTTGCAAGATGAACTTGATAATTACCAACCCATAGATCCCTGTCGCTGCACCAACACCAGTCACACAGCCTGTGTTTCCATGAATGCTATTTTTGGTTACAAAGATGTCAATTCAGTTATCCCGTTCCTTCGTGGCTTGAATGATAATTTTGCAACTGTGAGATCCCAAGTACTCTTTGGAGATACCTTGCCATCAATAGACAAGGTCTTCCAACGTGCTCTCCAACACGAGAGACAACTGTTTGGTACTCAACAAGGCCAACTGGTCACAGCTGAACCATCAGCCTTTGCTGCTCAGGGCTACAAACGCCCATTCCCTTCTGGCAAACGCCCTCACTACACCTTCTGTAACACACCTGGTCATACAGAAGAAACATGCTACCATAAGCATGGTTGGCCCCCAGGCTACACTCCAAGGGGATCCACTGCTCCCTCCACTCCTTCTTCCAAGCCTCCTGAATGCACCTTTTGCAAACGCATAGGGCACACTGAGGAGAAATGTTTCAAGAAACATGGTTATCCACCCCCTTCCCAGTCCAGACCTCCAGGTCCTCCAAGACCAAGGTCCTCAATCAATGCTGCTGACAGTAATCCTTCAACTGAACATGTCCAGGAGTTCAAACTCACAAAGACAGACTATGACAAACTGATGTCTCTCATGAATGAGACCATGAAGGGCAAGTCCTCCCACTCAGCAGCTCTTACCACTCATTACACATCTAGTTCATCAGGTAACCCTTCCTGCAATATCACTCATCACACTGGCACAATCATTCCATGGATTCTTGATACTGGTGCCACTAACTACATTGTCAATTCCATTTCTTTTCTTTCCAATTCACAACAAGTACATCATATTTTCATAAACCTTCCCACTGGTGATAGAGTTCAGGCCACACATAAAGGCCAAATCAAATGCCTTGATGGTTTGACTCTCCAAGATGTCCTCTTTGTTCCCAAATTCACCTTCAACCTACTCTCAGTGAGCAAGCTCACAACTACCAGCTCTCTTAGCTTAACTTTCTCTTCTGATTCTTGCACTATACAGGACTTGAAGCTGAGGAGAGTGACTGGTTCTGCTAAGCTCCTCCATGGCCTTTACCACCTCAACCTTCCATTAGATAGTACACCTAACCACATCACAACAGCTGTTAGTTCCCCCACTTTAGACATTTGGCATTTCAGACTTGGACATGTCTCCCATAGCAGAATACCACAGTTGAAACAAATTTGTGATTCCATAGAAACCAACATTTTATTACCCTGTGATGTTTGCCATTTTGCAAAGCAAAAACGGCTTCCTTTTCCATCAAGCACAACTGTAACTACTGCTTGTTTTCAACTCATACATGTAGACATCTGGGGTCCAAACTCTTCTCCTACATATGATGGTTTTAAATATTTTCTTACCATATTGGATGATCATTCCAGAATGACTTGGCTCATTCTTCTTCACTCCAAAGCAGAAGCCAGACCAAAATTGCAAAACTTCTGCACAATGGTCACAAACTAGTTTTCCAGATCTGTTAAAACCATTAGAAGTGACCAAGGGAAGGAATTCCAAATGACAGAATTTTTTGATCAAACTGCCATTATCCATGAAATGTCATGCATAGAGACACCCCAACAAAACAGCAAAGTAGAACGCAAACACCAACACATACTAGCCATAGCTCGAGCTTTAAAATACCAAGCAAACCTTCCAATTGGTTTCTGGGGGGATTGTATCAAGCATGCTGTCTTCCTCATCAATAGGGTTCCAACCCGAGTTCTTAACAACCTAACCCCCTATGAGAAACTCCACCACAAACCACTTATCTACAAGACTTAAAAGTCTTTGGCTGCCTTTGCTATGCTTCCACCATTACCAGCCATAGAACTAAGTTCCAAGAAAGAGCCAGAAAAGGAGTTTTCCTGGGTTACACTCCAGGAATCAAAGGGTACAGGATCTATGATCTGATGACCCATGATATATTCACCTCTAGGGATGTCCATTTCTATGAAACAGAATTTTTATTCCATTCCACTCCTCCCTCCTCTTCCCCACCAGTACCCTCTCCACCAACCTACACCTATCCACTCCCATTCTCTTCTGACACACCAGAACCTATTCTCCCCAACCTTCCCCCAGTACCATCACCCCCATCTTCTCCTCCTCCTGTTCCCCAGCCCCTTCCCAACCAATCTCCTCCCACGGATCTTCCCATTGCCATTAGAAAACCCACCAGAACAATTAAACAACCATCTAAACTCCAAAACTACCATTGCAACCTACTTCAACAGGTTTCTTCCTCCATTCATTCTCTTCAGCAACATGTTCCAGGTATCACATACCCTCTTTCTGATGTACTTGATTACAATTCATTGTCCCCACCATATCTCAAATTCATTCTTAACATCTCATGTTACAAAGAACCTGAGACTTATGAAGAAGCAGCACAAAGACCAGAATGGAATCAAGCAATCAATCATGAGATTGATGCTCTTGAATAGAATCAAACTTGGGATGTTGTGAGCTTACCTGCCAATAGGAAACCTCTTGGCAACAAATGGATCTTCAAATACAAGTTCCTTTCTGATGGCAGTCTTGAGAGAGAGAAGGCAAGACTGGTGGCAAAAGGGTATAACCAACAGGAGGGCATTGATTATCAAGACACCTTTGTCCTAGTAGTCAAAATGACAACAGTCAGACTCTTCTTAGCAATTGCAGCAGCAAAATCCTGGCATGTTCACCAACTGGATGTGAATAATGCCTTCCTTCATGGAGATCTCACTGAGGAAGTGTACATGAAGCTTCCAAAAGGCTACAAAGCTCCACCCCACATCAAAAACCTAGTTTGCAGATTAAAGAAATCTCTCTATGGCCTCAAGCAGGCTTCAAGGCAGTGGTTCTCCAAGCTTGCAGATAGCCTCACTAGTCTGGGCTACACACCAAGCCAGGTTGATCACTCTCTCTTCTATAAGTCCAATGGTTCCAACTTCACTTGTGTCCTGGTCTATGTGGATGACCTAGTTGTAGGAGGAACTGATCTGGCAGAGATAAACAACCTTAAGCAGTTTCTTCACACCACTTTTAGCATCAAAGATCTTGGTCTCCTCAAGTTTTTCCTTGGAATTGAGGTTGCCAGGAATTCATCAGGCATACATTTGTCTCAAAGGAAGTACACTCTTGAGATCCTCGAAGAGGGTGAAGTTCTGCTCTCCAAACCAGTCTCCACTCCCATGGATTACAAGCTCCATCTTTCTGCCAACCATTCTGACCCCTATCCAGATACTTCCTACTATAGAAGAATTGTTGGCAAACTGATATATCTCACCACCACCAGACCTGATATCAGTTTTGCCAGCCAACAGCTTAGCCAGTACATGTCAACCCCAAGAAACCAACACTATCAAGCTGTGGGCAGAGTTTTGAGGTACTTAAAATCAGCTCCATCCACTAGTCTATTCTTCCCAGCATCATCTTATCTTCATCTCAAGTCCTTTTGTGACTCAGATTGGGCTGCCTGTATGGATATACGCTGCTCTGTCACTGGTTATTGCATCTATCTGGGTTCTTCCCTGGTCTCCTGGCGCAGCAAGAAGCAAAAGACCATCTCACGTTCTTCCTGTGAGGCTGAATACAGGGCCATGGCCGATGCCACTTGTGAACTTCAATGGTTGCTATACCTTCTCAGTGAATTCCAAGTTCCACATTCAATGCCTGCAATTCTCTACTGCGACAATCAATCTGCTATCCATATAGCAGAGAATCCAACTTTTCATGAACGCACGAAGCACATCGAAATCGATTGCCACCTCGTGCACGAAAAGCTACAGAGTGCCACAATCAAGCTACTCCATGTCTCTTCTCTTCACCATCTGGCCGACCTTTTCACCAAGGCTCTGCCACCTGCAACATTTTCCACTCTCCTCTCCAAACTTGGTGTGCACAATCTGTGCCCACCAGCTTGTGGGGGGGGGGTATCAGATGAAAATCCCCAAAACCCAATTTCAATTACAACGGCTACTTGCAGGCCTAGCTGGTCTGACATCGTTTCAGGAAGGGCAAGTGTATTGAAGCCAACGACGTCGTCTCGAGACAAAGGGAAGCAGAAGGTCGATACGCCGTCGTTGTGACCAAGAGACAGAGTGTCACTTTCTTCCTTGTACTTTCGTTGCTCAGGACTCTGTTCTCCTTTTTCCTTTGTTGTAATCGACAGCTCACTGAAGCTTGTCTTCTTCCTCCATTCCTTGTATAAAACCCGAAAGATGATCAATGAGAAATCAAGTTAGGGTTTTACACTACAAATTCGTTGTTACAGGCGCCTGGCGGCGGATCCGAAACCGTGGTGCAGCACGTTCCGGTGGCCATGTCAGTAGACAGCGGTTATGTCTTTGTTGTGGGGAAAAAGAAGTTCTCTTTGTTGCATATTTTTTTTTTGTCATAGATAGTTGTATACTGTCATAGATAGGTGTACAATGCAGTATGCTTACAAATATGTAAAAAATAAAAATAAAATAATTAAATGCGGCGGTCGATAGCTAATCAATCCGCCGATAAAAGAGCCTTTTTAGCCACTCAAGGGGCAGCCCTGTTAGTATCCTAAGAAATGCAACAAAGGATACAAGCGAGTACACAACACGCGCCAAAGCCAAAGAAGCTGAAAAGATATCATCCTTGCCGGTAGCAAAACCAGAACAATCATTCTCTGCAAAATGCACCAATAGAAGGCAAAAAGAAAATAGCTAGCCGCTAAAGACTAGCACAATTGTCAATAAAATTAGCATTAATCATAAAGAATAAAAATAAGAATAAAAAATATAAATCCATCCGACATTAAAATCTCCAGGCAATTGAAATTGGAGGAGAAACCAGTTAAGCAGCTCACCTGCAAAACAAACAAATACAAAAGCCGGACCAAGCCTCCCGAAAGGCCCAAAGCCACATAGGCTCAAATCAACCAAGCAACATAAACCAATACTAAAAGAACGACCAAGAAAAATTACACAGAAAGGGACCGACAGGCCCAGCCCAGTCGTGGGTAAGCTAAGATAATAGACTACAACCGAAAATGAATAATAATAATAATAATAATAATAATAATAATGGCTGAAGACAAGATAAAGAGATAATTTTTAGCAATCAATAATAATAAAAAGGATGATAGTCACTCAATAAAAAATAAAATTAAATACCAAGACCGAGGCGCTTAACTAGTTACCACGTTGCATGGAAGGGAATAGGATAAGAACCACCCAGCCGAGCCGCCCACATCCACCAGTAGAAGAGCCACGCCTGTCAGGCACCTGGCAACAGAAGGGCAAAGCACGAAAAGGAATTTGCCAGCGCTTGGGCACAACGACGGCCAACCGGCGACCGCTCAGATCGGGACTGGGCCGACTTCCTTCGCAGCGCTGTAGAGGACGACGGGACAGCAACCGGACATCACCCCAGCAGCTGCCAGTAGTCTCCGGACGGACAAGCTCCATCCCCGGTCGGTTTTGAGGCCTACAAAACAAACAAACAAACGAAAATCGCCTCTCGATAGCACTGTGAACCCCATGCCAAGGGATTGTCGAATGAAACAGGCCTAAAAGCCTCAGTCGAAAAGTGGACGACAGAAGCGGAACAGTAGATCAACGCGCAAAAGCCATTTGGACGAGTGAAGCAACAACAAAAGGGAAGCAAAATCGAGACAGACCGGAGGAGGAAGACTCAGTAAAGTCCCTCGATGCAACATCTTTACCCGAAGCAGATCGCTCCATTCTCACAGAAACCCAAGCAGAAACCGAACACAGATAAGAAACCCTGGAGCCGAACTTCACCAAGGAGATGCAAAACGATAGAGGGAAGAAAGAAGCCCAGATTCGGAGCTACGATTCGCGAGTAGCCAACGCCGACATTTTTTTACTTGCGACGGCCAGACGATTGTTGGAAATTTGGTTGAACCGGACTAACCAAGTCAAACCGGTTTTGGGTTGGACCGACCAACCGGTTTGGTATTAGACCGACCGAACCGATATTCTAATTCCGTGAAGGGACACATCCCTTTGGCCTAGTGGCGGTTGCATTATTTTATAGATAAGGATAACCTTATGGATAGAGGCAACCCTTCATATGGATAAGGATAACCTTTCATATGGATAGAGGCAACCTTTCATATGGATAAAGGCAACCTTTCATGAAACAATGCATGGATTCGGCCCCTATAAATATGTGGGGGGTGGATGATGCCACATACCATCAAACATATTCTTCTTCTTTCTTCCAAAAATTTCTAAGTATGCTTTAGTGTTCTTGAGCCTGGAACCTAAAGTGGTGATAGTTTTATCCTCGGGAGAAATTTCCTGTAACCCAAGGCTTTGTAGAGGGTGGAAATATTCTTTTCGGAAAGTGAACGTAGTTCACGACTCTATCATAATCCTGGTCACCCGGTCTCGGGCAATCGTACGTGTACCCTCGTCCTAAAAGTCCCAACAATCGAAAAGAATAGTTTTCCGGTACGATGGCTCGAACCGCTCTTTACAAGAAACCGGTTCCGGTCTATGGAATTATGAGAATGTTCGATGATGGGTTTTTCATCGATGGCAGTAGAAGATGGGTTTTCTTCGTACTTATCTCATGGTGTATTCCATATTCGGAAGGTAACTTGGAAGAGGGATGATTCGAAGATGAGGAAGAAGGAGAATTATTCGTAAAATGGAGAAATAGAAGAATGGAAATTGCCTTTGGGTAGGTCACATACTCAATGGTTAATTGGTCTAATTCTCTATTTGACATTTACGAAGTTCTAGATAAACTTGGATTTGTCTAGTGGTTTGGTGGTGTGATTTTGTCTAGTGGTTTACGTTAAACTAAAGAGACGAAATTGTGTATACAATGTTTGATGATTCTAGTAATAGAGTCGTTGTGTTTGTATGTAAATGACATATTTATCTTTGGGACCAATCAAAGATAAGTGATTTTGTCAAGTGGTTTATGTTATTTTAAACCAAGGAGACAAAATGTGTACACAATTTATGATGATTCTGGTAATGAAGTCATCGTACATTTGTATGTATAAGACATGCTTATCTTTGGAACCAATAAAAGATAAGTGAACTTTAATAAAAAGTTGTTATTTCAATCTCCATGTAGGATATGGGGGAGGCAAATGTGATTCTGTGTATTGTATCAAGCGGAACGACAAGAAAGAGTCCTTCTCTCAATTTTTCTGCACGAGAAGGTACTTGCATAAATTCCATAGTAGGAATTGTAGTGAGTTCAAGACCCCAATGGATCCAAGTATGGAACTTATGGTTAATACTGAAAATCAGTTTTACAACTGGAGTATTCCATGTTAAATTGAGGGCTCGATGTATGCATGATTTACATGATGCTAGATATCGCATATGCGATAGAACAATTAAGTTGGTATGTGATGAATCCTAGTTCTCATCATTTGAAATGAAATGAGGCGTGTACTAGGATATGTCAAAGGCACACTGTATTGACTTATAGTGGCTTTCCATCAATTTTGGAAAGGATTTGTTGATGTTAGTTGGATTTCTCATGTTAAAGGTGATACTTCAACATTGAGATGGGTCCTCTTGCTTGGGAGAGGTGCCTTAATTTGGGCCTCTAGAAAGCAAACTTGCATCACTAAGTTTCACTATGGAATCAAAATTTGTGTGGCCTTATTTCTCTTAGAGAAGAGACATAATTGTTGAGAGGTTTGGTTTATGACATACATTTATGGCCTAAACCAATATCACCTATTACTATCTTTTGTGATAGTAATGCTAATTTGGCTAAGGCATATAGTCAAGAGAAAATGACAAGTACGGTCATGTGGGAGTAAGGCACGGTAAAAGCTGTGAACTGATCATTCATAGTGTTGTGTCTAGACAGTATGACCAAACTCAAAATAATTTGGTTGATAATTTGACGAAGTGGTTAACTAGTGACTTGGTGATCAAGTCTGTGAAAGGGATGGGTTAAAGTCCATATAATTTCTGGTAATGGGACACCCAATTCCCCTCTAATACAACGTTGGAGGCTGAATTCAATGTGGAAAGCTTATTATCAGAAATTGAAGCACACAATTTGTCATCCCGAGGTATGTGCTTGTTATCCTGCATGAGAGAAGAGGATGAAGTTCAAAACTTCTTAATTGAATCTTTGAAAAAGTGTATTATGCGGGTACACGAATAAGAGATTCAACCTACGTAAGCATGAAGTGTAGCCGCTTCAAGAAATCTGGACTTTGGTTTCGTGTGCGCTTATGATAAGGATTGGACACATGGCGGATAATAGTGTCAAGGCGCTTAGAAGTTTTGAAAACTTAAGTGTATATTATCTTCGAATATTCATATGAGTCAATGGGTTCAATCGTTACCGACACCCTTTGTATTCGAGTATTCGTCAAGTGTAATATACTAAGGTGAAAATTCAATCGTCACGACATTTTCATTTATGCTTAAGTTTTGTTGGAAGAATGTTGTGATTTTAGTGAATTCTATGAATACACTAAAATGGGGGAGGAATGTTGGAAATTTGGTTGAACCGGACTAACCAAGTCAAACCGGTTTTGGGTTGGACCGACCAACCGGTTTGGTATTAGACCGACCGAACCGATATTCTAATTCCGTGAAGGGACACATCCCTTTGGCCTAGTGGCGGTTGCATTATTTTATAGATAAGGATAACCTTATGGATAGAGGCAACCCTTCATATGGATAAGGATAACCTTTCATATGGATAGAGGCAACCTTTCATATGGATAAAGGCAACCTTTCGTATGGATAAAGGCAACCTTTCATGAAACAATGCATGGATTCGGCCCCTATAAATATGTGTGGGGTGGATGATGCCACATACCATCAAACATATTCTTCTTCTTTCTTCCAAAAATTTCTAAGTATGCTTTAGTGTTCTTGAGCCTGGAACCTAAAGTGGTGATAGTTTTATCCTCGGGAGAAATTTCCTGTAACCCAAGGCTTTGTAGAGGGTGGAAATATTCTTTTCGGAAAGTGAACGTAGTTCACGACTCTATCATAATCCTGGTCACCCGGTCTCGGGCAATCGTACGTGTACCCTCGTCCTAAAAGTCCCAACAACGATGAGAAGAGGAAGAGACTCGCTGGCTCTTCTCTTTGTTGCATATTTAAACGAGAAACTTAATTATCCGCAGAGCCTATGGAAAAGTTGTCCTTGGCGGTTAAGGTTGGGGTGAGCCATGGGCCAACCTTCCAGCTACGATGATGGCCCATTCTGGCTGCATGGGCTTCAAGGCCAGGACCGCCTTTGGGCCAGAAAAACATAGATTGTATAGATACTGGACATGTGTCCATTTGATCTCAATCATATTGTAATACTTCTTGTATTGTGTCCATGGTTAAAATGCTTGTACGACGAAAGAGTTATTTACAAAATTATTTCCCAAGTTTTAACTCATAAACTGATATTGATTCTTGATGATATTATTTCAGACGAGCAAAGAGATTTGTCTATCGGGAAAATTTATAACTGATCATGTAATTGTTGTCTTAGTTTGTGAAGCGAACTGAGAAGGGTAATGATGGGTACTTTGTTGTTAACTAGACTTGGCTAAGGCCTATATGCTCGTAGAGTGGAACTTCCTAGAGAAAGTGATGAGATAGTTTGATTTCCATGAGTAAGTCGTTATGACTTTGTGTAACCCTTGAATGAATTTATCTCGGATTTAACAGTGTCTCGATGTTTCTGTAACCCTTGAATGGATTTCCTACTCATATTGAGCATTATTCTTGAATGCGATGTTGGCTTTGCTGTGTAAATTAATTAGCTCTCTCCATTGTGCATTCTCATGGGAACATGTGCTTCATCTACAGTCCAAGAAAACAAGCCAACTTGGTTGATTACAGAGGAAATAGTAAAAATCGAATAAACACTAAAAAAACATAGTTGTTTCTACTGATATACTCTTAGACAAGGTCATACGTAACATAGAAAAATACTTGAAAAGGGTGGACATATAAGAAGTGTGCAATGGTTTGAGCCGACAAACTAAACCCAATATTTGGGTCAAATATGATATAAATATATGATCTCATTCTTTATAAGAACGAAACAGACAATCACTCACGCAATAGTTAAGAAAAACCGATAATATCGAGCTAGTAATATTTGCGTGAGAATATCAAAACACCGCCATAATAAAATGAGTCACTCTCTCTGCAACTTATTCGTCATCGTCCACTGAACAGATCAACCGCACTCTCATTGTATGAACTACTAACTTGATGAGCTTACTTTCACATCACCATGGGGTTTTGACTTTTGTGAGCATGTAAACTAAACCAGCAATGAAATAAATTACTTTGAAAAGGAAATTAAACACAATTAATAAGTAATACTAATAAGCAAGTGGTAACCACATCCACATAGATATGGTTGCCAAGATTAGGGCCCAAATTAAGGCGGAATTCAAGGATAGGATACGCCAAACATGCATAATTAAAAAGATACGATTGATTAACATAATGTTGTTCTTAATCAACCAAACCAACTTGTGTGGTGGTGTTTTGTCTCGTGGTTTCGCAAACACATATACATGCATGGGGAACCGTGCGCATGCATGTGCTTTAATTTAAAGGGACAAATTAAGCATGGCGTGAAGGATCTTTTAGGGCTTGTGGGAAAAGAGGGGAACATGGAAAGAGACTGTTTCAAGAATCAATTACATATCCATAATAACAAATAAAATAGATCAAGTGGACATAATTAAGCAATTAACACAGATTATAAGGTAACTATCTAGCTTTGACTATGAGATCACCTTACAAAATCAATAACTATAATAACTTAATTGTGCGATAAATATATGATCGATCATCACAATATGGACTGCTAGCTGCCCATAATGGCCGTAGGGCATTAGTGGCTACTGCACAATCCCTATTCAAGCTATCAGCAATAAATTTACGTAGCCTACATTGTTTGATCGTTTTCTGGAGGAGGTTTGGCAGCCACTTCTTACTTCTTCTTATCCTCTCCAAAGTTTTTTTTTTTTAATTTTATTTGTGTCAATTGTAGACAGCTATGCATTACTCTAATGTGCATTAGAATAGTACAAGGCGGAACTTGATTCTCGAATCGTAATGAATTACGATCATGTTTAGACGGTAAGAGAATATGATATTGGTCGGGTAGAAAATATGAAATTCTATCAGCAAGAGAAGCTATCTTGAAGTACCACGTTGGTGAGATGTGGGAAGATAAGTTCTCGGATTCACCCGATTTTATTAGATTAAATATTCCTTCGTAATTGGTCGAATTGATTCATATAACCAACCGGGCCAAATCAAATCGAATCAAACTGAATATATTTTGTGGTTGGAAAGAACCAACCGGGCCAACTCCACGGACCGAACAGATGCAATGGTTAATAAATTTTACATGAACCAAGAACCATAAAACGGAAACTTTCAATTAGGGATTTGATACAATAAGGTATTTGATTTGGAGTTGGATTATTACTTTTTTGCCAAGAAAACAGGGTTGTCCTGTGACACAGCCAAAACTAGCTGGCTCCGCCTATGATTTTCGAGGACCACCGCATAGAATCATATATCTCCCTTAGCAAAAGTTAATGATGATAATGAAAGCCCTGTGTGTCTGTGTTTTGCTTTAATGTTAATCCGTACTCTTAATTATCATTAAGCTTTGTGTCGCTGCACATGAAACCGAGGTGGCTCCCAATAACATCACAGCTTTCGATCGTACTTTTCTGATTTGATTACCCCCTAATCCCTCCCTCCAATCGTTGTTGATTAGCATCTAATTAAAATGATGATTATGCGTCAACACATAATGAGGACGGATGGTTGTGAAAGAAGGAAGTAATTAAGTTGGAAGATGGGAAACAAGAGTTGCAGGTGTCGGGATAAACATGGCAGCCCATTAGTTTACATTTTTTTTCTATCATTAGTTGGATAATTAAGAGCTGGGGTTAGTACTTAATCTTTAATCTATTGAAAACTCATTAATTAATTTTTATTTTTTTTTTTTTTTTTTTTTTTTTGCAAATTCAGTAGTTGAAATGAAAGTCACTGAGAGGAACAAAGAAAAGCGCGAGAGTCGACCAATAGTCGAACTCTCGATAAGAGGGCATTTTATGCCACATGATGGGCAGCCCTAATGAGTTGGCGAGAAACAAAACACTAAGAAAGTTGAAGCTAAGCTCCTAGCATCCTCCAAAATAGCTTCATCCCGATCATGATGCAAATCACCTCCAACCATCCGCCGAATCAAGAGTTGCAAGTCCCCATGAAAATTAACACAAGAAAGGAATGAGTTAGACACCACTGTAAGGCATCACATAAAGCTAAACATTCCATTATAAATGGGTCCTGGATCCCATCATAATATTTTCCAAAAGAAAACAGAACATTACCTATCTCAAGAGAGCCTACAAAGTCGATACTACCTCATTGACCACGCTTGACCGCACCATCAAACCATACATTGATTATGGCCAAAGAGTCTGCCGATGAAAGGGCCTGGTTTGCCACAAGATGAGTAGCCCTATGAGAAACTACCGAAACCACAACCTTTCCTTTGAGAAAGCCATAAAGCACCATCAGCAGCCAGTAATGACCTGCAAAACAAGAAAACTAATAGGCAATCCAAAAGGATCTTGGGGCTGCCGTTTGATCATCCTCACCATAAACTCCACCATATTGATATGCTCCACAACGGAGAGGGCCATCACCGGCAGAACACAATGGCGTAGGCCATTATCGACTAGTAAGCACGAAACAAACTTTGCGTCCTACTCATAAAGATGAGACTAACTTTTTCTTTTGTAGAAGACAATTTTTGAAAAATATGTCATAGTTATAGAGAATAGGAATGAAAAGCTTTGGAAAGAAAAAAATAATGATGGATAATTATAAAGGAAAATAAATAAATAATAGTAATAATTAATAAAGGATGGAGAACTTATCTGAATAATGGTAATAATAAATAATATTAATGATAAATGATAAAGAACGAAAAAGTGAATAGATAAAAATAATAAAACGAAAAGAACTGGAGCTAAATAAACACAAAGAGAATAATTAAAAATTATTAGTAGTAGTAACCGAAAGGAAACGATTGGAATACTTACCTGTAAGTTGTAACCGCAAGAGATAGTGTAAAATAATAATCATCATCATGAAAAACAAAACGTAAAAGTAGAGGAAAGGCGTAGTACTAACTACTAATAAACATAAGCAATTAATAAAAAAGAATTAAATAATTTGACCGGACCTGTAACCCACAGAACAAAATTAATGATGGTAAACTAATAAAAATAACATAAAACGTATGAACTTCCCTGATCCACTCGTCGCCGCCGTCGCCTCTGGCGGAGAATTTGGATTAACGGCGATGAAAGACAAAAACGGTCAATCGTCCTCGCCGCCGGCCTTCCCATCTCCTAATTTCAAGTTCTCGCTACGTGGATTAGGGTCTTGCTGCTGGCTCGCCGTCGTGGCGGCGATGGTGCGCATGAGGGCTAGCAGCCTAGCACTTCGGGCTCCCTGACGCGGCGGAGGGCCTGGACGCGCTTGGCGGTGAGGAGATGGAGGGTGGCGATGCGGCGTAACTGGCGCCAGTAGTCGCCATAAGGGGAGGGGATGAAAGGACGACAGACTTAATTTTTAATTAGTTGGTTCATCTGGAGAATCACAAGGAATGCCTTGGCGACAAAGGGAAACCTCTGCTCCCGAAAGATCATACAATCCCCATGCTGCACTGTTTGTCAGGCTGACTCTGAAGACATCTGGCACTGCTTCTTTGGATGCCAGCACGCCAGTTCCATCTGGCATTCCAGCTTCCCATCGCTGCAGCTCCCTCCCACTTCAATGCCGATGCTGATGTGGTTGTTCCACCTGCATGAAGCATCCCCTTCTTACTCTGTCATGGCTATTGCTGCGAACCTCTGGGCAATCTGGAACGCTAGGAACGAGTTTGTTTTCAAAGGGGTCAGACCCACTCTCCAGTCTACTACAGCGAAGGCTGTCAACCACTTCACCGATTGGAACGGTATTCCCCCGTCCCCAAGGATCGTCTCTACCCAGCCCCCTTCACCCCGTTCTAACCTTGATCCACCGCCTGGTTTCTTCCAATTAAAGATTAACTGTGATGGAGCTTTTGCCTCGGAATCACAGTTGGCGGCTTATGGCGTTGTCGTTCGTGACGGCCATGGACAAGTGATTGATGGAAAGGCTGGTACCTTTTTTTGTTCAACATCGATGGTGGCGGAAGCTAAAGCCCTATTGACTGCGCTCCAATTTGCTGACTCTTCAGGAATGTCTGCAATTGTTTACTCTGACTGCCAAGTTCTCACAAATGCTCTCCTTAGGCAAGGAGCTACTTGGCCATGGCATGTCAGAGCTTGGCTTCATTGTATGCGACATATCCTTTCCTCAAATGATGGAATCAAGGTCTGCTTTACTCCACGAAGCAACAACAAAAGCGCTGATTGGGTGGCCAGAGAATCAGCGAGAGGAACTCTTCCTACTCAATGGATCCATATTCTTGATTTAATCTCACCTCTACTGTAATAGGCTCAGCTTGTACCATCATCGATAATGAATGAAATGCAACCTATTGTCAAAAAAAAAAATTAGTTGGTTGCTTTTTGACGCAAAAGTGAAAAGGAATCTCCTCCAAAGCCATGCGCTCTGCCTCTTTTCCAATGACTTTTTCCCCTTGAATTTGTTGATTGGTAATTAATCAATGGGAAAGAAGGGGTTAGTACAGAATTGATTACCCTAATTAACTAACTTGCCAGCTTAGCCGCGAATCTCTTCTCAACGCATGCATTTCCTTTCTCTCTTTCTATACATTTCCTTCTCTCCAAAGTTGTTCTCATCCTTATCCCCTTTACTTACCATCTTTGATGATCATTAACTTTGATCCTAGTCATGGGTTAACCCTAGTAAACTTAAAGAAATTAGAAGAAGTGGGTAGCCTTATCTTTACAAGCCTTGATTTGGAAGTAACCCCCTCTTCTAGGACAACTTATTAGTTATCAATATTTAGCTTAATTAACAATGTCATAGCATCATTGGGTCCTATAGGATTTGCCTTATAGTACTATAGCGCTTTAATTTCTACACACACAAAAAAAAAAAAAAAGCACTTTTTTGGGTAGAAAATGGAAGCACTATTTTCATCATAGGATCAATTAGGATGGAATAACACTTGCCAAAAACTATCCTCATTCATTAAAGGATTAATACCTTATTTTGGCCTGAACTATGACCATATAATCAACTTTGACCCATGGTTTCAGAAATTAACATTCTGACCTCAACTATGTAACATATAGACTCAATTGGCCCGACAACTAGTTTGACCGTCAATTTGAATGGTCAACTCCATTGACCGTTAGTCAACAAGCCATGTCATTGCCTCGTCAGCCTAAAAATCATTAAAAAATTCAAATTAAACTATTTTTTTAAATTTTTATTATTTATAATCAAATTAATAAAATAATTAATAAAATAATAAAATAATTTTTTTATTTTTTGTGATTTGGAAATTATTAATTTTATTAATTAACCAAAATTATCAAATTATTTTATATATTTAACATTACCCAAAAATGAAATATATAATTTATATCATATTCTTTAAATGTATAAAATTTAATTTGATCATTTTTGGTTAATTTACAAAATTTATCATTTTCAAATATCCCAAAAAATAAAATATAAATTTTATTTGATATTTTTTAAATTTTATTTTTTGGTTAATTTGAAATTGATAAATAATAGAAATTAGGAAAATAATTTGAATTTGATTTTTTTTAATAATTTTTAGGCTGACAAGGCAATGATATGGCGTGTTGACTAACGGTCAACGGCGTTGACCATCCAAATTGACGGTCAAACCATGTGTCAGGCCAATTGAGTCTATATGCTGCATAGTTGAGGCCAGAGAGGCTCCATCCAAAGTAGTGCCAATTAATGGACACTGCAAGTAGGGCGGTAAATGAGCCAAACTACTCACAAGCAACTTGATTTTGGGTTGAAAGAACCTTGTTATGACATATGGTTCTTTTACTAATGAGTCCAAATGGGGGTGAACTTTGTTCAACTCGCAAGCCATTTTGACCTAGTGCCTTGTTGAGCTCAATTACTGAGATAGATAATTTTAGCTCATGAACTGGCTCGATAGTGTGGCTAGCGAGCCAATTCGAATAATGACTTATGTGTTTATTGGTTTATGACTTATAAGTTGTTTTGTTAATAATTTATAGGTTTGCTTGATTATATATGTCACCATATATATGATATTTAGGACTTAGAGTACGTGAGAGAATATGTTTCATTTATAACTCAAAAGACAATTTATGTATCATAAATTTCTTAAATACCAATTACTATCAAGTCACCTAATATGAACCCGTTAAAATTTATGAAGTAAATCATATGGTACTAATATAGTATATAAACATGAGATCAATTATTCATAAAAATGATCTATTCTTCCTTTTCCATCATGAAATTAATCATGTCTTATATATGACATATAAATATTATTGTATTTAATTTATAAATCATTTGGAGTTTAGGTAAGGGGTTTGGCTATTTAGAATGATAAATCAAATGAGGTTGAACCGAGGTGGTGAGCTAATTGATGAGTCAATATTGAGCAGAGCTCGTGAGCTCATCAATGAGCCTAGTTAATTACCCACTACAAGAAAAATGAGTTTTGGGGGCAATGGATATATGCCACTATAGCGTGTTTAATTGCCTCTAAACCTTTTTAGAAGCACATATTTATGTGCTGTCAATACTGCTGCCGCTAATTCCATTTAGCGACAATCGATAGCGGCACATATTATTAGTCGGTGATTATACATCTGAAGGCTCTTTAATCTGCCCCTAATAGTTGAATTATGTAAACATGAAAGTGTTCTGATTCGTTCCTTTCACAACAAATATTTTAGTCGCCAATTATGGTCATTAAAGATGGATCATTAGCCGCTAATTGTTCATGTATCTGCTTCCATATGTTATTTAGAGGCAGTTATAGTTGCCTCTATTTCTTTGACCGTCAACAGGATCCATTTCTTAGACGGATGAGATTGTTTTAATTTAGTAATCAAATATTAAAAAGCTAATAATTATGGCACACATGAGAATCGAGCCACACAGATGGACAAACAAACCTAATTCATTTTCCATTTCTTCTTTATTTCCATTTTCTACATAGAAAGTTGCATGACACTGTACAGAAGATGAAATCGTAATCCCAAAATAAGGACAAACAAATAGAAAAGTGACAGAGTGCTGCACCCCAATGTTTTTCCTCAACTTTAGAAGAATGAGTTCGAAGAGAATCCAAAAGCTGTTTGTGCCTATTATTGCAACCAGAAATTTGATAATTCATCCACTTTACACTTGATAGGCTTGCTTCCCTGTCATTCTCTTGCTTGCGTCGAATTGCCATTATGTACAATTAACATAGTCCCTCTAACGGTCCTGTAAGCAAGCACTTAGCTTGTTAGATCCTTAAAAGATAATTAATTAGAACAATGACCATTAGTTAGAAAGCAAGACAAATTCGTACAACGACATAAGAGAATAGATCATACTAATTGGTCGTCAAAACTCAAAACTAGATAACTTTGAGAGATCTCTTGATGAAATTATGCTCGTCAAGATAAGAATGTTTTTACTCTAACAATATTTACTCACTCAGTTTCAATATCTATTTAGCCATCTACAGACTAATAACAACAAACACAAAACTGTTCATAATATTTCTCAATATGAAAAAGAGTACCATTACATCTCCATTTCATTAAATTTAATCAAATATAAAGCTACGATAGATTAGTTCATAGACTTACCATCAATTGCAACATAGCATGCTCCTTCATACTTGCCGTTCTCTGAAATCCTTCCCATTTCTGAGATAGAGTAAAAAAAGAGTTCAATAGATTTCCTAAAAGAAGTCAAACAATAGATCATCTCCACAGACAACCCAAAGATAAAGATCACAATCTTATGTGTCATCAAACACGATATAGGTCCACATTGTTGCTCAAATGAAAACACAACACTACAAATGAAAATCCAATTATGACCCAAACGCAAACAACAATGTCAAAATACCAATGGTTTAAACTTTAAAGCGACATGATTCTTGATATTGAACCGAGGAAGATCAAATATAAATGCTGAATAGAATTGGAATTAATGGGGCGACAACCTACTGATTTTGATCCATCCTCCTTAATTTGGTTGGTTGTAGATCCCGTTCTTGCCTTCGCAATCCCCATCTCACTGCGACTACTCTTGCTCGCCTGCCCATGGATCTGCTGCTGCGATTGGTATAGAACACCCTAGTTTCTTGAAGACTGCCGAGATAACAACAGTAGCGGATCCGATGGTGGGGGAAAACGTTGAGCAAGATTCAGCAGACGACTCCATGGCAATGGAGATTCTAGATTGAAGAAGGATGGAAACCCTAGATGCGTGCTACCTCTCGATCCTTCAAAGGAGTTGTGTAAAAAGCGTTAGCGGTGCCAATTATAGGATTTGTGGTAAATGATAAATTTATTTTCATCAAATATTAATAAGAAAATATTGCATAAATCCAATTATATTAGTCTAGAATTAATTAATTAAGATAATAGAGGCTTTTAATTTTGCCTCCAAAACTTTGGATTTTCCAAATAATTATTTGGGTCTGCGTGATGATAAGGAAGAAGAATAAATATGATTTTCCTCTAGAAGTCCCACAAAAACTTTACAAGGCAATCAGTATAAATCTGCCTCTAGAACCTAAATTTCTTTAAATTAAATGTACATATCTAAAATAATTATCTTATTGGAGGCATATGGTGATACTTGTAGAGGCAAATTTATATTTGTTGGGAATGAAATATTTGTAGAGACAAATAATAATATTTATAGAGGCAAATTTATATTTGTTGCGGATGAAATAATTTTAGTGACAGATAACATTGTCTATAAAGGCAGATTTTACATTTGTCGGGAAAATATACATTTAGGGGCTAATATTACATTTGCCTTTAAAATTTTGTCGCTATAAACCAATTTTCTTGTAGTGACCAGTGGCAGATCTAGGATAGGGTAGAGCTAGCACTGGGCCATATTTGAAAAGAGGCGGAGAGAGTCGGGTTGTAATCCGACGAGACTGAAAAAATACATAAAATCTAAAAATTTACAAGTGCGATACTATCTCTGGATTCGGAGGAGGACTGGGTCGCTGCCTGACTCGTCCTGGGCATCACAATTAATTCTCGTCTAAGGTCCAAGTATAAACCTTAGTAGGGTGCAACACAGAGCGCGATGTCGAAACGCACCGCTACGCCATCAGGAGTTCACGGTTTGGCCTCAATCTTCACGGTCTTGTTGACCATGAACTCGTCCTGCGGTAGTAACTGCAGATTTCTCCCTGGACGCATCACGGTTCACGGTTTTGGGCTTCAGTTCATGGTCATAGTGGATCGTGATCTCCCATGCAAACCCGTGAACTCCGCCTGGATCACCCTCTTTGCCCGGTCTTTGTCTCTTTTCGTCCAACTTTCGACTCCAGGGCTGGTTTCACCTGTTAGATCCTGAAACACACTAAAACGCACAAAACCTAGCGTAAAACCACCCTTTTAGGAGTCCAAATGCTACAGACGCTCAAGGGAAACGAGGATAAAATGTGTGCAATTAGCCCCGAATCATGGCCCCCTGGATCCGCAACTGCTAGTTGGTAAGGCTTGTTCTTTAAATCATGTGCTAACACAAATTTGAAAGTTGAGAGGTGGCTATAACCGCTCCTACCAATAAGGTGGCTCCGTCGCTGGTGGCATCCAGATTAGGGATGACAATGGGTCGGGTTGGGGCGGGTTTTGTCAAACCCAAACCCATGGGTTTATCTGCCAAAAAAACCCGGGGTAAAACCCGCTGGGTTTGAAAAACTCAAACCCAACTCAACCCGCTAGGTATCCGCGGGTTTATGGGTACCCGTGGGTTTTTGGGGTAAAAATTTACAATAACAAGTTTCTTTCAAAATAAAAGTGGAACATCAATTTTCTCATACAAATTATTCATACAAAAAACACCAATCTAGAGCATACAAGCAAACCGCAAATGATCAATACAAATTGTTCAAAATTAAAGATAAACATCTATAAACCTTAAGATTAATTGAAAGCTTCTTCCTCGTCAACTAAGTTTCTTCACTCTCCACTTCATAATATCAACTTCATTCTAAACAATTAGAAAGAACAAATTATACATGTCTCCACAAACATAAAGAATATTAGTTGTTTAAAGAAGATATATTACTTAGAATATTAAATATACCGGGAAAGTAATTATATGTGTGTAGGCGGGTACCCATGGAGCGAGTTTACCTAAACCCAAACTTAACCCGGCCCGGTAAATAGTGTAACGGGTTTAAACCCAAATCCGACCCAAAACCCATCAATACTAACTTTACCCGCGTTGACCGGATTGAATTGGATGAGTACCCATGGGTTCGAGTTTTGTTACCATCCCTAATCCAGATGCCGATGCATATGCAAACCTCAGGGTGATGGATGGTGGTGGCGTTGAAAGTCTGTCAATAACATCGATCTAATGGAAGAAGCACACGTGGCCAGATGAAAAGCAAAGCCAATCCGGTCCCCTACACCCTTCCCTTCTGTCTCAGCTGGAGTTGGTGGGTAAAGAGAGCGGAAAATGGAGCACTTTGGTTTGGTGGCCTCTGGGCTCTTCTTCTTCTTCCTTTCCCTCGACCTCCAACTGCGGGGGTAGTGACACGAGTCCTTATGGGAAAATGGACTCTTTCTTTCTTTCCTTAAAAACTCCCAACTTTTCTTTCTTCCCCTCATCTCTTCTCAGTGTACGTTCTGAGTTCTGTCCCCTCCCCACCTTCTCTTTACATGTTCCTATCAAATTTGGTGTTCATGTCTAGCCTCATCTTTGAGGTTTGTAGGGGTCGTTTGGAAGTTGCGATTGTTAAATAGATGTATTGTTGAGAATGCATGTATAATATTATACATGTATTGTCGAATTTGATGCATTGTAGAATACAACGTTTGGTATGTGTGATTGTTTATGTCGCATCAGCTAAAAGCTGAGACAAAACAATCTCAACGCAACTATCTCAACAATCACAACTAAAAGTTGAGATATAACAATCACTCAAAATGAGTGATAGTTTCTGTCATATCACAGAAACAATCAATGTATTGTTTATGCTAAAAACACAAAAAAACAATGTATTGTAAACAATACATGCATAATGACAATCTCAACAAAACTATCGCAATTTCCAAACGACCCCGTAGATACATACCATACAGTTAAATCGTTTAACCTCTCGCTTGACAACACAAATTGGAGAGACGAGAGTCAGGTTTGAATTTTATCGTTTTAATTACTTTTGGACTGACAGATAATGGGGAAACAAAAAGTATTGTTAATTGGTGCGTTTTAGAATGACGATTATGGGATGAACCAATTATTAAAAAGAAAAAAAAATCGAATCAGACATTTTCACAAATACACCTGTTAAATATACGTTCTGCCTTTGTTGTCATTAGTACGTGAGTGTTATGGCCCAATAGGATTAGCTGATAGTCTAGGCCCATGCAACCATCACTAGTCCACGTTGAGTCTTTGTTCCTGTGGTACTAGGGTTCGGCCATTAGGGTCTTTTAATAGTGCTTTTGTATCTCCTGTACAGATTAACAAACATCATCAGTAAGAACTGCAGCCGAAGAGTGTTCTAGCGCTCTTCCGTGGATTAGTCCTGGATATCCAGGGATACCACGTAAATCCGTGTTCATTGTCCGTTTACGATTTCCGTACAGTTAGATAATTCAACATGGTATCAGAGCTTCCGATACTCGATTCTGATCGTCCTACCGTTCGTCTGAATTCAACCAACTTCGCACTCTGGGAGTTTCAATTCCGTGTGTTCATCGAAGGGAAAGATCTGCTGGGCATTCTTGATGGCACGCAACCAAAACCAGAAGGAGCAGCCACTTCTCAAGAGGTTCGCTCCTGGAACCAGAACGATGCTCGCGTCCGATCATGGCTGCTTGGCTCGGTAGACCCTTCTACTGTTCTCAGTCTTCGTTTATATCCGACAGCGAATCGTATGTGGCGGCATCTCTCCGTCATGTACTCCACCGTCAATGCCGCACGTCGGTTTGAGGTCCAGCTTGCCTTATCGCGGCTGGAACAGGGAGATAGATCCGTTTCTGAATACTTCAATGCCGCACAGGAACTCTGGACGGAGCAAGACCTCCTCCATGCTGCTCTACGACCCCACAATGTGCTCACTGAAGACGCCATTGCTGAACGAATGCAGACCAGGCTTTTGGATTTTCTCATGAAGCTACGGCCGGAATTCGAGTCCGTTCATGCCACTCTCTTGAATCGTGATATTCTCCAATTTGATGGAGTGCTCGGCACTCTAGTTAGGGAGGAAACCCGCCTGCGGACACAAGCTGCCATGGATATGCGACCGGGAGAAGGGGAGGCACTGGTCGCGGTTGCCGCTGGCCAACACAGCCTCGGAACAGCTCGTGATCCCTCTGCCTATGCCATAGATCGTCCGCAATTCCAGCGACGAATCCCAATTTCAGATATGATATGCCATCACTGCAGGGAGAAGGGGCATTTACAAAAGCATTGTCGCCGACGCAATTTTTGCGTATAATGCAAGCGGATGGGCCACATCATCCTTGACTGCCGCACTAAGGAAAGAAACGAGTCTCGTGAAGAAGGGGCACGAGAAGGGGGTCCAGGACGGAATTCAGCTCCTCGGCCTGGGTTTGGAGAAAAGGCCGCCTATGGGATGTTCTCTGCTGCCGATACTGCTCGTTGGCGCTCTCCAGCTGGGGATAATCGTCCCTGGTCTTCTGCTGGTGGGCGTGGCTCCACATCGGGGGAGGCGAGCAGCAGTCGAGCAGCTGCTGGAGATGGTGGAAATGGTAACGGCAGCGGTGTCTCGGTGCAGACAGTCGAGCAGATAGTGAGTGCTGCCATCAGTGCTGCCTTTGCAACCTTGCAAGGCACAGGTAAAAATCGATCACCTTGGCTTCTTGACTCCGCTTGCTATAATCATATGACATGTGATACTACAGCTTTGAACGATGTTACTCCTGTTCAAAATATTGATTTGACTGTGGCGAATGGATCGAAATTGAAGGTCACGGGTATGGGCAATGTTGTGGATGAAAATGTGTGTTTACGGAATACTCTTCATGTGCCTGCACTTGTTCCTAATCTTGTTTCAGTTGGTCAGCTTACTGAACAAGGTTGTACTGTGTCATTTGCCCCGTCTGGTTGTGTTATACAGGATTCGAAGACGGGGAGTCTGATCGGAAGGGGGAGTAAGCAAGGGCGTCTCTTTCATCTGGACGAGTTACATGGGCACTCCGTTTCTCCAGTTGTTAGGTCTGTCAGTAGTCCGTTGTCTAGTTCGTGTTTAGCTGTTTCAAGTTCGTCAAATAAGCAGTGGGATCTGTGGCATGCTCGCCTGGGTCATCCCCACTCGGCTCGTCTTTCCATTATGTTTCAAAAGTCTTTGCTTGGAAAAACTCGTGTCAGTCTTCCAGAAATTCACTCTTGTACCAGCTGTGTTGAAGCTAAAACTGCTAGTGTTTCCTACCCTTCCAGTACGACTATCATTACAGAACCTTTTCATGTGATACATACTGATCTTTGGGGACCTGCCCCTGTTCTTTCTCGACATGGTTTTCGGTATTTTGCTCTTTTTATTGATCATGCCACCCGGTACACCTGGATTTATCTTCTTAGACTGAAATCTGATCTCAAATTTGTTGCCATAGAATTTCTAAACATGGTTCAGACTCAGTTCGGCAAACCTGTTAAAATCGTTCGTTCTGATCCGGGAGGGGAATTCAGCTCCATTCCTTTACGTGAGGTGTACCGTTCTCGTGGGATTCTCAGTCAAAAATCTTGTCCCGGGGTTTCTCAACAAAATGGGCTGGTTGAACGTAAAAATCGCCATGTAGTCGAGCTTACTCGAGCTTTGTTATTGGCTTCTTCTGTTCCTGGACGTTTCTGGCCAGAGGCTGTGGTTACTGCCGTTCGGTTAATCAATTACCAGATCACTCCTGTTCTCGGTAATGAGAGTCCCTTTTTTAAACTCTATTCCCGTACTCCTGACTACTCTCGCCTTCGTGTTTTTGGGTGCCTGTGTTTTGTTTTGATGCCTCGTCGTGAGCGAACTAAGTTAACTTCTAAAACAGCCAAATGTGCGTTCATGGGGTATAGCGATGTTCATAAAGGGTACTTGTGCTATGACCCTGTGTCCCAGCGTATTCGTGTCGCTAGTACTGTTGTGTTTTTTGAACACCTCCGGTTCTTTGAACCTGTCTCTGATCCCGAGTCTATTTTTCCTTCCACCGGTTTTCTGCCCATGTTCTCACCCGATGATGTGCCTGTTGACATTGATTACTTGCTGCCTCCTGACGATCCGGACTCCCCCAGCTCCTCAACATTCCAGTCGCCGCCCAGCTCCTCGGCAGCTTCTAGTTCACCGCCCACATCTCCCTCGGCCACAGCTACTTCCTCGGCCCCAGCATCATCTTCCGCACCACTGCTTTCCTCGGGCCCAGCTTCATCACCTCTGCTTTCCTCGGCCCCAACTCCTCATCCACCCCGCCGTTCAACACGCAGTACCAAGGGAATTCCTCCTGCCCATTTCGATGACTACATGGTGTATGGGGTAACTTCTCTTGTTGTTCCTACCCGATATAAAGATGCTCAAGGGGATCCTGTCTGGGAATAGGCGATGGGGAGTGAGTTTGATGCTCATCATGCGAACAATACATGGACCGTCGTTGACCGTCCGCCTAACACTCCGACGATTGGCAGTAAGTGGGTGTACACCATTAAAATGCTTCCGGATGGCTCGATCGAGCGTCATAAGGCCCGGGTTGTGGCCCTTGGCTATACACAGGAGCACGGGGTGGACTACACTGAGACTTTTGCTCCTGTGGCTCGAATGTCTACAGTTCGAACTCTTCTAGCTGTTGCATCTATGAAACACTGGCCACTTGCTCAGCTGGATGTGAAGAATGCGTTCCTCCATGGGGATTTAGATGAAGTTATCTACATGGAGAAACCGCCCGGTTATCACGTGGGGACTCCTGGACAGGTATGCAGGCTGAACAGATCACTATACGGGTTAAAGCAGGCCCCTCGCGTCTGGTTTGAGACTTTTCAGGCTACTCTTCTAGAGCTTGGCTGCAGCCAGAGCTTGAACGATCCATCTCTGTTCATTAAGACCACTTCGAAGGGTATTGTTCTGCTTTTGATTTATGTAGATGATATGATCATCACAGGTTCGGATTTGGAGGGTATTCAACACTTAAAGGAAGGGTTGCAGAAGGCTTTTCGAATAAAAGATTTGGGAGATCTATCATACTTCCTTGGCCTAGAGATTTCTCGTACTGGGGATGGCATCTTACTTAGTCAGAGGAAATATATTGGTGATCTACTGAGTGATCATAACATGGAGGACTGCAAGCCGGTAAATACTCCGATGGAGTGTAATCTGAAGTTGAGCAGGGACTCTGGGGAGAAAGTTAAAGATGGATCACAATATCGGAGTATTGTTGGGAGTTTAATCTACTTATCAGCCACTCGCCCAGACATTGCTTATGCTGTTCAATTGGTGAGTCAATTTATGGGTGATCCCAGGGTCAATCACTTGGCAGCAGTATACCGCATACTACGATACCTGCAGGGAACCAGAGAGGTTGGTATGTATTTTCCTTCCACTGGTTCGGCCACTCTGCGAGCCTACTCAGATTCAGACTATGCTGGGTGCATCGACACCAGACGTTCTACTACAGGTTGGTGTGTTCAGTTTGGGAACTCATTTATTTCGTGGAAATGCAAGAAGCAGGATAAGATTTCTAAGTCATCCACTGAAGCTGAATACAGAGCGATGTCCGATGTGACCTCCGAGCTGACATGGCTGAGACGGCTTCTTGCTGATATGGGTATATGTTGCACGAGTCCCATGGATTTGTTCGTTGACAATACCAGTGCTATTCGAATCGCGGAGAACCCAGTGTTGCATGATCGTACGAAGCACATTGAGATTCATGTGCACTATATTCGGGATGAGGTGCGAGATGGATCGATTGCACTTCACTACATACGTACTGACGACCAGATTGCAGATTTGCTCACCAAGTCTCTCTCAACAAGTCGACACCGATTCCTGTCTGACAAATTGATGCTCGTACACCGGCATCAATTTGGGGGAGGCTGTTAAATATACGTTCTGCCTTTGTTGTCATTAGTACGTGAGTGTTATGGCCCAATAGGATTAGCTGATAGTCTAGGCCCATGCAACCATCACTAGTCCACGTTGAGTCTTTGTTCCTGTGGTACTAGGGTTCGGCCATTAGGGTCTTTTAATAGTGCTTTTGTATCTCCTATACAGATTAACAAACATCATCAGTAAGAACTGCAGCCGAAGAGTGTTCTAGCGCTCTTCCGTGGATTAGTCCTGGATATCCAGGGATACCACGTAAATCCGTGTTCATTGTCCGTTTACGATTTCCGTACAGTTAGATAATTCAACAACACCATCCAAACGAACGACCCCAATCACCCACTCAGCCCCGTCAATGCAATGGTGTCGCGCTCACCGAATTGTACTTTAATTTGTTGGCTTGGCATCTCTATCTCTCAGTTCCTCTCTTGGTGCAAGCAAGCCGTCCCCTACATCAACATTTATGCCTTTGCCTAGCTTAGCTACTAGCTTTTCTGACCAACTCATCAGCTCCCACCACATTAACTCAGAACTCCTCCATGATCCATTGTAACCACTACTCAAGTGAAGTCATCCCATCAATTTTTTTTTTTTTTCCAAACACTTTTCCTCCCTCATCATGCCATCAACTTAATTGTTATCCAAACCCATTGTCAACACTCATGTTGCCCACTTACAACCAATCGATATTACTCTATCCGCCAGCACAAATTCCTCTACTTCTGTAAAAGCTAGGTTTAATTTCATGTAAGTCTTACAAGTTAGACCTTATTAGAGAATATAACAAAAAAATTAATTAAGAACCAACTCAATCCCACAATAAGAAGAGTAACGCGGATATTAGTAAGCAAGCATCATTATCGCTACGTGCATTTGTTTACAAACTTTCATTCTGTGAATTGAAGAAGCTAAGCTATAGCTTGCTTGAAACCACACGTACGTGTACATATTTGTGGCTGGTTTAAGAAAGCTCTGACGAATATGCCTACATTTATTGATAGAATAGGTTTGATCAATTGACTTTATAACTCTTATTAACACATCTTCATTAGGGTTTTTGGGTTGTTTTTATGAGTTATAGGTAGCTAGGGTTTTGCAACATGGGACAAAAAGGATAGGGTGGTGGTAAATGGGTAATACCAGTGTTATAAAAGTCGAGCCGAGTCGGCCAGCCGGACCGTCAAAATCGTCACCCGGCCGCAAAACCGGCTCGGCTCAGCTATTTAGCTGAAACGGTTTTTTGGGGCGGCCGACGAGCGGCCGAAGCGGTTAACCGCTCGAGCCGTTCGTCTGACTTTTTCCATTGGGCCGGTGGGTTTAATTAAAAAAAATGAAAGGGGTGGGTCGGGCTTTCTGAAACCCACAACCCCTAATTCAAAAACAAAATCGTCTTCGTGCAGATTGAAGGAGGCGCCGCTTCCATCGCCAGTCCCAATCGTCGTTTCTCGCCGTCGTTCCCCGTCGCCATCGCCTACGCCAGTCCCCCGTCGCCTGTCGTCATTGTCGTCGTTCCCCGTAGACCGCTCCCCGCTCGTCGATTTGGGGAAACCAACGACGAAACCAGTCCCCCGTCTCAAGTGAGCCGCCACTGGGGTGGGTGGAAGAAGGGGCGTTGCTGCTGGGTTGAAGGAAAGAAGAAGTAAGAAAAGAAAGAATTTGAGAGATAGAGGGGAAGTGACGGGTACCTAGTAAATTTTATTTTAATCATTACATTATTAAATTATTATCTCATGTGTCTTATACTTATGATTTTATTATTTATATAAGGTATCGGTTCTCTAACGGCTTTATAATGGTTCAATATCGGTTGGACCACTAAAGTGCAAACCGTTCAGATTATCGGGTCATGCTCGGGTTCGGCTCTGACAACATTGGGTAATACACAGTTTGATGGATTGGATTGGATGGTCTCTCCATCTTTACTTTCTATCCAACTTTTTGCTGGCCCCATGTGTTGCTATGGTGCTGCTTAGAGTAGCTAGAGAGTAGAGAGCTCGTGAAGTGGTGTGACAGATAGAAGACACATCAAACAACTGTTGTTGGTCGTGAAAATGAAATGAATGAATTTGTTCCATTCGACTACTGCCTCAATTTCATGGGTCCCTTCCTTCATCATCCCGCTCCCCTTGACTATATAGAGCTCGTAAAAATGTCACGTTTTGCCCTAGCTCAACCCCGTCCGTCCGTTCATTATCTGCTGGCATGGGGGATGGATTCTAGAATGTGGGGAATTATCGGATGTTAGTAAATATTGTTTTGATTCTCAAAATAGCGGTATTTTTTACGGTCATTTTTCAATACATCGCCATGTTGTTTTTATTTTGAACTTGTGGGAAAGGTAAATTTAGCGTTCTTGGGAAAGCGATAAAAGGGTGTGTCGCTTGAAAAACTTGCGACATACGTAGATTGTTTTTTTTTTCTAGGAAAAGACATCCCGGTGACATATTCACGCACAACAAGTGACATTTTTTTTTACAGTGCATTTTACTTATTCATACTATATACGTTTTGGAGTGTCGGCATTGAATAATTTTAACAAGTTTCGTGAATATTCTTAAGAAAAATCTGGAACTATCCCCAAAAGAAAAACTAGGCCGGTGATTGGTTCCCGATAACATTTTGCCCAAATTGAACACATATGACTCCATTTTTGGGCTTTCGAAGGGTTCCTTTCTTTCGTTTAAAGCCTCTCTTCCTTTCATTTCAGTTGTCCGGAATTATGCATCAGATACAGATGATCCCCAACCCAAAGCCAAAGTGGTCTTTCTTTCTCTCTTTTCCTCCTTTTCTGTTCCTTTGTTTTTATTCTTCTTCACAACAAAAATTTGTTTGTTTGAAACTCAGAAATAGCAGGGTTAGTTTGGCCAAGTGAATGCCACGTACTTACTACTCCTTCAACTCCTCCACTCCATCTCCTCACTCGCATGCTCTGTTTTTTTTAGGACTTTTAGTTACGTTCCTCCTTTTATGATGGGACTTCAACACTTATGTTTTCGAGATTATTTATGTCACATGAATAATGATGGGCAAATTTATATAAATAGGTCATTCGACCTTACAATTGTGTGGATAATTTAGATTTTTTTCCCTTAAATTAATGGAGTATATAAATTAAACCTGCAAGCATACCATAATCGTATTATTAAATTGATGTATGTTGTGATCAATACATGTATTACACTATACAGGTAGTTATGTATTTGGTGTATCATATATTATAGTGTTTGATATATGCGATTGTATTTTTTTTATAACTTAAAGGAGAAGTAACTTTTTTATGAAAATGTCATTTAAAAAAAAGATTTTTTTTTTAATGATAAAGCTAGAACAATTTTGTGTTGCCAAACGAGATTATCCAATCGTAATTGTTTCATTTTGAAAGACAATATCCGTTAGTCCCCTATTGTGGCTCATGTTTTGTTTTAATTATGAAGCTCTACGAGATGAGTAAGAATGTGAAAGCAACTTCATGAGTTGTTTGTTTGCTGTATTGGACTCTTATGATCAATGTCTGAAATCAAGGGAAATTTTGTTGCTTTCTACCTCTGTCTAGCTATCCATTTTGATATGTCTTTTACTCTTTTTCAATACTTTCTCCTCCCTCTTTTATCCTACGTACCTACCCCCTGGGATCGATTATCTAAACATAATTATTGATCGTTAATTATAGATGGGTACACGTAATTTCTAATTATAATGACTAGCCATGCAAATTTCGCTGGGTACGTCTTCATATAATTAAGCTAAGTGGTCACTAATCACCATCTTAAAACAAGACGGCACTAACTTAATCACTAAGCCAATGATAGAACTTGAGAAGAATGGAATGCGTAGAGTCTACACATACATGTGAGGTGCGGGGGGAAGTTAAAAGTGAAAAGTGAAAGAAGTAAATGGCGGATCGTGACCAAAGAAAGGAAAATCTGATCTCTACAACAACCCAATCCACTTAATCCAAAGTATTAATAGCAAAATATTGGATACCCCTGGAACTAATTGCTAGCAAATCATAGTAGTTAATCTTAATCCACTATTGTTTTTATTATGGGGCTTGACTTACCAGACGTCAACAATGACGGCAACTTACTACCCTCCAAAACTACCTTACTTATTCAGCTATTTTTAATTACCCTCAACTTTTAAGAAGAAGAAAAAAACGTCCTAATTAGGGGCGGGTGCCCTTCCTCGCACTTGCTTGCTAAATAATAAAGTGGCTAAATCGTTTACAATGTAAAGTGTAAACCCATCTCGAGCCACGCATGGAGAGAGAGAGGACCCTAGCTACTCATAGCTTTTGTGAGTGTGGGTGTATGTGAGAGAGAGATTTACTTTTTCTAGAAATAAAATAAAGGAATTCTCTAGTTAATTACAATCAATTGTACTACTTAATAATCGATTGTGAAAGGATCATGGTTCAAAAAGTCACGCTTAACTTTGCGTCTAGGCGTAACCTTACGCTTAGACACGTCTAGGCACAAGACAATGGCAAAATGCCTCGCTTGGGGGGTTTTGCACCTAATTAGTTACTGGAACACGCCAATTTAGTAAGGCGACATATAAGTATCTCCTAAACATTACTGGATGGAGCTATAGGAAGTCAATATTAAAGGAGGAAATTAACGTCAACTACGAAATCAATTTTCTACATCAATATTTTCAATAGCTCAAGAACTTAATTTGTGAGCTATTGCGCTATGTATCTATGAATTCGTGAGCTACGTTTTTTGTCATTAAGTGTTGAGTAAGTTATTAATCATCTTAACTAAAGTGACGAAGTGTTGTAGATTATTTTTTTTTCAATCATCATGCAGTGCGAATAGCTATTTTTCTTCCAACACATAGGCACGCTCAGTCTACGCCTAGACGAGCTATGCGCTAGGCAACGTCTCAACGCCCGCCTTACGCTTAGCGCCTTTTTGAACCTTGGAAAGGATGCAGGAAGGAAGGTCATGATGAGTTGGCGACCTATGGTGGCCTTCCGCTTGCTTGCCTCGTGGGTCTTTAATTACTTAAAATTGACGTACGGGGCTAATTAGAGATTTAATATGTTAATTAATAATTTACTACATACCCTCTACTTTAGAGGGCGAAAGAGAGGGGACTGGCGTGCCACCCAGTCGGACAACATGAGTGAGTTGCGTGTCCAAATCTAGAGGCAACCATTCAGTTATAATAATTAAATTAAGCCCTCTTTAATTTGTTCACAGAGATCAAAGCTACGTGGGATCCCCCAATCCTTTAAGCCGTTGCTGCCCTATAGCTACTTGGAAATTAATTACAGCATTAATCTGCATTGTAGTGATTAAGGGATAGGATTAGTGGTGTGATGTGTTCTCTTCCGAACCTCTCATCTCTTGTCTTATTAATTGGGATTAATAACTAGTTAATTAACTAGCTACTCATGACGTTGCTTTCCTTGATCACTAACTAGCTAATTGCTTGATAAAGAAACCCTACAAAACCTACAATCCACTACCCATTTTCGTCCGCTATATCCCTACACCAATATACTTTAATTTAATTAATTATTAATTAGCCTCACTTTTTCTTGTTTTGTGGTATTGATAAAGTGATAATGTGTAGTAATCTTTTTATCCGTTAGGCTAGATATATACGGTAGAAGGTTATTAAAATCCTATGTAGAAATGATAAAATGATATAACACTTCTCACATTTTAATTTTATCTTTTCATTTTTGTCCTCACATTTTGCAAGATATGGTTTTGATTTATTAAGAAGTTCACAATCTTGATGCCACGTTAAGAAATGGTCTCGTCTCTATAGGCCGATCTTCATGAAAAGACAATACACAATATTTAAATTTTGAACCCGTCGTCTCGATCATTTGAACACCTCCGTTAGCACTTCTTCCTTCTTTGGTTTTTCGATTTAGCCATCTCCTAAATTTACTAATGTACAATTCTTTCTTGGGTCCTAGTTATCAAGACCAAGCAGAATACTATGAACTTATTGCTTCTTGTCTGTAGTAGTACTCGCAAGCTAAGTCTTAGATTTAGGCAAAAACCCATATGTTGATCCTTTAATGACCAATTGTATGCGCGTTGCTTTTGTTTAAAATTCTTCATTGTAATTTTACTATAGTCATGGATCGATAAAAACACCTATCTTAAGGGGGGAGAAATGTTTGCAACAACCTCGACTCATTAATTAATCTTAAATTTCACAACCCTAAATGCAAATTTGGTCATGAGATCAGTATATAATTCTTCAAAGTTCCCAACTTAATTAAAAAAATACACATTATGTAATTTGGTGGTGGGTTACCATGAGTTGAAAAAAACACACAGTAAAATCCTCTGTAATAATCACTAATCAACCACTAAAAACAAAACAAAGACCTTACTTTGCAGCCTATATATAATAAGTTAGTTAATTTATCAATCTATATATGTTTTTTTCTTCTGCCGTTAAATGAAGAAAAAGGAATAACAACTCAGCAAGCAACCTGTTTCATTCATTCATCATCAAAGCAAGCGAGCAGTTAGTCTCCTTCAAAGTCTTCACTCTCACATAGATTATTATTATTAGCACTCTCTTATTCCTTCCACTATATAAATAAACCCCAGCCCTCGATCTCCCTCGTGTTTCCTTCCACAAATCAGCTTCCCAGAAACCAAACACACTCTCTCTCTTAACTCCTTACTGGGTTTCAACCAACAGCTACACCATCATCGGATCAGATATGTCTCTCATCTCACAACTCTACCCCACCGCTGCCGCCGCCGCCGCCGCCGTCGACTCCTCACAACTCCTCCCCCAACAAGGCTCCTCGTCATCCCTTCCCCGACACCAGGAGAAAGTGAAACCAGCGCCGCGGCGAAGGAGAAAGAAGAACAAAGATGGGTCGGGTTCGTCGTCGGCTAGCGGGTGGCCGAAGAAGAGGAAGCTGAGCGACGAGCAGGTGACGATGCTGGAGCTGAGCTTCGGCAACGAGCACAAGCTGGAGTCCGACCGCAAGGACAGGCTGGCGGCGGAGCTGGGGCTGGACCCGCGCCAGGTGGCGGTCTGGTTCCAGAACCGGCGGGCCCGATGGAAGAACAAGAAGCTGGAGGAGGAATACTCCAAGCTCAAAGCCGCTCACGACCGCAACGTTCTTGATAAATGCCGCCTTGAGTCCGAGGTAACAATGAGTCTTTCGTTTTCCTTCTTTTCGTTTGTTTTTCGGGTTGATCTTATCCAATTGCATGAAGTTAATGTTATTAGGTGAGTGAAAAAAGATAAATAAAATTTTTAATAAGGGAAAACAAAGACTAGCTAGCTAGCTAGGCACTCTTCTTCTTCTTTTGCCCACTTCCTTATAATTTTAAAAATTACCCAAACCGTCTCTATAATGAAAATAATAATAATAATAATAATAACGATATTTTGTGGTGATTTAGTTACGATCCATTATTCTCGAGCGTGCATGAGCAACATGCTCGAAATGTGAAAACAAACTCGTTTATACGGGAGCTACGATTTTTATTCTCTCAATCATAATTTTGTCAAAATATATCCAATATAAGAGGAATTATAAAGTGAATGAAAACTAGACTGATTATTCAAACGACTTGAAAAAAATTAAATTATCGACCCTAAAATTGGCATAAGAAAATAGAAGTACTCGAAACTGAAACCCTTTTCCCTTCTTTCCTTTCCGGAAAATTGTGGTCCTTTTTTCTAGTTTTCAAAAATTTCGTGCACAAAAGACTATAGCACTCAGAACAGTGAAGTCAGAAAGACAAAAAAATATCAAGGAGGACATGTGGTTCAGATTTAACAAACCTTCCTGCCATCTGGCTACAGAACATGGAGTTTATGTCACGTCCGTACGTACCATTTCATGTCTGTAGCCTACCTGAGTCTCTTCTTTATTTCTTTTATCTTTTTTTGTTTTTAAGGTTACAGCCGTATACAACACCTGACTTCATCAGGTTTTGACTGTGCCATTTTCACAGTAACATGTGTTTGTTTGTTACAGTTTTACCAACCAAAATATAATGGACGGTTCATCTAAAGCCTAAAGGTGTCTTTAATTATCTCGTAATAAATTCCCCAGGTTTTGAAGCTGAAAGTGCAACTATCGGAGGCCGAGAAGGAGGTCCAGCGGCTGTCGGACGTGGCGGCGGGCAGCAACAGTCCAAGCTCGTCGATGACCATGGAAGCCAAGGAATATCCGCCGTCGTCGGCGCCGGCATTTTTTGAAGATGGGGGAGCATTTGGAGTTGTTGAGAGCTATGAAGATGTGTTCTACAACATGGCGCCGGAGGCGACTTACGTTGTCAACGGGATGGAATGGATGTACATGTGAAATTATATTAATACGATCTCATCAGGAAAAAAAAAACCCCGAGATTGATTATTAACGTAATTAACTATCATTAGTAATTAGTGTTAATTAAATGTTTCTAGGATCTATATATATCATTGTATATATAGCTAAGTTAGCTACCAACCAAGTACTGATCATGATGTAGATGCTCTCTCTCTCTCTCTCTCTCTATCATGTAAGTGTTCTCTATCTCTCTCTCTCTCTCTCTCTCTCTCTCTCTCTCTCCTCGATCGTACTCTTGTAGTAATTAACGAAAGTAATTAGTTTTCTCACATCTTAGTTGTCCTTTTCCACCTTTCGGGTTTGTGCATGTGATTGTGTGGGGAAGAGGGGACTAATAAATAATTGTTAATTAGTACTAATTCATTGTGAATTAGTTTATATGTTAATGACTAATCAAATGTTATTAATGTAATTAAGTAGCCAATCAATCAGATGACTTTGGCCTGATTCTGTGTCTAGATGAGGTAGGAAGCTTGTGGACGTCTTTTCCTTCTATTCATCAATATCTTGCCTACTTAACCCTACCTTTTTCTCTATTAAGTGAATATACAAATTGATATGTCACATGCATTTTGTGCCTACCAATATGCTATACATATGTCATATTGACACAAGTGAACACATAAATTCAGATGTAATATATTGAAAAGTCAGAGATAAGAGGTGGGTTGGTAAGCACATGTTGTTTGGTTTTGTGAGGTTACATGTAAAATATTACGATACATGTCCTCAGTACTTAGTGGTGAATGCTTCGAACTTATCGTAAACCGAAAAGATTCGACCATTTGATTGAGTATATGTGAACAGTGATATTACAATACATGTTGGTATGTATTGTTGTATATGAAGATGGGTGTGTTTTTAAAACAAAATTGTGGACCTTAATTAATGACAGGTCTGATGAATAGTAATATATAAGTGCATACACATTATATATAGGAGGTACGAAAGAAGTGCTGAAGAGCAAAGAATAGGGTGGCACCTATATTGGGAACGGCATAAAGATTGGCCTTATCCTCAAGAGTTAAAACTTAAAAAGTATATGGAATTATGGATTATGGATGGTGGAGGGAGAGGATTTTCAAAGGAACAACAACAACCGAAAATGGAAGAGTTGCTGGATTAATAGAGAGAGAAGGGAAGCTACATGTCAACCAGAAACAAGAGAGAGAGAGAGAGGTAATTATAACTATGGTGAGGTATCCATTAACTTGTACTAGCTAGAAGTAAGAGTAAGGACTGCAAAATCATAGGTAGTATCGGAAAAGTTAGAGATAGAGTATTTTGTACTCAAATTATGGTTCAACAGTTTCATACAGCTAAAAATTGTCTACCGGCAGAGTATTTTTACGGTTAAATAGTCAATACGGTATGGTTTCACAAACATGCATCGACAAGGAGTATCCTTTAATTTCGGGTTTCACCTAATTAAACCTAACCTGAAATCGAATTTCTCCGATTATTACGAACCGGACACTTAAATCCGCGATTTAAGTCTCGGGTTAACTCGATTCGTGCCGATCTGAGTTGGCTGTATGGGTTGCTTACCTTGATTCAACCATCGGTCAATATACGACAGCATGAGATTGAGAGATGCGGATATGCGTGTGCCAAACTGCCAATGACCAGATCCGTCTGATGACATAAAGGAAACCCTTTTTTTTTTGTGTGTGTGATGAGTTGTGTCGAATTTATTGGACAAATCCGCTTAATGTCTACCGAACCAAGGATCCGACGTTGGAGCCCCAACAAATGACCAAAACACGGTTCAATGTTGGGTGTCACGAAAATGGAAACAAATGAAAGGCAGATAGATCCCCTTCCTAGATGTCGTCTTTCTCGTCCCATGGAATTGGAGAGGGAAAGTAGTTGTGTCGAAAGCAGAAATGGATAGGGTAAGATAGTGAAAGTGATTGGTCGTTGCTGCCGAAAAAAAGATAAGGAAGGAGACAGAAGATGGAATCTTCTGGGAAAATGATCCTTTGCAAGTTTCACCCAGATGTGTTGTGTGGTATATGGTAGGCAATCTAGATAATGTATATGCCTTTTGGTTGAGGGAAGGCCAAATTATCTTCTTTATCAATGACTCTTTTTAAAACAAGAACGATGTGTAAAGTACAAATACATCTTCCTCATTAATCCATCGAGGAAGAGATTCTTAACAAGATCATATAAAAGACCAATTGTTTGACATTAAAATCGGAAAGACTATCAGGATTTGTTTGGGGAGATATAGAAAGTGCACTGTGAGCTAGATAATCTGCAATAGAATTTAACCTCTTTATAGATATGGGAAAGAGTAATCTCCAAATCTCTTGACAGAAGCAAATAGTAGAGTAAAATCAGTCACACATATATGTATAGTAGTGGCAATCGGATGAGATAGTTCGGGTATCTCGATATCTCGACTCGTTTCGTGATAAGTGCAAATCATGTTAGAAAAGGATGAGAATGATGTAACTCGGTATGATCAAATGGGTTTTGAAAAGGGTGATAGTTGTCCCATGACGGTTTCTTAATTACTAGGGTATGCATTAAGAATATTGGAGCCTCGTGTATTCTTTCGTGTGTGTAAATGTTTAAGGATCACGATTGCGGTGATAGATTTAATGGTATTCATGCTATGTACATGATTATATTCCTCTTTTGATGGATTCTACAGAACTATATCGAAGAATTTTGTATAGTACATATCTTACTTGTTGTGAAATGAACATGGAGGAATTTGTATATAACGAATCAATTCATATTTTGAGAATATTAGTATTGTAAGCTAAATGAAGTAATAGTCTAAAGTCAAATCTAGCCTCATTTGGACTTTTCATGAAAAGTTTAAAGAGCTTATTGGTTGGTCTTGGATTGCTAAAATTATAGATGAGCAATAACATTCTTTAGGCCCTGTTCACTTCCATTTTCGTTTCCTGTTTTCTGTTTTCATGTTACAAATTTGGCAAACGAAACGAGTAAACATGTTTACTTTTCATTCTGTTTTCTATTCGTTTCCAACTCTGAAAACAGAAAGTGGCAGCTTCCTACTGTTTTCGAAAACGAAAAAATGTCGTTTTCACCTGTTTTCAACATCTGTTTTCTAAAAAACAGGAAACAGAAATGAAAGTAAACAGGGCCTTAGTTGTTCAATCTCTTTTTTATATATAAGGGCAATATATGTTTATTTTTTATGTTATGTGCTACTTTAAAAATTCGGATCTGATACCTCTAATTTGGACCCTTTCACTGACATAAGTTTGTTTTTTTTGACATAAGCTTGTTTTTGAATTAGCTAACAATGAAATGTCAGTTAGGTTAACTTTATTAGGTTAGCATATCGCCATATCCTAACGCCAAGGAAAAGTAAAATGTATTCGGATTGTGCTCTTCGTTTCGGGCCGATTTCTCCTCGCTTGAACGGCCGTCTGTGAGACTCCATTTCCTTGGGCCGACAGGGCTAAGTTTCTCCCTCTCTGTAGCTCTTCGGCCCATCTGTTTGCTTAACGAGCTGAGACCTCTGCGCACCAGGCCCATCTTCGGATTAATACTACCAGCCTTGGGCTGAAAATATAGCTGCCTTAATGGCCGATTTGGGTGGTCGTGGCCCCGAGTGGACAAAAACAAATAATAAAATATTGGCTTAATTGCAAGTTTGGTCATTCGAATTGCTACAAAATTTCACGTTTGCCACTCAAATTAATTTATTCCATTTATAGTCACTTAAATTAGGTTAACAGCCCAAGTTTGGTCACTAGCCGTTACTCTCCGTTAACTTTTGCTGATGTGGCGGTCAACTCTTATAGTTGACCGTTAAATGCATGATGTGGCAATGAAAAAATTTAAAAATTTAAAAATTAGAATTTCCACCTCAACTATTTAAAAATAATAAAAATAATTAAAAACCTTTTCTAATCTAACCTCGACTCGGGTTGCTCCTGGAATCTACCGGAGACGAAATGTATCTTAAACACCGCCGACTCCAAAAACAGAGCAACACTCAGTGAACAACAAAGTCAGGAGCTACTATTCCTGCTGCAAATGCAATGGCGGCGGCGGACAATATTGATGTAGGTCTGTGCGAAGACGGCGGCGGGGGATTCGTGGGAGAATGGTTAATAGGGAACTTGACGAGAGCGACGCTGAGAAAGTAAAAATGGCCGTGAGAGAGCGGAAATAGACGGCAGCGATTCTGAGAGTTATCGTATAGGAAGAAACTTTCGTAAGTACGTATTGCTGCTCTGCTCTACTCTGTTGTGTATTTTTTTGTTTCGTTCCGTTTTGTTCTCTTTCATACAGACTACGGCCAAAAACCAAACCAATTGATGTTGCTATTCATGTTTTCTGGACTACTTATTCAAACTTTTCTATTAGGCTCTTTACTGTTTGCAATCAAAATCTGTGTACGGAATATCGCCGCCGCGTTCTCCTTCCCCCTCGGCTGCCCGGTCCTCAACAGATCGATCAGCACCGGGATCGTGCTCACCTTCACGATCGCCGCTTTCGCTTCAGCGTTGCTCGATAGCACCGACAGTATCGATAATGCCTTGTCCACCATTGCCGCCCCTCTCGAATCGGTCAGCATTCGGAGCAACGCCGGTACGATCCCGGCTTGCACCGCCCTGCCTTTGTTCCCTTGGTAGATGCACAGGTTGAACAATGCCGACGCCGCATCTTTCTTCCCTCTGCTGCTCCCCTGCTCCAGCAGCTCCACTAATGCTGGAATCGCCCCCGAAGCTCCGATTATGATCTTGTTCTCGTCGCCTAGGGACAAACTGAAGACGGTTGCTGCCGCGTTTTCCTTCGTTTTCCTGTCACCGCTCCAACCCGAGTCAGGTCTTGGCCCGGTAGATTCCAGGAGCAACCCGAGCCAAGGTTAGATTAGAAAAGGTTATTATTATTTTTATTATTTCTTAATAGTTGAGGTGGGATTTTAAATTTTAAATTTTTTTAAAATTTTTAAATTTTTTAATTGCCACATCATGCATTTAACGGTCAACTATAAGAGTTGACTGCCACATCAGCAAAAGTTAACGGAGACTAACGGCCAGTGACCAAACTTGGACTGTTAACCTAATTTAAGTGACTATAAATGGAATAAATTAATTTGAGTGGCAAACGTGAAATTTTGTAGCAATTCGAGTGACCAAACTTGTAATTAAGCCTAAAATATTTAATAGATGTTTTTTTTTGTCAAAGTTTTAATAGATGGTTTTTAAGTTGGATTCGACTCCCTAGACTGATGAGTAAGCATTTGAAATTAATTAATTAATTAAGTGATCTCCAGACCAGAATTCTACCGATGAGGTTAACAATAATTGTTTATTCATTAAAAAAACGGTTAAATAATAGATTTATATTAAGGGGTCGTTTACTTTAAGGATTTTATAACGAGGGTTTTGTCATGGATTTGCTAATTAAAAATCTTGGGATTTATTAGTGATTTTGGGCATTATGGATTTGAGGAAATTCTTTGTTTGTTGAGCTATTTTTATCAAGGATTTGATGATTTTTCAGCTTGTCTCCAAATCCCAGGGTATGAGGTGGGATTTATAAAACCGTGGGGCGCATGGATTTGGAGCAAAAAAAAAAAAAAAAACCAAATCCGTGGGCCCACATATTTATCTAAATATTTTTTGACAAAGCGAACAACGAATTGTGTGTAAATCCATGATGGTTGATTTTTTTGTACCAAATCCATGATGCAAATTCTTGAAGCAAACGACCCCTAATAGTTTGGGTAAAACGTAAAAGCTAAAATTGATAAAAAAAAACGTAAAAGCTAAAAGGATTCATAAAAAAAAAGAAGCTAAAAGCAGGGATGACAAAAATATCTGTAACTGTGGATATCCGCCCGAATCCGGCCTAATTGGGTAGGGTAGAACCCTAACCAGAAGGACATTTAGTGGGTATGAGTAAAATCCGAACCCGAATATTGCGGGTAATGGTTGGGCATGAGTTTCTCACTATCCAACCCGAACCCGCCCGATTATACACATGCATATGTATTTTGTCTAGAAATAATCATTTTTTTCTCTAACATATTTTATATTTAGCATATAAATATAATATTTTCATGAAATTGTGTTGTTTTAATTAATTTTCTTCATTCTAGTGAATTATTTTCGTACTTTTCTTCTTACGTAATGTGAGAATACGTGTGAATATTAACATATTGGTTATAGTTATGAAGAAAAATCATTACTCATGGATAACCGCGGATACCCGAAATCAGAACGGGTATGAGCATGGTTTCAATTTTTTACCCGTTTTACATGTGAGTATGGGTAAAACCCGAACTACTTTGGGTAAGGTAACGGATATGCACTATCCGTCCCCGACCCGACCCATTGCCATCCCTAGCTAAAAGAACAGATTAAACATTTACTTAAATGATTAAATACAAAAAAAAATCATTAAAAATTTGTGATTATCCTATCGGAAGAGGAGAGGAGAGATGGTGGGCCTGGGCAAGAAGACAGATGGGCTGAGAAGCTTTGATGAGTCACTGAGCCGACGCCAACGACAAGCCAAGTCATGGAAAACCTAATCCACTCAGCCACCGACAGCTGGATACCTCTTTCCTCGCACGTGTCCTCCCCCAAATCGGAAAAAAAAAAAAAAAAAAAAGAGAGGGAGAGAACCCTAATCTCACCCACTAGTCATCACTTCTTTACCCCGCGATTGGACACCGCCCCACCACATCATCGCCTTCATCATCATCCTCCTCCTCAATCCCTTGTCTCCCCGTTTGGGTTTTTCTGTTAATTTCCCTCATCTTTCGCTGCGAAACCCAACAGTCAGCTCTTCTTCTCCTTTAGTTTGTTTATAATCGGCCAAACGGAGAGGAAAGGCCGGAAATTTGAGTTGGTTTCGCAATTGGGTAGCTGGGTTCCGGTGCTTTCGTGTTTGTTTGGGCGGATATTCTTCCGGGCTTCTCTCTCTCTCTTTTTCCACCGGGTGTGTGGTGTGGGTTGGAGCCTTTTGATTCTGAGCCGTTGATCCTTTGGGAGGGGGGAAGTATCTAAAGAGAAGGGGGCCTTGTTTTGTTTTTACTCTGGCTGGGGTGTCTTAAAAGTATCCAACTTGGACTTCCACCTCACACTCTCTCTTTCTCTGGCACGCCATGAGAGCAGGTCAGATCCTCTCTTTCTCTCTCTCTCTCTCTGGCTCTCTCTGGTTATTATTTGTTCTTGCTCCTTACTGTGTTTTGCATGTTTGTTTTCTGGGCTTAAGCTAGCTCGTTTCCTATTGATTTTGGTTTGGCCGTTTGGGATCTGCGATTATTATACTTCTTCAATGTCATGGAAGCGATTGCGGAAGTCTGACTTGTTGTTCCTTGTTGTCTTCTGTGTGTTCTCCGTTTTTTCCCAGTTCAATTTTTTGGTCTTTTGGGCTTTTCCTCTTTTGGGTTTGAGTAGGATTGGATAGCTACCGTGTAGCTAGGACCAATCAAGCAAGTTCAGGTGTCTAGATATAGGGATTTTGCTCAGGAACCGTGCTTGACCTTTCAGCTAGTTGAATTTTGGAATCTGGGAATTGAAGTGTAGCTCTGTTTTTACCACAGCTCAGTTCTGATTGGTCTCTTGAATTCTTATGGAGGGGCCTAGGGGAGTAGGGATTCTCCATGTCATGAATTTGGAATGTGGTTTTGGTTCAAGTAATGGCTGCTTTGGTATCATAATTTGCTGTACGCAAATTTTAGGGAGTGACTGTCCGAGTAGATTGCTATTGTCTGGCTGCAATTAATGGATGCTCCCTGTAATTGGCTGCAATTAATCTGTACATTGAATTTGGGGCGGCAGAATCCAAGACGTCAGCCAGGTTCTTGTACTTGTTTGTTGCACAAGGCAACCTATGTATTAATGGCTCACGGGTCACGGCTCTTATGTGTTGTCTTCTGTTTGCTTGCGAATGTTACCAACTGTGCTTCAATTAGTTTCAAATCATTTGGGTAGCAGCAGTTTTAGGTTATGTTTAGATTCTCAGCCGGAAGAATGCCGGGTAGGCTCGATGCTCTTAACCCTTGTGAGTTGTGAATATGGTCACATTGGATAAATATACGCCCAACCCTGAATAAGCTAGGGGAAATTGTCCACATGCGCATGGTCTATGGAGATAGAATGGAAGGAAATAATAGTGAATGATATTGGTGGTTGGTGGAAATTAGAATGAACACTGTAAGACTGGAGATGCTGTTTCCCATCTTCCCTGGAGGCCCTTAAACTTATCTTCAGGTTGGCAAGCTGTCAGCATTCTGCATTGGGTTGGAACATTCCAGCCAACCCCTGTCCTCTCCGAATAAGATTAAGAGGACATTTATGCCGAATAAGATACATGAGTTAGTTGGTTCAAAGCCATATTGTTTTTTTTTTCTGTTGTAGTTCAATGAATTTTGTTTGAACCTAATCATATCGAACTAATTGAGTGAAGGGCTTGATTTCTCTTTTTAGATCTTAAGTATTCATATGGATCTTTTGTGCAACTACAACCTCTAGATATCCTTTCTTCCTTGTGGAAAATTCCTACAAATTAAGTTTAAACTGATGGCAATCTTGAATCATTATTTTTTAGATCTGGGCTCCCACAGAACCCGCATGCTGCATGTTATGAATCATGTAAGTTTGGTGATTAGAGAATATACTCTCGAAACCTAAATATAAAAGGGAAGTGTTGAGTAAGTAAAGATAATAAAAGCAATTGTGATAAGGCAGACGATGGTTTACAGATGCTTCATGGATTATCCTAGTTGGTTTTGGGCTGATTCTGATGTTGACAAGATGAGACACATGATTTTGCATACTTTCACGAGAGCACTTGAATGTCTCAACTTTCAACATTGATTAGCAGTAGATAACATCTGGTGTATGGAAAGTGAGATAACATGTGCACCAAAATAATTGGAGTTATTTCCTGGAAAGAAAATGATTTCTGATTTGCATGGTTTCTCGGAATGCTGTTTCCAGGCGATTTTTAGATATTGTTGCAATAGACAAGGTCATACTTAAGCATTGAAGCTAGGGTACCACTCCACTTAGCCAAATGGGAACAGGTGAAGAGAGTACACCTGCTAAGCCATCTAAACCGACAGCTACTTCTACTCAGGTAATTTCACACTGCTCTGCTCCCATCTTAATCCGCTTGTTATACTTATTGCTCCAAAATTAACTATCTGCCTTCCGTTTGCAGGAAGTTCAATCAACACCTGCATATCCAGAGTGGCCAGGTTCTATGCAGGTTAATGTTTAGCACCTTAGATCTCGTGCTCACCACCTATTCTTCTGTCAGTTCTGCTTATCATATTCATCTGTTATGGTCTGTGGAGTTAGATTTAATTTTTAACAGTTATTCCTATGTTCAGGTTTATTATGGTGCTGGAGCCACTCCACCTTTTTTCCCATCAACTGTTGGTTCTCCCCACCCCTATGTATACCAGGTAAGTTAGATGCACGCTTCAATAAGTTTCATGTTTGTTGTCTTCTCTTCGTTAGCCGAGATACTATCTTATTGTTGTTTCTGTTTGGAATTTTAGCATCCATTTGTGCCACATTATGGCACCCCAGTTCCATACCCAGCAATATATCCTGCAGGGGGGATGTATCCCCATCCTAGTATGGCCATGGTAAGATCAGTATGCTTTATGGTCATATTGTTTGTTTATCCTTGTCCTCCTTATTTTCATATCCTGTGCGGGTGACTCGTGTAGGCGCCAAACTCAGTACCACCAGGTGGGGAGACGGAAGGAAAAGGAGCTAATGGAAAGGATCAGGCCTCTGCAAAGAAGGCCAAGGTAACTCCAGTAAGCAAAGTTGTAGAGAGTGGAAAGGCAGCTTCAGGTTCAGGGGATGGCGGCTCCCAAAGGTCAGCCCCTTAGTTTTTTTTTTTTTAATTCCATTTGTGGATTTTCTTAATAATTTATTTCTTCCATCCTCTGTGGCTAATAGAAATAATTCTCATGAACACAGTGGTGACAGTGGCAGCGAGGGCTCGTCAGATGGTAGCGATGACCAGCAGGTATAACTCGAGGACAATATTACCCTTTCTGTAATCGCAAAAACAGCCTATGACAGTTTTTCCATGATCCTCTGTTAAATAATGCTGGTCTTCAATTTTTTTCAGGAATATACAGCAAGTAAGAAAGGAAGCAGTTTCAATCAGATGCTGGCAGATGGTATCTTTTCCATTTTTACATTCAGTGTATCATTTTGTGTACTTTAATAGGCATGTGTCATCACATTTTATTTTTATATACATTTTTTCATAGCCAATGCACAAAACAGCAATGCTGCACCAAATGCCCATGGTGCTCTTCCTGTTGCATCTGTGCCTGCTACCAATCTAAATATTGGGATGGACTTATGGAACGCCTCTCCTGGTGCTGCTGCGTTGGGAACGGCAAAAATGAGGTCGAATCCCCCTGGTGGCTCATCTTCAATGCCTGAGCCATGGCTTCAGGTGCTTTGATCCTCCTGTAGTTTATCATCTGTCATTATCTTGGTCAGCCAAGGAGGCATTATATTCCTTAGAAAGGCTTTTGTAGAAACTCAATGCTTAGTTAGATTGTTGACTACATTTAATTTCCTCTGCTCCTAAAATGTAAAGTATTGTTCTCACAGGATGAACGAGAAATAAAAAGGCAGAAGAGAAAACAATCGAACAGGGAGTCGGCTAGAAGATCAAGATTACGCAAGCAGGTATATTTTTATTCTGTCTCTTGAAGATCATTGCTCCAGTATTAAGTTGGATACCTTCTTGCGGTGATCGCCTTTGCAGAGATGGTTCCTACTGACTTCTCTTGTTCACGTGATGAAAGCTTGGGTTCTATTTTCTTGGTTTTCCCAATCTTCAACTATGTTGGATACCAAGAATATTGATTGTTTAGAGGGCATCAACTATGTTATGTCAATCTTCATAACAGTTTTAAAAAGATTCTACCCGTTTGGCAGGCTGAATGTGAAGAGCTACAGCACAGGGTACAAAACCTGACCAATGACAATCACAATCTTAAAAATGAGTTGTTGAGGCTTTCGGAGGAGTGCGAGAAGCTGAAATCTGAGAACGATTCCATCAAGGTTCATTATCCCTGCTCTGCTCCCTTTGGTAGTTTATCCGGTGATTTACTGTTCGCCATGCTTCTAACCAGCACCTGGTTCCCTCTTCCACTTGTTTCAGAAAAAATTGAAGGACTCGTACGGGCAAGAAGCCGAAGATCAGCTCGAGCAAAACAACCTGACTTCCCGTGGGGACGAGGGGAATAGTTGAGAGATGACATTAGGAGAAAGAATGGCAACTTCTGATAGATATATAGCACTGCCCTACCGAGTTGGTCTACTCGCAGTTATGAAGTATTGACCACCTCAAAATTGAGCAATAGGACGATGAATCGATGATTCTCTTCACTGATCTATACCCTATTTACCCTTAACCCTTTTTAGTTGTATCAGTGTTTTAAACATTTCCTTTTTTACACCTTTATAAGGACTGTAACTCTGAGCTGGAAACATATTGTTCATGAGACCTACACGACTGCTTTGTTGTGCTATTATTAGTCAAGCAGGTCGGAAGGCCATGCCTGGGGATACTTGTGGATCAATACTACTTACAGTAGTATGTTTAACTTTTCATCCAATGAACAGAAAGAGTAGAGATTGCTGAATCAATGTGCTGCGCTTTTTTTTTTATATATAGAAAGCAATATTATGAAAGGGCTTAACATTAGAACGGAAGTCAAGAATATTGATGGTTTAGAGGGTTGAGACTTGAGAGACAAGTGACAACTTTCAACTTATCTCCAAATAGGGAACAATCAATCCAAGTGGACAACCCATGAGGCACTGCATCGAATTAACAAAGCCTGGCTCCAGCTTACGGTGGCAAACATTTCTCTAAATAAGAACACTGACTATTACTAGTTCGATTCTACTGCAATCGAGTCCTGTACAAGCTCAATAACAAAGAGGGACTGGGAGGCTTGATCTATGCACAATGCCGTTCTCAACTATACTTGCACAATTCGGATATAAATATGGAGGTTTTTATGTGTTTCGACTCGACTCATCATCACCATCATTCCTGGGTTGACGTGCTGTCTCATGGGACCGAGCAATTGTTGCTCCTTCATCTGTTGAGAGACAACGAAATGTTAAATACTAGAAGAACTGGGAGCAGCATGTACTGATGCTACTGTATTAAACATACGGAAGTTGGCCTAACCTGTTCCCTTGATCTTCAAGTATACAGACGTGGCATAGTCAATTTCTGCCTGGTGTGAGCTAATTAGTCTTGCCTGCAGTTTGACAAAACAAGCCAGACGTGAAGTTTTGTGTTTTTCATCTCTAATGTGTAAAAGAGCACGAAAGTATGCCAGAGTTCTGATATCTCAAGCTCGGCATGATTTCGACAATATGGTGTTTGAATACGAAGATATAGCGCATACCGCTTCCTTATAGGCAGAGTTCATAAGCAGATCTACTCTAGCTTGGTGCTTCAAGAGGAATGGACGCAAGTGCTTTCGGTACAGTTGTGCTGCTCCCTGTAAAGGAGAAAAAGCAAATCCAAAATCGTCATTGCTGTATTATGTCCCCAAAATACATCAAAGTGAAATCTCATACATCCAACATAAAATGTTTATTAGAAAAGATGGAAATTTCGCAACTTTTATATTCCTCAAGAGTAGATGATCTGATTTGGAATGAGTAACTTATGGACACAATAGAAAGAATAGATTGTGTAGTTTACATCGGCTGATGGAAGTTGAAGCCACACAAGAAATGCAAACTTCATATGATAATACATGGGGACCCTGCACGGCATGAAAACAAAAGGATCAATCAGATCAGACAATGCTTAATCGAAAGCTATGACCCTTACTAGAGAAGGAGTTAGACCAGCACCAGGAAAGCAACTTGTCCGCAAACACTTCCGCAAGGCTGAACGATCCATATGCTGCAATGCACGCATAATAAAGGAGTAGTCAAGAGATGCCAAAACACAACTCGTGACGAACATCCATAAACACTGAGATTTGAATATCAGAGCAACAAATCGAAATGGGTGAATGAAATTTTGGCAAGCTAATGCAATAAACAATCGATAGAATATCAAACACTGCTAACCTGCCCAGTAAATCAGCCACTTCCTTTGCTGGGTTTCATCATCCGCTTCAAGAGCTTGGTATGTAGAGTAAACCGGCAGAACAATCCCAACAGAGCAACTGCAGAAACCACCAATGAGCCTCCAGCAAGTTAATACTTTATTAACAACCATATGAAAAGATACATGCAATCAACATTAAAATTACAATTTGAGAAACAGAGCCCAGAAGCTGAAACTCACCATGCTGCTCGAGTTACAACGTTGGAACCAATTGGGGAAAGAAGCAAACGCAAGCCTACCTGCATCAGAATCACAAATTCACAGAACCGTCTCATTCTCAAGACTCAAGAGTAAATTTTTGCTCCACTTGGACCCAGAAGGAAACGAGAACCGTAAGCATGAATTGAAACCAACTATTAAATTAAGGATCTAGGGATGCCGAATTCGTCAAACCCTAACGTGATAACCCAGGAGGGGGACGGGGGAGGGACCGATGAGGGCTACCAACCTCGCTCGTTATGCTGGGCGCGAGAAGCGCCATTGCTGATGATCAACGATGAGGCTTTCCGGCTTCCGGTTGCAGCTCGAATTGGCCAATTAGGAGTAATGGCAAGGGCAAGCCTTGAATTTTTTGATTAGTTTTCTGATTTCTCCTCTTTCTTGCCCTTTGTGTACTACCTTCAGAAAATTTCAGCTCAGATACCCTAATTTAGTTTCTATTCCTTAATCAGCCAACCGTTCATGTTTGGTTATCGAAAGATTTCTTTAATTTATTTTCGTGATTGTGGTAATATGATCCGTTAACGAGTCGTTTGCTTCATGGATTTAAAAAATGAGGGTTTTGGTAAAACCTGGGTTTTGGAAAACCATGGATATATGATGGATTTGGTGGCATTATGGATTTGAACAAGTCTATTGTTTGCTTGATGGATTTGATTATGGACTTTGTTTGATTAGATTTGTGGATATTAAATACAAATTACCTAGTTACCCTTATTTAATTATATTTCTATATTATAATCCAAATCTTTCATTTAAAACCAATCCAAAACATAGAAAGAAATTTTAAACTCTTTACCACTATGTGGATTAATAATTCAACTACAAATATAGAAATGTATTACAATTTGGCACTAATTAACAATTCATCTTGGCACTAATTAAAAATTCATCTAATAATCCTTCATTAAAAAAAAAACAATTCATCTAATAATGTACGCAATATTATGTATCAATTGCAGCCAATTGCTCGCTTTATTGCTACAACTCATCATCTTCTTGCTAACTCACCGATGTGGAATCCGACAATCAATCAAATAATAATGTACAAGATGAGCATAAAGTGTTTCTAGGTGAATCTAACAAATCACATATACATTCATATTTAAATAAAATACGATATTACAAAATGAAATGATAAATTCTCATATTTATAAAATACGAAATTATAAAAGTTTACAGTTGCATGACCATTGAATTAAAGTATGACAAATTTGTAATTAAAGAAATAATTAAGGGTATAAAGGTAATTTACCATCATGGATTTTAATCCATCACCCAAATCCCACCTCAAGAGGTGGAACTTCCAAGTCCGTGGGGTCCACGGATTTGGAACCCCAAAAGTGGTGGGCCCCACAAATTCCATCTCCCTAATTCCCTAACACTATGTTCAGGAAGGAAGGGAGGAAAATGGAGAGAAAGGAAAATGAAAGGGGAAGGAAAAGGAGGGGAGAGAAAGGAAAATAAAAGGGGAAGGAAAACAAGTATTTAATGGACTTAAATATTAAAAAAAGAAAGACAAAAGAAAGAACCATGTATGTGTCCCTCTCCTTTCTCTCCAAATTGGAGGGGAGGGTTCAACAGTACAAAAGGTGGAAAGTTTTCCCTCCTTCCATACTTTCCTTCCTTAAAAAACAATGGAAAACTTATTGAGAATCCCACTTTCCTTCTTCACTTTCCCTTCCCCTCCATTTCCTTCCTTAGTGAACAGAGTGTAAGGCAAACGATGGATTTCGGTTCAAATCCATGATGGATATATTTCCATGACCAAATCCATCATCAAAACCCTCAAGCAAACGACCCCTAAATGCCAATTTTGGGTTTTTTTATTTTTCCATAACATCGCTTGTAAATTAATTAAGAAAATAGAAATGAGAATAATACTCTATTTTAATGTGAACTTTATTTTTGTCAGAACTTTCAAATAATATATTTTTGTTTGAATTTTGAAAGAAATTAAAAGTTTTGGTGAAGCATAGGTTGATTGCCTATATTGATGGTCATACAAATTTTTCAATCGTGACTTAATATTGAATGTTGAGGTGGCTATAACATAGTTTTTTTCCCGATAATTGGCAGTTCTCATTAAGCTCAACTGGACAAAGCCAGAATCGAAAAATACAATGAGGGTAAAACCCACCAAAGAAATAACCAAACGCCAACCTCTAACAGCCAACTAAAACTAAGTATGAGCTAACCCAAATAGTGTAGAAAACTCAACTCTGCCTATACCATAGTTATTACAATCAGAATGGAATGAAGCAATCAACAACTCAGGAGTCAACTCTCTACCTCCAAACACCCTGGAGCATCTTTCCCTCCATATAGAAGCAAGCAACCAACACCAGCAAAACCCAATCACTTGACTTTTGATACCAGAAGATGAAACAAGGCTGGTTGCAGTAGCCAACCAATCGTCCCAACAAAAGCTACTTGGCATCGATAAATTCCTCAGCACTGTATCAGCCACTTGTTGAGTGTAAGGACATTCAAAAAACATTTGAGCTCTTGAATCAGTACCACCTGAGCACAACACACACTGTGGATCAATAGTCTTACCCCAGCTGATCAGTTTCTCCCTAGTAATGATCATGTCATTCATAATAAGCCAGGTCAGAAATCGATTACTGGGAATATTATGTTTAATCCACAGCATCTTCCACCAAGTGACAATTGGATGCTTAGCCCGCAAAGAGGACCAGACCCTTTTGATCTTATATTTCTCCATCCAGCATCCTTCCCACGAAACAGCCCCTCTTTCCTCTAGAATCAGTCGAAAATGAAACCAAGAACGGAGCTTGAGCAGTTTCCACCAAATCCAGGATCCAGATTGAGTTGCTTTCAGATCCCAGTAGGATCTCCCTTTAATCTTATACTTGTGCGCCCAAGCAACCCAGAAGGACCCCCCCTGCATCAAAATTGACCACAACAATTTACCTGCAGAGGCATTATTCCAAATCACCAGATCCTTAAGACCTAGGCCACCCTTCTTTTTAGGTATTGTAATGAGATCCCAAACTACCTTTGCTCTCCCCGAGTCATTACCATGCCATAGAAAATCTGAGCAGAGTTTTTGGACTCGTTTTATGACACACTTGGGTAAAATAAAGATCCCTATCCAATACTGAAGAATAGTATAGACAACTGAAGCAATTAGCTCAAGTCTACCAGCATAAGTGAGTTTGCCCGATCTCCATGAGCGGATCTTACTGACTATTTTATCAATCAACAGGTCACAGTCAGTAGTAGAGAGCTTGCTTGCTATCAGAGGGAGACCTAAGTATCTAACCGACAGAGCACCCTCTTTAAAGCCAGATAGAGATAAAGCTACTTCCCGTGCTTGCCGAGAAGTCCCCCCAAAGTAAACTGCACACTTGTTAGGGTTACACCAAAGTCCAGATAGTAAATAAAACTTGTCAAGGACCCTTCTAATACAAGACAGAGCCCAACCAGAGCCTTCAGAAAAGATTAGCAAGTCGTCAGCAAAACACAGGTGTGTCAAACCTAACTCTTTGAATTGGGGATGGAATGGAAGCTGATTTATCGGAGCTGATCTATTAATCAAAAGGGTAAGAACTTCAATGACCAGAGTGAAAAGGTAGGTTGACAGAGGGTCACCCTGTCTGACTCCTTTACAAGCAGGGAAAAAGCCACACAAACCACCATTGATACTCACACTGAAATATGCAGACGATAAACAAGTTCTGATCCAATTGATGAAAAGTGTAGGAAAATTCATCTCTACCATAACTTGGAATAGAAACCCCCAATGTACAGAGTCAAAAGCCTTCATAAGGTCGACTTTAACTGCACAACGTGAGCTAATATTCTTGTGGTTATATTTGGAGACCATTTCTTGTGCCATCAGTATATTCTCAGCAATGTTCCTCCCTCTTATGAAAGTGGATTGGTTCCTACTAATGATGCTAGGAAGAACAACCTGTAATCGATTTGCTAACACTTTGGAGATGACTTTATATACCACATTTATACAAGTTATTGGCCTATATTCAGTCATTCTACAAGCGTTCTGAATCTTAGGCACTAAAGTAAGGGATGCAGAATTCAAACCTTTAGGGAGATAGCCAGTAGCAAAAAATTCCAAGATACCAGCCACAAGATCCTCTCCTACCAGGACTTCTGGTAAAACCCAGGGTCCAACCATCAGGACCAGGAGCTTTGTCAGGTTTCGTTGAGAATAGAGCTGCTTTAATCTCTGAAGCTGATACTTGAAAGGATAAACTTTCCTGCTCTTCCTCTGATAGTTTTTTAGTGATCAGAGAAGTGAGTAAAGAAGGATCAGGGATAACCTCAGCATTAATAACTCCATAGATTTTTTTATAAAATGAGACGGCTTCCTCAGCAATAAGCTCAACATCATCAAGGACTTCACCAGAATCAAGAGTCAAGTGATGAATCATTTTCCTCGCCTGTCGCACTTTCATGGAAAGGTGGAAAAAATTTGTGTTAGAATCTCCCAGAGAAAGCCACTGTACTCGAGATTTCTGACGAAAATAGCTCTCCTCAGCTTTCTTTAGCTTGTTAAGATCAGCAGCTAGAGTCTGTTCAAGAGTAAAATTTGCCTCAGAAGGACTAGCCAAAGAAGTCAGTTGAGCCTGTTTATAAACGTCTGCAGCCTCTCTTACTTTACCACTGATGTCTGCATAGCATTCCTTATTTAGTTTCATAAGCTCAGTCTTCGCAGCTAACTGTTTCATCTTCAAAGTGTTTAATCGGGAACCTCTTGCTGGTATGCTCCAAGCTTTCTTCATAAGATCCATATAAGAAGGATGGTCTATCCACATATCCAAAAATCGAAAGGGCTTAGGGAAGGATTTAACAGGAATGAAGGGTTTAACAAGCATTCCACAGTGGTCTGAGAAGTCAGGAGGAAGAAACTCCACAATACAAGAAGGAAAAGACGAGTACCAATCAGAGTTAACGAGTACTCTGTCTAGTTTCCGAGCAATGGGGTTTGCCACCTTCCTGTTGGACCAGGAGAACCAAGGACCTGAGAATCTATGGTCATCCAATTCCATGTTATGAACCCAATCCCTAAAGTCAACCATGCTGGAGGTGATTACAACTGAGTTGGAAGCTTCATTAGGATTTAGAATAGCGTTGAAATCACCTGTAACTAACCAAGGAAAACCTCTGACTATAAAGGAGGAGAGTAGAGTACATTGAAGCTCTTATTCGTTCCTCATTAGAACCATAGATTTCTGTGAAAAAGAAGTCAGACCCCTTATTTGTTTGAATTAACATATGCATAAAGTCAGCACCATCACTAATTTTCACCACTTGCAGCCCTTTCTACTAAAAAAACCAAATACTCCCTAAAGGAGCATGATTATAATTGGGCAAAACCTCATAGTCAGTAAATTTAGCTATGATTTCAGCTGATTTGCTAAGATGTACTCGAGTTTCCAATATAGCTCCTAGCTCCACCTTGTACCTACCTAAATAATCAAGCACAGATTTGTGCTTGGAGGGGTCATTAAAACCCCTCGCATTCCATATAAGGCAATTCATCTTGAGGGATGGGGATTATCCCCCCTACCCTTACCACCCTTAGTCCCCTTCTTTTGACCTTGAATCAAAGGTTGCAAAACAATATCTCTTCCCTTCACTGCAGATAAGAAATCAAGCTAAGGCAAATCCCGAAGTTCTGTCCATATTTTCAGCTTAGAGATCTTGTCAACTAGGGGAGCTGCCTGAGGAGTAACAGGCGGAGACGAACTACTTGCCACATTAAAAAGTACAGAAGTGGGAGATTGAGGGATGGAGAGAACCCCCTTACCCTTACCCCCAGTCATCTTTGAAGCATCACTACCAGCAGGGCCCGAGGCAGGGATATCCACAATATTCAGCTCCTTCTTCTGCCAAACCCTCTGTACCTCTCCAACAGGGCTCTCACAATCATGCCCAAACACTGCACAAACCTTGTACCGAGTTGGTAAGTGACAGTACTCGAGTTTAATCGTGAAGACCCTACCTCCTCCCACTGCAAACCTAACTTGGTCAATCAACTTTGCAGAAGTCTCTACCTCCACACATATTTTAGCATACCCTAGATTTAAGCCCTTGAGTGTAGGTTGATCCATACAAAGTGGTTTTCCAATTAAGCTAGCCACTCGCCCTAATCCATCCTTCGATAAAAGTTCTAACGGGAAATCAATCAGTTTGACCCAGATGGGAAGCGCCTTGTTATCAAGTTTCAGAGCGCGAATCCCCACTTCCCATCGTCTGAGAAACAATATATTATCTCTTACATGCCAAGGACCCCCTTCAAATACCCAATTCCAAGCAGCCTCAGAGGGTAACTGAAAGAGAACCAGACGGTCACACAGCCAAGATACCCGTACCTGACCATCTCGTCCCCAGAATCGGTTTGGCCAGCTTCGAATTGCCCATAACGGAGGAGGTTTCTCCAGGAATTGTCCCGCCAAACTGTTCTTCCATCTTTTCGCTCCTTCATCACAAACAGCTTGGGGGATCTGGAGAACGCCATCCACGAGTATGGGCTCAACGTATTCCAGGCGATTATCAACAACGATGCCAAAGAGAGATGACCAAGGGCGACCGTCGACGACGGAGCCTTGGGTGGCCTCGCCAACGACGACACCCATCCCGATCTTCGAAGGATGGGCTCAGAGCAGAAGAGACAGAGAGAAGAGAGAGAATCCAAATGTTATTATCTACAACATAGCTTTCACTTTCATTGGATGAGATAATTTTCAAAAATAAAAAACATTAAAATAACAATACAGCAAGAGGAGCCCAAAAAGCTATGATTACCTTATCATATTCAAGGTCATGTTATGTTTTCTTTCCTAATCTCATGTCCTAACTTGATAACGAATGAGAGTGCACCAAGTTTCATGTCAATCGAAAGTCGTTTGCAGGTTGGAAAGAAGACAAGAAGAGAACTTGAAGCCATATCACAGGCCGAGTCACGATCGTGACCAACTTCACAACTAATGCTCACGATCGTGAACATCGTTTCGGGCCAAGAATGTGATTAACGACAAGCACAAATTGTCCTATGGTTAGCTGTTAGGAATATATATCAGTAGTGTTATTATTAGTAGAGTTAGGCGGCTAGGTATAGCCGAATGGGTTAGGGTTTTGGGTTTATTTCCTATAAATATGTACTTTGGGTTTACGTCATAATCAGTCAAGAAATATTAAGCAAAGTATCCTTCTAAACCTAATCTCTCTCAACTCGGCCGATTCCCAATTCTATTATGTTCTTTCTCATCTAAATCCCTAGTTCTTTCTCTCAACCCCTAAATCCCTAACTGTTACGATAATTACGGGTGCCGAAGATCAGTCTCTAGAATCCCTAGAAGCGGGGTTCTTTCAGTGGTATCATAGCCCGCTTGCAGGCACTCGTACCAGATCCATGTCAGGATTCGAAGAGATCTCGCTCAGTGAACTTACAAAGATTCTGAAGTTGAAGCTGGAAGAGGTAAGGAGGAACAAGGTTACCTCATCCTTACCGCTGTCCGGGAACATTGCGCAGGCTGCTCCATCCAAAGCTGCAGCCGAGCTAACAATGACGGCCGAGGAGACGGCGACATCTCCTGCGATATCCCCATCAGCAACCGTCTCTTCACCGGAAGAGGCAAAGACAGACGTCAAGGAGCGGTTGGCGACCGAGCTGCCAGCCACGAAAGAGACTACCAGCATCGTCGAGTTGAAAGAGAGACCTGCGGCGACCGAGCCGCCAGCGGTGGAGGCAGCAAGGGAAGGAGCTGTAAGTGAGGAGTTGGCGGCAGCGGTCACGATCAATTCATCCGTCGTAACCACCTCACCAATCAACCTCGATGAAGTAGAACCAGCGGCAAAGCTCGTTGACAAACCGTCGGAAATTCAAGCGGCGGCTGCATCAATCATCTTCGCTACATCATCACCAACAACCATCAGTATTGTCTCATTATCAACGCCAGTTCAAGGGAAACGTCCAACTAACGGTTGGAAGTTCCGAAAGAAGAAGAGTACGAGGATGACCCCTATTTCTCTCCCGGCGGACGGAGACGACGAGGATTGGACGGCCAGCAATGCGGTGAACAGGAGTTTTTTGGCAAAGCTCGGGGGCAGTGACCCACGACGCAGAGCCGAGCCGTCGACGGGCCACTGGGAGGACTCGCCGAAGTCAATAACCGCGAGATCGGCGACAACGACGGCAAGGAAGAAGGGGTCAGAGTCGGGCGTCGATAGACGACGCGAAGCTAAGTCGACAATTGAAGAATCGGAGCCGCGATGAGGGCGATGGGAGAGACAATCGACGATTGCTCCGGTCGCAGTGGCCACGATTCGCACTCCGCCATGGAGGGAATCGTCGCGGATGACACTGTCAGAGAAGCAGTTCGACGGTGACTGCTGCGAACCAACGATCAACGACGTGCTGAGGCAAGAGAAGATAAGCTCCAGATCGAAGCTGTCTTCCTGCCGCCTGAAGATCTTGCTGGCGGGGAAAGAAGCGGCGGGTCTATCTGGCTGTCGAGGGAGCCGCTCCACGTCGGGGGACGAATATGAGAAGAAGCCGGAGGACGAGTTGTCGCCGGATAACGACGCGAAGCAGCTGCCTCCAAGGATGAAGATGCCGAAGGAAGAGACGGGAGCTCCCATCGTGGCGAGGGGCGCGTGGGTACCGGCGGCGTCAGTTACCGCAAGGCCAGAAGTGGCCGGGTCACGCCGTCGTGGGGCAGCCTGTGTGCCGACGGAGGAGGAAACGGCGAGGGAAGAGGCGAGGAAGAAGGAAGGCGGCGGCGAGATTCCTTCTCCAGCAACCCTAGGTTGCGCCATCAAGCGATTAGAACCGTTGGGCCGATATGAGGTTCGGGTCGCTGGGCTCGAGTTGGCTGGATTGGATCATCAAGACGGGCAGCGTTTTGGACTGAGATGGGCCTCGCATGGGCTTGAGTATATTATATTAGCACCAGACAAGAAAGATATCAGCTGGGCTCAGGGAGGTAGAGATGGCAATGGGTCGGATCCGGGACGGATAGTGCATATCCGCTACCCTACCGAGAGTAGTTCGGATTTTACCCATACCCATACCCACATAAGAAACGGGTAGAAAATCCAAATCATGCACATACCCGTTCGGGTTTTGGGTATCCACGGGTAATAGTTTCTCTTTGTAACTCTAACCAATATGTTAATATTCACTCGTATTCTCACGTTACGTAAGATGAAAAGTACGCCAATAATTCACTAGAATGAAGAAAATTAATTAAAACAACACAATTTCATAAAACTATTATATTTATATGCTAAATATAAAATATGTTAGAGAAAAATATTGATTATTTCTAGAAAAAATACATATGCATGTGTATAATCGGGCGGGTTTGGGTTGGATAGTGAGAAAACCATGCCCACCTATTACCCGCAATATTTGGGTCGGGTTTTACCCTTACCCACTAAAAGTTTTTCGGGTTTGGGTTTTACCCTACCCGATTAGGTCGGATTCGGGCGGATATCCACGGTTAGTCGGTTACGGATATTTTTGCCATCCCTACAAGGAGGTATTGGGCTGAGTTCTCAGAATGGGCTTGGACCACCAATGGACTCTTTATTTGGATTTAATTTGTAGGAAAAGAAGGTGAAGAAGGAAAGGGATAGGCTCGTTGGGTTAAGAGATGGGTTTTCAAGCAAGCTTAATCCAAATCAATTTTGAGAAGAATGGAGTCCAAAAGAGATTGTCTTCACCACCAAATCCATGATAGACTTTATAGAGCCCTCTCCTGAAGATCTCAGACTGGAGCATAAAGAAGAACAATCTTTCGATTCTTATTTCGTGGACTTCGAAAAAGAGGAGGAAGAACTGTTCGACTATGAGATGGGTAGCATGTGCCACGTGGAGGGAGAAGAGTCATGGAAAGTGGAAGTTGTTGGAGAAAGATTAGTTTGTAGAATTGAGCGCAATTGGAAGCGACGAAAGCGGAAGATCAAGAAGACGGAAGTTGACTGCAACCTTGAGGACAAGGGTTAATTATTAGGGTTATGATTAGTAGAGTTAGGCGGCTAGGTATAGCTGAATGGGCTAGGATTAATTATTAGGGCTTTGGGTTTATTTTCTATAAATATGTAATTTGGGTTTACGTCATAATCAGTCAAGAAATATTAAGCAAAGTATCCTTCTAAATCTAATCTCTCTCAACTCGGCCGATTCCCAATTCTATTATGTTATTTCTCATCTAAATCCCTAGTTCTTTCTCTCAACCCCTAAATCCCTAATTGTTATGATAATTACGGGTGCCGAAGATCAGTCTCTAGAATCCCTAGAAGCGGGGTTCTTTCATTAGCCTCGCGACTACAACAAGCCAAACCATGAGATAAAGGTCCCACGCGCAAGAAAATGTTCATGGGCATGAATATGATGAAATGTCTGTAAGCATGCTCGCAGCAATTAGGTCACGGTCGTGATTCAAAGCCGTGAGCAATTGCATAATTCACAAAGTTCAATAACGTTTTCAAATATCATTGTGAACTCCTCTAAACCATTTATAGTGAACTTTGACCCGTGCGCGAGTCTATATGTTCTTGTTGACTGTTTTGGAGTAGATGAGACATCTTAAAAAGAGAAACAAAGTGTTAGAGATGTAGAAGGAAAGATGAGCTTGGAGAGGTTTTGGGTGATCATCAGTATCATTTATAGCTGAAAAGTAAAACTGCTACCACCATTCAAAAAACCCTTTATCATGAGGGTTTTTTGGGAGCTGACGTGGATGCAATTTTTCTGCGGTACATTTTTTTATATTTCTTTTAAAGGAGTGGGCGGTCACTATGTCCTCCGATTTCGTTGTCAAACCTCAATCGGTAGTTCTTCCATACCGTGGTTGGCGGACGGCTGAGTTTAACGCCTGCATATCTGTTCTGGACTGGGTATTGTTCCGGAAGAGGAGCCGACGGTATCTTCTCCCCAGCCATTCGTTTACCCACTTGAGTTTTGTTGCTGTGGTGGAGATTCGGTGTCGCCGGTTGTTCAATTCAGAGGTCAGAGTTCTCATTTTTTGCTTCCTCACGAATTACTTGGCGAAAGAAGGTTACTTTACTTATGAGTTCGTGGTTGACTGGTCGTTACAGACTCAATTGTTAGCTTTTCCACTCCTTCATCTGCTCACTGGATTGCTAGGTTCCGCATTACTTTGCTTTTTAATTTGCACTCCAACCGGGGCTGCCATTTCTGGGATTCCCTCTGGAGCCCAGTTTCTCCATCAGGTTTGTGAATTCACTATACATTGCCCTTCTACGAATAGTCACCTACCTCCTTAAGCAATTGTGTTAGAGAACTCTCTCAATTTTATTTCAATCACTTCACATATTTGAAAGTAAAATAAACTTTGATCCCCTGGACGCTCTAAGGGAGTGAAGAAACATGAGATGTCACTTACTTTCTCAGGTTGGGCATTTTCGAGGGTGGATAGTAGTATAGAATGGTTCATTGAACTTATCTATCAGTAGGTTTAAATACTACTTTGCATTGTCTTTTGGGCTGCCAGGAATGGCAATGGGGCAGGTTCGGGGCGGGTTTCTTGGTACCCAGATCCCCCCGTGGCAGGTCGGATCCCGGTCGGGTAATTTATCACGTGTCATAGATCGGGGCAGGTCGACCCAATGGGTATGCAATTTATATGAAAAATATTAGAAATATTCGTTATTTTTATTATAAGACCAAGAAAACATGATAAATATAGTTAAATTATTAGAGAAATTGAGGTTTTCACTAATTTACAACTTTAGTATAGTTAAATTATGATGTAATTAATGAAAAATCCTAAGTAATTGACTAAGATTACATGTAATTTAGGCAAGAACAGGTCGAGAATGGGGCGGGTCAGAACAGGTCGGGTCGATGAGAGTATCCATGCCCGCCCCGCCCCTAAATAAGCCAAACAAATCGGGTAAAACGGGTCAGGTCAAAATTGTCATCCCTAGCTGCCAATTTCCTCCATCGGCAATGAACTATGGTGGTACCAATATCCTCTACAGGCAGAGCTAATGTGTTCATAAACAATTTCCTTCCTTCCCTATGATGTCTATTGTTATCGTTGCAGGTTTATGCTATGATAGTTTTTTTTAGCTTAGTTGCTATAATTTGGGCCAAGTAATTTGGTCTCATCTATTAATGATATCGGTTTGTGTTATGGATGCAACACTCTCTTCCAATTTCCATTTGTTCTGCATGTTCTTGATTTTTAGTTGTTTCGTTTTTTTATTGCAGGTTGCAGGTGTTTCTCTTTGTTGCCTTTCCAATCAACGGTTGGGATTTTTGCTGTAAGTAGTTTGTACTTCTCATCCCCATAGACTAGAGTGTGCTTTGTATAATACTTCCAGTCCACACTTCTGAACAATTAGGGTAGCTAATCAGAATATGGTTTTGTTATTCCTATGTAAATGTATATGGAGTACTTTGGGGTTTACGTCAGATTAATCAGAAAAGTATTAGCAAAGAATCTATCTCAAACCCTAAACCCTTCTCTCTCAATATTCATCACCTATCCCTAACGGCCGAAGGCCATTCTTCTCCTCGATTCCCAATTTCTTCTTCTAAATCCCTAAATCCCCAATTTCCGATAGAACCCTAGAAACAGGTTCTATTATTTGGTATCAGAGCCATGGTCACAGAGTTGAGTTCATCACAACTCTCACCATGAAATTATTATCAGAAACTCTCTCACGCGTTTGAAGCTCTCCAAGCCAGCCTGGTAAAATATGAAGCTAATAGGGAAGCTCACTATAACAATACGATAGCAGTCTTGGAAGAACTTCTAGCCAAACTCGAGCGTCGCGCGACCCGCCGCCGCAAGACTAGCAACCATCTAGAATCGATGGTGGTTACGCCAATGGAGTCCCCAGCATCACCAGCCGCCGCTGCCAATTCAACAACTGCCGAGGCCATTGAATCATCACCAATGCAGCCATTAGCCCTCGTAGTTGCTGCCTCGCAGTCGTTGCCGGCGTCCAAAACGCCGCCCTCCACGACACCGACAGCTGCTCCTACTTTTCCTTTAACGTCAGCAATGGAGGTCAACGGGGAAGCGGAGGACGGCGCGGAGCCCCCTCTGACGCGAGGCGTGATTCCCTGTCGATCGGAGCTTTTTGCCAATGTTGCCTTTCCCACCAGAGCAGTGGGCATCGATAAGATGGTTGTCGCAAAGCTACCAGCAGAACAAACCACGTCAGAGGAGGAATCCCCAGCAGTCGGCGTCGTCTCAGCCATGACCACCATTCCTGCGACACTATCCTGCATCAAAGCTGCTGCAATTTCACCGAACGCGGCCACAAAGAAGTATCATGATGAGTTTGCATTGGGAGGTGATTTTGGATTTAAAATTGGAGTGGCTGCCGATTGGAGTTGGAAATTCAGAAAGAAGCCTCCAAATAAGAGGGTGGACGAAAGGGTTATTATTGAAGGTGATGATATTGGTCGAGGAAAGATCACTCATCATTGGCACAAAGGTCTGGTCATCGAGCTCGAGTGGGGTTTAGCTTTTAACGCCTATTGGTACGGAAACCACGAGACAGGGAAGGTCGAGTTCCCATATGGAATTCAATTGGATGGCACCGTCGACAGTCCGACCCTTCTCAAGCTGTTTGTCAACAGGACAATGCTGAAGAAGATGGTCTTCGGCTTGAGCTTGCGATTCAGCCGCCAACTTGACAGAGCAACGATGGAGGGCGCGACGACATAGTTGCCATTGTTGAGGGACGAAACGGAGCTGGCGGCGAATGGGGAATAGGACGATGGCTCTCTCGCTCTCTCTTGATTAATGACGAACCCCAGTCGTCGTTAAAGAAGAGTTCGCTGGAGAGGAAGAAACAGAGGGAGGTGCGCTCATACGTGCTCGAGCTCGGCTGGCGGCATTCAATTCCCGAGAACAAGAGCAACAGAGACGCAGGCGAAACAGAGGGCAGAGTAATGACTCATTTGCTGGTCGGGAAAGGAGGGGATTTTGACGTCGCTACCACTGTCATGGTTACCTCTGCCATCTCAAGTCAGCTGATGACGACTTCATCACTCTGCTCCTCCGTCTTCAACGAACTTGATGAGGCTAGCATCATGGTGGAAGAAGCCACGGCTAGAATGAATGAAATAACCAATTCAGGTAATTTATGTGGGAGTTGTCCTTTAATGCACAAGCCTTGTGCTTTATGTGCAGGGAAGCTAGTTCAGAATATCCAAGACACCATCAATGGGGAGGGAATCCCACAACAGGGGTGTTGCACAATTAAGGGAAGTGAATTGTAAATGGAACGTGGAAATGAATGCATGCGTGAAAGTGGGAAGAGGAGGCTGTGTTATGTCATGCTTAGGGTGCAGGATGGAGAGGAAAGAATTCATGGGAAGTTAGGGCTTGTCTTAATCACCATTAGTGCAATGGAGGGTATGGAGCACTCGACTATTGAATTCCCAGGCTTTAGTGATGGCGGACACAAGAAGGAGCAATTAGTTGGTCACTGTTTGAAAGAGTCAAGGAGGGAGGATGAAAACAGGTCGAGCCGAGAACCCAACAAAGGATGGAGTTGCTTCTGCTAGGAGTTTTGCTCGAGTCCTTGAACAGAAATGGAAGAGTAGGAAGCGCGAGCAACAATTTAGCTGTTGTCGAAGGAAGTCGAAGTGCAAAATTGACATTCACTACAACCTTGAGGGCAAGGTTGTTCTCAAGCGGTGGAGAATGTTAGAAATATTATTATTAGAGTTTCATTTATTAATAATAGTAGGATAATTATTATTATGATTAGTAGTCTTTTAGTAGAATTAGGTTTATTATAAGGGTTTCCTATTATTCTCCTATATATATGTACTTTGGGTTTTACGTCAGATTAATCAGAAAAGTATTAGCAAAGAATCTCTCTCAAACCCTAAACCCTTCTCTCTCAATATTTAGTCACCTATCCCTAACGGCCAAAGGCCATTCTTCTCCTCGATTCCCAATTTCTTCTTCTAAATCCCTAAATCCCCAATTCCCGATAGAACCCTAGAAACAGGTTCTATCACTCTCATATTACGTAAACATCAATCCTTTCTTTTTCCATGTAAAATCTAAATATCGTCTTTGCCGCCTCATAAACTTGAACAAATTAATCTAACCGCACTGGTCACTAGGGTCCAGAATACCAACCACTGATGTCCACCATTTCCATTTCCAAATTTTGTGGTCAAATTACCAGTGTTGTTCATTCTGTAGCTATAGTTCTCATATTTTCCCATTTGTGAAACACTTTTTTCACTTTACTAATTCCTACAATGACATACCATTCACTAAACACAAACTCTACAGGCCAGACAGTGATGAGTCCTGGGAGATTCGCATTGCCTAAGTTGTGGACTCGGTGAATTATTGTTGATTTTTTGGGCCCATTCAGGTGAAATTTCTCTGTTATCAAGTCTATTAACAAGTTGTGATACTGATTTATATTGCCATAAACATGTCGTGTTTGGAGATGGTGAAGCAGCCTTATCTTGGAGTTCAAGCCTTTTGTAATTCATACCTACTCAAATAACATTATATATGATCCATCTCCATCTTTTGTTTGCATTTTGTGTCATAATTTTTGTTTGATTTCTAAAGTAATAACCAAATGAGGGGGGTTTAAAACTAGATCCTCACTGGATGAATGAGCAATTTAGGTCCCTCTTTTCAAAATTGCATTTGTTTATGGTTAGAAATTTACTATTTTCTTTGCCAAATTGCATTTGTTTATGGCAAGAAATCAATAAGAATGGATAAAACCAAGCGAATCAATTAAGAATGCAAACACGGGTGGGCAATGAGATGGTCCACACCTAAACAAACTGATGTTTGGAGCGGATCATTTCGATTCGAAATAATTTGGTCCAATCTTGATCCTATTAAGTTTACAAGTATTGAAGAAAAATAGACCAAATTGACATTTGGACCGGACTAAAACGGATCAAATTCAATATTGTCTAGTCCTTGGTCTTGAGATATCTTTCACTATTGGACCGCAGTTTTTTCTGAGTTTGTCTGATTCGGTCAGGACCGGACTGATGCCCACCCCTAATCGCAAATGGCAGGACCATAAAATAGAAGAGTCAAAAGATAACGTAGTTGATTGAGTCATTATGCACTAGATATTGGTTTAGGGTTATGAGAATTATGTTAATAATTTGTGTATTCCATGTGTTTTATTTTTAAATTTATGCTCGGGCTCACTTGGAGTGACCCAAAGAAAGATGTGAAGTGATCTAAGAACATGAGCATAAAACCATAAACGCCCACTTATGTTCATAGCACTAACCAACACGCAAGGCAATAGGAATTTGCTCATCTTTACGAGAATCATACTAAGAAATAAGGGTCAAGGTTTTGTTGCCTCAAGTTGTGTTTTGAATTTTATGACCTAGATTCTGATTTATATGGTTAATACCAAGGACCAGGATACTGTACCGGACTGGCCGGTCGGACCGGAAAAACCAGAAACCGAACCTGCCCGGCACAATAGGGGCTGTGTACCATCTAAGAACTTGTCGGGCGGTATTTATGGTCGGACCGGAATCGGGCGAAATTTTGGCCGGTTTTATTAAAACCGGCGGTCCCTTTAATTTAACTTGAACGGCGCCGTTTTTTACCAAGCTAAAAAAAGATTTTTTTGAAGAGAAGCAGAGACGAAACCCTACCTTCAGCTACTGCTGGCTAGCGCTCCTCTCTACACTCTCCTCTCGTCTCCCCCGCGCCGCTCTGCCTCTCAATTCTCAAACTCCTTTCCATTTTCTCACAACCGGCGAAGCGGCGTCCCCAGCATCCAAACACCACCGGTCCCCAGCATCCACTCTCCTCTCGTCATTCACAGCCGCGTCGCGCCGGAGGAGAAAGAGGAGGTTCGTTGTTCGTTTCCAGCCACCGCGCGATTCAGAGGTATTTTAATAGCTGCGATTATGTTTTAATATTTATCATCATCACAGCATCAATTTTGGCGAAACTTACTAAAAAGATTAGCTGAGAATGACTCGGTCGAAATCAGTGCTGTCAAAGCCGAGCCGAGCCGGCCGGCCGAGCCGCCAAAACCGCCAACCGCCCATAAAACCGGCTCGACTCAGCTATTAAGCCGGAGTGGTTATTTGGGACGGTTTTTAGCATTTGGGCCGGCTGATGTAATTAAAAAAAAAAACAGAAACTAAAAATCAAAAATTAAAATGAAAGGGGACGGGAGGCTGTCTGAACTCTGAACTCTCAAGGCCAAGGGAACCCTAATTTTATTTCGTTCCCTCTTCGGCCGCAGACGACGAAGGAGAAGCAGCTCCTCAGCAGCCTTCGTCCAGTGCCTTCGTCGCCCACCGGAAACGTAGCCTTCGTCCAGCGCTGTCGTCGTTTGTTCCCGTCGTCGTTCCATCGTCGTCGCCATCGCATCTCGACGCCAGCCAAAACGCATCTCGACGCCTTCCCCGTTCGTCCAAAACACAACTCGCCGCCGTTCCCCGCAGCCTTCGTCCAAGCCGCCATCGTCGTCGACTCCTACTGCCGGCGAGCGCAACGGATGCGAATCCGGTGAGGTCTCCCCTGCATCGACCCCTGCTGCCTCTCTCCTGCATCAACCCGCTGCCTTTGCTGCTGCCCTCCCTTCTCCAATTGGCAATTAACTTCTTCCCCAATTAGCCTAGGTAATCAATTCATTCTTTCATTTGTAACTAAAGTCCATGTTTGTATCTTAATGCGTAGATGAACAGAAGTAGGCAAGAGGAAGAGTTGGCGTGAGGGTTCTTTCTTTCATTTGTAAAGTAATTCAATTGTTTTAAAGCCAAGCCGAGAGTATGAAGGATAAGCATAAAATTTGTTTGTGTTTGTTTGTGTTACTGCCGTGAGATTTCCATGTCCCATTTAGCAATTTTTTTGCTGATTCGATGTTTCTTTTGTAAGAGAGTAATTTACTTGTGGTTTACCATGATTAAGAAATGTCTACTATTTATACAGATGGCTGTTTATTAGGTACCGGTTCTCAAACGGTTTTTAAACGGTCTAATGCCGGCTGGACCACTAATGACCAAGCCGTTCATGTTACCGGGTCATACTCCGGCTCGGCTTTGACAGCATTGGTAGAAATGGAACCCCCCCCCCCCGGAATTGGTTTGTTAGATTGTTGTTGCTGTTGTTAGAATTACTTTGTTAGAATTAGTAAGTATGATGTGAATTCTAATACGTCATAATTTATAATGCTTCTTACTTGTTTTTTTTTTTGTATTGTAGTTAGTGATGAAGAAGATGAAGGAGACGAGTTCCCGAATGTTGACTTTTCTACATTTGGAGTTGCTTGAAGATATGGATTTGATTTGAAACAAAAGATCCAATTAGTAGTTTCTACTTTCTAGTTTGAGACATTGAACTTGTGGTTTGTGAACATTAAAGTTTAAACTTGTGGTTTATGGAACATTAAGCTTGTGGTTTGTGAACATTAAGCTTATGGGTTTGTACTAGTTTCTAAAAATGTATTTGGATGATTATGAGGTTTATTAGGTATTGAAATCTCGCACTTTGTTGAATGTTCCCAAGCTTATTTACTCTTTTACAGTTTCTTAGGCGGTATAATCCGGTTTTATTCCGGTATTTTCCCGATATGGTACCCTAATTTTGTCGGTACGGTTTTTTAACAAAAAATAATTTTTTTATTCCAAAAACGGTATTTGCCGGTAGGAAACGGTTGAACCATGGTTGTACCACGATTTACCATGCCAAAAACGATTCCGGTTTGATGTCCGGTACGGTTTCGTAATCCATGGTTAATACTGATAGTTTGAGTAGTCAATGCAGTGGGAAAATTATTCGAGTGGCTTGGTGTTGTCTTCACATTATTATTTTTTTGTTGTGAAAGTTGTCTTCATATCTTTGTTGTAAAAATTAAGAACCTACCGTATTTACTGCAATTGAGCTTTTAAAATAAGTGGAAAATTAGTGAAGCTCTAATCTCATACACAATACATCACTTTTTCCATGTTAGAGTAGCCAACTTGGTGTAAAGTAACATATTTCGAAATGTGTCATCCTTGACATGAAGGTTTTCAACATACCAATCGATGATCAGTTCATATTTACTTTCAGAAATTATTCGAGTTTTTTGCATACAAGGGTTGACTGATTTTATGGAGTTGTCTTCAATTTTCAAAACTCTAGCTTTGCCCACGGTTATGCCGCGGGTCATTATTCGAGTAGAAAACTTACATAATTTTTATTTAGTAAATTATTTTTCACAATCGAACAAACATGTCCAAGGAAAGACCTTGTTGTTTTCTATCAATCTAAAGAGAGAGAAATGGTTTTTTTACCAATATAGAAAGATGTCAACATGTTTGTCATTAGTAATTTCATCAAAATCAGAATTAAAACCTATTTATATAGTCGAAACAATATCTCAAATATACTAATAAGCCAGATTCGTTAGTGCGTGAACGCACATACTTTTGAATCCAAATCGATGCATCATTACTTAATCAAAATCCAAATCTAATTATTACTCTTACTTCTCAATTGGCCAACGGGTCGGGATAAAAGCTAGTTGATACATGATTCTCAAAATATTTAGCAAAGTGTAGATAAAAAAAATGGGGGTTAAAGACACATTTGGTCACTGAGATTACAAAATCGGGACATGTTTAGTCACTAGAAAAAATTAATATCAAATTTGATCACTACAATTACTAAAACTGGACACATTTAGTCACTCGCCGTTAGTCTCCGTCCAACTCCGTTAATGAAGTCCGTTAAGTGATGACGTGGCAAACAGAATTGCCTAATCAGCTGGATATAACCCAACAAAAATAAAACCCGACCCGCCACGTCATTATAACCCGCCACGTCATTTAAACCAACCCAACCCTTCTTCCTCCTTCCTCTTACCTCCTTCTTTCCCCAAAACCACCGCCGCCTGCCGCTCTCCTCCTTCCTCCCACCACCTTCCAACCCACCCAGAAAACCAAAAAAACCCCTTTCCCACTTCTCACCTTCTCCAACATCAAGTTCTAAAACTCGATTTCCCCGATGAATTCCAACTTCTCCGCCCTCTCCTGCCGCGACACCCTCCGCCTCATCCTGGAGAGGCTCCCCATGGCGGACCTCGCCAGAGCCAGCTGCGTTTCCCGGGCATGGAACGCGGTGGCCTCCGATGACGAGATTACGAGGCGGGCTTTCATGGCTCCCTGGAAATTGAAGGAGGTCGTCGGGAAGCCTGGCTCCGGCGGGTTCTGGAGGGACAACGGGATCGGGAAATTCGCCGTCTCGCACAAGATTGTCAGAGGGGATTCCGTTGCTAGCCTCGCTGTCAAGTATTCCGTTCAGGTGTTCTTTAATTTGCCTTTCCCCCCAATTGTGTTTGATCGTGAATTGAGCAGCTTGTACAGGGAAACAAACAAATTTTGAATTGAAATTAGAACTCAATTTCTAATTTGGCTTGGATTCCTTTGATAGCTAGCTAATAATACTTTCTTTTGGTTGCTAGAAGTGGGAAAGGGGGTTTTTTGGTTTTCTGTGTGGGTTGGAAGGTGGTGGGAGGAAGGAGGAGAGCGGCAGGGGACGGTGGTTTTGGGGAAAGAAGGAGGTGAGAAGAAGGAGGAAGAAGGGTTGGGTGGGGTTGGGTCATGGGTTGGGTTGGTTTAAATGACGTGGCGGGTTATAATGACGTGGCGGGTCGGGTTTTATTTTTGTTGGGTTATATCCGGCTGATTAGGCAATTCTGTTTGCCACATCATCACTTAACGGACTTCATTAACGGAGTTGGACGGAGACTAACAGCGAGTGACTAAATGTGTCCAGTTTTAGTAATTGTAGTGACCAAATTTGATATTAATTTTTTGTAGTGACTAAACATGTCCCGATTTTGTAATCTCAGTGACCAAATGTGTCTTTAACCCTAAAAAATGGCTTCATGCTCATGCACCCCTTATGCAAACTTAACCCTTAATCCCTTATGCACCCCTTAGACCACACTCAACGAAAAATGAATAATTTGTTTAGTCAACCACACAAAAAATTGAACCAATAACCAAGAAAAATAATTGTTATTTACCTTAAAATATTAATCCTAACATGCATGAATAATTTTGATACTCTAAATCTTAGTACATAACAAAGATACAAAGTAAAAGCATCCCAGCTTGCACCATAATGTCATAAACATTAACATAATGTCATATGGAGACACGATTATCTCTACTCTGTGGTTAAATGTGGTTGTGAATGAAGGAGGGAAGAGATTCACAAAATTAAGGTTGAGACTTGGGTGTCGTTGTGGGAGTTTGGAGAGTGGTCGAATGGGCTGTTAACACGTATTGACAAGTCAGTTGGGTCTACGGTCTGGTCCGGTAAACCGCGGTCTAGACCAGACCAGACCAAGAGATCAAATCATAAAATAATACAGACCATGGACCAGACCAGACCATACTTCACGGTCTACGGTCCGGACCAAACTATGCGGTACGGTTTGGACCACGGTTTTTCTAACAGTCTGGTCTATTTTCCCAGCCCTAGTGCGCGCAATAGGGCTGAGAATCATTGCGATAATTTGCCTATCGTGACCTCACATATTATGGTTGTTTGTAAACCAGAAGCCACAAGTGCGATTAGTGACTATCATGGCTAACTAGTTAGCATAGTTAGTAAAATACGGTACGGGAAAGTTACATAAAAAATACATATGGGTATTATACTTCGTTTCTAAGGTAAAGTTACGTTTAATAGTACGTTAATAGTCATAAATATATAAAATTAATCATTTTAAAATAAATAAATATATAAATAATAGTAAACTTAACAATTTAATTCATAAAATACGGATAATAAACGTGTTATACGGGTTTTATATGTGTTTAGTACGGGAGCCATCAAATGAACGGGGGGAAATGAAACGGCTTGACAATAATACGGATACAGAAGTTTTAAACGGATAAAATATGTACGGGTACGTGGTGGCTACTTCAGCGCACTTACTTTTATGGGTGCACTCAATACACTCAACTCTAAAAGTGTCCATAATACATCAAATTTTGAACTTTAATTAGTACTCTCAATATAATATGACGATATGACATAGAATCATAACAAATCAATCTATTACCCTAACCCCTTGACCTTCAATTTTGAATCCCAACCCAAAATCCCAAATTATAAACCTAAACCCTAACCCTAAATCCCTAAATCCCAAATCCTTCGAATTAAAGTAAATTTTGAATGATTTTATTTCAAATTCATGTGCTTCTTGTTCATAATATCATAAGCAACAATTGATACCGTTTTGACATGAATCCAATGCTCAAAATGACTTTTAGAGTTGGGTGTACTGAGTGCACCGAATACGCCACCACGAGTACATATACGTGTATTAAACGGAGTATTTACTAACTATGCTAAAAAGACGATTTACAAACAAAACTTGAAGGAAGTGGTTAAGTATTATACATGGGTCTCTTCCAACAATTCGAGTTATTACGAATAGTTGGGCTATGACATGGTATTATAGCTTGGTTTGTCATTGAGATCACGTGTTCGAGTCCTCACGACCCCTAATATTAACCGGTGTCTTTCAAGCACATGGTATGACGGCTCTGTGCAAACTTCAAACTCTTGAGTTGACTTTCATTTGAGAGAGACGTATAAAGAAGTGGTTAAATACCATACATGGACACTCTTCCTACATCTCAAGTTATTTTGACTAGTTGGTTTATGACAAAACCAAAGAAAACGGGGGAGAACGGGTAGGACTTGGAAGTCGAACAAGGCCAACATATTAAATGGGCCAGGATTTGTGTAAGCTGGGCTTGGCTAGTATAATGTGATTCGGCTTCTTATTCGATTTGGATATTATTTGATCGCTGTTAAACCACAAAACAAGCTATATTCATAACCGAATAAGAGATGTTTATTCGATTTGTGATTAGTAGCAACCCGCACCGTTTTGAAGTGTTGCGATTAAACACTAAATCACAACCGAGTTTACACCCTAGCTCTTTTTTTCCTGAAACGAAGATCGAACAAACACCGAGATGAAGGCAAACTGCAACATCAAAATTGATCTCGAAGTAGACTCATAAGTGATCGATATAATCAACAGTATAATTTATAGTGGAAACTTAAAACTGCCACCTCCATTCAAAAATCCCAGCATTTAGAGTGATTTTCGGTGAGCTGACGTGGCTGATAGTTTATCCAGCGGTTTCCCCCTTATTTTATTATTCGGAAAATCAGTATACACGTCCCAGCAACTGCTCAATATCAATATCCCTTCGTCTTCCCCTCATTCCAGCGACGCTCAACAACTCATTTTCCCTTCTTCCTCACCCATACCAGCGATGCAATCCACCGGTGCCTCTTCTCCCGCATCTGCAACTCAGCCACGGTGACAGTTTATTACTGGGAAAAAGCAGCAGTCAAGCCCCCGACGATGGCGACCAGAAAGGTTTTTTTTTTGTCCGATCATTGAAAAAAAAAAGACGCCGGCGGGCTGACGTTTCGCTAGCGACGAAGGTCACCACGGCGGGGATTGGCCTGGACCTTTAGGGGTAATAGCACAAGCTTCCTGGTAAAGGTATCTCGACCAGAATTGGCCGTTCCTGTGGATTCAGACTATGTACGCGGATGTAGGTAGTTGGTCCCGGCGGGCAAAATCGTTGTCCAATAGGGTTTGTTCCAGTGGAGGTTCGTCGCGGTCTCCAATTTTGTGGTCTCAACTTTGCTATTGGCAGGTAAGTTTTTCGGAACCCAATTATATGAGTTTTGTTGCCGACCGGAAAACCAATACTCATCAGTCTGATTCTGGGTTTGCTTTCTGGTGATTGGAGTTGTCGTCAGGATTTGGTGTTTCGAGGGAACAACACAGCCAAATATTAGATGAAGTAGAAGCTTTTGGTGGATCTGGGTCCATGCTTCCTCACAGCTCAATCTCACTACGTTTGAGCAGCATGACATGTTTCTTTTCTCCTCTAGGAGGAAATACAAGGGCAGCATGAATTGTATGAAGTTCTCTATTTTCAACCCTGTAAGTTGCCTTATCCTAATTTCTGATTTGGCCTTCTCATAATCCCTAATTGAAAAACCTTTTGAATCCTGATTATGGGGTATTATTTGTGGGGGAATAAACCAGGCGGCGAGGTTATTTGGGCCATCAATTAGTCAGGTACAGGCTCATACTTCCTGTGTTGAGGAACAATTAGAGTTGACTAACAAGCTCCTAACTGATTGCAAAAAGTAGATTCAAGTTTGTTGTTAGGTCTGGTGGTATTTTTATTTACAACATAGAGTCATATATCCATCTATGTTTTCATTTATTTGTTCTGCAATCTTTCACCACAAGATCAGCAAGGCTGATTCAAATTTTGATCTCGGACAGGTAAACTGTTTTACATACTTTTCAGTTGATCTATTCCTCTCTTTCGTCGGTCTTATGTCATTAGGTTAATTCTCTCTAGCGATCGCCACTTCCCGGAGAAGGTAAATCATCTCAGTCATACCTCATCCGGTTTTGGGAAGCTGCAATATTGGCTCATTGTTTTCCTTTTTGGCATTTCCCCTCTTTTGCCATTCGTGTGCGGCTGAGTTCATATATGTCAGCCATGTGCTTTGATGGATCTTGCTTCCTTCCTTGAATTTGGGGTTTTTAAAGTGCCGATTGGTCATGATTCTGGAGATAAAACACTTCTAGATGGCGAGGAACTGATAGATTATGTGGATTTTGAAATTAACTTAACCTTTCAGCCTTTACGGCCGAGATTTAGAGTTATAGGCAATCCAGCAGTTATAGTGGATGAATGAGAAATTCAGTTTCTTCAGTCTAATATGATACAACTGTTTAACGAAGTGGCTTTGTATAGGGTGGTGTTGTTGAGAGATATCTCCATGAGAAAGTTTAGTGAAGAAACATTACTTAAATTTATTTTGCTCGAGGCGATCCATTTTTCTGAATTATATCTCTTCTTTTTCATCAGATCTATGCCTTCGTCGATCACGGTTGTTCTCGGCGGCCAAAATCATTTTCAAATACGGGTGCTTCCAGTCGAGGTTAGTGACCGCACCGAATTTATAATCTCAACTGTAAGATTGACAGGAATTACTTTCGTGTAACACATTTATTTTAGAGTTGCCGCCAAATAGGCATATGTGTGATTCGAGTTTGTTTTATGGTAATTGGAGTTATCGTCAGGGTTTGTTGTATTTGGTATTGTCCTCAAGCGTTGTTGTCCTGAAGCTTCACTGAATTAAACTCGGGTCGCATAGACCTGCTACTTCCGTGCATAACTTTGCGAGAAAGCGTAGCTGGAACGTGCCTTGAAATATCAACTATTAGGATGTGAATGCCTGCTGGATTGAAGATCCTCCAGTAAGCACCCTTAATACACTATTAATAGAACCTAATTATGAATCTAACCGAATTGAGCCTCATGAATTCAGTGGATGTATGGTAGATCTTAATGGCTTTAGTGTTTGTCAATGAAGCGGTTTGTGTCAATTTGGATTGTTCTGCTGCGATTTGTGGCTGATCACTGTTTTGTTGTGCTTGATGAATCTATATATCCGTCTTCTGAAATTGATAAATCAATTCCTTCATATTATCCTGTATTTCGCTTCATCTTTTTCAAATTCCATATGTTTATGTTGAATTCCCTCTGTTTTGTGTTGCCGATATGATGCCATTATTGTGGTGGGAATCGTATATAGAGAAATACGTTCATTGCATTTCAGCTTGTGATTTGTTTCACTTCGGAACAATTGCAGGTCATTTGTCTTTCTCGATAGGCCCACCCTTTTCCTTCATGGTGATTCTATCTAGGCTGTTGTTAAAAATAGTAATTGATAAGACGCCACATTGGTGGGAAATCGTGAATTGAGAAAAGTAAGTGGGTGGTGCACTGTGTGATTGTGGCTGAGTGGTTTGGGTTTATCTAGATTCTGTGGTATTGGTGGTAGTACACCAGCCCGTACAAATGAATTACATGATTAATACAACCTAATTACGAAACTATCTCAATTAAGCTTCATGAATTCAGTCGATGTCGGGTAGATTTGTAGGACTTTGTTGTTTGTGAGTTGTTTCTATGAATTTGGTTTGTTGGGCTGCAATTTGTCGCCTAATACAGCAATCATTGTTTTGTTGTCTTCGATGAGTTTATGAAATAGCCTTATATAATTGAAAAATAATTTCCTTCATACAATCCTTAATTTTTGTTCGTATTTGTCAAATTATATATGTTCATAGGGAATCTGTACTATGTGTGTTGCCGATATGATGTCATCTTTGAGTTGGGCAAGATATGTAGAGAAAGATTCATTTCATTTCATTCTCAGTTTCCATTTCATCTGTCCGTTGATTGTAATTTGTTTTTCTCACTTTAGAATGATTTGAGGTGATTTGTGTATTTATTACTCTGTCTAGGAAATACTAGCTTGGTCCTTCATTAAACAACCTAAAGAGTTTTGGGTACAGGTATTGCAATCTAAATACTTCCGTACTATTAACGGAGTCTTGACGTCCAGATCTATGGGCTATGGCATGAGCATCACCACTTTGGCGGGGCATAATAAAAGCGAGGTTGAGTATGGAAGAAAGTACGTTAATAGTACGGAGTCTATGGCGGTGAAGAATGGTGAAACTACCAACTTCTGGACGGGTAGATTGGGTAAACAATGGTGAAGTTCTCATAGATCATGCCTTGCCATCTGCTCCTCCTCTTGATGCTTCTCAATGAGTTTCTTCTTTATTTGACCCGCATGGGCAGTGGAATGAGCAACTCCTACACAATACCTTCCCCATAATCTTCTCTTGCAGATGATCAGTATCCAACCACCGAATCCAAGCCTAGGGGAGGATGTTGTAGTGTGGGGACCAGAGAGTGATGGTCGATTTCACATTCGATCGGTCTATGACATCGTAATTAGCTATGATGTTCTCCCAGAAGACTTGAATTGGCGGATCATTTGGAGGTGGTCAGGTCCTGCCTGTATCCGCCATTTCCTTTAGCTGGCTGCACGAGATTGTCTGCTAACAAATGCTGAGAGGGGACGTTGACACCTCACTTAGCTTGCAGGATGTAATCAGGAATAGAGGTGAGGACTCATAGGTTCATGTATGTTTTGGTGTCTCTTTCATCCGCTGGGTTGTCAGTTTTGGGATATAGTTGAGGTTTGATTATTATATTAATTCCTGTTATATTATGTATGTTAAGATTTTGTGTTAACCAAAAAAATTATTTATTGCTATAAACATCATAGTTCGTGAACTTCTTTACCACTAATAATCTCTTCTATACCATTTCATTGAATTAGAGATTGTACATTACTGCTACTTGCTTTTTAGATTAGGATTATGGTACCGATGATTTGATCTAATCTCCAAGTAAAACTTACTCAGAATTAATCAAATATATTTCGACAGTTGAAAAACTGAAAAAACTACGACGCTAATTTAAATTTTCCATCCATGAGAGGGTTTTCGGAAGGGTATACTAAGCAGGTAATTGAGTTCAACCGTTCCGTTAGCCTCCTAATTATGAACATAGTTAGTAAAATATGATACGAGTAAGTTATGTATAAAATACAAAGCATGTGTATTTTACTTGATCTCTATACTAACCGTACATATAATAGTACGTAAATAAGTATAAAAGATAAAAATTAAAAATTATATAATATAATTAAATAATATATGAAGAATAGTTAACTTATAAATTTAAATCATTCGATAAGAATATTAAACGTGTTATACGAATTTTATACGTGTTTAATACGAGAACTATCAAATGAACGGTAAAAAATGAAATGACTTGACAATAATACATTTTCTATGAAAATAAAACATATAAACATCAGTAAACTACTATTATAGCTCTGACTGGACAAATTATAACTGTTGGGCCCAATTAATTTCAGCCCATTTTCCCGTTCCTTTCTCTTTCTTCTTCGCACAAGTTCTTTCGCTGGTTAGGAGAACCGATGCGACGAGCTACATGGATGAACTTTGAATCGGCGGAGTCTGTGATTAACCCTCCAGGTGGGAGGGACTATTTTCGTTTATGTTGCTGACGTGGTTCAACATTGTAGCCACACTTGGTTGTGTTCCAGCGGAGGCCCCTTGCATAGTTGCTTCCCTGCTCTATGGATCGCCGCCAATAAACTCCTTGGATGGTCAGCGAATTTGTGTCGGCAACATCATGAATCGCAGCCTCGCAGGTTTGTTTTATCATAACCCAATCACGGAATTCATAGTGGGGTTTGTTTTGGGAAATTCTCATCACTTTAGGGTTTTCGTACTGACCGGTTTCCATCATCGACAATAAATTGGGGTGTAAGTTATATCACCGGGCCATAGAGCTTCTGAACTTAGTACTTATGCAGGTTCAGATCCCTCAATCTCCGCATCAACAATGGCCGTCACAAGGGTGCTATTCATTTAGTCGTTGCTCACATTAAACATTATAAAAAATCCACGCATCAATGGACTCCCTCGAATTCAATGGAGCGTTAATTTGATTAATGACTTTCTGCCCATTAACAGCAGACGCCTAGAAGCTTCCCCCTCATTCTGCTTATTCTTCTTAATGCACATATGCAAACCCGACTATTATAAGTTTTTTTTATTTCTGAGTGATATCAAAGAGATAAAATAGTTAATCTTACAGTTCTACCCAGGACCCCCTTAAAGACAATCTACCGAGTATTATAAGTGTGGGCATGTTTAATACTACTCAAATAATCTAAAAATATATGAATGAATTGATTATTATGAAATAATGATAAATAGGATGAATACATCCGACCAACGGGTCGGGTAATGTTTTTATTGTGTTTAAACATTAGGAAAACTTTTCAAAGATTCAAACAACTGAATATGATAATTAAGCTTTTCTTGCATATTGGATTTAACTCTAATTTTGTTATTTGCTCTCAAGTTTTGATAGTCAACCCCAAACCACACTAGACTCAACACAGCTTTGACCAAGACCATATCGAATTGAATCTAATATGTCCTGGACCTTCATCCTACCAATCATACAAGTTCAAAAGAAAAATGTTCTGATGGGACATTTCGAACGAACTTCATCGGATCCCACCAGATCGAAGTCCAGTGTTGGATTCTATGATTTGTTTCATTAATGGACCGTGTTTCTAATGAATATAAACAATCAAATATGAACATGCATAATGTTAAACAATCAAATATGAACATGCATATCTCTGTGGGAATGCGATACCTATTCTGCATCAATACATTATTTAATGAATGGTGAGTTTCTCACTTTTACATGACTTATTATTCTTGCTGTTGTTGATGCCTGTCAACTGGGTTGTGACTGCAAGCAATTTGCAAGCCGCTGGTGACTTTTGTCTTTCAAATTCCGACAACTGGTACTGCAGCAGAGCGGCTTCTGTATTTATACGATACATCTGTATACACAACCCAACGACAAATAATTCGATTTAAATAATATATGAAAATAATTTAACACTATCCGGCCAACGGGCCGGGTTCAAGCTAGTAATTATATAGAACCGTCTCAATTTTTTTTTTTTGTATTTTAGTATTAATTGTACAAAACAAAGAGAGAGGAACCACGGAATTAAGCTTTCGGGATAACTTATTAAATCCCTAAAAACCATTCCTAACCGCCGTCCCCACGAAACCAAAACAAAAAGGGAAAATTGAAAAAGGAGAAAACCCCGCGCCTAATCATTAATTACTAATTAGCAGTCCACCATAATAATTAAGTAATAATTGCTCTAAATTGTTTGCCAATTTAGTCTAACACCTCCATGCTGACGTGGCGATGAGTGGCCGCTCGTGCCAGCAGAGCACCAGCTCAGCCTGCCGTTTGGCCACGTAGAATCCCCTCGCTTGAACTTTCCCCAACAGCGTCTCCGCCTGAAAATCCGCGAACTGGCTCCACCCAATCGGCCACATACCCGCCCCGGCGAAGACCTCCTTCCACGGCGGCGCCGCCCCACGTCCGCATCCTTCCACCGCCGCCAAAATCCTCGGTCTCATCAGAAGCATCTCGATCTTCCTCGCCCAATCCCCGCCTCCGATCGCCGCCGCCCCGCCGCCTTCCAACGACTCGAACATAATCGAATAGAACTCCAAGCTATTCACGAAATTCCTCCTAAACGACGCCGTCCCTGAGGAATCCCCCCACCCTTCCCAGTCAACGAAAACGACGACGCTTGGCCCCACCCGCCGAAGATCTGAAACAAACGCCGTCGGGCCGCCCGTCAGGCTCAAACGGCGGAAAATCGCAGGGGAGAGGAGGACGGCCGTCTTCTCTCCGTCCACGAACCTGATCGACTTAAACGACAGCGCTTCGAAGGTCCGGAGGAGCACGAACTCGATCTGGAACCTCAGCTTCAGCTCGTGGGCGAACTGCGTCAGGCTTTCTCTTATCAGCTTCGTCTCGATCGCGTACTCCTCCGTCACCACCGCCGTCACGCGGAGGATCGGGGCCCCGAATTTGCAGACGGAGCCCCGCTCCGCCAGCTCCCGCATGAACGAGGAGTACTGGCAGCCGAGCCCGATGTCGAAGTCCACGACGTGGATGAACGGCGACGACGGCCCGTCGAGCGCATCGAGCAGCGCTTGATTGGCCGTGAAGTGGGCAAACATTGGGATCGGAGATATCCCGGAAAAGGCCCTGTACGCCCTAATCGTTTCCACGATTTCGGACCACGAGGAAAGGTAGGCCGGAGGGCGGGTGGAGACGGTGAGCAGAGACTGCAGGGCTTCCTTGAAGAAGAACGCCGCCCGATGAAGCGGCTTCCCTCCTCCTCCTCCTGCCGCCGCCGGCGACGGCAGCTTCTGATTGAGCCGCTCCAGTATCGCGTGCGCCAGGTGGAATTGGTTTGAATCGAAGCAGTCCGCCGCCCGAATTAAGTCCTGGACGGAATCGAATCCGCCGACGGCGGCTGAATTGGGGGAATTCAGGTTGTTGTGGAAACTGTGGGGGAGGTCGAGGGAGCTGAAATCGTGGTTGTTGAGGAAAACGTCGCCGTATTCGGAGTGATGGACGAACAGGGTCGGGTCGATACCCGGGAGAGCCGACCCGAAAATCTGATGATGATCCCCTGCTGCTGCGGATCCCAAACTCTGGCTCTGGAGATGGGAGTCGGCGGAAGCGAATTGGGCAAGACTGGAAAGTGTGGTCTTATTGGTGTGGCCGGAATTGTTGTTATTACTACCATGATCTTCGTGGAAATCCAATTCCCTCATAATGGAATCCCAATTGAAATTCTCCAGAACGTGATCATCCCACTCGAGCGGGTCAGGGGCAGAGACGAGCTTGCCAACAGCGGGGCTGGTGGTCCGACCCAGTTCAAGAACAGAGGTGGGCTCGTAGCACAGACCAGGAGCGAGGCTGGGGAGATTGTTGTTGCTGTTGTGATGGTGGTTGCGAGGTGGGTTGGGTTCGGAATTGATGGAGGAAGCAGGAACAGGGACTTTCATAGCGCAGCTGATGATCAGGTGGAAATGAGAGGAGGAGTGGCAGAGAGGGAAAAAGGGTGAAGCAAGCAAGCAAGGTTAATATGGAAAGTAAGGTATTGGAAAGTGCGGGAGGGAAGGGGCTTTTGGAAGTGATGATTGTGGTCTTTTTATCTTCAGCAAAGCAAAGCGTCGCATGGCGTGACGACGGTGGGATTGATCCGACGGTGGTGGGAGGGACACTGTGGCGGAGCCACTCACAGAATTCACTCAACCTTTTTTGGTAGAAACAGGGCAGTATCTCATCTCATCAGAGTTTATTAATCAAAATCAACACTAATTAGAGGGATTAAAATATAATACAATTTACAAGTTTGTGCATAAAGAAAGCATAAGGTTTATCTGCACACCTTTTTGGTTGTAAACTACATTCATTGATTATGTTACAAATGGATTTTTTTCGATATACACACTTAGCAATCATAGTCTTTGATTGAAAAAAGGGTCCAAATTTTGTCTCGATGTCCGGTGTGTTGGGCGAAATATGAAATGATGGAGCACCTCTTTTGGGAGTGTCCAATCATTGTGGCTCTCTGGACTCATTCGGGATTGGAGCCTCTGGCGCATGGTTTGCCTTGTCAAACCTTCCCTCTTTTCCTTAAAAAGTGTTTGCTTAGAATGACCCAACCGACTCAGATTACGACTCTGGTGGCACTCCTTGGCGGATTTGGAAATCTAGAGACTGAGCTGCCTTTGAGGGCAAACTGTTCTTGATTTCTCAACTGATGCGCCAATACCATCAGCAACTCCATGAATGGATGTCCTTACCAGAGGACAGGTTGGTCCAAGATCGGCTTCCTTTGCAGCACAATCTGGAGGTGGTGGATTTGACTTATGTTGTCTGTATGTGGGCTGGAGCGGTTCGTGCTGACTCACATTCAGCGGGAGGGCTAATCGTCAAGGATGGAGGAGGGTCTGTGCTCTTAGCGAGAGGAATGGTTTTTGGAAACAATGTTGACCTTCTTGTGGTGGAGACTATTGTCCTCCGTGAAGATATTCACTGGTGTCAGAATCTTGGCATCCCTCAAGTTCGCTTTGAAGGTGATGCGAAGGTGCTCATTGATAAGATTAATGTTTGTCAGGGATGTGCAAGACAGTCGTGATGGGGCTATTATACAGAAGATTATGCGTCTCTTGGCCCTGAGTAGTGGTTTTCGGGTTCAATTCGTGGATCGGATTAGCAATAGAGTAGCCCATTCAATGGCTAGGAAGGCCCTTTCTTTGTCTCCGACTGCGTGTCGTTTGTATCATTTTCGTGCCTGAGTTGGTTCCAGGGTGTAGTTCGTGATCTTTTTATCAATCAATATGATTATATTTTGTTAAATTGGCCATCGACTGAAGATCATATTATCAACTTCATAGTTGAAAAATGCCCTTTTGTACCTTGCAATTGTAACAGGTAAAGTCAACTATAACTTCAGAAGCAAGTAAACTAAAAAATAATAAGTATTGTTTCCTCTTTTCACCATTCGTCTTGCAAGCTCAACCGTTCCTCGCAATCCATCAAAGCTCGTAACTTCCTCTGGCATGAGAAATAGTTCATTAAAAATTAAAATGACTAATATATATTTACATATTTTAGTAACTTTATAATAATAATTGGTCGTATCATAATGAAAGCGTGTCGTTTACAATTATTAGAGGTGAGTTAGAGGATTTGAATTCAAATTTTTCGTACCAAAAAGATCTAGACCTCTCACAAAATTTTAGGGCGAAGATGTATTGGCTGACACACCTTGTCATCACTTAGGTCCACCACTGACCGTGTAATGTGTGATTCTAAGTATCTTTTATTTTCGTAGTTTGTGATTACCCTCCGTTACAAAAATTACGAAAAACAGGTAAATTTTATAACAAATCTAATAAATAAAACAGATTGGTAAGGCTTAAGCTTTCATGCTTGACAATTCGAATCTGAATCTCTTGGGTCTCATTTTTAGGGTTTTCTACATTCAAATTTCTGGCTCGACCAACATCGTTTGTTTGCTTGATGGATTTAGTGAACGATTTGGTGATGGATTTGGGTTCATGATGAATTTTGTCCAAAATTTATTGTTTGCTTCAAGTATTTAGAGGTACCAAATCCGTAGGACCCATGGACTTTGAGGGTCCAAAATTTATTGTTTGCTTCAAGTATTTAGAGGTACCAAATCCGTGGGACCCATGGACTTTGAGGGTCCAAATCCATGGGCCCCACGGTCTTGAAAAATCCACCTTTGTAGGTGGGAATTGATCATAAACTTTGAAGTTCATTTTTTACCAACTTACCCCTCATATTTTCTTGTATCACGGTTTATCAAAAATCAAATTATAAAAAAACCTTCATTTTTCAAATCTACGAGCAAACACGACTCCTAAAAGTTTGTGGGTTTGTGGTGATGTAATTTTTAACGATAGTCATACATGAACATGAGGGACATGTGTGGCCATGACACTGCTGCTGAATTCATTAGTGAGAGAGCAACACAACAACGTAGAGTCTTCCTCCAACTTTTTATCTTGTTTTCTGAAGCTTCAAGTTGAAGGCTTTGTATCCCTTTTGCTTTCTGGGATTCCCTCCAGCCCTCATTGGGTTTGCCCAGCTAGTGCACTCGGCCCCGCCTCTGCTCGCTTTCTCCTCCCCACACTTTGCAAGTTTTTGGAGTTCCCTTTTTCGACGTTACATGTTTCGTGACTAAATCACTCACTACATAAATGTATTATTGTTATTACTTTTAATTTATTAGTTATTATTAATATTGTGTTGTTTAGTCGCACGTTTGGGAATACTCTAATAGCCTCAAAAATTAGTTCTTGCTAATTAAAGTGATGGTAGAGAATAGTAGTTAGGTAGATACTGTTTTGTTTGGGGTACTTTGAATCACTGAACTAGGAATACAAGTTTTAGGACCACCATACCAAAATCCATTTCAATTTATAGTTCTAAACTACAAGTATAATAAGAGCACTACTACTATGCTATATAGTATTGGTGCTTTAATGTACAACTTGAAGTTGTACCATAACATTAAATGTATAAGTTTAGGTTGTACCATAAAGGAATTTGTATCATTATGTTATGATACAACTTTACAACTTGAAGTTGTACCATCAGATAAAGGTACAAGTTCAAGTTGTACCATAAAAAAATTTGTACAAAAAGTATAGGTATAATCTGAAGTTGTACCATAACGTTAAAGGTACAATTTTAAGTTGTACCATAAAGACAAAAACCTATAGCACCAATACTATATAGCATTGTAAAATTCCTCGTATAATAATTGCCTCAAACTCAAATTCCCGACGGGGCCATGACCTCTCGGACCATGAACTAGCTCCACCCGGGGAACAGTGGGCTGCAATCTATGCATGGTGGAAAATCAAGTTTTTGCACAGCAACCCCAAGGCGTATATATGTTTTAGATATATACTAGGTGGCGATGCCACGCCTTGCCTCAAACTCAAATTCCCGACGGGGCCATGACCTCTCGGACCATGAACTAGCTCCACCCGGGGAACAGTGGGTTGCAATCTATGCATGGTGGAAAATCAAGTTTTTGCACAGCAACCCCAAGGCGTATATATGTTTTAGATATATACTAGGTGGCGATGCCACGCCTTGTCGTGGGACGGAGATGGCATATGGGCATGCATTATGTGGTCCGTTATGGTGTTTTGTTAGTACTAGTATACTAAAATTATTTTTTTGTTACTGTCTTGTTAGTAATATTGACTGAGAAGAGATATATGGCGGTCAACATTTAATTTAATATTTTTTAAAAATTTTGATTAATAAATTATATTTACTAAACCCAAGTAGACCCATAGATTATGGGTAGGGTATGAGTGACATATATATGGGTTTGAAAGTTTGTATATGGGTTTGGGTACAATATGGATATTTACTTTCATAATCTAAATGTGTATGAGTTGGGTACGGATACCCATTTATTCAAGGGTGTTTTAATTACACATACAAAATTAAACCAATTTGCTGAACTTCAAAAGTTTAGGTACCAAAATGTAATACACAAAAATTTGTGGTACTAAAATGTAATATTCCATCAATATTTTGTGAAATTATATGTCAAAAAAATATATTTAGGTTATAAATGTAAAGATCTATTAAGTTTAGGTACCGAACTGTAATTTGCATAGTTGAGACTTAATTCCTTTTATGGTAATGTATTTTAGATGATAATTATTTACTTTTTTATAGAAAATAGGGAACTATTTATTTGATATATATAGATACCTAGCCAAACATTCCATGTATAATTGTTGAAAATTCTAGTCCGAGTGAAAAAGAAAAACTCTAGAGAGAAGTAAAAGGAATACAAATTCGAACTCGCTTAAAATTTCACGCCTTCAAATATCACAGTGGAAAATGACGAATTTCTAATAAGTAATAACCATATATATTTATTTTTAATTGGACTCGACATTGAGCTGAAAAAGTTGGTGGTTCATGGTTCAATTATTAATTCTCTAGACTGTTGGTGAGTCGTGCATGGACCCGTTCATACTTGTGATTAGAATACATAAAAATAATATACTAATTAGGGTTAGACGAAGAAGGCAAAAAAAGAAATGAAGAGGAAGTAGATGATGGAAAGATTTTGACCAATTCTTTTAGTTGGTCGTCAATACAACAGTCAATTCTTTTCATTGTAGCAATTTATTGACACTTGCTTATGTAGATATCGCATATTTTGTTACATGTAGTTATTAGAAGTGAAGTTTGTTTAGTACCCTGTAAATGTATTAAATGAGTTTATAAATTGGCTCTTGCAATATTTTAGAGCCGTCTCTCTTTTATCACTTATTTAATGTATCACGTAATAAGCATATATAAAATAGTCGAATCTTCTCCTGCAGTTGAATGATACTACATCTTGTATGTACAAACTAAATTTATACTTTTATGTTGTGGATTGGATTCATGAATTGGTTCATAAGGATTGGTGGGTTGATTCATGGATTCATGTGAAATCTAAACATTAGACCAATATGTAAATTTAAAAAATTGGAAGTACGAAAATCTCATAAAATTTAGATACCAAAACATAATTGTTCAATGATTTTTACATTAAAATTAATTTTGGGATATCAAAATATAAAATGTACATTATAATGACTAAATTATAATCTAATTAAATTTGGAATATTGAAGCATAATTATTTATGCAAACGTAACCTCACTTTACTTTTATATAATAATAATGATAATATATACCAATGTGCTTTAAAAATAACATGAGCAAAATCAAGAGGACGTGCATGGGAACGAGACAAATGCAGTGGAACAAAAGGGCAGGACAGGATCGACCAAATCTCTTTGTTGTGCTGTGTATGCGGTGATCATTTGACATTTAAGTAGTTGGAGATAAGGAAATGATGATGATGATAGTGATTGGTCAGCGGTCAAAGTGGTAGTCATGATTAGTGTAGTGATCAAACTATAATAGGATTGGTCGGAAGGCCATTATTTATTATTATATGCTAATTAAATGATCAATTGTTCAATCATGCTTCGTTTTGTTGTTATTTGCTTAGCTCAAGTGTGGAGGTGATTGGTTAGTCAACAAGTTAAAGATGTCACTATATCCGTTGACTTCAGTTTGGGGCACTTTGATCATCACTATAATAGAGTTGAGATTGGAGTCAAACCTTCTCTTGTCTTCTTCCTCTAATTGTTTGACTTAATTAAACGCCCTATTTGTTTGAGGGAAAATAAGGAAGAAGACGTAGTTAATCACATTCTTTTTTATTTTTAAACAATCTTAGTGAAATTGGACGGGAAAATTTTTAATCACCTGTATGTGGGATGGAGCGACGCGTGGTGGCTCTCATCGGCCGGGGGTATAGTTATCTTTGACTCTGAGGGGCGATGCTTTCGTGCCCGAGGGGTTCATTTCCTTTATATTGATGATCCCATGACGGCTGAGTTGCTTACTCTGCGGGAAGGCTTGCGGTGGTGCCTGGAATTGGGCTTCACAGAGGTAAATTTTCAGGGGGACGCGAGTGTGGTCATTGACAAAGTTAATAACCGTGACTCCTGTGACAATCAGGTTGGGGCCATTCTCGAGGAAGTCATCCAAATTCTGGCGGTGCATTCAACTTTTAATGTTCGGTTTGTAGGTCGGCGTAGCAATAGGGTAGCCCATTTGGTGGCTAGGAAAGCCCTCTTTTTGTACCCGACTACATGTCGATCCTTTGATTTTTTGACCTGGTTGAATGCCAGGATGTAATGATCTTTTTTTGGAATCAATATGATTATCTTTTGTCAAAAAAAAAAATGGACGGGAAAATAATAATGAGATTTAATAAAACACACAGAAAAGGAGAAACCAGATGACCAAACAAGAGAGATATTCAACGGGGGAAAACACCACAGATGACGATATGGTGGTAGAAATGTATAATAGCATAGTATGATGATGTATTTGGTGATACGAATATATTATTCATTATTTACCATTGTCTATCATCATCTATAAGATGGGACGGGTACTTCAATAGTCATACTCGCTCTGCACTAAGCACGTGTCAGATAGGATAATACACACGCAGGTACTGTACGAGCAGGTTGATTAATTCTTATATATTATTAAAAACAACTCTTTTACGAGAACACATAGAGAAAAACACTTAAATGAATAAAAATACCGTAGGATGGATAATTAAGTCTAAATATTTGAAAAATGGCGTCTTCAAATTTCTTTGAGATGAAATATGATTGTATAAAGGTCAAAAGTGGAGAAATCCATGTAGATATTGATGCAAAATATGATAAGAAGAATTGAGAACGAGGCAAAATGGGACGGAGCAGGTCGGAAGCAATACACTTGCCCCCACTCCATTCTACTGCGGAGGGTATACCCGCTTCAAACAAGTCGAGGCAATTCGGGTCGCGCGGATCAGGTGGGAAATTTCCATCAATAACCACTATGATAGAGAGGGTGGCATAATTGGTATAAAACTTTCACAAAATATATGAACAATTTTTATTTTCCCTTTTGTAGATCAAATGACCCGTACCTTTTGTATAAAAATCTTCAAAGTTTGAGGTAAATAGTGGTAGAAGGTTGTAACGGGTGGACCAAAACTTTTCACATGAAATATATACAAAATTATTATAATTTTCTGGACACAACGATTTTTTTTTTGTGCGGGATTTTTGAACATTCGAGTTAAAATGAAGAAAAAATAAGGCAATTAAAAAATTATTAAGAATTAAAAAAAAATTATCCCAACTATCAATTTGAGGTCATTTAAAAATGAGGGATCGAATCTAGCTATGTATTTGAACCTACAACACTATCCTTCATGAAAACTTTGTAAATATTATTCAGTTACTTATCAAAAATTATAATACTCATATATATACTAAATCTGCTAAAAAATCTCTTTCCAAATATTATAGAGTTGTCTCAATTTTCCCCATTTTTTTATGTATAAAATGTTTAATGCACATATTTTGAAAAAATTTAATTTATAGTATAATAATTTTTTTACATTTATATTTAATTTAAGTTTTAATTTCATATATTTTTCGAATTTTTTTTATCTTGTAAATATACTGTTATGTTAAAATAACGCCTGAAATTATGTACATATATTAATGTATTTTGGAGAAGCCCTAAAAAGATTTGCTGCAGTATGAGATAAATGCAATTTTCCAGAGGGGTTAGTTGGACATTCTTTCTGACAGTGGCTAATTTCCACCGGAAACGACCGAACAGGTCAAGTTGTAGTGGGCGTTAAAGTTCCATAAACAACAACGATAAAAAAGGCAAAGAAAAACAGAAAAGCCACCACCGCCTCCTCTTCATCCACTGTCACATCACAGACATACAAGGAGTGGTTTTGCTTTCGAGTAAAGGAAGAATGCACAGCAGATATGTAGATATAATACCCAAAAAGAAGCTTTAGGATGGGGAAAATAAAGCACTTCAACTCCTACAATTAAACAAACAAATTATAAGCAAAATTAAAGTAAAAGCTCTTTCAAGCATATATATATATATATACATACATACAAATAATGACGTACGTATCTCTGTTGTATACCGTAATTACAGGTGATCTGATTATTAGAGGTATTTTGTTGTACTTTTATGAATCATAATCGTCAACTTTTTTTTTATTTATTAAATTGGGTTTTGAATTTAGATTTAGAGAATCGAGATGTGATTTTTATTCATTATAGTTCGAGTATATTGTCATACTAATTTACCTTATGGCCTAGATAGATATAACTTACTAGGAATGGCTATGATTAACTAGCGTATACTAGTAAGATACCTTTGGAAATTTGGGGATATGTTGTACTCTTAAGAAAATGACACTATATAGATTATGAATTGATCGATATAGTGTGATATGATATCTTCAATTCTAATGTTACAGATCCTAATGTTTAAACCAAGAACTCTACGATCAATTTAATTAAAATTAGTAATCAATGATTCTTATTGGTAGAACACATTTCGCCCACCAAATTGCGCGAAGCCATTCGGGTTATAGATGCCCCAAATTCACTACGGTACTGCATAATTTGTTCTATATATGTATAGTTGCATATTTTTTTCTTATAGTTGTATAGTTGCTTCATATTCTTTATTTCACTCAAAATCGAGTTCGGTTATGTTGAATGCCCTTTATCTATATGAACCGACACCATTGATTAATTTGAGCATCCACATCAATGGTATTCGCTCAATTGTAAGGTTGCATTAAATGAAATATAATTAAAAATATAATCCACATAGAAAAAATTATTTATCCTCTTTTGATTTTTTTATTTTTATTTATTATAAAGTCACTTAAGCTCTCATATATGCAATTGCATATATGTAGGTGCAATGCAAGAAAGTTGAGTTGTATTGCATTAAATTTGATATGGCAATAAAAACATCATATGTTATGCAAATTTTGAAATTTCATTGATGTGGACACTTTTATAGAGCTTTGTTTTAGTAGTGAAATCGACCCAAATGACATTGCTTGTAAGAAAAAAAAATCATGGTTGTAATGGTTGAGATTGTATATATTAGATACCGAAGAAAGAAAAATTTGGTATTGATGATTTTCATTTTTTCATGTATTCTATTAAATGACAGAACCAAAATAAACATTAATTGTACCACGGCTAGACCATTTTACTTACAAAACCGACACGTCAACGTTAACCAGTTTGACAGCCTTGTATTTAAATCTTCTCTCACAAAAATAAGTAACCCAAAAGCTACCTTTTGAAGAGAGAGTACTTTTGACTATATACAGTTTTTTACAACACTTCATTCCCAATGTGATATTTGATTCTTTTGTCGGCTTTGAAAACCAGTGTTTGAGAAATTTTACTATACCGACCGGTCTGACCGGAAATATCCAATATCGAACCAAAACGATAAGCAATTTTAACAATGGGGAATGATTAAACTATAAAATACACAATTACTGACTTATATGTTACAAACTTACAATCCCCATACGATTTTCCAATATTTTTAAAAATTATTCGTCTGCTCCAAATAATTGGATGATATCAGCTCTCGCTTTATTTGCATGTTACACCAAATTGGAGAAAAGAGGATTTATTTTGTAGGGAAAAGGTAAAGACAAGGAATGAAAAGGGTTAAAGAAAGCCTGTAACTGTAACACCTTTTCCTACTTTTTTTTAACTATCCGTTGCGTTCCCCGTAACGAACTTTTTAACCGCCCAAATAAATATATTCCAATAATTTATAAGCACTAATATATTACTTTCTACCTGGGCACTTGAAGTTGCATATATCTATCTTGACAAACCAAGCAGAACTGTAAGATGGCAATAACACCAAAAAGATATGATTTATTACGTGAAAAACAGAGAAAGTGAAAGGCAGGGAAAACCCAAAGGATTAATTTTAGTTTCATTTCAAGTATGTATCTATTTTTCATATTATTGTTTATTGGTTCAAGAATTTCACAGATTCATTATACCTATATTAATTATTATACCATCCGATATAGATTCTGAGTATAAAACATTTTGATCAATTTTTCTAATATGATATTAAAAACTAATTGATACAAATAACTAAGCATTTTTTCCACGATTTGTTAGACGAAGGATTTAAACTATAGTTCCAGCAACAATGCCAAAGACATTGAATCACTTTTGACAAGTTGAATCCGCTAAAGAGATCTGCTAGGTAGGATTAATTATTTGATACGCAAACCACCCAACAACGGTTATTTATTTGTGAGGAAGAATATTGAAGATTACGGCTTTTGATCGTTCACACTTCAGGGGAAAAAGAATGTTCATCGTAATTCTTTTCTTTCTCTCTTCTTGTTTGAATAAGTTGACAGAATAATTGCTGACGGCAGGCTGGCCCCCCGGCGAAGGTGGACTGATGGTCCAATATTTATGGACCCGCCGGGGAGTGGTTTGATCATATCGCGGAGGAGATGGGGCAGGGGATGACGGTGGCGCGTTAGGCGCGTCATACACACCTGCGCCCACATGGCAGCTTGGCGATGGGTGGGGCGGGCGGGTACCTCAATATCCATGTTCCGCCCAACACTAATACGGATCGGAGTGGGTAAAACCCACGTAGTTACGGAGTGGAGCGGATCAATCCACTCTTACATGTTATTTGTAAGAAATACACGCAAATTTTACGTTTTACGATAAATCGAAGTAGAAAAACTTTATGAATGAAAAATAGTGATAATAGAATGAGTAATTGAGTTTAATCAGTTGAAAGATCGACTCTAACTAATTGAAAAAAAAAGTCAAAATAGGATAAATATGTATAGATATTGTAATAAATTGAGGTAGAGTGAGCTAAGAACGGGAAGGGACACGACAGGTCGGAAGTAGATACCCATACCTCGTCCCACGCTACTGGGGGTAGGGTAATACCTGCCCCGTCGAGGGTCAGGTGGGGTAATACCCGCGGGGCGGGTTTAAATTGCCATCACTAAATTGGCAGCGACGAAGGATGAGAGGCGACAGTTGTGCATAACAAGGGATGACAATTTGAACCTGTTTTGTCCCGTATTTACTCCTATTTGAGAATGAAGCTACTATTTTCGACTTGCACCATATTACTTCGCTCCATTGATTATTGTCTTCTCCTATCTCAATTTTATTCAATATCTATTTTTATTTCTTCTCTTTGAATTCACCTAATGAAATTTTAGATAGTGCAAGACTTGATTTTTCAATTATTTAGACTTAATTAGTCATTTTATTATCACTATTTTCATCCACAAAGTGTTTTACTTAGTTTATCGTAAAAGATTTATTTTCTTATGTTTATTTTATTCAAATAATATAAAAGAATGAGTCGACCCGCCTAGCCTCATACTCGTGCGGGTATTACCCGACCTAACCCATACTTGGTGCAGAACGTATAATCTGATATGGGTATTGAAATACCTACCCCGTCCCAAATGTTTGCCAACCTAGGAATTCCTAGCACAATGCACGACAGAGCGACGACAGCGTCCAGGTGTTTTAAGACAGGAAAACTTGTTTGATACTAGATACAAAAAATGAAAATGTTTGCGAGCTAGTTTGTTTATTAATGAGTCACAGTTAAATCTGTTAGAGAGTGGTATAAGATCCTGTATAACCTTCTTCCAACAAATCGAGTTATTGGGAGCAACTGGTTCTTGACATGCTATCAGAGCTGGTTTGGCCAAGTGGTCGTGTGTTCAAATCTCTACAACCCCCCAATATTAACAGTTGATTAAAACACAAGGTATGGTGGGGCATGTGCAAACTTAAAGCCCATTATCTGCAACTATTCGTCTGAACAAAAATCTGATAATGCTTCGAGGGTTTGATAGTTAGTTGGTCTTAATAACTTCGGTTGTTGTAAAAAGTGAAGTTCGAACCTTGTTCACTTTTTAATTATACTCTCCTCTTAAATGAAAACTAACACACGTATTTGAATTCTACATCAGAGTAGTCGAACTGGTTTAAACCGTTACATCGGTGAACCAAGTGATGTGGTCCGACTATAGTATAACCGTTCATGCGAGTTTTAACAAAAATGGGGAAAGCGAAAAACAATTAACACCAAACGAATTGCATGTATAACTTATGTCAAGATAATCTCTCAACAATCAACATATTATTTGAACTAATATTGTTTTTTTCCCTCCCTTCTATTAAACCGTTTCAAAACGGCGAAGTTTTGTCAAGAAGACGGGACCTGTCAGACCAGCTGGTTTTGACCGCCGCTTCATAACGGGGGTATTCTCAACTCATTTGGTGCTCACTACCAGTTGAACCAGCAGGCATACGAAATTGGTTTGACAACCACGATCTACACAGACCACCATATATTGTACTTAAATAAATTATTAATATCGAGAAATCAAAATGTTACGTATATGAGAATAGGCATCTCTCTATCAACGACTCTAATACAATGTCCAGAATCGATTGATTCTATTAACATAAATTGTTAGAAAAAAAGAGCTAAATCTTATATATATGTCACCATTTAACACTTGAAATTCCTAGAATTCTACTTGCTAAAATCCAAACACAGGAAGTACGTAGTTATGATTCTTTAATCAGTTTGCCGACAAGAAAACAATATAAAGGCGGCCATTATTTGGGAAGGGAATATATTATGTAAATACTAACTTAGGTGCTAAGGTTTTTCATGCACACGGGACACACGCGACACTGCAATTACACGATAAGGGAAAAGTCTGCCTTCCTCTTAGCTTCTAGGATACAAAAGACAGGCTGAGAGAGAGAGTTGGGTCATGAGATTCCAATCTTAATCATTCATTTCAAAAAGAAACCTTTCCTTTCATTTCCTTTCATTCACCCTCACAAGGCCACAAAGTCGAAATACAAAAAGAAAAAGAAGTACAAAGTAAAGAAGAAGAAAAAAAAGATGCCCATATATACTTTGGAAGTGATTTGAGTGTGTCATAACAACTATGGGTGGGTGTGGATCTTCCATCTTCTCTACTCTACAAAGTAATGAACTTTGTATTAGGCATGTGGTACTATTGAATTTTTATTCTATATATGTATACCTACCAACAATTCAAAGGGTTACAAGTATAATTTGCCTGTATTTTTATCAAACGTGATCATTTACTATTCTTTACATCAAACATGCCTTTGTGCTTTAAAAAAAAAATATCGAGCATGTCCATCTGTTAAAATTTTCATCCAAAAATCGTCAATTATGGCCAAACTGTGATTCAAATGACCTTACCCCGGAAAAATGGGAGCGAAAATGTCAGTTTTGACCCTTTGTTTATTTCTATAAGTCTCATTAAAGTGAAATAATTAGGGGGTGTTGGGATAAACAAAGGGGGGGGGGGAATGTTTATGTGAAATTATTAGGAAAATTTTAGACATTTGTGTTGTCCAAACCAAGGTTCGACCATGGTTGACGGTTTTTGGACTAAAGTTTTAACATTAGAGGGGTCATATGTTTGATAATTTTTCAAGGTACAGAAATATGTTTGATGTAAAAAATAGTAAAAAAGCATGTTTAATAAAAATACGTAGTTGCTGGACATATAACATATTGTACCTATAACCACAAATTAAGTGAAACACCTAATGGAAATTTTATGTTAATATCAAATTCTTTCATGACCAAATACACAGTATCTGCGATTTACTTGCTTCCATAAACTTGTTGGATATTACAAGTAGTGGTGCTAATCGGTTCGGTTTTGGTTACTAATCGATATAGCAGTTAACGGTTAACCAATAAGTAAAAATCTCATACCGATAACCAAACCGATAAGCATTATCGGTTAACCGTTTATTATCGGCTCGGTTAGCGGTTAGTTATGTGGTTAACCAATAACAATTAACAGGCTTTCCAACAACAACGGCTATACCTAATCGAACTTAATATCAAATCACTTGTAATACACAAATCATTAACCAATTAAGTTTAACAAGTGTCATTTAACATCATTTTCAATCCACAAGCATAAGAATGACCACTAAATATTAAAGACCAATAATCATACAATTAATTCAAAATAATTAAACTACATGTCTACATTGTTAACATAAAATAATAATTATAGGAAATAATATCAATACAAAATTCATCATGAATTCATAATTTAAATTCATTTTCCAATGCATAAAATAAAAATTAACCAAACTTATTCATCCAATTAGCAAGTACTAATTAGCAAAACATCAAATACCAGCACCACAAGATCCTAATCATTCACAAATATCAAAGAGAAAAAGATCACTAGGCCGTATGACATTTGCTCTGTCGAATACAAAGGGGAGTTAATTAGAGGGATGTGACCTTTGAGTTTTGACTCTTAAACACAGTTGAGACTCTTGGTGGAGTGTTGTTTGCAATAGGTGGGAATTGGGATGTTCGGAATTGAACTTTGGTTGGTTTTGAATCTTAGAACTTTTCCCTTAGTCAAAAGTCCAAAACTATTTGGTTATACAAGTAGGCGATTATCGGTTTTCTTATCGGTTAACCACTAACTGATTGGTCGATTAGCGATTAACCAATAAGCAAAATACCACTAACCAAAACAAACCCAATAAGAAATTATCGATTATCGGTTAACCACTAACCATCATTAATGGTTTGATTATCGATTTTAATCGATAACCAACTAACCGTTTAACATCCCTAGACAAGGGTCGGGTTTTGATCATAATACTTTTCCGGATATCAACCATAAATTTTCCTGTTAAAAAAATATCCCTTATAAAATATGCATGGCGTGACCTCACATACTAAAATATTTCAAATAAATTCATTATGAGTTTCACCGATCAAACAATTCACACAAACGAGTTGCTTCAAATTGCATTAGTGAATATCACTTGGCACAACCCTAACTACCTCTTCAAAATGTACAAGTAAATATCACTTTGGTATCGTTTGCTGGTGGGATTTGAGTGATTGATTTGTTACACAGATTTCAAACATTATGAACTTGACACAAATATATTGTTTGTTGAGGTATGCGAATCTATGGGGCCTACTAATCTGGACACTTTTCTTTTATTCAAATCAGTGGACCCCGTGAATTTGCAAATCTCACATTCATTTGGGATTTGATTATGGAAAGCAAAAATCTGGCACCCTTGGTACAAAAACTTTTAAATCCATGATAAACAATCAACTAAACAGACAATGAACTCTTTCAAATTCATCATAAATTCAAAAGTTTTCAAAGGTTGTGTAGGGTTTGTGCACAACTATAGCTACGTTAACTCACTAAGGGTTCCATTGTTAGGGCTAAGCTTCTTTTGACAAAGATTAGGGCTAAGCTTCTTGATGGATCCTAATTCCATGGGATATGTTTGGTGGGAATACCCCTCTTATTGATCCAGGGGGAAATAAAACAAACACTTTTCTCTAAGATTTATTTATTTATATGTAAAGGAATGACCATCACAATTATTGAAGCTTTTTCCACATCTCTTATCATAATTAATATTCTCCTGTAAAGATTCCTCCACATTTTGTACGTCATTTCCCATACGTGTGTATGGGGACCATGAAGATTAAAAGGACAGGCTTTAGGTTTAAAAAAAGCAAGAATTATGACCTATTTGTGGTGTAGAGGCAAAGTAGTTTGGTATTTTTGTTGGTGCAACTTGGAGAAATTGATCGTAATTTTGATTCACAATAATTTGTCTGTCCACTTGGCAAAACCAAAAATTGCAGAGCTCGAGTTGGAGACATGATCAATAGTTTGATAGAGACAAATCAAAGGCTCAAAGGAAACCCCACCCGATCAAGTTATCAACCCCACATAGTAAGTCAACTCCCTGCTAGGGTTGGGGGTAAGGTTGAGTGTTTTTTCCCCAGATTGATTTATCGAGAAAAATGAGATACACTAGAATCATATTATCCAATTTGGAAAGTCAATCTAGCCTACAGTTTAGTATTTCACAGAGAGCAATAAAAAAAATTGTTCCATATCTCACATCCACGATAATTCGGGAAAGTTAACAATTTCACAACTTCAATGTTTTCATCCGTATTATAATTAAGCCCGCATTACTGAGCTCGCCACTAGAGTCACATGGTTGACCACCAAATGGGTCGTCCTATTATTTGTACGACCAACAAATCACAAATAAAAGTGGTAAAAACAACGTCGCAACAACTGAATTTCTTCAAGTATGACCTCGCCACGCGCATCGAGATGCACACCCTCCATAACCTTCTCAAACACCATCTTGGCATCACCTGCAAAAATCACTTGTCGAACGCCATTAAGCAAACACCAACAGTTCCCATCACAGAAAGAAAGAGTTAGTAGCTCTACCAGGAACGAATCATCCAAAGCATCGTACAAGGTTTTCGAAGTAGCCACACCACGCATGTACACTCCTGCAAAACCCATCCACCGCCCCATGGGAGCCACGTTGGCCATGGGTCACACCATCTGAGAACACCCAAATGCTTGGGTCTAGGAACCCTCCATCCTCCTCCCAACCCTTCATTTTTCACCATAAGGGGAATTTTTTATCGTTGAACTCGTGCTCCCGAATATGGGTTTACAACCTCCAACACTACCAAATGAGAGGAGAACTATGTCAGAAACACTAAGGTAGAAAAAATGGTGGACAATAACATAGGAAACTTGTCTAGAACACAAATATAAGAACGAAGTCAAACCCCAAAGAATTTAGAGTGACAAGAACAGAGCCAAAACGGCCACCAAATGAGCCACTCTGTAACCATTAACCCCAACAAAACCAAAAGGACTCCCTGTCACCAAGCCAAGATGCAAAAACGCTCCCGCCACCCCAAATCCAAAATGAACAGAACATTCATCTCGTGCTATCATGTAGGCCTTGCAGCGAAGAAACCCTATGAAACCAACAATAAAAAGTTGTGGAACCGAGTACCTCCTTGGATGTGGCCACATCAAAGAAACCCTGCATAAGAGTGAAGTCGTTGCCTCCCCCTCAAGTTGAAATCCTACAACCAACCCTTCCTCCACACCCATTATGCAAAGACTCTTGTCTGTCAATTCGAGAGGTATACCTGAAAACCCGTCAAACGCACACCACACAGGACAAATAGTGATATTGCTAACCCACAAGCGTCTCGCTTGCTTCTCTGATATACTGAGGATATTGTCCAAATCCCTAAAAACAAAAGAGGAACACCGTAGATAGCATATATGAATGAGTAAGAGACAAAATTTCCTCTTCCCAAAGGAATCAACACAATTCAGAAGCACAAACAAAAGGGTTGAACAATCACCGGCACAACAAACAACACGATAGTTAGGACACAAAAATATCATCCCACTGTCAAGCAGTGAAAGAATAACACAACAAACAACAGAACGAAAAGAACAAAGAATGCTACAAAAAAACTACTACAAAAAAGAGATGCCCAAACAAGAAAAAATTGGAGCCCAATTACCCGATAATCAATTCAGGCCCAAAGCTACATAACGATGTTCATTGTCCAAAGTCCAAACCATTCACTCCGGCCCAAATTGGAGCCCAATTACCTGAAAAGAACAACACTGCCGTTCCAATCTATCAAAGCAAAAATCCATTCCCGCGAGGAAAAAAAATGAAAGAAAATACAAACTTCGTAGTATCATCAGGCAAGCGAAGAACTCGTGAAGTGGGCATCCGCCACGTGTCCCCATGAACCCTCCACGCGTCCCTCTGCAACGACACCTACTCACTCCTCCTTCGGTCCTCCCCCCACTATTTCAGCATCCCTAATCTCTTATTAGACTGTACCGAAAACCTCCGCATCAAAACCAGGAAAAAGAAAGTTTTCAATCTGCTTCCCAAACCCAACAATGGCGAAACTTCTGATACTCATTCTGTCATCGCTTTTATTACTGCTATGCTGTTCCGCGACGTCGACGCTCCCGGTGGTGAGGAGAGCGGAGAGGAAGCAGCTGATGGTGACAGAGTACGGCGAGATCTCTTCCGTCGACGTCCGCACCGCCGCCGCCCCAACCAAAGGGCCGTACCACGTGGAGTTCATCACACTGGACCCAAACTCGCTGTTCCTCCCCGTCTTGCTCCACGCCGACATGGTCTTCTACGTCCACAGTGGCAGCGGGAAGCTGAGTTGGACGGGAGACGGCGAGGACGAAGTGAAGAGGGTCGATTTGAAGAGGGGAGATGTCTACAGGCTGGAGCCCGGCTCTGTTTTCTTCTTGCAGAGTGATTTGGAGAACGAGCGGCAGAAGCTCCGGATTCATGCCATCTTCTCCACTACCGATGAAGACATTTGGGTATTTGGTTTAATTCATCAATTTCCTTCGTCTGAATTGATCGGATTCGTTGAATGTTAACACAATCAGTAGTGATATTGTTGGTTTGGATTGCGCAGGAGCCATGGATTGGAGCCTACTCCAGCATTTCCGATCTCGTCCTGGGATTCAACGCCAAGCTTCTCCAATCCTCCTTTGGGGTATGTCTCTCTGTTTTTCTTCTCTGGCCTGCTTGAAATCTGAATTTCAGGGGAAACTTCGATAGAGATTTGATTGGATGTTTTGTTTAAATGCGGAAGGTTACTGAGGGCGTGATCGAGGAGATAACCAGCACGCCGAAGCCGCCGGGGATTGTTCACGCACCGGCTTCAGAGTCTTCAGAAGAGAAGGAGAAGAAGAAAAAGAAATCAGTGTTCTACGAATTGGAGAACCGCTTCCTTAAGGTCATGGCGGGAGAAGAAGCAGGATTGATCAATCTCAAAAAGAGCAAGAAATCCAAGACCTTCAACATTCTGGAAGCCGACCCTGATTTCCACAACTGCAATGGGTGGAGCCTGACGGTTGATAAGGGCAATTACAAGACCCTCAAAGGTTCCAACATGGGTGTTTTCATGGTTAACCTGACCAAGGTAAAGTTGTACAAGTGAAAATGGCCAAATGGTTAATCCATTTATTATCTACATGAATCATGCAGAAATGTTAATATGTATTCCTTCTTCAGGGGGCAATGATGGGGCCGCACTGGAATCCGATGGCGACAGAGATCGCGGTAGTCCTTGAAGGGGAAGGAATGGTGAGAATCATTTGTGCTTCAAATTCGACAGGGTGCAAGAACGAAAGGTTCATCGTTCGTGAGGGAGACGTGTTTGTGGTGCCACGGTTCCACCCCATGGCGCAAATGTCGTTCAACAATGGGTCCTTTGTGTTCATGGGGTTCAGTACCACGTCGAAGAAGAACCATCCGCAGTTTCTTGTGGGGAAGAGCTCGGTTTTCCAGACCCTGGATAGGGAGGTGCTCGCGTTGGCTTTCAACGCAAGCAACACGACGATCGATCAGCTGCTGCTGGCCTCTCAGGAGGATGCCATCATATTGGAGTGTGTTTCCTGTGCCGAGGAGGAGTTCAGGTTGATGGTGGAGGAGATTGAGAGGGAAAGGGAGAGGGAGGAAGAAGAGAGGAAGCGGGAAGAGGAAGAGGAGAGGAGGAAAAGAGAGGAAGAAGAAGAAGAGGAACGCAAGCGACAGGAGGAAGAGGAACGAAAGAGGCAAGAGGAAGAAGAGGAACGAAAGAGGCAAGAGGAAGAAGAACGGAAGCGACGAGAAGAAGAGGAGGAACGAAAGAGGCAAGAAGAAGAGGAGAGGAGGGAGAGAGAGGAAGAAGCGAGGAGGCAAAAGGAGGAAGAGGCTAGGAAGGAGCAAGAACAGGCTAGAAAGGAAGAAGAAGAGAGGAAGAGAAGGAGGGAAGAAGCTGAAGAGGAAGCACAACAAAAGCGCGAAGAGGAGGAAGAAAGGAGACAGCAAGAAGAGGCAAGGAAGGAGGAAGAAGAGAGAGAAAGGCAGAGAAGAGAGGAAGAAGAAGCAGCCAGGGAGAAAGAGGAAGAGGAAGAAAGGCAGAGAAGAGAAGAAGCGGCAAGGGAGAAGGAAGAAGAGGAGGCTACGAGGGAGCAAGAAGAAGCTAGGAGGCAGGAAGAAGAGAGGCAGAGAAGGAGGGAGGAAGAAGAAGCAGCAGCAGCCAGGGAGAGAAGAGAAGAAGCGGCAAAGGAGGAGGAAGAAGGTGGCGGTGGTGGTGGAGGGAGAAGATCATTCAGAGAGTTGCCTTTGAAGCTATGAATGTGAAATTGTGAAGGCCACCAGCAAGCAACCGCCAAAAGCATGTTGATCCACTTTCTCAAGGACATGGCAACCGGCTAGCAGTAGGATTTGGCTCTCTTTTTCTGCAAGCATAATCTTATGGCAGTTTCAAAATAACGGCTTTTACTGTATGTGTATTCATGTAGTAGAGTTTCAGTTTTGTTTCTGTGTGTTGTTTCTATCAGTTCTGTATCAATGTTGTGATCCATCTCTGTTCTAAGCCCCCAAGAACCAATCACTATCATCATAAGTCATCATCTTCACACCCTAAACCAGTTCTCGACAAACCCAGACACAAGATGAAAGTAAACAATCAAAGCATTAATCAAAACTGCGACTTTCTGCAAGTGCAACTGGAACTGGAAAGTCAAGTGCAACTGGAACTGGAAGTGTAACAGTTTAAGGATTCTACTAACCGCGGCTGTATCTCAAATCTGGGAATATTTCTCTTGATGGCAAAAAAAATCTACCGGAGGCGGGTTTGGTGGCCAAAAGAATTATACAAGAAGCATCATTTGAAATGCCCCCACAACTACGACATTCATATGCCGGCTGAGGAATTCGCTGTTGTTGTTATGTAGGATACGACTACGGTGATATCATCAAGCTTGCCACCGTAATAGCGGAACCCAGCGTCCTGAGCTGCAACAGAGAATGGTGTCTGCCTGCTTCGGTCCAAGGCACGTTCTCTTGCTAAAGCTGTGATCTTTTGTGCAGCTTCTTGAGGCCCCAGACCGACTCGCATGGAATGCACGATGATGGCACTGATCTCGTTGGTGTACAAGTTGTCGAACAGCCCATCTGTTCCAGTGATGACAACGTCTCCCGGGGCAACTGGAACTGTAATAACCTGAGATCAAATATAGGAAATCGAGGTTGGTGCTTCAAAACTCAACAGCCATTTCTTAAGGACAGCAGCGTCTATTGACAGAGGGAGAAAACGAAATTGTTTCCTAACACATATGAGCACATGCACATTAGAGTACCCCTTAATGATTAACGATCTGGGTAACTTACAAACTTCAAACTTAGGCAGCCGCATACCCTTAATGAGTAATGATCTGGGTAACTTACAAGCTTCAAACTTAGGCAGCTGCAGATCTAGCTATACCGATGGTCAGAAGCGACTGGGGCAAAGAGCACACGGAGTTGTTCTGTGTGGATGCATCAATGTACACCTTAATTTATGGTGATAGGGGTAACTTGCAAGTATCGTTTATTAACTATTTAGGAAGATTTAATTACGTATTCTGAACTTGTTAGTACTGCAATTGGTAGATAAAGGTGAAACTTTTGCTGACCTGGCCAGAGCTGGGAAGATCACCACCTGTACCACTCTCCAGTTGACAAGGAAAATTGAAGCCATGTTGTTGAACTGGGGATCGGAAGACTGTCGACCCATCTCTGATCACAATGAATCCGCTGTCCCCGAGATTGATAGCATGTAATTCCTGTTATGTACCAAAAGGGTAAGTAGTAGAGGATGAAACTCAGAACTGTCTGATCTTAATAATTTAAAGCACTATATTACACAACAATCCACATACTGAGTACTGGGGAAAGAAAGACCCAAAACATACCTCGTTCGTAAGGGCTATGATGCAAGCAGTCGAGGAGCCTCTGGATTTAGTGTTTGAGTGAGCTTTCTCTAGGACCTTGGCTGGATCAATGGATCCTTTGGAGTTGTCTTGAATAGCCCTCACGGAATTGAGCATGAGTTCCTGAGCGAATAAACCAGCATTAACACCCACATCTGCCCACCCACCCACACCATCAGCCACACCAATCACTTGTTCATCTCCGCATATAAAATGAGCATCTTCCCCGCCAGTTGCTTCCTTGTCAGGATGTGGCAAGTAACAAGATCCTGAATGCAGCTTTAACTTCCTGCAAATTGGAAGGAAGTATTTCTGAATGAAGATGTTATTTTGATTTTCACATTTCAACTCTCTTTGAGTGCAAAATTCTGTCTTTTGCAGGTCGTTTGGTTTGGTGCGTTTGGGATTGTGATGTTTGATATAGCATGTGATTTTATATCACTTTTCGTTGACACTTTTAAGAGTATTTGAAATTGTTTGATACTACATACTGCAAATGCAATCTCAAACGTATTGAAACTATGTAACTCTAAAGTTGGAGGTAGGGAGTAAAGCACTCTAGATAAGTGAATCCCTCATGTCATCCTTGTTTGCACCTTTCTGGCGCAATTGCATTTGCAAGCTATAGTTTGGCAAATAAAACTCACACCATAACATAGAAAATGAATAGCATGCGATTGAGATAGATAACAAAATTTACAAGTACAAACACACAGAAAAAGAAGCAAACATATATAAGACTGGTTGAGAGCACATACCGGCCGGAAACCATAGTGGAGTTAACTGCTTGTTCATCATTTGAGTTAGCATCGAACGACAAATCTGCAGCAGGCCCAATAGAGGCAAACATAGAAGAAGATGGAGAGTGCAAGTGCTTCAGCAATGGCCCAACACCAAAGTTGTTCAAATTCTTCCTTCTCATTGCATCCATCAGGAAATTCCCACAAACCAACCTGCTACTAGGGGGAAGCTCTCTAGTCCCCATCTTCACACTTGCTTTGGAGCAACTAACACGGCTAGAATCGGAGAAGAACACTCCACTGGGCTTACACAGCTCCAATCCATTCCCACAATTGGCATCGGCATAGACATCGCCAAAAACAGTCTTTGAACCAGAAGCAGCCATTGCAATTCCACTACTCCTACGACGCTGGCTCGATGGGAAAACTTGACAAGTAAAACTAGGAGGAGGAAAGCAGGCTGAAGTGCTAAAAGTAGGTCGGAAACAAGCGGAATACCTAGAATTAACCGCTTGCCTAACGCCAAAACTCAGTTTGGACAAATTCCCAAATCGCATTTTTTTTAGTGCCTTAACTTATGTTCTGCGAGCTGAACCATTGGCCAGATACCTAAACCATTACCATATCCACTCCCAAGCGGCTTCATAGTTCATCCTCGACAAGAAAGCTTCCCAAAACTTCAATCACAACACCATTCTAAAATCAACCCTCGAATTCAAACCGACCCTTTTTCCCCAAAAAAGCAACAAGTCTCTATCAATTTGGAACACCTGAAAGCAAAAACAGAGGCGAATTTCTTCATTTCCTCACCCAATTCCTCTTCCAACGTTGGAACCCAAATACAGAAGTAATAAAGATTCAATCTTTACACAAGAAGAGGCTCAAAAGAACTCACCACTGCAATCGCAGACACCGCTAAGGATAGAAAATGGATAGAAATGGTGGATTGAGATTTGAAAAACAACACCAACCAACAAACCTTTCAAATTCTGAAACACGCCTTATCTTATCAGCTTAGCTGCAAGCTCCAACGTTGGGTTACAACACAAGTGTCCCTCTCCAAATCTCTCAAATCAGTTAAGGTAAGCCGATGGATTTGGTGGGTTGGGGAAAGGGCAGCTGGCGAGCTACCAGAATTTAACGAGGAGAGGGGCGGGGGGGGAAGAAAAAGTGAATGGCCAAAAAAAGGATATCATCGAAATATGCCTTCGGACTTCCCATCTAATCTTAGGCCCCCCAATGCCGACGACGCTAAATACAATAATACCCCTGGTTGCTGTAGGTCGTCCAAACTGCGAGGGAAGGGTAATTGCGGAACTTCACTAAGTCCTGAACCTCGCTGGGTCAAAGCTAGGTGAGCAGCAAGTAGGCTCCCATGAATCCCGCCAAAGGCATTACGTGTTGCGATCCCATTGGTTGGCCTGGCCTCAATTTGCGAATTGAAAATTCTGTGGGAGGCAGGATTTCGGGTTTTGGCGGGCTTTGCCCTCCCAATTTCGCCATAAGCCACATAAATCATGATTTTGACACTTGAGAATGTGGGCCCCCGGCTTAAAAGAGAGTTGGGAGTTGGGAGTTGGGAGTTGGGAGTTGGGAGTTGGGATTACTCAAGGGCCAGAAGCTAGATGTTGGGCTCTATCCTATGGGCCAGCTCGAACCACTTCTAGCGGGCTTGCAGGTTGAGATATGAGCCCGGAACAGCTAGAAGAGTTGTACCGAATTGACTTCTGTTAGGTTGGTTTTCAGTTTTGGTATCAAATTGACCAACACAGTTGGGACAATTGTGATTCGTTATCCATAAGCATTCTTCCTTGTTGCCTTGCCTGCGTTAGGAAAGGAGTGAACGGAGGAAAGAAGAGTTGTACCGAAGAATTTCTCTTAGCATACAAGATAGAGTTCTCATAGCCGTGTAGTCAGCGGTACTTCATCCACAATGTTGTCTATGGATCCTTCCCTTGATTCGGGTTCGTATTAGTCTCTCCAGCGGCTTAGTCACAAGCTCTTTGAGTTGGATGAGTAGCGGTTGGGTTGTGAATTAATCTGAAAAAGATGGTTTTCCAACTAGTCATTGAGCAAGTTGAATGACATTTATAATAAGTTTCTCGCAAATTAATAAAAATGAAGCAACTTAGTCCCATCCCGCTTTATGTCATGTGAATTCGTATAATATATCTCTAAAATCTTTCATTACTTCATCAACCATTTGTGTAGAGATATAAGAGTGTTTACACCTAAAATCAATTAATCAATCGACATCGCAAAATGTCCACTGTGAAAACAAAGAGGTATTTGTTCCAAACTCGCAAAAAAAATGAGATCACATTTAAGCAAACAAGTGAGATCCAAACTACAATGCAAGCATTGCACACGAAAGAGCACAAGGGTGAGCAATTAATGTAGAACCGTGTGATACTCTCTTGTACACTTATCATAGTTGGAGGACTAAATTTGTATTTTACCTTGCCTAACCCTACTACTCGAGTGGAGTATTTAAGGGTAGGTTTGTAGCCTCGGCTGAGTGTAGTCGCTGGCAGTAGACGAACTGCAGCTAATAATAGAACCGAGAACTCACATTCTCCATGGAGTAGTCTCGTTCATACTGAACGGGGAAACCACGTAAAATCCGTGTCTCGTATTATTTCCTTTCTGCGTATCAAGTTTTACATGGTATCAGAGCTCTGATCGCTTCACAGCTTGACAGTTCAGGATGACAGGAGAAGATGACAAGCTTGGAAAGGGCAGAGCTTCCTCGCTCACCGACTTGATACCCCTCACTTCACCCCTCTACATGCATCCATCTGAAAATCCCAGTCAGCTGTTTGGCAGCGACCTGTTGACGGATCTGAATTACAGTATGGATTAGCGATATGACGAAAAACCCTAATCGCGAAAAATAAGATGGTGTTTGTGGATGGATCACTCCCTCGCTCTAACTTCTAAGGCAGGCCTTGGAGTCTTCGACGATGCATGGGGTCGATGTGACGCTACCGTCAAAGGATGACTCAAGGCTGCCATGAGCAAGGAAGTGCCCAATAGCGTCCGGGCACAAAGACTACTCGCGAGATCTGGGCAGATTTGCAACAGCATTTTGGGACTAGCTTTGCGATGCGAGCCTATGAACTCCGCAACATGATTAGCTCTTTCCGCCAAGAAAAGCTTACTGTGTCAGCCTTCTACACGACTTTGTGCACGTATTGGAACGAACTTCAAGCGGTTAGCTTGAACCCGCTGTGCTCGTGCGAGTTATGTACGTGTGATGTCGCCAAGCAGTCTAGGGAAAAGCAAGATGCACAACGTTTGTTCGATTTCCTCCTTGGAATCGACGATTCCTTCGTGGTGGCGCGAACACAAATCTTAAGCATGAAACCAGTTCCAACTCTTACAGAGGCTTATCAGTTGGTGGAAGCCGAGGAGCAACAACGACAAATCACAGGATTACGTCGTCCAGTTGTGGAAGTTGCCGCTTTTCAGGCCAAAAAGACCGCTTATAAGGATGTTGATGACGAGCCTCCACGTTGATCTCATTGCAACAAGTTGGGGCACACGAAAGACACCTGTTTTAAGATCATTGGCTATCCCGATCAGACCAAGGGTCGACAAGAGAGTCGTGGTGAGCGGCAAGGTGACCGAGGAGCTGGCAATGCTTGCAAACCGAGAGGAGAAGGGCGGTCAAAACCGCAAGCTGCCAACATGGAGGTTGAGGATAGTCTCATTCCCAGTCTTTCCGCATCCCAATTTGCACATATGAAGGCATTCTTCACGGCACCTCAAGGCAATTCAAATGAACCAACAACTCACATGGCTGGTAATAGTTTTGAACTCTCTGATTGGCTCATTGACTCGGGTTGCAACGAACACATTGTTCGGGACTCTAGTTGGTTAAGTACAGTTGATACAATGGGTACTTTCTCTCTAGTTCAAATACCGAATGGAGCCAGTATCCCGGTAGAAGGGATTGGCACTTTGAATTTGAATGGTTCTCTCAAACTTGATCGAGTTCTTCATGTCCCAACGTTTCGGTGTAACTTATTGTCTGTTAGCCGATTGACCTAGGAAAATGATTTTGTTTACTATTTTTGGTTGATGTCCGTGTCATTCAGGACTTACGTTCCAGAGTTATGATTGGACTGGGCCACCTGAGTGATGGCCTTTATCACCTTCACCGAGTTAGAGACCTCGACGTTGCAAGTGGTCGGCGACCTTCTGTGTTTGCTGCGGCTGGGAAGAGCTCCACTGATCTCTGGCACACCAAGCTGGGACATCCTTCTTTGGAGAAGATGTCGTGTTTACAGAGATCACTATCTATTTCTGGTTTCAGTCATGAACATCGGCACTATGATTCTTGTTTGTGTGCCAAACAAACTCTGGCACCTTTTGTTTTGCATTCTATTCGAACGAGTGCTTGTTTTGAATTAGTTCATATGGATATTTGGGGCGGTTATCGTACCCCTTCTATGGATGGTTCACATTATTTGTTGACAGTGGTGGATGATTATAGTCGGGCCACATGGGTTTATTTGCTCAAGTTCAAATTCGATGTTAAGCGTTATCTTCGTATGTTTTGTCAGATGGTGGTCACACAGTTTTGTACTCGTGTTCGGCGCATTCAAGCGGACAATGGCCTCGAGTTTCAGACGAGGACATTACAAGAGTACTATGAAACTCATGGGATTCTTCTACAAACTAGTTGTGTTGACACACCGTAGCAAAACAGTGTTGTTGAGCGCAAGCATCGTCATTTGCTCGAAACAGCACGTGCTCTCCTGTTTCACTTGGGGCTCCCCGTTCAGTTTTGGGGGAGTGCGTTGTCACGACCAGTTACTTAATAAATCGTGTGTCGGCACGTATTCTCAAGAACAAAACTCCATATGAAGTTCTCCTTGGTCACCCACCTTCGTATGCACATCTTCGGAGCTTTGGTTGTTTGGTCTACACCAAAGACACACGTCCTGGTCAGCTGGTCTCGACAAGTTCATCGAGAGGGGGAGAGCTTGCGTGTTCGTTGGCTATCCTGGCTCACAAAAGGGTTTCCGTATTTATAACCTTCATACTCGTAGAATTTACTCTTCAAGAGACGTTCACTTTGTTGAAAAAAAATTTCGTGTCAGGAAAAAGGATCGTTGCAGGAGAGTCAGCAAAGTAAAGTGAACATGGAGCCATTGATTGGAAAGGAGGAAGAAGTTTTGGGAGAGTAGGAGGTCGTGCAGGCAGATCACGATGAGGAGGACAAGTTGGAGCTTACTCATGATAATAATGAGCCTCATGGCTCACATGACATGCATGGGAGCAACACGCAAGAAGATTCTTCTAGTGATGAAAATGGCGAGGTAGTTGAGACGGCGGCAGAGCCTCCCTTAAGGCGTGGAACCCGGAACAGACGTCCCCCTTCGGCTCTGGTGGACATTTATGAAACCGAGTTACTGGGCAGCCACGTGAAGAGACGGTGGTGACGTATCCCATGGCAAATCAGGTGAGTTATGAGCATTTCTCGCCAAAACATCGAGCCTACCTCGATGCCATCACCAAGATTGTAGAGCCCAAAACCTTTGTCGAGGCTGTGAAACATGCCTGCTGGAGAGAGGCCATGCAGAAAGAAATAGATGCACTAGTAGCCAATGGTACATGGACCTTGGAGACTCTTCCACAAGGCATGAAGGCGATAGGTGCAAAGTGGGTGTACAAAGTGAAATACAGACCAGACGGGACCGTAGAGCGTTACAAGGCGAGACTTGTGGCAAAGGGTTTTACGCAACTGGAGTGCGTCGACTTTCACGATACGTTTGCACCCGTTGCAAAGGTGGTCATAGTTTGTGTTCTTTTAACAGTAGCAGTAGCGTGGTTGGGACCTTCACCAGCTTGATGTGAACAACGCCTTCCTACATGGTGACCTAGAGGAAGAGGTTAATATGCAGGATCCGCAAGGGTTTGCCAGTGCATGAGATAATCGAGTTTGCATATTGCGAAAGCCCCTTTATGGACTGAAACAAGCATCACGGAATTGGTATCATAAGTTTACACAATCACTTTCAGAACTGGGGTTCAAGCCTTCACAAGCGGATCACTCCTTGCTGGTTTATAATCGAGGTGATATTTTTGTAGCAGCACTCATATACGTGGATGATGTAATTCTTACAGGAAATAGTGCAGCTTACATTGACAAGGTGAAGAAATTCCTCGATGCTCGTTTTAGCATAAAGGACCCTGGCGTTCTAAAGTACTTCTTGGGTAGTGTTGAGCCAGAGGAAGTACACACTAGACATTCTGAATGATGCGGGAGTTTCAGGAGCTCGTGCGAGCGGTTTTCCCATTGAGCAAAACCATAGACTTATTCGACCGAGTAATGAAGTAGCCGCAGATCCAAGTGGATACTGGCGATTAGTGGGGCGTCTCTTGTACCTGACGATGATGCGCCCCGATATTTCTTATGTTGTGAATGTGTTATCATAGTTTGTTAACTGTCCAGGTTCGGAACATGTAGCGGCAGCGGATCGAGTACTGCGTTACTTGAAGAAGTCACCAGTTTAGAGATTATTTTTCCCTTCGTCCGGAAGCCTAGAGTTGTTGGCATACTGCGATGCATATTGGGCAGAATGTGAAACCACTAGACGATCTACTACGGGTTACTATGTTCAGTTGGGTGGAGCACCAGTGTCTTGGAGGACGAAGAAACAAAAGGTAGTGTCGAGATCTTCAGCCGAAGCGAAGTACAGAGCAAGGGCGAGTACTGTTAGTGAAGTGTTATGGCTGCGTTTTTTGCTTGGAGAGCTGAGAGTTAAACAGCGGGGTCCTACGTCACTCTACAGTGACAGTCAGGTTGCACTGCACATTGCCGTGAACTCTGTATTCCATGAGAGGACGAAGCATGCCGAAATGGATTGCTATTTTGTTCGTGAGCGAGTTTTATCAAAGGAGATACAACATGAGAAGATTGGAACGAAGTCGCAGACTGCAGATATTTTCACTAAAGCTTTAGGGGCCGATCAGTTTCACACGTTACTTTCCAAGCTGGGCGTTCGAGATCTGCACGCTCCAGCTTGAGGGGGAGTGTAGAACCGTGTGATACTCTCTTGTACACTTATCATAGTTGGAGGACTAAATTTGTATTTTACCTTGCCTAACCGTACTACTTGAGTGGAGTATTTAAGGTAGGGGTGGGCAACCGGCTCGGTAAACCCAAACCGAACCGAATTAAATCGAACTGAAACCGAATTAATATTATTCGGTTCGGAATTCGGAAGGAAAATATGGATAGTTCGGAAACCAGGGTTCTTTCAACCGAACCGAATTTCTGACCGAAAAACCAAAATACTATAATTGCAAGCTCCAAATAGTGGATTTTTATGTTTGTAGTTGTTTTTAGACTTAAATATTTGAAAATTTGTATGACTTATGTGTTGACAAGTTTGATTTTATCATTGATAATGCATATAATTGCATATTTATTGTTTATATTAGGGGTAAAAAATAATTTAAAAGTTAAAAGATACAAGTAGCTTAACAAATTCGGTTTTGTGTGAAAAACCGAACCGACCGAATGCCCACCCCTAATTTAAGGTAGGTTTTTAGCTTCAGCTGAGTGTAGCCGCTGGCAGTAGACAAACTGCAGCTAATAACAGAACCTGAGAACTTACGCTTTCCGTGGAATAGTCTCGATCATACTGAGCGATACAAACCACGTCTGCGTCTCGTGTTATTTCTTTTCTGCGTATCAAGTTTTACAATTAAGGACATCGTAGAACACATGATTGATACAAGTGGATGCATGCATCCACTCTAATGCTATCGATAACTAGTTTTAAATGTAAACTATTATTATTATATGTGGTTTCCTGTTCTCTTTTCAGCCTGCGCTTTGAACTGGTTTGTTTAAACAATTAAACTAATTCATTAAGAAATGGTGGCAATGAAAGACAGGGTCCCGACAACTCCAATGGTCAACTCATCCCCATAATGCACATTATTTATAAAACTACTAGGTGGCGATGTCGCGCCTTGCTGCGAGCAGAGATGGCCTATGTGCATGAATTATGTGGGCAGTTATAGTATTTTGTTAGTATTATTAGTCTAAAATTAATTTTTGTAAGTAGTTTTGTAAGTAATATTGACTTGACAATATGATATTGACTGAGAAAAGATATATGACGGTCAACATCCAATTTAATTTTTTTTAAAAAAATTTGACTAATAAATGATATTCACCTAAACCCAAGTAGACCAATTGATTATGGGTAGGGTATGGGTGACATATATATTGATTTGGAAGTTTGTAGATGGGTTTGGGTAGGGTATGAATATTTTTTTCATAATCTAAATGTGTATGAGTTGGGTATGGACACCCATTTATTCGAGGGTATTTAATTACACAAACAAAAATTAGACCTATTTATAGAACTTCAAAAGTTTAGGTACTAAAATGTAATACAAAAAAATTTAGGTACTAAAATATAATGTTTCATCAATATTTTGTGGACTTGTATGCCAAAATACTAAATTTAGGTTATAAATCTAAAGATCTAGGTACCGAACTGTAATTTGCATAGTTGAGGCTTGATTCATTTTATGGTGATGTATTTAATATGATAATTATTTACTTTTTGATAGAAAATAGGAAACTATTTATTTTATATATATAATTGTTGAAAATTTCAGGTATAATTTTTTAAAAATCTAACACGGGTAAAAAAAACACTAGAGTGAAGCAAAAGGAATACAAACTGGAACTCGCTTAAAATTTCACGCCTTCAAATCTCATAGTGAAGAATGACGACTTTCTAATAAGTAATAACCATATATATTTATTTTTAATTGGACTCGACATTGAGCTGAAAAAGTTAGTGGTTCATGGTTCAATTATTAATTCTCTATATTGTTGGTCAGTCGTGTATGGACTCGTTCATACTTGTGATTAGAATACATATAAATAGTATACTAATTAGGGTTAGACGAATAAGGCAAAGAAAGAAATAAATAAAGGGTTATGGAAGGTGAGTGAAAAATGAAACAAAGAGGAAGTAGATAATGGAAGGGTGTTGACCAATTCTTTTAGGTGGGGTATCAAAATGTGAAATATACATTATAGTGACTAAGTTTTAATTTATTTAAATTTGGGTTTGGGTTTGGGGTATCACAATGTAAAATGTACAGTATACTTATAGTGACTAAGTTGTAAATTATCAAATTTGAGTATCAAATTGAATAAAATGTACATTATGGTGACTAAGTTGTAATTTAATAAATTTGGTTTAGGGGTATCAAAATGTAAAATGTACATTATAGCGACTTAGTTGTGATTTAGTTAAATTTGAAGTATCAATTTTAAGTTAATTAAATTTGAGTTTGGGATATCAAAATGTAAAATGTACATTATAATAACTAAGTTGTGATTTAATTAAATTTGAGATATCAAAATGTAATATTTTATGCCACAGTAAACTCTCAATTTTGTTTTCCCTCCTCTTTCTTTTCACAAGCAAAGCAGATCACCTAATCCAATAAAAACCCTTTTATTAAACCTCTCAATTTTGTTTGGCAAATCCTTATTAAGGGTTCTCATCACCTCCCCTCCATCACTTACTTAACAAGCAAATAATGCCTCGGCCGGACATATATAACTTCTTTAAAATAATGAGATTCACTATTTTAATGATGGATCTTACCGAAAAATCTCACTTTGCAAGTGATTCGAACTTTCCATGAGTTTATAAATATATAAGATGATCCAAGAACTTGTTCAAGTAGCCGCAAAATGTCAACCCACAAAATCAACAACAACTATATTTTTATTTCCTTGCTTTCACTTTTTCAAATTTTAGTATAGGGCTCTGAAATCAGTTTGGTTTCCTTTTTTTAATTAGGAGGCTATAGTCATTAGTTCAGTAGGTTGCACAACTACATTCAAACTTCTTTATATTATGCTCGAGTACTAATTTAGCTTTCGTATGAGAGGGTGCAAATAGGAGATTCTTTCATCATCAATGGTGATACCTTTCTTCTATTCTATGTTGCTAGTTTGAAATTGATTGTATGCATGTGAACCCGTTTATCATTGTATGTATTGTTGTGCTTGTGTTGATGCTCGTAATTTTCATTTCCCTATATATGTGCATGGATGTTTTATGTTTGATGCCTATGTGTATGGTTTTGATGCTCATCAAGTTCAATGCTCTTTATCATCGATGCTTATGATTCCATAGTATGCTACTATATGCATTGTGCTTAGTATCATCTAGATTGTTAAGAAATTACCTTCTAGTGGTACCCCACTAATGTTACACGAGTATAGAGGGAATGGTCAACCATCTATGCCTCGATTAGTATCAATCTTTGATTGTTATATTATTGATGATATAGACCATTGATTATGGTTTAAGAGGTCCACACTTAGTCATGTGCTATCCTAACTTCCTTGTTCTTCATTAATTAGGTAATGACATGAAACAAAAGCATGCATTAGCTAGTTAAATCTCCATCGCAAAAGGCGCATGCAAGGGTATAGAATGGCCTTAGTGGAAAGGATAGAGTGATGTTATAGATGAGTCATTGGTACATGATGTGATTGAGCGCATGATGTTATTCGAGATTCACTCTCTTATAGAATAACATATCATTACTTTTATGCATCTATCTATCGAAAACCATAAACAACTTTACTCTTCTTACTTTACTTTTCCTTGCTTTATTTCCTCATTACAACACTTGGCAAAAAAAAAAAAATCCAAAATACTGAAGTTTGGGATGTTCGCTCGATACACACGCGAAACTGTGTAATCGTTTGTTGGAGTAAGGCGTGAGGCACCTGTAGATCGTCGGAGGGAGAAGTGATCCATGTTGTTTGAGGTGGAGCTAAGTGATTGGTGGATACTCAACTACACGAATGGTTGTTGAATGGCTCAATGCACGACGCGTGGCACTGTATCACACGGTAGGAATCATGTAATAATTTGAAAACGTAAGGGAGGACGAACTTTTAGTCTCGAGTACAATTGTACAATAAATGAGATTCATGATCCCAGCTTATTAAAATGTTGATAGACATATGTTTCATTGATTGGTTTAGTCATATAAACTCCTAAATAGACAAATCGAGACGCAATGTGAAAACGTGCAGGAGGACGAACTTTTAGCCTCAGATACAAATTGTATAGTAAGAAAAATTCATGCTCCGCCATTGGCGTCATCAGCTATACGATCATAGGTTAAAAAATGAATTTAGTTGCTCGAACTGGGTGGCAAACATTCCCGGGATCGGACTTTTGGTGAGTTATTTGTGTCGTTTGGCAACACTTAACTAAGATACGCTATTTGAGTCGTGAATTATTTGAAATAACTCCTACCCTCGGTGTTATTTAGAAACAACTCGTTTTACCCCTTTGTCATTGACAAATACAACATGTGAATGGCTCAACTAAAAGATATATTTTTATCAAGTTACCACAGAAATACCACATGAACAATTTATTAAGTTATTCGAGTCTTCAAATACCACATGTACAATTAGTTCATCCAAACAACTCCTAGATTTATGTTAATGACAAACAAACTACATTTGAATTTTAATGCTACGGTATTTTAGGATGGTTGAAACTAGGTTCAAATATGCTTAACAATTTTGATAAGATCACCTATAGTAGCATGCTTTTGTTGTCATACATATCCGGAAAGGAATAACCCGATAATAGAAAATACAAAAAAATTGCAGGTCAAATCACACACAAAAAGAACGGACGAATTATAGTCAACTATAAATTAAACGAACGATAAAAGGACTTATTTTGTCATGATATGCATAACCATTGTAAAACATAGTAGCATGTTTGATTACTGTGTATGTAGTAAAAAGACAAATGGAACCGCCATTAACCATCCTGACCATGTTGTTGTTTGTCCTCCTTTAGAAATGTGGGTAGATAGGCCAACTATCAAGGATTAGAACCCAAATTTGTGCAGGTTGAGCATGTCCATGTAATGTGGACAACAGGACAAACTATCAAGGATTAGAACCCAGAATACACCACGATTCCACGAATCACATTTCTATCAAGGCACAAAACCACACTTGTATCCTCTCAACGGCCTCTTAAAGGCACATCAAAAGGAAAAATCAAGCTGCTGGTCTTCATTCAGAACAAATTCTCATCCAAAAACAAAGCATTTTGATCTTATGTTTGGATTGGCTTGCCCCTAATACTGATATATATTATATAGTGCTGTACAATATGCATCTTGGAGAGAGTTTCTCTAATCTCTAACACAAAAAACAGGGGGGAAAGACTTGTCCTTCTAGTCTCACGAGCTACTACCAATGTCTTTGCCACTAAATTCTCCGGCTCCAAAAGAAGCAGCTACATCAAGCCCCCCGCCGATCGAAGTAATCAGAGCCGAGAGCCCGCTGCTACTCGGGCCAGCACCGACAGCTGCCATTCCTAGTCCGAGGAAGTCGAGTGTGGCATGTTTAGGACCAAACACAGAAGAAGAAGTACTTCCCATCATCAGCTCCTTCAACCCGGACCCTCCATCACAAGGCAGTAATCCAAGTCCAAGCACTGGATGCTGATGATGATGATGAACAGAAGAATTATCTGCCTCCATGTGTCTCTGGCCCCAAATATCAAGCTGTGCTGAGGAAGAAGACGACGACGAAGACAAGGAAGAGGAAGCAGAGGAGACTATCCCTAAACCGCGGAGCAACGATGCGTTCGTGGCAGAAGATCCCATTTGAGCGGCCTTCTGAAGCAATGCGGTGGCTGACATTGACGGTGGTTGTGGAGCATAGTGTCTCTCCTGCCCGAATATCGACGAGCCATGACTCGTGGACAGACATAGTGAAATTGGTTCGGTTGGTGGTGGAGCGAGTTCGACTGTGGTGTGAGTGTGGTCAGGGTGCGATGCCATTGCTCGAATCAAGTCGGTGAACGAGTGAGTCTCCTGCTGAGGCTGAGGCGGAGGGGTTGTTTCGGATGCAGTTGTTGAGGAGGCGAATAGACTGGCGAAGACGGTGCTAGTAGTGCTGCCATTGCTGCTCGAGATGGTGCTGCTGCTACTGCAGCTTGCATTCACCGTTGCAGCCGGAGCTAATGGTTCTTCCATGATTGGCGCGGGATCTTGAGTTTCTATCAACTCTGCATTTCCAAAAACCACAGGGTCCTTAGTTTTGTTTTGGTGGAAAGATCCCAATTTGAAGAGTTTCTTGCTTTGCTTGTTTTGTTTTGGTGGAAACAGACAAAAGAACTACTGCACTCCAAAGATCTCTACTTGAAAGTGAAAGGAGGGGAAGACAAAAACAAAACAGACTGAAAGATTTGGTCCTTTATAATTAAGGACAAAAAACGCAACCGACAAAAAACAAACGGGAAATTGAAAAAGTTTCTGAATTTGGAGGGTTAGTGTTTACCTGGACTATGAATCGGCGACACTGAAGGTGAAGGAGCTGATGACTGCGATGGAGGAGGAGCTGGAGGCGCCGGCGGCGGAGCTGAATCAACAATAGCTGTCGGGTCGGGTCCAGTGCTCCGATTCGAAGGCGGAGGTGGCGTTGGGTGACGGGGATGAGCTCTGCCACTTTCCTCTGCCAAAGCGTCGCAGAATGCTCTGTGGGTGATAAAGCTATCCCTCCTTCAAATCCAAAACAACAATTTCAGTGACAAAAATGGGAAAATAGAGAGAGACTAAGTCGTCGAAAACGAGCAAGAAGTGAAATCAAATCCTTCATAGATGGGGAACCTGGAAAACAGAGTCCCGCAATCGCATTTGTACTCCCGGGTGCCGCAAATCTTAGAGTGAGCCTTCCAATCGGACTGAACGGCGTACTTCTTGGAGCACTTATCGCACTTCCACTTCTTCTCGCCGTGCTTCCTGCAGAAATGCTTCTTAATCCCGGTGAGATCGCCCAGCGCCCGCGACGGATCGTGGTGGACGCAGCTCACTTCGGGACAAACGTAGACCCTCTTCTTCACGTCTTTCCCCGATCTCTGCCTGAGCTTCCACGGCAGATTATGGCCTCGCCGGTGAAGCTGCAAGTTCTGGTCTCTCTGGAACCCTTTGTTGCATATTTCGCACACGAATCGGTTCGTCGCCATTAGAGTCTTCGGGGACAGAGCAATCACTTCAGCAGCTGGATCTGCAGAGAAAGGAAGAGAAAACAAAAAAAAAAACCAAAATCCGATTACTTACAGAAGATTCTCATTCATCCACCCAGAAATTCTTGAAATCGATTTTGATCTAACTGGAGACCTGGCATCCCGGGGAGGTTCCGCTTCTTCTTGGGGGTGGCGGCGGTGGACTGCAGCGGTTGAGAAGGGTTGTTTCCGCCGGAGGAAGAGCCGCTGACTTCCCCTGAAGCGGTGGAGGAGTTATCCAAATCGGCCGGCATGGCGATAAGTATATAGATTGAAGAGGCGAGTGGGGGAAATTGGGAAAAGGGGAAAAGATGGAAGCTTTACTAATAAAATAAAGAAAAGGGATTGTGTGTTGGGAGCAAAGATAGAACAGGGGTTGGGGGGAAGGGGTGAAAATGGAAAGCGAAGGAGAAATCTCTGATGAGAGCAACTTCGTGGGAACAAAGGGGTCGTTTGGAAGTTGCGATTGTTAGTATTGTATTTGTTAAATACATGCATTGTCCACAATACAACGTTTGGAAGTGTCAAGTTGCAAAATAATGCATGTATTGTTTTGTGTGGGTCCCACCAAAAATCAACAAAAATGAGGGATTGTACAATCTCAACTTTTAGTTGAGATTGTTGTGATTGTTGGTTTAATAATTGAGCACATTTACTTTTTCCAATTATGTCCATAGTTCTTTTTGTTTTATATTAAAAGTGGAGGACAAATATGACATTTCCTTATAAAGTAACTTTATAACAATCAATTCATAAATTATAATCTCAACAACCAAACAATGTAATTTCAAAATGCATCTATTGTATCAATACATGCATTTATATCATAGTGATTCATAACAATACAACGATTTAACATACGCAACTTCCAAACGACCCCAAAATTATTTCTTCAGGGAATTCTCAAAAGGAACTTTCTGGCTGATGGGTTTTGGCTTCTTCCCCAAATTTTCTTCTTCCTTGGACTTGCTTGCCCACTTCTTTCTAGGGTTTCGTGTTCTTTGGCTTTGCTATCTCTCTCTCTCTAGCGCTCTCTGTTTCCTCTCTCTCAGCTACCAGTCAATGAATCTGGCTTCTCCGATATTATTCTTATCTAATAAGTTTCCATTTTCCCATTTATCTTTCCTTTTCCACCTCCTTTTTTACTTATTTTCAACTCACCTACCGTATGCCCGCACATTAACCAAAGAAAGCTCAATGATTAGACCCAATCTCAGCGCCAACTAGGAAAACAGAGACTAGAGAGGAGTGACTGAGTCTGAGACCACTGTGCTCAATAAAGTGAACGAATCCCAAACTCCGATCACCGGCGGCAGGGAAACCGGGGAACTTATGAAAACAGAGGTTCAGGTAAAAATATCAAATGATGATTCAACAAATAAGAAACAGAGTTCATCTTGGCCATTGAGATTTGAGAGTCATTGCGTAGTGTTAATGAAAGGTGAATTGGTGGTGTTAAGTATGTTTTCCTTAAAACTGTTGGCTTGTCGTCGACGCCTCTCACTGATTTTCAATTCATATTTTTAGTCAATACGACAATGGCATTTCTGCGGTGTAGTTGCCGTTTTCAGACCAACGTGAGAGCCGTGTGTTTGTTGAGCACTTCTACTATGCTATATAGCATTGGTGCTTTAAGGTACAACTCAAAGTTGTACCATAACATTAAATGTATAAGTTTAGGTTGTACCATAAAGCAATTTGTACCATTATGTTATGGTACAACTTTACAACTTGAAGTTGTACCATCACATAAAGGTACAAGTTCAAGTTGTACCATAAAAGAATTTGTACAAAAAGTATAGGTACAATCTGAAGTTGTACCATAACGTAAATGTACAATTTGAACTTGTACCATAAAGGCAAAAACCTATAGCACCAATACTATATAGCATTGTAAAATTTCTCGTGTTTGTCGTGTAGTGGGTCAAAGAGGAAGGCGGATTCATTTCGTTCCATTCCACGAGACGAGGGACTGTGAGTCGGTGTGTGTTTTGGGACTTCTGGTCCCTTTTCAATGATCAACAATGGAAGTCGGTTTTATTACACTATGTTCGGGGGAAAGGAGGGGAGGTTAGGGGGTCGTTTGGATGGTATAATCTAGTGAGTCAATTGGACTCAATTGGCTCAAAATGAAGCATTTGGGTCACATTAGCTCATTTGGCAGCACAAAAAATGAATGGTGTAATTGGGCCCAGGTCAATTCAAGATTGGCTCATTTTGGAGCAATTAGAAATACTTGGGGGGGGGGGGGGGAGACAATTCAATTGCCTCGTTTATTCCATTTTTTTCCCCATCCAGTCCCTATCCTTTCTTTGTAAACCCAAACGTGCCCCTGGTCCCTTCACCTTTTCCTATCGTCTTCACTTTTCTTCTCATTTCCTTCTCTGCTGTTTTGAACTTTAGGGTTGAGCTGTCGATCGAAAGTGGAGAAGAAGCTTGTGATTCGAGCGACGGTGACTTGATTGAAAGAGCGAGCAACGCTATCTTTCACTACAAGAAATTTGACCTTAAGTGACAAATTAATTTTGTTGTCATAAAATATTTGTCATATTAGGCAACTAAATATGACAAAAAAAAGACTTGTCACATTTAATTGACTATATGTGACAAAAGTTATATTTGTCATTCAAAGTTGTCATAATAGAGTTACATTGTGACAAAGTTTTTGTTGTCATTATAATTTTGTCACTATATGTCTTATTTACCGCGCAAATACTGCTACAGAATGACAAAACACCCCGTCACCTTATGGTTTGTCACATTATGTTCAAGAAATCCTAAGATATGATAATATAATTTGTCATAATATGGTATGCAGAATGAAATAAACTTTTTCATTAATATATTTTTTTAGAATTTCTATTTTTCGTCCAGAATTCCATTCGGCGGGACTATTATTCCCCTTCCCTCCAAGACGAAAAAAAACCCCAACCCGCCTCTCTAACCCTTCAGCTCCAAGAACAGAAACCTCAATTCCATCTCCACTGCGAATTGCAAAGTCGAAACCCCTCTCCCCACATCCTCTTCAGCGATTCGTCTGGGTACGTTCTCCTCCCCGCGAATCGATTGTCCGGTAAGTCTCGTTCGTCTCCTCGCCCTGGACTCCTTTTCCTCTGCGATTTTGGTTTTGATTTGCATGGTGGATACCTGATTCCGATAAAAGCAGAGTTGGGTTCCTCATGTTTCTTCTTCTATCTCTGTCCTTCATAGGTGCTCTTGCACAGGGGGTAGGGCTTTCCCTCTGAATCAACAGTCTCCGATTAACCAAGTTGCCCTCCTTTGCTTCGACGGCCTGCCTTCCCTGCCGCGAGTTCCCTCCGTCGATAAACCGAGTAAGTCTGGCCTTCGATTTTGTGTAAGCCCAGTGTATGGATTGGCTTACATAGATAGCTGTTAGGAAATTTTTGTATCTGGTACGCGAGATGAGTGAATTTGATGCAATGGATTGGATGAAGGCGACATTTGTGAAAAGTGGTTTTTGATGGGGATGGTTTTTGTTTCTGAAACGCCAATGTGCCATGCTGTTTGGGTTTAACTAAGATGACTGAAACATGATTGAAAAGATTAGTCCTTCTGATGATAACCTCAGCTACCCAAATGTTGAATTAGTAATTCTGATGACTTCCCTTGATCTGGTTGATTCTGAAACGCGTATGATTTGAAGCAGCATGCTGTTTGGGTTTAACTAAGATGACTATCTCTCTGGTGTACTGTTTATCTCCTTTCTAAGTTCAAAAAAGCATAATTTGTTTACTATATTTGAGCTACTTTGAACTGATTTCAAAGTTTAATGCTACATGCAGGTTATTTGTCTCTTTGGTCGATTACAACCTGCTGCGTCAAGTTACAGACTGCAATCAAAGGTCAGTTATACCTTAACGCGTAATGAGTCATGAGTGGATATTGCTCAAAGATCATTGGTGTGCTGATTATGAGTTGGGTGTTAATGAGTTCATGGAAGTTGCTTCTAAGCATGTTGATGCAATTGGTAGGGTTAGATGTCCGTGCAAGAACTGCAATAATCTTTACCTTAAGACATTAGTCCAGGTGCGGGGAGACATATTTAAGCATGGTATGGTCGAGACATATAAAACGTGGGTCCATCATGGTGAGTCTTATGGTGTTAGTAGTAACGGTGAAAACCCACCGACTGAGTCTGACGATGTTCATAATGAAGAGAGTGGGTTACAGACCGACATGTCTGAAATGTTGGGTGATTTTGGTAGGGCGAATGAGTGTCTAACAACCGCTGAACCTTCCCACGGTCCTAATAATAATGGTGCATTGGCAAGGCTCCTGAAAGATGCCAATTGCCCTCTTTACCCTGATTGCAAAAAAATTTCAAAACTGTCCTATGTTATGAAAATGATGAACATCAAGATACAGACAAACAGTAGTGATAAAGCATTCAACCAATATCTTGAATTAATCAAGGAAGGTTTACCGAATGGGGAAACACTTCCCACTTCGTTCTATGAGGTGAAGAAGTATATGCGTGATCTTGGATTTGGTTACACCATCATCGATGCATGTCCCAATAACTGTGTTTTGTATAGGGGGCAGCTTGAAGCTGCTCGAGAATGTCCAAAATGTAAAGAACCTAGGTTTAAATCGGGTAAACAGAAAGATGTTGCCTTAAAGAGAGCTAGATATTTCCCCATTAAGGATAGGTTGCAGCGGTTGTTCACTACCAAAGATCTAGCAAAAGATATGCGGTGGCACAAGGATAAACGTGTTGATGATGATATGCTTAGGCATCCAGCTGATGGTAAAACGTGGAAGGATTTTGATCGGGATCACCCTTGGTTTGCTGCGGATCCCAGGAATGTCAGACTAGCGCTGCTTAGTGATGTGTTTAACCCATTCGGTAACATGAGCAACAGCTACAGTATGTGGCCTGTTGTCTTAACCCCGTACAACTTACCTCCTTGGTTATGTATGACCGACCCTTTTTTCCCTTAGTGTCCTGATTCCTGGTCCCGAATACCCCGGGAATAACATTCATGTCTATCTAGAACCCGTTATAGAACAGTTGAATGAGTTGTGGCATGATGGGGTTCTTACATATGATGCTCATGCAAATGAATCTTTTCGATTGCGTGCTCCATTGCTGTGGGAAAAAATCCAAAAGTACCACTGTTTAAATTTTTTTTTCCAAAAATACCACCCAACCCCAAAAAATTCCAAAAATACCACCCTTTTTAAAAAATCGCCACCCCACCCAGCGGTTTGGTCGAAAACCGCTTGTCGGGGGCGCGGTTTTGGACCAAAACGCGGGCCTAGGGGGCGGTTATAAAAAAAAAATTTTGGACCAAAACCGCTGGGTGGGGTGGCGGTTTGGCCCAAAACCGCCACCCCAACCAGCGGTTTGGTCCAAAAGTTCGGTCGAAACTTCAAACGAACGTAACGTTGCACTCGGGTATCCGATCGTAGTGATTTTTTTTTCATTTCGCATAACTTTTCAAGATCTACAACTTTTACTAGGATGAAATTTTCAAAACAGGAACTATTTGTGGATATACGGGACCTTGAGAATAACTTTACCTTTACTTTTCAGAAATTCATGTACATTTTGAAATTATTATTATATTAAAAGTTGTAGACCTTGAAAAGTTATGCGGAATCAAAAAAAATTTCATAACATTCGGAGTTTGGAGCACAAAGTTATGGCCGCCCAAAGTTTGACGAAAGGCGAGACCCGGCGGTTTGCGGTTTGCAAGATCTCAAAAAGTTTGCGGCCTCCATTTTTTGAATCCGAATAACTTTTTGAGATCTTGCAAGTCTCAAACAGTCGGGTTCCGTCTTCGTCTCGAAAAAACGTCATTTGCCACCCCGAACGACCTTTTTTTTTATTTCGTCAAACTTTGGGCGGCCATAACTTTGTGCTCCAAAATCCGAATGTCATGAATTTTTTTTATTCCGCATAACTTTTCAAGATCTACAACTTTTAATATAATCATAATTTCAAAATGTACATGGATTTCTGAAAAGTAAAGGTAAAGTTATTCTCAAGGTCCCGTATATCCACAAATAGTTCCTGTTTTGAAATTTTCATCCTAGTAAAAGTTGTGGATCTTAAAAAGTTATGCGAAATGAAAAAAAAATAACTACGATCGGATACCCGAGTGCAAAGTTACGTTCGTTTGAAGTTTCGACCGAACTTTTGGACCAAACCGCTGGTTGGGGTGGCGGTTTTGGGCCAAACCGCCACCCCACCCAGCGGTTTTGGTCCAAATTTTTTTTTATAACCGCCCCCTAGGACCGCGGTTTGGTCCAAAAATCGCCCAAACCGCTGGGGGGTGGCGGTTTTTGAAAAAGGGCGGTATTTTTGGAATTTTTTGGGATTGGGTGGTATTTTTGGAATTTTTTTTTTAAACAGTGGTACTTTTGGACTTTTTCCATTGCTGTGGACCATCAATGATTTCCCTGCATATGCCATGCTTTCTGGGTGGAGCACTAGGGGTAAACTGGCCTGCCCAGTGTGCAACATTGAGACTTGTTCTCAACGTTTGGAATATGGAAGCAAGGAGTGCTACATGGGGCATCGAAGGTGGTTGGACAAAGATCATCGTTGGAGGAGGAGTAAGAAGTTCAATGGGAAGCCAGAACACAGAAACAAACCTAAGCAATTATCAGGGGAAGAGATACTGCAACAGGTTGAAGCTGCGTTCAGTGGGGATGTTTCGATGTATAGTTATTGTAATAGGTTGATTGAATTAAGAGGGAACCATTATTACTGTGGTCTGGTTTATTATGCGCCTCCTGTTACTGTGGTGTGACTTTTATTTTGCTTTGCATCTTGTTGTGGCCTGTATATTTGGGTGGTGACTTTTATTTTGGTGCAATATAGGAGGCGATGCTGGCCCTCCATCTCCAAGCAAAGGCAGATGGGAATCCACTGCTGGGTCGTGACATCGTTCAGAAGGTCTTGCAGAGGAAGCTCAAGTATGGACCTAAAGAAGCAGTGAGGAAGTCGGCAAGAGAAGTTCAGCTGGAAGCAGAACTGGCAGCAGCAAAGGTAGAGGCGGAAAGTAAGACCAAGGAGTTGGAGGCCAAGCTGGTAGAGCAGGATGAGAAGATTAAAGCTCGGGATGAGGAGATTGAAAAACATAAAGTAGAGCTTGATCTGCAACATGAACGTTTGGCTAACCAAGGGGAAAAGATGGAACAAATGCGATTGGCACAAGAGAAGATGCAAAAGAGTATGGAAACCGTCCTCGCCAAACTCAGCAGGAAATGATTGCACCAGGTACATAGCTATTATTGAATGCATGAATTTCATCTATAGAACTTAGTCAATCTGTTAGGAACAATTATGCACGAATGTGAAGTCTCAATCTAGCTTCTTCTCAAATTGCAATTGCAGGTGTGGACGCATCCCTGCACGACCGTGTGTTCATATGACTTGAGGAGGTTGCGTCTTAGCGAATGTTTTCCTGAACGGAATTATTTATAAGTAGTTGTCGGCTGCAAACCCATTTTGGACAATATGGTTGTGTCGAACACTCGAACAGAATGTAGGAGTGTGTGATGTGATGCAGGAATATTATCTATTTTGCGTCTTTGTAAGCTGTGAGCTAGGACCCTGAATATTCAGCGTTTTCTAAATGAATGTGACTGTCGGCTTGTTTTATGACATATTTTATGTGTATTTCGCTTGTCACATTTACTGCTTACAGGAACGAACAAATTATGACAATGTTCCATTATCAGTTTATGTTTTAAATATGACAAACAATTCAGTATCCTGACGTATATATTGTCAGATAAATGGTATTACGACAAAGCAGATCCATATTATGACAAACTGGACCGTCACTGAATACATAAAATATGACAAAATTATTTTATCATATGTGATTTCTAAGGGCACGTGCCCTACAGCTTAAAGTGACGAATGTGAATGACAAACAGTTCCCTCATAATATCTCGTTTAGTCAGTTGGTTGTATTAAAGTGTGACAAAATAAACAGTCTAATGTGACAAGATTTTTCGTCATGGTAGGACAACATATTATGACAACGATATATTGTCAAGTTGGCCGAACAATATTATGACAACCGAAAAATTAAACTTTGTCACATTAGACCTAATACGACGGAGCAAAGCTGATAAAGCCTTTTTGTCATAACACTTGTCACATTAGACAAAAAGTGACAAAATGGCACACTAAAATGACAAATTGGGTGCGTCACAAAATACCTAATTTCTTGTAGTGTTTGGTGGATGATTTGCTCCTCTTCTCTTTCTTGCCTCTCTATGGCGGTCGATCCGCCGATCTTCGATGGTGGACAAATAGAAGAAGAAAAGTTTAAGTCGGTCGCCGACGGTAGGAATGAGAAGCTATTTGGAGGAGGTAATTAATCGAGTTCTATTTTGCCTCTTTATCTCTTGCAGGCGATCTGCAGTGGTGACGAAGAAGAAAGTTTCATTGTTCCATTCTCTCATATTTCTTTTCTTTTTCTTTGTAAGATTTTCCATGGTCGATCTGGATTCTTCCTATTTCTCATAGGTTTTTCAATTCAGTCAAGCTTCAATTCATATTTTGGATGCTTTATTGTAAGTGGGTTTTGTTTAATTCCGGGAAAAAATGGATTGCTTGATTTGGGTCGCGTTCTCCTTGGATTGGAAATTTTTTCGTTGCTCTGTTTCTCACAAAAAGAAATTGTGCTAAAAGAGGAAGAAGGAGGAGGTAAGAAAACGAGGGCAAAAGTGTATTTTCATTAAATGTCTCATCCAATTGCCTCATCTCAAATGCCAAGCCAAACAAGACAATTTGAGACAAATGCATCATACAATTGTTTCATTTTGTAAAATGAGACATTTACACCAAATTGCCTCATTTCGGAAATGTTCCATCCAAACGACCCCTAGGAAAATTTGGAGGGGAGGGAAATTGGAGGAAATTGGAAAGAAAATGTTGTTTCATGGAAGAAAGTGGGAGAGAAAAATTAGATTGGGAATTGTGATATGTATTATATTTTATTGATCATAGAATAGTTAAATAATTTAATTATATAGTGGAGAATGAAGAAGATAGTGGAGAAAAGAGAGGATAGAGGAGAGAGGGCAAATAAAAAAAAGGAATTAATGGGTAGTGGAGGTTTTCTCTCCAAATTGGGGGGTTGGATTGAATAGTAACCCTTTCCCCCATTTCCTTCCCTTTGCCACTATTCCGAATTTAGAAAACAGGGTTAAGTGTCTTAAAATTAGAGCTTTCCACCCATTTCCTACCCTCCCCTTCTTTTCCTTCCTACTAGTAATCAGCCCGCGCTCCGCGGTGGGATAAGTTTGACCTATGAAGTTTTGTGGATTATGGAACATCACCTTGAGCATCATTGTTGCTTAATAATCTCTGTTAGTGCAAGGAAATATAAGGCAATGCATAATAACCTTGTCAAGTCCAAAAGTTGTCGCAAACCACACAATCAAATTTGAACATTGTTTTCACTCTATCAAAGCGAGAGAATAGAAACCTAGTTTAGGATAATAGAAGCGGATAGGATGCATCTGAAAGTCTTTTCGTCATTGATATCGATGATCACTTGTCCATTCTTGAGGTATGCCAAAGTGTTGCAACTCTTATGTGAGGTACGGTTGATGTAGTTCTGCTCTTCAAATCTGATGAACCGATGTACAACTCGCCTGCAAACATTCTGTTACAGTTTTTGATCAACAATGCCTTTGCCGATTCTGAATCGAGTTTGTTGTATTTGCTGGGGGGGGGGGCATGCCGATTATTGAAAGAGTTGCCGATTCTGAATCGAGTTTGTTGTATTTGCTGGGGGGGGGCATGCCGATTATTGAAAGAGTTGCCTCATGGTCAAGTATGACGTTGATATCATCAGATCCTTGTTCACATTTGACTTCCAATTGATAATGCAAGCTAGTTATGTACGAAGGGAAAAATTGTGTTAGCTTATTTGCAAATAGATCAAGAAACATTGGATGCAATGTTGTCTATGAAACTGAAAACTTACGCTGGCCATTCCTCAGTTGTTCGACAAATGCTTTTTCGAAACTTCAACTGTGATATGTGGAACTTGGCACGGTAGAGTACCTAATATGAATAGCACATGTTGATTAGATGTGTCTGAATGTAAATTGCAAGTGTAGAATGTAAGAGTTTGTGAAACGCTCTGTCCCTAACAAACCTTATGGTTACTCTGATCAGATGCGAGCATTGCTTTTATGTCTGCAAGTGTCTTCTTCTCAATTCCTATGCCAATGCAGCCTGTTTTCTCATTGGTGTTGGCATCCATGTAGTAAACTTGCCTGCGACTATAAAGGAAGCTGGTTGCAGCGAAAAAATTATAAGTGTTAGTTTTGGTTCTAGTTGACTGGTAGTATGTATGATTCGAGGAATGAATAGCATTTATTTAGAAAGAAGTGTACATGTGCATGATTTTCTTGACTGAGCCTGTGTAAGATCTGATCATCAACTCACTGGTAGGAGTGGATTCAAAATGGTACTTATATTTCTGGCTGGACAAAGGTGCCACTCGCATGGCTGATTTGATGGTGACAATGAGGGGCAAGTGAGCCTCAGTTGTTGGCGCATTCTCTAAGAACTTTAATATATCATATCCTCGGTACTGAACAATTGCCTTAGCGCCACTGTTCGGGACAGAGATATGTGAGGTTGATGATTCATATAATTCACAAATTAACACATTATTCTATTGAATGTACCTCACATCCTGTACGACCATATGAAATTCTCGGAGAGTACCACGAACTGTTGTGGGAACACTAACACGCCTGATGCATACAGTAATGTCTGTGTTTGACAAAGAATTTTGGCGCTTTTAAGTTTAGGCTTGTTTTAGTATGATGAACAAAGATAGTCAAATGTACCTGTATGATAGTCAATGGTTCTTGTCTGAAGTGGTACTATCGAAAAAGCCATCCCAACGTCCCAACCGACGGGCATGCGTGGGTCATCTGGGTCCTCTTCAATCTTTGATATGTTTTGTTCGGGAGTTATGTGGATCCTTAACTCGCCTGCAACAATCCTTGGATTCTCTCTTGCTGGTACAGCCACCACCGAATCGAACCGATAAAGGTTCCCGACTTTTATCTTCCGAGAAATCTCGGTGATGTCTTTTTCATCGACCATTGGCTCGATCAATCGTTCCTATAAGAGAAACGTTTAGCGATTTCAAACCGTACAACGCGTTGGTTTTAAATCAATTATGAAAAGATTGTTCAATCTTGTAACTGAATTGTAAACAAACCTTCTAGTCTATCCAAATCATGTGCATGCTGACGTCTTTTAACTTTGGTGCCTCTCGGTATTCAAGCCACGCTATCACAGGTCGAGCAATAACTGTGCGGTTGTTTGTGCCCAAACGCACCCCTCGAAATGGCATGCAAGTATTGATAGGATCTATCAGATAATAAAGGGAAAGAAAATGAATATTTTATCTTTCTTGCAGAGGATTCGAGATTCTTGGGAGGCTTTATTAACAAAAATGGAAGGTTCTGACCTTTGTCATCGATGGGGACCATGTGACTGCTCTCTGTTGACTGGTGGTTTTTGGGTAAACTCTCCATGTTGGGTGGGGCTTCTGTGCAGACAATTAAAGTTTCGATCAGAAGTAGTTTTTCAGGCGTAAAACACGTGAAGAAGAGGAGGACGTGGACTTACCTTTGTCCTAAAGCTTGTCTGGTAGTTTCTGTGATGGGTCTCTCGCCGTGGGGAAGGATTGACGAAGATGTGGACGGCGGATGTGGTTGTTGTGGGAAGATAGGGTTTTATAGGGGAATGTCCATTTTGGACGGGCCTGCAATGAGTTTTTATTTATAGCCCTAAAGAGTCATTTGGATTGGGCTTAACGGGTTATTATATTATTCTTCTACAATGGGCTTGTATATTTACTCATTCTAGTTTCTTATTGACCTGTGGATTTGTGGATTAAGGTTCATGGACTGTAATTTATACATAATCGAAATTTCGATCGAAAATTTTGGTGGATATAATTCTAATAACTCAGAATTCTCATCTAAGATATTAATCATAAGATATGTTTGTAGAACTGATCGCCAAAAGCAAAGATGAATGTAGTTCTTGATCATTTGTGATCTAATGCATGATTAAGACAAAACATCCATTCAAAAAAAAAAAAAGACAAAACATTCACCTCTCTGACCTATTAAGGTACAAACATTAGAGCCTTCTAGGCTGACAAAGCACAGAAAGCGCCGGCTGAATTATTGTCAACGTAGGTGCATTTGAGAGTTCCTTCGATCATGCAAGAGAAAAAATCATTTGTATCGCGCATATTTGCTAATATAGACATTGATAATTCGATAGGTTCAGTAAAATTACCCAATATGCAGTTTAGATATCGATAATATTAGCAAATGCTTCGGTGAAGACGATGTTTCTTGTAAAGTCGTGTGGGATTTCTGCTGGGTTTTCTATAAGTATCCTCAAGCCTCTCGCTGATTTTACTCTTGAAACTCCCACATAGAGTTGGCTGTGGCTAAAACTAGTTCAGGCAAATATATCCCAACTTTTTCGAGCATTTGTCCTTGGCTTTTGTTTATAGTCATTGCATAGCATAATCGCACTGGAAATTGCCTCCTTTTGAGTATGAAGGGCCACTTAGAGTTCTCCATATTCAACACTATTCTTGGTATAACAACCTCATCAGTGTCATAAGAACCGCCCATAATGTTGCCTTTTATATAATTGTCTCCCAAAGATGTGATCATGATCCTTGTGCCATTGCATAAACCAAGACCAGGATTCAAGTTGCGTAAGAGCATAACTGGTGTGTTTACCTTTATTGTGAGCTCATGGTCTGGCACTCCGTTGAATGTAAGAGTGTTGAGAAACTCAGTTGGATAGCTTTCGTCGAATGAATCTGCTGTTTCTGTCCATAGCAATAGTGAGTCTGAGCTGTAATAGGTTGTCGAGTTTCCTGGAACACGTTGAAGCATGTAATTATTGATTGTAGAGACAGTTGCATTGGTTGGAGTAACTATGGCTCTACTGGTGAGGTATGATGGGTGCCTATGGTTATGAGGAAACAAATCATATATGTCATCTGCAATTGACTCAACATGATCATTTCTGGGATCAATCAAGAATAGTTGTGGTATCTGTATCCAATCCATTGGAGCATTTTCTCTGAATGATGTTGCTTTTAGCCTTCCATCTCCTAAGGCTAGAACCCATTCTGGAAATGTGTACCCATGTATAAGATGCTGATCAACATATTGTACGGTTGTGATTCGCATGTTTGTAGACAGCTGCATCACTTTGAAATAACTCCATAACTTGGACCTAGTCAATGAACCATCAACAGTTTGTTCACGGCCAGCCTCGGTGATAACCGGAAGAGTTTGCCGAAAATCGCCACCAAAATGGATAGTCTTTCCTCCAAATGGTTTGTAACGTTCTCCATGCAGTGGAACATTTAATATATTGCATAAACTTCGATCTACTGCTTCGAAAGCTTTTCGATGTGTCATAGGAGCCTCATCCCATATGATTAAGGATGTTTCTTTTAATAGATCAGCCAAATGTGTACCGTGTTTAATTGGACATGTTGATGTTGCATCCAGAATGAGAGGGATTTTGAATCTTGAATGTGCCGTTGTTGCTTTGGGAAGAAGTGTTGCTGCAATCCTCGATGATGCGACCAGAACAACTATCTTCCCCCAACTCCTAAGCTTTGCTGTAATTACATTATAGAGATACGTTTTGACTGTACCTCCGTGACCATATAGGAAGAAAGCACGACCCATCTTGTTGTGCACTGAGTTGATGACTGCTGAATATACATTGGTTTGCTCAATATTCAGAGATTTCAACATAGAGGTGGCTAATACATGTTGCTGGTTTGTATCAAAAGCTGGATGCTCGTTTATGAGTGGGTTCTCGCCATTATCGCATGGACCATCGGATGGGAGTGGAAGATTAAAGTCCTCAAGAGTCATTGAGTGTGAGCTCAACATAGCCTGTAGTTGATATAGAACCCAGTTATGTAATCGTTCGTCGCTAGGCATCATAGTTTGATCCCTGAGATTCTTGGCTAAACTGTATGCATAATCTTCAGACATAGACTTCCAAGAAGAATTGAACAATGTGATCGGGCTAGGTATTTCACAAAATATAAGCGTCGACATGAAAGTGCTTCGAATCACCCGCGACATGCTAGAAGATGAAATATCACTCAGCACTCGTATCCACTCCGAAGAGTCTGATAAAAGGCCCAATCTTCCACAAGCTTTTTCAAAATCTGAACAAAGTTCTCCATTGACGGTTCTCAGATGAGCATAACTGATAGTGCCGCGAACTTTCGTGAGCAGCATTCGGAGGAAAAAAACATCGCCAGAACCTGGCGGAACATATGCAATTCTGCCTATAGCAAATCCTTTTTTGCGAGGACTCCACTCTTTACAGTCAGGTAGCCAAGTGTAGTTGTTTGGTGTCTGTGCATATGTAAGAATTCTTGCTTGGGGATCCCTACGATTAAGCGCAAACCATTCTGTTAAATGCGTCTTACCGGCGTATGGATTTCCCAAAATATTCCGAACATTGGAGTGCTTCTTATAAGGTATTTTTTGCTGGCCGTCCAAGTGAACTCCCAAGCGCACTACTGCTGGTTCTCTTACATGTAATGAATATTCATTTAGCCTCCATATAGCTTCATAAGATGACAACGATCGGCAGTCAATGAATTGTTGAATTTCATCTTTATGTCTCACAGGCTGCACTTCTGGATTGCTCTGGGGTGCATTAGCATTTTCAGCAATCACTAATGATCTGTCCGGCCCTTTTGTCACATATTTGAAAAGATATTTAATAAGTTTGCCTTTGTGACATACCTCAACATTGATATGAGCCTGCATTCTCACTAACAAATTTCTGTTGTATGGGACAACATGTCGATTGTCGAGGACTGAACTTCCCTTTTGAACCTCTATGCCAGAGTTAGATCTTCTGTAGATGACATTTCCGAATTGGTCAAATGACGTTGCCGAGTTAAACTCTTTTGGGAATTGCTTCGAACATCTTCCGTTTGAGGGCCGTTTATTGTCTCGCATGCACGGTGCATTTGTGTTTGCTTCTCCACATGGGCCAAGTAACATATATTTGCAAACAGCCTCATATCCAACTGGATCTTCTTGAGGGTCAGGGAGTTCGGCTGAGATGACTTCATCAATATCATCTGTTGTCCTTAGTTTATTCTCTTCAGCCAGCCAAACCAGCAAGTGTATGTGAGGCAAACCTTTTTTTTGGAACTCCACTGTATACATTACTGGTACAAAACATAACTTGTTAGAAAGGGAAGTATCCAAAATATGTGCATTGAAAAGTAAGTAATCGCTAATACTTCCCAAATTATATTAAATGATCATACTGCTCTTACTTGCGATTGTCTTCCCAAAGTAGGAGTTTTTCTTAATGTCGTCGACGAGAATGCTCAGCTTTATGTGGAAAATCCTCGAAACCACCATTGGTTTGTCCGAACAATTCGGGCCAACAATGTCATGAAAAGCTCCAGTTATTTCTTCCCACAATGAATTACACGTAAATGTAATAAATAGATCTGGATTTCCATAGAATTCAACCACCGCCATTGCATCGTGATATAATTGTTGCATATATCGTGGGCTGCCTATATAAGTCCCAGGGAGCACTACATGACCCACTTTATCCCCATCAAGATCACCTCGCGCCATTGCATCTTGTAAGCCTTGATAAACCTCAGCTCTAAGTTGTGGCTGATGGTAGCATAAAAAAGCTAGCCTATTTAGCTCTATTGATGAATAGGCGTCTATGCAAAAATGTTGAAGAGCTTTTCCAGCCTGAACAATTGTATGGCCTTCGTTGATGCGATATTGGAGCCTAAATGCATAGTACTCACGCTGAGTAACAAACTGTCGACGCATAGAAGGAGGATAGAAAGCTGACTTGTACTTGATAAGTGGATGATAGCCATCCTCTCCATATGGAAATAAGAGTGGGAAATGCAATGCATCAAATTTTGGATTGAGACTTGTAATTCTCTTCAAACCCTCATATATGTGATCAACAATGATATCTCGATCCTCTCTGTCCGTAATAAAATCGCCCGGTATAAGTGCCGCGATTTCAGTGCTACTGGGCAAGTCATACTGTCGATTTCTGCTCTTAGCTCCAAAAATTCTAAGCTTTAAACTTGTTGTTGCAGAATCTTGCAGCTGCTGCCGAACCCGCCTGAACGTTTTGACAAGTTCATTATGCTGATCTAACATTTGAAGCAATAAAGTGAGCAATTCTGGCATAAGTAGACCATCATGGGAAGCAAAGTTCGCCAACCGGTTGTCAATTTCATTCTCAGGTTCGAAAATATAGAGCTGAGCAAACTTTGGTTTTTCACCATCAGGAGGCAGCAATGAACCAATTCTATGATAATTTTCTCCACATATGACCATTGAATAGGGCCCCCTTCCAGAGAGAGAGCGAGGGTCGATAGAAGCGCCAAATGATGTGAAGCACAATGAACCATTATACGGTCTAATGTTATCCCTGAAATGCTTCGACATAGCGCCACCATCAAACCGCAGAAGTTCAGCCAACAAATGTGGAGGTTGTGCTATAAGCGGCAGTCCAACACGACCTTTTTGACAACATAATCCATAAATTGGATTAGTTGTTGCTCGACGCCGATCGAGTCTTTCCATATCCCAAAACAAAGCACCACAGTATTTACAGACACATTCTGGCTGACCAATTCTGAGAATATCATTGTGTAGTGGCTTCCTAGCTGTGGGAATATGCCTACTACAGGATGGGACCTCATCTGACCGCCGTCGACTTGGACGATCAGTTTTTCGACGGTTAGCCCCTGTTACTCGATTGCTGTTATTGTAACATTCAGCCTCTACATCAGGGTTCCCTTGTTCCTGATGAAAAATGGATCGAGTTATATCTCTGGATCCTAATTGTTTCATGGTCTGATAGCGCGATTTCTTTGGCCGTGATGAATCTGATATATGCACAGCAAACATAAGAGTAAGCGATTATAAGCGCCCGATACGCACGGTAATTATCAACGCATAATATGTTCATGGGTATTCCATAGTTCAAACAGCAGATATAGCATAATATTGAACTCATCACCTGTTGCTGACGGCGAAACTTGATGAAGATTCTGCGATGACCCCTGTATGTTGTTCTGAGTCTCGATACCTGTATCCCCAAACACAGTTGAAGAAGTTGTAAGATCCTCCGATGTTTGCTTGGGAAGTTCAACTCTAGGTCTCTTACGTGTCAAAGTGTGATATTGAGATTTTCTTATTCTCGGCGGCATTGTTGCACAGCGAAGACAAAAAATGGGAAAAGATCAACATCATTTACTGGCGAGATGATTCATTAATCGGTTCCAAACGAATAGAAACGGATTCGGATATATCGAATGAGGAAGTGGTGAAAATGAATAACAGCGACTGCTCTTACATACTCAGGAGACTCATTGATAACAAATATAAATGAGAAATCACTCTACCTTCGACAATCAGGAACGTGATGGTTGTATAGATGAGTATCCAAATTCGTTGGGCAAGCAAATGATACAAATGAGCAAATCTGAGATGAAGAATAAGAGTGGAGGGAGAGATGTTTCTGAAGAAGTTAACATAAACCCAATGAGTAAGAAAACCTATATTAAAATGTGCCATCATGGATATCAGAGCTATGCATAAGTATCTATCTATATTAAAATGTGTTATTATGGGAATGTGAGACATGCATTAGTATATTACTTACTAACTCACAAAATATCTAACCTTACATTTGATTACTAAATTGAAGAAAAGCAATCATTTTAGTTTGGTCTTCGTATAAAAAGAGGCCGCACCATGTTAAGAACATACATTCCCATCGCAGATTGCATGAGCGTTTTTCCTTTTCGGAACACGCGAGCTCAATTGGAATACATAAACTATATTAACGAATTAAAAAGTACATTCCTATCTAACTACTCGATAATTATACATGCTCAAGCGTGCGTTTTTATGTCCGTCGTTTTCACATAAGATTGAACATACTCCGATGATCGTGGTAACTAAATTTGTAGAAGTTAACCTCTAATATAACATAGGTTTGTTGGGTCTTAAGAGGAAGGATCAACGAAAGCTCAGCAGAACTGGAACACGACAACGCTAAGAATTGGCATTCACCGAAGCTGAAAATTGAAATTGCCTATTCACCCAACAATAAGCAAAAATAACATTATATATATAGCACCCGGTAAGATCAAACAGCATGGCAGCAATATTGCAGTGAGCAACCACGCAAAAGTTATACAGTATAACATAAAGCAAAAGCATAGAGGGAATACATCGTCTAATAACATCCACATAGATACAGCCAGTACATATTTGAAACAAAAAGGGCTAAACCACGGTCGTTCAAACACAGAGAACAACTCGCAAAACGAAGTTCAACATCTCCTTCTAATATAAAACAGCTACGACTCCGAGGGCACCATCGAACATAGATCAGTTCCTGCTACAAACAAAATAGGAAGATGAGAAACATCGTATGCACAAAAACTAACTTGCAACGAAGATGCGACAGAAAGACCGAGGAGTAACCTTCAACCCATGATCACTTCTTAAACAAAGCACGCTTTGACGCCGAATTTTTCTGACTATCCACTGAAGAATCCCATTCCATATTAACTCCTGCCTGCGAGGGAGCACCATGTGAAACTTGAGCGACATCGCCATCATCCAATTTCTCCACTTTTATCTTGGCGAGTGGAGAGACCAACCTTCAACCAAATAGAGTTCCTAATTGTCAGAACCAGGGAAACAACACATGTATAAGACAATGGAGAACTGGTAATGTACAATAGAAATACTTACAGCGATGCCGAAGGCGAGGCAGCGGTTGAACCTAAGGGCTTCCCAGGAGATGATTCGGGGGAAGGCTTGAGAATCTTTGAAGCAAGCATAGATAAATCACGACCAATAACTTGAGAACTCATCGACTCATCAATCCTGGTTGATCGCCTGAGGACCATCGAAGCAGCAGACTGGGTGGATGGAGCGCTGGATTGGACTGCAGAAGACGCGGCCACAGTTGCAGCAGGTAGGGTGGACCCCACCTGTACACCCATCACTGAAAGCTGCTAATCGCCGAGAACCCGCGACGCAGCATCAATATCCTCACCTCCGACATTTATAGGAATAGGATCCCGCAAAATCCTGGGCGCAGGGCTAGAAAATCTGCAAACCATAATAACCAATTCAGACAACATCCTAAACAAAATCACAAATAAGTAAAATAAGCTTCATGAAAACCATGATCACCTCTCAATTACATCCTCCTGGTCAGCGATGTTAAATGGCACAGCTGATACTTCAATAGGGATTGAATCTGAAACCTTTTCCTTTCCCTTCGCAGCCCTTGAAAACATATTACAAAAATTACTCACTTTAATCATGACAGATAAACCAACGCAAGTCATACAGGAAACATAGCTAATTACACCAACCTCGATGAACCCGATGGGCCTCCCACGCTACTTGCTGCACCCAGAGAGGGAGAAGCCGATGGCCGTGGCGAAGAAAACTCAAGCAAATCACCCACCACCGTAGGATCATCAAGAGGGACGACCTGGGTAACACGGAATTCACCTGAAGAGAAACCAGTAGGGCCTGACAACGGCAATCTACAGTCAAACTTGACATATTGCCCTCGCAATTGATGCAGCTGTGGGGGCAGCTGACCAGGACGATGGGGAAACCTCTAGGCTAGGTGTGCAGCAGAACCGTTGACTAGCGCAAGCGCACACCCCCCCATCAGTATAAAGCGAGCCTCGCAAGAGTCGTCCCTCAGTGTAAGAAAGAGCTTGTAGCTGAAGGAATAAAGAACATAAGCATCAAAACTCATAACAGACAACAAAGACACGAAAAACACAGATATGCAATCATACTTGACCCGGGTCTGTTCCTCATCCAGTTGCCAATCCTTTGGGCACCAAAACGAATCATCACGACGTTTCGAAACAGCCCATGAACATAACTTGCATGAAATATAATACCAAGGTGTGCTTGACTCGACATCAACAATCACTCCACCATAGCGATACTTTTCTTCCTACAAAAGAAAAGAAAGCACGTCACTTGCAAGCACGGGATCCAACTTTTTTAGAGGAATAAGCAAAACCAGCAAGGAGTTCGTCCTAGATAAGGCCACCAACTGCCCCAAAGTCTTGGTGCGACGATCTGCATCAGCTGTAGCTTCAGCAGCAGTAGCAAACTCAACTGGCATGGACGCAACAGTCTCGTGTTTCTCAGCAAACCTGGCAGAGATCCAAGCACCATAAGCACAACAACATAGAGTTATTAACACACAACACATTACACGAACATGACACATAAAAACGGACACAGCCCGCAATTAGCTTACCTAGATGCAAGATAATAAGCCTTAGGTACTGGCGGGTTGACTGCTACGCGAGTAGCGGCCGAACTGGACAGGACATAATCATCTAAAAAGAAGCACAAAAGAGACAGAAGGGAGGGGAAAACCAAGCACACTAATGAGCACCACATAATCTCGAGAAAAGGTGCATGCAATAAGGCAACCACAACGTACCCCCCAACTTATTAACCAGCAAGCCGCCAAATGCCAATATGACAGCTTCAATTGAGTCAGCCTGAGTGAGAGCAACATGATCCAACACTGCCGAGAACTCATCCCAGAGCGTAATCGAGACCTTCGATCCACTGAGGAAGTATATGGGACACGTAAGAAAAGCAAAAAACAAACACGACACATACAACCAAACTCAGAAACCCAGGAAAAATGCGTAATACCTTTCATCCTCAATAATAACCGTCTGCTTGACTGCGAGACCGTTATTGGTGATCTTGTGGGATATCCCACTGATCGAATGGAGTCTGCCAACAACATCTACGAAGAAAGACACACAGCGGCAAAATCTTAGCAAACAAACGAAAGACATATAAGCAAAACCTAACCCGAGAAAACAAATCCACTGACCTGTCAAATAACGATGATTACCGGCACGAATACTTAACTGGGAGAAATCCACAAACTCGTAAGCATCAACCGGGAAACTCTCAGCAGGAAGAGCACAAGGCAGGAAAGAAGTCGAAGGCGAAAGACCCAAAGCCAAATCAAAAGAACACGACCGATACTGATTCGGCGGATTGCTCAGAGCGAAGGACTTTATGACATATATCATCCCAACCGAGAGATTACGGCGAATCCCAGCAGCCATCGAAGTTGGTGAAACGCCCTGAATCAGCATACCCTGCGCAGACCATGCCATTCCGGCTCGTGAACAAAGCAAAGCGGCGAGAACAAATCAGAGCACAGAAGAGAAAGCGAGAAGGACAAGAAACTAACCGTTTTATCGGTCCAAAGAGTGCAGTAATTGTAGATCCTGTTGTCCCCCGGAGACTTCGACGGCCACACATGCAGCAAGCGGAGGCGCAAAGAAATCCCGGCATTGCGCGGGCCGTCGAGGTTACAAAGCAATGTGAATTCCATGTTCTTGGAGACGGAGAGAACCGAAGAGGGTGGGAACGTTTTTTTTTAGAAATAGACCAGAACGACAGAGAAGAAGTTTCGGCGCCACAGGAGAGTATAAAAAAGAGGGACATGAAAAGTAGCTTAAAGGGCGGTGCATGTCAGTTTATGGTCCAATAACAAACGGAAACGTAAGGTAGGGCAAATAGCACCCTCGCAAAGAGATAAGGACGGGGGGAAATAAGAAACCGCCAGGGATAGGAAGTATAAAAAGAAGCGGAGAATTTTGAGGCGCCGAAGCGGCGGGTGTCAGATACCAGGCCAAACGCAAAGAGTTACACACTCCCCGAGGCCCAAATGCATGAGAATGTGCAGAAAGAATAAGCGGCCATCATTGGCCGTAATTCAGAAAAGCAAGAACAAATATACACGGCAAGAGAGAAAAGCAATGAATGACGTATAGAATGACCGGTGTAATCATTATAAGAAGGTATAATTCTCGGTGAGGATGCTCGAAGGAAATAGAAAGCGAAGGGAGGATGAACGTGCAGCTGAGGGCAACGCGGCACACACAGCAACAACGGCGGGACCTAGACGCAGGAAGCCAACCAATCAGCAAAGGCGGCTGGTCTCAATCGCAGAGGACGCACCAATGGGAGGAGGGTGAACAGTAATTTTGAGTCTAAATGAACAGGAATTTCGTGTCTAGGCGTACAATAACTTGTCTTTGCAAATAACTTGTTCTAATATGAACAGAGTGTTAAGGTCTAAGTAAATTACTAAATTATATCAAAAGCTCGAGAAAATCTACGTTTTACTGTGTTTATCCTAAACTAAAAAAAAAGATTTCTATAAAAAAAGACATGGTATGTGTTTATGTGTTAAGTATACCGTTAATAATCGAGTCAACAAAATATTTTATGCAAGAAGGTACTGTAATTATTTGTGTCTAGAGTTAGGGTGGACAAAGTGAGTGAGTAATCCACGTTTGAAATCGACAAACACGCAAATAATCTCAACCGTGGTGGACGAGTGATTAGTGTGGGTGGATTGTGAAGCAATAAATCTCCTATTTGCACTTATGGTGTGGGGATGGGTGGACTGTGTATGGAAAATAGTTTTTTCTTATTTTACTAACGGACAGTCATCGTATTTCGGAAACATCCCAAAATACGTTAGTTGCTGTTTGTGCCACAATACTTCCTCTCTCCCAATGCGCTTCCTCTCTCCACACCAGGCGCCCAGGCCCTGCAAGACTAACGCCTAGAGGGCTAAACCCGCCCGTTAGCACTCCGACGATCAAGTTAGTAGTGATTCTAGAGAGATAAGTGAAGGGAGAAGTTTTAGTGTGAGAAAACCGACCTGCTTAAATGCCACCTACCGGGGGCTATTTATACTACTAGAGCTTCCGACCAAGCTCCGACCAACCCCTGCAACACAACCTTACGTCAGCCCAGCATTAAATGCCCAGCCAGGTCCAACGCCTACGCGCCTACACGTGGCACATTGTCCGGCCTCCACGTCGGGGCGCATAGGGGGACCACCTGCCCCGTGGCGCCTTTCCGACTTCTCCCATCCGTACTTCCTTGTCTGCGAGCCTATTTTGTCGTTATGCGCCCCTCTTCCTTTAGCGCTACCTAGGTCATGCCCTAATAGGCCATAAATGGGCTTCAAGCCCAACAGGCTCCTGACTTTCGTGGGCTTATCCCTAATACCCCCAACAATTGCCCCCCAGTTAGGTGCTCACAGGTGAGCGCCTAACTATGAACCTAACTATGCGCGAAATTTCCCGGTGTGTGGGACAATTCAAAGGCACGCATTACTCGAGTAACCTTCGCCCATTCGACCAAAGGGGCGCCTGGGGCCACCTTGCCCCCTCTCCAATTCCCTTCGAAGCATGGCTATTGCCCTGTCTTGGTCAGCAATGATCTTAAACAGCTCCCTCTTTGACAACGAATCACTTTCCATAGATGGGCGCTCACGGCTTTCTTCCTCAACCTCCATGCTCACTACGGGGCTAGACCGCTGCTCGCTCCCCTCGTGACTGGAGTCCTCCGTTCCCACATCGTCAGCGCCTGCATTCCCCTCGTTCAAGTCTGCCATCTGCCTAGAACTTCTGAGCGCCCCTTCCTGGCGCCCCAATTGTTTGTGCCACAATACTTCCTCTCTCCCAATGCGCTTCCTCTCTCCACACCAGGCGCCCAGGCCCTGCAAGACTAACGCCTAGAGGGCTAAACCCGCCCGTTAGCACTCCGACGATCAAGTTAGTAGTGATTCTAGAGAGATAAGTGAAGGGAGAAGTTTTAGTGTGAGAAAACCGACCTGCTTAAATGCCACCTACCGGGGGCTATTTATACTACTGGAGCTTCCGACCAGGCTCCGACCAACCCCTGCAACACAACCTTACGTCAGCCCAGCATTAAATGCCCAGCCAGGTCCAACGCCTGCACGCCTACACGTGGCACATTGTCCGGCCTCCACGTCGGGGCGCATAGGGGAACCACCTGCCCCGTGGCGCCTTTCCGACTTCTCCCATCCGTACTTCCTTGTCCGCGAGCCTATTTTGTCGTTATGCGCCCCTCTTCCTTTAGAGCTACCTAGGTCATGCCCTAATAGGCCATAAATGGGCTTCAGGCCCAACAGGCTCCTGACTTTCGTGGGCTTATCCCTAATACCACAACAGTTGCTAATTTTTTTCTCCAAACTACAACACATGTATATGATTTCCCAAACTACCAATGTTTTCTGTGGTTCCCGACAGTGAGGCTCGATCTACCTAGGGGATTGACTGTCAGGTCAACGATCCAGTCGAGTTGCGTTCAACGGATGCAAATGGTGGAGACCAGACGAGGCAGATCGAGGCTAGGGGGCGCTGATATACCGATAATTATACATGTTTTCACCCCTATTCTGAAGCCGTTTGTGATGTGGAATCTCGTGTTTTAAGCCGATTTTACGCTAGGTTGTGTGTTTATGTCATATTTCAGGTCCCAGCGTTGGAATCGAGGCGGAGAAACGAGTTCTGGGTCGAAAGGAGCGAAGTTGGGACGAAGTGGGCAGTAGGAGGAAAATACCCGGTCAGGTGGCCAAATACCCGACCGGGTATTCATCACTTTTGGGCGCCCGAGAAGCAGAGAGGGGCCCGGGCACAACAGCAAAATCCCCGGTCGGGGATTATGGCGAGTGACCGAGGATTTCTCCTTTGACTGAAATGGTGCGCTGCGATAATACCCGGTCGAAACCCAAGATACCCGACCGGGTATTTCGACCGGGTATCGCGACCAGGCAGCTGATATAAGGAAGAAGAAGGCCAACATTGAAGGGTTCCGAGTTTTTGAGAGAGAAAGCGATACCTAGAGAGAGAAAGCGACGAACCAGAGTTCCCAAGCGCCATAGATCGATCTTCAACACCATTGGAGCCCGTCTTGAGCTTGGAGAAGTGCGATTAAACGTCCAGGAGCAGAAATCCAACTTCACAGTATGATTTCCGTGTCTGAATCTGCTTTTGCTTCTTTCTCTATGGAGTAGTTTCCCCATTCATCTGGGTATGGGGAACCCTAGATTTGTATGCTAGGTCTGATTGTATGAACCCAAGTACAGAGTTTGTGAATTGATTATATTCGATTGAGGTTTGCATGATTGAATGACTTGAATCCTGATCAAATTCCTGTTGTTTCTGCTTTGACCTGGAATGAGAATATCTGCCTAGGTTGATAGAGTACCCTTAATCGAAGGTGGCGAATTGGTGACTTTAGTCGAGGAGCCAATTCGCTATTCTGTACCGAAGTTAATTCTGTACCGGAGGTTTGGTTCATTAGGGCCTCAATCTGTTTACTCCGGTGGAGGTTAGTCGCCCGCTAGAGACTCAGATTGAGAGGGTCTGGAGACCTTTAGTCGAGACTTCAGGCTAATTGAGAACCTTCCGCAGTATAACTTTCATGAAAACTGAACTTGGTAAATTGCAATCCGTCTTAACTGCAGTCTAGGGGGAACCATATCCGGGTGACCTCTCTTGACTTGACAACAACCGTTTACTTGCTTTGTGTTTTGTTTGCTTGAGTTGCACTAAAAGTTCACCGCTAAATAACAAGAATTCACCGAGTAGTCATCACATCTAGGACCCGGGTTGATAATAAAACCCAAACCCGCTATACTACGCTTTAGGAAGTGGTTACACTTGGCTATTTTCTAGAGTGACAGTAGGAGTGAGTCAGGCGCGATGCACGACACGTGGCATTGATCAAACCGTTCCCCAATGATCCAGTCTGATTGACCCGTCTGAAGCGACGTGGATCGATCCCAATTGTCACCTTCCACCGTTGATCGATGGTCAATGCCACGATCTGAGTGGTTCGATCCCCTCTCCTGCGAACCCTCTCCTGCACAGTTCGACCCCCTCGCAACGAACCCCTCCTCCCCTAAAACCCATAAATACCCTTCCCCACTCCACCACAAATCATACTACACCATTCCACTCTTCTTCCTCTCTTCCTTACACCACTTTAGAAGAAAACAAGTATGCTTTGTTGTTGCGACTATACCCGATCTTCCACGTTAGAAGTTTTCTTTTACTTGGTACTTCTATCTATCCCTCAAATTACACAACTCCACCTTTCATACTATATGGACCTTGAGATTTATGATCCTAGAATATACATTTATTCGAGTCAGTGAGATATCAATTTGTTGGATGAGCAACCTTACCATTGGTCCGAAAGTGTTTGGGCGGAGACCGGTAAACATTTGATCATATACCTTGTATTTTTTGAAATGCGATGTTATATTTTTAAAACATTTTTCAAAAAATAATTATGTTAATCTTTTGTAGGAACATCTTGATGTCATCACCCATCGTGGGGCATCCGTTTTGCCTCCATGGGATGATCGAATCGAGCCCTTCATTGAAAGATACATGATTGGCGAGTGTGCGAGTGTTCGTGATCGTGAGAATGGAGATTGACTACAACCAGTAATCATTTTCCTCCATCCTAAGTCCCAACTTAATTGATTCATTATTCTGGTCGTCAGAATGAGTCCATTGTTCATTAGACCATATATCGTCCTACTCGCGCCGGTTATATATGGGTTATTCGATGTGTGGGAAGATAGCGGCAGAGTCTCGACGCCGAATCCAACTCTATCGTTTCGAACATTTTTCAGGGGATGTTGAACTCTCACGTGTATATATGGGTTATTCTGTTTGATTTGATGGTCAGAACCTTCTATTAAGAAAGAAACCTAAATTGTACTTCGTTCATAATCACCATTCTTTTAATTCACTACTCTCTATTTTCATTTGTCTCCCTCGGCCCTCAGGTACATTGCTGTAAGCATCATGCAATAAGTTGCGACTTGCGACTTTGTGACGTCTTGGTGGGTGTGGTGATGAGATTTCGTCGAATTCATTATCAAAGAGGCTTTGATCTATCGTATCTTTGATTAATTTTGATTATTTAACGTAATGGTGTTTATGTTTGTAAATATTAGTAGTGATTCTTATATGTACATATTATAATGTAGTAGTTGTTTTTAAGTTGGGATTCTTACGGTAATTATTGGTTTTTGTTAACTATTTGTAGCTTTTTGTTTATAAGTAAGTAGTAGTAATTTTTTTCATTTGTAATAGTAATTTATTATTTCTAGTAGTGGTTTTTACTAAAATTCGGTGACCATTTACTACTTAATTATCGGTAAAATACTACTAATTAAATTAAATAACTAATGATACTAAAAAAAATACAATTTAAAAATCGAAAAAGCACTACTAATTGGATTAAAGTAACTACAATGCTTATAAAAAACACAACTGTAAGTAGGGCTATTGAACCAAGCCGCTCATGAACGGCTCGGCGTCCGACTTGAGAAAAACTTGTTCGAAACTCGATTCGTCTTTTAATCAAGCCGGCTCGCGAACAAGCTTGTTAACTAAACGAGCCGAACTCGAGTCAAACCATGTTCAGCTCGAAAGCTCGCAAACAAGCTCATTTAACATTTTGGCATAAGAAAAGATTAGAATTCATGGATTATATGTATTGAAATTGAAATAAATATTGTGTTTTATTTTGCTAGACTTTGCTACAGGTTTAAATGTAATTTTGTGCCCAGTTCAGGTCAATCTTGAGTTATTATGAACATTTTATGAGCTTAACTCGATTTTGGGCTCGTTAACCTTATTTAACGAGCCGAGCTCGAACCGAGCTCGAGCTTTCATTTTCATAAACGAGTCGAGCTCGAACTTGCATATTAAAGCTCGTAATGAACACAAGCCGAGCTCGAGCTTGGAAATATATTAACGAGCTGAGCCCGAACTATGACAAAACTCGGCTTGACTCGGCTCATTAATAGCCCTAACGGTAAGGCATCAAAATTGCTACTATGCTTTTAATAGTATTTTTCTAGTGGTATTTTTCACGTAAGAAATTGAGAGAAGAAAAGTATTCTAAAATTTAATTTCACAAAATACCAAATATGCCCCTCAATAATCTCCACCGTGAGATTTATATAAAATTAATAAACAGTGCCTATAATTGTTAGCATTTTTTAAGGAATAATGGTTAGTACTTAGTAAGGGGTTCTAGCACTCCCGTGCAATACCGCTGTTATTTTCAGAACCGGACGCTGATCCAGAAAAGTTATTGATTTAGAGTTTAGTGGTTAAATGTTATAAAACTGTTAGTGAACTATTGATAGAACTGTTCATAATATGTAACATACAAGACTTGTATAATACACTAATTTAAGAATGAAGTTATCAGGGTTTACTTGCGGAAAGGAAACGGAAAGTAGGACTTTTCTCTGAAATGAACGGCGATCTGCTTTCTCCGGCGACGGCTCTCAGCCCCTCCGACAGACCGCCAGACCCACCCCGACTGTCTTCCGTGCACACGCACACGGCCACCACACCGACTTTAGTGCCTGATAAGATTGGATCTGATGATTCGATGGCAGTAGATACTCCGGCGACAGAGGCCCCAGAGATAGAGAAATCAACACAGGGAGTGTCTTCCTATGCGAACGCAGTCCGGGGAGCAAATATGGCTTCCCCCAAGGCGGTGATCCCATGGACCCCAATAGGCGAAAACGACCTTGTTGCCGGATCTTACAACGGCGAACCTGAACTGAAGGTCTCAGCTGGCCTCAAATCCAAACTGAGCGCCCCTTGGCAGAGATCGCTGGTCGTTCGCACGCTAGGCCTGCGGATTTCCTACACGACCTTCTGTCACAAACTTCGAGCACAATGGCGACCGACTGGAACGATGGAGATCATGGTTCTTGGGCAGGAATGTTTTATTGTTAGGCTCGACAACGACGCAGACTACTTCCGAGCTCTGACGGAAGGACCTTGGATGATTTTTGACCACTACCTGCTGACTCAACAATGGACGCCGGAGTTTCGGCTGTCCAATAAGCTGCCAAGCACCATGATTGTTTGGGTACAGCTCCCAGCGTTCCCAATCCATTTTTACCACAGAGAGGTGCTGTTCTCGATCGGGAATTTGATCGGGCGGACTATAAAACTAGACTATCATACGCAGCACCAACAGAGAGCAAGATTTGCCCGAATCGCTGTGGAAGTGGACCTCTCCAAACCATTGGCGACGCGTATCCGGCTCGATGGGAAATGGCAATATTTGGAGTATGAAAACCTACCGATCCTCTGTTTCGAATGCGGGAAGGTAGGGCACACTAAAGAAGTTTGTCCATCATCAGTCCAATCGGCGCCGGCTCTGTGTCTGGAGGCACCTGGTAACTCGCCGGCGGTGATGTCAGCGGCGACTCAAGCATCGGAAGAGGAAAAGGAAGGTTTTGGTCCATGGATGCAGGTGACGAGGAAATCACGGCGGGGGAGTAGGGATTCAACAAAAGGAAACTCGATCAACAGAAAAGGGGAAGGAGATATTCAGGGGAAAGGTGGAAAAGGAAAGGCTGGTATCAAGGACACCCCCGTAGCAGAATCTCGGCCGCCGAGAACCACGTCATCTGGAAATCTTGAGCTATCGGCGGGAGGAAAAGCAGGGATGGATCGCAGCACCAACCCTAAGCATAAAGGAAAGGCTGTCGTTGAAAGCCTTCTGGGCGGAGAAAGAGGTAAGGGGGTTCTGGGCCCGGTTCCAAAGCCTGTAGGGCCCAGCCCAGGGAAATCCGCTGGAGGAATCTCTATGCCGCGGGCCCAAGGCAAAGGCCCCTCTTCTTCAGGGACGAAACAAGACCCTCCCCCGGCCCTCTTTGTAGCCCCCCTCACTGATGGGCTGGAAGCCCAAAATTCCCCCTCCCTGACTTCAGTACCCAGCAACAATGGAACCAAAATTCAGATAGTTAATCTCCCCCAATCTGATCCGAGCGAAGACCCCCCGACCGACAAAAACTCTCTCTCGGCTGCCGCGCGGACCAAAAACCAGAAGAAGCACCTCAAAAAACATAGCTCCCCAGCCAAAACCCACCGCCCTGTTACCTCTAAAGCTCTCCAGATTTGGACTCCGATCAAGGGAAAGAAGAACAAGGCTCGCACCAAAATTGCGACCCTTACCCTCCAAGACATTGAAGCCTGGACGGAAGCAGCGGGGCGAAAACAAGGGGAGGAAATGGTCGGGATAGCGGACTGTGACACCGCCGGCGATAGCCTCGGGAACGCGGCGGCCTCCACCAGCGAATGATTGGCGCCGCCGATCACCTTCTTTTCTCTTTCCTTCTCCTTTCTATTTTTGATTATTATGTCTATGTCGTCAACTCAAAGTTTCAAATGTATGTCTTGGAATATTGGTGGAGCTGGGAGCGCCTCCTCTGCCAGAGCGCTCAAGTTCCTAGTCATGAATTACAAACCTGACTTCCTTTTTATCTTGGAACCGCAGATAAGTGGCGATTCAGCAGATAAGGTGTGCGGGAGGCTGGGGTTCTCCAATGTTATGCGTGTTGAAGCCGAGGGGAGGAAGGGAGGCATATGGCTTTGCTGGAATGCCTCTGATTTTCAGCTCCAAGTGCTCTCCGCCTGCTCCCAGCACCTTTCTGTGGTGGTCACTGCTCGTTCAGCTCAGAAATGGCTCCTCACAGCCATCTACGCTAGTCCGCGGCCCTCCCAACAGCGTTCTCTTTGGCAAACTCTTCTCCACACCAGCCTTACCAATGATCTTCCTTGGCTGCTGTCTGGAGACTTTAATGCCATTAGAACGCCAGAGGAGAGAATGGGCACTCCCTCAGATGCCACTTTTCGCAGATGTAAAACCTTCAATGACAGGATTAACCTAACTGAGCTTATTGATTTGGGTTTTACAGGGCCTCGCTTTACCTGGACTAGGGGAGACAATATCAACTCGGTCAAAGCGAGTCGGATTGATAGAAGCCTCTGCAATGCCCTGTGGAATGCCACCTTCCCAAACACTACAGTCAAGCACCTGCCTCGCCTACAGTCGGACCATCATCCTATCCTTACCTCGACTGGAATTCAGGGAGTTCAATCTAATCTGATTCGTCCTTTCCGTTTTGAGGCCGCCTGGCTTACTAACCAGGACTTTGATAATCAGGTGGAAGGTGCTTGGAATCTTCAAGCTCCCCTTCCTGCTGCTCTGGCAGAGCTCGCTACTAGCCTCAATCACTGGAACATCTCAGTCTTTGGCAACATTCTCCGCAAGAAAAGACGCCTTCTAGCTCGCATTCAGGGCATTCAGGAAAGGGTGGCTAGCAGCTTCTCTTCCGGCCTTTACAAACTTCAAGCCAAGCTAGAGAAGGAACTTGAGGAGGTGCTCGAGCAGGAGGAGCTGCTGTGGTTCCAAAGATCGAGAGAGAAGTGGGTCCAACAGGGGGAACGCAACACTGGCTATTTTCATCAACAAGCCATCATTCGCAGACGCAGGAACAAAATTGACAGTCTCAGAAACACCAATGGCGAGTGGGTAAGCGATCCCCAGGAGTTAGCTATGTTGATTTTTGACTTCTTTGCTTCCTTGTATCTCCAGGATATCGCTGATTACGAGGACTTGATGCCAAAGTCAGCCTTCCCGCGACTCAATCATGAGGAGTTGGCAGCGCTTCTGCGACCTTTTAGGGGGGAGGACATCCACCAAGCTGTTCATGGGATGAAGCCTTTTCAAGCCCCGGGCCCCGATGGATTTCATGCTGCTTTCTATCAGAGATCCTGGAGGGTGGTGGGGAAAGCCCTCATTGACATGGCTTTGGAGTTTTTTACTACAGGGAGTCTCCCGGAGGGTGTCACCGACTCTACTGTGGTTCTCATCCCCAAAGTCGAGCATCCAGAGATGGCCTCACAGCTCCGTCCGATCTCTCTCAATAATGTGTGTCTCAAAGCCATCACGAAGGCGATCACCAATCGGCTGAAGCCTATCATGAGAAAGTTGGTCTCCCCGCGGCAGAGCAGTTTCATTCCAGGGAGACAAACTACAGACAACATTATTGTTTTGCAGGAGGTTTTGCACACCCTCAGGAAGAAGAAAGGGAAGAAGGGGGGAATAGTGATGAAGATTGATCTGGAGAAAGCCTACGACCGGCTTCGTTGGGACTTCCTGAGAGACACTCTCAAGGAAATCGGCCTTCCTAGTTCCTGGATTAGCTGCATTATGTACTGTGTGGAAAACAACAAGATGAGATTGCTGTGGAACGGAGACCTCTCTCAAACCATCACCCCGACTAGGGGGGTCAGACAGGGAGATCCCCTCTCACCCTATCTCTTTGTGTTGTGTATGGAGAGACTTTCCCACAGAATTGACCGGGCCATCCAGGAGAAGCAATGGAAACCCCTAAGACTTTCTCCGGGTGGCCCAACCCTTTCTCACCTTTTTTTTGCAGATGATCTAGTGTTGTTTGCGGAATCAGACGCTTCTCAGATAAGGATCATAAAGCAATGCCTTGATGAGTTCTGCAGCAGCTCGGGTCAAAGAGTGAACTACCACAAGTCCGCCATGTTTGTCTCCGCCAACATCCCTAGGCGCAGAGCTAGGGCGCTCAGTGAGCGGATGGAGATCCCTCTCACGGTGGACCTGGGGAGATATCTGGGGGTAATGGCCATCCATGGACGTGTCAAGCGGGGCCGATACCAGGACCTTATCATCAAGATCCAGAGAAAACTAGCTCCGTGGAAAGCTAAGCACCTTTCCATAGCAGCTCGTATCACTCTTGTTAAAGCAGTTACTTCCTCTATTCCCATTTACCCCATGCAGGTGGAGCTTCTTCCAAAGACTGTTTGCAAGACTCTTGACCAAATCAATCGGGGGTTCTTGTGGGGGGAATCGGAAGGGAAGAAGAAACTTCACCTCGTTGGTTGGGCCCAGTTGATTCAACCGAAGGACAAGGGAGGGCTCGGAATTCGCCCAGCCAGGGAGGTCAACTTGGCCATGCTGGCTAAATGCGGATGGCGGTTGATGACTGAAAAGCAGACTCTTTGGGCTCAGCTAATGAGGAGCAAGTACGGGAAAGATAGGGCCAACTTGGATCTCATCAAACCAAAAAAGGGAAGTTCCTTTACCTGGAACAGTATCTCCAAAACTGAAAGCTTGCTGAGAAGCGGCTGTGCTTGGAATATTCATAAGGGAACGCTAACCCGCTTCTGGTCTGATGTTTGGATTGAGCAGGTACCTTTAGAGGAGCTAGCCACTGGGCCGATTCCTGAGGAGGATAGGAATGCCAGGATCTCAGCTTTCGTGGACGAGGAGGGGACTTGGCGTACGGAGAAATTCAGCAACATTCTTCCCGCGGAAATTATTCACCGCATCACAGCGGTGGCAGTGGACCCGATGGCTCCAAATGACGACACTCTTTTTTGGCACCCTACCTCCGATGGACGGTTCTCAACAAAGAGCGCTTTCCACCTCCTCCAGGTGCAGACTGACAGTGAGCAGAGCAGAACCTGGAAAGAAATTTGGAAGCTAGAAGTCCCGGAACGAGTCCGCTGCTTCATGTGGCTAGTTGCCCACAACAGGATTAGCTCAAATGAGCAGCGAGCGAAGCGGCATATTTCAGCGACGTCTGGCTGTTTCAGGTGCGAGAATCAGGTGGAGTCTACCTTGCATATCCTCAGAGATTGTCCCCCAGCTGCTTTCGTCTGGATGCGCACGGTACCTGCAGATCAACATCAAGCCTTCTTCAGCATGGATTTGGACCTCTGGCTCGCCACCAACCTGCAGAAGACCGATAGGTATGTGGAGGATACACCTTGGAATGCCTTTTTCAGTATTGCCATCTGGAACCTTTGGAAAAACAGGAACGAAGGCGCTTTCAGAGGAATCGAGAAGACTCTTTCACCTCCATCCCTCGTCCAAGCTATTAGGATCAAAGCAAGCATTTGGTACAAGGCGTGGACGGCTCCGAGGGACAGCTTGGGACGCAGAAGTGCGCCGACTCAACGGGTGACCAAGGATATCAGCTGGATCCCTCCCCCTCTGGGATGGTGCAAGCTTAATGTGGATGGGGCCGCCAATGGTATTCACGGACCTGCGGGAGCTGGTGGTATCTTGAGAGATCACCAGGGGAGATGGAAGCGTGGTTTCATTGTTAATATGGGGACCTGCTCGGCGATTCAAGCGGAGCTCTGGGGAATTTTCCATGGGCTCGGTTTGGCTTGGCAGAATGGTAGCAGAACCTTGATTGTTGAGACTGATTCCCAACTTGCTCTCCAACTCATCGAGAAGAGGAAGGACACTGTTCACCCGCTTGCAGCACTTTTGACGGCAATCAGACGAAGACTAGCCCAAGACTGGGTGGTGCGTCTTTGCCATACTTACCGGGAGGGGAATAGAGTCGCGGACTGGCTCTCGAAGCACAGTCTCGTCTATCCCTATGGGAAGTATGAATTAGACACACCCCCGGAAGCTCTTCAGGCCATTATTGGAGATGATATGAGAGGGCAATCTTTCCCTAGGAATGTGGTGTTGGAAACTCCAGAGACCCATACCTTGCTGTAATCTAGGCACTCCCCCTCCCCCCTTGTAACCCCTTCTTTTTCTTCGGCCTTGTGCCTCCCCTGCTGCAAAAAAAAAAAAGAATGAAGTTATCATTGACCATAAACACTTTCAAATTCATGTCATCACCAAAATATCTAACAAATCATTCAAACAATCTCACAAAAGTAATTTTATTTTTTTAATTCAAGTTAAAAGTTATGGTGCCATTCAGTAGTAAACCGTATAAAGTTGACAACAAGGTTGGAAAATTGATTAGAGGAAGCAAAAATAAAATTTATGATTCTAGTTTGATGGTCTTAGTTTACGTTAAAGTAATTTTCTAAAAAAATTTGTGATTAAAATAGTGGACCAGTTAAATTGTGGTAGTTTCATCTGGTTTTATGTTGAACGATGAAAAACCGTTTGGTACACAATAACCATCCAACCAATGGTCCAGACTGCTATCGTAATTGGTTTGGCGATTCTACTAGTCCGGTCGTTGATTTGGTTCGGTTCTTATAACAATGAGCAATACCATCAAGCACTTGTATAATTTAGGAGCTTATAGTCGGTTCAACCGGAAACCGGGACTTAGCCAAAAACGCTGCGTCCCAGCCAGCGGCCCTAACCCTACCCTTCGACTTCAGTTTTATACTTTCGTTCCTCCTCCGTTACTCAGCCAGATAGACGACCAGCGAACTGAGAAGAGTGGTTTCGTCGACCAGACGAAAGAGAGAGAGACGCCACCACTGAGATAGAGGAGCCACCGCCGTCGGATTGTCGAAGCCCACCGGCCACCGCCGTTTCGTCGGGCATCGCGGTTTCTGGCGGCTCGACGAGAACAGGCCAGCCGCGAATATTTTCCTCGCCCGCTCATCTTCAAACTGCTAAACTCTACGATTAAAAAAAAAAAAAGAGTCGAAAACCTTTCCGCCCAAAATAAAAACCGGGAACTGGGCTTTCGGGGTTTAGGGTTTATCGAGTGCTGAAGCCTGAAATCCACTAGATAACCACCAACTACAGTTTCGCAAACCACCGCGGGATCGGCTTCCTACTGAAACGGAAACCGACTGAGCTGAAGAACCATCGTGAGAGTTAGATGGACCTCGACGACTTCGACGACGTGGACGCGCCGAAGCAGGCTCCCGCGCGAGCTGCCAAGTTCTTGCCGAAATCCTCCAGGTTCAAACCGCAACCGAAGGGGAAAACGGCGGCGCAGTCTTCATCGAAGCCGGAGGACTCTGTCGCCAAAACTGAGCCCCAAGAACCGCTACCATCGGCGCTACCATCGGCTCCGGCAAGTAAAGAAGAGGATGAAGACATTAAACCTAAATTGGATGCGGCGGCCAAGGCGGAAGCGGAGGCATGGCTGGAGATGGAAGTTGATGCTGCAAAGCGAGAGGCGGAAGACGGGAATGATCACATGGATGTTGATGGAGGGGAGGAAGGAAAAGAAGATGATGATGTGATTGTTCGTGAGATCGACGTATTTGTGACTCCCTCAGTTGACACTGACACACAGGTGAGGAACCTTTTCTGCGAGATGGCTCTTTGTAACAAATATCATACATACATGAATGCTTCTTAATATACTATTATCAATCAATTTGGCTTCAGTTGTATGTTCTACAATATCCTTTGAGGCCACGGTGGAGGCCGTATGAATTGGATGATCGTTGTAGAGAGGTGATTTCCCCTCTCCTTGTACATTCCATTTGGATTCTTACTGTTTGGATTTGTGATGGAGGCTTCTGACTCTGGTCACATTTGCATCTGTTGTTAGGTTAGAGTGAAACCTTCCACATCAGAAGTCGAGGTTGATTTATCCATTGATGATTCTATGAATTGGGATGCCGATTATGCAAGAGCATTAGAGATGACTAAGCGGGTTAGTTTCTGTGTACCCATTACCTAGCACGCGCCACTGCATTTGCAATTTTTTCTTCCAATATGACTCATAAAAAGATTGGTTCATTCGTCTTTGAGTTATTTTTTATACCCTGTCATTTTTCTAACCTGCTGTATGGTTTGATCTTGCTTCTTAGACTTTGTCATCTGTGTGGGCACCTCCTACTGCACGTGCTGGCTATGCTGTTGGAGTTCTTATTGGTAACAAGGTGCGCGTTCATCTGCTGCCTTTGCTTTTACTGATAGTGGCGTTTTAATTTTAGCAATGTATCCGGTGCTATTGTATTTTTGACTCTTCTCCATATGAAGTTGTATAATTGTATTTATCCGATGCACAAAATTCTACTTCTGACTATGGTTTATATTTTCGAATAAACATGCTTCCTTTTCTCAGTTCATAAGCTTATTTGAAGTTGGTTTCACCTGGATCCTCATCTGCTAATGTCATTGAATATTTCCTAGCTACACGATTTGAGATCTGCAAATTTCTTTCTTCTGAAGTTAAGGAACTTGTAGCCTTTTCTGTGTCTAATAACAACTAAACCGTGGGAAGATATTGTTGATAATTGGAGTTGTAGAGAAATGATGCTGCTTGATTCATTCTTAATTTTCTGTCTTTGTATTTTTTTCATCATCCAGCTACATCTGAATCCTGTTAAGGCAGTGGTGCAGCTTCGACCTTCTCTGAAGCACGTTGAGTCCAAAGACGCTGGTATTGCTATTAAACAAGAAGAATCCAGTCAGACAAAACGTGCTGGTCCATCAAAAAAGCAGGTTTGACTGAAATCTGAGTTGGGCTACCAAAATTAGATTTGTTTATTTGATTATACTAGTGCCTGAACTGTTATTTTACCTCTTACAAATACTACCTTGTTGAAGTGAACTTTTTGATGCATAATGGTAATAGTGTGATGTTTTTTTTATAGTATGTAGACCTATAATCATAAGTCATGCATATAAAGGGCATCTGTAAATTGTGTATTGAGAGCTGATTAGCTGTTATGTTTGCTTATGCGCCTTATATCAGTACCAACTTTTGTTTTCACTTGCTGGCAGATCACAAAGACAGAGACTGTAAATGGGCAAGTTTCGGATGCTGGAGAGGTAACTTGTTCACCATGTTAACTCTTTCCGCTTGCCTTCCTTTTAGCATAATTTAAGTGTATATTTTTATTTAGATAACAAGTTGCTAAATCATACTCTGCAATTTCATTAATTATTTGTCTCATTCCAGACCTGGGTTCCACTTAAGTATCATGACTCCAAAAGTGACATGTCTTCCACATATATGGAGAAAATGGTGACACAAGAGCATTCTCCCATAGATTTCACAATGAGTTCGTATGTTCCATCTATTATAGCTCTGTGATTCAACTAGCCTTTTGAAAACTGCAGTTTGATCTTTGTCATTTAAACTTTGAAGTTGATTTTCGTTGTTTCGTGGTTGAAGGTATGACTATATGAGTTCAATGTGTCCTGGAGCATCCAACAGCGCTGATAAGCCTAAAGGTCCTTCCAGAAGGTGCCTTGACCCCCATTTCTTTGATTTGCCTCTTATCAATTCGTGCTTGCACAAGAACAATAGGTCTAGAAGAGCACAGCATACTGAATTGCGTACTTCACTTCTCTCAAAATTCAGATGAGTTCAGCATTTGGTAGTTGTGATTAGACAGACCATTCCGGTCGCATGTATACTGAATGTACTGATATAATAGAACAATGCATGTGATCATTCTGTCAAACTTGTCGGTATTGTAAATCCTAATTAGTATCAGTCTTTCTCTATGTGCTTGTATTTAGAAACAAAGTTACCTATCCTGTGTTTTTGCTTCAGGTTTTTGCTTTCGTTGCCGCTTGAAGAGCGCATACAGAAATTGCTCATGGAGGTTTGTTTTGTTACTTTTTTGCCCAACTTGTTCAAACCCATGGTGTGGGGATGTCATCATTCCGACCCTACTTGACCACTGGGTCAACTCCTTGGGGGGGTTTTGCGTGCTTCTATTTTTTTTCAAAATATAGAGCTTTGATTTACAGGGACCCGCACTTCAGAAGTTTGGCGCTATTAAGCACTTTGCTCCAGAAAGCTCGAGTGAAGACCTCTTAACAATGCTAGAGGAGCATGGGCAACTAGTGCAGGGACTTTGGACTGCAAAAACATCTTTGTTGGTCCCTCCAAACGATAGACCTAAACATCTGGCTAGGGATTATGTTCTTCTTAAATTTAATGAAGGTCTAGAGATCAGCTCTTCCATAATAAGAGTCCATCCAAAGTTTCAAGAAGATATGAAACTCTTCCTGAATACATTTGGTGTTGAAAGACCCTCTTTGGGGGATTGGAAGTTCAAGGAGCAAACAGACTGGTCATTTATAAAACAGTTCCCTCGTGTTGTTGAAAAGTACAAGAAGTCTTATGAAAGTGCATGGAAAAACATCAGTGAAATACTTAGTAAAGTTGGCAGGGTGGGTTCTAGCAACAAGAGCACAGCAAGGGGAAATGTGCCAAGTAATCCTGCAAAAAAATTGGGTTCTGATAAAAGCACAGCAACAAGAACAGCTGCTTCAATGCCTACAAAGGGAAGCATAACTCGAGAAACTCAAGAAGTTCTGAAAAAGGTCTTACCAAAGATTTTCCAGACTCACAAGGTTTGCAGGTAATGTATTGATCACTTTTGACATTTTGAATCTAGTTGGATCTTTTTGGTGGTTCAACTTGAAGCTCTGTCCACTTTGACTCATTATCTTCTAGAACTGAACAGCTTTCTGGACATATGAGGTTGAAACAAGGAAACTGGAATTCTCTCAAACCATTATGGCTTGGGGGGTTTTAACTTTTTAGTTTAGCCGTGTGTTCAAAGAGTTGGTGTCAGTTGAATAGTTTATTCTCTTTCCCAAGCATTATGAAGTTTTCTTTTTTATTTTGTAGTTACCAATTCATTTGCCAAAATTTGAGAGACCAGGCTGTCCAGACGGCTACTCTTCCAAAGGCTGACCCGAGAGTAGCCAAGGCCGCAGCATCTGCTGCTGATGCTCCCCAAGAAGAGTTTGAAGAAGTGATAAATGAATATGCGACCAAAATTCATGGTTTTTATGTCTTGAAATCATCGCCTGACCACCCAGAATTTGACCCATTGAGGTTCAATCTTCTTTCCTTTCCCTTCGGCAAATTGGATTTCATTTGTAGCTTTTGTAACGATGCTTATTATTCTTCTTAGCACTAACTCTGTCTTTGCAGGAGAGTTGTCATGGATCTTCTCATGGCTAGAGGGCCTAATGCAAAGCTTAAGAAGGCCGAAATCATGGAGGCAGCTCAGCTCGCACTCAAAAGAACAGTCCCTAACAATGAGTACCAGAAGGTCAGTAGTTGGATTCTGTTAAAACACACATATCTGGCCTATAGAAGTGAATTCTGTCTGAGAAAATGTCTGTCTTTATTAGAAATGGGGTATTACCAGGGGGCATTGAAAACGTGTAGAAGCTGTTAGAAGGCTTCTTCGAACTTGAGCTAGGTTCTTGATACGTTTATTTGTGTCAAGGAGAGTTATTAGTAGTGAGATGGATTCAGTTTCAATTCCATACACCTCTCAAGTCCTGACATGCAATGTGGCTCAAATTTGCAGGTAGTTACAGAACTTTGTGAATCAAAAGGTTCTGCTTGGATGTTGAAAAGTGGAGACGGGAAGCCATCATGACGATCGTAGAATCTGGACTCGGTGTATTTTTCTAGTGCACCTAGGAGAGAACCCACTGAATCTAATTTACAATGTTGGACCTTGATGCCCTTTTCTCGGTACGTATATAGATATATTTGCTTCCAAAAGAAGTTAGAAACTTTGGGTACTTGGTTATGCGCAATCTGAATCGAAATGTCAATATTATGGTATCAATTGAAGATCACTGTAAGAGATGTTCTTGCTGGTTGTGTTTGTCTAAAGATCGATCTCGATCAAATATACAGAGCTCCATAAGGCACAAGTAACTGACCGGATGATGAATGGAGGAAGAACGAAAGTAGTAATAAGCTCGTTGGTACTACAGTATAATTGTATAAAGATATGCAGAAGGTGATTGAAAAGGTAGGCCAGCTTCTGGGATAGACTAGAATTAGAAACAGTTACTGGTTAGCTAGAAAACCTGAATTTATCTCTAGGTTTCTTAAATCTTTGCCTCGGAAAGATAAACTAAGTAACAGTTAACAAAACCAAGTTAAACTTGTATATACAGATTAAGCTGAACAATCTAAGAGGCAGTCAGCACTTGGATGGATCTCAGTCTTGCATTCATCTTCTTCTCCTGCTAACTGCTACTGACACCGGACAGTACGGATCACGACCCGCCTCTGGTGTTATCTTATTCTTACCACAATTCCAGAATCAAGGTCTTACCTGGCTCAAACAATTATGTACCAATACCTGAACTCCCATTTAAGCCATAGCTAGATCATGTACAGATTGGTGGTCGTAGTAGTAATAGTAACGTGGAGTAGTTACCTATTCGTGCCAGCCGATCGACCCATTTGGGGATGCAAACACTCTTTGCTAAGATGATTGCTCTTGTGCAGAATCCAGTCATAGGCCTTCCCATAGAAGCTCTCTGCAGCTACTTGCCTCCCTCACCTGCTTAGGTTCCAATGTCGTCGTCCCTACGAATATCAACCTCATGAACTTGTACCTGAGATGCTGCCTTGGCTCGACTTCGAACACCCTACTTGTTGGCTTGTCGTGCTTCCCATCGGCATACTCTACCCCTTGCACTGCACATCAACACGTACATTAGCATTTACTACAATCACAAGAACACATGGTAGAGTTATCTTTGACAAGAAATTTTTAAGACTTTGATTTTAGTTTCTGTACCTTCAACGCCCGAGTGAAAGGCACCTAGACCAGCCCAGTAGACGTAACCATTAATCGTCGGTGCCAAGTCGTACACATTCAGATACACTGGGGCTGCTTCCCTGGCAGCTTGATCATTCTTCCTGTCTCTCCTATGTTTAGGGGGGAAACCAACAAATTCACTTCTCAGTTCAGTGATTGCTGCCTTCTTCGGCACGTTATCAAGATTCATCGTCACGTTTGGGTTAGGAAATTCATCAGCTTCTTTCTGCTTCAGTGCCTCCTCATTAGCTATTGTTGTGGTCACCTGGTCTTCTTTTGCAGTAGCCTTCTGGTTCAGATCTTCCATTAATGCTTGTTTCTTATCCGGTGGTGAAGCTATGATTTAGAAAGAACAGAGATTTAAGTAAGAAATTACAATAGGTTCTAACATTGTAGCAAGATCTAGGATGAAGAAATTACAGCAGGTTCTAAGATTGTAGCTGAATCTTTGATGAAAAGGGCTTTATCCAGCCACTTTTCCTTGTTCTCTCTCCACATATGATTACAACTTCAAACAAAATTCAACACAAATACTAAGGATGAGGGGGAAAAAACAATAAGAAAAGAATATTTATCTGATCACCACTCTCATAAGTCATAACCCACTTATTAAGAAAAGCTTCTAAACAATAATACTGCATTTTACAAATCTACACATTTCACAATCTACACATTTCAATAACTAGGTTTGCACATATTAGTAATCTGTTTGATCTTCAAAATTCATTATAATTTTGTAACACATTCTTCAACAATAATTTGTGGTTCTCCTATATCTATAAAATACTTCTCAAAATTACCTCCCCATCATCTTTCCAAATCTCTCCGTAATTCTACATTTCCCCCTCACACCGTACTCTCCACCAGATCTTAGGATGACAATTTGAACCCACCCTGCCGTTTATTACCCGACCTCACCCGTGATAGAGCGGGTATTACCCGATCTGCAATAGCGTAGGCTAGGGCATGGGTATTTATTTTCGACTTGTCATACTTTGCCCCACTCCGTTGTTGACCCATTATATCGCGATTTCTTATAGCATCTATTCATATTTCTCATATTTTTTATTTTTTTCAACTAGTTAGACTTGATCTTTCAATTATATAAGCCAAATTGTTTCTTTTTCCAATTCATCAATCCAAATAAAGGTGGAAATTTGGTTATGTTCCAAGCTGTACCTACATATGGCTAAATAGTAAATACCCGATCTTTTGTCCTGTCTTCCTCTTATGCACAACGCACGTTCACGACCTAGCTAGAACAAAACTTCCCAATTTAGAGTTGCTCTTCGTCCGACTCGCAGTTTCTCAGCTTCGCATACATCGTCCGTCCTTTCTCCTTGTTGCAGAATAAACTGCGGGTCAAAGAACCTGCCTGGGGTTTGATTGATTTAAGCATTGAAGCTCGAAGAAAGCATCTCCGGAGTATGAGCGACTACGGCAGCGGAGGCAGGCTCGAACGTAATGGTGCGGATCATGAAAAGGACGACGAATTCAGTGGCGGTGGTGGCACTGAGAATCATAGCGATTCCAAATCCCAGGTCTTTGATTCTACCTTAGACGCCCTAGTTACATGTTGGCTTTTGATTTACGAGGGAGGGGTCAAGTTGCTTGCTTTCCTTAGGCTTTAGGAAGTCTTACATTTGGGGGACCGTCAGCTCGTTCTGGTTTTAGGGTTTTAAATAATTGGATTAGTTTGCTTGAATTTGTAGTGTGTTTAACCAATTTGGTCATTAAATTGCTCGAATCAGTCAAGTTGCTGTATTCTCACCGATGTGACTTGTTGCTTGCAGCGTGACCATGAGAGAGATTCTGTGAGAAGTAGGGATAGAGATAGAGAAAGGGTGCGTGACAAAGGGAGGGATAGGGACAGGGACAGAGATCGTGGCAGGGAGAGGGATAAGGATAGGGAAAGGGAGAAAGAGAGAGATATTGATCGACACCATAGAGGAGGAGGGCGTGACAGGAATCGTCATAGAGATGGCAATGACAGGAGAGAAAGAGGCAGAGATAGAGACGAGGATGATAATCACCGAAGCAGAGACTATGATCGGTATGGTTCTTCCACACTAATTGAGTTAGTTTTTTCATCTTTGCTGCCATAATGGCAGTCAGTTGATGTCTTTGGTGGTCTAAATGTTTTACAGGCGAAGAGAAAATGATAGAGAGCGTGAAGATAGGCCCAGGCTTCGTTCGAAGTCTCCTTCAAGGGGTAGATCAAGACACAGATCAAAATCTCGTTCTCGGTCTCGCTCCAGTTCAGGATCACGCTCTAAGAGGTACATACAAGCTATGATAACTAGTAATAGCGTTCTTTTGGGTAAATTATATAGGGTAGTTTCTCTGCTAACTTCTATTGAAACTTATTATAGCAAAAGGGTGAGCGGCTTTGATATGGCTCCTCCTACATCTGCAATGGCTGCTGCTGTTGCTGCTGTCAACGCTGCTACTACAGGTACCCGGACAACTATATCACTTAACTGCTATCCTTATTGGTTCTTTAAGTATGATAAGTAGTGGGTACCTTGCATTATTGAATTTTGTTAAGACACAAGTCCCAACTTCGTTTCTCAAATGGAAAAATTATAACTTGAAACTAGTGCTTACATAATATCGGTCCTATTGGTTTGTGTTCTATTTTATCTTGCACACTGCAAACTAATTCTGGCACTGAGAGAGCTTTTGGTTTTGTTGTGTTTTTGGTGTTTGTTTGTTGTTTCTGTGTCTTTGTCTTTGTTGTGAGAAGGAACTGTTGGGCTGGTTGCCCCACTGTGCTGACAATGGCCCATGAGCTGACACCCCATAGCTTATATGTACAAAGAGAAATCAGGGCATCAGTTTGATGGTTCTTGTTCGTCTCCCACCGGCAAACTATTGCATGTCTTGGTAGTTTTGTGAATATTTTCTCTGTAACATGAACCTTTAATCTACTTTCCCCGTCCTTTTCTTTACCTTTTCCCCAACAGGTTAGTCTGCATTTACAAAAAGGATTGTCATAAGGCAACTTTGTCATTTAATTAATTATTATAGTTAAAATTCATGTACAAAATCTTCTAATTCTCAGCTCATTACCTTTGCAGGCCAAATTCCTGGGTCCGCTCCTCCCATCCCAGGAATGTTTCCAAACTTGTTTCCGACCCCCAATGGACAGGTATAGCTTACTTTTTATTATAAGATACTGATTATGTCTTTCTGTGGTTTGTTCTAATTCCATGTTGCGTATTTACACACTTTACCAGTTTGGTTCTCTCCCAGTAATGCCGATTCAAGCAATGACTCAGCAGGTCTGTTTGTTTAAGATGCTTAATTTCATTTCACTGTATATCAAGCTTCGGCGTTGGTTTAATATTCCTAGTTCCCCCCTGTTCATCTATTGTCTTCCATGCTTCCAGGCTACTAGGCATGCTCGACGGGTCTATGTTGGAGGGCTTCCACCATCGGCCAATGAACAGGTAGCTATTCTCGTTCAGTTTCTTTCTAGTAGATCTACATACTAGTTCCACTCTGAAATGCTCTATCATACTGCAGACTGTAGCTACCTATTTCAGTCAGGTCATGGCGGCCATTGGAGGAAATACTGCTGGCCCTGGTATGTTGTTTATTTTCGGTGAAAACATTGAATCTGCCCTTGCTTTTCCTGTCCCTGAACCTATTTGATTGTTTTACAAGGGGATGCTGTCGTAAATGTCTATATAAACCACGAAAAGAAGTTTGCATTCGTGGAGATGAGATCTGTTGAGGAGGCCAGTAATGCCATGGCTCTAGATGGAATTATATTTGAGGTAAAAATCTACTTCTTTTGAATCTTTGTCTCTGAGTTGTAAAGCATGGTGTTGATATGGCCATCTACTGATGTGTTCAGATCTTTCTTGGAACTTAAAATAATTTCAGGGTGCACCTGTCAAGGTACGTCGGCCTAGTGACTATAACCCATCCCTGGCTGCAGCTCTTGGTCCTAGCCAACCCAGCGCTAACCTTAACCTTGCTGCGGTGGGATTAAATCCCGGCTCTTCAGGTGGGCTTGAAGGTCCAGATCGCGTATTTGTGGGTGGGCTTCCCTATTACTTCACAGAACCACAAATCAGGGAATTGTTGGAGTCTTTTGGGGCTCTTAGAGGTTTTGATCTAGTGAGAGACAGAGAAACAGGAAACTCAAAAGGCTATGCTTTTTGTGTGTATCAAGATGTTGCTGTTACTGATGTAGCCTGTGCTGCTTTGAATGGAATTAAAATGGGTGATAAGACTCTCACTGTTAGGCGTGCCAACCAAGGCAGTTCCCAACCTAGACCCGAACAAGAAAGTGTACTGCTACATGCCCAGCAGCAGATTGCTATACAGGTAATCATGCTCTGAATTTTTATTCTCGTTGCATATCTGTATACTTAGGTCTAGTTTTACTGATGTTGGCTGTGTTCTTGCAGAGGCTTATGTTACAACCTCCGGCGACTAAAGTTGTATGCCTAACTCAAGTAGTTACTGTGGATGAGCTCAGAGATGATGATGAGTATGAAGAGATAATGGAGGACATGAGAACAGAATCCAGTAAATTTGGTATAATCTCTTAACCCCATCATTCCCCTGAGTTAATGAAAATCTAAAAGAGCTTCTATCAATCATCTTGCTAAGGGATTTGTTTTCTTTTTCATCTTGTGGTTTGTATGTCTGTTTTCCAGCATCTTATAGTCCTACGGTCTGCTATAGAGAATCAGCCCTAAGATACAGCGACAGAAGGCTGCTTAATCTCCTGTTAATATATATGCGACGTACTCTCGATATATTTGTGGTTTGGTTTGGCATATTTTCATGTTCTTATCGCAGGTACATTGGTGAGCGTCGTCATCCCCCGCCCACAACTGGATGGTAGTGCTTCCCCTGGTGTTGGAAAGGTTAGTTGAAGACTGTTGCATTGTGTTATTGATTATCAATTTCTGTGGTTTGAGACTGTCGCAGGCTGTTTTTGATCCGACATGTTACTGTCTGGAATGCAGGTGTTCTTGGAGTATGCAGGTGTTGATGGTGCAACAAACGCCCGAGCAGGAATGAACGGGAGGAAATTTGGCGGCAATGAGGTGGTGGCTGTGTTTTATCCAGAGAACAAGTACTATGCAGGAGAGTATGACGGCTAATGTCGTGGGAATAGGAAAGTGCAAGTCTAATGAAGGTTTTCTGGATTGTGTATTTTGATTATAGTTTCTTTGTTAGTAGTGCCTTAGCCCTTAGGAGGATGGTGATGTGATCCTTTTAGCTTCTGAATGATACTGTTATTATATGTAACTCGAGGATTACTAATACGCTCTGCCTAAGCTCTCCCATCAAACTCCCAACTCTGTAATGTTTACTTTCGCCCCCAAGAATGAATGTCAAGACTCAAGACCCTGTAACTGCAGCAATGAAGTTGCAAGTCTGCTGCAGATGTTTGTTTCTCGTCTTTTCCAGCACTTGCAATTGCAACATTTGCGCTGTACCATGTATCATTCGATCATCTCTTCCACAAATTAGGAGTAGGTCAGGAGCCGTTAAGGATACTGATAGAAGGATCGTCTACCGAATGTCATACAACGGCTGAGATGAAAGATACACTTCATTAATGGTCTACATACCTTTAAAGTATAAATTAGTGGAATGAGGGGTCTGGATATCTGGAGACTGGCTGACAAGTTTTTAAAATTATCTCTACCATTTCAGGAGAGTGTTAACTTTTTTTCATTAAAATTATCGCCCATTTTCTGTATTTTCATAACTTTTTTTTAATAACTCAGGAACATCCTTTCCTCACGCACACATTGATTAAACGATGGTGGAGCGAAACCAAATCTAGGGGTCTCACTTGCTAGTAGGGATGACAACAAAACCCAAACCCACGGGTACCCACCCGACCCAATCTGATCAACGCGGGTAAAATCCGTGTTGACGGGTTTTGGGCCGGGTTTGGGTTTAAACACGTTCACTATTCACCGGGTTGGGTTGGGTTTGGGTTTAGGTAAATCCGACCCATGGGTACCCGCCCACACCCATATAGTTAATTTTCTCGGTATATCTAATATTCTAAACAACTAATCTTATTTATGTTTGTGGAGACATGTCTAATTTTTTCTTTCTAATTGTGTAGAATGAAGATGTCATCGAGTGGAGAGTGAAGAAACTTAATTGAAAGGAAGAAACTTTCAATTAATCATGTTATTTATGGATAATTTGTGATTTGCTTCAATTTTATTGAGTTTTCTAGATTGGTGTTGAACAATTTGTATAGTTAATTTGTGATTTGCTTGAATTTTCTAGAATGGTGTTTTATATATGGATAATTTGTATTGAGAGATTGATATTCGACTTTAATTTTGATGGAACTTGTTAGAATAAATTTTTTACGACAAAAACCCGTGGGTACCCATGAACCCACGGATACCCAACGGGTTGGGTTGGGTTTGAGTTTTTCAAACCCAATGGGTTTTGACCCCGGATTTTTTTCACGGATAAACCCATGGGTTTGGGTTTAACCCGACCCATTGCCATCCCTACTTGCTAGTTGCTAGAGCTCTTTGGGGCCTCCATGAGAATCTTCATTAAATGCCTTCAGGAACATCATAGCGGGTCTCGATAGGGGATTAAATAGTAAATACAAGATCTGCCATTTCCTGAAATGAGGGCTCACTAAAAGTTTCACCGCTAGATTATGTGACCTTTGGTCTTTTCATCCAACTGTTAAGGCTGGGGGAAGTGTGTTCCATTGCACTAGCAAGTAGGGGTGTGCAACAGTTCGGTCCGGTCTGGACTGGATCAAACTCATAAAAATCGCGGTCCATTAGTGAAAGACATATTAGCATCAAGGACCGAACCATCATTGCATTTGATCCGGTTCGGTACGTTTCAAATATCAGTTCGGTCCATCATTTCTTCAATAATTGTAAACTTCATGTGGACCAATGACCAGACCGCATTATACTCGGTCCGGTATGGTCCGGACCGTACCATTCCACTCCCCTACTAGCACGTGACGCCATTGAGAAAAATGCACAGCGAAAGGGTAAATTCTGTAAAATAGAAATGGAACGAGCGAAGAGTCGATCTAAAACCCTAGGAAAAACCCAGCTGCCTTGCCGAAGTTAAAACACACTTCCACTGACGCCCTCTCCAACCACGGAACACCGAAGAAACCATGGCCGCCTCTTCCCTCCCCCTCCGCCACCTCCGTCACCTCTCCACCACCGCCGCCGCTGCTGCTGAAGCCGCCACAACAGCTGCTGCTGCGGCCGCTGATTCCTCAATCTCCATCTCCAAGGCGAAATCCAAGCTCCGATCCGAACACGACCCGGACAAAGCCCTGGAAATCTACTCCTCCGTCTCCGATCGCTACTCCTCCCCTGTCTCCTCTCGCTACGCCCAGGACCTGACCGTCCGCCGCCTCGCCAAGGCCCGCCGCTTCTCCGACATCGAGTCCCTCATCGAGGCCCACAAGTCCGACCCTAAGATCAAGCAGGAGCCTTTCCTCGCCACGCTGATCCGATCCTATGGCCTCGCCGGAATGTTCGACAACGCTCTCTCGACCTACAACCAGATGGACAAATTAGGTACCCGTCGTTCCTCAATCTCTTTCAACGCCTTGCTGTCTGCTTGCAATCAGTCGAAACGTTTCGATCAGGTCCCAATCTTGTTCTCCGATATCCCGTCCAAATACGGCGTTAGGCCTGATAAGATTTCATACGGTATCTTGGTCAAGTCTTACTGTGAGTCCGGGAAGCCTGAGAAGGGTTTGGAGATACTGAGAGAAATGCAAGATAAAGGAGTGGAAGTGACTGCTATCACGTTCACCACCATTCTGAATTGGTTGTACAAGAAAGGGAATAGCGAAGAGGCTGAGAGGCTTTGGAATCGAATGGCGAGAAGGGGCTGTGAAGTTGATGTTGCTGCTTACAACGTTAGAATCATGGATGCACATGATAAGGAGCCCGAGAAAGTTAAGGAATTGATCGAAGAGATGGGGACTTCAGGGTTGAAACCGGATACGATCAGCTACAATTACTTGATGACTTGTTACTGCAAGAATGGGATGTTGGAGGAAGCTCAGGATGTGTACAAGAGGTTGGAGGAATTCGGCTGCAAGCCCAATGCCACCACTTTCAGGAGCTTGGTTTACTACTTGTGTCTGAACGAGAGGTTCGAGGCAGGGTACAGAGTGTTCAAGACTAGCGTGGGGCACAACAAGATCCCGGATTTTAATACATTGAAGCATTTGGCAGAAGGGTTGGTGAAGAAGAAGAAGATTAAATCTGCGAAAGGGTTGATTCGCACGGTCAGGAAGAAGTTCCCACCTAATGTGTTGAACGCTTGGAGGAAAGTGGAGGAAAATCTTGGCCTTGCATCTGTTGCTGGTGAGGATGATGGTGATAATGAAGAGGAAGATGAAAATGAAAATGAGAATCGAGAAGCTGCAGCTCAATGATAAATGAAGATTTGGTTGTAAGATTTTTGCTCTACTGCCAGTCAGTTTAGTGTATCTCATAAAGTTGCAGCCATGATTGCTTCAGTTTGGCTTCTTAGTTTAGTGCTAAGAAGATGTAACTTGCTTAGCTACCTTAGAGCTAAACTGGGGTTGAGAAGTTAAATTTTGAGCTTCACGCATACACAACTTTGGTTTGATTGGTTTATTTGTGTTGATGCTGTCGATGCTATCAACATGGGACATGAAGTTATGCTTTCAGTTTGGATCCGATTTTCTATGTATGTTCAAATTAAGTTTGTAGTTTCAGGTACATACGGTTCTTTCACCGATTTATGTGCTTTACGTGAATATACGTATCGAAGCCTGGAAAATTTTGCTGGAGAGTGCACTTTTAGGTTCTGGTTGCATGTGTGGAAGAGAGACAGAGAGAGCACAACAGAGTCATGTAGATTCAGAGAACATTACTCCTTCCTGAAAAAGCTCTGGTTCAGGTCGTGTTAGGCTCTTTGTGTCAGTGTCGGAAGTGGACACAGCCTTAGCAAAACTGGCGGGTCTGGAATGTGACGATGAACACAGCCAGTGCTTAGGGCATGTTGTTCCGGGGTACTCGCCTCTCTTGTTAGCTCGAGCTGATGGCCAACGCAGCCTAGACAACGAGCCTGGGTCCAGGGCACGCTCTTCTCATAACTGATTTTCTGGATTTCTGCACTTGTGTTTGGTAAACTCTAGAGAAACCAGTGAGCACGGATCGTATTGACCCTGTGTTCGACGCTTCTGTTCTCGTTTCAGCTTCGGTTTCGAGCACTTGTGGGGTGGAACGTATGAGTTTTGTTCAGCTTTTGTTTCGTAGTTCGTAGAACTGACTTTCAACGGCGAGCTCTTCAGTTGATCAGCTGTTTCTTCCTTTCTGCTCAACACGATCAGATGGCAAGGAGTGAATCATGAAGCTTCAAGGGGAGGTAATGGATAACTCAAGACGAACAATAGTTATCCAACTCTTCACCCTTACGCTCTAGGTGGAATATTGGTTTTTGTCATATGCTATATGCAAACTTAACACAGTGCCAAAAAAGTATGGGGAGCGCATGCAAATGGGTTGATTGCAACTTCTGGGCCAAACCAATTCCTTTGTTGTCATTCCATTCATGATCAGTACTACTGCTCTGGACCAACTCTTCAATGTGCCACTGACTGTCTTGATAGCTACTCTAAGTTCGTAACAAATAAAAACGAGCGTTTCTTGTTTTCCATATTTAGGTCCACTTTTGAAATCGACCGCATGTATAATTATCCCACTTTGAAACGTTTTGAGTAAAATTTTTTGGCGATCGTCGACAGACTTGTAATAAATAGGCCAATCGCTGGCTCTGATGGCTACGTAAAATCTCCCTGTTTGGGCCTGGCTGGCTTGCCTTTGTTGGACCTTTTCGGTCGGCCTTGTGATTTGTTTGCTTTGGGTCTTTCTTCGCCTTGCTTGCCAGAAGGAATGGCAATGGGCAGATCCGGGGCGGGTATCTCGATATCTGTACCCGTGTCGTGGCATTGTGACAGGTCGGGTACGGGTCGAGTAATTTATTATGGGGCGTGTGTTGGGCAGTTTGACCCAAAGGGTATGTAATTTATGCGAAAAACATTAGAATTATTTGTTATTTTAATTAAAAAAAATATAATTTGATAAAATGTAGTTAAATTATTGGAGAAATTGAGTTTTTCACTTATTTACAACTTTATTATACCTTAAATATAGTGTAATAAGAGGAAAATCATAAATAATTTGACCAATATTACATGTAATTTAGGGGCGGGTCAGGGCAGGTCAAGTCGATGAGAGATACCCATTCCCGCCCCCGCCCCAAAACGGGCCAAACATGTCGGGTAAATCGGGTCAGGTCAAAATTGTCATCCCTACTTGCCAGCAAGCCAATCAATTAATTTCTACCGAGCTGTAATAGAAGCGAGGTATAATCAATATTTTCAAGAGTCGTTGGAACTGATTAGTAAATGACATGACATTAATGTTGATTTTATCAAGTAATCGTGGGCGTTTGTTTAATGGCCGGCCTCTTCGAGAGATCTTTGTATGTAGTTCCTTCTCTTTTTGACAAACTCATAATTGCGACCCTGAATATTAACCGTTAATGATCAAAATACAATATATGAATTTCCTTTCATTTGAGGGAGTCGATTTTGTTGTTGTCGTCGTCTCAAATGATCTACGTATGCGGTTCATTCTCATCGACAAACCCACAAGCAAGCAACTGTCTCCCAGCTGCTAGCTAGGTAGTTTCTTACCCCCATGCTTTTTGGGGCACATACAAACAACATGTTCCAGAGGTAGAGGAACAAACACCCACGAAACCCACTCCTCTTCCAGCTTTTATTCATCAATTCCACAAATCACACCATCCACACACCATCATCAAAATTAAACCACTCTGCCGCCCTCTGCCTATATATAGTCTCCCAACACACACAACAAAATCCAGCAAACTAATTAAACCTCCTGCACACCTTCATCCCACAGGAAAACCATCATCGATCGATCAAAAATACCAAACATGGAGAGCAGAAGCGTTAGTTTGACTGCACTGGCAATGATGCTAGCGCTGTTCCTCGCCGCCGCGGCCGGCCCGGCCCAGTGCCAGCCGTCGTCGGTGGCTGATCCGGGCAGCTCCTACAAAGGGCACAAGGCGTGCGACCCAATGTGTTTCGTGAAATGTGTGATGTCCGGAGGGGACATCAACTGCTTCGGCACCTGCATACTGCAGTGCCTCTTCCCGACCACCGGCGGAGAGCCCGACCGCACCGACCCCCAGGCCTCCTGCATGGCCGACTGCGCCGTCCCCGCCTGCGCCAAGCTCTGCACCAAAGCCGAACCATGTATGTCTCTATATATATAATTTGTCGACACATCTTTTGACCGTTGTTATAAGCCGTGTAGTTAAAAACGCGTTTTTAGGTTGAAGCGTTTTGGTGATTTAAAAGTGTAAAATCGTAAGTTTTTAAGTTTTAAAGCTTGTTTTAACTACATTAGTTATAAAAACGAAGATTATGCGTAGAAGCATTTTGGTGATCTAAAAGTGTAAATCTAACGCGTTACTTGATTGATTGATTAGTCTCCAAGGGAACGGAACTTTGCCTGGAGTCTTGCGGAGACCACTGCGCAGACGTGAAGAAGCAAGGGAGCGGAACTTCGCCATGAATTGAACATCATGGTGGCGCGGTTCATCAATGGCGGGGGATGGACCGTCGTTGAAATTAAGTTCGACGCTTTGTAATCTTTCACTACAGTAAGAGATGGGTTTAAATAAAACGGACACTCAAATTTACGAATGAAGTTGGTGTCCATATAATAATGCAATTGATGTATCGGTTCCATATTTCAATATATATATAGTTTAATAAATGAAGTTTTTTAATATTTGGTTCTTTAACTCACAACAATGCAACATAAGTACATAACCACGAAATTCCTTATTTTGTCATTGCTCCAAAAATCTGGCTACTATATTACACATCTATGAGGTTGGAACACAAAATTTTACGCGCATATATAAGAGGCTTAGTGGAGAACCCGGGTGTCAGTTCACAGCGTAGTTACGAATTATCAATTAGCTATTTATAAATGAGATTGTTAGTTTTTAATCACTTTGTGTTTGCGCTTGTAAATATGATGCAACTCGACACAAAGCATAATTACAATCCACGAGTAAAAATAGGCTAATACCCATGAAACGATTTCAAAGATCCTATCAAACCCAACAAGGGGAACACAAGCCTCTGCTTATAAGTAGCCCATTAGGCATTCCAAGTATGAGGTTCTCCTCCTCCTCCTCTCATTTGGGAGCATAAAACTTATCTCTCTATACCTTTAATCTCTATATTTCCTTATCACAATACTAATGTTGATTGTCAGAGGGTAGATGACAGGGCCTCCCACATCTTCCTCAAATCCAGCCTTTTGTTTTGGTAATTACGGCGAAGCATTTTTATTAATATTATGAAAAGGAAAAGGGAGAAAAAAAAAGGATTGTAAGATTACAAAATATGTTGTAGATGATGGGGCCTCCTCCGTCCTTCCTCAGATCCATCCTTTCGTTTTTTTTTTTTTGAACAGTGGTAACTTTCATTCCATCCGAGCAAGCAAAGAAAAGAGTTCATTACAACAGTGGAGCAATAATATTAGAAACTAAAATCCAATCCACAGGTAACGATTCCAATCTAGCTTGACAAGCAACCCAATCCGCCAACATGTTTAACCGCCTTGGGACGAACTCGATGCGAATCCAAGGCGAAGAGGACAAGATGGAAGTCATACGCGCAAGGGAAGCTTGACAAAGCCAAGGCCAGGAGGCCGGGTCCTGATGCAATGCAAGAGTCAACACTTGACAATTTGAACGAATGCAAGTAGGAACTGGATCTTGCGCTGCAAGCAAGATAGCATTAAGGAGCCCAATTGCCTCAGCTTGAAACGGACGAGAACAAAAGAAAGACTCAGCCTTGCCATCATACACTTGACCCTGAGGATTAGCAATAGTAATCCCATATGCCGTCGGGAGGGATTCTGAGACAAACGAGCCGTCGCAGTGGATCACTCGGAAAGTAGGCGATGGTTCAATGTTGTGATGGGAACCCCTCGGCTGAGAAGATAAAAGAGCAGGTCGGCGGGAAGCTCCAGTGCTTCGAGCTTCATTAATATCCAGAAAATCAGGACCTGCAACAATTATCGTGGAGGCTGGGGAAAGAGCCTTGCTGTCAAAGATATAGGAGTTCCTGGGAATCCAAATATTCCAGAGACAACACACAATCTGGCGAATGCGAGTGTCGCTAAAGTCATCCTTTAGTCCGAAAAACCGATGCGCAAAAGACGAGCCCTGTGCTGGGAGATCATTGAGCAGACCGGAAAGGTTCCATGTTTCGGTTGCGTGCCGACAGTAGAAGAGGCAGTGCATAATAGATTCAACCGGAGCATCACAGATCAGACATCTCGGGTTGGGGGCACATGTCTTGAATGGAGTCTTTCCCTAGTAGCAATAGCTCGCTTAGAGCATTTCCAAAGGAAGAATCTGAGCTTCGGGGGGAGGGCAAGTGACCAAAGCCAAGACCATTCCAGATAGCCCAAAAGATTGGTCCCATCATGGTGGTTAGGGACGAGAAGGTCACGCTGCTCTCGGAGTGAGTGGTACGATGAGCAAACAGAAAAGGATCCCGACTTTGTGAATTTCCAGGCCCAACAGTCACTAGCACCTGCCTGACCAATCAGGATTCGACAGATAGCGTTAGTAATGTCTTCTGAGCAGACATTCTGAATGGCTTCAACATCCCATGCTCACTCCTCTTGAAGAATCCAGTCACAAACTCTAGAATAGGGGAGGTCGGTGACAGGTATAGCGTGGGATGGAATGGAGGGGATCCAAGGATCTCCTTGGAACCAAGTTTCCTCTCCTGACAGAACCACGCGAACCAGTCCCATTTTCAGCTTCTCTTTCGTGTCGCACAAGCCATTCCAGATCCAGGATCCACTCCTTCCTTTCTTGGCCGACAAGAAATCTCCATATGGGAAGTAAAGTCCTTGAAGAACTTTAACCCAAAGAGCTTCAGGATTCTCCAGGATTCTCCACACCTGTTTACTGAGAAGAGCCAAGTTAAACAGATGGAAATTACGAAAACCAATTCTAGGGGTGGGAATCGGTCGGTAAACGGTAAATTGGTTACCGAATTTACCGGTTTCGGTATACCGAACTGGCCAAAACTGTTTACCGTTACCGATACCGGTTTGTAATCGGTTTACCGATTACCGAATTACCGGTAAACCGGTTACAAACCGGTTTACCGAATTACCGCAAGGGGGAACAAATTTGGTGATTGGATCCTTCTAAAGAATGGAGAATTACCTGTTGTACTTTAGAAAAAAATTAATCATTTATCTCTAAATAAAAATTAATCATTTATATTTCATTTTCACTTATCTTATTCTTTTTTTATCTAACTTCCTCTCTACGTATTATTTGCCTAACGCCACCACCAATATACATATTAATCTCTCTCTCCCCACTCTGGCTCTGCCCCTCTCCGTCTCCAACCCAGAAGAGCTCTGTTCTTTTGTTTGTTTCTTCTGAATATCTCCACAGCTATTTTCTCTATGCATGTATAATTTTCTCTCTCAAATCTCAAAATTGAACAGAAAATCCACAAACAGGAGCTTTGATCTCTCTCCCCTCTCCGACCCGGCAGAGAGCAAGATGAAGGCCTATTCCCTTTTGTTTTTACGATCAGAGGAAGAAACAAAAGTGGGTTGATGATCGTCGATTCACTGCGGGGAAGGTCAATGTAAACAATAACTGTGCTGGTGACCCTCGATTCTAGACGGCGGAGGACGATTGATAGTTGGGCTGCGATGGTGACCCTTTGATTCGCGACGACGGAGGGAATTCCCAGCCAGCCATACAACGACGGAAGGAACTTCCGACCAGCCAAGAAGGCGAAGGTCCATTGACGAATTGGGTGACCTAACTCCTGCTTCTTCTTTTTGCTTCTGTTCCTCTGTTTGTAATTCAAATTGGTGGTAGTAGGTTCACTAGTTTTTCTCATATTTGCCCACTTCTGCTCCACCTTCCTTATTCGGTATTTACCGATTTACCGACGGTAAATACCAACCCCGTATCCGGTAAATTGGATCCTCACCGTCGCCACCGAATACCGATACCGACGGTAACCGGTTTACCGTTTACCGACCGTTACCGGTTCGGTAAAACGATAAACCGGTTACCGTATTACCGTTTGTCAGCCCTAACCAATTCCAACTACCTGTTAGGGTTCTCGAGTGTTCGAGCATCACACCAGTGGATGGATTTTTTTTTCATCGACCCTACCCAAAAAAATCTACGGAGGATAGCATCCATTTTATTAGTAAGCGAGAGTGGGAGAAGAAAGACACTCATCACAAAAGTTGGAAGGGCTTGGAGGACCGCTTTAAGAAGAGTCTCCTTACCACCCGATCATCCCAATCATGGAGCGCTTGCTGATTGGCCATTCTGAGAAGATCTTCCCGATAAGAGTGTTCCTATGTGCCACCCTGCTTTCATCTGGTAGCATTTCAAAATCCCATTCTTCAGCTTGATTGATCAGCTCGTTAAATACACAATGATCATATTTGGTTTATGAAATTTAAATACATTTAATTAATATTTCACTTACGAATCAAGAACAATGTGCAATTTCAATTTATTTCCATTCTCACAATATACGAATCATGAACAGGTTGCATACAACTATACATATGAATTCAATATATCAAATTAAGTGTTGGATTTTAATGGTTAATCCTTTCTTGTGGCGAGACAACTCTAAGAAGTGAAATCTTGTTAATATCCACCAACAGTACAATACGTTAAAATATTGGAATAACTGGTCTCCCATATACTAAAAACTAGATTAGGACCCGCCTGTTGGCCGGATAAATTTCGTTAATAGTATAAATAACTTTAAGTAATTGTTCAAAGCAGGACATGTTTTATTTCATATAAAAAATTCAAATAATTTAGTTACTGGAAATATCATACTCATATAATTTTCAGCATGCTAACTCGATTTATTTACCGAAGTCATTACTCAAAGTAAAAAACGAAAGTCATGCAAGGAAATTGACTCCTAAAAAATAAGACGGTCACACTATTTGCTACTAGATGTCAATAATTATTGAAAATTTCAATTTGAATTTTTCCTGATTGCTCTCCCTTCGCCTTCTAAAGCACCATCATCATTCATCTCCTTCAGTTACTAATGCCTTTGTCTTCCTTAACCTTTTTCTTCATAATAGGTTATTCCTACTTATGTTTTCATTGGAAGCCAATCTTTAATGGTAAAATGTTCGAAAACACTGGACATTACATACATTAAAAGTTTACACCCATTTACTCCTAAATTTAGAAAAAATAAAATTGTTATGTTGGGATCTTGGGTCAAGACAGGTGATATTGTAGTACGTAAATTAACGGCTCATTCATGAGATTTATTTTTTCCCAAACACTGATAAACAACCCTGCGACCAACACAAAATTTGATAATCTGTAAATTAAAAAATTAATGAATAACCAGTAGGTGTTGCCTATTCTCCGGTAGATCCTTTCTTCTTCTTCTTCTTGTTGTATATGTACATATTTGGTTGCCCAATTTGTAAATATGGCTTACGAAAGTTTAGTGATTGACAATGAGAATAATTAAACCTGCCACGATGCCATCTTCTATCTATGGTGGTTTATTTTTAATCTGTAAATCATGAATTAAGTGGGAAGTAGGATGATCCTTCTAAGTTGACTTTAAGAAGATTGAGAGATTAGATGAAATTTATTCAGCAAGGTGAAGCCAACTTTCATAATAATCTAATGAAAAATTAATGGTAGTGATACGATGAGGAATTATTGTAGAGATCGAGTACCATTGTAGAAGAATTGATAGTTCATGAATGCTAGATATATAATTAGACTAACAAGTTTTTATTCCAAAATATGTCAAAATGAATATTATTTTATATAATATATTTAATTTTTATTTAAATGTTTGTAATTTAAATTAAAAAAATGAAATACATTGATTAAAAACTAATAAAGGATAAATTATGCACCTTTTGTTTTTTACTGTAAAACCGGTATAAGTTATGCACTTGAGTTATATACCTAATCTGTTAATAAACTAACAATAATATAAATCACCTTTTCTCACGGAAATATCATTGATTTTATTCTTACAGAAATATATAATCCTAAGTGGATAATATGAACATGGATTTTATTAATTATCCCAAGTTATGTAGTGAAACAAAAAAATTGAGGAACCTTTTTCTTACGGAAGAATTGGAATGGATAGAAAAAATAGGGAAAGGGGTCTTTTAGATTCATTAAATTTAGTTGATTAATAATAATATGTTCGGTAATTCTTTTTAATAATTCAAGTGACAAAGATATCCCTCCTAAAATTACTTAGATGGTTGAAAATTTTGAATGGCGTGGGTTATGACGGAGAACCTCCATATATAAGTGGTATGATGATGATGATTGTTTCATGCTAAAATTATAATATTAACATTTTCCATACCTTACAATTAAATCAAATAAATCTCCACCTTGTTGTCATAATGATTTTTCTTTTATAATGAAATTGAACAAACTTTCCTTTTTAGCAAACTTTCAATCTACTAATACCTTAACCGAAGTTCATTTCTGTCCGTTTATAATTTAAAAAATGAAAGAATCTTGAACTAACTTTGGAAATTTTTTCTTTTGTCTTGAACTAACTTTGGAATTTATAAATGTTACAAAAGCTGGTAATGGAGATTATGATATCTATGTTATATAGGTGTCAATGACTCAATACAATAGAGTAGAAGTTATCCATTGATACTGAAACCAAATATGAATAATCGATTTTGTGGTATGGCATATGTATCACGAATATTTAACATAGAGTATTCATAGTAGTTCGGATCATTTATACCAATATAAAAAGCTACCTAATTAAAACCATAGAAATTGAAAGTAGACATGGACTATTAAAACCCCCAAGTCAGTGACCATCACTACAGCAAAACAAGTTTATAGGCCATGCTTGTTGTTGCACGATGCTAGCTTCATTAGAATATCGAGCAACAATGAACTCGAATTAGGTTTAAGATATAAGAAAACTCCATAAACTGTATCAACGTGCTTTTAGCACGGCGAGCAAATGGCGTGGCTAAAGATGTTTATTAAATTGCATATATGATGTTAAACTCTTTACAATCAAGTATAAGAAACAATAAACGAATCGTCTGGATACTTATTAAACTGCATATGTGATGTTAAACCCTTTACAATCAAGTATAAAAAATAATAAACGAATCGTCTCGATACTTAATAAAAGAACGACTAAGATAATATACCTGAAAAAATATTAGAATGAGTATTGCCTATTATACTTCAAGTTATTTCATGCTAATTATAATTTTTCTATACATTAAAAATGAAATCTCAAATCTGATAACAACCCTAAAATAGGTTTGATAGTTCTTTTTAGATGATAAAATCAAATAAAATTCATTTACTTACTAATACCCTGAGTTCCTGGCCCCCTTACCCCTGAAGTTCATTTCTCATTGCACATAATTAAAAATTAAAGGAATCTTGAACCAACTTTTGGAAGTTCGAAACGCTACAAAGCTGGTAATGAAGCCTATCATTTACAAGTTATATTTGTATTAATTTAATGACTAATTTTGAAAATATCCATTATTGTCGATCTATGATGAATGTCCAACATATATGGATCATTCGTGATAACCTGCATAATTTACATCAATGTGAAAAGCTACTTGATTATCACAAAAGAGATCAAGAGTACGGATAGACGGAGCCTCTGACTCAGTGACCAATCACTATAGCTAGCTAGCCAAACAAGTTAATTAATCGTGCTTGCCGTTACATGGTAGTAGCTTCATCAGAAAATCGAGCAACGATGATATGCCGTTGTGAGTTTAGCGTACAATTTCAAAAAGCTTTTTGTTGGTCTAAGATGGACTTATCCCGGTTATATAATATCCTCTTTTACACTTAACCTTAAGGCGATTGGTTCAAGTTTTAAGACGAACTTATGAATATGCACGTTTGATCTCTAAGACGAGGAAAATTCCTATGACATCTTCATGCTCACTTCAATCTAAGGTGAATGATTCAAGTCTCAATACCCCCTTTATAAGCTTTAAGTGATGGACACACCCCATAGACTAATTCTAGGGGAAGAAGTGTTACTGTCACAGACTCCCAGTTGTGCTTGACATGGATTCATTTTCTAAGCCCGCGGTGGTGCAAACTAAACAAAAGCTGCTAGTAGCTAAGTGAGAAACGGAAGGAGGAGAGCTCCAACACGTCCACAATTTAAACGATTTCATTCTGCGTCATAAGTTTATCTGTAACATTCTATATACTTTGCTTTCATAGACAAAGAGAAATTGTACTTCCACACCACCGCCTGCAATTCTACATCAAATGGATAGAGACCCTATAACGTTTTTCAGGTTGCCAACAGTAGCAATATTCTCCCCTGCTTCTACTTCTGAATTGGTCCCATCTTCTGATAAGTAAAACTGGTCTCCCTTCTTCAGTCTCTAGTTAGCTAGTTAGTTTTGTGCAAAGGTTAAAGGACTTGATTAGTTACAGGTTAAGAAGAAAGGGGAAAAAAAGGGTCAGAAGGGTTGTGCAGAATACAAAGCTATGGGTCAACTGCAGCTAGCGAATTGTTTATCTATGACTCGACCTTCAAATGCCTTGTCTCGGAGTTCCATTGTCTTGCAATGTCTTCTGCAACTTTTTGTGCATCGATGGAAGTTCCAAGCAATCCTCTCTTGGTGAACCCAATGCAGTAGAGTCCATTGTTTCCTTTCCAGCTGTTTGGGAATGGGGTTCTTGGGTACCCGTCCTTTTCGTTGAAGAAGTTCTCCTCCTTGAGCCATGAAGTCACATTGCTTCTGTAGCCTGTTGCTAGAATCGCTGCATCGAATTCCTTCACTCTGCCATCCACAAACTCCACCCCATTCGTCGTGAATCTTCGAATCCCACGAACAATCTGATTGAATAGAATTCATCAATATTTTCCAAGAGAAGATGGATTGCTGCTGACAGAAATGGATGAAAAAGGTTGTTTTGTTACCTTGATTTGGCCAGACTTGATTCTGGCAAAAGCTCCAAAATCCAAAACAGGGGTCTTCCCAGTGGAGTTCTTCAATTCCAAGGGCCCAATATCAGGCCTTTTGATCCCAGATCTACTTGTGTCCCCAAGAATCAACCTTGAGACAAAGATGAGGAACTTGTCAACTAGTTTCACTGGGAACCACTTGAGCAGCAACATTGATAGTGCAAAAGTTGAGATCCCTAGAATCTCTCTAGGCAATATATGCAGCTGCAATGCAAAGAATTCCATGGTTGAATAAATTGGAACAAACAAACTAAAGAACATCTCTTTATATTGTTCGTAAAGAAAACTGAGAGGGAAATTTGTAATCTTTTTTTACCTTATCTCTGACAAAGAGGGAAACATCAGCACCATTATCAAACAAATCCAAGCTAACCTCCATTCCAGAATTCCCACAACCAACCACCAGAACTTTCTTCCCTTTGAATTCACCTCCATCTCTGTAGCTGCTCGTATGCAGAGTCCTCCCTCTGAAATCTCCCAACCCTTCAATTTCAGGCAGGAAAGGGTCAGCATTCTCGCCAGTGGCCACAATCACCCACCGGCATATGAACTCATACCCACACGCTTGAACCTGCCAGAACCCCATGTCCGGATCGTACTGAACTGCTCGAGCCTCCTGACGAAACACGGGCTTGATGGCAAAGTGCTTGGCATAGGCCTCCAGGTAAGCTATGAACTGTTGCTTTGTTGGGTATGCAGGGAAGTGAGGTGGGAATGGGAAGAAAGGCAGCTCACAGAACTTCTTCGGAAGGTGGAGTTGCAAACGGTCGTATGTCCCAAACTGCCACAGAGACGCCAAGCAGCTTCCTTTCTCAAGTATCAGAAATGGGATTTCTTTGGTCTTAAGGCAAGCGGCCGCTGCAAGCCCTGAAGGTCCTGCACCAATGATCACAGGGCCAGGAACCCACACCAGCTTTGAACCCGGGATCATTGGCTGCTGGAATATCCTGCTGTTGCTGCTGTTTATGGCAGGTTCATTCAGTTTTTGGCGCATAACTCGGTTATACAACTAAGCCGGCTGCTGCTGGTTTTCTGGGGAGAGTTATACCCTATATGTGAGCGGGAAGGGGTATATAAAAGAGCTGGAGAGAGAGGGAGAGAAACTAAGATTTAGTTCTAGTAAAGGAGAAGGTATCTTTGGCTCAAAATTTGCCTGAAAATGATGTCGTTCACATGCCTATGGGAAGGGAGGAAGTTGTGGATAATGCGTGGAAAGCTGGAGGAGGAAGGAGTAGTTGCCTTTGTTGGGTACTCTTCTGCTGCTTCTCCCTGCCAATATGAAGAAGAAAGCAAGGCCATTAACCAATGGTGCTCTTCTGGTTTTTATAGGCACTCAAGGAGTCTCATGTCTCCATGGAGGCAAGGAAGGAAGGGAATGAATCTCAGTGAAACTCCCCAATCCAACAGTGTCCAAAATGCTCAATCTGAATAACAGTTTCTTGGGTTTTAGCCTCTTTATGAGTGCCAAGGAAATCCTGTCCTTGTTTAGAAATGGTTTCCTTATATTTCTTTTTTGTTTTGTTTTTTTTGGTTGGGTTGGGTAATGGTGAAGCGTCTGGAAATTGGAATCTGTTGACGGCCCAATAAAACCAACATTCCTCGGTTTTGTCGTTACAGTTGTTCTCATCCTGCTGTAACATTGAATGCCATATGTGCTCAGCTAAGCACAAAGCAAGAAGAAAACAACGTTTCCCTGGGTCGCTATCAGAAAGAAGCACTCCAATGGATGATGCAAGAAGTAGGGAAAAGAGCCAAACCTAATAAGGGTAAAGATTTGCTGGGTGTCAATTCACTCACTATTTAATTACTGAAAGAAGGGGGGAAGGTTTTGATTGTCAACGATTTCACCGTCGGCGTTTTGTGGTGGTGGTGAGAATGAGAGCGAGAGGCCTTTGGCGTTTTGGCCAGCTGCACTAATTACAGAGCAGATATTCTTGTTTCTGGTAAGGTTTTATGTGGTTCAAGTGCGAACCGCAAAGCAGAAGGATTCAAGCAAGTGGTGACGACGCACAAAGAGAAGGGAGGGAAAAAGAACATCGTTTTGGATAGAGAAAAGTAGGCATGGTGCGTTCACTTTTTTCGCATTTCCCTTCTACTTGACACGGCCGGATTCACCATCTTGCCCCATAGCTCCAGCGGCCGTCTGATGCGGGAGTTGCGCAACCTCAGCCGTTGGATAGCTAGGACAAAGTGGTGCCGGTTCATACCGGACAAGACCAGGAGATAGGACTGCAAATGAGCCAAACTGATTACAAGTGGCTCAGTGTTTGGCTCGTAAAAAACTCGTTCGATACTCGACTCGTTTATTGATGAGCCGAGATTAAGCTAAGCATTGTTCAACATGCAATGCTCGTGAGCTAGCTCATTTTGAGCTAGGATCTAGCTTGACAATGTGGCTAGCCAGCCACCTCGACTAGGGTTTTACGTGTTAATTGATTTTATAGCATACGAGTTGGCTTGTTGATAAATCATAATTTTGTTAGATTATATAACTCATTACATTTGATATTTAAGACTTTGGGTACATGAACAAATGTCTCACTTGTAATTGAAAAACAATAGATTGTTTAGACACTACTTACTATTAAACAACATGATATGAACATTAAATTTTATAAGCTTAATAACATGATACTCGAGCACGAATTGAAATCGCAAGCTAGTTGATGAGCCAAACTCGATTAGAACTCATGAGCTCATTATTGAGTCGAGCTTGAATCAAACACAAGCCAGAGTTTCATTGAAGAAGATGGCTGCAACTCGTTTATTAACGAGCTAAACTCAAAATAGGTCATTTGCAACCATAGTGGGGGATTTGGAAGTTATCACCCACTTCAGCCATGAAGGGTTGGGATCGTGCGACCCCCATGTCGAGAAACTGGTTAGTTACGCAGATGTATCAGCATACCAAACGAAAAGCATGAAGAAAGGCTTTGCACAGTGGCTTGAGAGAGCTCTTCCATGGGTTTGGACAAAAAGTTTTAAGAGACAGCTCCATTTGGAGACCTCTTCCCTTCCACACAATCTTCCCTACCAGCACAAGGAAACTTGTCATCTCTGGTAGGCGTTTCCCTAATTCCACCAGGGAACTCAATCTCCCATCAGAAGAGGACCGAATCGACGGCCGGGGTTAAGAAATAGCTCAATTCGATCTCTGGTTAGGCAATGTTGGAAGCCAAGCCAAGTAAAGGAACCTAAAGAGTACGTGGATGTACACCAAAACAAAGCATAGAAACCAGAAACTGCCAAGAAGCTTAGGAGGCTAGGGACCCAACATTTCCAACTTTGGGGCAACTGAATTGAATTGCGAAAAGGAAAAGAAAAGTTGGAGTAAGCTACAGAAACCTATCTCTTCACCAAACCTAAAACTGGCTACCATCGCATTCTAATGTGTACGTCACAAAACGTCCTACAAAGCAAGTACAAGAAAATGGGCGGCAGGGATTACTGATTAGCCAGACCTACAGACATGCCACATGTCAGTATAGCATAAACCCTCCAATCATTTGCCCTATCATTATTAGGCTCCCACTAATTTCCCCAATCACTAACAGGGAAACTCCATCGATGGATCAAAGTACACAAAGAAGAAGAAGAAGAAGATTTCTTCTTCAATTTTGGCTAATTCAGAAAGAAGATTTCTTCAAAAATGCCTTATCACTATCCGACACACAACACATTACTCCGATGTACAACAAACCCACTAACGAGAACAGGGAGGGGAAGAGGGGGGGAAAGTATGTAGGTCTGACTTTCAGTTAAAGGTACAAAAACAGTAGCACATGATTAAAACCCAACTTTAACTTTACCCCCTTTTCTCCCTTCCCAGCCTGAAGGAAGGGCTTCTAGTTTCGCACTCACAATTGCCAGCCCCATGGTCCATTCCCATTCACATGCCAACACAAGGAAAAAAGCTTTACCGCCTCCATTAAAGCCGAATCTCTGTCTCACCAATCTTTGAAAACCTTTATGTGGCCCAAAAAGGAGTGCTTCAGAACAATAGATTCTTACCGGATTCGAGTGCTTGTAAAGAGATGAATCTCCTCGATCTGAAGCCCTCCTGATAACCTGGGTTGATTCCAACATCTGTGATAAAGGCATATTCAGAAACCTGAAGAAAAGATCTGTTTATCAAGCACGGACACATAGTTAACGGCTTTGGGATGAAAGTATGATTTCACATAGCTTGATAGAGTAGACCGGTTCGAACGAATTTTTTTACATTAAATCATCTATCTTCCTAGATAATGGCTCAACGGTTCCAGACACGAACAGTAATTAATGATATGACAAACTTCTGAGAGACTAAAAACCTGGTGATGAAATGAGAGGGTGAGAGCAATCAATTTGAAGGTGGCGGCGGCATCATATTTGGGGGCGGAGGAGGTGGTTGCATCTGTTGCATGAGGGGCCTACCAGCCAACTGCTGGGGAGGAGGTGGCTGCCGCCACATTTGTTGCGGTGGCTGACCTCCCATCATTGCCATTGGCTGAGGCGGAGGTCTTGCATAGCCTCCGGGAATTCCCTGGGGAGGTGGTGGTGGCATGTTTTGAGGTGGAGGCCTGAACTGAACTGGAGGTGGTGGAGGCATATGTCCCATGGGTTGACTTGGTTGTGGAGGCTGACCCTGCCAATGGGGTTGTCCACCACCCATCTGCATTGGGGGGAAGGCTGGGTTTGGTGCACGCAACTGAGGAACTACCGGACTTGGAGGAACAACACCATTTGCAAAAGGACGGGGTGGCACTGGTGCACCAACCATAGCACCATTTGCCTGAGCGACACCAGGAAGTGTAGGAGGTCCACTGGCAAACATGGTATGGGGTCGACTTTTTGTAGTATTCTGATTGCTGGCAGCCAACACTCTCTCTGCATTATGAACCCAACAAGTGAAATAGTGTCCAGGCAGACTCATCCGACAAAGAACCATCGAAACCAGATGATGAAGTAACTCACCTGCCAGGGTCCCATGACGTTCCCCTTTAGTGTCTTTCTTATAAGCATATGACACTGTTATTTGACGATTGCACAGGTATTGACCAGTCATTGCCTGTTATAAGTGCACGAGTCAGAATTATATTATCAGCGAAAACATTCTTGAATCAACATAGCAAATTCACGAGCAAATATTTTCTTGAAATAATCAACTTCAGAAACATAATTATTATGGAAGGAAATTACCTCAATGGCAGCATCTGAAGCCTCAAAAGAGTCATAACTAATGAAACCAAAACCACGAGAATTTCCTGTTTCTGGATCTCTCATTATCTAATAAAACCAAGTACTGAAGTCAGTACAAATAACTAAACAAACATATTTTCGTAGACAAATGATAAAAAATAGTTACAAGGGGATGAAGCAAACTCCATAAGGCAAGGTCAATGTGGACTCAATAAATAAAAGTAACAAACATAACATACAGGCACCAAGGATTCTAAAGCAATGTTATTGTTTTAATTCATACACTTGAAAAAGAAAGCAAACATTAATTGCTTGATTGCACTCATAATGTAAAACTATAGAAGCATCCAGCCTTCATTTCAAGGAACTTCACCAATATTGCTCCTTTTCTTATATCTATACACAAACCAAAACCTAACTCAAGAGGAAAGAGCTACATAGTGCACGCAAGATAGGCAACGGAAACACCCAATTTCCCGCTCAGAAAGTGAAAATTCTAGTCATAGCTTGTAGTTTAAGGCTCAAATCTTTAACTTCAAGGTTGGGAAAATGAAAACAATAATCTCAGTGACAATATTACATACAATGTAAAAATGGCAGAACTAAAATGATAGTGGATGGGCTGACCTTGGGATTGCTAACGATTACTCCAAATGCACTGAAAGTGTCGTGCAAAAGCTTTTCATCAACATCCTGCAAAGAAGACAGCACCACACAATGGTTTTTAGTTAAGTTACACCAAATGCATATCCAAGATGCATCTTACTTGAGAAATCGAACGAATAAACCTACAGGATCAAGGTTTCCGATGAAAAGATTCGCCCCGACATCCAAGCTCTTTTTGTCTTGTGACGCCTGAAAACCACAGTGTATCCCAAATTGTGTTAAATATTCCACATGAACCAGAAAGAGCTTCAGACTGCAAACGAAAGCAGAAACACATACCTTGTTCACACGAATCGGCTTCCCATATAGCTTAATCATGTTCAACACCTTAATTGCCTACAAAATAGTGGAAACAAATGAAGAAAAGAAAAAACAATCACCATTGGCAAGTTTCATTCAGCATCTTCCTACAACGGCGAGTCATTCAATAATAAATGAACATCGAAAACCGGAAACCTGCTTACATAGTCAGCATCTTCTTCGCTTCGGAATTCCACGAATCCATATCCTTGGTGCAGGTTAGTCACCCTATCCTTTGGCACATAGACATTCACTGAACCAGAGCAAGCACAGAGATTCTCAGAATTAACTTTAAATTAAGAAACACAATAACAGAATATAATTTCGGAAGAAATTGATTGGATGAGGGAATGCATACCTACGGGGCCAGCTTGAACGAACAACTCCCATAGTAACTCCTCACTCATCTATCAGAACAAACCAGAGCAAGGAAAGAAATCTCAGCAGAAGGTAAAGAACGGAAGGAACCACAGAAGGGAAGAAGAGGGGAAAGTTGATGAACCTGGGGATCGAGGTTGCCGACGTAGGCGGTGGCATCCTGATTCCTCTCGGCAGAGTGCTGGCCGAGCAAATTCGCCCCGACGCCGGGAGTGATTCGAGTCGTCATTCCTTTAACTGTCTATCGTTCCCTCGGCTATCGTCGTTCTTCTAACCTTGTCTGGTTTCTTCAATGGTAAAACCCTAGACCCTTCCCTTTTCTGCTTCTCCGAGATTCCTGCAAAGTCTCGCTGGAGTTTCCGAGCAGTATTCAGAAGTAAAGGAAAAATTAAAATTAAAATCACACCGCGAAAAGGAACAGCGTTGTGGGTGGCGGCTATTTGCATACCACGGCGTCGTTTGTTTAAAACCGGGAAGCCGGAAGCGAGTCTGGACTTCAAGGCCCAAAATGTGTTTTAAAAAGCTTAAAGTTCAAAGATTGGGCTTATAACGACAAAACACATAGACATCCAGAACACAGGGCCAGTGGTTTGTTTGTTATAGGCCCGATTAATGTCTTCCTAGGTCATCACTAGGAACCTTATAAGTTATAACCCACATTATCCCATTCCGAGGCCCAGTATTTAACGGAAGTGGAAATGTGGAATCACAATCTCAAACGGTAATTGACACTACGGCTGGGAATCTAGCTAGACCAAACCGTAAGGGAAACCACGGTCTCGATCAGATTGTATGGTTTGATCCGGATCGTGGGATCAGAATTATGGTTTGATCTGGTCTGAGGTTTTCTCTTTAGTTTGTGGTCACGGCCTGGATCGCACTAAACCTCGGTTAACCGTGATGTATTGTGATTTACTACTCACTAATCCAAATCAAAATAGTACTAAATCTCCCTTTATGCATTTGGAAGAACAAATCGAGCATGATCATCCAACTAAAAACCAACAGACTGCTCAAGCAATCTCTATTTGTTATCTCCTAATGAAACAACCACACGAAAATAAGAAAAGATGGGAAGATCATCTGAACTATCCATCAAGAATACATAGTCGATTATATAGAAATGCAAAATAAATTTATTTACCCGAGTGAGATAAGAGAAATTCTGTCGAGCGAAGCGGCCAACCTAGTGGATCCAAACGATCTCGACTTTTTCGTGGTGTGATTGGGTGCGAGAATATTTTGCACCACCTCGAAGTGGGAGAGAAGCGATAACACAAAGAGGAAGAGGGAGACGAAGTTATTTGTTGAGTACACTTCTCTCCACATATTTCTTCGCGGATTAATTACACTCATTAAATTTTTGTTTCACTAATATTTTTGACACTGAACTTTTTATTCTTATAGATATCGAAAAGGATTGAAGGGTTGGAGAAAAGTGAAGTTTTACTGATCACATAATCTGCTTGGTCTAGATCGTATCGAACCGCACAGTACAAATGTGGTCTGGTCCGAACCATATAATATATGGTCCAGTCTATGATTTGTTTTCTAACATGTTGGTCTGGACCGCAAACCATATATATGGTCTGATCTGATCCGAGACCGCACCATTTCTCACTCCTATTAACACCAATGAATTGTGTGCATCTCAATTGTGGGTACGTACATATAGATAGAAAGAGACTGTCGTCATAAATTCACTCTGTAGCTGCCGACTGCCGTAGACTGGGAGACAAGTGCAAAGACCGGAATTGGTCGCCATATATGATGAGGCATCTCTACTCTAGCTAGCTGGAGTTACATGTACCGTCTACCTGGTTACGCGTGGTAGTTACCGGTGAGGGGTAAATCATGAAACCGAAAAGGAACAACCAAACAGAGACCAACAGCGACCAGCTGGGAAAAAGATGGAAGCCAAACAAGAAACAGTAACAATAAACGCTTCCCCCGAGGCCGAGGGGCTAATGAGACATGAATCATGATTCATGATGTTGATGATCAGGAGCCAACCGATGGACAATTATGTTATCAAGATGATATGAACATCAGAACATCGTACATCAATGGCGGAACGAGTTGGTTATGGACACTAGGACTGGACTGGAATATGGTCAGTGAGTTAATTTCTTGGGTGGGGAACTGCATGTGACGCAGAGAAGTCGGCAGCACCATTTTGGGATGTCTGAAAGTAATGGGGAGCTTTCTCCAACCTCTCCTCTCTTAATTCATTTTTCTTCCCTTTTCATCAAACGAATCGATTGCGTAGAAAGTCATTAATTTCCCTTTCATGATCATTGATATGATAATTTCGTTTGTAGCGACCTACCTGGTTAGACTTTTTCTTTCTTGCCCCTTTGTGTGAGTGTTCTGTGCGTAATAGGAGAGCCAGGCAAGAGACGTCCCTTAATTTCCTTAGTGCACCATAGACTTACGCTTTACAGCTACAAATCAATTATCCTAATAAAGTCATGCACAATCTCAAATTTAGTTGTTGATCTCTATGATGCCGTCGCAAAACTGAGTGTATATATGCACCAAATCATGAAAATAGTCTTAAGACAAAGAATTTTGAATTTTATGTAGTACCGTTAGTCTAAATTGATTATATAATACATAATTATAACTAATCCGATCCATATATATTAACCCTGAAACCCAAAATTGTAAAACCTTAAAATCAAATTTTTTTTTTTTTTTTGCATATTCGTGTATTTTCTTGTCTATGTGACAAAAATTGACATCATTTCGAAATAAAATACCTACTAAAAATAACTATTACGTACCCAAAAAAAGTTACTAGCAAGTTTACAAGTTCAATACATAAATGTTAATGTTGAGACATATTACACATATTCAATAGTTTTTGTAATGGTCAATTGTGGAAATAAAGCAATCAATCATATATAGGGGTGTTCAAACGGTTTGGTTACCATGGTAACCGTTTTAACCGGTACTATTTGGATAATTTGGTTTGGTTAATTTGGATAATTGGTTTGGTTTGGTTAAAATTTTTAGCTTGTTTGGTTTAGGTGGTTTGGTTTCAGACACTCCTAACCAGTCAAACCAAATTAACCAGTTAAGTAATTAGTCATATATCTAACATATATTATATACACATACTTAATACTTTACATAACCTTTTTTTGAACAATACTCAAGAGTTAACGTTCATCCCTTTTAGACTCATAAAATATAAAGCTCAATATTGCTCATAATAGCCATAATTTGTTGTAGTGATATTTGTATATGTAAAATGTAGACCACAACATATGGACGCCTAATTTAGATAAATTTCATACATTATGATGGATGAAAACTTGAAAGGAAGGTTATTTCCAGCCTATAATAACTGCTAAGAGACTAAGTCAATTTACACAAACACAACAATTCATTAACCCATAACATTGTCATAAATTTTCGTTAGGCGAATACTTCTATACTAATCGTAAGATAATTGTCTTAGTTGCATGTATTTTTGTTAAGGGTCAACTATAACTACGTGTTGATTGTTATGTTTTATTCATTATATAAATTGCCAATTGTTACATTAACCGAAAAATTTTCATCATCAATGATAATGTGATTTTATATTGGTTAATCTGGTTAACCAATTAACCAAACCGACTAAACTTTAGTTTGGTTAATTTGGTTGTTGTATTAGTTTGGACGGTTTGGTTATGATATTGTATTCCTTGATTAATGGAATTTAGTCTTATTTGGTTTGGTTATAACCATGGTAACCATTTGAACACCCCTAATCATATAAATGACGAGCTTTGCCATAACCCAAATGGGGAACATATCCATAATCACAGTACTTAGGAGCCTCTCTTATGAATAATTTGAAATTAACCGAAAGACAAAGAGGCCATCATTGCCCATTTTCGGGGGCCAAAGATAAAAAGAAAGAAGAGACTGAAGGGTTAGCAAGTGATCTCGTTGCTGGCTATCTCCTAATACTGTGGGGGGTAATACTGAGTTATTAGGAGGAACAAACAGAAGCTACGCATGCCGTTGAACAATATGCATGCAAACACAGACAAAACACTGTACATACAATACAACACAGGAATCCAAAACGCAACCAAATGCCTCAAATCCAATCCTTAGATTCAAATTTTATTTTTTATGTGTTTATTTACAGGTTCCTTTTTGCGGGGTTTTTTCTGGTGTCTTTCCAGCTATGGGAGAAAATGTAATGGTTTGTATTGTTGGATAATTTGATGTCATTATCATAATATTTAATCGGACTTATATGTATTTTTAATAATTTTGTATTTAAATGGAATTTGAATTGATTTCTATTTAGATATATTCATATTGTCACCAAAAAAAATATTCATATTAGTGTTTTCAACTTTTTGTTTTGTTTGTTCATTAAAAAATTATGACAAAAATTGTATTAGAATTGAGTATCTTTTTTCTTTTGGGTACTCAATGCTATAAGTTCAATTTAGATCTGTACTTAAACCTTGGAGTGTGTCCCTCTCAAAAGAAAGATTGCTCAAACTTGATTTTGACTCAAACTATGATGGATTTAGGGAATTCATAATAGTTGAGTCCTTTTTGTCCTCTAACTATGAGATTCGGTACTGAATCATGTATGATGTTATCAGTATTAGGATATAATGATGATTTGCACTCAGAAATAAATTAACTTACATAAAACACTAGTAGATCACAGATTAAGAGGGCTGGCTATTTGGTCCGGGTTTTTTGGTTTTACCCGAAACCGGACCGTATAACTCGGACTGAGACCGGACCGGAACCGGATAGTAAACAATCCAATCCAATATTTGGGCTTAGATTTGAGGTAAAAAACCGTTTGGGATCGAATCGAAAACTGGATAAAGACCGGATAAGAGAGCTCAACACCCAAATTAACTTAAGGATAATTTGCATAAACGGTCACAAACATTTGCACTTAGTACAAAACATAATTTAGTTATTAGCTTAAACCATTCCCCGCGGTCATTAATCTAGTCATTGGGAATTCCATAATGATTTCCTATTCGATTTCGTTGTGCTGTAAGTTAATTTATTTCTGAGTGCAAATCATCATTATTTCTGAGTTCAATATAAAATCAAGATCGAATTGGGATCGGACCGGGTCAAGACCAGATCATATCCAATCCAATCTTTGGTCCTTATATTTTCAAAAAGACCGAATTGAACCAGATCAATTTGAACCAATTTAACCGAACCGGACCGGACCGTTCTAAACTACGACAAAACCATACCATTTATTCCATCCACAATTACCTAGCATACAACCCAACTATTTACTTCATCTTGTTACATGAAAAGCAAAGCGATTTGTCTTTATAAATAATAATAATAATAATAATAATAATAATAATAATAATAATAATTGAATTCTAACTCTCATCATCAGTCATCACTTTATATAAGTGTAGTGGTCGCCTGTGCGAAGCCAACAGTTGTAACTCCAAACAGAGTGTGAGAGAATGGGGAAGAGATTCCAGTTGCCCAAGTTCTCCCGAGTGATCCCATCATCTTTCCACTACTGCCGTTCCAAAAACCTGGACGACACCTGTCCTTCTTCCCATCCCGCCCCTATTCCCTCCTTCCACCGCCTTGTCTCCTCCTCCTCCGCCACCGCCGCTCATCCCCTGCCTCCTCCGCCAGATCATCCCAGCAGCAGTAAGCCACGTGACTCCTCCTCCTCCTCTTCCATCAAGCGCCACGTGTCCTCCGCCATCACCTCCATCGGCTGCGGCTGCGCCTCCAAATCCACCGCCTCCGCCCCGCCGCATCCGGGGAGGAGGCACGTGCTCCGCTGGGAGGAGGAGGACAAATGGCACGTGGCTGTCGCTAGCAATCACGTGATCCTCCCCCCTGCCTCGAAGAAGGCAGCGTCGAAACGGCGCGTGAAGAAGAAGAAGAAGAAGAAGAAAACGACGCGGATCCGGATCTCGACTTCCTCCGCCGACACGGGGGGACTCTTCAGCAGCGAAGGAGGCCCGGAGGACCACGACGAGGGCGAGGAAATGGAGGCGACGCTGGTGTCGTCCTGTAGAAGCTTCTCCACCGACGACGACGACGACGATGATGACGTGGCAGGCTCCTCATCCCCTCGGTTGAAGCCCATCAGCGAGACGGTACTATTTGGGGGCGGGACCAGGAGGAAGGACGACAGACGAGGAGCGCGCAGGAGGCGGCGGAGGAAGGCGGCGGCGGCGGCGGAGGTGGGGTCGCCGGCGAGGTTGTCGAGGTTCTCGCAGTGGGTGATGCCGTGCAAGGTGGAAGGGAAAGTGAAGGAGAGCTACGCGGTGGTGAAGAGGTCGGAGGATCCGAGGGAGGATTTCAAGAGGTCGATGGCGGAGATGATTAGGGAGAAGGAGATGTTCGAGGAGAAGGATCTGGAGCAGCTGCTGCGCTGCTTTCTGTCGCTGAATTCCAAGGATCACCACCCGGTCATCGTCCAGGCTTTCTCCGAGATTTGGGAGGACTTAATTTAATTATTTAAGTTTAGTCTTAGTTAATCTCTGCCGTTAATTATATTAGTAATTAGTTAATTATTGTGGCGTTTCGTCAAACGAGTCGGGATCATATGGTTTTGACTGGAGAAAACGGTGTCTTTAATTAGCTAGGCGAGGTGTTGTCTTGTCAATCATGCAGGAAATGGAAATACTCAATTCTTGGTTACTTCGTGCAAGTTGCAACAGTGGAAATGAAAAACCAGTATTAGTGGCCGCCACCGCCTTCAAGCCTGCGCGTGGGGCAATGAAGCTAGGTTTAAAGTTACTAGTAGAGGAAGATGACCTAATAGGCAGAATGAGAGCCTATTATTGCTAATGCTTGATGACAGCTAGGAGGCTATGTGTTTGACTGTTGTGAATTGTGATAATTAGGGGTGGGCAAGGGTTGGTTCATACCGGATTACACCGGACCGAATCTATGTTTGGATCGGATCACATCGAATTGAATATAATATGGTCTGGTCCTTGGTCCAATGGATTTCATAAATACTAAAGAAAAATGAACCAAATTTACTTTTGGATCGGACTAAAACAGATCGAATGTACTATTGATATCTAGTCCTTGATTCTTAGATATCTTTCACTATTAGACCGTGGTTCACCCGAGTCAGACCAGACCGATGCTTACCCGTAGTGATAATAATGATTATGGTAATTAAGTAAATGGTAAAGGTTAGGGGGGGGAGGCCGGGGTCTTCCCTTTCACTTTTCTCTTTTTCTTAACCTCTATCCAATCTATTCCCTCCCCTCCCCTTTTCACTCCGCTGATTACTCCTCCAATAGTACTGCATTATTGAATTGAATCTATATGCTTGCTTTTCTTGTTTATAATTGAACCATCATGGACCAACAACACGTACGTACGTACATGGCTAAAAGATACAAGAAAGAAGGTCACAGCAGGCCAGGGGTGGAGAGTTTATTGTTGTCTTGAAGAATTAATGCATCGATTTCATCAGCTGAGGGGTGATTTTACGGGCGGCGTGCGTTCCTTCCCCAAAATATAATCATCCAAAGCCATCTCTCTGATTCTCATCTCTGCATGCATGCTGTGTCACAGTACTGGCTGCCATGCAACTTTCACTAGTCTTAGCTTGTGTATACTTACACGAACTCGGCGTATATCTCAGGAGCTGGGATGTAAAGTGAACTGAAGCGCCCTTTCTTTCTCTCTATGGCCCCTACCAGCTTTTACTTTTGGCTCCCAACCCAACACACAAGAAACGGGAAAACTCGATACTACACAGCAATATTGTACTTTCACTCTTTCAGTGAGTGAGAGTGAGAGTGAGAGTGAGAGTGAGAGGGAGATGAAATATGTGATGATGAGCAGCAGCCATGAAAGCGACCACAGTGCCATTGTGGAGTGAAGCAAAGCAATCAATTCCACACGGCATCAGAGATTTCCCCTTTGCCCTGCATATATGTACACTGATGGCTCGCCCTCCCAGGAATTTCATTGTAGATATACACGCCACCCAAATTTCTAATCTGGAGAAATAGAGAATACTCGGGAAAATGATATGGGTGGGTTGGATTAGGAATTTGCCGTAGTTGCGTATGTTAAATCGTAGTATGGAGTATTTTCATATTAATTGTTTGGTTGTTGGGATTATAATTTATGAATGGGTAATGACTATTTATTAGCCCAACCTTTTTTTGGATTCTTTTTTACTAGACAAACCTGTCGAAATACTAAGAATTAATTAACCAAATGTTAACTTTCAGTTAACAATTTTGTTAGTAATATTGATTTGGCAACATGATACTGACTTGAAAACGACACATGAAGGTCAACATACCATAATTTTAGTATTTTAACTAAGAAAAGAGTTATAAAATTATTAACGATAACATAAAAAAATGGCTAATATTTTGATGCATTACGAAATATTTGAATAATTAATAACATTTTAATAGATTTAGATAATATAAAAGAATCTGAAAATATTTGGATAAAAAATAGAGATTACTCTTTATGAATTGATTGTCATAAAGTTAGTTTATAAAAAAATATCACATTTACCCTACACTTTCGATATAAAATAAAAGGAACTATGAATACAAATGTAAAAAAGAAAAGGGGTCTAACTTAAACCAACAATCACAATTAGTGTTTTTTAGGAAAACAATCACAATTAGTTAAGATTGTACAATCCCTCATTTTTGTTGATTGTAGGTGGGAGCCACACAAGCAATACATGCATTGTTTTGCAACTTGACACTTTCAAACGTTGTATTGTGGACAATGCATATATTTAACAAATACAACACTAACAATCACAACTTTCAAATGACCCCTTGGTTATGAGGGATTTAGATCCAAATACATCAATAAAAATTTAGAGATTTTACATGGGTCGTTTGACCGCAGTCATTTGGTATACTAATTGGATTAAATTCCTACACAATGCAGTAAATTGGCTAGCATAATGCATTTGTTTGGATGGGCAAAGACACTAAAAAAATTAAGAGCCTATGCCACGGATTTTTTTGGCCTATTAAAGGGTTTTAACCCCTGATACAAATTGTAGCAAGAATTTTTTCAACCCCTAAACCAACGCTTGCTAGTGTCTGCTATAGATAGCAATGACTTTTAGCAACTCACGATGGAAATATTGTCTAAGGGTTATAGCAGGGGTTCATACCGTTGCTACTTCTTTCAAGTTAAAACCCCTATTACATGATAGTTTAAAATCTAACAAATATGTTCGTAGTTAGGGTTTAAACCCCCACTACATTTGTTGCTAAAACTAGCTAGGGTTAGAAACCAGTGAACGACATAATTGCAACAGGATTATACTTATATAATAATGGACGAATTCTGTTTCTGAAGAGAGCTGGTCGTACGATGGAGTTCATACAGCCTCGTTGCACTACCGTGACCAAATAGCGTTTCAAGATCCAACAAGATTTCACAAGTCGTTTTAGCAAAATAAACGCTGCTATGCACATCCTTGCTCATGGAAGTCTTCAACCAACCCTTGATCGTGGCATCACATTGCTTCCATGTTTCACGCTCGCCGCCGCCGCTGGACAAGGGATTGATCCATCCACGATCCCAAGTTTTTTTTGGCGATCAAAGAGTCTGTAATATCACCGGCCCATTCACTGAAGTTGAATCCTGTGAGCAAATCCTCAACATACAAGTAACTGGGAGAATCATATTGATGGAGAAACAGAGGAGACGGGGTTGAGCCACTGGTTTCACATCACCCCCGCCACCAGTCTTATTTCCTTCGTCGTCGGACATGATGAGATTAACTGTGGAATCGTCTCACCGCTTTGATACCATGAAGAGAATGTAAATAAATAAGGAGACACGTACAATGATATTTACACGGTTTTTCCATTCGATGTGAACGAGACTACTCAACGGACTTTCAAAATTGATTGATTAAGCCACCGATTTCAACGATATATAATGGCCAAACTTCTCCTAATTCTACTCGACTACATGAGAAAAGGGAAATTACAAAAAGAGTCCCTTAGATAGACAATGTGACAGATAAGGACACATAACAAATGAGTTTCGAATTGTTATTTGTTTGAATAGCTTTTCGTTATGCTAATAATTGCCTTCATCATTGTGTTTCAAATTAATTCCCTAAATACAGTAATAATTAAAAATAATTCCCAGAATACATAACTTTTATAAAAAATTCCCAAACTACCAAAGTTTGACACGATTCGAGTTCAACAAACTCGAACTAGAACCGGATCGACTGCCAACAAATCGATCCACGTGCATCGAGGAAGGAAGACTCGAACAGCAAGACCTGGATCGATGACCTGGGCAGCGCTCCACCCTAGATCGATGTACCGGGAAGCGATCTAGGTCGTTCGATTGCTGAACCCGCGAAGCAGTGATGACGCGCATCGAGCGTGGGAAACTCGATGTCAGTAGATCGAGTTCGTGGCAATCGATCTGATTGACGCTGATCGATGACGTCAGGCGCGCACTACCGTCGATCGAGTACCCTAAACTCGATCTAGGCCGTTCGATTGCCAAACCCGCGAAGCAGTGATGACGCGGATCGAGTTGTTCTATTTCTTTAGAGTTGTTAAGTTGTTCTATTTCTAATGACGTTGTTAAGTTGTTCTATTTCTTTAGAGTTGTTAAGTTGTTCTATTTCTAATGACGTTGTTAAGTTGTTCTATTTCTCTAGAGTTGTTAATTTGTTCTATTTCACAACATAAAATTCATATTACAACATAAAATTCAAATTACAACATAAAGTTCTTAAATCACAACATAAAATTTAAATTACAACATAAAGTTCTTAAATCACAACATAAAATTCAAATTACAACATAAACTTTCAATTGTCAGTCGATGGCCCTGGACACTGGCGCCTATCATGCCCTTCAACTCGACATGCAGAGCACTTCTTCGGACGACGTCGCTGTGTCCTCGATCAATCCATTTCATTTGCAATTCGGTTAACTCTAGGTCGACCTTTGGTACGCTTCATAGGCTCGGGAGGGTACAGTACAGGTCCATCATACTGGGGCCAATATGCTTCATGAGCTAAGGGAAATAACGATCCTTCCCAAACTCTTACCACGTATGGAGTCTTGTAGTATGGACTAACAAATATCAAAGGGTCCAAATTAACGCTTCTCGCTGCTGCATATGCATGAGAGCAAGGCAGGTGTCTCCCTTGAAACTTCCCACAAGTACACTCTCCTATTCCATTCCTTGCATCCAGTATAACTGTTTGAGCATTACCACCCTTTGAACTATCTGGTCCACTTCCTGTTACTACTGCGAAGCGGGAATCTCTTCGACTAAATAAAGTCACCTTATGCCATTTTGCCCTTTCCGACCATGGTTTCATATCATCCGTAATCTTCTTTGGGATGTAGATTCCAGCATTCAGCATCTGATATGCTGCTTGGTAGCGTTCAACGAACCATGTCATCGTACGAAAGAAGGTATGCAAGACTATAGATGAGATAGGCATTGCACGAAGACCAACATACAAACCATTGAGGCACTCACCCATGTTCGTTGTTGTTATTCCATACCTATACCCTTCATCTTGATGTAACATCCACCTCTCAAAAGGATGAGTTTCTAGCCAATCTGCACCTTCAGAGTGGACCTCCCTTATGCTCTTCATTTTTGTCTACAAACTTTCGAGTCTGAAAAGCAATAGCTACAATAAAGCAAAATAAGGTTAGTAAAGGAGTATACGCATTCAACCAATTGATATAATCACAACATCTTATTTGTTCTTACCAGCGTGCCAAACTGCACGTTGTCCATAAGTTCTACCAAAGTGCTTCCCGTAATTGCTTTTGAAATGTCGTATGCACCAGCGCCACTTCCACCCTAGCTCCTCGGGCAGGTCGTAGAAAGCATGTGCAATTCCATGGTGTCGATCAGAAAGTATGGCAATGTCCTTCCGTTGAGTGACACGAGTGTATAGTTGGGAAAAAAACCATGCCCAACTTAAGTTGTTCTCCGATTCGACTATAGCAAAAGCAAGCGGGAAAAGTTGCATACTGCCATCAACACTAGTGGCAACGAGTAGAGTGCCCTTGTATTTGCCGGTCAGAAAGGTGCCATCAACTTGGATTATTGGCAGACAATGGGTGAAACCATCAATGCATGGTTTGAATGCCCAAAATAGTCGCTTAAACACGCGTTTAGCACCCCCATAGAAATCTTCGTAACTAGGCACAAAAACAGACCCAGGATTCTTGTCCACCATTGCAAGAATCAAACGAGGCATGTTAGCAAATGACTCTTCCCAATCGCCATACACCTCTACCATAGCTTTTTGCTTCCCATGCCATGCTTTCTTGTAACTGATGGTATAGCCATGTCGATTCTTCACTTCATCGATGACACTCTTCATGGTGATCCCAGGTTACGTTGTGCCTCAATCAGATGTTTGATTGTTTGTGCAACCTTCCTTGCACTCAATTGTCGGTGATCTAGAGAAATCAGTGACGACCTACAAGTGTGGTTGTTGTCTCTCTTACGAATGAGCCAAGCCCCATTTCTTTTAACATATGCCGCCCGAACATGCCACATGCATCCGTCGCCATGGTTCTCGCAACGAACATGAATTTGTTTAGTGTAAGAAGTGATGACACGATATTGAAAGCTTCTTCGCATAGCAGTTTCTTTTAATGCATCCCACCTGAGGCTTTCCTCCAAATGTTTGGCCAACCACGAATCCAGATTCAGGATTCCATATAGGTATATGAGAGAGGTCAGGATCGTCGTTGTGAGCATAGAGAGGATGTTGTGGCACCATCGTGTAGTGAGGTGGGGGGGGGGGGGGGCTCAAATTCCCCCTCATCAACTTCCAGATCTTCACCATCTGAACTACTCATTGATTCTAACTCTTCATCTTCCACGTTGCTTGTCTCGCTATTGTACGAAGGACTTGGTTTATCCACATACAGATCATTGTTGATGCCAGATGCTGGTGTGGATGCTTGTTTGGGTGACTGTCTGGGTGCCCTTATGTAATCTCATTCTTCACCCCATACTGGCCACTCCTGTCCGTCACGTTCCACCAATGGACCAGTTGCAGTTCGATCCTCGTATTGTTAGAATATTACTTGAATTTGATTTGGGTTTGTTTTGTGTTTGGGCCTATTTTGTTTGGGTTTGTGTTTGGGTTTTGTTTGACCTTTTTCCTTGTATGTTTGGGAAAAAAAGTGTTTGGTTTTCTGTTTGGGATTAGGAGAAGAGTTCTATAAATACTCTTCATCACCCTAGTCTGTAGTAGGGGTCAGTCAGGTTAGTTTGTTTGGTTTGTTCGTTCGAGAATTTGGTTTGTAACCTGTACTCTCCTCAAATTAGTGAAATTTGTTCTCTCCTGCCCGTGGATTAGCTAGCACACATTGTGTTAGTGAACCACGTTAAATTCGTGTTTGTTTGTGTTGATCTGGATTGTCGTTTGCACGCTTCTGTTCTGACAAGTGGTATCAGAGCCTTTGGTTGCGGTTTTGGGAATTTGGCGCTGAACTGAAGTTTTGCTTTGTGGAGGTAGCTTTCAATTCTTTAGCTTGGTTTGGTGGAGGAATCGCTTTGGAGTTGACTTTGGGTAGTTGTGTTTTGGTCTCGCATGTTTGGTGAGAAGTTTGGTTGGAGTTTGTCTGATAGTAAGAATGGCTGCTATCAGTATGAAGATTGAGAAGTTTACCGGAAGAAACAGTTTCAGTTTGTGGCAGATCAAGATGCAAGCACTGTTGAAACAACAGGGTTTGTGGGCTCTGTTGTCTGGAAAATCAAAGAAGGAAAGTATAGATGAAGAAGAGTGGATTACTTTGGAGGAGAAAGCTCACTCTACAATCTTGCTTTGTGGGGCTGATGACATCATCACTGAGGTTGCTGCTGAGAAGACTGCTGAGGGACTGTGGTTGAAGCTTGAAAGTCTTTAACTAACAAGTTGCATATGAAGCAACTTTTGTTCAGTTTGCGTATGAAGGAAGGTACGTCTCTCAGGAATCATCTAGATCAACTAAATACTATCTTGCTAGATCTGCGGAAAATTGATGTTAAAATAGATGATGAGGATGCTGCCTTAATTCTGTTAGTATCTTTGCCACGGTCGTATGAGAATTTTGTGGATTCTTTTATTGCTGGGAAAGATAGTTTGTCTTTGGAAGATGTCAGATCTGCTCTACATACTAGAGAGGTTCGACATAAGGCGTTTGGTTCAGGTTCGGAAAATCAGGCATATGGGTTGGCTGCTACTCGTAGTAGGAGACAACAATCTGGTAATAGGAAGGCGAATACAAATTCGAATTCTGCTGGTTTGAAGGATGATATATGTCATTACTGCAAGGAGAAAGGACATTGGAAATCTGATTGTCCTAAACTAAAGAAATATCGGGAGAAGAAGGAATCATCTGCTGCTGTGGCGGAAGAAACTAACTCTGATTCTGAAGATGGTTTAGCCTTAGCAGTGAATGAACATGTACATCATTAGGATGTGTGGTATTTAGATACTGCAGCTGATTATCATATGTGTCCAAGCAGGGAGTGTTTTTCAACTTATGAGCAGATGGATGGAGGACATGTTTCTATGGCCAATGGTGCTATCTGTAAGATTGTTGGAAGCGGCTCCGTCCGGATGAGGACACATGATGGTTCTGTTCGCACCTTGAACAATGTTAGACATATTCCAGAGATGACTAAGAATCTGATATCTTTAAGTCTACTCGACAGCAAGGGTTTAAGTTTCAAAGGTGAAGGTGGAGTGTTGTCTGTCTACAAGGGTTATAAGGTGATTTTGAAAGGTGTCAAGCGAGGTGCCTTGTATAATCTACAAGGTTCTGTTTTGACATGTTCTGTTGGTGATAAGTGCACCAAGCTGGTTCTGAATGACAAGTCACAACATGGGTTGGACTTGCCAAATGGTTTGAGTTGTTGACCGCCCTTAGGGGCATTTGGAGGCAGGGGAGATTCTGGTACAGCTGATTTGGAGGAATCTGGTACATCTGGCAACTTTGGTTGCGTCTGGTACATTTGGTATTTGAGAGAAAATTCAAGTCAAGGTGGAGATTGTTAGAATATGACTTGAATTTGATTTGGGCCTATTTTGTTTGGGTTTGTGTTTGGGTTTTGTTTGACCTTTTTCCTTGTATGTTTGGGAAAAAGTGTTTGGTTTTCTGTTTGGGATTAGGAGAAGAGTTCTATAAATACTCTTCATTACATACAGTACAAACAATACTAAATTAATCCAAAATTCTAATATGCTCATTCAAACAACGTAAGCAGAACTTACCTCCAAAATTTTTCTTCTTTGCTCAGCTATGGTGCTCCAGCTGCTGCAGTTTGTGTTTGGAAGAAAGAAGATAGAAAGTAAAAGAGCTGCCAGAATGTGCTAAGTGATGGCTTTTTATCCTCGTAAACCGATGCAGTGGTTCGAGTCCAAAAAACTCGAACTACAGTAGTTCGAGTCCATTAAACTCGATCTAGGGCAACCAATAATTATACCCCTGCACCCTATTCTGGAGCATGTCGGACCGAAAGTGACTTGACATGATGATTGAGCAGTGGTTCGAGTTTAGTGTAATCAAACTACACTAGTTCGAGTCCCTAGAACTCGATCTATGAAAACAAAGAATATTATCCCTGCAACCCTATCCTGAAGCACGTCGGTTGACCAGTGGTTTGAGGCCATAGGAATCGATTTATATTGTTCGAGTTTTAAGGCATCGATCTTGTGCATATATGGATAGAGGATTCTAAAGTCGTTTTACTAGATCGAGTTTTTTGGCATCGATCTGGCTGGATCGAGTTGTCCAAACTCGAACTACTATGAACGAGTTCTTTGTCATCGATATACCTTGATCAATTTTTCCAAAATTGAACTACTAATGATCGAGTTTTAGGAACTCAATGTGGTTCTAGTTCGAGTTCTTCATCGTCGAACTTTCTTGTTGTTCGAGTTTATGAGACTCGAACCCTTTGAAACTTGGGTATTTTGGGAAAATTTTATAAATCTTATGTATTATGGGAATTATGTTTAATTTTTACTGTATTATGGGAATTCTTCCTTGTGTTTCTGGTTTTGGTTCCTTACTAGTTACTGGGTTCTGCTTTACGCTTCTTGCCGTATAGTGTCAATGCATACATTCAATCCTGGAAGTATTAGAAGTAGCAGTAGCAACAACACTTGCTGGTATGGCCTTATGTGTTATTCCAGATCCCAAAATTATCCTCTGCCTACTCATACTCTGTTAATTTGCTGATTATGTTTTCTTGTGTGTTTTCATAAATTTGTTATAGGACGAATTTTACAATGTTATATAGCATTGGTGCTATAGATTTTTGCGTTTATGGTACAACTTCAGATTGTACTTATACTTATTTGTACAAATTTTTTTATGGCACAACTTGAATTTGTACTTTTATGTGATGATACAAATTCATTTATGGTACAAACTGAATTACATTTAACGTTACGGTACAACTTCAAGTTGTACATTAAAGCACAAACCATGCCCTGGGACTGTGTTGGTAGGGCCTCCATCCACTACAATATACTATACACATACATATTAATTCGGATTTTTTTTTTCCAGGAATAACACTATTAAAAAAAATAGCACCCAACCCAAACAAATTCCAAAAATAGCACCATTCGCCAAAGATCGCCACTGGAGGAGGTGGTTTCTGGAAGAACCGCTTACTAAGGATGCGGTTAAAATTATGAGCAGAAACTGCTCCCTCACCAGGCAGTCTTTTCGGCAGACTTAGCAGAAACCGCCTATTGAGAGAGTGGTTTAGGTTTTCAACCAGAATCTCTTCCTCAACGAGCGTTTGCCTTGCCGACACACAAATTTCACCCCCTGCGGTTTGTGTGTCGTCCCCATTCCCCGACATCTGACAGATCTCCATGCAGGGGTTTGCAGATGTGGGTTGCATGGCAGATGAAAACCGCCCTCTCCCTTGAGGTTTTCAGTGATGATTTTGCCTATAAAAGATAGCCCCGGAAACCTCAGCTCTTCACCCCTCTCCTTATTCTTCTTCAATTGTCTGTTGTGCACCATACATTTTTAGAGTTTTTGCAATTAATGTTACTTCGTAAGTTTATTTTGTATTACTTTTTGTTGTGATTTGTGGTTTTTATGGTATTAACTGAATTATTGTTTTCTTGCCGATGACATTCCAAAATTTCACGTTTTGGTTACTGTGGAATGGTTACACGGAAGAGACCGAAAAGGGGGCACGTTAAGTCGGTGGTAATTTTCATAAAATAAAAGTCGCTACGAGACTGATGCTTAAAGAGCTCCATCAAATGTGTACTTAGGTTACTTGCATGGATGGCACGAGAAGAGTTGATCGTATGGTGTACCGATATTCAAACAGACAAGGCGGGTAGTTGTGGCATGAGGAATTCCTCATAACCACTCAGGATGAACTAGATGCCATGGTTGAATTTTTGAAAGCCAATAATGTTTCCTAAGCATAGATTTTTGTTTACACCGAAGTGCTCGAAGGCGGTGGAGGTCATTCTGGAGATGGCCAAACATCTGGTATCCATGGTGGAGGTGGATTATATGAAGATCATCCTTAACAAGGTTACCATGATCCTCATTCGTACCATGAGTACTAAGAAGGAGGTGAAGGTCATCATCAATCCTTCCCATCATATGAAGAAGAAGTCAACGGTACCATGACAACCAACAAGAAGCTACCCAGTACCAACCCGACTACAACTTCCATTCAGGCGACGGTAGTTTTCACAACTACCATTACAGTGATGATGAAGGTGCCTTTCGTGATCTAGATTAGATGGAAGATGTCCTGCCAACACTAGTTAGTGACCCTTCCGATGAAGAAGAATAAATCAATGTCAGTGCATACAGCTCTGACCCTCTTGAAGGTGATGATGATTCAGGCCCAGAGTCAGAGTCAGACTCAGATGATGATGAGGTGTTTCGTGATCGTGTACCTATCTCGTACTACAATCACATTCCAAATGAGAATTGGTATGTCGATGCCGACATGGAGCCGCAAGAGGTACCATTATGGGGGGTCCACTCACTGGGTTTATGAAGGGCCAACAATTTGGTACGAAGAAGGAGCTGCAACACGCTATTGAGACTGAAGTAATGACTCAGAGTTTTGAATGGCGCTTAACTCATTCCAACGCGAAGAGGCTCAAAGTTAGATGCCGAAATCAACAGGAGGGATGCAAGGCTAGGGTCCGGGCCCTCAACAACAAGAGAGACGGCCATTGGGTCATATCCCGTGCGATGAACACTCACACATGTGTGTCATCCATAACATCCCAAGGCCATCAACTCTTCTCTTGACTGGCACTCGCAACCCCAAAGCGTTGTTGATCCAATGCTGCCAACCAGTCATCCCGCCAACATCCGGTGGTGCAACATCGCTCACACACACTACATTGCCGTTGTTGGGCAAATGGGTTAGGATGGTGAAATCCTTTAGTGTGATTCTGCACTCTCCTTCGCGAAAGTTGAAGCAATGCGTCTCCTTTCGCCATCTCTCCACCAATGCGGTGATGAGTTGATAGTCGATATTTATCCCTAAAATGTGTCTGATCGACTCCAACCTTGCCCTTTTGAGAAAGGGCGAGAGGACGTCGTTATATGCGAGCACATTGCTCGTACCCCTATAGCGGATTATATGGTATACATCCTAGCGAAAAATTTAACTTTCACCATAAGTTTATGATATAATATACAATTATAAATCTATTATAACAAACAATTTAAATAAACAAAATCAATGTTTTTTCCAAGTTATATACATAATTTCGTAAAACAAACATATTCAATTAAATAAATTAACAATAATTTAAATAAATAATAATTTAAAGAGATACATATTCAAATATTTGAAACACATACACATAAATCCATGACATTATTGTGTAAATCGTAATGGTTATTTTCAATAATTTAATCGAATACATTGCAACACTCGTTAGACTCTTAGAAGAGGTATACATCTTCTTAGAAACGCAACGTTTTTGACAGAAAAAGAGGGGAATCCGAGGATCACTTAAAACCCGATTTTCCCAAAAAATGGGTGGATCATGATAATCGCTAAGACCCCATCTCCTTAGGCATGCATCTCTTTATGAAGAGTCTAAGTAAGTGGCGCATTGTATTAGCCCAACCCATTGAAAATAATCAAAACGATTAAAAATTATCAAATTTAATTTATAAACTACTAAGTATATTAACAAAATAAAAAAGGACAAATGATGAAAATTGAATGTACCAGGTGATCGTTGCAAACATCTCTTGAACGATGCTTAGTTTGATCGTACAACACGCTTGGATCAATCGGTACTTGATCAACATAATATCTTTGGTTGTATATATCCACGTCGTCGCCAATCTACGAGAGAATAACAACAAAGTTAATTATTTAGTATATAGAATAATTAAAAAAATTATAACAACAAAATTTTGGTAAAATGAGTACGTCCCATTTGATAGTCATCATGAAAAATACCCTCGTCTTGGCACCAATCTTTCAATAAGTTGAACAGAGACTCGGCGGGTTTTGAAGGAAAAACCAAAGAAATGTTTTCTGATGGTAGATCGGACTTAGCCGCAAAACACTGTTTCTTAGGTTGGGGGCGGGGATGGATAGAGAGATACTTTTAGAAAGAGAGAGGGAAGAATGGGGTTTGGTGTGAAAAAAAAATGGAGAGGGGATGGAGTTTATATAGGATTCTGACCGCCCCCTGTAGGGGCGGTTTGGTAATTTTCGTCTGACCAAAACCGCTCCCCTAATGGACGGTTTGTGTTTCCCGAGGCTAGAAACCGCCCCATCCCGCTGCGGATCACTATCCGTGACGCGGATCGATGCGTTGGCACGCGGTCCACCGTTGGATCGCTCCCTGATCCGACAGTTCTGGAGACCGCCGCTTCCCTATGCGGTTTCGTATCCACCCTAACAAAAATCGTGTCTTCCCAACGCGATTTCTTCATAAAACGCACCTTTGGCGTGCTGTTTTCGATTAATGGTGCTAAATTTAAAAATTTTATGGTTTGGGTGTCATTTTTGTAAAAAAAAAAAAGTGCTATTTCTTGATTTCCCCCGTTAATTCTAACTACTTAATAGAATTTGGGCTTGACTTCTCACCAAAAAAAAAAAAAGAATTTGGGCTTGACTTTTAGCCCATACAAGTGACCAATAGGTATGTAAATGAAATAATGGATCCCACCTAAACTCCAACTCTATTCCAACTCCAAGTGCAAACTCCAAAAAATTCAAATTATGAATCCGTTAGTTCGCCTGTTATAATTCCAGGCTTCCAGCCCATTTCTTCTGTGTCCGTTGCAATGCTGGTCTCCAATTAGTAATTCTAGCAATGGTAAAAAGCAACGAAACCTATTGTAAATAGATGAAACTTACTTTATTTAAACTATAATATTCTCTCTCTCTTTTTTTTTTTTGTCTCCAACGTTCTTTCTAAACACGTTCATACTAATCTTCTAAACTTATTATATTCTAGTGTGTTCTGTGTAATTGAGTTCCCACAACTTATTTATGTGAGTAGCTAATTGACTAATTATTGGTGTATTTACTATTTGAATTCCTTTGTTTTCATATTATTTTAATTCACTCTCTTAACTAATCTTAATTTTTTATTTCTAATTCCAAGTCAACCATCATCTTGTGGATAGTGTGTCACCTATAATTGATCATCAATCGGTGATTAACCGTTATTTGTACATGATATTTCCCATTAATCTTGAACTGTTTGAGAGTTGATTCTCGTGTTTTAAACCGATTTCACGCTAGTTTGTGTTGGGATTTTTAGTGGTGTGAATGGAAATGAAAGGGGAAAGATCCAAGAGAGTCTCTTGAAGTACCATGTTGGTAAGATGTGGGAAGACATGACCTCGAATTCGATCGATTTGATGTAATATGAGGTTAATTGGTTAAATTGGTTTGTGTAACCAAATGAACCAAACCGAGTTGAACCAAATCGAACTGAATCGATGAGGAGGTTGGAATAACCAAACCGGTACAACTACCATGGACCGAACCAATGCAATGGTTCATTATTTTAAAACGAATCAATGCGTTGGTTGGGGTGTAACCACCCATATGAAGAGTTGCCTCTCTTCAATGCACCCCTTAATTTTCTATAAATAGCACTATACCCCCTCTAGTTTTAACTACGAGATATAGATGGATTTTTTCGGTACCAAAACTCTGCTAAATCTAAAACTCGTTTTTTCTGCATTCTTTTCAAAGAGAAAATAGAGTCAAGTGTGGTTCTCGCCGGTTCGCTGCGTTCGATGGTTTCCGGGGTTTGAGGTACCGCTACGCCGGAAAAGGTACGTCCTTTCTATCCTGGGAGGAATTATTCCATAACCTTGGGTACTAGAGGGGAATAAGATTCTTTAAGGAGAGATAGTGAATTCTATCGGCTAGGACGCTTGCATGTGTCTTTGCATGTGTTCTTAATCTTATGTGTTTGCTTGTATTGCAAGAAAATAGTACACGTGAACAATTTCCACAACAGTTTGTGCTTTTATGTCATATTTCAGGACCTAGAGCGAAAATGAAGGCTTGTGAGTTTCGGATCAAAAACACCAAGGAAACGGAAGGAGGAGTGTTTGGGTTGTAGATGTTCTTTATATTATTGTGCATTTTGGTTTGGCATATGAACTCGAGGTTGGTAAGCTGTCCCATTCCACAAGTATGTGAGATCTACCTTCACCAGTTTGAACTACCAAATCTGTTTTGTCATATTTTTCGTAACAAACTATTATTATGTCCAGTATTTCACTAAACAAGAGAAAGATCAAATAGATGACAAAAACTGCTTGAAAAGTATCCATTGGTCCTCTATACGTTATGATACAGAGTGCTTCATGAGATTATCAAATTCAGATATTATGCAGGCTGTGTTGTTGGCTCGCATCTTCGTACTTATTTCTATTTTAGTTTTACTCAACTCATCCTTCAGTATATTTGCGTGACCTTTTGCTCTTTAATTTCACCTATAATTATTTCCTTCCAACAAACACTATTTTACTGTTAAGAAATGCATTCTCTAATGTATAAATCACAATCGAACCGCTAAACATCATTCTACTGACTTTTTCGTTACGGTATCCGGTATAGTTTCACAAACCATGAGAACAAGAAATCAAACTACCGCCGCCATATCATATTGCTGGACTATATCCTGAACTCAGCAAGCACAGGGTATATGTTCTCAAACGCTGCATACGTTTCCTCTCTAGCCTTAGCTCCCGTGATCACGACCTTCCCCGACGCAAAAATGCTGAGCACGACCTTGGGCTGTTTCATTCTGTATACCAGCCCCGGGAAAAGCTCGGGCTCGTAACTCGAGCAAGCGCCATGGGAGGATGCAGCAATACCTTCGAGCCTGATGGGGAACTTCACATCACAAGAGGCTACCATGTTCTCGATCTTGAAGTCCTCGAACTTGGCCGGGAAACCGAGCTTCTGAACTGCTCGAGCATACTTCCTGGCAGCCAGCTTCAACTGCAGCTCACTGTTGGCACCCTTGCATACCATCTTCCCCGAGGCGAAGATGAGCGCCGTCGTTTTGGGGTCCCTGGTCCTCATGATCACAGCAGCGGCGAAACGCTTAGGGTTGTATTCTGCATCGTGGGCTCGCAGAGCGATTTGCTCGAGGTTTAACTCGCAGCCCAAGTTTACCGTGGAGACGATGTTTTGTAGGGTGGGAACGATGCCGGAAGGGTGGTTGGAGAGATCCACCGCTTGTTGGCTTCTTTCCATGTTGAGAGAGATCCACCGCTTGTTGGCTTCTGAACTCTGTGCAGAAGTGGCTCCAGCTCCGTCAGACTACATGACTCTTTTATATCAGAAGACGAGTGACTATTTATAGGCCGGGGCGCGAGATATTCCTGGAGAAGAGATCTCCGTATCTGTATAGGAAGAGGAAAACGAATAATCCAAGAAGCGTCCGCGAATCTACATCTATCTACACAGTAAATAAAAACTAAATGAGAAAACTTAAAAAGACACATACTAGGATTCGAACAATAACCACTTTAAAGAAAAACAAAGATTATAACTAATCACACTAAGCACATTTGTTGTATCTTTTAAATTAAAATCATATAATAGTAGAGAAGAAAAAACTCTTTTCCCTTTTCAAATTCCCTACTCCAGGAGCGTTTGTAGGAAGGGTAGAATAGGGAGTGTCAATTTTTTTCTTTTTCCTCTGTGAAACGGGCCAACTTACCGTACACATGCGAATTTAAACGGGTCTAGGAGTATCAATTTTTTTTCTTTAATCCCTTTTATTTCTCCGTGGTGGTAAAATATATATATGAAAACGCAAAAATAATACTCATTTTTATTGCTAAAAAGAAAAAAAAATTAACAATCAACTAATGCATGGATTCTAATGGGCTAACCGCTAACCATAAAATAAAAGAGTTGAATGGGCCTGACCTACACGGGATTTGGTAATCAAGTAAAACAAATGAACATTATGGGTTTGCCTATCTAAAAAAGCTATTTTCTCTAGCATAATATATATTATGCTATTATTTTATATCTTAGTGGCTAAAATATAATGTATTTTAAAGTAATTCAATGGTTCAACCTCGACCAATCCAATTAGTCCAATTTTTATCATTTCAAATATATATTAAGTAATTATTTGATATCATAATGATTAAATTATAGTGTATTTTATAGAGAATCGTTTGGTATTTGTTAGTAAAAAACTAAACAGAAAGATCTATTTGGTTATTTTTAACATTAAAACGATCCTAAACATTTTCAGTTTCCTTTCGAATTTCTATAGTTTTATTCCCGAATAAGTGATGTGCAAATGGCGAATTGCAGTCATCTCTTTTCTTTCACTATTTTTTATTTTCAAATAGAAAGTTTAAAAGTAAAGAATAATTAGAGTTTGGCATGTGTCGGTCAAACAAGCTGAATTTCAAGTTTTGGTCCGTTTTGATCAAGTCTAATTTATAATCACATGATTTCTTGATACCCGATAAAAATCTCAATCCAAACCAGTTGGCAGGTGAGTCCGTGTTTACCACCATTTTCTAAGGATACAGGAACGACAGTTCCATTCCCAAATCGTGTTGTTCATTCTTGATTTCTATAGATTTTATCATGGCCTGGCAAAAACCAGAAAGCACAATGACGACAAGATGAAAGTTTTATAAAGCAAATTAATCGGCCAACGGGCCGAGTAAAAGCTAGCAACGATTGTGATATGCTCATTTCCCGGAAACCGGCGGGATAAGCAATTTTTTATTCGATTTTATGGAATTCGGTTTCTATAAAACTTACTCCACCTCATCATATTACCAGAAACAATATTGTTTCACAAGGTAACAAGTACTTGATTTTGGTTCATAAGGCTGATTTTTGATTCGTTGCATCATTCATGTCTCTTTCCTACTAAAATTCACTATTTTTATCACGAGTTTCCAAAAAAAAAACTTTACAACAATAAGTTATACACCCCATTACATTATCAAATTCCATACCTCACCTTCCTCCGTCCAACTGGCCGGGGCCACGCTAGTAGAAATAGTATAGGAAAAAGGAAAAGAAAATGCTTAACGACGGCGAATAGAAATGAAACGCAAAGGGAGAACAGAAAGTATGGTCAAGGATAGGAGTGGAATCAGTACAGTATCGGTATTGTAGTACCGAATAGCAAAATTTTGAGTATTAAATAGGTTTTTTAATTCAATCTCAATTTCAAAATAAATTCAGTATTCCAATTGCTATTATTTTATTTGGTATTAGTACATACAAATTATTCCTTTAAAAATTACAAATCAAATATACAAACGCAAAAACTTCTCCTCTGGCAGCACCTCCACAACCCATTCTCAAAATATACAAAAACAAACAATGGTGTCGACACTCGTGCAAAACAAATGGAAAATAAATCTAAGTATAATAATAATAAAACTAGAAAAACATGATACCTAAGAAACACTTTAACAAACTAAAGCAACAAACTGAAACAAGGGATGGCTAAACAACCCAAAAACATACTATAAATAACAAAATGAGTCTTGTATGAGTTGTCAAATAGTGACAAAAATAATTAACTATGTATAATTAATTAAGTGAACGTTTTTGCAGTTGAGGTTCGTGATATGGTAGTAGTAAGTGAGAGAGCAAAATACATTAGTACATTTTCTCTATATCTCTTCAATTTTATCGGATGCCCTCGAAGAGACATTTCATTAGTTATATCAGGTCGGGCCAAATACAGTTAAAATCAAAGTTTTAAGCACAGTATCCTTAAGTCAGGAGTAGGGATGACAACAAAACTCGAACCCACGAGTACCCACCCGACCCAATCCGGTCAATTCGGGTTAAACCCGTGTTGACGGGTTTTGGACTGGGTTCGGGTTTAAACCCGCTACACTATTAATCGGGTTGGGTTTGAGTTTAGGTAAACCCGCCGCATAGGTACCCGCCCACACACATATAATTACTTTCCCGGTATATTTAATATTCTAAATAATATATCTTCCTTAAACAACTAATATTCTTTATATTTGTGGAGACATGTATAATTTGTTCTTTCTAATTGTTTAGAATGAAGTTGATATTATGAAGTGGAGAGTGAAGAAAATTAGTTGACGAGGAAGAAACTTTCAATTAATCTTATTGTTTATAGATGTTTATCTTTAATTTTGAACAAGTTGTATTGATCATTTGCGGTTTTCTTGTATGCTCTAGATTGGTGTTTTTTGTATGCATAATTTGTATGGAAAATTGATGTTAAACTTTTATTTTGAAAGAAACTTGTTATTGTAAATTTTTTACCACAGGTACCCATGAACCCGCGGATACTCAGCAGATTAGGTTGGGTTTGAGTTTTTCAAACCCAACAAGTTTTACCCCGGTTTTTTTGGCGGATAAACCCATGGGTTTGGGGTTGAGTTTGACAAAACCCGTTCCAACCCGACCCATTGCTATCACTAGTCAGGGGACCAAAAAGCTTATTTACTAAGCATATATAATAAAAAAAAAAGAAGCTTAATCAGTGCAGGGGACAAAAAGCCAATGCAGTTGGGCAAGGATAATCCAATGCATATTTGCGGTAATCCAAAACAGTTGGGCAAGGATAATCAGTTGGGACCTGGGATGGTGCTCCAACGCCGGCAGCGGTTACGGATCGAGATCCAAACACATCCAAAAGTTTTTTTCCGGCGTACGATTTGGTCCGAGTTCTGACCAAACACATACCGCGTCGTCAGATTCAGATCAGACTTCTATATCGAGATCCTGCTCCATCCAGTCGGTCTTATCCACACAGAGAAACCCAAAACCCTAAAATATACACACACCAACCGAAAAGCAGTGGATTCCACCACGTGTACGTGTTTGTAACTGTTAATAATTACTATCTTATAGCTTGTTGTCAGCTAATTAATACGTTTGGCAACTTGCAGTTACGAATCTATATATCGAGCTAATCAACTTGGCATTTGGCAACCACGCGACAAGCTAAGTTGACTTTGGGCTTTTGGATTTTTGTTGGACGTTATACTGTTTGTTGCATGATAATGTTTCACTTTGTAGATCAGGATCAGATCTAGCTTAGCTAGTAGCTACCACACGATGGATAGAGATGAAAATATCGATTTGGGTCATTTAACTATGATTCATATGGTTATTGGGTCGGATTCAACTGGATTTATATGCATTTTTAATGATTTTGAGCTAGATCAGTTGGGTTCTATATGTGGGAATTCATATGGGTCAGATTCAAAATGGGTCTAATTGAGTCTACATGATTGTTTACACAAAAAAAAAAAAACAATATCAATCATTTCATTGATTACCTTCAATCTAATTATACACTTTTAATTTATGTGTTTCCACATGTCTATCAGTTTAATAACAAAAACATAAGAGAAAAATTGCATTATAATTGGGTAACCATTTTATTTTGAACTTCCAATACTATGAGTCCAATTTAGTTACAATTAAAAAATTTAATATGGGTATGCCCAAAAATAAAATTACTCAAACTTAATTTTACTCGTAATAATTTGGATTTATACAATACTCAATAGGTGCTTTTTGTCATCCTAATAATTGATGTTCATGTAGATTCCAAATTTCAAGGGTATCTAACTTTAACCCTTTGTATATATATCTTAGTCTTTATGGGGAACCCATTTTTCATATCAAGTTGTTGAAAGATAAAGGTATACTACTTGTCCTTTTCGATGCATAATTTTGATCACCCTCTAACTATTAGTTTAAGAATCCTCCTTATAATGCTAGAATGCATGCAAATCCTAGTTGCTTCGCTGTGAATAGGAAAAAAAAGGTACTACGATTAATTAATAAGGATCCACGATCGATGCATATAAAAAAAAATTGATGCTTATAATGTTCCATGCCATTTCTAAACAATTTAGGATGAATATATAATTTTAGTGAATATCATTAGAAATTGATAGTTTGAAATTCACAATATTCCACGCCATATAAAAAGTAACTCTACGGTGTATAAAGGATATACGAGTTTAAAACTAGAGTAATGTCTATTTTTTATCCAAATCTTTTTCAGATTCTTTTATATTATCCAAACCTATTAAAATTCTATCCATCTATAATAACAAAATAGTCTATAATAACAAAATAGTTAAATAGATACGTACAATCATACTTCTGTGATGATTGATGTACAACTAACCAAAAAGGAAATACCACGCACGCACTCGCTCGCTCTACTCTACTCTACTCTTTTCCTTCCTGTTCTCTTCGTTTTGGATAAGCGCTATATTGTTACGGGACCGATAATTATCTCTTTTTATAGAAACAAACTCCCATTTCAGTTTCCGCTATTTATTGAGTTTTTGCTTCTTCGTCTCCCCCACTGAATCGTTCCCACCACACGACTCACACACCACCATTCTTCTTCTTCTTCTTTCCTCTTTGTCTCTTTTTCGATATATCTAGAACTCGAATCTGTCAGAGATACACTGATCAGTGAGTAAATAATGTCTTTCATGACGTCCACCACGGCGGCAGGGCCGCCGTCCGACGAGAGATTCAACGCTTACGCTGCCGCTTGCGCCATCGTAGCTTCCATGATTTCCATCATCTTTGGATACGGCAAGTCAATCATCTCTCTGTTCCTAACTAATTAATTAGTTAATCATGTTTAATGCATAATCACTGTTTTGAATTTGAATTTAATTAATGATGGTTTGTTTAATTAATTATAATTTACAGATACGGGAGTGATGAGTGGAGCGATGATCTTCATAAAAGAAGACCTCCTAATCAACGACACACAGGTCCAGGTCCTCGCCGGGATCCTCAACATCTGCGCCCTCGTCGGCTCCCTGATGGCCGGCCGGATCTCCGACTTAATCGGCCGCCGCTACACCATCGTCCTCGCCTCCATCATCTTCCTCATCGGCTCCGTCCTCATGGGCTGGTCCCCTGGCTACGCCGTCCTCATCACCGGACGCTGCGTAGCCGGCATCGGCGTCGGTTTCGCCCTTCTGATCGCCCCAGTCTACTCCGCGGAGGTCTCCTCCGCGAAATCGCGAGGATTCCTCACCTCCTTACCCGAGTGGGGGATCGCGATCGGAATCCTCCTCGGATACATCTCCAACGTCGCCTGCGCCAAGCTCTCGCTCCGCCTCGGCTGGAGGCTGATGCTCGGGATCGCGGCGGTCCCTTCGCTCCTCCTCGCGATCGGGATCCTCAAGATGCCGGAATCCCCGCGGTGGCTGATCTCGCAGGGGAAATTGGGGAAAGCGAAGAGGATCCTGTTCAAAGTGTCGAATTCCCCTGAAGAAGCAGAGAAGCGGTTCCGAGACATCAAGATCGCGGCGGGGATCGACGAGGATTGCGATTCGGAGTTCGCGGAGGTGCCGAAGAAGGAATCGGGAGGGAAAGGGGTGTGGAAGGACCTTCTGCTGCGGCCCACGCCGGCCGTGAGGAGGATATTAGTCTGTGCTGTGGGGATACATTTCTTCGAACACGCGGTGGGCATCGAGGCGGTGGTGCTCTACAGCCCGAGGATTTTCAAATCGGCTGGCGTCACGGATAAGCACAAGCTTCTCCTCGCGACGGTCGGCGTCGGCCTCACGAAATTCACCTTCATTGTGCTCTCGACTTTCCTGATGGATCGGGTCGGGCGGCGGAGGCTGCTGCTGACCAGCTTCGCGGGGATAATCGGGGCGCTGAGTCTGCTGGGGACGTGTCTTACGATTGTGGAGAGGCATCACGGGGAGAAGATTTTGTGGGCCTTGGGCCTGAGCATTGCGTCGTGTTATACGTTTGTGGCCTTTTTCAATATTGGGGTGGCGCCCGTGACGTGGGTTTATAGCTCGGAGATTTTCCCGCTGCGGTTGAGGGCTCAGGGGTATAGTTTGGGAGTGGCGGTGAATAGGCTGATGAACGCGATGATCTCGATGACGTTTATATCGTTGTACAAGGCGATTACGATCGGCGGCGCGTTTTTTCTGTTTGCCGGGGTGTCGTTGGCGGGGTGGATTTTTGTGTACACTTTGTTTCCGGAGACGAAAGGGAGGTCGTTGGAGGAGATGGAGGAGCTGTTTGGCGGAGGGAATAGGAAGAGTGATGAGCTTGAAGGCCGGGTTTAGGAGAATTATACTTTACATACATTGTAGTTTCTGTTGTTTTGTTTTTTCTTCACTATCTCAAATCATTTTTAATGTAGTGATGCTATTGATATTGTTTGGTTTGATTCGGTTCAAAAGGAGGGATAGTTCATTTTCAACACATGCTAGGAATATAGATTTGTATTTGAATTGAAAAACAACCTAATTGTGATTTCTCTAAATGTTACGAACAATTATCTTTCGAAAAGGCAATACACATATGTAGATTTTTATGTTTACTTAATTTATCTATGGGTTTGACTGATTGAATCGAAGTAATTTCGATCGATTTAGATTTACATAGTTTGTACAAAATTTTCATTTCAAAGAAACTTATGAACGTATTCTTACACTTTGAGTCTTTTTTTTTTTTGGTGAGAAACGGAGTGTTAAGGGTGCTCCAACCTTTAATCAATGATCAAACGGGACACTTTGAGACTTTGCATATTGAGTTGTAATTGTCATTTAATCATTTTAGGTTTAAACGTTAGTGTTCTGTTATGGTTTGATCAAAACTCTTGTCAATCATTACGTGTACTCTAATGTGGCAACTTTTTAGGGGGAAAAACACACACAAAGTTGCAAATTAGGGGTGTTCAAATGGTTACCATGGTAATTACCAAACCAAATAAGATTAAATTTATTAGTCATGGAATACAATATCATAACCAAGTCGTCCAAACTAATACAACAATCAAATTAACCAAACTAAAATTTAATCGATTCGGTTAACCAGATTAACCAATATAACATCACATTATAATTAAGTGAGAAATTTTTTGGTTAAGACATTAATTCGCAATTTATATAATGAATAAAATATAACAATCAACACATAGTTATTATTAACATTTAACATTACATGCAACTAATACAATTATCTTACGCTCAATAGAAGTATTCACCTAACAAAAATATATGTCAATGGTATGAGGTTTATGAATTATTTTGTTTGTGTGAATTGACTTTGTCTCTTAACATTATCAGAGGCTGTAAAAGATCTTCTTTTCAAGTTTTCATCCAACATAATATATGAGTTTTGCCTAAAGTAGACGTTGATATGTTGTAGTCTACACTCTTCAAATACAAATATACATTATATGAACAATATTGAGCTTTATTTTTTTATGAGTATAAAAGGGAGGAAAGTTTGTCTCTTAAGTGGTTCTATAAAGTATTAAGTATATGTATAAAATATATATTAGATAACTGGTTAAATTGATTTCATTAGTTAGGAGTGTATGAAACCAAACAAAATCACATACTTGTGTAGAGATTCTTCCTAAAACTCCTAGTAAGATCAATTGTCTCTCAATAATCAATGGCTAAATTTTCAAGTGCAAAAACCTAAAACCACCACCTACACAAGCTATTCGAAACTCTCACGGCTCGAGAGAATATATAACAAAGGATTTTTGTACAAGTTATTTTATTTTACAATCAATATTTCAATAAGAGGCTTACATGCCTTAACATAAAGTTTTCACATTAAAGCAGAGGTATTTGTAAGTATCTACCCAGAAGTTTCCCCAATTTATATCTAGCACTATAGATATCTATCATTTTTTTTTTGTAGAAAGCAGACACATTTGTCCTATATCATTGCACTAATATCGCGACTCAAGGAAACACCCATATTGTCGTATTCTTTTTTTGGTATCTACCCAAAAGTGTCTACTCAAGTATCTACCCAGAAGTTTCGCTACAAGGGATTTTTTATATAGATATATATCATATTCTTTTTTTGTAGAAAGCAAACGCATTGCGTCCTATGTCATTGCATTAATATCGCGACTCAAGGAAACACCCATGTTGTCGTAGAGGAGCCAATTACAGAGGTTCGGATCTCTCATATTGAAGAGATGTGTGCCAAAAGCAGGGGAATGACCCTTAGAAGCCAGGAAATTGGCTACAAAATTACATTCACGAAAGACATGATTAATTTTAACAACACAATCCCTCAAAATAATGTTCTCAAAGAGCTCTGCAAGATGACGATGACAATGGTCACTCTGCCTTCTGTTGTTGATAATACTCAAGGCCATAGTTGAGTCGAGATTGAGCTCCACTCTTCTTTATCCAAACTGGCAGGCCATTTCCAGCCCTTCTGCAACTCCCTTTAGCTCAGCACGGGTGATGGCGCATATCTTAAAATTGCTAGCAAACGCTCCCAAGCATCATCTCAGATGATCTCGAATGAGTCCTCTAGCTGCAGCTTGTCCAGAGGGTTGGAGCACAGATCCATCTGTTTGAAGTTGAGCCCAACCTGCACTTGGAGGTTTCCAAGCAATCTCTAGTTTTTATCATTTGATCAGGTACCGGGCATTTCTGAGCATTGTGCATAGCTTGATTGTTGATATTGATCCAAGCAAGCACTCGTTGGATCAAACCAGCTTCTGAATACCTCTTCCTATCCATCACTTCCTCAATTTGTTGCTTCCACAAGTTCCAGCAGATTATGCCGAAGTCAACTCCATTCAAAGGATCCATCATATTCTTTATCAACCAAGATTGGAAATCAGCACTATTGTCGCCGACCTGCAGCTTGTTCCTGAAGCGCCTCCACAAACCTACTGTTTTTCCATAGTTTCTAAGAATATGCTCAGTCGTTTCTTCCTGTGTTTTGCAGTGATTGCACATTCCATCCTCAGAGAGTTTCCTTTTCTCTCTTTCTTTGTTCGTGAGAAGTCTGTTGTGATTTGTCAACCACAAGAAGTGCTTGATACGACTCGATCCCTTCCATTTCCACAGCTCCTTCCAGGAATCAATAGGACATTTATCCAGCTCGCCTGCAACCAGTGAGTAGGCTGACTTGAGCTTGAACCTTCCATCCTTCTCAACACCCCATATCGTCTTGTCCTCTCCAAGGTTAGGTTTAGGTGCATTTGTTCCTGCAATCAAAGCAATAATCTCATTAGGGAGGTAGCTTCTCATTCTTTCCCAATCTCACTCACCTGAACCATCGGTCCAACTAACCACAAAAGCTTGTTGCTCTTCCTCGGTGAGGTATTTTAAAGCAAAAGCCTCCAAGACTAAGCCATTTTCCACCCAAGGGTGAGTCCAGAATCCAATTGATTCCTCGTTCCTCAAGCTCCACTGGATAGCCTGCTTCATGAAGGGCATGACTTTGATGATACCCTTTCATAAGCTGGAGTGATTACTTTTCTTCATCTTTGTGATATTTTCATCCTTATGGTGGAAGTATTTTCCCTGCAACACTTTGACCCACAAATCTTGGTTATTGTTAAAAAATCTGCCAAGCGAGCTTGACCATATAGGCCAAGTTCAAACTCCTAGCAGATCTGAGGCCAAGGCCTCCCTGGTTCTTAGGCTTACACACAACATCCCAAGAGAGTAAATGCACTTTTTTCTTCCCTTCACACGATCCCCACACAAACCCTCTAATTTATTTGTCAATCAAGTCACAAATACAAAGAGGGAGCATGGAAGTTTGCATAGCATAAGAGGGAATAGCATTGAGAAATGAAATAGCTAATGTCACCCTTCCTGCAAGGGAGAGATTTCTCGCTTTCCGGGAGGAGAGTTTACTATCCAGCTTCTCAATGATATACCTATATGTGTTTTTGGATAATCTGCCATGAAGAACAGGCACACCAAGGTATTTACCAAGGTCAGGGGTGGACTGAATTCCCAAGGAACCACATATATTCTGCCTATCACTACATTTAACATTTTTTTAGATGAAAACCCTAGACTCTTCCTTCCTAATAAGTTCCCCTGACACAAGACATAAGGAATCAAGGTAACTCAGGACAATCTCAGCTTGAGAGCAAGAGGCCTCAACAAAGAACACTAAGTCATTAGCGAAAAGTAAGTGGGAAAGGATAGGGCCATTCGAAAACGGTTTCACAGGTTTCTAGTTTTTGTTATTCACTTCATGGAAAATGCAATGACTAAGTCTTTCTACACATAAGGTAAAAAGGTAGGGAGAAAGGGGACATCCCTGGCAAAGTCCTCAGGAAGGCTAGAAACTTTCAGTTTCCCCTCCATTCCATAAGACTTGCATTTCCGTGATTGTGACACACTCCATGATCATCCTAACAAAAGATTATGGAAGCCCTGCACTGAGGAGAGACTGCTCCAGGAAAATCCAATCAATCCTGTCATAAGCCTTTGCAAGATCAACCTTCAGCAACATCACTCATTTCTTTCCCGTTTTTCTTGCCATTGAATGAACAGTCTCCTGCAGAATCAGGATGTTATCAGTAATGTGTCTGTTTGGGACAAAGCTATACTGATTCTGGTGTACAAGGGAAGGCATCGGAATCTTAAGCTTGTTCTCTAGACACTTAGCAACAACTTTATATCCAACATTACAGAGACTAATGGGACGAAACGGGTTCATAGACATGGGATAATCAGTTTTAGGGATAAGTGCAAGCAAGGTCTGATTAACAAGTCTAATCTTAGAGTAATCAAAGAAACAAGTAGAGATGAAGTGGAAGAAATCTTCCCCAATTTTTCCCCAGCATTTCTGGAAAAAGATGGCCTGGTAGCCATCTTTGCCTAGCACCTTGAGGCTTCCCACCTCCATCACTATAGCTTTAACATCAGCCATACTTGGTGGAGTTCCAAGTCTTGATGTAGCACTTTCATCAATGTCAGTAAAGCTGGCAGGTAACACATGCTGATGAGTTTGTTCCTCCTTGCTGTACAGGTTCACAAAATTGTCTCTGACCAAAATTTCCAACGATTCTGGATCATTGATCCAGTTTCCTTCCTCATCTTTCAGACCAATAATTATATTTCTTCTTCTCCTGCTAAAGGTACTGCTGTGGAAGAACCTCCTATTTTGGTCTTCCTGAATGATCTAGTTGGCTCTAGACTTTTGGAGCCAAAGGACCTCTTCCTGCCAAAGAGTTTATTCCAATTCTTTGCGTGCTTGTCTCTCCTGCTTTCTGGATTGGACACTAGGTGACTTGTCATTTTTGGCTTCCAAGGCATGAAGTCTAGTCCATAGGCTCTTTTTGTTTTTAAAAATATTTTCAAACACTTCTCTATTCCACTTTTTGAGCTTGTCAGAAAGTTCTTGTAAGGCAAGAGGGAGGGCAGATGCATTACCAGGTTTCCAAACATTATCAAGAAAAGGGAAGAAATCTTCATGGGCAAGCCAAGGGGCAAGTAAATGGAATCTTCTCACCAGTTTGCTTTTGTCCACAGGGTCCTTGATGCTCATTAGGATCGGTCTGTGGTCCAATCTTAACTTAGGAAGATGGAGGTTGGACGACTCAGGAAAGCTTGAAGCCATTCAGTGTTGCAAATGCATCGATCCAAGCGTTCCTTGAGATGAGAGTTTCTTGTAAACCAAGTAAACTTTGGGCCAATGAACCCTAAGTCGATCAGACCATTGTCATCCATACATTTGTTGTAAGCTTTCACCTTTCCAAAGTTGAATGGGGCGCCACCCTGCTTTTCAGACGGTTTAGAGATGGAGTTAAAATCTCCTAACAACATCCAAGGGATCTTTGTTCCCCGTTTGATCCTGCTGATAGACTCCGAAAGTTCCCCCCTACTGTGCTCATTGGGGCAAGCATAGATTGTCGTCAGCTGACAAACCTCTTTATTCCAGTATTTGAGGTTGATAAACTGTTTGTGGCAATCTAGAAGTTCCAATGTCACCTGGTCATTATTCCATAACACCTAAATGCCACCACTGAAGTCAATGGCATCAGACACTTCCCAAGAATCAAATCCCAAGGACTTGATTACTTTGAGAGCATCTTCACCACTGATCCTAGGCTCCATAATGCAGATGATATTAAGCTCATACATTTTCTTGTAAAACTCCACAGTGGAGTGAATTTCGGGTGTTGGGCACCACGATAGTTCCAGGAAAGGATTCTAATCATGAAAAATGATAAGGAAAACTCCCCTTCCTCCGCCCAAGAGGCAGAGAAGATGATGTGGAGTCGACGACCATGGCCGTCTCTTCCCTTTCATTCTCCATGACTTCTGCATCCTTTGCAGATGAACTTACAATATCTGGTTTTGTCATAGCTCCCCCTTGGCTTGATTCAAAGTCAAGCTTTCTTGGTTGGCTAATCCCATTATCTGGTGACGAAGAGACCATCTTGGCAAGATCCTTTGTTTTTTGCAGTGATGGCTCTTTCATTATGGGTTGGTGACATGAGTTTGCAGCTGTTGTTCGATCCTTCTCTTTCCCCTGTTTCCTGTTCTCTAGTGTCTTCAGCTTTGGGATAGCAGAGACCTTGGGGCCTCCTTTTGACTTCTCTTCTTTGAAAATAACCTTACCTTTCCCTGCAGTTCCATAAATCAGCTTTGAACGCCCATTGCCCTGACTTTTTGTCACAATAATGGGCTTCATTCCTGACATAGAGGCCACATGTGAAGCTTTTTGATTCTCCTTCCTTGTTGTATCTTTTCCTAGTTGAGTCTTCTTTTGATTTTCTTTCTTTCCCTGACTTTCCCTTTCCTGTTTTTTCTCCTGTGTATGTTCTGTTTCCTGTTCTCTCCCTCTTGTCTCCCAACCTTTCAGTTGAATCCTTTTCTCATTCTACTTTTGATGCAGGCTCACACTCAACCACAACATTCTCAGTATTTTCTTTTTCTCTGACTTGTTCCTCTAGCACACTGAATCTTGATCCTTCTGGTTGTTTAGTTTTCTTCAGTTCCTTCCTTCCTGGCTTTTTCTTCTTAGTAGCAGCTAGGGGTGGTCACTGGGTTTACTAAAACCGTTCATGTTTGGTCACTGCAAATATTTAATTCCATTCATGGTCACTAAGATTAGTTCAATAGTTCAAGTTTGGTCACTCTCCGTTAGTCTCCGTTAGTTTTTGTTGATGTGGCAGTCAACTATTATAGTTGACCGTTAAATGAGTGACGTGGCCAATAAAAAAATAATAATAAATAAAATTTAAATATTTACAATTTCCACCTCATTTTACAACTATTAAAAAATAAAAATAAAACTTACCTCCTCCACCGAAAGCTCGCCGCCTGCTTCGAACTAGCGTTCTTACACACTAGCACCGCTCCCCTGCCGCTGAGCTTCGCCGCTCTCAACGCCCTGGCGAAGTCCTTCCGCCGCGAATCTACCACAAGGAAATCGATCCCCTCCAGCCCTTGCATAACCTCTTCCGCTTCCCCCACCACCACCTGATTGGCCGCCGGCAGAATATTAATCGAATTCCCACCGCCAGCCTGACGTAGTGCTTGCAAATACTCCGATCTGGAATTCTCGTCGGGGACCACGCACACGTGCCGCCCGCCGGAGTGACGGCTGGCGACGGCGAGGCCGATGCTGGTCGCCACCGGCCCACCGCGGGACCATGTCTCCACTATGAATTTGGCGTTCCAGCCGGCCGCCATAGCCGAAACCAGCTCTGCTACGCCGGATTCCTGGCTAATCCCACACTGTCGAAAATCCAGGAATCAAAAATCGCCATCCAAAAGAAGGAGAATTGAGAATTGAGGGAAAACCCCAAACATATATAATTCAATTCATACAGAAAGAAGTAATTTGGCTGGCTTACTGCTTTGACAGTATCGAGATAGGCTTTGGAAGACAATTCAGGGGACCATATAAGCTTCATTTCTTTCTCCTCCTTTCTTCTCAATCTTGTCCCTCTTGGTATTTTTCAGTTGCTCCCCTTGTTCTTCGTCTGGTTTATTGATGGAGGGTTTGCTGCGGATAAGGTCTGCGGCACGTGGGTTCCGGGCGACAAGCCAGAAGAACCAAGTGAGGGCTGTGGAAGTGGTGTCCTTCCCTGCGAGGACGAAACTGATGACTATGTCTCTGAGAAATTTGTGCCTCTGTTTTTCGCCTTCGAACTATCAACTGCCCTCGTGTCGCCGGAGCTCGGAAAGAGGACCAAATTCGGGTACGAAGAATTGAAGGGGCTAGATTACCTGCACGCGGCTCTATCGGAATCGATGCGACTGTTCCCTCCGGTGGCTCAAGTAGTAGGGTAAGCAGACAGCAGATGAGGGAGTAAGAGTGGGAGGGGCTGCCGGTGGCAGTTGGAAAGAGGAGCGATTACTGATTTTTTTTTTTTTTGGAGGAGGTAAGTTTTATTTTTATTTTTATTTTTTAATAGTTGTAAAATGAGGTGGAAATTGTAAATATTTAAATTTTTTATTTTTTTATTGGCCACGTCACTCATTTAACGGTCAACTATAATAGTTGACTGCCACATCAGCAAAAACTAACGGAGACTAACGGAGAGTGACCAAACTTGAACTATTGAACTAATCTTAGTGACCATGAATGGAATTAAATATTTGCAGTGACCAAACATGAACGATTTTAGTAAACCCAGTGACCATCCTTGCAATTAACCCCGAAATTATGTATACCGGGTCCCCGAATTCTATCAAACCTCAAACCTAATTCGAACCAAATTATAATTTGGTTCGTCCGGTTCAAACCGAATTATAATTCGGTTCGGTTCGGTTTTTCATACAGAACCGAAATAGTGAGGTGAGCTTGTATTTTCTCCTTTTTAAATTATTTTCACCACTAATGTAAACAATAAATATGCATCCTCAATGATAAAATCAAACATTTCAACACATAAGTCATAAAACACTAACATGATTCAAATATTTAAGTCTCGTAATAAGTAGAAACATAAAAATCCACCATTTAGAGCTTGCAATTATAATAATTCGGTTTTTCGATTCGGAATTCGGAAATTCGGTTCGGTCGAAAGGACCCTGGTTTCCGAAATATAACCTTTTCTCTTCCGAATACCGAACCGTATGCCCACCCCTAGTAGCAGCCCCTTTGGGGTTTTGTCTTCTTTTTGGTCTGGAAGCAATCATCCATGGGCCAAAATCTTCCAACACTTCAAGATGGATTTCATGATTCTTCCCTTGGGTAACCACTGGCTTCATGCTCTGACGAGGTACCCTTCTTCATATCAGATGATGGACATTTATCCTCCAGATGACCATAGCAACCACATTCGTAGCAAACCGTATCAAGACCCTCATACACCACTCTCCTGACTCTCCTCTTCAATCGATGCTTGGGCACAAGTCTCTTCCTAAGATCAATCTCCACACAAATTCGTGCATAATTCCCTCAGAAGCCATTCATCGTGTTATAACAATCTTCACAACCATGTCAATCTTACTCCCAATGATCTCCAGAATTTTTTCGTCGAAGTAAGCCATCAGGAGGCGTGGAAGGCGTACCATGACCATTGGTTTGTTGATGATATCATAATTCAGATCAAAATCAAATCTCCATGGTTCTGCTGCAATATACTGCTCATCAACCGTCCATGCCCCCCAAAACATAGCTCTATCTTAGTCGTTTTGCGAGCCAAAGATGGCTTGATAATACCCATTCCCAATATCTCCAATCCTAACCGCCCCTCTTCCTGCCCACATTTTATGGACTTTCGTATGAATAAAAGCAAAGGGAAGGCTACCTCCAAGAATCCGAAAGGTGGTTGCTCTACTCCACCTGTGGCGGACTCTGGTGTCAGTGTTTTTTTTATGCGTCAGCATCCTCCCATTCCGATTCGTCAGACATGAGATCGTCGCCCTCTGGAAATTCAATATGAGTCCCATTCCCCAGCATTGAGTCCTTGTAGTAGGCCCGAGGCTGCTGGGGAAGTGTCATCTTCTGTGAATTAAAGCTACCCTCAAATTGATTGAGATTGGGGGTCTCCATTTCAAAGTTATCATCATCAATCACGGCCGCAATCACCGCAAAGTCCATACTTCCTTCTCCTGAAGATCCTTCGCTAGTCGCCGCTTTCTCCTTCTTACTCAGCTGGATCGACGGCGGCGCCGAAGACCCATCCAGTGGTTTGGGATCTGGGATGGTCGCCTCCAGTGGAGGCTCCATCACTCGACGGGAACAAACAATCACAAACGAGGGAAAAGGAAAGAGAGTTCGGAGCAAAATCTCTCTCCTACTTTCCTTTCTCTCTCAATACTATCCCTGAAATCATGGGGGAAAGAAGATTTTCAGATGGTTTATCTATCATATTCTGATGCAACTTCATAAATAATCCATCATGGAAGATTTCACATTACTAGGATTGGAACCAAGATGGAAAAAACTTTTGAACTTGTTCGACAGTCGACACCCTTTGTAAGCACTAAATACCCAAGTTCCAAACCATCGGGAAAAAATCAACAAATCGTCCGAAAAACACATCTTATCACTCTTTTTTTCTCTTCTTATTTTTTAGGTTTTTTTGCAAGAATCACGGTAACACCCGATTATTTAACTTTTTGTACATTTCCTAAAATACCCTTCACTAATTAGAAATGGCCTAATTACTATATAATTAGGCTAAACCCAAACCCTAAGAGAACCCGACTACTAGCTAGCGGCGAAGGAGAAACCCCAAAATCCCACAAGTATCCTTATTCTTCTCGAATACCCGATGTCGCCGCCATAACAATCAGGAACAACTAGTGTGGGAGAGACTGAAATCGACGCATCCCTCAGAAGGAAAGAAATAGTCGATTAGACGGGGCGATGCCAACTGTTGGTATATAGCGGCTATGATGAATACGACAGGAGATCGTTCCATAATCGATGAAGGTAATCTGTCGTGACTGCGGGTCTAAAGGATGTGATGATTTGAGAAGCAGTTGCCGGCAACAGTGCCGGTTACAAAATCCTCTAGCCGGGGCTCGTAGCTGTACGATAAATGGTGTGGTCTCCGTAGCTTAGAGTCTGGTCGTGGCCTCTTCACCTCTTCGTACAGAAGGCTCGACTGTAATCGAGGGAATACATTAATATATAAAAGCCAAGGTTGTAGGTTATTATTCATTAGTGGCTCTCACACTCCACCAAGTGCAAATGGGTAAGTACCAAGTCCTTCTTTTACCCCACTCTCCATTCTACAACCTTTGTGTTTAGTTATTGTTCGCTAGGTTTTCGTCTATGTTTTTTTTTTTTTTTGCACAAATCATCGCCTTTGTGTTTTGTTATTGTTCGTTAGGTTTCGTCTTTGACTTTTTGCACAAATCATCGACTTTGTGTTTAGTTATTGTTCGCTAGGTTTTCGTCTATGGCTTTTTGCAATAATCATCGCCTTTGCCCACCAGTTTGCAGCGCATCTCAAAATACTATCGGCGGGATCCTAAGTTGTTCCCCAATATGGTTTCCCAAGGCCGCTACCACGAGTTTTGTATTGGGACCGTGTTGCATCCTCTTTAATGTTTTTTTCTTTCTTTTTTCCCTTTTTGTTGAGTAACCCAAACACATGAGTATCCTACCTTGAACACAAATCATCGTCTTGGCCCACCATTTTGCAGTCCATCTCGAAATACTGTCGGCAGAATCCTAAGTTGTTCCCCACCACCGTTTCCCAAGGTCACTACCACGAGTTTTGTATTTGGACCGAGTTTCATCCTCTTTAGTGTTTTTTTTTTCTTTCTTTTTTTTCTTTTTGTTGAGCATGATCACAATTGAACCCAAATACATGGGTATCCTAACTTGAACACAAATCATTGCATTTGCCCACCATTTTGCAGCCCATCTCGAAATATTGTCAGCGGAATCCTAAGTTGTTCCCCACCATCCTTTCCTAAGGCTGCCACCACGAGTTTTATATAGGGACTGAGTTTCATCCTCTTTAGTATTATTTTTTTTTTCTTTCTCTTTTTCATTTTTGTTGAGCATGATCACAATTGAACCCAATGCCGCTACCGAGAATCCATACCATATCTACTCAATGTTGGCGAGTTTTGTATCGAAATCGAGTTCCGCTCGCTTTAGTATTTTTTTCTTTCACTTTTTCCTTTTTGTTGAGCATGATCACAATTGAACCCAAATCCATGGGTATCCAACCTAATTCGATCCAGTCAAAGCGACTTGAAACAAATTATAGCCTTTATAAATTTCTCTTTTTTTCTTCTTTTGGTTGGGATTACAATTTAACCCAAATCTAAGGTTTTGACGAGTGTTGTATTGTGACCGAGTTTTATCCGCTTTTGTAGTTGGCAGGTTGGACCAAGTGTAAATTTATTAAAAAATTGTTCAAGGCGAGTTAAACACATTGTTGGCCTTTTTTAGATTAAAATCATATTTTGTACGCTTTAATTTTTTTATTTCTCATTTTCCTTTTCGTTGAGAATGACAATTGAGCTCTGGCCCATTGTTGATGCGTTTCGTATCGAGAGCGAGTTTCTCTTTTTGTAATTGATAGGTTGGGTAAATTGTAAATTTGTTAAAACTGGATCGACCCGGTCAAAGCGAGTTGAATGCAGTGTTGAAAGTTTGGGGTCATGAGCGAATTTTATCCTCTTTAGTATTTTTTTATCTTTTTCCTTTTGGTTGAGAATGACAATTGCGTTCAAACGCATGGGTATACAACCTAATTCGACCCGACCAAAGCGACTTGAACCCGATTTTACAGGTTTTCGGTGGGAGCAAGTTTTATATATTTTTGTAATTGGCGTATTGTGTCGGGTGTGATTTTTTCCAAAACTCGGTCCAATCAGGTCAAAGTGAGTTGCACTTGGTGATGACGAGTTTTGAGTCGGTAGCGAGTTTTAGCTTTAGTGTTTTTCATTTTGCTTTTTCTTTTTGTTTGAGAAAGACAATTGAACCCAAATCCATGGGAATCCAACCTAATTTGACCCGATCAATGCGAGTTGAACCTCTTCAAACCTGCAATCAGTCCAAAAATTTCATAAAACAGAACCACGAGTACCTCAAATACAAAAAAAAAAGAGTATTACTATGTTTGACCCGAATTTTAGAAGTTTGTATTCAAATTTAATATAAAATAAATATAACGTGATCCATTTTAATACTTTTTTATTTCTATAATTTGTATTCATATTTTATGTTAGAAATCTTTTTTAGTCATTTTCCATTACCTCTTATATTAGAAAGCAATTCTTATAGTTTTTCAGCTAAACACTCAACAACTTTTTTAAATACTTCTTGAAAAGATCCAGAGTAGCTGCTTCATTCGGCAAAAGTTACAGCGGGATCAATTACTAGTCATACAAATTGAAACATTAGCGTCATGAAAGAAGTTTAAACATAAATAATCTATTCGACGACCCTTCTACCTTATGCAAATTCATTGACCATATGCTATTGTAAATACAAACCTATGAAAAGAATTATTAAGAATGAAATAAGATTATTTTCGCTAATACTCGAAGCGATAGCGAGGGGCCTTTTACTAGTGTAAGTAAATGGCTACGTTATGTGCATGAAATGCATGGAACATTAGGTAATATACATGAATTGGCATAATGGTTACAGTAATGATTGAGGTTTCCCTGAGTACAAACGAAATCCAATATATTTGGAATGGTAGCGTGTAGTGCATGGCATGATGTGGATCATAGTACGAGGCACTAAACCCGTCAGATCTAACTCCGGCTTTGGCTAGAGGTTCCTGTAGGCAAATACTTTATCTCGGAGGAGCACAAATGACAGTCGGATGTAAATTCAAGCTTACCGTGCGTGGTTAAAAGCGGCTAGAGTAGTTTTCGTTATCAGTCTATGTATTTATGGTTATGTTATCAGTCTTTATGTTAAGTATGCATAGCATCATGAAGTATAAGTAAACTACGTTAGAGGCAAGTAAATACAAGTTCAATTCTAAACTAATCAAGTGCAAGTTAATAAGTTTAGGTCTTCCCATTGCGTGGAAGATCACCTTAAGTAAGCTCAAACTTCTCAAGTTCAGTAATCAAGTATACGTTTAAGTACGTCTCTCCATTGTGTGAGAGGTTGTTTCATGCAAGCATGTATAAGATATCAATTTAATAAGTAAGAATAAGAATTCTCCATTAACTAATCGCACACGGTCACCTTACTCCTTGTAGATGAGGAGCACCTTGTAGATGAGGGGTCATGATATTTATGAAGGCTATTGATTCCAATCAAATGTTCCACGTTATGTTGATCTTTTAAATTTTCATGCTCAGTTTCTTTTTATAGAACGTTTCCGCTTTCTCCCACATATTTAACATTTATAATTTATTAAGAGCATTTTGGTAAAAATAATACCCGACCGGATTAGTGTGTTACAATCACTCCTACTCTTTTACGCAAATGGTGAAAAGGCAATCCATGATTTTTAACTACATCATCTAATAGACAACCATTTACAATAGCAAATAAGATTAAAAGAGATTTTCTTATCTAAACCTTTTTTGCACAAGAAAATACCCGACTAGGCAATTTGTCTCAAACTCGACTCACTGCCATTCAAAGAGACTCCGGTTGTAGTACTCTACCTCGCTCGATCGACCAAATCCTATCTGCACCAAAAAGATAAGTCGGCACCGAGTGATTCCGGCGCACCAGACATACCAACGGGTGAGGTCGGCCAACTTTAATGAAAGAATGAACAGTTTCCAAACGTGTCCACGCAGCAGGCACATGTTCTTTCCTTCCGCGCATGCATCAATTTCTTGTTCTAGTGGTAGAGTCGATACATGCTGCCAGTCCAAGTCCAGAAATCACTACCCAAAGAATTCTACACAAATTTGATCTTTTCCACCAACCTCCATGAAAATCAAGAATACCCGCACGGATTCCTCATCCTTCCAAACCTACCCACTCACAATCTAGCGCCCAACCGTAATAATAGAATATTCATACTCCTACGTCCCCATGGACATCAAATTTTTACTACACAAGCATTATGTGTTCGAAATCATTTAGTATACCTACACTTAACATTTCCACGCAAACACCGCATTTTGTGATGGCAGAGCGAGATCAAATTTAGGGGTCATCTGATGCAATATTATACACCAATGGGGCCTCACCTCCGGGAACCATGATCCATGAAATCGTACCGGAGATTGTTATCGGAAAAGTCAGCGGTAGAATATTTTATAACAAAATCGTAGTTTAACCGTTAGTACCATTAAATACCGCTTACCGATTTAGCCTCCGATACTGATATTTTGTGGTTGAACTTCCGGTACGGTACAGTTTCATGGACTATATCGGGAACACCACACCGGACTTCAAGGGGCATCAAATCTAGGCCCTTACACATTCAAGGATAGCCTACCTCATGACTAGGGGTGTTCAAACGGTGTGGTTACCGTGGTAAGCATTTTAACCGGTAGTATTTTGCTAATTTGGTTTGGTTAATTTGGATAATTGGTTTGGTTAAATTTTTTAGCTTGTTTGGTGCTTTGGTTTTGTTCCAGACACTCTTAACCAATCAAACCAAATTAACCAGTTAAGTAATTAGCCATATATCCAATATATATTATATACACATACTTAATACTTTGCATAACCACTCAAGAGTCAAATGTAAGATAATTGTATTTGTTACACGTATTTACGTTAAGGGTTAACTATAATAATGTAGTGGACTATTATGTGTTATGCATTGTATAAATTGCGAATTGATCCACTAACCGGAAATTTTTATCACTTAATAATAATGTGATGTTATATTGGTTATTTTGGTTAACCAATTAAGCAAACCGATTAAATTTTAGTTTGGTTAATTTGGTTGTTGTATTAGTTTGGACGGTTTGGTTATGATATAGTATTCCATGGTGAATAGAATTTAGGGTTATTTGGTTTGGTAATTACCATTATAACCATTTGAATGCCCCGCCTACTCGTGGCGGCACCGCTAGACTATCTTACCATTGACAGGTGCTACTTCAAGGATCATCGCTATAGATGGTGATCGAACTCAAGACCTTGTCTGAGATGTTGCACCTGCTAGGCTAGCTTTGTTTCACCATATGTAGTACTGTAGTAGCATACTATCATTTTGAAAATGTGAAAAACCTACTCATAAAAAATAAGGGGTCGTTTGCTTCAAGGATTTTATTACGAGGTTTTTGTCATGGATTTGCTAATTAAAAACCTTGGGATTTATTAGGGATTTTGGGCACCATGGATTTGAGGAAATCATTTGTTTGTTGAGCTAATTTTATCAAGGATTTGATGATTTGGGATTTATTACTGAAAAGTTTCAATTACCTTATTACCCTTTGTTTTCTTTCCTTCTTCATAAGCCCCCACGAAAGACTCTTCTTCACCATCACTTCTCCAATCGTGACTGGTCTGCAGAGGCGACGACAAGCACACGAAGCTGGGGGTAAACGACAAGGCACAAGAAGCAGAGGCAACGACGAGGCACAAGAAGCTGGTTCAGAAGAAGGTATGTTTGAACCCACTTCCATTTCGCTTTTCCCATTTGATTCTTCATTTTGAGTTCGATTTCTCCTTCGATGGCAGTGGGGATTTCAATTAACAAATCCAGTCATCTCATGGAAAGTAAAGGGAAGATTGTGACAGTTCCAGATGCATTCTGCTATGAGGAGGAAGAGGTTCTCTGTTATTGCGGGCTGAGGGCGGCTAGAAGAATCTCGCATACTGCTGGGAACCCTAACCGCAAATTTTTTGGATGCCCCCTGTTCAGTCGCTCAAAGGATAACAAATCCTGTGATTACTTTGAGTGGTTTGACATTAGAGCTGCGGTATTCAAAGCAACTGCACCGCTGTCTGAAATGGTTTCGATGTTGGAATCTGAAAATAGGGAGCTACGCAGTTTGTTACAGATGGTAATGAAAGATGGATCTGGAAAACATCAACCGAACGAGTTTGCTGTTGAGCTAGAACTCATCAAGCAGAGGGTACAACGTCTAGAGTTAGAGGGTAGTAGTAGGAAATGATTGGAAGTAGATCATGTTGTTGTATTCCATGTTATTTCAGTTCAGTTATGAACTGTGTTGTCAATGAATTGGAATGAAACAATGTATGTTCTTTTACTCTGAGAATCTCTTTAAACAAGCATGTTGGTGGGGAAATTCATTGACAATGTTAACTGAAATATCCAGGTTGCTTACTGATGGAGCAATTCATCAACATTGTTACACAATGGACCTGCAAAATACAGCCTGCTACAAAAGAGTTCAGCAGCTTGTATAATCCTTGAAACATTAACAACACATGTTGGTATGTAATGAAACTTAAGCAAAATGACAGTGTGTCCACCACCAACACTTGCAACAGCCAAATCTAGGATGATCTAACCTTGCACAAAAACAAAAGTTTCACACCCATACCACATGTGTTCTGCAAAATAGAGTACCAACTAGTTCATACACAAGCCTAATCAGCGTAGCAGATTCTTGATGAAGTAGCATCGGTCCTCATCGCTTTCCAACGCATAGAAAAGTCTAGTCTTTGGATCATTGTCTACTAAAGCCATAGCAGCATCAATGACTTGGCCACGTGTGAGTCCATCAATCTTGCCTATCTCCTTGATCAAGGCAGCCTGCTTGCTGTTGTCACCATCTCGCTCACTTCGCTCACTTGTTATGGATCCAAGTGCTTCCACAGCTTTGAATAATATCGGCTTCAACTCACCAAGTCGAGAGGACACATTAGCTATAGCTGAATCAGTTGCCATTTCACTCTTCTTAGATATATCCTTGATCACATAGATAGTAAGTTCCTAGTAAATGAACGGAACCAGTTAAGGCTAGTGTGGTGCATATTCACAATTAATTTCAAGGGACACTATCTCAAAATTACCTTTTGGCACTCGCAGCCCATTTGGCCTTAATAAAGCATCCCTAAGAACTTTCCCATCATGAGCTGAACCCTCCCAACCAGCTAAGAAATATAGGAACTCAACATTTTGATTAACCACTCCCAACACATTCATTGAAATATGCCCCTTGCGGTCTCGATATCTAGGTTGGTCTTCATTCCTTACACGAACTTGTATGTGTGTTCCATCTAGTGCCCCTAAGCAACCCTAAAGAACAAAACAGTTTGCTTTTAATATACTTGTAAACAAGTCTACTACATCATCACAAAATAAAGAAGATATTGTATCACCTTAAAGTACTTCCACTTCACATCATCTGAGTTTTCTGGAGTAGGTTCAGGCTGTGGAAGTAAGATGGGATGGAGGCGAAGAACTCCACGAAGAACCTTGTGAAACACTTTGCAAATAGTTTGCCCCGATCGACAAAAATCTAACTGTAAAGTTCTATTTTTTGCGTTGTGGCCAATTGTGATAAAAAAGATCATCACCATCTCATCTACGTCTACATTGTCAGTACCTTTTAACCCCCCCTCGCTAACCAGTAAGTCACACAACTTCCGAAACAAGTTACGATTCATTCTAACCTTATTAATAGAATGAGTATCAGATAACCCAATTATGCGTCTCATATAACGTCTTCTATCGTGTTCACGATCAAAGATGCTATCTAAAGGTCGATTGGGAGGTCTGCTAATCTCTCGCTTTTTCAAGAGTAATAGCTCAAACAGTTCAAGCAACAATGACAAATAAGTCAACAGCAATCCTAAGACAACTCTAATTGCTGCCAAAGCTTCTCTGTTGCGCGCATTAGGCACCCTGTTCAGCCTAGCCATTCCTTTACATAACACAAAATGGGATAATAATTAGCTATAAACAAACAACTACTGAACTTTCTACTAAGACAGAAATCACCAAACCAGAAAATCATAACCTAACAGTGCTACAAATGAAGGGAAATAGCACGAAATCAAAAAGATTCAGAGGACACGAAAAGGGAAGCTGGGAATCATCCATCTCTAGGGTTGCTCGAAGAAGCAGATGGAGTTTGCAAAAGAACCAGAGACATGCTTACCTGGGTGTTAGGTCGGCCGTTTAAGGTTGACGGCGGCAAAGCTCTCAAGTTCAACCGGACGGAAGCAGCAGCCCTTCTTCGGCGGCGACCAACTCTCAAGTTCCAGGAATCGCGCGATATCCCTTCTTCGGCGGCGACCAACTCTCAAGTTCCAGGAAACGCGCGATGCATCTCGTCTGTCTTTTTTAGGGTTGCTGGTGCGGAGTGGGAGGAGAAGTCGATCAGCAAGAGGTTGGAGGCTAATAATATAAAAAAGGGCAAGGTTGGAATAATGAAAAATAATGGGGATAGAGTAGTAATTTGAGAGCATGGTTTTTTAGCTTATTTCCAAATCCCAGGGTATAAGGTGGGATTTGTAAAACCGTGGGCCCCACGGATTTGGAGCAAAAAAATAACCAAATCCGTGGGACCCACAGATTTATCTAAACACGTTTTGACAAAACAAACAATGGATTGTACCTAAAAACTTGATAGTTGGTTTTTTGGTACCAAATCCATGTACCAAATCCTTGAAGCAAACGACCCCTAAATTACCATGGTGAGGTTCATATTTTTGTATGGTATATTGGTATTACTTTTCTAGCATTCACGGTAGACAATAATGACTGTTCATTATTTTATGAGATGATAAATATAAATTATTATAAAAAAAATTAAAATATCTATAACGTGGAAGTGGGCAGGGAGTGAAAAAAGATATCAGGCCACCTGTAATTTTCAAGCCCCCCTAATAGTGGGTCAACTGAAAAAGCCCATTCGGATCAGTGCATTACTGATCTTTTGGCTCTTTGCTCTACAGAGTCAATGGTCAGCGCCTAGCAAGTAGGCCGAACCAGTTCCAGTATTGCCCTGCCTACAAGCCCAAAAGCTCCCTTCACTTTCTTTTATAATAATAAAAATTTATTGCTTGAAAATAGGAATTGAAAATGTTTTTCTTGCTATTTAATTTCCTGATTATTTTTTGGTGACCAATCAATTCAAAGGGATTTAATTTGAAATTAAAATATTTGCATAGCATATTTTATTTTAAAGTCCAACTCTACTAACCAGTTAAGCAAATTTGTGGTTGCTTTCTCGTTAATTGCTTGCTGAAGAGACTATGAAACTCGTGCGGTCCACGAGTTTGAAATATCTTTTATTTCAAGTGAAAATTCCACACAAATCGGTTAAATTTATACAAAAGATTAAATTCTCGATGATGATTTTGTATAGAAATTTTTTTATCTTAATTAATTCAAGTGGCGTTGTATATTCCCCCCTCCCAAATTATGTCCTTTTCCCTTCTCTTTCTATTTATTCCAACTTAATTTGATAATAATAAGATAATTTAAAATATAAACCCGTAAATCAAATCAATCAAACGAAACAATCCAATAACAATTTTTTCAAATCTACTATAACAGGAAAATTATCATCAGCCCTTTATTTGCAACCACCTCTTCGTCACTAAATGTTAATAGCAAGGATGTAGTCAGCACTCAGCAGCATCACCCACAGACATGCAAACAAAACCAAAAACTACAACAACGCCGCACAGATAAAGTTATAATAAGAATCGCATTTGAGTTCTTCCACTCCCATCCAATTCCACTTAATGACCCGACCCACCAAACTAAAAAGTAACCAATTAGCCAACTCCATAATCAGACCAATTTTTCCACCCTTTTCCTTCTCCGATCGATTAATTGTTTCCAATAAAAAACATCGTTTCCTAATTTCCACAATTTCTCTAATCCGAGTGCTGACTTAACTAATCTTATATATACCCCTCCTTCTAGTAACAAACGCCACAAGCTTCTTCCCTTCGCCACTCTCTTCAAGTAACTTCTGAACACAGTCTGAGCCCAAAAAAAAATAAACAAAGAAAGAAAGAAATTTACTTTGCGTTACCAAAAAAGTCTTCGGACATGGCGGCGACGGCGGAAAGGTTCAACTATTACGCTGCCGCTTGCGCCATAGTCGCTTCCACCATATCCATCATCTTCGGCTACGGTAAGTTTTTCCATTCATTCATCTCTACGTCTTTTCCTAGAATTTGCCATGGAATTACGATGAACAAACAAGTTGTGATGAAATAATATAAGTCGAAATATGTTTACTTAACCAGATACCGGAGTGATGAGCGGAGCAATGATCTTCATCAAAGAGGACTTGAGAATCGACGACACGAAAGTCGAGGTCCTCGCCGGAATCCTCAACCTCTGCGCCCTGGTAGGCTCCTTAATGGCGGGGAGAATCTCCGACTACATCGGTCGTAAATACACCATCGCCATGGCCTCCACCATCTTCCTCGCCGGCTCCGTCCTCATGGGCTGGAGCCCCAATTACGCCGTCCTCATGACGGGACGCTGCGTGGCCGGACTCGGAGTCGGATTCGCACTCATGATCGCTCCGGTCTACTCCGCCGAGGTCTCGTCGGCTCAATCCCGCGGCTTCCTCACCTCCCTCCCTGAGTGGGGGATCGCTATCGGCATCCTCTTAGGATACATCTCCAACGTCGCCTGCGCCAGGCTGTCGCTCAGGCTCGGGTGGCGGCTGATGCTCGGGATCGGGGCGGTCCCGTCGCTGATCCTCGCGGTCGCGATCGTCTCGAAGATGCCGGAGTCCCCGCGCTGGCTGATCATGGAAGGGAAATTGGGGGAAGGGAAGAGGATACTTTTCGCGGTCTCGAATTCGAAAGAGGAAGCCGAGATTCGGTTCCGGGAGATCAAAATCGCGGCCGGAATCGATCCCGAGGAGGAGGGGGAGGAGACGGTTGATCATGTTCCGAAGAATTCGGGAGGGAAAGGGGTGTGGAAGGAGCTGATTCTGCGGCCCACGCGGGCCGTGCGGATGATTTTGATAGCGGCGGTGGGGATACATTTCTTCGAACACATGGTGGGCACGGAAGCGGTGGTGCTCTACAGCCCGAGGATTTTCAAATCGGCCGGGGTTACGGATAAGCACAAGCTTCTGCTCGCGACGGTTGGGGTCGGATTGACGAAATTCGCCTTCATCGTGATCTCGACGTTTCTCCTGGACCGGGTCGGGCGGCGGAGGCTGCTGCTGGTCAGCACGGCCGGGGTGGTCGGGGCGTTGACCGTGCTGGGGGCGTGTTTGACGATTGTGGAGAGGGAAAAGGGGGAGAAGGTGATGTGGGCGCTGGGGATGAGCATCGCGTCGGTTTATGCTTTCGTGGCGTTTGTGAACATCGGGCTGGCGCCGGTGACGTGGGTTTATAGCTCGGAGATTTTTCCGCAGCGGCTGAGGGCGCAGGGGTACAGTTTGGGGGTGGCGGTGAATCGGTTGATGAACGCGACGATCTCGATGACGTTTATATCGCTGTACAAGGCGATCACGATCGGCGGGGCGTTCTTTATGTTCGCCGGGGTGGCGGTGGTGGCGTGGTTTTTCTTCTACTTGTTGTTCCCGGAGACGAAGGGGAGGTCGTTGGAGGAGATGGAGGAGTTGTTCAGTCACGGGTTCCGGTCGGGTCGGAAGCAGCAGAGTAAAGGGCAAGTAGGACAGGGCAACGTGTAAGTTGGTTGCTTCGTGCATGGGATGTTTTCACGGTAAGGTTATATTGAGTATGAATGAGAGAAAGAGAGAGACCAAGATTGTTGTGTATGTTACATTAGAGTACGTACGCCTGTAAAATTCGCAGTCAATCATACGAAGAAATTCTCTTCTAATAGTCATTGATCGAGTATTTTACGCTTATGGTTCAACCATTTTATACTGCTAAATACCGCCTACTAATTTGACTTTCGTGAGATGATTTTTTATGTCGAATCGCTGATACAGATAGTACTGATGGCAATTTGAACTCGCCCCACGAGTATTACCCGATCTGACCCACGATGGGGAGGGTATCCGACCCACCGTAGCGTGGAGCTGGGCATGTGTATCTACTTCCAACCCGCTCTGTCCTGTCCCATCCCATTCTTGGCCCATTATATCTTAATTTCTACCAGTATCTATACATATTTCTCCCATTTCGACTTTTCTTTAATTAGTTAGAGTCGATCTTTCAACTTGTTAGACTCAATTACTCATTCTATTAACGATATTTTTCATTCACAAAGTGTACTTTCCCCTTTACTTTATCATAATAACATGTAAGAATGGATCGACCCACCCCGTCCCGTACCCGCGTGGGTTTTACCTGCCCAACCCACAATAACATGGGATGGGACATGAATATTAAGGTACCGGCCATTGCTATGAATCTCAACTTCTTACCTCTAAAGTCATCAATCATGCATAGAAACATCGGAATTATCACCACAAGCACTGCTAGATGCACATGCACTACCATCGTTCCTCCTTCCACTTGAATTTGGTACATTGGAAGTCGAGGTAGATGAAACAAGATTATCTTTTATGGAGATTGCATTCATCAACTTGTCCAATTCTGCAAGATTAAAAAGACTCAAAATTAGTCATGACATATAAATTAATCATGTTATAAATATGTAATGCTAGATTTGAGACTTTTCCTTCATCTATTTTCTCAACCTCTTCTAGATCCTCCTCGGCTGATGGTGGTGCAGAATCACCTCGAATCCAATCCAAGCTACAGATTAAGGCCTCCACTATCTTAGGAGTCAATGAACTTCTGAAATCATCTAGAATCCTCCCACCAGCGCTAAAGGCAGATTCGGATGCAACGATAGAGATTGCGACCGGCAAAACATCCTTAGCCATCATGGAAAGGGCTGGAAACCTCAAATTGTTAACCTTCCACCAACCCATTACATCAAAATTGAGCACCATTGGTTCGTTTTCCTCACGAAGGTATTTCTCAAGCTCGGATTTGTTTACCGCCCCTACAATTTGCTCTCTATGCTTTTTGTATCCAGCAAGTACATGAAGCTCATCCCCATCACCCTCCTCCACAATTGGGACCAAAGAAGTAGAGTCATTCTTGGATTGTTTCAACTTCCAAAGTTGTTCATAGTGAGCAAATAGAGCAAATGTAGCCTTCCTCACATCCTCCGCCATACGTGCTCCCTTGCCACCCTCAGGATACACCCTTTTCAAAGCAAAATCAACAAAACCCATCTTGTACCTCGGATCCATTACAGTGGAGATGTAAAGTAGTTTGTTCATTTTATCCACATCTCCCCAATACTTCTCGTACTTCATCTTCATCTTGCTAGCCATGACACTCAAGTCGAGATCTTTCTCAACTTCCATCTCCCACTTGGTTATCAAATGATATAGGGAATGCACTTCTTGTAAGAACAAGTTAGAAGTGGTATATTTTAAGCCCGAGATCTTCAAGGTGAAGTCGTAGAACTGACCAAGAAATCCCATCATTCTCCTTGCATTCTCCCAATCATCATTCTCTGGGACACCAATTATGTCATGTCTATCCTTCTTGCTTTCCAAATCCTTTCGGAAATGGTCATCATACATGTCAAACATCATGAAGACCTTTTCAAACCTCTCAGCAGCCTGCAACATCAAGAATGTCGAGTTCCGTCTATTAGGAACATCAAGACACAATTCACGTTTGCCTTCTACCTTTTGAACAGTAGCAAACTCATGAAAAAAATTCAACATTTCTGGTGAATTTCTAATAAACCTCACTGCTTCTCTAATTCTCTTCACAGACAAGAAAATATCTCCAAGCCCATCAAACATAACTAGATTTAATATGAGCTACACATCTCATGTGAAGGAATTCACTATCACATATACTTGTCCCCCTAACATTAAAAACTTCCTTCAATTTGGCCACAATTGTATCATTAGAGCTAGCATTATCCACGGTAGTTGTGAAAACCTTCTCAATCCCCCAATCATCCAAACAAGCAACAATGTCATCAGCAATATCTACCCCTTTATGACCTTTAAGTTCCCCAAAATTGATGATCTTCTTTCTCAATTTTCAATCTTGATCAATGAAGTGGCCAGTTAGGCACATAAGCTATCTTGCTTATTCGAAGTCCATGCACCAGTTGTCAAACAAATTCTTCCTTCACAACTTTGAAAATACTTTTCAACTTGTCTTTCATTTCGCTATAGAAGGCAAAGCAATCCCTAGTGATTGTTCCCCTAGAAGGAATTTTGAACATAGGGTAGCATAGTGACATGAAGTACTTAAAACCCATATCATCAACAAACTTGAATGATTTTTCATCAACAATGAGCATGTAAGCTAACCCCTTTCTAGTAGCTTCTTGATCAAACTTCTAGTTTGTTAAAGTATCCTCACCTTCTACCCCCCAGTTTTCCCTAAGTTCAAGAGTTGTTGAGTAGTACCTTTCTTATCACCACAACCCTTTCGCATATGAACATTAATAGCATTGGTACCATTAAGAAATGGATCGGCCTCATACTCCTTCCCACACTTCATACACCTTGACATCTTGTATTCGTCCGGAGCATTGATCTTTGTGAATTGAGTCCAACACACCGCTCTTGACTTCATCTTCTTTCTTTTTGATTTTAAAGTTTTTTTGGTAGTAGAGCTGGAGCAGACAGCAGCTTCATCCACAAGAGGATCACCACCGGCCGATGAATCTTCTTCCTACACCATCAATAAACACAAGAGGCAGTAGCATTAGCCATTAGCCATTAAGCAACATACAAAAGTACTAAGGACACAAGAGACAGTAGCATTAGTCATTAGCATTCTCCTAAATTAAACCAACAGAGCAGTTAGCTATTATCATAAATTACAAACCAACAAATTACTTGCTATTTAAACAAACTTGCTATTAACCATTCTGCCTTTTAGTTCTAGACACACTTGCTATTAAACAAATAGCAATCTCAATTCTCAAATAGCAATCTCAAGTTTTTGAATATTAAGAACCTATCAACACATGGACATCCACATCCTCATTTGGAATCTGTTGACCGTCGGCGTCGGTGGAGTTGTCGGTGGCCTTCGACTAGTGGTCATGTTTCAAGGCGACGAGTGGTGCTGTCGGCAAGAGCTGGGTGGCTGTCGGCGGGAGCCGGGAGAGTCTGTGGGTGTGGGTGCCGACTGCCGGGTGGGAGTGGGAGAGAGGCGGCGGCCGGCGAGTGGCGTGGCATGACGGACTGGCGATGGGAGATATGGACGGAGGTAGAGAGAGGTTGAGAGTCGAGATTGGAAGAGGTCGTCCGGACTCAGGGTCGGGGGATGACGAGATGGCCGATGGGGACGCAGCAGAGCAGACGTGGGGTTTCGACTTTTGCTATTGGCAGTTGCTGCGTCGCCTCTCTGCTGGTTGGCGGCTCCTGCTGGCTGCTTCGAGTAGGGTTTCGACTTCAGCAATCGACACTAGCCTTCGTGTTTTTCATATAGGAGAAGGAGAGTGGGCTGACTGGATGTTGCTGGCAGGTTTGGGCTTGGCCGCTTGGCCGCTTGGGCTTTAGTTTGGTCAAGTACTCAAGTGGGAGTGGGCTTACTGCTGAGGTTTGAAAAGGATTGGGCCATTATTAATTTGAAAATTCGGTCGGTATTTCGGTTTCTCGATTCGGTCAAAAGGCACCTGTCTTCCAAAATTTAGCCTATCTCCGTCCGAATTCCAAACCTAATAAGGATTATTTCGGTTTCGGTCAGTTGTTCGGTTCGAACAACATATATGTGTGATTCTGGAAGTGTTTTTCCACTGGTCAATTTGTGTGTACTTTATTCTTCTTCGTTGGTTAAAAAAAAAGTGGCATTCGTAAGTCAATTCCGGGATCAGATAACATTCTATTGCGAATCTTGTGCTCCCCTGGAACTGTCCATATAAGTTCTCTGACTAATTAACAATGTCATATCTACTATGCATTATAATTGCCATGGGAAACCAGTTTGTGATCATTGAACCAACTTGGTTTGATTAATCTCAAATAATACTTCTAAAGTATTTGATATGAGAACGAACTCATAATTCATATTATGAGAAGAGTTCATGAAATTCAACTTGGTTGAATTCAAAAGAATTCATGTTGGAATTTTTGGAAGGAAGTTGCAGGGGTTTCAATTCTAGTGCTTGCAAGATGTTACATTTTGGTTTATGTAACAAAGTTGTTTGTGATGTGATCTTGGAATGAATTGAAACAAAATGTGGAAAGTGTTCACGAGACATGGAGTTTGATCAATGATGATGGATTTATGTAAATTACATATTTACATACTGATAAATAATGTGGCCATATTTTCTAAAATGTGATCAACCACCAAGTTTTTAATGCGTTCATCATACGCGTGTAAAACCCAAGGCTTGAGACTAGTAGGGACTTGTGAGTCAAGTCTATCAAAGCCGGAATGATTGCAAAGGTTATTTTCAAAGTAAATTGAACAAAGTATGAAAGAGTATACCTCCAATGTGTTGGAGATGGAATTTGGTTAATGCGCGTATAGAGAATTGCATTAGGAGTAAGCCACGAGCGATAAAGAATTTTAATTCCTACGATACTTGTGAAGACATGATAATTTGTTTGTCATGTATGTGGTTTAGGATATGATGTTTCATATGCCATGAGGAAAAGAAAAAATGAAGCTATGATTGATCCTTATAGGGATTGAATAAGCTTGCCAAAAAAATGGTGGTCATCAAGATAAGCATAATGTCATAATTGTTTATGGTATAAGTAGACTATACCATTGGAAAACAATTTGACTATGATTATCAACGTGGAGCTATTTGTCAGAATTGTTTATGGTATATATTGATATATATATCATTGGCAAACAATTTGGCATGAAAGCTCAATTGAGATTATCATCTTGAACTTAAAGTTTGAATTGCTTATGGTATATTTATGAAACTTATACTATTGGCAAGTAATTAGACTATTGATTTAGAAAATTCATCGGAATTACTTGTGGTATGCCAAGCTTCTTTGACTAATGTCATTGGTAAATAAATAGATGTGATTTCCAGTATTGGAATGCATCTGCATTACTTGTGGCACTTAAAGTGTTCTTGATTGATACCATTGGAAAGTAATTTGATACTATTTATGATAAGATCTAAATTTTTTGTGGTATGTTAATCGAATGAGATCATATCATTGGTAAACAATTAGATACATATAGAGGTTATCAAGTTCTAAAGTAAAACCATGAAAAATAAATAGAATCATTCCATGATATTTTGGCAAGTGGTAGAATTGTGGGGGAGATTAGTTGTTGTATAAACTACTATCTCTCCAAATCCTACAATGAGACTTAAACCTATCCATAACGAAAATGTGGAAAGGTAAACGAAGTCATACTTGAAAGCATGAAGGTGTCCAGTTAGAAAGTGAAAGAGGATTTCTTAGGGATGTTAGTATACTTTTCCCCAAAAAGAAAATGATTTTGATCATATACACGAAGGTCTATGAACAACATTCCCCATACCGAAAAGTGTGGTTTCAGCAACTATGGCGAAATAGTTGAAAAGTGGGGGATATATTGGGAAGAAGTGATATGAAATGTCGCTTTGGTGATTCCAATTGAAGTGATACTTAGAATTTTTACGTAAACCCTAAGCTAAGTCATAAATATCACTACATTGAAAGAGATACTTGTGAATTTCGAGTACTCTAAGAATGAAGTGGAGAGACTTCAACACCATTGGCATGTGTTATGATTATTGCAAGGCAAGTTAGACACACATGATGTGTAGTGAATCGAAAGGAGACGAGTTTTTGGTGTATTATACCTCAAATAACTCACTGGATGAACCAAAATATATAATCCATTAAATGGAGACATTTATGGTTGATGAGGAGCATTATCTTGGAAAAACGTCCAAGTTAAACTATACACACACTCTAAAGACCGGTGAATTTCAATAGTCTAGCCCCAAAGACTGGCGTTAATAAACGCACTTGTGCACAAAGTTGTTATTGCAGGGGCTGGAAGAAGTGTCATGTAATAAATCTCGTCATAGATGATGGAAACATAACACTGTAGATTGATTAATGTCTATCAAAGTTATAGATTGATCATTTTAGATCAAGTGATAACAAATGTGGGGCCCATCTGGAAATTAATTAAAACATTGAAGGGAATGGACCCGTGGCCTAGGACAAATCATCATGGCGGTAACTCTACCTAAGTAGAATTGGCAAACCCAACCTCTAGGTTCAATGAGCATACAAAGTTTTGAATGTTGGTCCGATATTGTCAAATTATCCAAAGTCTATTCTCATGATGAGACAATGTCTGAAATAAGGGTAAACCGAAATATGAAAGGTTTTTAATGGTTTCTAAGTTTGACACGTGGTGTGATCAAATAGTGTATTTTCGGAATACACGTTTAGAAATCACCTATGTGAGTGTGAAGTGGAGCCGCTTCAAGGAGAATAAGAGAAGGTCAATTCTCTAAGCACTCATGAGACCAGGCGGTGTTCATGGCTAAAACGAACACAACAATGAGAACTAGTGAACGGATAAGAGTTAGTTGTGTGACATATTTTGTCTTAGAATACAAGCAAAGTCGACGGTTCAATGATATCACATCAACCGATTGGTGAGTATACTCGATATATGTTCACTAAGGAAGGTTCAAAGGGAAACCTACCTATCCCGATGCAACTAATTTTTAGTCGAGAATCACACGATTTTTTGCATAGTTTTTGAAGTACAACATTCTCCATTCATTTGGGAAATTGTTGGGGTTTTTAATGGTGTGAATGGAAATGAAAGGGGAAAGTTCCAAGAGAATCTCTTGAAGTACCATGTTGGTAAGGTGTGGGAAGGTACGGCCTCAAATTTGATTGATTTGATGTAATATGTGGTTAATCGGTTAAATTGGTTTGTGTAACCAAACGAACTAAACCAAACCGAGTCGAACCAAATCGAACTGAACTGATATGGCGGTTCGAGTAAACCAAACGGTCCAACTACCATGGCCTGAACCGGTGCAATGGTTCATTATTTTAATAACAAACCAATGTGTTGGTTGGGGTGTAACCATCCATACAAAGAGTTGCCTCCCTTCATACGCACCCCTTCATTCTCTATAAATAGCACCTAACCCTTCTGGTTTTGATACGTGTTTTTCGGTACCAAAACTCTACTAAAATCCAAAATTAGTTTTATGCATTCTTTTCAAAAAGAAAATTGAGTCAAGGGCGATTCTCTCCGGTTCGCTGCGTTTGATGGTTTCCGAGGTGTGAGGTACCGCTACGCCGGAAAATGTACGTCCTTCCTATCCTGGGAGGAATCATTCCGTAACCTTGGGTACTAGAGGGGAATAACTCCTCCTTAAGGAGAGACAGTGAATTCTATCGGCTAGAACGCTTGCATATGTATTTGCGTGATTTCGTGATCTTATATGTTTCTTGTGTTGATTACAATATCTTAATTTGTTACTTGCTCTACAAGAAAACGGTATACGTGAACAATTTCCACAACACTTCCTTCTCCTCGTCGGATCTCCCCTCATCCCCCTTCAAGTCCAAGTCGGTCACGCCGTCCACAAGTAGGGATGGCAACAAAATCAGAACCCACGGGTACCCACCCGACCCAACTCGGTCAAGGCGGGTAAAACCCGCTTTGACGGATTTTGGGCCGGGTTCGGGTTTAAACCCATTCACTATTCACCAGGTTGGGTCGGGTTTGGGTTTAGGTAAACCCGCCCCATTGGTACCCGCCCACACCCATATAATTAATTTTCTCGATATATTTAATATTCTAAACAACTAATCTTATTTATGTTTGTGGAGACATGTCTAATTTTTTCTTTCTAATTGTGTAGAATGAATTTGATGTTATCGAGTGGAGAGTGAAGAAACTTAATTGACAAGGAGAAAAAGGCTTTCAATTAACCACGTTATTTATGAATAATTTGTGATTTGCTTCAATTTTCTTGAGCTTTCTAGATTGGTGTTGAACAATTTGTATAGGTAATTTGTGATTTGCTTGAATTTTCTAGAATGGTGTTTAATATATGGATAATTTGTATTGAGAGATTGATATTTGACTTTAATTTTGATAGGAACTTGTCATTGTAAAAAAATTTACGACAAAAACTCGTGGGTACCCAGCGGGTGAATTTGGGTTTGGTAAAACCCGACCCAACCCGACCCATTGTCATCCCTATGGACAAGGCCGTCCCACAAAAAAGTTCAATTTCCTCTCTTTCTTTTATTTTTTTCGCTCAGGCATTTCGTCGAACACTTCGGTGCTGATCGTTATCAATTTGTTGCTGTTGTTGTTGTGGGTTATGTGAATGCACCAAGCGTCGACGGCAAAGTACATCTTGCATCAGTACATAGCGGCGACGGGAGGTCAGCCGGCGCTGAACACGGTCGGAGAGGTGAAGATCAACGCGTCGGAGTCATCAAGGGGACCAGACCATCAACGTGTGAAGAACACAGAGGAAGCCGGCGGGTTCGTGCTGTGGCAAAAAGATCCGGACCTGTGGATCTTAAAGCTGGTGGTTTCCGGGTGTAAAGTCATCTGCGGAAGCAACGGGAAGCTCTCCTGGCGGCATTCTTCCAACCAGCAAACCCCAATTTCCAGATGATAAGAAAAATAAAGATACGAAACACCCAAGAAAAGCAGGGCAGCACTATTAGCCTACTCTTCAAATACAGCCGGGGGTTCTGCCAATGTCATGCAACAGATTAGAGTGAATCTTTATAACGACGACTACAGTGAAATCACCATTCCCTAAACCATGTCTAATCACAGAGACTCAAACTCAAACATAGGACGGTTCTGTGTTTCAATACCCTGGAAAAAGGATCATCCTCGAAAGCTTTACGCGAGCACTTAGAAACTGATGAGATCATCCTTGGATGACGACGAAGGTTGCTTCTTTGGGTCTTCAGATGATGTGCTGGAGCCGCCTTTCTTCCCAAATATCATTTCGTCGAGATCGTCCATCATGTCATCCTTGCTCCCCTCACCATGTGTCCCGGCCCGTGAACCTGCTGGCTTTCTGATCAATGCATCTGCTTCTTTTACATGAGTTGGGGAGTCATCAGCCTCGACTGCAACTGGGATCATAGCAGGTTCTGGTGCGGAAGGGACCACTGATGGCCTCTCCATGTCTTCATACTTGGACAGAGCTTTCAGAATCTCATCGTTAACATTCAAAGCTTCAAAGAGCAAGGCCTCATCTTCCCCTGCCGTCTCAATGATCCTTTGGACAGTCGACTGACACTGCCGACACTGCTGGACAAGCGTACTAGTCAAATCATCCTACAAAAGCATGAGACCAAATCCCAACTCAGATCATCGAATCATACAACAGTTACAATTGAAAAACAAGCGGCCTTGGGTGTTAGCTGTATGTATATTTCGGCCTGTCTAGCTTTATCCGCAAAATAATCAAGCTACAAATTCAACCATCCATATCTTATTCACACACCACTGGAACCCCAAAAAGCATCATATCGTAACTTAGATATATTACTCCATGTTTAACTCGGCAAGTTGGTACTAATGTGGTATAAAGCTGAAAATTGCACAAAGTCAAAATATGAAAAACAACATAGAATTTAAACCACAAGCATGGCAATGACATCAGTGGATGTATTACTGAGCTGCACACATGTATCTCCAACTAATTCAAATTACTTCAATGTTGCGGCAAAACAACTTTGGTTAGCAGGTCTCTATCTCTATCTTGAATCATCCCAACATCCCAACACATAACAGCACCCAAAGCAATATTCATAGGCTTCAAGATACATAATAGTATATTATTAGTACGGAAAGCCATTTTATGCATGCAACTTACACAGATAGTTTAGTCCTCAATGATCTCTAAGACCACTGGAGAGAACAATAATTTTTTCGTCAAAACCATATAGCGAGTATGATGGCAGTCAGTAAGATAAAAGTACCTTCAAAGCATCTTGTCCAGGAGACGAAGATAAAACTGTAGTGAGAAGTTCGATGCTATTCCTTGCCACATCAAAAGCTTCCTTAGTCTGCTCAGCAGTAAAGCCTTCTACAACAACCTCTTGATGAGTATGCTCTGCCAGATTGACATCCCCTTCTGGTGCTGAAATGGAACGAGGAGGGGTGAAGATAGGTACCAAACTCTCATCATCACGACCAGGGAACCGGATGCCCCTTGATTTTAAGCTCTGCACAAAAGGAGGAATTCATGAAAACCAAAGCAAAATAGAGATCAGTGTATATGTAAGATGAGTGATAAAGCCATGGCTAACGAGCCAATGCCATACAAGATATAGGAGTTGCAAATGAGGAAAAGCAAAAATGAGGAAAAGCAAAAACACAGCAGGCAACAAGTAAAAGAATTTTCAGGTAAGGGCCCATTGCCAGAAAAATAAGATTCTTTCAAGAAGGGACACTTTCTACGCGCATTTTGAAGTTTCAAACATGATTTCACTATAATTGAACCCAGTTTATATAGCTCATCTTCTGCTGTTTGGATCCCCTAGCTACACGAAATCTAATGTTGAGATTTATAATTCACCAGAAAGCATGCAAGCTCTACCAAGACATGACACTTTATACACGCACTTTGAAGTTTCAAAACATGATTTCACCATTATTGAACCCAGTTGATATAGCTGATATTCTGCTGTTTGGATCCTCTTGCTACACGAGTACTAATGTTGAGATTTATAATTCACCAAAAAGAATGCAAGCTCTACCATGTACTGACAAAACACAATCTTCGGTTCCATACGAAATTAGACATCAGCCAAGGACAAGTAAGATCCAGGACTCACCATTATCCAAGTACTGATCTCAACAAAGAGATTAATATGTTCACAGTTAGAAAGCGCAGAGGAAAAATGAAAAGATTACTAGTAAATACGCCCAAATGAATACCTTGTATGTTTCTTCATAAACAGGCAAATATCGTAGCTCACTGCTTGATTCACCCCAAGCTTCAATCAGGATCAAAGCCTTATTGCGGTTGTTAACAACAGTCTGAGGATCATCAATCAGCCTCACCATCTCGTCAAGAACCCTCTCAGATGCCACTTCGGAGAACGCCTTCTCGCAATTCTTGACGCATGTTTCGAGTAACACCAAGGCCAAATACTGAACCCTAGCATTCTTCACCACAATCCTCTTCTTTATCCCACGAACCAATTCGACGCTACTGATCTTTTCATGATTTATCATGTCGCATATTTCAAGGTTCATAGCCCAATCGGGTTCCTCAAGCGTCTCTGCAGTAGCTTCCTCAACAATTTTATCTGCCTGATTCGGACCTTGAAAAAGTTCTTTCATCTTGAAGCTCATAGAAGTCATCCCAGCACTCATTTTTCGACCCATCTCCGCACCTCCAATCTTGAGGCGTTCACCAAAAGCACTCACCTTCTCGATTAAATCGTCACTCATCTTAGAAACCTAATTGAAAACAAAAGGAGATCAGTATTCCACTCATCATACAACACCCTAGCTGTCGGTCAATTTTAAGTCAATTGATGACCAGCCCAGAAGAACGGTCAATGCAAAGAGCACCATAAAAAGACGACCCACAAAGCGAGGACATCAATAAATCAGAGCTGTAAAAGCAGAACCCATGTTCTTATTTCACTTACGAACAAAAAAAGGGGCAAACTTTACGGCGATCGGACGCGATAAATGATCGGCCGGCCGATCATGGTAAAGCGAATCAAACCATCAAGTCATAAAAGGAAAGCAGAGATCTCTACCTTACAAAGAAACCGAAGAGGAAATTTGAGGCTGTAGATGGAGTTGGCGGTAGTTGGTGTTTAAGACGAACAAGAACAAGAAGTCTTCCTGGGAGTTGCACTCTGCGAGCTCTCAACGGCGAGAAACGGGAAGATTTTTTTTTAAGAAAACGCGAGAAACGGGAAGATGAACAGAGAAGAGTAGATAATTCTTCGTAACAGACTGAAAAATATTTGGGCCCCTTCGACAAAAAAAAAATTAACAGATTCTTTTTTGGTACAACCCATAGCCCAGGTGAACAGAAAGCAAATGGACCCAAAAATTGTGGACTTTGTTCAAAGGCCCAAACCCGTAAGCAGGAAAAATGCTCCTGGATTTTGCAGCAATAGTGGCAAAATGTTCTAGGGTAGTTTCTGGCTTTCTGCAATGAAGTTGTGTTATACGGGGTCGTTTGGAAGTTGCGATAGTTTTGTTGAGATTGTCATTATGCATGCATTGTTTACAATGCATCGTTTTTTTGTTTTTTTAGCAGAAACAATACATGGATTGTTTCTGTGATGTGACAGAAACTATCACTCATTTTGAGTGATTGTTATATCTCAACTTTTCGTTGTGATTGTTGAGATAGTTGAGTTGAGATTGTTTTGTCTCAGCTTTTAGCTGATGCGACCTACACAATCACACATACCAAACGTTGTATTCTACAATGCATCAAATTCGACAATACATGTATAATATTATACATGCATTCTCAACAATACATCTATTTAACAATCGCAACTTCCAAACGACCCCAATTTAGTGAACTGCTGAATAAATCTCCAAGCTGCTTTGGTACATATGGAATATTTTCCAGGTTCATAATGACGTTGTTGAAAGTGCGAAATATGCGCGCCGCTATGGACAGTGGTGTAGCCAGTATTCTATTGAAGGAGGTGCAATAAATAACTTTACATATTCGATTTCATGTTTGAGATTATTCTTAAACTATATGAATAGGTCAAACTATCAAGATTTCACAGTTAATGTATCTCACCAAACAACTATTCATAATTTCATTCACTTAATGCCAAAGCTAGTAAATAGTTTCATTGCATAAAGTATTATCAACTTGTGGTGTGCATTGCCTAGCAAATCAAATATATTGTCACAAGCAAATATATTAATGAAAACTAATTTTCTATTCCAATTATCGTTATCATAAAAAATTAATAATTTTCTCTAATAATTTGCACCTCTTATCCATCTTGATAACCTAGAATGTAGAAATTAGCAGAGAAATTAATTTATATAGTTTGTTTTGGTTTGACGATAGAAAATTTCACTATTGACAATTGAGAATTTAAATATCATTATTAACATACTCATACTATTGATCTTTTGTGTTTTTCTCTAAATCTAAGGGGGTGCTCTGTAGGGGCGTAACCAGGATTTTGGCGAGGGTGGGTTCATTTAGAAAAAAATATTTACTATAAAATAGTTTTGTTAGCTTTTTAAACCATTCATGATATAATTTTATATTTAAAAAATCATGGTAAATTAAATATTTGTCAAAACTATCAGGAATATCACTTCATATGTATCAAACAATTATTTATGATCTGGTTAGACATTTGCTTTTGAACGATGTTCTTTGTCAAGACCGTTTAGCATCAATAACTCGAGTTATTGGGTTAGATTTAATAACAGACCTTATAGTATTTAGTATTTACTAAGACTTCCCTATTACCAAAATCAACTTATATGTGCTTAAAATTTTCGCAAATCCGAATATCTTGTGACTTGTGCTTAAAAAATTAGGTCGTCATTCTCAATTTGAAGTGCCCTAAATTTCATTCGTAATTAACTATTATACTAATTTATTCATTTTTGCCCTTTTGGAGCCACTTGTTACACTCTCCTATTCCTGATTGAAATAAAAGTATTTTTACAAACTAGCTATGATTGGGTGAATTTTTTTGTAGATATTGAATAAGTAAAACTCTAATTTTGGGCGGATCATGGTGCATTGTCATTTGTCTGTAGCTCGTTATATGCCAATACACATATAAATCATACATAAAATATTTCAAAGGTCAATCATTCTCATTGAAATACGTATTATTTTTCATATCCAATTAACTATTATACCTAATATATCATTTTATCTTCCGAACCCACCCTTTAACCTTCTGCCTCTGCCCCTGGTGCCATGGAACCCCTTAATTAGCCTTTGCCACCCCTGGCTATGGAGGTTATGTGATAGGTCCGGTCGGACGTGATTCGTGAAGAATTCTCGTCTCTGACCTTTTCCAGAGGTCTCATCTCGATCTCCATAGTCTCATCTTACATAGTCACGCCATCAATGGACAGATAAAGGTTGACCAACGTTAAGTCAACCGTTAAATCTAACGGTCAACAAAAATTCTCATATAAAAAATCACACAAACACACAATAAGTTGTAATATTAATGTATTTATTGAAGTTACATAATATAAATGACGCTTTCACTAAAAATTAATATTTACAGTGATATTAGCCCTTATTCATTTGATTCCCCGACACCAAATCACATAACGAACCACGAAACCAAAAACGCAAGCGAGTGGTGTCGTTCCTTGTCGGTTTGGAGGTTGGTTGGACTACTGGAGCCTGGAGGAAGTTGGGAACGTATCCAGAACCAGATCCAGAGCTTGTTGACTGGCCCATCAAATCAAAGGCCATCAGCTTCCTTCCCTTCCCTCTCTCTGGGATACGCACCGCCACAACACCACAAAATATGGTACGGTGGCCCACGGAAAATATAATTAAATAATTAATAATTAACGACTCCCTTTTCCTCATGCTCTTCTTCCTTCCACACTCCCGTCCCTCCCCGCAGCAAGCAATCTAACACCAAAAGGAAACGAAGAACAAAGGAGCAAGAGGGAGATAGCTTATCGATCTGACAAACTCCGGTACTGACACTTTCCATTTGCGATCGATTCGGTTGGAAGCGAGAGGAAAATTTCCAGCATCCGGATCGGAGCAGAATCGAGATGAAGGATGACGATTCTCTTCCAACATCGACGGCGACGGGCAGCTTGTTGAAGAAGGACACCTCCGATTCCTCTCTCTTCGGGAAAGGCAGGTACAAGTTCTGGGCCTTAGCTGCCATTCTTCTCTTGGCATTGTGGTCCATGTTCACCGGAACAGTCACCCTCCGCTGGTCCGCCGGCAACCTCAACCGCCTCTCCGACGACATCGACACGCCTATCCACGACGATCTCGACGTCCTTGTAAAAATTATCTCCCTCTCTCCATCCTGTGTTCTCTGTCCTTTCGGTTTGTAGGTCGGATCTCGGCTGATTAGGTGGTGCGGGGTAATTTTGTAGGAGATGGAGGAGAGGGAGAAGGTGGTGACGCATATGTGGGATGTCTACACTAACAACCGTAGGATCAGACTACCGAGGTTCTGGCAGGAGGCTTTCGAAGCTGCCTACGAGGACTTGACCAGCGACGTCCCTGGAGTCAGAGACGCTGCCATTACCGAGATTGCTAAGATGTCTGTGCGATCGATTGATCTTGATCCGCCTCCTGCTCAATCCACGGTGAGTGAGACGCCATTAACCCCTCCCACTCCTGCTCGAATTTGCTTTCTGATTTCTGTTTCGGAAATGTCCATTTGAATTAAACTATCAACTAGTTCTTTAGATTGGTGGAATTGCTGTTTGTGTGGGTGTAGTATTCTTTTGAGAAGATCTACAAATTGAATAGGGGTAGGATTTGTGGTTTGATTGACGGTGCCGTTTGGATCACAGTCTTAGACATATGATTCTATGGCAGTATCTGATGTAGAATTTAGCAGACCGCTGTCTTGCTTTTCAGTCACCTACAATTGCAGTATGGTAACTATTTGTTCTATGGCCAAACAATAGTTCATTCACTGAGTTTAGATGGGTTTTTGCCATGTCTTGCATGTTTTAGACTCTGCATTAAGTGTAGGCAAGCAAGTGAGAGCTGGTTGCTTGGTTGAAGGTGAATTTGTGCGAGGATAGAAGTGAGAGCTGGTTTGCCCCTTGACAAGAAGTGCTTCATAAATAAATCTAAGTCACCCTTATCTGGAAAAAAGAAGTGCGTAAACGGTCACTGTGAATCCCTTGACTACCAACTTGTGGAATCTGTTAGATCGCTCGGCAGAGTTCATGGTTGAGATAAGCCCATAGCAGTTCTTTTAACCGTTTTTCTCTTGGGAATTACTCAATATGGTGTTGGATTCAATTGCCAAAAAAGAAAACAGCAGTGATGTTAGTTGGTTTGGTTGCAATGAAAGGCATACTTATCTTTTTCCCCTCATGGATTCACAGTTTGTCCTTCACCAATGTAGTGCATATTCTCGAATAACTGTGTTCCTCGTTTGTGTGCCATGAAAGCTTGCACCCTTTGTATGCTATGGTACCCAATATGAAGCTCTGAACTTTACCATTTCTATGGTGTTTCCCGACTTAACTGAAATTAAAACCTGTTTCTTTTCCTATTAAAGAGCTTTCAACTTCGTTCTCTTTTCTTCCTTCTGGTTCTGGTTGCGTATTTTGTATTGAAAAACGTTGGTGTTTGCTCATTTAAGTCTAGATTTCGTTTTCACTGGAATTCATTCATTGTGAATTAAGCTCTCTAGATTCAAATTTGAGATGTTCTGTTAATATACCGCCACCGTCAAGTTTGACCCAGCATCAGAAGCAAAGAACATGAAGTTTGAGGAGCTCTTTGCCTCATAAAACTTAGTTAAGTTGAGATGATTCTTCAGACCCTCACTAAAAACTTTATTGGATTTCGTATTCTGGCGTATATTTTTTCTGGTGAATGATACTGCCGATCCACTGGTTAATGTATTGAGTACTTCTATCGCTACTTGCTAGTGATTTAATTTACTTTTATTGTCTCTCGAATATTTCATCATTGTTTTGTCTGTGCTTTGCCCTTGACCTTTGCAACAAAGCTTCACAAGTTTTCTGTAGGCAATGCATTTGACATGATACGATTATCCTCTACAGAATGCACGGGAAATAAGCAAGAGTCTGAAGCTGATGGGGAAAGGTGGAGGTGCTGCAATGAGTTACCAAGGAATCCACCGATGAACAGAAAAGAAATGACAGTTCTTTCTCAGAGGAACTGAAGCTTCCTGCCCTTCTATTTCTCTACCAACACTCACTAGTTCTTCAACGAACTGAACGAGAAGTTTGTCGGAGTTGGTGAAGAAGCATCACACTAGCAGTTCTTCCTCCTGTTTACAGCGGATGAAAGGATCATGTACGTACTTAGGTTTTCATTCCACAGGAAGCTTATGGATATAGAGATATTTTCGATATCAAACGCGATATATGTTACCGTTGCTCGATTAGTAGATCAATCACTTTACTACGAAATTTTGATTCTTTTTGTTCTTTTACCATATTAGATTTGTTCCTATGTGAATGATTCACAGTGAATCCCCAGATAGAATGGGTCACTGCTCTGTTTCAAGTCTTTGATAGTGCTTGTAGAATGGTATGAAATTTGTTTTGAATTTCAGGATAGCAGAGTTCATTACCCTTCATTTGCCCCTGTTGCCCTGATCATTTTATGCAACAAGTGCGCTACTGTTTGTATTGGGCCCAACCCGCAACGCTCTCCAGCCCATTTCCATTATGAGTGAACTGAATTGGTTTGAACTTTAGCGGCGCTGCACAGACTTCACAGTTCACCCTTTCACTTATCGAATTCCAACTCCACCGTGGGAACCAAAAACAAAAGCAAAATGCTCTCATTATCTTCACCACCGGCGGCAGCCACAATATCGACCTTCTTCCATTCCAGGCTCCGAGTTCCTAATGCCGCTGCCGCCAGGGTGTCAAACCAGCACAGACGGCGTCTCAGCGTGGTGGCGAAGGCGGAGGAGAGCGGCGGAGTGGGCGCGGTAGAGAAAGCTGCAATAGCAGGGGGATTGATCGCGAACCCAGTGATCGCTTGGTCGCTCTACACCCTCAAGACCACCGGCTGCGGGCTCCCGCCGGGGCCGGGCGGCTCCATCGGGGCGATTGAGGGAATCAGCTACTTGGCGGTGGTGGGAATCATTGGGTGGTCGGTCTATACCAAGTCCAAAACCGGGTCGGGTCTTCCCCAAGGCCCGTTCGGGTTGCTTGGAGCCGTGGAAGGGCTGTCTTACCTGTCGTTGGTCGCGATCTTGGTGGTTTTCGGGCTGCAGTTTCTGGGTACAGGCTACATTCCGGGTCCTGTTCCGGTTCCCGGCGATCAGTGCTTTGGGTGAATAGAGCTGAGGGAAGTAAATGTGTTCTTATCTTGAATGTGTGGTGGCCTTTAATTTTTTAAGAACCCTTGTATACCCAAAAATGAAAATGGAATATTTCTTGGTTGCCACTGGTTCATTTTCTTGCTACCCTTTCTGTGTTCAATTCAGGAACTTACTGCCTCCGCCTCGAAGGGATGTCTTTTTTTTTTTTTTTTACAAAAAATAATCACTATATTATCAAGAGCAAAAGATAATTACACCCAGAAATTCAGCCAGGTCTGGAAATCAAAGAAACGACAAGCAGTCGGGTACAAACTGAGGGCTTTTCTAGCCACTAAATGGGCAACCCTATTACTACTCCGACCTACAAATCGAACATTAAGCACATGATAAGTCGAAAACACCCCGATGAGTTCCGCCAACACCGACCCTACCCGACTATCCCTCGCATCCCGTCGAGTGATCTTATCAATGATGACCTGAGCATCTCCTTGGAAACTAGTCTCCAGAAACCCCAACTCCAGACACCACCGCACAGCCTCTCGCAGAACCAATAATTCTGCCACCAAAGGGTCATCAGTATCAGGGAATTGAAAGCCTCGAGCCATAAGGACACTGCCTGCGAGATCCTTGATTACAATCCCACCTGCCGAATGAGATCCAGCCCTCGTCGCACCATCCCACATACAAACAATGGAATGAGTCGTACTGACAGGTCCAACTAGACCATCACGACAAGCAGTACTCAGACTTTTTTCAACGGGAAGAGCAATCCATTCCTGGAATTGATGATGAAACTGTCGCATAAGCGAAGGGATCCCAAACTGTTTGCCCTAAAAAACAACCCAATTACGGAATCGCCAAATCCGCCGAGCTACCACCGCCACAAATAAATTGGGCTGATTAATTTGGGTCATCAGCTTCCTCAGGAACAGCTCCATAAAAAAATCGATCAATACAGGGAATGTGTGTCGGCCTTTGAATTTGAGTTTCCACATTCGAGGATGCTATAGAGGGAAAAAAAACTTCTGGGACTTCAGTAGAAAGTCCGTAAAAGTTCATGAGCCAAAAGTTATATACATGGCTACAGGCCCAGCCCAGCCCAAACTAAACTAATCCTTTAGTCCCTAATCTAGATTGATTCCTTTCCCCGTTTTATTTAGGTTTTACAACGACAAATAAATAATGATTTTCCCCGAACCCCACAAATCTTCTTTCTGTTTAGTTCTTCCATCCTCCTCTGACCTCTGACGTCTGACGTCCACCACCGCCGCCAGGAGCCCCGGTTAGATCAGCCAGCCGCTCTGTTCTTCAGTCGTTTTCGCTTGACGGCTCTACTGTCTCGATCGTCTCCTCCAATTCGTGTTTAGGGCTTCCGGCTGCCGCTGTAGGAGCCGGTAGCTTCCGCCCAGGGGAGACTCCCCCGTCGGCGATCTGCTCTCTGTTGGCCGCCCGCCTGCCCCACTCTCGTTGGAGGTCTGGATCACTGAATCAGTACAGCTTCCGTTTGAACAATCTCTGTACAGGTTTCATCTCTCTCTCTCTCTCACTCTCTGCATTACTATCGTCGTCGGAATTCGTAGTTTCTCTTTCTCTAGTTGACTATGGATTGGATTTCACCTTTCGGTACAAATTGCTTCCGTGGTTCTTTCTCGCGCCGTCAGACTGTTTGGTTGCTCGGGAAGTTTTCTGGGAGGTAGAAATTAATAAGTCAAAAGAGAACTCTTGCTGGAAATTAGTGTTAGCAATTCATTGCAATTTGTTTTAGGGTTTTTCTGTGTTTGCAGTTTCTGAATCCATTCGTTTATGTGCGTTTCCTTATAATCCTGGTATGATTCAGTTTTGCTGCTCAAGTTTACGAAAAGTAACTGACATTGCAGACTGTTGATGAACTGCTCTACTCTTGTGTTTGTTTTTATTGAATACCAATCTCAGAATCAGCATTGAGGGTGCTTCTTAGTGAAGCAAATTTTCTTACAATCGATGTTCTTTCTTTATGAATCAGTGGTATGAGTGATTTGGTAGGTTTAGTTCCCTTAATTTTGTCTATTTGATGCAGTAACTTAGATCCGAATTCTGCAATGGATCGAGGAAAGAAGCAGGGCAAGTTCATTGCCAACAAGAACAACAAGATCTACATGGATCTCAAGGACATCATAAGAGAAGTAGCCCTTCCATTCCTTCCCGCCAAATCCCTCCGGCGGTGCACAACCGTCTGCCGTGAGTGGAAGCTGCAGATCTCCACCCCTTTCTTCGCCCACAGCCAGTCCAACTCATTCCACGACTTGTCCGGATTCTTCTGTCGCTCCACCTCTGGCGAACCCACATTCATACCCTTGGACCCAATGGCATATGGCGTCGCTGACCCGTCCTTCAGCTTCCTGCCTGAACCGGTCCATGTCCGATGCTCCTCCAATGGCCTAGTCTGCTGCCAGGGCCGAAGCGGCCAGAAACCATACTACGTCTGCAACCCTGTCACCAAGCAGTGGACCAAGCTCCCTAAGCCCAATGCTGATCACGGGTCTGACCCTTCAATCGTGATCGCCTTTGAGCCCTCGCTGCTCAACTTTGTTGCCGACTACAAGCTGATCTGTGCATTCCCTTCTGACCTCGATGGCTGCGAGTTCGAGATATACTCTTCGGCCACAAAAGGTTGGAGAATCTCTAATGAGATCTGCTTCGGGGACAGTAAGCTCATGTCAACTCCAGGTGTGTATGCTGGTGGGAGTGTCTATTGGCGGTCGAAAACCAGAGGGATCCTGGCCTTCAATCTCACGAGCGAGCGGTCGACTATCCAGTCCTCATGCGGGTACAGTTACTCATCCTCTGGTGAGATCTGTGCTCTCGGGTTTACGAACGGGAAGCTCGCTGTTGCTTCCATCACTGGTCCCCAGCTGAAAGTTTTTCAACTGTCCAACACCTTCACCAACACGATGCAGATGAATAGTAGAGCCTCAGCTTGGAATATGAACCACGAGGCGGTGATCGAGTCTTTCCTCTTCGAAGGGAATCGGCTGGATCAAGCTAGCGCGATGTTTGTGGGCGGGGATACCGTGGTGATTAAAGCAGCCAAGGCGCTTGTTTGCTATAACATGAGAACCAGGAGATTCTCGACGGTAGCAGCTGATGTTGATTTCAACTCCAAGATGGTTCCCTATGTTAATAGCCTCGTCGAGATGTGAGTCAGACTTTATAAGATCTCCTCTCCTCTCCTCTCTCTCGGCTCTGACTTTGTGAGTGGAACTCTGAGTCTGAAGCTTGAGAACTAGGAATAAAGCTCTCTAGATGGAAGTTCCCTGACTGTCCTCTCAAAAGAGTGCAGAATTTAGAATGGTTAACTGTGGTTGCTGATGTGTAAATGTGTTTTGGGGTACTTTTCCTGTTTTTTTAGGGTTGTTGCTGGGTCAGAATCTTACAGCCAATATTTCTGGATGTGAATTTATCTCGTTTCGATTTTGGTCTAGGATCCGGAACGATTCGCATTTGCTTCATTTCACGTTTCTCCGGTAAACTCCAACCGTCGAAAAATCGCCATCCAATGCAAGCTTCTCCCTTGTTCGAGGCTGTTTTCAAATCCTTGGATTGTTCGCCGAATTTCCATCATGGTGACTATATCTGAACTCAAATTTGCGACCAGAAACTCCCCAATGTGATTTTCTCACAAATTCCTCCAGTTGTGTACAAAAGGTTCAGATTAGAAAACCCAACAGTAGTGCACAGGTGGTGAAGGCATCATCGTCAAGCTGAAAGACGGGATGTCAAAGAGCACTACTAAGCAGTAAGCATACAATTACACACCATTTTGGGCAACGGTTTGGAGGCGGGGACAACCGAAATCCTCTCTGGCGTTCCTTTCGATTCAAGCAACGTGGTGGAACTTCAAATTAATTTGGCAATGGCAATAGCAATTCCGCGAAACGGCCGAGAAGCCCGCGGCGGAAGTAGAAGGAGATTAAGTCAGTGACGTACGTCACGCGAGTCTCGGCGATGTGAGTTCTTCCACCTGCGGCAAACTTGACCTTCACGCAAGCTTAGACTTGAAACGGTGGGGCGCCAATAAGACCTCGCCACGTCACCCGACGGAAGTCTTCCTCCAGTCTACGCCCCTTCGTGCCAATATAAGCAAACTTTGTACGCAGGCCCCCCCACACTTCGTTCAGTAAAGAAATCTGTTGGCTTTGGGCTCTCTTCGAAACAGAGAAAAGACTAGTAAACTCGCTGTCAACTCCCTCGCTCCGGAACTGCTCTAAGATTCTGCCGCCGCCGATCAGCAACTTTCCCCCCTTACTCCGGCGGCGATCGAGTTTCTGTAAGAAGCTTTTCCGAGAAAAAAAAATTTCTTTCTCGTCTGCTCTCTGTTTTTCCCGGAATTCAATTGCTCTCTCTCTCTCTCGCTTCGATGCTTGTGCGTTTCTCTCCATTCCCCCCTCCCCTCTTCGTTTAATCTCTTTGTTGTTCTATCCATAATGTACCCTTTTGATTCTCCTGATAGTTGTTTGATTGCGAAAATTACGTCTACCTTACCGGGAGAAAGAAAATTCTGCTGTTCTCAAGGGTTTTGTGGGCTTCACTATTAGGGGTCCTCTGTTTTCTGGGTGGTTATCGTTTCTCTCTGTCGATTCTTGATGTGGAAAGTGAATATTCGTTAGTTGGTTTCTATGATTCCATCGCTTTTTCCCCCTTTCTTGTTCCTTTCTTACTGATTGGACTCCGGGAAAATTGAGTTAGTAAAGGATACGCTGCTGGGGGCTTTGGTTTTATGACGTTCTCTGTTTTCTCCGGCTATAGCTTTTCTTGAATTCCAAGTCTTATCTGTTAGCTTCTTGGGTTTCTGGGTTTTTTTTTTTCTTCTTCTTTCCCTCAGGGTTTTGTTGTTGACTTGGCGTACTGGTCTAGTTCTCTGCGTAAGTTGAACGAAACAGGGTAGGGTAGGGGGCGGGGTTATTGTCTATCCCTCTGGAGGAAATTTCTCTGATGATTGATCACAAATTTCCGTCGTCTTTTAATGGTCTTTAATTCTTGTTGCTATTCACTTTATTTCTGGTTGACTGTAAATGGAAAGAACGATCCGGTTTCCTGAACTGTGAGATTGATTCTTGTTGAATAGTTGAGGGTAAAAGTAAATCTAATTCCCATCTCTCTTTCTTTCCCCTGTACTATTCTGCCATACCTTCACTCCCAAAGCACCCTTTTTCATATCGATCACACTGACTGGTCTGAATCCCTAGGAGAAAAGAAACAGAGGGAAGATGGAAACCTCCGAGACTGAAAGGATCGTGATGGAGGATTTGGATGGTGGCTTCGTCCTTGTTGATTTCGAAGAAACTCTTGCGGCAAACGACGGAAATCATGAGGAATTGCTGTCTGATGACGACGACGACGAATTGAGCTACACCAACTCTGTTGTAAGTTCTTCCCCAGATCCTCTTCTAAACTCTGCTAATCAATTCCCTTAAGTTTCAAAATCTGAATTTCCCGTCCCCTGCCTTGCAGACTCTGACGATCACCCCTGAATTTCCAAGGAAGAGATGGGCAGTGAACATCCCACCAAGGGAACAACGAATCAAGGACGTAATCAAACTCCTTGTCCTCACATATCTGCCTGCCAAGTCAGTCTGCAGATTCAGAGCCGTGTCCAGAGACTGGAACAGCTGGATATCCGCGCCATTCTTCGCCCACGAGCAATCGCTTCGCTTCACCAAAACCTCCGGCCTCTTCTCCCAGTTCCCAGGAGAAAACCCATCCTTCACCGCCCTCGATTGGCGCTCCTCTGGGGTTCCAATTCCATCCCTCAGCTTCTTGCCAGAAAGAGTCGAGGTTCGAGCCACCAATGGCGGCTTGCTCTGCTGCAGAAGCCATCTAGGGTTTTACTACATCTGCAACCCAGCCACCAAGCAATGGACCAAGCTTCCGGAGCCGAATATGTACCACGGACCCGAGACAGCTCTGGGGCTCACCTTCGAGCCTTCTCCATCCAGCTACTCTGCAAACTACCAGCTCGTTTCTGCTGTTGTGGCCGCCAAGTCCTCGGCAATTGATGATGACGATGAGGATCGTCTCGTGGTGGTCTCGTTCGAGGTCTACTCCTCGAGGTCCGGCGAATGGAGGGTGTGCGATGCAATGTACTGCGATGGCGATTTGGGGAACCCTGAGTTCGTCGGGGACGGGTTGTACTTGAATGGGTTTGTGCATTGGGAGACTGGAAGTGGTAAAGTTCTCACCTTTGATGTGAAGAACGAAGACTGTGGCGTAATCAATCTGCCACTCGGCCATGGCCCTCAGGGTTCGTTGGGGGTTATGAACGGAGAGCTGTGCTACCTTTTGCCGAGTATTCGCGGCGGGGAGGTGGACGTAGAAGAAGAAGGAGATGGTGCCCTCGAGGAGGTCTGGTCGCCGGTGATTGAAGTGTATGGAGATATGGACATGAAGCTGAAGCGTGTGATCAATGTGAACTGTGGTGCAGGGGAGTTCTGTGGCAGAGCTTTGGCTCTCGTTGGCGACAAGGTAGCGATTGCAGTTTTTGGGAACAAGGTTGTGGCTTATGATGTGGAAGCTGAGAAGGGGGAATGGATTGGGAATGCGAGGGAAGATGGGTTTGAGAAGTTTCTGCCGTATGTGAACAGCCTGGTGGATGTAAAGGTTGCTGGATCTGGAGATATGGTTTGTGCTTGGTAAAGAGGATTAGTCTGTGGGAGACGCATTAGGAAGGATTAGTCTGTTGACTCGATAGTATGGAGTAAGAGCCATTTTGGACATAAGTTGATTGAATCCAGGGTTGAATGTGATGGATGCATAGTTTGATTTGGTTTTAACTTTTCAATTTCTAAGGTTTTGGTACTTGGATTTTGATTCCATTCCTTGTAAATAAATAAGTCAATTGGCTGATTGGGATGAAATGAGGTTCATATAAATTTCGTTTATGATATTTTTTTATTTGATAGTATATCGACTTGGTCGGAATTGAAACACAATTCTTTGTATTCTTTATCAAATTTGTGCTATAGTTATTGAAGAGTAAAAACACATCCTTATGGAAGCAAAATAACCTTTTTGTTTTTGTTTTGTAGATATTCCAAAATGAACAATCATATATAGACAATTGCACACAAAAAAGAGTTCATTTGATTTCACACAATACTTCCAACGACTTGAACAAGATAAGAGCAATAGTCAAATATATTCCAAAATGTATAGGGTTAATACACTAATTTGGCCCGAAGTTTAGTGTTAGTGACAATTCTAGCCATATTTTTCAAATAAGACATTTATGGCCCACTTTTGAAATTATTTGACAAATTTTGCCCGGAATTTATTTTGACCATTAAAACTGACGGTTAAACATTCTCACCGTTAATGACTGAGCAAAAACTACTTATGTGGCCGATGCATGATTGCCACATCATCAAATAATAATTTATTTAATTACCTGGAAGAAAATTAGAAGCAAAATAAAACAAATCAACAAATAAAAAAATAATAAGTCAAAGTCCCGGGTCAAAATCCCTTATTTTCTTCTCTTCTTTCTTAACTCACGGCAGACAATCCAAAGTGCCCAAGAACTCTCCACCACCACCAGCAGCTAGGAATGGCAATGGGGCAGGTCCGGGGCGGGTTTCTTGGTAACCAGACCCGCCCTGTGGCAGGTCGGGTAATTTATCACGGGTCGCAGGTCGGGGCAGGTCGACCCATTGGTATGAAATTTATATGAAAAATATTAGAAATAGTCGTTATTTTTATTATAAGATCAAGAAAACAAACAATATTATGATAAATGTAGTTAATTTCTTGGAGAAATTGAGGTTTTCACTAATTTACAACTTTATTTTAGCTAAAATATTATGTAATAAAAGGAAAATCCTAAGTAATTTGACTAAAATTACATGTAATTTAGGAAAGAACGGGTCGATAATAGGACGGGTCAGGGCAGGTCGGGTCGATGAGAGTACCCATGCCCGCCCCAACCCAAAACAGGCCAAACAGGTCAAGTAAAACGGGTCAGGTCGAAATTGTCATCCCTACCAGCAGCTCTTCCCTCTCCGGTAGGGGAGCTTCTAGATTCACTCTTCTCCGACGGCGGTGTAACTATAAAGAATAAGCATTTCATTCTTCCTAGGAACCTGGTCTTGCGAGAAGCTACTAGCAACGAGGCTCTTCCTCCTCCTCGTCCGATTTCCGTACAAGGAGAATGCTCTGCTGCCGCTGTCAAGCAGCCGTCGGCGTTGAATGAGAAAGAAAGGAACATATGAAGGAGAGAACAGAGGAAGGAACTTCCGGTCGGCGTTCCCCTGAATCAGCTCGACATTTCCCCATCCGTCGTTGCAATCACCGTCGACGTGGCCCATCAAGCTCGACCTTTGCCGCATTCCCGACGCGCTCTCCTAACTCGTCGCATCGCTGTCCTTGTTCATCGCCCCAAATCCGCCGTCGTCAGGCAACGCACTGATCGATGGCCGGCGACCCAGGTGTAGGGAGTAAAATCCCCTGCCTCAAGATCCGTCGCCACCGCAGCCGGATTTTTTGGGTTTGAACCATCAATGGCTCTTCTCGTCCGAAGCAGAGGCAAGCTGACGAGGGAGGAGCATTTCCGACCTTTTTCATCATCAAGCTGGTGGGTATCATCGGCTATGAGTGAGAATAAAAGAATGAGGGAGATGGGCATACTTCCTCTGCGGCGGTGGCCATTTTGAGAGGAAGAAGAAGGAGAGAAAGAGATGGGTAGGTTAGGCTTTTTTTTTTTTTAATAAAAGGAGCAGAGAGAAGTCTTTGTCCATTTCTTATTTAATGTTTTTTATTTTTTTATTTTTAATTAAAAAGTGACGTGGATGCCACTTCAGCCCTAGATGCTGAGTTATTAACGGTGAGAATGTTTGACCGTCAGTTTTAACAGTCAACATAAATTTTGGGCCAGATTTGTCCAATAATTTCAAAAGTGAGTCATAAATGTCTTATTTGAAAAATGGGGTCAGAACTGTCACTAACGCTAAACTTCATGCCAAACTAGGATATTATCCCAAATGTATATATATTTTATTTTGCACTTTTCACAATTAATTTAACGTGGGGGATAAGGACTTGATTTATTATTTTTTTATAAAAAAATCATTTATTTTTTTTGAAAATGAGAGTTTGTTAATGGTTATGGAGATTGGGCAAGCGAGGTTAGAGGGAAGAAATGACAGAAAAATCAGGACAACCTACAAAAAAGAAACAAGAACCATATAGCCATGAATAGTAAACAACGAGAAAGACCAAACAAGACAGACCCAAGCAAAAAAGTAAGAAAGAAGGAGGGTTGCTTTGTTTTGTGTTTTTTTGGATTGATCTCTAAACAAAGCAACTAATAGAGCTTAGAGATTGAGAGGGGAGGGGAAGCCCCAACTTTGTAGGAAAAAACAAAGCATCGGAGCTACCGGAAGGGCTTCCCTTTCTTCCTACCACTGTCTCTCTATGTTCTTTTGCTAACACCACCTTGCCCCCTTTTCTTTTCTTCCCACTCTTTTTCGATCCTTTCAGAGGGATTTTCATCGCAACCTTTTTCTGCTCCCCTCTCCAGGTAATTTACATGAAAATGCTGATTTAATCTTGTGAAAGATGTATGATATTTATTCTACATGCTTTCTTAATAACTCAAATTATCAAGGAAAATATTTCGATGGATGGAACATTGAAAAATTCACAAATTGAAGAAGGTCAAGGAGATTCATTTTTACATAAGAAAAATGGAATCCACGAGTTAAGAAGTGGAGGAATCAACGTGTTCGAGGTGTTGTATAGGGTACAAAAGCTTGATTGTAATCAATTGGTCTTTTCTTATCTTGAATATGGATGTGAAAACTTGAATGAAACTTGGGAATTTGCCAACAAAAAACAAAAAACGAAACTGGGAGAAAAAACTGGAGGAAAAAAATGAAATGAAGAACATATATACCATTGAGTTATTGAAGAAGAAACAAGAATTGATCTTATACTTGTAAAGATAATGGAATGAATATGTTTTTCCCATTAATATTCTGAATTTCTTGTTTTTTGTGTTTGTAACAGGGGTTTGGGATCGAGAGAGTGGCAATTACAAGGGAGGGGTGAATATTTTTTCGGCTTTGTTACTTCAAATGCCAAAAATTCTTTTGTCGAAGATTCACGAGGTAGAAAGATAAAAAAATCTTCTTTTCACAAGAAGGGAAAAATTAAAAAGATATGTCAAGCTCGAATAATGATGGATCCCCTTCAGCAACTCCGTCGACCACAAACTCACCCCCGAACCAATCAGATAATGGTTCAACAAACAACAACAATAACAACAAATCACCTCCATCAAATAACTCTCCACCGCAACCGAAGAACTCCAACTCACAAAATGAAAATCCAAACTTTGGTTCCCCACCAGCACCACCTCAACGTCGTGAAGAAGGCGGCGGCGGAGGCAACATTCAAAACAACAACAACAACCAAAACAACAACAATAGAAATGGCGAGACAAATGTTCACGAGATTGTAGCACCACCAGGAGCAGGTCAGCCATCGCACGAGAACAAAGCAATAGCGCCACCGGGAGTGGAGCAGTGGAAAAGCGCAACCAAAGGGTTAACCCAAGACCAAATTAAGCTAATTGCCGGAATATCTGCCGGGGTTGGGTTGTTCTTCATCTTATTGATAATCATTTGTTGCATTTGTTGTTGTCGGAAGAAGAAGAAGAAGAGTAAACAAGAACACATACACCATTATTACGGCGAGTACCCAATGGGTCCCCCACCAGAGCAGTACTATATGAATAGCGGCCAACACCCTCCACCTCCTCAAAAATGGCAACAATCGCAACCACCGATGGGGATGAATTACAGCGGTGGACAGCCTGGGACCGGGTGGCAAGGTGGGCCTCCTCCGATGATGTCCAGTGGGGACATGACTAGCGCCAATTACTCCAACCTCCAGCCGCCGCCCCCGCCGCCAACGATCTCGGTTGGTTTTAATCAAAGCACTTTTACATTTGAGGAGTTGCAGGCTGCAACGGGCGGGTTTGCACAGTCAAATCTGTTGGGGCAAGGTGGGTTCGGGTATGTTCATAAAGGGGTTTTGCCTAATGGAAAAGAAGTTGCGGTAAAGAGCTTGAAATCTGGCAGTGGGCAAGGTGAGAGGGAATTCATGGCAGAGGTTGAGATTATCAGTCGGGTTCATCATCGACATCTTGTGTCGCTCGTTGGGTATTCGATTACTAATCAACAGAGGTTGTTGGTTTATGAGTTCCTTCCTAATGACACTCTTGAAAATCATCTCCATGGTAATTAATTTCCCTATCTTTCTCTGGTTTTTTCTTCTTCTTCCAATGGATAAATTTGGGCTAGATTAATAGCATGTTTTGGCAATTGGGATGAAATATGACAAGGGTCCTTAATTTATTGCATTTAGATAGTCTTATCATAATTTAGGTTTTCTGGATGCATACAGTAGTAATTATGAACAAAATCATCACAAGGTGCATCTAATATTCTTATATCTCATAAGAATGTAATGGCCATACGCCCACTAGAATTACTACGACATATTAAAGCTATAAATTATTGTTAAATGCATCTAATAGTCATGGGTCTAAAATGCACAATCCAAGCTCATTAATGCATTAGGCCGTCGTATAATTGATAGGTGTATGTTGGATGTGGTGCATCATGAAAGTCTGTCATTACATGAAATGGAAAATATATGGTTTAATAGGAATTATCTATGGAAGATTTCATTGTTATACATTCATTTTTAAGGCAGTATGATTTTACAATCCTACTCATTAAGAAAGAGTTAAAATATAAACCAATATGATAAAATTAAGAATGATCTATGGAATATATAATTTTACCCAATTCTTTTTACTTGTCGAATGAATGAAGAATTATTCACATTTCATTGGAAGAAGAATTTCAAAACCTCATACTTGATGTATTAAAAATGAAATAAGATATAAAATATCATCCTAATATTTTGGATAGCTTAGAGATATAATTGAAATTTTTTTTATAAGAGAGATACAATTGAAGTTGATTGGTAATATCTTTGGGATGTAGGGAGGGGCCGTCCAGTTATGGATTTTCCTACTAGGCTCAAGATAGCATTAGGCTCTGCCAAGGGACTCGCCTATCTCCATGAAGATTGTAAGTTACAAAAAGTTCTCTTGTAAGTTCTACTTTACTAATAAATTTTAACGTGTAAATCACTTACTTACCCTTTTTACTAGGCCACCCGAAGATCATTCATCGGGACATCAAATCTTCCAACATACTCTTGGACTTGAACTTTGAAGCTAAGGTATATATAGTTTGACTTATAATTCCTTGCCAACCTTTAAGCTTGAACTAAGGGTAAGTAACTAATATTGGCTCCTCCTTCCTATATGTTTCAGGTGGCTGATTTTGGGTTGGCCAAGCTCTCTACGGACAATCACACTCATATATCTACACGAGTGATGGGCACGTTTGGGTATCTGGCTCCAGAGTATGCATCAAGTGGGAAGCTGACAGAGAAATCTGATGTGTTCTCGTTTGGGGTCATGCTCTTAGAACTCATCACAGGGAAGAGACCCGTGGATCCAACCAATGTCATGGAAGATTGCTTGGTGGATTGGGTTTGTTTACTGAACTTAACTACTGACTAAATTGCTTCTAAATGTAAATTTGTTAATGTCTTCTTTCCCTTTTTCCTCAACTATTTCATTTGATTGGCATAGGCACGCCCTCTCATGACCCGAGCACTGGATGAAGGCAACTTAAATGAGTTGGTTGACCTTAAAATGGAGGGCAACTTCAACACTGGAAAGATGCTAAGAATGATCGCATGTGCCGCTGCCAGCATTCGCCACTCTGCCAAAAAGCGTCCTAAGATGAGCCAGGTAACAACTTTTGATAATTTCTTTTTGTCAAACAAGGTGACCATATTTTGAACCATTTGATGTGCATGTTTTGTATTTACGTAATTACACTATCAAAATGAAACCAAACAGATAGTGCACACGTTGGAAGGAGATGCATCTTTGGACGACTTGAACGACGGGATCAGGCCCGGCCAAAGTTCTATCTTTGGCGCAGCTGGGGGTAGTGGCGGCGAGTACGACATCAGTGCTTACAACGCCGACATGGAAAGGTTCCGACAAGTAGCATTGGCAAGCCAGGAATTCTCAAGCAGCGAACATGAGACCACTTCATCAAGCAGCGATTCTCGAGACATGGCACCGGCCGGCCTTCGCAAGTACAATTTGTAAACGGAACATACAACTGGTTGTAACCAACAAACAAAGCTCGACAAACATTGGAGGGGGATGTTAGAAGAGGAAAATGAGAGACGACTTTACTGAATAGAGTGCAAAAGAAAGAAAGAAATTAATGTTAGGCATTCCATTGAAGTCTTTTTTACTCTCAGTTGTTTTTGTTGTGCAAATGTATGTTTTTTTAATGGTAGGAAAAACCAAGAGGAGAAAGTATTGGAAAAGAACAAAGAAAAGAAGCGGAAAGAGGAAGACAAAAAAAAAAAGGAAAAAACAATTGTTAAGCATATGATGTTGGATCTTGATTTATAGTACTGACTGAAAATTTCTCTTTCTTTCTTTCATTTTATTATTTTCATAAGTGGACAATTAATTTCTCATTCATCCTCTTTGTGGTTTGTAACATTTGAGTAATGAAAAGTGGAGACACATATCCAGTTCTATATACTTACTTACATTAGTTTGTGTGATTTTTGCATTACTTAAGTTTTTAAAGTTTAGCTAATTTGTGCCTTGTGGCCTGTGGGGCTTTTAATTATGATTTTTTAAAATGAATTAATATACATGCATACTAGCGCCTTATTAAATATTTTTTATATTATGTTATATTGTCCATTTGTTTCTCCTATTTAGACTGCACTCGTTATCACAACTTCTTGATAAAATAAAAAATTCATAGTTTTTGTAAAGTTACAAATATGGCATTATCTTATTTTTAGGGCTAATACCACTAGGAAACCCGAACTATTAACTTTGTGTCATTTGTGTCATAAAGTATTCGATATGACAATTGTGTCCCAAACTATTTTTCCGTTATGGTTGACCGGCGTTGACCGTTAGTTTTTAACAGAAAGTCTAGTCACCGCTCTTATGTGGCATCTGACGTGGAATTTTTATTATTTTATTATATTTATTTTCTCATAAAAATGAATAAACTAACAAAAAGAAATAAAGAAAAGTTATAAAAAAAATTCAGATATGAAGATCTGCATCTCCGGGGAACAATTCCGGTGACGGTCGACGCGAATGAATTGCTAGCAGCCTTCTCGTCTTTGTTTGAGGGAGTTGACGAGCCAAACCATAGCTTTGCCGTCGAATCCGAGGGGAAGCTTGGATTGAGGATTGGAAATACAGACGAGCCACCCCCTATTCTTCTTCTTCTTCTTCTAGAGATAACAAAAATGCTGGAATTGAAAAAATCCCAAATTCAAAAACCTAATTCTTATCAAACCCTTACCCACCATAAAATCTGAGGTTGCGGCAGATTTAGTAGTTGAAGGGAAGATGAGGAACTGTGGTAGTTGCCTGCGGCGACCACTGAGCACGGCCGGATGGAGCCCATGAAGCTCTATCGGGGAGTGAGGCAGAGGCATTGGGGGAAATGGGTTGCTGAGATCCGTCTCCCCCGAAACAGGACGCGCCTCTGGCTTGGAACGTTCGATACCGCCGAGGAAGCCGCCTTGGCTTACGACAATGCGGCGTTCAAGCTCCGCGGCGACTTCGCCAGGCTGAATTTCTCAAGCCTCCGGCACCAGGGGTCCCACGTCGAGTGCAAGTTCGGCGAGTACAAGCCCCTCTATTCCTCCGTCGACGCCAAGCTCGAAGCGATTTGCCAGAGCTTGGCAGAGAACGGCGGGAAAGGAGGGAAGAAGAAGAAACCCTCGACGACGGTTGCAAAGAAGGCGGCTGCGGCTGCGGCAAAGGCCGCGACGGTGGTGAAGAGGCGCCGTTGGATTATGACACTAGGAACTTCAATTTGGAGAAGTGCCCTTCTTATGAGATCGATTGGGATTCAATTTGATAAAATAAAGGATGGGGAAGAAGGGATAGGGACGAGGTCCATCGTCTTCCACCATTTGTTCGGGTATGAAGAGATGAGGAAGAAGGGATTATTTTTTATTTTTTATTTTGTATTTTAATTGTTAATTTTAATTGTAATTTTAATTTAAAAAATTATAATCTGATGTGGCAGCTGACGTGGCGCATATGTGGCTGCCACATATGTGCCATGTAACCAAAAGTCAACATTTTATGGTTGACTGTTTGGTCAACCGTTATCTATAACGGTCAACAAAATTGTTAGGACGTAAATGACACACAATTATCATACGTCAGGACACAATTGTCATATCGAATACTTTAGGACACAAATGACACAAAGTTAATAGTTTGGGTTTCCCAGTGGTATTAGCCCTTATTTTTATTAATGTATATAAGTTTACGAGCGAATCTAACGAGACATGAGTGACTAGATTTAGGAACAAAAAGTGCCTAAATATCATTTTAATTTGTGTTTTACGAAAGAGAATGAGTCAGAAAAGAAGACATGTTGCTATTTAATGCCATGGATACCGGTTCGTAAATGGATTTTTTTGTCTGAATACTAGTTCTGTGCAATATGGATACTCTTTTGTGTTATCTGGATATTAGTTCGTGAATGTAAAATACGTATTGTTTTCATGCTGGATATCATTTAGCAAACATTGAAAACTAGTTGTTTTGAATGTTGATATTAGTTCGTAATTGATTGGCTTTTATACTAATTATGTGATGTTTGTATACTCTTATTTGTTGTCTAGATATTAGTTCGTGAATGTGGAGCTCTCTGGATACTAGTCTGTGCTCTCATGTATACTAAAATACTGCTTCATCATAGTGTGGTTACTAGTTCATGTATACTGATCGATATCAAAATGCTACCAAGTGTACTGATTTATATCAGCTAGCAAACCTTGAATACTAATTGGTTTGATTGTGGATATTAGTTGGTAATTGATTGGTTGAATATAGTTATGTGAATCTGGATGCTATATTGTGCTCTATGGATACAATTTTGTGCTCTATTGAATTTAGTTAATTAAAACAAAATCATACCAAGTGTTCAACAAAACATGGATACTACTTCAACTCAAGCGGATACTAGATCGTGCAATATGAATATTAGTCCGGGATGCTTTCTCTCTCCCGTGTGAGAATAGTTGGTGGGTGGCATTAAATACTAGTTTTTGAATTTTGGATACTAGTTCTCTCAATTGGATTAGCTCTTAGTCGAGAAGCCACCAAAATCCACTTAAAGGAGCTCTTCCTTGAGCCCAGCCCTTGGATCTCAGTTATGTCTGTGTGGCCTTCATCCTCACTGTGTGAGTATGTACTCACAAAAAGGGCTATGAGCACCATAGCTAGATTGACTACTATAGCACTTGCCCCCAATTTGTTACTTGAGTTCTTTTTTCCAGAATTGATCTCTTTCTATAAGATATAAATAACTTCATATAAAATATAAATGTGAAAACATCACTATCAAATATGCATTAAATACAGTGTAGTATAGTTGGTTATATATAGTGCTCTTCCTCGTTTGAGTGACGTAGATTTAAATTAAAATAATAACAGTTTTAATATATAAAAATAAATTGGACGTAATTACGAAAATTACATCCTAAAATAATTCACGGGCAAGAAAATTTGAAATGCGGAACAATATTTTTCATTCTACTTTACATATATGTGTAGATTTGTCTATCTTGAGCATGATTGCCATGCCGGTGGTGAACACAGCTAGCAGAGTGATCGATTTACGGTATCTAACCTAAATGATGTCATTTTAGTGAATTTTATTCAAAAATTCATTTATTATTGATTTTATGAATTAAAAATTAAATTTGATGTTATTTGTTGGATTCAAGTACAAACTTTTAGCTAGTGACATTAAATATTTTATTTAAATATGAGTATTTTTTATTTTATTTGGAACGTTATTTTTTATTTACATATAGATATGGGTTGTAAGCAAATTGTTTTCAAATATGATTTAAATTTATATATATGATTATATTCATTCGATGTTAATTATTTTTCATATTTCTACATCTTTTATTAAACGGACATGAACCGACATAAAATCAATTATATTATTGATCGAACAATTTCACTGGCTAACCGACACAACTGTATAACCCAATTTTAAAAACTTGATCACGACCTACCGAGCTAAAGCCAGGTTCGACACACTTAAAAACTTATTAGACTCGCCATAAGCAGCGTCTCGTGGGCCGTGGCCCATTACATAGTTAAGGCCTCGTATAAATTCAACTCACCTCTGATTCGCTGTTCACTAAGGATCCGGACTGTGGCCTCAAAGAGCCCTCCACCCGACGCCGACCCCAAATTCCGATCGGCCGAATCTCGTCTGCTCCTTCTCTGCGATTCCCGGGAGATAAAAGTTGAAGCGCGGCAAATTCGCTCCCGACGAAGACGAATAGGAGCTTAGCTTTTTCATCCCGTCGCCATGGGGGACTACACCGATGCGTTCATGCGCAACCAGAACACTGCCGTTCGCGGCGCCACCAAGGCGCAGAACCGAGCTAACGTTCTCCAGCTCAAACTGGTTCGTTCCCTTTAGAGCTAGGGTTTTCTCGTTCTCCGAGACTCATACAGAAACACTAATCACCGATTTGTGATCTATTGGCGTCTATCTTATCAGGGTGTTTTTCCTTCATCTGATTGTTTCTTGATGATAGGATGTTCATTATCACATGCTGCATCATTTCTCCATCATAGATACGGAATTTATCGATGGAATCCATCCGCAATAGTTATGTTATATCGCATTCTTGCGATTATGAAGCTGTTCTATGAGTTTCATCTTTATCCCGTCGTCAAATGCAATAAGTTATCTCTAACCGAGGGACAGGCGGGTTTCACAAATATTTCTAGTAGTTAGCTGTATATGGTGCTGCACACTGATAATTGTTGGTTAGAGAGGTTTGTGTAGTTAAGCTGTTTGGGTCTGGGTAAGTCGATGTTGAATGTTGTGGTTACTTTTTGCAGATTGGGCAAAGCCACCCAACTGGGTTGACAAACACCCTTTTGAAGCTTTTTGAGCCTCGTCCTCCATTGGACTTCAAACCCCCTCCTGAGAAGAGAAAATGCCCACCCTACTCTGGTATCACTTTTTTTTTTATATATCTTGATGGTATTGCTTAATATCTTCCCTTATGTGCATAGCTCTGTATTGGGTTCTAATCCCTCTGGTGTTCTGGGGTTTTGTCTCTTTTCGTTGTTTTCAAAGGTATGGCACAATTTGTGAGCAATTTTGCGGAGCCTGGTGACCCTGAATATGCTCCACCTGTTGAAAAAGCCGAAACTCCTGTATGTCTCCATCTTTCTGAAGTTCTTTCTGGAACTGTGTCTTGTTTTGAAGTTGCTCATTCTCTGTTTTTTTTGTACATTCCATAGATTTGAAATCATGATTTTGTTGTCTGTTTTATCCAGGCACAAAGAAGAGCCAGAATCCACAAGCTACGATTGGAAAAAGGTGCAGAGATTGCTGCTGATGAACTTAAAAACTGTGAGACTTTCGTTCTCTTGCCTGAATCTTATCTATATGCACAGAATAAATCTTGTAGTTCTAACATGTTGGTACACATCTTGTAGTTCTAACATGTTTGTACTCCTTTTCTCTCATCCAGATGATCCCACTAATGACTCGAATGTCTCAGGAGATCCGTACAAAACATTGTTTGTGGCTAGGCTTGTGAGTCTTACCTTTAGTTCTCTTTTTTTGCTTTTCAGTTATTTTATTTTTTTTGTTTATGGTGACTCTATCTAAGTTGCTTAATCTTTTCTTGCAGAACTACGAGACATCTGAGAGTAGAGTTAAAAGGGAGTTTGAGTCTTATGGACCAATAAAAAGGGTAGGTACTTTTGAATATAAGCAAGGAGGTTTGGTAAGCAGATATTTAACAATATTATTATTCACCTTTGCTAAACAGTTAAAGGATCCTAAATTCTTAACTAAACCTGAGGCTATTTGTTCCTATGTCTTTATTTCGCATGTCTGCCTCTGTGGTCACTTAAAAAAATTAATGTCATGCCAATTTTTCAAGTTCTAAAGCTTGTTCGAGAAACAATTATTAGTAAAACCACAGGTATGATTTGCCAAAGAAAAAGGTTTCTTCCGTTTAACATGTGGTATGTGCGCTGTGGTTAGTGCATTCTGTACTCAATAATATGGAAGACTGTTGATCTTCTCTCTAATTTCTAGCATCAGTGACTCGGGTGAAGTATGCAGGTCAGGTAATAGGACAGGTATCACTGCTTATTCACTGGTATTAACATGGATTTCATGAGCTGATCCTTTGATAACTCTGTTTGTTGTAGTTGGTTTTAGAAATTATCTTGGGATTAGGAAATGTTTCAGTTTCTAAGTAGTATGATCTGCTAAGATTCATGACAGTGGGAGATCTGTGGTAAGGGGTTTGTTTATTTTGTTCCTCAAATGGAAATCTAGGCTCTTTATTTATCTTGCCATTCCAAATGCAAAGATGTTGCCTCCTGCTGGTCAAGCTGAAAATCGTAATTGATCCGAGCTTAGAGCACTTGCCCTTTGTCCTATGCAACAAAAGAAGGCTGGCATCTGTTTTTTCTCCTACTCTTGGTAACAAAGTTGGGAGTATTAGCACCTCTTATCTCTTTATCTGGACTTATCATAGTACAATTTCTGCTACTAAAACTCTTACTTTTGACATTTAAGGCTACCAAAACACTTCAGCAATTGTGAAGATGTTCTTCTGGTATTTCCTTCATTTTCTTACTGTCTCCCAATTAGAACATTGCTCCCTGGTAAGGGGACGGTTAGTCTTTTCTGTCCAAGAAATGGTAAATATGGCACGATATATCAGTTTTACTGCAACTCTAGCACTGGCGGTGATGCATCTCACAATTGGCAGCCCTTTTATTGAAGGTGAGCACGGCTCATTAGGCTTAGTGCCTGTCTGCCGTGCCATTTTAGGAATTTGTAGTTCAAAAGTTTCCATAAAAGTGCACTCTATATGGAAAATAGGTGACAGAGATTCATTTTATTTTCTTTGTGCATTAGATCATTCTCTTGCTTTGAGCATTGCAGGTCCGCCTCGTGACAGACAAGGATACAAACAAACCTAGAGGCTATGCTTTCATAGAATATGTGCATACACGGGACATGAAAGGTTTGAGCTCATTCTTGTACATTATCTTCTACTCTTCTTCTGTATGGCTTTCTGATTTGTGCTTATATGTTTGGCAGCTGCATATAAGCAAGCTGATGGGAGAAAGATTGATGGTAGAAGGGTACTTGTTGATGTCGAACGTGGTAGAACCGTGCCAAATTGGAGGCCTCGCAGGCTTGGTGGTGGACTTGGAACTAGCAGAGTAGGTAGCGAAGAGGTTGCTACGAGGTACTTTGGGAGGCATTGTTTGTTGTGGTTAAATACTTAATAGCGTTGTAAACTGTAGCTGCATGTTGTCTCATCATATGTCCCTGATAGAGACCTAATTGGTTGTCTTGGGCTGTTCATTTTGCCAAATTAAGGATAAATTAACTTGCATCCGTAATTATTTTGATTGTTATATGTTTCTGAAAATGATATACTCGTTGTGTGTCATTGGAAACCATTTTGACACCGCCTGCATCATTAATTATCGTGGACATTGATCTGCTTCTGTTGGAGAAATTTATGTCTACTAAAATGTGCTTTGGTTTGTTTTTTTACAGAGAAGCTCAGCAACCTGGAGGTACATCACGATCTGAGGAACCAAAGGCTCGTGATGATCACCATGTTGAACGGTAAGTTGCCTCGTCTTGTTTGATTTATATAGAAGACAGAATGAAGGTTGTGTATATCTTGTTTAATTTACTATTTTTCTTTGTATGTTCTGTTCTGAATTTTTGTTTATATCCGACGGTGATCTATTATAGGGAGAAGTCGCGGGAGAGAGGGAGGGAGAAGGAGAGAGAAAGAGAGAAGTCCCGCGAGAGATCCCATGATCGCCCAAGGGATCGTGACAACAACAGGGAGGATAGGCATCACAGAGACCGTGATAGGGGTGAGAGGGAGAGAGAGCGAGGAGGCCGAGACCGAGACCGAGAAAGAGATAGTAGGGATGGCCGTCGCGATCGTGGTGGTAGAGACCACCGCGATCGGACAAGAGAGAGGGAGAGGGATGGCGGTGATGATGACCTTCGTGGACGCTCCCGTGATCGAGAATATGATTACCAACGTGACGACTCAAAGCATAATAGGGACCGTCGTGATTATGATGGTGGTGATGCAGAGGACGATCCTGGGTGGTACGATCAATCTGATCAAGGGGGACATAAGCGGTCTGTCGATGATCAACAACGATATAAGCAGTATGACCGTCATCGTGGTAGGGAGCAGCAATATGACGACATGGATGTTCAAGAAGGCGATCAAGACCGTTATGGCGATCAATACACTGCTGGCCGTGATCGATCATATCAGGTGGGTGATGATGATGATGATTACCGCTAATATTGGGGAAGAGCTTCTGCAAGGACATCGGGCTGGTTTTCAAGGGAATCCCACAAGACTTTCCTTGAAGCCTGTAGCGGTGAGATTGAGATGAAATTTGTTTTGAAGGTTTTTTTGGTTTCGTGTTTTTTGTACTGAAGAAAGGTCTGTTGAATTAGTTGCTGGGTGGATCACATTTGGTTGGTGTTTTGTGTCGCAAGTCTCAAGGTACTGGCTGCAGCCTGCAGGATTTACTTGGTTATCTGTATTGTTTAATGTGTTTCTCTGCCAGTTTGGTTGAAAGCTCCTATCTCTCTCTGTCTCTAATCTGTTTTATATTAGGGATATTGGTGGGTTGCATATTTGTATATTGGTGCTTAGTCTAGTCTGTGTCCTATTTCATAGAGTGAAAAGATACTAGAATTACTCAAAAAAAATTTCACGTTTGTCACTGAAATCAATTTATTCCATCCGTAGTCACTTAAATTAAGTTAACAGTTCAAGTTTGGTCACTGGCCGTTAGTCTCCGTTAACTTTTGCTGATGTGGCGGTCAACTCTTATAGTTGACCGTTAAATGAGTGACGTGGCAATTAAAATAATAATAAAAAATAAAATTTAATTATTTCATATTTTCCACCTAATTATTTTAAAAATTTAAAATAAAACCTAACTTGCCGCTAACTTCTCTTCGGTCACCGGGTTGAGAAGGTAAACGTTGTTGCCGACGGGGCCGAAGGAGGACCAACCAGCCGTCGCTGGAGCTCACGCTGCGGCTGGTCCCTATGTTTGCGAACGAGGCGGCCGAGTTCGCCGCCGCGATGATCGAAGGAGGGCGTGCGGTCCAGATCGGGGAAGAAGCGATGGCCGATGGGTGGAGTGCGGAGATGCCTGGAGTGCGGCGGCGGCAGCGGTTGTGGAGGAGGAGGTTTTTCTTGGACCCAGATTTCGAAATCGTTCCTGAAGCTTACCTGTCAAAATGGTACACGGCCACAAGCAAGGTCTACACTGTGACCAGGGCCTGGAGATTGTTGTTGAGGAAGATAGAGTAGAAACGGTTGAGCCTGGTAAGAGGGGATGAGATTGAGCTGTGGAGCTGAGGTAGGTAGATAGATAGATGAATACGTACAATGGGGCAAAAGGGGAAACTCTTAAACAAACAAATGTCGTCTCCACTTCCATTTCCATCCCAAAAGTCATATTCTCCACCATCCATTCAATTCCTTCCTTGTGGCCGCAGACCAAAACAAGATCCCTCCACCATCCACAACCCCAATTTCTTCCTTCTCAGTCTCTCTATCTTTAGGGTTTTCCAATTCGGTTATCTGCCATCAGTTAATTAATTCGTGCAAAAGACAATATATTGATAGATCTCAAACCAGCCGTGTGGAAGCCTCCATTGGCTCTCCTCCTTTGCTGCGGCCAAGAAATATCGAAGCCGAAGTATGGGCTGCTCAAGAAAGCTCACGTGATGTCTGTATTCTGCGACGGCGAGGTTGCAGTCATCGTCTTCTCCCGGCGCGGGAAGCTCTCCGAGTTCTCTAATCACGAGTAAGCTAATGCTATTTAGGATTTTCTTTTTTTAATTTTTAAAATAATTAGGTGGAAAATAAAAAATAATTAAATTTTATTTATTATTATTATTTTAATTGCCACGTCACTCATTTAACGGTCAACTATAAGAGTTGACCGCCACATCAGCAAAAGTTAACGGAGACTAACGGGCAGTGACCAAACTTGAACTGTTAACTCAATTTAAGTGATTACGGATGAAATAAATTAATTTCAGTGGCAAACGTGAAATTTTTGAGTAATTCTAGTGACCAAACTTGCAATTTAGCCGAAAAGAAACTAACAACGGGACGGAATGCCCAGAATCGCAAGTGATGAAATCAAGCAGGACTAAACAATACCAATCTCTGAGGTTTAAAATCAAGAACACAGTCTTCTCCTAGGGCTGCAAATGAGCCGACTTGCTCGTGAACGGTTTGGCATTCGACTCGAGAAAAATTTGTTCGAAACTCGACTTGTTTACAAACGAGCGGAGTTTTAGTTAAGCATGCAGCAGCTCGCGAGCTAGCTCGACTTGGTGTCTTGTTGAGTTCAACTCGTGAGCTGACTCATTTACAGTTCATGAGATGTCTTATTTAATTTTAAAAAGAAATTATGTATCATAAATTACTTCGATTAGTTAAAATTTATTAACTAAATAATATGAACACAAATATTATTATTATAATTTTCATTTTGACATTAATCACATTTATCATATATGACATACAAACTGAATATATCAAATACGAGTCAAGATTTTAGTAACCAAACTAGCTCGACTTCGAGTTGGGACAAAACTCGACTTATTTGCATCGCTACTTGCAGCCCTACTTGCAAGGTGCAAGTGCAATCAACCTTCACGAGTGAGTGAGCTATTCAAAGACGCCACTCACTCTCACTGTTAAGAGTCCATGAAGTGACATCGGAAATGCTGATTAAATTAGACACGAGGAAAGTACATGACTTGGTAGATTGGAAAAGGCCCGCTTGATAATTGTCAAGAACCAGTTGATCCCAATAACTCGAGTTGTTGGGAGAAGGTTATGCTGGATCTTATACCACACCCTAACACGCCCCCTCAAACGAAAGCCAACTCATGGGCTTGAAATTTGCACAGGCCCACCATACCTTGTGCTTTAATCAACTGTTAATATTGGGGGTCGTGGAGATTCGAACACACGACCACTTGGCCAAACCAGCTCTGATACCATGTCATAAACCAGTTGGTCTCAATAACTCGAGTTGTTGGGAGAAGGTTATGCTGGATCTTATACCACACCCTAACAATAATATCCAACAAGCAATGGGATTTTGGAGATCGTTGGAGAGGATGGTTATGGCCTATGGGAATGAAGTCAAAATTGTTCAAAATTTGCTAAGGAACAAAATTAAGATGGTAAATTGCAAGTTTAGTTGGATTACTAAAAAAAATTCATGTTCGTCACTAAAAATATTTTATTCTAATCATTATCACTAAAATTATCACCTCTACTTTTTAGTGTTTTCATATCCGGTCAATACGAAAGATTTCCGGGTTGAATATGTGAGATATAATTAACCTCCCAGCTGAATGATTCTCGTTGTTCTTTGAGGAACACCTCCTTGCACTACTACAGGAAATTTCGCCACTTTGGATTTTTTTACCACTTTCCTCTTTCTTTTCCTCCTTCGGTTGCTTGCATTACAAGACAGCCGTATTCAGAGGCTGTTTCTTTTCTGTGCACGGAGTAACGTCATTTTTACAGGAAACCCAACAGCTTAACCTTTAGCTAAAAACAGCAGTACGCATTTCCCGTTTAAGTTCCGACTGCAACTTCACACTGGAAGTACACACCTCAGAATAAATTTGGTAACATCGATAAATTCGATACAAATGTCGATGCATCTCAAATACCGGTACCAAAGTTGCTTTGGTCACACCCATGCCACCTTCCTCTGAAAGGAATCACAAAAGGACGCCTCAGAATTTCATATCCGGGTCGAATTAGGAAACTACCCCACACATGCAGAAGCAACTTTAAGACTGAGCAGCCAAAGGAGTGAACATTTAAACAACTCATATATTATCATCTTTCCCTCTTGCACACAGTTCTTCCTGCAGCATTCTCATCAGTTAACTTGAAGGAAAAGAAAACAATGGATCAGAACAACAAGCTCAGCCAAAGATCAGTAGCAGCCTGGATGACAATTCTATGGCTGCTTACCATCAGAATCATAGCCACTGCAGCACATAGAATGTTAGGAGATGAAACTGAAGAAGTGCAGAAAGAAATTAGACAAGATCAGTTCCTGACAAGAATGGTTCATTTCCTGTGGCAGAGTGGCAAGTCATCTTATGAGCCTGTCTGGCCTGTGAGTAATACCAATTCTGTTCCCTTTTCGCACCCTTTCCCCCCTCCGATTGTTCTTCAATTCTAATCCCTAAACTTTTCAGGAAATGGAGTTTGGATGGAAGATTGTGGTAGGAGCAGTAGTAGGCTTCTTTGGAGCTGCATTTGGCAGCGTTGGGGGAGTTGGAGGTGGTGGCATCTTTGTTCCCATGCTTACATTGATCGTCGGCTTCGATCCCAAGTCCTCAACTGCCATTTCCAAGTGTAAAGATCAACGCGAGCTTTTCAACTTCATAGTTTAACCATGTGCTGTAACGTTTTTTTTTAATTAATGATGGATGGTGGTGGTGAATTCTGCAGGCATGATAACGGGCGCTGCTGGATCAACAGTTTACTACAACCTGAGACTGAGGCATCCGACGCTGGACATGCCACTCATTGACTACGACCTTGCCCTCCTGTTTCAGCCGATGCTGATGCTTGGGATCAGCATCGGTGTCGCGTTCAATGTCATGTTTGCTGACTGGATGGTCACTGTTCTCCTCATCATTCTCTTCATAGGCAAGTTGGTGATCACTAGTTACTGGAAAGATAAAAATAACAGTAGTAGTTGGAATTGAATTAATGGGGCTAACTCTGCAATTGACTACTCTGCAGGTACATCAACAAAGGCTTTATCCAAAGGTATAGAGACATGGAAGAAGGAAACAATGATGAAGGAAGCTTCCAGGCAGATGGAATCACAACCCAAAACAGATCATGATGGTACTGACCATTTTGTTAATGCCTAACCATATAAAGAAAAATGGGTAGTATACTGTGAAGTGTATAATTTACTGAGGTAAATTTCTGCAGATCATGGCAATGGTGGTGAACAAGACTATAAGAGGCTGCCAAGTGGGCCAGCAGCTCTCCATGATAAAGATGATGAGGTGAGTTTATTCATATTTACTGTTTTCAGCAGAAACTAATCCCATCTAGTTACTTATGTGCTCTCTGTTGTTCCTTTTTTCTGCTATTGTTATCAGGTTTCCTTATCACAGAACATACACTGGAAAGAGATGGCAATGCTGGTTTATGTCTGGGTGGGATTCCTTCTAGTTCAACTAGTTAAGGTACCGGCACACAACTTCCCTTCACCTTTTTTCAGTGTCGCGCGAAATTCTTCGATAGACTGAATCGATCGATTCGTGTGACTTTGTAACGCAGACATATGTTCCAACTTGCTCTGTCACATACTGGATCTTGAATGCCTTGCAGGTAATACCCATTTCAGACTTTCTTAATTAACAGTAGTGCTTATATTTTGCTGTAGCAACTCAAAAGAAGAAATGTTGCTGCAATGGTTTGTACTGTAGGTACCAATTGCAGTGTCTGTGTCAGTGTATGAAGCGGTGTGGCTGTGGAAAGGGAAAAGGGTGATAGCTTCCAGAGGGAAGCAAATCACCAACTGGAAGTTGCATCAGTTGTTGCTCTACTGTTGCTGTGGGATTGTGGCTGGGATGGTTGGTGGCCTCCTTGGCCTTGGTGGTGGCTTCATCTTGGGGCCTCTTTTCCTTGAACTTGGTATCCCTCCTCAGGTAGGTAAAACTTGCTACTTAGGGAAATCAAACATTTATTGAAAATCAAACACTATAATCTGAGATTTACATAAACTCTCACAACCTCACCTGTAATGCAGGTGGCAAGTGCAACATCAACCTTTGCAATGGTGTTCTCATCTTCAATGTCTGTAGTCCAGTACTACCTCCTCAAACGCTTCCCTATCCCCTATGGTCAGTCTCGCATCCATCGTGACTCTAACCCGTCGAAACATTTGTACTTGAATTGTTTGTTAACATGACGAACAAGGGCTTGGTCTAGTGCTTACACTTGTCTGATAATTAGTCTTGACTATGGCTGCTTGAAAATCTATGGTTGCAGCTGCTTATTTCGTGGTGGTATCGACCATTGCTGCTCTGGCTGGGCAACATGTGGTGAGAAAGATCATTGCAGTTCTTGGGAGGGCTTCAATCATCATCTTCATCCTTGCTTTGACCATTTTCCTCAGTGCAATCACCCTAGGTATACTGCTCTCTTGTCTTCCATTTTTTTCTCCACCACCACCATCATCATCTCAGTGCAAAGTCACCATTTCTGGTTTTCTGGAGAAAGTTACACTTTGGTTGTTACTGCAGGAGGGGTAGGGATAGTCAACATGGTTGAGAAGCTGGAGAAGAGAGAATACATGGGTTTTGAGAACTTCTGCCGCCATTGATCTCAAGATTCGAGGATGTTGCAAAACTGTTGTCTTGTGCGAGTCAAGCTGCTAAATAGTGTATTTGAGTTTGGTTATTGTTCTTCTTCGCCATAATATTATGTACGAATAATTATGAAGCTTCTAAATCTTTATTTTGAGCTTGTTTCTTCAGAATTAAATGTTGTGTCATGAAAAATTAAGAAGGAATTTTGAGTCTTTGATTCATCAACCACATTTTTTATTAAAGGTGAGGACACTATATATTAGTTAGAGTGGTCACATAAGCTATTCTAGAAGCGGTGAAATGAGATCAAGGATATGAATCCAATCAAAATGGAGTGTTGTCAAGCTCGTCACTCTCAAGGCCGCGAAGATGGGGTATCTTGAAGGGCTTTCACAATATAAAGACAATCTGTATGCATAACGCTCTGTTTGGCAACAAGGGGGGTGCAAATTGCAGGATGGTGCAAGTTGAGGGGTAAATTGTTGGGGGGTGCAAATTGCTGGCGGGTGTAAGTGGAGGGGTAAATTGTTGTTTGGATGAAAAAGTAGGGGGGTGCAAATAGAGTGAAAAGTAAGTAATTATATTATTTTAAAATAGATTTTAAAAATAAATTTTAGATTACAAAATAGATTTTAAAATTTTAAAATATTATCACAAAATAATAAAATAATTATTATTATATAATAATAAATATACTTTACTAAAAATAGTTATTATATAATAATGCTCAAATAATAATTAATTATGACAATTGTATAATCATTGATCGAGCGATCTCAAAACTCGAAGCTCAACTTGTAACTGGTCATCCTATATAGGGTTTTTGTGTCTAGTTTAATTTTAAATTGTCAAACTTAGTTAAACACGTTCGAATTTGTAAGTTTTAACTATTTATTCAAATAAACTGAGTTAACCAAACAATTTCTCTCTATCTTTTTCACAAACACCTCGTATCTCTAATTTTCAATGCAAATTCGATTCAACCAAGAGATCTAGATTTGACTTGACGAACATTGATAAACTTGTTTCCCGAGTCAAATGGTCAACCCCGAATAATGTTTACATTAATGATATTTATAAAAAGAAGAAATTGATAATATTAATTATTATATAATTATATATAACACAATTAGAAAAACAAAATTCCATAATTCCCCCTCCCCCTCTCTTCCTTCCTTCCCTTGCACCCCAATTTGGGGGGTAAGCCGAAACAGTAAATTTGCACTCCCGTTTTGCACCCCCCTACTGTTCCAAATTAACCAAACAGGTGCAAATGTGTTGGAAACTGTATTTACCCCTCACATTTGCACCCTCCTCCCATTTACCCCTCTTCCCAAACAGAGTGTAAGTGAGTCTAAGCCAGACGCATTTGCAAATTCCAAGGCAACTAAGATAGCTTGTGCTTCTACCACAATTGCTGATGAGTAGATTAGGGTACCAGCCCTGCCGTCAACAATCTGCCCATGGTAGTTAGTAACCACATCCCCATATGCCGCCATATGAGAAGGATCTCAGAATGATCCATCACTTCCGCTAAAAATTGCTTGGCGGTGCCACAAATGTTGAGCGGGACCCCTTAGGCTGGCTAGGTGATTAATTTGATTTATTGTAATATAATGTTTGATATTTCTGATTGTGTTTTCCATATTAAAAATAAAATTTGTTTGTGACAAAATATGACACTTGTAATATCCATTTAATGCGATATGTACTATTAAATAATCAAATTGGGGAAAAGAAACAACAATCTCTATCGAACAAACACAACTCTCAGTTAAAAGTTGATATTTTACAATCATTTATTTTGAATGATTGTTCCTGCAAATAATACATGCATTATGTTTGCATAAACAAGGATATATTCCAAAGAAAGAAAAGATTATAACAAGGGGATGTAGCTCAAATGGTAGAGCGCCCGCTTTGCATGCGGGAGGTACAAGGTTCGATCCCATGCATCTCCAAACTTAAGCATTCTTCGTCATTTGTGTCCTTCTTTTTGTTCGGTACAGAAGAATCCGGCAGTAGCAGTAGGGAAGCAACAATGGGCATTGGGTCGGAGAGAAGATTTTTTATTATTAGAAGTGTAGGACAGAGGAGTTAGGCGGCGACCTCATTGCGCGATCCGTTTACCCTTTTTCCCTTGCTTTCAATTATTCCAACAGTTTTTAATTACTTTTGACTGAGAATTATTCCAACCGTTGCCTGATTTCAGCTTCCATGAAAACTGCACCAAGCCAAAAAAAATGGAAACTAGAGAAGAAGAATCATCACCATCAAAGCTCGTGCAAGGGAACTTGAGAAATAGGCTTACTTTTATTTTGTCATTTTTGGAATTTAGTCATATATACTCTTTTTGGAATTATAACAAGGGGATGTAGCTCAAATGGTAGAGCGCTCGCTTTGCATGCGGGAGGTACAGGGTTCGATCCCTTGCATCTCCAAACTTAAGCATTCTTCCTCATTCGTGTCCTTCTTTTTGTTCGGTATAGAAGAATCCGGCAGTAGCAGTAGGGAAGCAACGGTGGGCATTGAGCCGAAGAGAAGATTTCTTAGTATTAGAAGTGTAGGATAGAGGAGTTAGGCTGCGGCCTCATTGCGCGATCCGTTTACCCTTTTTCCCTTGCTTTCAATTATTCCAATAGTTCTTAATTACTTTTGACTGAGAATTATTCCAACCGTTGCCTGATTTCAGCTTCCATGAAAACTGCACCAAGCCAAAAAAAATGGAAACTAGAGAAGAAGAATCATCACCATCAAAGCTCGTGCAAGGGAACTTGAGAAATAGGCTTACTTTTATTTTGTCATTTTTGGAATTTAGTCATATATACTCTTTTTGGAATTATAACAAGGGGATGTAGCTCAAATGGTAGAGCGCCCGCTTTGCATGCGGGAGGTACAGGGTTCGATCCCCTGCATCTCCAAACTTAAGCATTCTTCCTCATTCGTGTCCTTCTTTTTGTTCGGTACAGAAGAATCCGGCAGTAGCAGTAGGGAAGCAACGGTGGGCATTGGGCCGAAGAGAAGATTTCTTAGTATTAGAAGTGTAGGATAGAGGAGTTAGGCGGCGGCCTCATTGCGCGATCCGTTTACCCTTTTTCCCTTGCTTTCAATTATTCCAACTGTTCTTAATTACTTTTGATCGAGAATTATTCCAACCGTTGCCTGATTTCAGCTTCCATAAAAACTGCACCAAGCCAAAAAAAAATGGAAACTAGAGAAGAAGAATCATCACCATCAAAGCTCGTGCAAGGCAACTTGAGAAATAGGCTTACTTTTATTTTGTCATTTTTGGAATTTAGTCATAGATACTCTTCTTCCTCCTCCTGCTTGGGATCGACTCCGACAGTAGAAGCAAAGCACCTGCGGAGATCGGGTTGAGGTGGGCGGCTCCGATAGAAAATTTTTACAGTGATAGCAGCGGCCGCAAGACAGAGGATTAGCAGGGATCGGAGGGTAAGAGTGTCAATTTGGTACATTTTAGGGCGATAAAATTTGACATTTAGCGCGACGAATAGCAATGCAGAAAAGAATTTGGGTAAATTGCAAGTTTGGTCACTGGAATTACTTAAAAAGTTTTTGTTTGTCACTAAAATCAGTTTATTCCATCCATAGTCATTTAAAATAGGTTAACAGTCCAAGTTTGATCACTGGCCGTTAGTGTCCGTTAAATTTTGTTGATGTGGTGGTCAACTCTAATAGTTGACCGTTAAATGAGTGACGTGGCAATTTAAAAAAAATAAAATTTAATTATTTTTATTTTTCACCTAATTATTATAAAATTCAAAACAAGAAAATCCAAGGATGTTCAAGCCGCTCCCGGACGACTCGCCTAATTCTTCGATAGGGGGTTGTTTAGAGGCAGAACCGGCTTTGGTCGGGGGATGCGGGGCGTTTGGTTTCCTCGGAGGAGCTGGCAGAGGCGGCGCTAAAGTCTTGTTCTGGAGAGGTGGCGGCTGCTTGGGTATTGTTGGTGGCAGTCGAGGCGACATCAAGAGCGCGGTCGGTGGCGGGGGAGGATGGCTGAATTATGAACTGGGCTTAGCTTTCTCTACGACGGTCGACATCAACGCAATCTCACCGCCACCAGAAACAACAGACGCGTAACCGTATGATGAGGACGTTAGCGGAGATCTCACCTAAGGGTGGGCAACCGGTTCGATAAACCCAAACCGAAACCATATTATACCAAACCGAATTAATGCTATTCGGTTCGAAATTTGGAAAGGAAATATGGATATTTTGGAAACCACGGTTCTTTCAACCGAACTAAATTCCGACCAAAAAACCGAATTACTATAATTGCAAGCTCTAAATGGTGGATATTTATGTTTGTACTTGTTTTGAGACTTAAATATTTGAATAATGTTAGTGTTTTATGACTTATGTGTTGAAATGTTTGATTTTATCATTGATAATGTATATAATTGCATATTTATTGTTTACATTCGGGGTGAAGATTTATTTAAAATGGAGAAGATACAAGTATTATCACAAATTCAGTTTGAAGTTTGATGGAATTCGAGGACCCGATGTGTATGATTTTTGTTCGGTTCCAGTATGTATGATTTTGATTCGATCGAAACCGAACCGATCGAATGCCCACCCCTAATCTCACCACCCACCACTACATTTTAATAATCTCTGCAAAAATCCCCTCGAGGATAGGACGATCAGATTGGGTATAGAACTCAAACACATACCAGATCCTTCAATACATATCTTCTAGGAGCTTTCCTTTCCATGGGCGATGCAATCTCCAATTCCGCTGAGACAATCAGCGTCGTCTCCAAGGAGTTCAAAAACAAGCTCGCAACTCCATCTGGGTCGGGCTTCGTTTCGGCAATCGTCGACAGCTTCACACGAAATTCGGTCACGGCCTATTACGAATGCTCTTCCGAACAGGGCAGCGATGACTCTGCTTCAGAATTGATGGAATTGATGTGTAGCCTGAAATGTGAAGACTTGATCGCCCTATGTTCTCAACCAGGGAAGCGATGCCGTCCTCGTCGACAGGAACTCGGAGCTTTTCAAGTCCAAGTTCCTCCTCGGCCGGTGGTTGTCGGGATGGAGCATGGATAAGGCGCTGAAGGAAAGGTATCAAAATGCATAATGGTATTTACATTTTAATGAAATACAATTTGCTTCAAAATAGGTCTAGTTTTTCCCACAAAAAACATTTTTGAAAATAAACTAAAATGGTTATAAGAGAACATATTCGTAATATATTGTTCTTTTAAAATTGTACACAAAAAATATTATGTGAAGTGTAGTATTTATTTAATATACATCTAAATTTTAAGTAGAAGAATGTATTACGTTAGGAAACCACAAGAGAAAAATATGATAAAATATCTTAAATTTATTACAAATATGGTTTGGATACGAACATTTATGATAATAGTTGGAACACGGGTTGGGTCGGGTTCTACGGGTTGCGTAACCCAAAATCCGGACCCAACCCATTAGAGGCGGGTTGTACAAAAATAAAATCCCACCCAACCATAAATCTTAATTTTAACAATAAATACGGGTGGTTTGGGTCGGATTGGATGGGTGGGCCGGTTTGCGGGTTGTTTTGTTCACCTCAAGGTAGGGATGAAGATAATTAGTTTTATTTTTTAATAATTTTGATAATGAGGTGGAAAATAAAAATAATTATTTTTTATTTTTTAATTGTCATGTCACTCATTTAACAATCAACTACGAGAGTTGATCGCCACATCAGCAAAAGTTAACGGAGACTAATGCTAGTGATCAAACTTGGACTGTTAACTTAATTTAAGTGACAACGAATAAAATAAATTAATTTTATTGACAAATATGAACTTTGTAAATAATTCTAGTGACCAAACTTACAATTTACCCAAAAGAATTTATATGAAAAAATTAAGGGGTCGTTCCAAATCCAACACTAATTGGAAATTTGGAATCAGTTAAATCCCGTGTTTGGGTGCATAAAAATTTGAGTATCAAACCACCTCTAGTATCTTTTAATTGAATAAAACTTTAAATGTGATAGAACGTTGAAATGCCTAGAATTTAGATCGACGACACTATTGAATAGATAATCATAGTGAATTGTAAAATGGTAAAATTTAGCTACTCTAGAAAAGAATTATTGTGAAAAAATTGAGAGGTCGTTCCAAATCCAACACTAATGTGAATCTGTTTAAACCAATGTTTGGGTCCTTAAAAAAGTGGGTATCAAATTCGTAGACCTATGAATTTGAAAATCTCACGTCAATTGGTAAGATTTGAGAGAAGGAACCAAATCTTTGTTACTAAATGACTCTCATATCCCCATAAGTTTTATTCTGGTTCATATTTGCCATCATTATTTATTTTTCCTTGTCCATGAAATCAATCGTTCAGAAATTGGAAAATAATCCAAAAAATGAAAACTATGGTTGTGTATAACAAACAATACAAACCCAAGAAAAAATCCAAGCAACTCGTCTAATGAAACAATAATCTTTTTATCCAAATTAAAATTTTGTTTTTTTATCCTAAAATCCTAATGGTTTATTTTCTTCGTAAAAACAAAAACCGAAGTTACGAGTTTTTATTTGGTGACTAAGAAAGTCATCTTTTTTCTTCAGTAGCTTTGGCTAGTTTTAAATTTTGCAATTGGCTCTACACGATGTTGTAAACGTTATTTCTTGGTAATACAAGTTATATTGATTAAAAAACTAAAGTTATGAGTTCGCTTGAACAAAAGGATGAAAGGTTGAAAAACAAAAGACAATTTAAATTTTTTTCCCCTTAGAAAGGTAAACTGATTGAAAATAATAGAACAATTGGAGATAGTAAGATAAATAAAACTTTCAACTCATAAATAATATTGAGCACAATCCATCATAAAATGTAGTATCCAAACAACAATTTTTAAAATTCCAAATCATCCATCGCCATTTTTTTTTATTTTTACAATCTAAAGTTTGATTAAAAATATTATTTTTCAAATCAAATTCGAGTTGTATAGAAAATACCATCAATTCGAATTTAAATTTTATTAATGCAAGACGTAGAATTTTGATTATTCTCTAGGCCATACCTAATACCTTCCCTGCTTCCCGTCCTTTATCAAATTTAATAAATAAAAAACATTACCTTCCCATCCAAATTGACTAAAAGCTGGCAGATGAAATGGCATGAAGAAAAGAAAACTTATAAAAAGAAGAGCTAAAATGCCTAAGAAAGTGGGACACGGAAGCGAGTTGTCAAACCGGTTTATGCCGGTGTGTTGGTTTAGCAAGCAGAATGGTTCAACTGGTGGCACATATCGGTTTGTGCCGCTTCATGCCGGTCAATATTACAAATAAAATTATAAATACTCATATTTAAACATGACATTTAGCGTCAATTCCTAAACATTTATACTTAATCCAACAAATAACATCAATATTTAACTTTTATACTCATAAAATAAATAATAAAATAATTTTTATCAATTAAATTCTCTAAATTAAAGTCATTTTGGTTAGAGATTCGTATATCGATCATGCCAATCATACCGGTGATGTCATGCCAGTTTTATAACCGATATCGATTGAATCCGATACAACTGGTGGCACGCTGGCCGGCGTGACAACCATGCGCACTCCTTTCCTTTTCGATTACCGTTCGTGGGGTGCCGCCCGGCAATTATTTGCTGCCTAAAACACCCCCTGTTACTCGATTCCAAACTCAGTATCCACTTAGACATAATCGTAAATCTTCTACTGTCCAGGGGCATAAACGAAATATTGATTTTCCCGCTCAAAACTCCTGGGGAGGAGGGAATACTGGAGTGGAGACACTGAGATAATTAATATCATAAAACAAACTCCATTTCCAAATATTTTCCAACTTTTCGAGTTCTCTGTCCTCTCACCGTCGCGCTGTGCTGCCTCCGCCTCTTCAATGTCCGCTCCTCTGCAATCCGTCGCTGAGCAAGCTCCCTGTGCCGGTCCGTCTGCTGCTTTCAGTCTTCGTTCATAGTTCTTCGTGGTTACTTGGTGCTTTCATTTTGTGTTTATTTCTGCGTGCCTAGGGTTTTCTGTTCCTGCACTTGTGTGTTTACGAGTTAAGACTGTAGCTCATTGCACGCTTTTGTTGATGCGGTAGTCGAAATTGCGAGGGATTTCTGTTTGCGTCGCTGCGCCGTTGGAGCTGCTCTGATTTTGTTTGTGGTGTTTGTTCTAGGGCTGGATATGAATCTGATTCAGGGTGAAATGAAGAACGACGCTTCCGTCGACTCTCCGACGTCGGTTCTCGGAGATGAGGTGCGTTCTTTGACCTCCCTTTTCCACGGTTCTCGTGTGCTGCTTTTTTGCTTAAATTTTTGAGGTCTCATGTTTCTGTTTGGTTCTCCGGGGAGTTGGGGGGAAAAAAAAGAGACATGGAAATCTCATACTTTGTAATGTCGGCCCTACGTCGAGGAACTCTTATGCATTTCAGAAGCTTTGCTTTTGCGAGGCTTCTAAAATAGATTCTACAGCGCAATGCTTAAAATGCTTCATCTGGATGCATTTCTATCCAACTTAGGTCAATGATACTGAGCTACTTTGTTGTTCCAAGGGATTGTTTGCTACCATGTTTAGTTCCTGAACTTTTTCGCATTTTTCTGGGATGTGAAGGATAATTGCCAGAACAATTTGGAAGCTAAATCTGAGGAAGACACTCTTCAAGAGGGAGGGATTGGGGATTCCTCTCTCATATCAAAGACAATGAAGGAGGAGGAAGAGAAGTTGTTGAACTACAGGGAGAAAGAAGAAGCAAAATCAGAAGAGCAGGAGGCACCTCATTTGAATGATTCTCAGTTTACCAAGTTGGATGAGCTTCTTACTCAGACACAGATGTACTCGGAGTTCTTACTGGAGAAGATGGATGAAATCACACATGTACCTCTCAAACATGTTTATGCTGTAACATTTCCCCCCTCTTGTCATTGGTATCTCTTAGTCACGTGTCTTACAATTTGAGAGTGAGTTTGCAGAATGGCGGGGAGCAAGAGGATGAAACTGTTGAGAAAAAGAAAGGCCGCGGTTCAAAGAGAAAAGCTGCTGCAGGTTGTAATACGGTAAATTTCTTTTCCGATATATAAACTATACTGTGTATTCTATTCTGGACTGTTGAAGCTATAACCTTTCAGGCCTCCCTTGAGTTAATCAATATTTAATTACGCAATTGTGGTTGATTCGTGTAATTTTGACAGGTGAGCTCTTCTTGTCTCCAGTTATTTTTCTTACTGAGTTTTCTGTTATTCCCATGGTTTCAGAGAAAAGCCAAGAGGGCCATTGCAGCCATGATTACCAGATCAAAAGAAGTAGAAAGTGCTGAAGATGCCAATTTGAGTGAAGAAGATAAGGTTGAGAAAGAGCAGAAGGAGCTGGTGCCATTGTTGACTGGTGGCAAGCTGAAGCCTTATCAACTCAAAGGTGTCAAGTGGCTGATCTCTTTATGGCAAAATGGGTTGAATGGCATCCTTGCTGATCAGATGGGGCTCGGGAAAACTATTCAAACAATTGGTTTCCTTGCACACCTTAAGGGGGAGGGTTTAAATGGCCCCTATTTGATAATAGCTCCTCTTTCTACTCTGGCAAACTGGGTGAATGAGATTTCAAGGTATAGAGTCACTGCCTTTTCTTGCGAAGTCTAATACAATCAAGAATTTATGGTTTACTTGGATTTTGTGAATCTTTGATTCCCAATCAGGTTTGCTCCATCTTTGAATGCTGTAATCTACCATGGTGACAAGAATCAGAGGGATGAGATAAGGAGGAAACACATGCCTAGATCTATTGGCCCAAAATTTCCCATTATTGTTACTTCATATGAAGTTGCATTATCTGATGCGAAAAGGTTTCTGAGACACTACTCTTGGAAATATGTTGTGGTTGATGAGGTGAAGTCTCTCTTTATAACTAATGTGTTTGATCTTTAGATGCCCTTGCACTTTGATTGTTTTTTGACCCATTCATCTCTTTATTAGGTGTGTTTTATGCCTAAACTATTCTGTTGGTACACTTCTAACCATTAATTGTCTTCAGGGTCATCGACTGAAAAACTCCAAGTGTAAACTGCTGAAACATCTAAAGCTTATTCCAATGGAGAACAAACTTTTGTTAACTGGAACCCCTCTGCAGAACAATCTTGCAGAGCTTTGGTCCTTGTTGAACTTTATATTACCAGATATTTTTCAGTCTCATGAAGAATTCGAGTCATGGTTAGCATCTTCTTAAGCTCTTTTGCGTAACTTAGTTGCCATTTGATAGCTTCCTGTTTCTTCACTTCATGACAGAGTTGATAATGCTCAATTCACCTATGGAGCAACTTCATAATTAAATGACGATTCACTTCATAACTTATTAATGGCTTCTCTCAGGTTTGATCTGTCAGGAAAGTGCAACAATGAAGACATGAGGGAAGAGCTAGAAGAGAAGAGAAGATCGCAGGTATTGCATTCTTGTTTTGCTGCTTTAGAAGACATTAAGCTTTTTGGCTGGGCTTTATAACCACGTTGGTTTTTTTTTCCAGGTTGTGGCTAAACTTCATTCCATCCTCCGCCCATTTCTCCTCAGAAGGCTGAAGGCTGATGTTGAGCAGCTGCTCCCTAGGAAGAAGGAAATTATACTATATGCAACCATGACTGAGCACCAGAAGAACTTCCAGGATCACTTAATTAACAAGACACTTGAAAATCATTTGCGAGATAAAGCTATTATAGGAGGTAATGCATGGAAGCCCTCTTATTTATGGTGACTCATCTGCTGTGATTATTGGTATTGTAAATTTGAGCAAACTGTGTTACTTATAAAACTACCATCGTGTGCTATGTTTGCTCTTCTATCAAATGGGTGCCCTATTAAACATCATGTGAATGCGTCCGTGGTAGAAAGCGCTCTATGGTTTCTGTAACTGGCTAATATTTCAGGAAATCTATTTTGTAGCTTTAGTAAAGATGATAAATTTGGGGTTGTCTGCATGATGTGCAATTTTCAGATATTGCACCATATTTTGATGTACTGCATGATCAAAATGTTTGGTTCAGTTATTTTAATGTGGTATTAATAATCTTCTCTGTCTAATCTAAGCTGAATCTTGTACCTTGCAGCACCTGGCATGAAAGGGAAGTTAAACAATTTGGTTGTTCAACTCCGGAAGAACTGCAATCATCCAGATCTCTTGGAGTCAGCCTTTGATGGCTCATGTATGTCCTTAACTGCAGTACGCTAACGAGCTATTTAGTGATGTGAACTGCAGATTCAATAGAGATGATATGTTTATATAATATTTGTAGATATGTACCCGCCTGTTGAGCAGATCGTTGAGCAATGTGGCAAGTTCAAGTTGCTGGAAAGGTTGCTGAAGCGGTTGTTCGAACTCAAGCATAAAGTATGACTAAGGCCGATCTCATAGAAAGTAAATGTGCTGATGCCTTTTACACTCATCATCTTCTGTTGATTTCCTGGGCAGGTTCTGATATTCAGCCAGTGGACTAAGATCTTGGACATCATGGACTACTATTTTAGTGAAAAAGGATTTGTGGTGTGTAGAATTGATGGTAGTGTCAAGCTGGAAGAAAGACGAAGACAGGTTTGGTGCCTCCATTGACCCTTTTCAGTGACGAAGATGACTGTCTTGCATTTACCACTTAATGTTTACTCGGGAGTTGACACATGCTATGAGAATGATACAGTAGCTATATTTCTTTGCTTAGTCTTCCTTGCGATACTGGTGTTTTGTATGGTAGACGAGCATGACATGTTTTTTTGTTTTTTGACAGATTGACGAATTCAATGACATTAACAGCAGTTGCAGGGTGTTTCTTCTGAGCACCAGAGCTGGTGGATTGGGTATCAACCTCACTTCAGCTGATACTTGCATACTCTATGATAGTGATTGGGTAAATTTTGCTCATTATATGCACATTTCTCATTTTTCTGATTCTACACCCTAGGTACAATTTTGAGTTGTACCATGAGGATTTCTTATACCATTGTAGGTACAAAGATGTAAAATTGTGTACCATGTTATAGTACAATTTGGGTTGTACCATTAAAGAATTTTGAGAAAGTGTAGGTACAACTTAAGGTTGTACCATTAGTATAGGTACAATTTTTAGTTGTACCATAAGGGATTTGTTAGAAAGTGTAGGTACAACTTAAATTTGTACCATGGTATAGGTACAATTTTGGGTTGTACCATAGAAGGATTTTTGAAAGTGTAGGTACAACTTAAAGTTGTACCATTAGTATAGGTACAATTTTGAGTTGTACCATAAAGAGATTTATTAGAAAGTGTAGGTACAACTTAAAGTTGTACCATTAGTATAGGTACAATTTTGAGTTGTACCATAAGGGATTTATTAGAAAGTGTAGGTACAACTTAAATTTGTACCATTAGTATAGGTACAATTTTGAGTTGTACCATAAAAGAATTTTGAGAAAGTGTAGGTACAACTTAAAATTGTACCATATTATAGGTACAAGTTTGGGTTGTACCATAGAAGGATTTTGAAAAAGTGTAGGTACAACTTAAGGTTGTACCATTAGTATAGGTACAATTTTTAGTTGTACCATAAAGGGATTTGTTAGAAAGTGTAGGTACAACTTAAGGTTGTACCATTCGTATAGGTACAATTTTTAGTTGTACCTTAAAGGGATTTGTTAGAAAGTGTAGGTACAACATAAAGTTGTACCATAGTATAGGTACAAGTTTGGGTTGTACCATAGAAGGATTTTGAAAAAGTGTAGGTACAACTTAAGGTTGTACCAATAGTATAGGTACAATTTTGAGTTGTACCATAAAGGGATTTATTAGAAAGTGTAGTACAACTTAAAGTTGTACCATTAGTATAGGTACAATTTTGAGTTGTACCATAAAGGGATTTATTAGAAAGTGTAGGTACAACTAAAAGTTGTACCATTAGTATAGGTACAATTTTGAGTTGTACCATAAAAGAATTTGAGAAAGTGTAGGTACAACTTAAGGTTGTACCATTAGTATAGGTACAAGTTTGGGTTGTACCATAGAAGGATTTTGAAAAAGTGTAGGTACAACTTAAAGTTGTACCAAGGTATAGGTACAAGTTTGGGTTGTACCATAGACCGATTTTTAGAAAGTGTAGGTACAACTTAAAGTTGTACCATGGTATAGGTACAAGTTTGGGTTGTACCATAGAAGGATTTTGAGAAAGTGTAGGTACAACTAAAAGTTGTACCATTAGTATAGGTACAATTTTGAGTTGTACCATAGAGGGATTTGTTAGAAAGTGTAGGTACAACATTAAGTTGTACTATAGTGTATAGGTACAATTTTTAGGAAAGTGTAGGTACAACTTTAAATTTAGTGTAAAGGTACAACTCTAGAAAGTGTAGGTACAATTTTGAGGAAACACGGCTCATCTCACGGCCGTGACATGACCCGTGACAAGCAAAAGTAGTTTTCCTATCTCCAGACAATCACACGGCTTATTCTCACGCCCGTGAGAATCAACAGATGAGCCGTGAGAGGTACAGCATTCAATTCCAAAACACGGCTCATCTCACGGCCGTGATAATGTCGAAAGCAACCCGTGAAACCCTCTGGGAAACTGAGACGTGCGTTTTTACATTCACGGCCTATCTCACGGCCTATCTCACGGCCGTGATATTTCCAGAATTACATATCCAAAACCACGTCTTCTTTCACGGCCGTGGGATTTCCAGAATTGGCCGTGAGATTTCCAGAAATAGTCTGCACAGACATGCACCTGTACAACTAACCCTTGTACTTATTATAATGGTGCAAGTAACATAATATACTGTTTGTGAAAACTACAAGCTTATGAAAAGATGAGTCATAATGTTCTTTGAAGCTTGACACGAGCATTACATAGATCCTTCTCTAGTAACTGTACATCATATCAGATGAGATACCCTGTTAACAAAAAGTAAAAAGCAGTCAAAGCTTTACATTTGTCTTATAAAACAAACATCCATAACACGATTAATGCTTAAGTTTAGATGCATGTAGCCCACACTGGTGCATCATAATATTCTAATTCGAAAACATACAAGCACAAAAGCAAACACACATAGCTAAGTACTAAGGACTTTGGTTGGCTCATCTTCACTGCCCATCTTTCTCGTTAGTGTTCTCGTCCTCGTCTTTGTTTTCCTGGATTTGCTCATCTTCATTGTCCTCGCTAGAGTCACTGCTGTCTTCCTCATTGGTCCCTTTGACCTCTTGATTTTTTTCCTTGTTTTGGTCATCGCCATTGCCCTCGTCGTCCTCTTCACTGCTGTCTTCCTCATTGGTCCCTTTGTCCTCTTGAATGCTTTCCTTGTTTTGTTCCTCTCCTTTCTCCTCTTGATTTTTTTCCTTGTTTTGGTCATCGCCATTGCCCTCGTCGTCGTCCTCTTCACTGCTGTCTTCCTCATCGGTCCCTTTGTCCTCTTGAATGCTTTCCTTGTTTTGTTCCTCTCCTTTCTCCTCTTGATTTTTTTCCTTGTTTTGGTCATCGCCATTGCCCTCGTCGTCGTCCTCTTCACTGCTGTCTTCCTCATTGGTGTCACTGTCCTCTTCACTGCTTTCCTTGTTTTGTTCCTCTCCTTTCTCCTCTTGATTTTTTTCCTTGTTTTGGTCTTCGCCATTGTCCTCGTCGTCGTCCTCTTCACTGCTGTCTTCCTCATCGGTCCCTTTGACCTCTTCAATGCTTTCCTTGTTTTGTTCCCCTCCTTTCTCCTCTTGATTTTTTTCCTTGTTTTGGTCATCGCCATTGCCCTCGTCGTCGTCCTCTTCACTGCTGTCTTCCTCATCGTTCCCTCTGACCTCTTGATTTTTTCCCTTGTTTTGGTCATCGCCATTGCCCTCGTCGTCGTCCTCTTCACTGCTGTCTTCCTCATTGGTGTCATTGTCCTCTTCACTGCTTTCCTTGTTTTGTTCCTCTCCTATGTCCTCTTGATTTTTTTCCTTGTTTTGCTCATCGTCATTACCCTCGTCATCCTCTTCACTTCCCTCTTCATTGATCTCCTCGGTTGGCCTAGGAGATAGTTCCCAAGGTCTTGAGAATTGTTCGTAGTCAATCCTCAAGGACCTCATGATCTGATGGTTGCATTCGATGATGTAGCGTCGAGCTTCCTTCTCTCGATCGAGGCGGGAGAGAATGAGTGCATTTTGCTCCAGAATTTGGGCATTCTGCCGACCCAATGCCTCAAAATGGGATATGTAGCTGTCGGTGGATGGTCCGGCTTGAGTCGTAGTTTGGTGATGTTGTGCAGGTTGTTCCGGAGTCTCCTCGACCATTTGCTGAACAACATGCTCCGATGCGTTTGCCTCATCTGTTGCAAGAGGTCGAGCAGGATGAGGGAGGCCAACAATGCCTACCACACCATTCTCCTTAACCACCAAACACAGACATGATCAATATCAGAAGCATTAGTTACATTTGCTCAATGTTCAAAAGGAACTAGATTAGTAGGCAATCCAAAACTTGCACAAAATCAATCCTAGATTGTTTGAATCCCGACTAGTTATGTTTTAGCATTCACTGTGAAAAGGAAAGTGTTGGTTGGAACATTTACCTTTGACAACAAATTTAGATCCGCAAGGTTTTTTTGGGAGATTGGTTGAGTGGACTGGGCAATGGTGCAATGAGAACCCACCGGATCAATGCCAAAATGCCGAGCTAGCCTTGTGATGTAGGCACCTCCATGGATGGTCTTGATTTGTTTGTTGGAGGTGATCTTCTGTAGGGTTTTCAATATGACTATACCAAGATGAATTGGGGGATCTTTTACCATAGAGAGGAAAAAGTTCAAATCCCGCTTGGTCACACTCCCCGGGCTCCCCTCCCTAGCTGCCACAGAATGAGCGATAATGTTGTGGATGATACGCCACGGGGGAAGAAGATCATTCCCTTTATAGTGGGCAGGGTCAGACTTGTCCACATGGTTTTGTTTTACCGTTCTCCACATAGCATTGACCGATTCTGCTCTTGAATGATATATTTGCTCCGAAATAAAACCATGTCCACCTGTGGTGAGAAATCCTGGTGGGTATATCTGGAGTGCCTCTGTGAACTCAGTGATGCTCATCTGTCTCGCCTGTCCTCCAAGGCGAAAAGTTATGTTGTCTTCGGGCTTGTCGAGGTTAAACTCGGACATTCTCTTGATGGAGAGAGTGCTGAGGAACTCAATGGTAAGCTCTCGGTAGATGACCTCATTGATGGAGAGAACCTCACACCATGCCGGGAGACGGAGGCATGTGCGAACGGGTTCCGCTGCTCCGAGGCGCTCTAGGAGATCCCAATCAAAGCATCTTTGCTGCCCAAATGGGAGGGGAAGGAAGCGCTCCAAAGCCTTCCTATGTTCGACGGGTAATTGGAGGAAGCCGTGAAGTCTCCCTCCTCCAAGTTGAGCCTCCGCTTGTGGTGGTGGTGGAGATGGTTGGCGTGCCCGTCCTTGGTTGTTTTTGCGTTGTCGTTTGGGGGGAGTGTCTCGTTCTTGGGTTTGGCGGCGACGAGAAGAAGGAGCCTTCCTTTTAGCAGGTGAGGCTGCTGGTTGCCGGGTTTTTGGTTTAGCTTTCCCCATTCCTACAAAAACCAACTAAGCACATTTAGTCTTTAGTAATGCAATTCTCCCGCAAAACTTGGACCGACTGCAAAAGGGAAAAAGCGAGTACTGCTATAGCCACCAGCAAATAGTAAGAGCATCAGTTGTGGGTAGTTTCAGTTTTCGGTTAATGTACTTAATCTTATGCAACCTCTTGATCATCTAGTTCACCAGGTACCTCAGAGATCTCTATCCACCAACATAATAAATGAAGCAGAAGAGTAATTGAGACTACCCATCAGCTATAAACGGTGATGAGCATTAACCAGTATGTTATACAAAGGTAGAAGAGCAACCAAGACATGTAATAACTTCCTAGGATCATTGGCATGTACCTCATCTTATAGAGCACATAAAAAAATGATAGATGGGGAAGATATGCAACTATAAAACCAGCTATGGTTACCTTCTTTAAGAACCACAGGTGGAACAACACTCGGGGCAGAAGGGCAAGACACCAGAAGTAGTAGATGGGCAAGAAGAGCAAGTGCACTACCCCATAAGTGCATAGCTCTCTCCCAGGATTCCATCACAACATTCAAATTATAATAACAACAACCAAAACATGATTTCAATTCTTCCCCTCTTGTCTTAATGGACAACATGAAACCATTCAAAACCCTAATTCAAACCAACCACAATTGGGCAACTAAACCCTAAAAAATGCAAGAAACCAGAGAAGAGTGCCGCTGTGGTTAAGAAGAACTCACCAGAGGCCTTGTCGGGATCGAAGTGGAACAGAGGGCAGAGACTCGTCCGGAAATGGTCGCCGTCGCCGCTGAACCTTGAAGAATCTTCGCGGGCGAGCGAGGGCGAGGGCGAGGGCGAGGGCGAGGGCGAGGCAGCAAGGGCGAGGGCGAGCGAGTAAGGGCGAGGGCGAGGGCGAGGGCGAGGGCGAGGGCGAGGGCGAGCGAGGGCGAGGGCGAGGGCGAGGGCGAGGGCGAGCAATGGCGAGGGCGAGGGGGTCGAAGTAGAACAGAGGGAGTAGAGGGTTGGGGGTCGAAGTAGAACAGAGGAAAATAGGTTTCGAACAAAATATGGGGGCGGGGGGGTTTCAAATTCTAATATGCATAGGTTAGTTTTAAAACTTCCAATCTCACGGCCCATTTCACGGACGTGATAATATAGACGCCAACCCGTGAAACTCTCTGGAACTCCCCCTTTTATGGAAAAAATCTCACGGTACATCTCCCGACCGTGAGATTCCAGTTATGAGGCGTGTTTTTTGAATTTCAGCTGTGAACATCTCACGTCTTAGTCTCACGGCCGTGAAATTGGGAGTGATATTCCATCTCACGTCTCCTTATCCCGGCCGTGATATTTCCATCTCACGGTCTCTCGCACGGCCGTGAAATTGGGAGTAATATTTCCATCTCACGTCTCCTTATCCCGGCCGTGATATTTCCATCTCACGGTCTCTCGCACGGCCGTGACATTGGGAGTGATATTTCCATCTCACGTCTCCTTATCCCGGCCGTGATATTTCCATCTCACGGTTTCTCGCACGGCCGTGAAATTGGGAGTGATTTCCATATCATGGCCTATTCTCTCGCCCGTGACAATTTAATTACAAGCACTGAGGTTTCCATCTAAGAACAAAAAACAACAATAACGAGATATATCCATCTAGCCACCCACAATCGAAGAGAAGATCAATATTTGATCATTAGAGTTATGGAGTACATTGCAATTGATTTGTAGGAAAGAAATTGAACATACATATATAACACAAATTCATTAGAGTTATGGAGTACAGGGGAAATTCTTCTTCTTCCTCTTCCAGATTCCTATGCTCCCTCAAAACAAAGACTTCTTCCTGATACTTCCTTCCCTCCTCTAAACGTGCTTCTATCATTTCTTCTTCTCCTTCCCTTCTCCACCAAGAGGGAAACCAGATTGATCATCTTCTTCTCACCCACGAGGATCCACTTCCTTTTCTTCTTCTCCCCTGCACTTCCCTCTCCTTAAACACAACAATAGTTAGATATACAAAAACTCTACTTCTTCAATACATACTACCTTCTTGCTTACAAGCACACCACAACATCACAAAAACAAGAACAAACTTTTGTCGAACATCCATGCCCTTGTCTGCCAACACACCATTATAAAATAAGATGGCTTTACAATAATACCAGCAGAAAAACAACCTTAGATTAGTTGCATCGCCTACTGCAACTTACACCTGCAAACAAAGAAGAGATGAACAACTTCAATGGTATACCAAGTTTCGAAATTTAGACCTTAGATTCATAGAGCCGAAGCTTCATATAAATGAGTCTACAGTCCTCTATTGAATTTGGATCCTCAACTGAAAATGACCTAAGTCACCGAAAGAAAAACAGAGAACAAAAAAACAATCATTTTCAACAGCCACAATCTGTGTCGACGAACTGCAGTTCCTCCTTCCATCAACGAATGCACCTCAGACACCGACTCTGTTAGTAAATGGCCAAACCTAAAGATCTCTCTCAAGCCGGAAAGATCAAACTTTCCAAGCTAGATACAACCTTGGTCAAGGGTTTTGCAATCTCCATCTCTTTGCTGCATTCCTTGTCCAAGGATTGTATCGAACTTGGAAAGTTTGATCATGGCGGCCGGCGAAACGGAGTCGGAGCAGGGAGGATTTGGGGGCAAGGGACTGGGAGAGAGCTTCGCCTGTGGTGGTGGGAGCTTGTTCGAACTGGGTAGAGGGTTGGGGGTCGAAGTGCGACGGCGAGGGTTTTAAATAGGGTTGGGGGTCGGGTTCAAGTAGAAAAGAGGAAGCTTTAAATAGGGTGTTTCCAATTCTAGGGTTAATCTCACGTCTTAGTCTCACGCCCCGTGAGAATGTACAAAGGGCCGTGAGATGTCCAGGATTCATATCCTAAACACGGCTTATCTCACGGCCGTGGTAATATCGACGCCAACCCGTGAAACTCTCTGGAACTCCCCCTTTTTATGGAAACAATCTCACGGTACATCCCCCGGCCGTGAGATTTCATTTATGAGGCGTGATTTTGGATTTCAGCTGGGATTATCTCACGTCTTAGTCTCACGCCCGTGAGAATGTACAGAGGCCGTGAGATGTCCAGAATTACAAATCAACGGTCTCTCTCACGGCCTATCTCACGGGCGTGATATTTCCAGAATTACAAATCCAAAAACACGCCTTCTTTCACGGCCGTGGGATTTCCAGAATTGGCCGTGAGATTTCCAGAAATAGTCTGCACAGACATTTACCTGTAGAACTAACCCATGTACTTATTATAATGTTCTTTGAAGCTTGACACGAGCATTACATAGATCCATTCAATGTCACTAGATACTAACTTGCACAAAACAAACATTACAAGATGAAACATAATGTAGTTTGAAGTCGAACACCAGCATTACAGGTTGTGCTTGGATCGTTTGGGAAGTAGAACAGATTCTTGAGTCTCCACATGAAAGCTGCTTTCACCTGCTCCTATGGACTCGAAGTTGTATTCTTGTTGCGTGAAATGACTATCACCTCCACCTGCTTCAGCCATTCTTTTCAGCGGACAATTTCTGATTGTATGTTTAGGACGCCTACAATACTTGCACAACCGTGTTTTCACTTGAGGTTGCTTCACATTCCCTTTACTTCGAACTGGATGGGGGTCCTTAATAAACTGAGAGGAGTTCACTCCAACATCCGTATTAGCATTATTTGTTTTGTTGGTTGTTTCTTCACTTATTGTCTTCACTCGCAATGTCAAGTCTTCAATCAACCCTTTGGCAGTATGAAATGCTTCATCCGAACTCACAGCATAATGGCACATTCTACTACATTGACCAACCAAGAATCCAAACCTGTCCAAATAAACAAGCACTTTTGTAGTTGGTTCCAAGCACAATAGAAGTAAACAAAGAACTAAATGAACACCTTAAATTTATAATACCTGCTAATATTTTGCTGGGTAGGACAGCTTCCCATACTCGAGGGATCGAACTCTTTTGCATCTTTAGTCCAACGCTTCAAAATGAGTGACTTTGGAATTTGCATTTGATTTTCTGCTTTCAATATACAGAATATATGCCGACACGGAATTCCGCAGAACTCAAAGATGCCACAAGAACAATGCACATCATGTCCACTCGTGTAAAAGACCACGGTGCACTTTGAGTCAGGGTATTTGAATCGTGACAATGTGTAAACTGTTTTATTGGTCAACACACACTTGTCTGTAATATAGTAATGAACTTCTCTCGCAATTTCTGCTCGAACGCTCCTGAACACATTTCTTGTATATACTATAGAGGCATGTCTTTCAATTTCATGTAAATGTGTCATCAAAACAACATCAGTATGTATTGTCTTAAACTGGTCATGTAACTCAGTTTGTCTCCTATACAAAAGTGCCATGTCAAACTGCTTGACAAACTCAAACAACTTCATCTTACTTTGCAAGAATTTGTCTAGATAAGAGTTCATGCTTTCACAACGTTGTGAGGTAGTCATCCCAGCAAAGAAAATACCTTTCAAGTAAGTTGTGGCCCATAGAGCTCGTCGCCTATACATCTTCTTCATCCACGCATTGTGCTCCAGGTCATACTTGGACAAAATTTCCTTCCACGTAGCTTCAAATTGTGGAATAGAACTGCAGTTTAGCATGCATCGTTTGAAATCCTCCCGGAAGCCTTCCGCATGGCCACGCGCTTCTGCGTTATTGCCCAAGTGCCAAGAACATAACCGATGTCGGGATCCAGGGAGAACCGACTTGATAGCTTTCCTCATTGAAGAACAACCATCTGTTATAACTGCGGTTGGCTTCTTACCACCCATGCAATGTAAAAAAGCATTTAGAATCCATACGTAGTTCTCCGCCGTTTCATCCGCAAGTAAAGCACATGCAAAAACAGTGCTTGCATTGTGATTATTCACACCAATGAATAGAAGAAATGGAAGATTATATGCATTAGTCTTGTACGTCGAGTCAAAAACAAGAACATCTCCAAAGAGACTATAATCCAATTGTGAAGGAGAGTCAGCCCATAACATATTGCCTAGTTCACCACCGTCACTTACTGTATATCTACAATAAAAACGAGGATCGGTAGTTGCCCGTGCTTGTAAGTAGGCAAGTGCAGCTTCACTGTCACTATCCAAGATCTCCGACCTCCGATCCGCACTAACAAAATTGTAGACATCGGTCTTAGTGAAACCCAAGTTCTGAAAGCTTCCTGCACAATTCACTAGATAATCCATGATTTGATTGGTGCGAATACCAGCAGCCCTAAGTGATCGAATCTGAGCCTTACTTGCGTCATCTACCTTGCGATGAGAACTCAAAAACTGCACTTCATGTGCTCCAGCTAAGGGATGAAAATGTGTTGGTACAAACTGCTTCACCTTGAATCGGTTAGTTGCCTCAACAAAACTGACTTTGAAAGCAGCCGGACAATGGAGCCTTGTTACAGGCCTAGGTTCACGCTTTCTGTTCTCCTTGTCATTGTGGACTGGAAGACGCTCCCCCTCGCGTGAGCAAACCCATCGCTGCATATTTTTAACTCCATATTTTGAATATGTGTGAGTGTTCTTTCGTACGCTGAACCCCATGGCACAACCATAAGTTGAATAGAACTTGCCAGCCTCCTCAAGGGTTTCAAACTCATAACCCACAACATCATCCGACTCCCATTTAGAATAAGGCTTACCATTCCCGACTTTATCAAGCAAAGTCCAGTCATACATACTCGAGTACGGTGGAACCATGGCTGGATTTGCAGCATCTTTGATGTTCTCTGAGCTGTGTGGCTGTGTTTCGAAGCTGTGCAAATGGTCATCTGAGATGTTCTCTTTATCATCATCACCAATGTTAGTGTTATTATCATCCTCAGAATCACTATCGCTGCTGTCGACATTGTCCTTCATATCGTCACTATCTCTAACACCACCGGTATCATCTCCATAATTCATTCCCCAATCTAAACCAACATTCAAGTCATTTCCCGTGTCCTTGCCTGTGCTCATATCATCCATCAACCCTTCCATAGTTGATCAACTGAAAACAAGCAACAAAATGAAGTTTAGAGACAATTGAAATCGACATATTCACCACCCACAGCCGACCAAATCGAACACTTCACTAATCATTTAACAAACACGAGGCAAACACGAGACAATTGAAATGAAGGGCTGGCTGGTAACTGTAATCCACATATCAACTCGATAGTTTCCCCTTCACTTCCGCGACAAACCAACCATTCACAAATGAAATGAAGCCAAGCAAGATCACAATTCACAACACCCACCAAATTGAACAAAGAAGACAACCAAATGAAGCAAACAAAGAAGCTCTCTACACACTTAACAAATGAAGTTTCATCAAATAGCTCCAAATAGCTCCACAAACCCATAGATCACCATGTAATCTTACAATTTACAATGAAAGGCCAACGTGAATGTTCCAATACTCATGGATCCTAAGATCGAATTACACTAGAATTCTTAATGCTGAATCGTCAAAAGGTCTGATGTCTTGTGGAGAACAAGTTCATCCCAACTCCCTTCAGTTGTCAAGAAGAGTAGGCTTACCAAAACTGACGAAAGCTTGAACACCAAAGTCAGCGATGGTGACTGGAGTACTGTCGCTCTTCTCGACGGACGCTGCTTCACTAGAGCGCACGGAACTCTGCACCTGTTCAATCCAATCGAAGAAATTTCAAAGAAGAAAGAAGAATTACTCGGACTACACGAACCAAGCATATGCTAAGCGAAAAGCAGAACCGGAATTCAAATTTTACGTCAACACAGATGCGACAAGCGCGCTCCACAATCCCTATGGCAGCTTCGAGCTCCCGGCGGTGCTTGGCCTCGTTAGCCGGGAAGGGAAGACTGCTCGCCCTGGGAAACATAAACCCGGCACCTGTTAATACAGCAATTTGAAGAACCTTGCGTCGAAATAAGCCATGGGAAACGGGCGGAATTTTTCGAATCAAGACCTTGTGAGTAAGACTCGACGGCCGAGGGGGAGAAAGCGCCGGTAGAGAAGGGAAGACGAAGGAAGAACTGAGGCTGGGAGAGAGGGAAGCTGGAAGGAAGAAGCCGACAGGGAGGAACCGAGGATCAGTCCTCTGGCGCCGACGGAGGACGAGAAGGAAGAAACGGCATCACTGTTACGACTTACGACGGTGAGGGTTTAGGATCTAGGAATTTCTTCATTATGACCAACCCAAAAAAATCATCGGTTATAATTAGATGGGTTAACCCAAAACCATAATCAAACGAAAATCAACCCATATATCAATTACCTCAATCTCACATCGGTTCACAATTACATGGGGTTCAACCCAAAACCGATAATCAAACGCTCACTCAACCATATACTTAACCTCAATCTCACATCGGTTCACAATTACATGGGGTTCAACCCAAAACCGATAATCAAACGCTCACTAAACCATATACATAACCTCAATCTCACATCGGTTCACAATTACATGGGGTTCAACCCAAAACCGATAATAAAACGCTCATTCAACCATATACATAACCTCAATCTCACATCGGTTCACAATTACATGGGGTTCAACCCAAAACCGATAATAAAACGCTCATTCAACCATATACATAACCTCAATCTCACATCGGTTCACAATAACATGGGGTTCAACCAAAAACCGATAATCACACGCTCATTCAACCATATACTTAACCTCAATCTCACATCGGTTCACAATTACATGGGGTTCAACCCAAATCCGATAATCAAACGCTCACTCAACCATATACATAACATCAATCTCACATCGGTTCACAATTACATGGGGTTCAACCCAACACCGATAATCAAACGCTCACTAAACCATATAGATAACCTCAATCTCACATCGGTTCACAATTACATGGGGTTCAACCCAAAACCGATAATCACACGCTCATTCAACCATATACATAACCTCAATCTCACATCGGTTCACAATTACATGGGGTTCAACCCAAAACCGATAATCACACGCTCACTAAACCATATACATAACCTCAATCTCCCATCGGTTCACAATTACATGGGGTTCAACCCAAAACCGATAATCACACGCTCGCTAAACCATATCAATTACCTCAATCTCACATCGGTTCACAATTACATGGGGTTCAACCCAAAACCGATAATAAAACGCTCACTAAACCATATAGATAACCTCAATCTCACATCGGTTCACAATTACATGGGGTTCAACCCAAAACCGATAATCACACGCTCGCTAAACCATATACATAACCTCAATCTCACATCGGTTCACAATAACATGGGGTTCAACCAAAAACCGATAATCAAACGCTCATTCAACCATATACATAACCTCAATCTCACATCGGTTCACAATTACATGGGGTTCAACCCAAAACCGATAATAGGGAATGATTTTTTGAATCTCAAGGCCAAGTCTCACGCCCATGAGAATTTACAAAGTGGCCGTGAGATGTCCATCATACATATCCAAAACACGGCTCATCTCACGGCCGTTATACTGTCGAAGGCAACCCGTGAAACTTTCTGGAGTCTCACGGGTGTGAGATGGTCCTTTCAAGACCGTGAGATTCAGGTTTTTTGAATCTCAAGGCCCAGTCTCACGGGCGTAAAATTACCATCATTAAGCCGTTATAAAATCCCATCTCACGGCCAAGTCTCACACCCATGAGAATTTACATAGTGACCGTGAGATGTCCATCATTCATATCCAAAACACGGCTCATCTCACGGCCGTGATACTGTCGCAGACAACCCGTGAAACTGTCTGGAACTCCACCTTTGTATGGAAAAAATCTCACGGTATATCTCACGGCCTATCTCACAGCCGTGATATTTACAGAATTACAAATCCAAAAACACGCCTGCTTTCAGGTCCATTTTCAACCAGTTTTCGGTATATGATCATGCATAATTTTTCCCTTGTCGACACATTAAACATAATATAGAGAAAAAATAACATCACTGAATAATGCTTCATTCATTACTTCATTGTAATTTCAACAGTTTCCTAAACTTCATTCAACATCTACATTCACTAAAATTCATTCAACAACTACATTATCCTAAATGTCAATCAACATCCACATTAACTAAACTCTACATTAACATCACAAGTCTCAATGCTTCTTAGACTTTCTACCCTTTTTCTCCCCATGCGCATGCAACGGCTTTCTTCCTCGATTGAGTAAGTTTGTCTTGAAATTCACCTTCTCGGTCTCAATTTGGGCAGGTCTTGCATGTCTCTCAAAATATTCATCGGATTGTGTCTTGACTGTAGCTTTCACCTCATTCAGATCCGTAGTGAGCAAGTACATTGTAAATTGTGCCCGCTCATAGTCACTATGGAACTGGTCAAGCTTCTTGGAATATCGATCTGGATCCAGCAAGTAATTGCTGACAAATAGTCCACAATCAAATCTGTAATATAACAAATAATTATCATGGTCATGATGCGAACAAATAATTATCGAACTTAATTAGAACAGTGCACGATTGAACAACAACAAAGGGTACCCATTTGGTTGGCAAGCAACATCCTGGCGATATCTAACCACGAAGTCCACAAATGAAAACGCCCCACAGATATCATCCTTAAGCAACCAATCTAGACCCAATTTCTGCAAATGAAAACATCCACCTCATCGATATATAACGACAAAGTCGGCAAATGAAATACAACTAACAACTAAGCAATAAGTAAAGCTTGAAAAGTTGAAGAACAAGAAGCAAACCAGTTTCTGCATCTTTGCATCATATTCTTCATTATGAGTTCCTCGTAATGAGTCCCAGATTTCGATTTCTTTGGCTTCCATGTTAAAGACCGCCAGATAGAAGTGCTTCAACGTGAGGTTGAAAATTGGGACATGAATCTGAAATAATGGACAAACAAACAATAATTATCAATTTAACATAGGAGGGTGAAGCCATTTCCTTTTAGAAAACAACATTACAACATACCTTACTGCAGTAAAGTAGCTCACCAATACAGTATCGCTCATGTATCTTATATGAACGCATCTTAGCCATAAATTGCTCCTCGTTGCAATGACTCGCACGCTCCTAGAAAAATAAAACACAGTCACCCACACAAGCTACATGCAACAAAAAATAGATTAATTTCATGACAAGAATAGACAAAGCAGACAACTGTACCGAAACTGAAGGTGGAAAGAACCAAGACAAGCCACCAGTGCGACCACAACTCCGTTCTTCTAGTGTCTTGCACAGACACGCCATTTCTATAATCTAATGCATCATCATCACATATACCAAAGTCAGCAATACACGTTCAATCTACTAAATTACACACATAAATGAACTTACCCTTGTTGAAATTTTGGTCCTTGGCAAAAGCTCGACAAAATCTTCACGTGACAAGGAAAGAACCCCGCCACCAACACTAACCAATGTGTCACTGTTATACAATACCAAGTTCAAACAACACAACATTAGAATAAGCAAATACCAAAAACATCCTACAAATATGATCCAATTTTACTTGTAATGATTTCGGGAGGTACCTTTCGGGAAGCTCACTACTAAAAGCAAATTGAAGCATCTTTACTGCCTCCAGAGACAATGGTGTCTCAACAACAAAGGGAGGAGCACGGTACAAAGGTTGTGCTTTCTTAGCTCTGGGATTTGCCCGTTCGAATGGAGAGAGCACATACAAACTAGGCTTCAATTTAGACACACTACGTAGTGCACCTCCCTTTCGCCCCTTTCTTGTTCAAAAACATAAAAAAACAAAACCAGTTCATTAGTAACCACACCATAAGAACCAATAATTAGAAAAATTAATCAAGTGAAATACCTTCACAGCCTTGGAACAACCATCATTAGCAGCAACACTTTCATCACTCAACAATATGAATTTCTCAACTTGCGACGCTTTAGGCTGCTTGCAAGGAGACTTTTTCACAACTTTCACAGAAGGAGATTCAGAACATCTCTCATCTCCAATTTCCCCCTCAGCTTCTCCCGAATTCTCAACTTTGGCAGTCTTGACAAATTCCAAGGTAGGAGAAATGGGTTCCCTAGGTTTTTCAACCTCACCCTTCTGATCGTTCTTTTTCAACTCAGCTGTAGGAGAAATGGGTTCCCTAGGCTGCTCCCTTGACAACGGATCACCTACAGTTGCTTTCACTGCCTCTATAAGGGACTTCACTGCAGTACCGATTTCGTCTCTAAAAGCCCGAAATTCGTTCTCCATTTTCACAACCCGGCTCATTAGCTCATTATCTCTAGAAGCAGCATCACCCATTGCCACTCTAAATTCTTGACCAAAGTTGTCAATTCTACCCTCCATGGTACTAAACCGAGCATCAATACGCTCATAGAGAAGTAGCTCATCCCCGTCGGGTTTGTGCCGTTTCCCATCTACTTCTCCCCGTTTCCTTGGAGGTGATTTCAAACCGGCATCCTCAGCTGATCTTTTCCCCGAACTGCTGGAAACCTATAAATTAATTAAAAAGGGAACCAAATGTACCATTAGCATGCTCCAACTTGTCAAAAGAATCAAATATACTATCAATCTTACCACTTTTGTTAACAATAACTCCACGTCTCCGCTCCCCCAACTCATCAAATCCAAACTCCCATCAACGGTTTGGAAAATACCATTTGCATGCTCCAAGAATATTAACTACAAAAAAAAAAATACTATAATCAACATGATGATTAATCATTACAAATATGTAGAAAGTCGGGATTAACAATTATTTACCTCCAAAAACAGCAAGCAACCCGGTATATACTCTCTTTTAGAAGCATTATGGTCGCAGATGCATTTGACCAATTCATTGAAGCAAAAGGATGCCCAATTCTTCTTCGGAATGTCTGCAACATCGGTGACAGCGTATACCGAAGACAAGGAAATGTCCTCTCTTCTAGTTGGTACTAATAGCACCCCCATTACGTACAAAATAAACATTTGAAGAAATAGATCGTCGCTATCTTTCATCTTCGACAACTCCTTCTTCATTAAGCTTGTGGAAATCGCCTGTCGGCCACATTCACGTGTCGAAAACACTCTAAATGGTTCCAGTTCCTCTGATCTTCCCTCCACTTCTTCACCATTCAAGATGATATCAGTACCTCCCTCAGGCACACCCATAATTCGCTCGAAATCTTTGGCCGAAATATGCACTTCCAACCCATACGCCTTAATTGTGCTTTCTTCCAGATTAAAGCTCTTCACAAGTTTCTCCAACAACTCACGTTGTAGCTTTCTTGCTTTGACATCAAGAATACGACCAAAGCCACATCTCCTAATGGCCTCTGATTGACAAGCCTCTAAATTTGAGACTACTGAGAATACTTTCCTAGGAGAACATCGCGTGCTGAAAATTTGATGCCTCTTCGTCTTCATTATAGAACAATTTTAGCAAACTGCAAAATTAAAACAACAGAAAAATTATAAGCATGCCTTGAAACACGAATTATAAGCATGCCGAAGAGTACAAACAAAATACAAGTTCTAACTACCAGAAGAACTGAAAACCCCCTACATCAACACCTGAGTACACTAATTAACCATGAAATCCGCCATTGGCATATATAAATTTCACCCAAAACACACAGCTTTCATTAAATTTCACCCAAAATACAAAATCTCACGGCCGTGACATGACCCGTGAGAAGCAAAGAGAAGTTTTCATATCTCCAGACAATCTCACGGCTTTGGCTTCATAAATCACGACCGTTAAAATAAGCCGTGAAACTAAAAACACCCATTAAATATTCTCACGGCTAATTCTTGAAATTTCACACCCGTGAGAAGTCCAGCAATTCAATTACACAAACACGGCTCATCTCACGGCCGTGATACTCTCGAACCCAACCCGTGAAAACCCCTGGAACTCCCCCTTTTTTAAAAAAAATCTAACGGTACATCTCCCGGCCGTGATATTTTCATATGTGAGGCGTGTTTTTGAGTTTCAGCTGTGACCATATCACGGGTTAATCTCACGCCCGTGATATTTACAGATGAGCCGTGAGAAGTGCATATTTACAGATGAATCTCTAATCAGAAAAATAATACTGGAATGCATGAAAGAATGAACTAATGATTAAGCATGAGGAGATGAAGTCCAAGGTTTACTTGATGAATCACGACATAACCTATCAATTGCATCACAATCTTGCTCTAATAGTAAACTGAGGTACTAATCACATAAACGTAGACGGAGCTAGCATTCAAACGAAATAAAAAGCTCAAATGAATGCAAAGAATCACATAAGACTAATGCAAAGCTCATGCAAAGAATCACAGAAGACAAATGCTTCGATTACCCTTTTCTACAATACATCCACACAACAAGCATACTACAAATAGTTGCTAGCTTAACCACAATGGGAACATGATTAGGACTCCTCTCCCAGCGCTCACAAAGACAAGATGAATTGCATGCTTGGAATGACGATTATGTAACTCAACAAGGCAATAGCTCTCTCGACACATGCAACTCACACCGGTTTTCCAAGTGAAATGGAGTTTCCATTTATGAAAAAGTAAACAAAAAAAGTTTCCAAAACTAATTTATGATATCATTTTCATGAGATAGCATTTAGCTATGGTGGAAAACCACATAAAGAACACATGATCTTTGCTTGGTTCATGCATGCTATTTCCTAGGCTCTTTCACCAAGTGTGAGTTTTCTTGGTGACAAGCATTTTCCTCTTTGGTACATGATTAAATTGTTCACTACCCAACAAGGCAACCACAACCATGCACAACTCTCCCTTCAAGCTTCAATGTGTAAATCGACTCACAATGAACTTTATTAGCAGGAAATCTATGGCTGTATGGTTAATGGAGGAGCAACCAACAACCACATTACAACACGTTGCTTTGACAAAGACCTCTCTCCATCTATAGCCCTATCAGCAAATTTAGCTACCATAATGCTAAACCATCAGCTACCAGATATCTCATATCAGCTGTTGAGTAAAAACAAATGAAACAGATCTTAATGTTTCACTTTGAACCACTCAGCCATCTATCCTACACAGGGCTAGCATCACAGAAACTGAGTGACAATAGAGTAAATTCATAACAACTTGTTGGTGGCTGATTGAACAATCAACACAATTCCAACACATCCAATCAATCATAATGAGAAAACATAATGATCGATATCCCTGAGTGATTCATATAAAAACATGAGATAATTATCAAGCTAAACACAAAGAAGATACTACAAGGACATCAACCTGGTAAAAGGACATGACCAATTAAACTCATAAACCTAAATCTGAGCATATTGATAAGCAATATATTATTTTCTCCATCATCGGCTACATGCATAGACTCATTCGCATGATCAATGACAACAGCAAGAAAGTCAAGTTCATATCAACTCGTTTGACAGTAGCAGCAGCCTCTTGCTCTGTCTTGCCTTTCATTAATAGCCACTTAAGTTTGGCCAAATACCCACTCCTATCTCATCGTCTTCAGTATGCTATACAACTTAATCCAGATGACTAAACTGATTCTTCGCCTACAGCAGACAACTAAACTGATTCTTCTTCAGCTCGTCAAGTTCCTAAACAACCAATCCATAGTTCAATCTGGTAAAACGAGCATGGAATTTCAATCCCCCTACCGAAATTTGTAAATCTAGAACATCCCAATATAATCCCTAAACTGATAGCCATACTAACCGGAAAATTGAATAAAATTGTAGAACTGTAGGCATACTAACCGGAAAAAGTTGCGGTGGAGGAGGTAGGTCTTCGTTTGCTATCGATGGGAAGAGGGGGTTCTGTGCAGGGTCTTCGTTTGCTATCGATGGGAAGAGGGGGTTCTGTGCAGGGTCTTCGTTTGCTATCAATGGGAAGAGGGTCTTCGTTTGCAATCGACGAAGAGATGCTCGCTCTCGTCGTCCCCTGCTCGCCGCCTTCACTGTCGTCGTCGGAATCCGGCTCGCCGCAGTCAAAGAGATGCTGCAATCGACAAGCTTCTTCTACTCGTCGTCACCCACTGCTCGCCGCCTTCACTGTCGTCGTCGGAATCCGGCTCGCTAGCTGCGTGGAGAGGATCGAAGGAAGAGGATCGAAGGAAGAGTAAACAGCCGTGGGTGCGATGGTCGAAGATGGTGTGATAAGAGGTGAGAAGCTCTGAATTCCGATCGAAGGTGGCCTTTACCCCGACTGGATTTCAATTTTTTTTAAATTATTGTGTAACGAACCGGTGCAACAGGTTACCAGTCCAACAAATGAAAATAATAATAATTAAATAACTTCAATCCAATGGCTGATATTTTATAACAAGATCTAATGGCTGTAAGTATATTAAAGCATGGGTACTATATAGCATACTAAAATGCCTCCTTTACATCAGCAGCACAAGGCTGTCAAAATTGAAACAATACTAAAAGAAAGAATTGTGCTACATGATTTCATCTCTTGAGCGAAACTTTCTTTGATGAAGAGATCCTAATGAGCATTGGAAAACAAAACTAGTGTCTTTACATAAGCAACATAGGGCTAAAACTGAAACTATATGTTGAAAGAAAGACTTATTCAACATATCTTGAGCAAAACATACTTTGATGAAGAGATCTAATGAGCATTAGAAGCAGTCTGGGGGAGGGTTGAGAAAATTGATTATAACACCTCAATGGGTTCAGAAGAAATTATGCGAGGATATGTGTGAAAACCAATTTGAGAAAGAGACTTGTGCTTAAGTATAGACCAAGAGTGGAATATGAAGGTCTTCATTTGATTTGCTCTGGGTGTGGCCACTGTGGTCACTAAGAAGATAACTGCCTGATGAAAAAGAAGCACGAGAATGCTTCGCTGGAATAGAAAACACGAAGGATATCCTGATGCAAGTGCCAAACCAAGAAATCCGGTCCGAAGTTTTGGAGGATTACAGACAGTGGATGATAATGATTCGACCGAAGCACAATAAGTAACAAAAGAGAACTCAGGAGGATGGCTGCAAAAACAAGGAGAAGGCTAATAGTGAGGCGCTGCAAGCATAATCGAAATTCAGTGCGTTGGAGGAAGACGAAGTGACCCAACAATAGGACCCAAAGGAAGAAGATGATGTCACCTCTGAACCCGCTCAGCAAATAAGAAGAAGGATAAGAGAAGGGAAATCGCGTGAGACAAAGAAACAAAGAGAAGAGAGAGAAAGAAGAAGGGGGAATTTCTGTTATTGATCATTAATTGCCTAACAATTTGACAACGACTAGCTTAAGAAGCCATTCCCACTTGCTAGTTGTCAATCCACACAATCCATCCTGTTTTGGATTATTACAATAGCAGTTCTATACTTTCTATTATGTACAATTTGCTCATGTCTATTACAAAGTCCCTCCCCTTCAACACTGACTTGTCCTCAAGTCTGAAAGGTTGGAAACTTCTTCAAATCATCTAACAACTCCCATGCGGCGTCTTCTTCTAATTGATGTGTCCACTGCACTAAAATTTGAATGGCAGCTTTATTATCTCGCGAAACAAACCTCTTGGCCAACAGAATTACTGCTTAAGCCTCAGTCTTCAACCCAGGCCACCAGAATTACTGCTTAAGCCTTTGGAATCATGAAAAAACTCGAAAAATTGATGCCTCGTGGATCCCTTACTTTCTACACATCCTGCACTCTTATAATACAACAGACTTTGCTTGAAAGTGGTGAATGTAGTACCAGCAAAAGGAACAGAGACCTCCAACATCTTCCCCTAAACTCATTCATCTCCCTCATAAATAGCTTCCACCTTAGTTAGCCAAGCAGGAAGCACAACATTTACTCCTTGACATTGAACCCTTTAAGAACCGAGGATGCCTAGACAAGGCATCTGCCACCTTGTTATACTTCCCTTGTCTGTACTTTATTTCATAGTCCAATCCCAACAGTTTAACTAATCCATTCTTCTGAATGTGAGTGTGGACCTTTTGCCCTAATAGATGCTTCAAACTTTCACGATCGGTTAGGATGACAAATGTCCTTTCTTTCAAATAATGCCTCCATTTGATTAGTACTAGCAAGACTGCAAGATAATTCTTCTCATATGTAGACAATCCCTATTGTCTAACCCCCAACGCTTGACTCAAGTAAGCTAAAGGCCTACCTTCCTAGGATAACACATCCCTATGCCAATATCACTTGCATCCGTTTCTAGAGTGAAGGGCTTACTGAAGTCAAAGAGAGCAAGAATTAAGAGTTGAGTCATAACAACTTTGAGTTGTTGAAAATCTATATCTGCAACAGTGGACCACAGGGATCCATCTTTCTTGAGTAGATATATCAATGGCTAACGGATGGGTCCATAATGTCTCACAAATTTATTGTAGTTACCAGCTAAGCCCAGGAAGCCTCGCAGTTCCTTCACATTCCTTGGAGTGGGCCAAGATTCCATAACAACTATCTTACTGGGATATGTGGATACCACTGTTGATAATGTGATCTAAGTACTCAACATGTGTGTGGCCAAAGGAGCATTTAGAAGGCTTGGCAAACAGTGTATGTGTTCTCAGTATGGCTAAAGTCAGGTCAAGGTGTTTAGTTTGGCTGGACTCATCAGACTGTATACTAAGATGTCATCAAAGAAGACCAGTATAAATTTTATGAGGTAGGGAGCAAAATTGGTATTCATTAAGGCTTCAAATGTGGCTGGGGCATTGGTGAGTCGAAAGGGCAGAACCAAGAACTCAAAGTGCCCAAGGTGAGTTCTGAATGTTGTTTTGTATTGATCTGCAGGTTTCATCCTAATCTGGTGATACCCTGACAAAGATCCAACTTGGTAAAGAATCTAGATCCTCTCAACTCTTCTAAAAGGTCTTCTATAACTGGAATAAGAATAATGTTGATGGAATTCAGCTGTCGGTAGTCTACACAAAATCTGTAAGTGCCATCTTTCTTTCCTACCAAAAGTACACGTGAAGCAAAAAAACTTTTACTTGTTTGGATAAGGTTTGAGGCCATCATTTCTGCAAGCATTTTCTTACAATGTCTTTCTGAAGTAGTGGATATCTATATGGTCTGAGGTTAATTGGTTGAGAATTAGGTTGGAGAGGAATGGTGTGATCACAGGTTTTGGAAGGGGGAATGGTATGAGGTTTACCAAACACATCTGATGAACCAGGTATTCAACCGACATCATATAACACGTTACTTTTATCGTGAATCATTTAGCCACACCAAAAAATGCACAAAATACACCTTTTTGCTTCTCCGTTACAAATAGAACTACTAGAAAATACTATTGGTGTTGCATTTTGTGCTTTCTCTATATACATCAAGCATACCATCAAATCCACTCCCCATGGTTAACCCACGTGGAATAAAAAGGAAATGACACCTTGTGCTTTTATTTGATTGCTTGGTATTGTTTTCCACTTCTTTCAAGCAAATGAAACAAAGACCTAACCTAGCCTACTCTTTGTACACGTGGAAGGGGTTTATGTGTTAATAGTAAGTAAAAATCTAATTTTGCTTCCTTCCACCAACCAAGCAAACACCTCACTAATTTCTCTTGGCTACCCAATTCACTCCACGTGGATGCACAAAAATTATGGTAGCAAAGTTTTCCACTTCCTTTCCTCTTCCTTTCCTCCATGGCTATGCTAAGTGAAAGTGAAATAGCAATTACCATCCATCATTCTATATACAGGAGACACATCATCCATTCCCCTTTATGTGTGATTTCATTTAGATTTTATCAATTAGTTGGGTGATGGGTTGTGAAAATCACATAGCCACACTTGGACAATGTTTAAGCACATTTGCCACCTCACTTTTTGGTGCACACGCAACCAATGGGGTGGGGTGAATAATCCCCCAAGTGCCACCTCAATGCCACGTGTCCAAGGTGAACTGAAGAAGGGGTTGGGTTAACTCCCCATTACTTCACCAACAACAAACAAATTGTATTAATTATGTGAGTATAGCTCGTGCAGTCAATTGCACTTAGTATATGACCCGACCATCCATTGCAATTTGCACCTAATAGGGTTAGTTGGGTGATTTTTTTTCTATACTCGATCATCCATGCCACCAAGTGTTGGTGGAGAGTAAATGTATAATTATTATTTTATTACGAGCACGCCACCCATGTCAGAAGCAGGAGGCACCTATAAATAGGACGCTCATTTATACTTTCTCAGCAGTTCATTTCAGATAAAAACTCTGAATCTCTCTCTAGAGCCGACTCAATACGCCGCTCCGGTTACTCTCCTCTCAATACTGACTTGAGCTTCAGAGCAGGTCCCCGCCGACCACCGGCCGGCGGGTTCCTCTTGTTTTGCAGGTGTCCATCTCGGAGGCTGGCGGCGGCGGACGTTGGCCAAAGGAGGACAGCGCTCACCGGACCTCAACACACATTGAAGCAGGCTCCTCGGAGCTTGGCATCAACAATTGGCGCCCACCTTGGGGCCCGGTGAGATTAATACCAACAAACCGTCAATCCAGCAAGACGTGGTGGATACAGAGGATCAGCAACCCAAAGCTGGGATTCGTCAAGATGCAACTCTAAACATCAATCAAGGTTCTATCTCCAAGAATCGATGATCCCAACGAGATGGACATGCAGGATATGCAAACCGAAGATGGGATTCGTCAAGATGCAACTCCAAACATCGATCAACTTGCTATCTTCAAGAATCGAGAATCCCAACAAGATGGGCATGCAGGATATGCAATCCGAAGAAGGGATTCATCAAGATACAACTCCAAACATCAATCAATTTGCTATCTATCTCCAAGAATCAAGGATCTCTCGACCAAGATTGAGTTGTGTCGATCTTTGGTGTGGAACTGCAGGCCCTCAACCCCACTAGTTTCTCCGTCGATTTGCCCGAAATCATAAGATCCTCAAGTCCTCTCATGGAATGGCGCCCTGACATCAACAATTGACACCTATAGTGGGCCTTGATGAAAAGTTCCATCAACAATTTGCGCTTGCTATGGAGCCCGGTGAAATTTTTTTACAAATTATCATTGTCAGCGTCAAACCCGCTATGAGAGATGGTGGAGAAACCTGATGTCGTGGAATTCACAACGAGGTTGTTGGGGCACCGGTTTAGGTCCGCCTCTCATAAGATCTACGTTTTACCGAGGAAGCCCATGTGGTCTACTTTTTAAGTAGGCACACCTCCATCAATGAGGTCAAGGGTTCAATTCCCCGCGAATTGCTATTGTGAAAAAAAAGATCCACTTTTTCACCACATCACTCTGCCTCCCATCTCTTCCGGATCCTAATGGGACAACTTTTGCATCATCATCACCAATATGACTGGGGAACCTCTTCCCTTCTCATGCTCCAATCGAGAAAAATCCAAGTATGAGAAAGTTTTTGTAAACTCAAAAACTATCTGGTAATCCCTCCTATCTCATTTATACTTGATATCAAAATTCTCCTATGATGTTGCATAACCCAAACTATTGTCCATATCACTCATACACGGACAACACTAAACACACAATAAGGCCGCATCAATTGACACTGGTAGCCTGCAATGATTGGTTGGGGTCGCCTACCAAGATTGGCACGATTCTTCATGGTGCCCACCGCGACTGGTGCGGCCTGCCTGTCATAATCGACACGGCTTTCCATGATCGCTCGCCACGATGGTGCGTCCCTTCTACCATGATTGACTTGGCTCTCCAACAATTGCTTGCCCAATTTGTATCTGTATGCATAACATGATTTACATCACTCATCTAATGATGTGTTACCAATAGAAAACTTTGGTTCAATCTTAATTTTCCTATTGGTAAGGGGGCAATTGATGAACCAGGTATTCAACCGACATCATATAACACGTTACTTTTATCGTGAATCATTTAGCCACACCAAAAAATGCACAAAATACACCTTTTTGCTTCTCCGTTACAAATAGAACTACTAGAAAATACTATTGGTGTTGCATTTTGTGCTTTCTCTATATACATCAAGCATACTATCAAATCCACTCCCCATAGTTAACCCACGTGGAATAAAAAGGACATGACACCTTGTGCTTTTATTTGATTGCTTGGTATTGTTTTCCACTTCTTTCAAGCAAATGAAACAAAGACCTAACCTAGCCTACTCTTTGTACATGTGGAAGGGGTTTATGTGTTAATGGTAAGTAAAAATCTAGTTTTGCTTCCTCCCACCAACCAAGCAAACACCTCACTAATTTCTCTTGGCTACCCAATTCACTCCACGTGGATGCACAAAAATTATGGTAGCAAAGTTTTCCACTTCCTTTCCTCTTCCTTTCCTCCATGGCTATGCTAAGTGAAAGTGAAATAGCAATTACCATCCATCATTCTATATACAGGAGACACATCATCCATTCCCCTTTATGTGTGATTTCATTTAGATTTTATCAATTAGTTGGGTGATGGGTTGTGAAAATCACATAGCCACACTTGGACAATGTTTAAGCACATTTGCCACCTCACTTTTTGGTGCACACACAACCAATGGGGTGGGGTGAATAATCCCCCAAGTGCCACCTCAATGCCACGTGTCCAAGGTGAACTGAAGAAGGGGTTGGGTTAACTTCCCATTACTTCACCAAAAACAAACAAATTGTATTAATTATGTGAGTATAGCTCGTGCAGTCAATTGCACTTAGTATATGACCCGACCATCCATTGCAATTTGCACCTAATAGGGTTGGTTGGGTGATTTTTTTTTCTATACTCGATCATCCATGCCACCAAGTGTTGGTGGAGAGTAAATGTATAATTATTATTTTATTACGAGCACGCCACCCATGTCAGAAGCAGGAGGCACCTATAAATAGGACGCTCATTTATACTTTCTCAGCAGTTCATTTCAGATAAAAACTCTGAATCTCTCTCTAGAGCCGACTCAATACGCCGCTCCGGTTACTCTCCTCTCAATACTGACTTGAGCTTCAGAGCAGGTCCCCGCCGACCACCGGCCGGCGGGTTCCTCTTGTTTTGCAGGTGTCCATCTCGGAGGCTGGCGGCGGCGGACGTTGGCCAAAGGAGGACAGCGCTCACCGGACCTCAACACACATTGAAGCAGGCTCCTCGGAGCTTGGCATCAACAACATCTAAGTACTTAGTGGTAGCAGGAAACATAAAATAGGGTATCTCAGTGATGTGAACAAATGACCAGTCCAACCCTGCATTTTCTTCTTAAACAATTTCTGCAAACTCTTCCCCGACATAGCCTTGCAACTTCCCAACTCTTGCTCTCCAGTCAACACCACTTCCTGGCCTTCCACTTCAAAGAACAACTGCGAATTGACAAAGTCAAACTTAACTGGACTGATAGTCCTTAACCAATCAAGTCCCAGTACCATGTCATGAGTTCCCTGATTCAACATCCTCACATCATTACAAAATTGATGTCCTTACATCACCCAACTAAATGCTTTACATGATGAATTACTCATTAGAACTGTGCCATCAGTAAGTTTTTCCCTCAAAGGTGGAGCATAAGTAATGGTGCAACTTAGCTCCTCCACTCTAGCTTAATTAAAGAAAGTGTGGGTGTGACTCGTTCCGAATATCACAATAAAAATCCCAATTAAGGCCCAAGTATAAACCTTAACCGGGTGAAATATAGGGCAAGTATGTTTTAAAAGTCAAACTCGAACCGATCCATGTACCCCTACTTTAATTGTTTGAAACATTATCTAGCAAATGATTTTTGGTTAAAAATACGATTTATAGCTAAAACGATTGGAAAAGTAAATGATGTGAACACTAATTGAGAAGGCTTCACCCAGGTGTTGCTCCCCCTAGCTAGCAATCATGATTTGTCGGATCGAATACAAATGTGTGGTAAAGGGCTAAAGGCGGTTGTAAACTGTAGGGAAATGAAACAACTGAACAATCGTTAGTCTCTCGGTATCTAGGCCAAGGGATTTCAAATCAAGCTACCAAGGTAACTCTCTTGGCCCAATCGACTAAGGGTTGCTTACACTTCACCTCGAACCATAATTTGGACGGCCAAATTACAACCTACCCAAGGTGCTAATACTTATTAAGAAGTTTGCCCTAATTCAACCTAGGTAGGTGACACAATTGGCCAAGGAATTCAAGCTTTTACAATCCTCTTAACAAGAAGGGGATTTCCCTCTACCTAGGTCAATATGACATAAGAATTGGAAATGAAAGAACACAACATAATCTTCATGAAAATACCACATAACTTTTATTAAAACACAACCACACACAAGTCATTCAACCCATACAAACATTCACATAATTGTAGCTAGGGTTTAGAAACACCCAAGTGAAAGAAGAGTCTACTCCATGCTAAGTAGAGGGAATACACAAGGGAGAAGAGATAAAACCATCTTGGAGATTTTTGCCTTCTTCTTTGTGGTGTGGAGATCAACCTTGGAGGGAGAAATTCCCAAAACCTTGCTCTTGGATGAAATTCTAACTTCTCATCTTCTCTTGTTCGTAACTTTCTCACTTTAGAAATCTGAAGTAGAAGAAGTCTCTCTCACTAGGTTCTCTCCCCCTTTTTCTCTTTCAGCTCAGCCCCCTTTATATACCTAGATCGACGACGTCTCACGGTCCCAGTTCACGGCCGTGAACATTTGGCCTGGACCGTGATGTAGAGCAAAAACACGATGTTTCATTAAGGTGCTTCAGGGTCTAAAGCTCCCTTTTGACCGGTTTTCGCCCCTTTTCGTCCAACTTTCATTCCATGGGTTGATTTCACCTGCTAGGATTAGGATCCGAAACATACTAAATTAACCACAACCTAGCATAAAACCGAACCTCATGGAGTAAAAGTGCCTCAACCATCTAAGGAAAACGGGGGTTAAAAGGGTACAATTAGACCAGAATCACTCCCCCACACTTAGACATTTGCTTGTCCCCAAGCAAACCAATTCCATACAAGGTAATATCTCAACCTAATAAGATATCTTGGGGACAATCAAAGGGCCCAATGCGGGTGCATCTCAATGACTATTGGGCATCAACACATGAACTGTTACAAGCAATATCGACATCCACCACAAACAACATTCTAATGCAGTAAGAACGTGCAAACGAAAAAGTCCTCGCTTTGTTCACAATTCAATACAAGTCTCGACAAGACTACTCACCAACCACAACTAACCATGCATAGAGTTCAAGTCCAAGGAACAAACGAACTCTCACTAGCCAAGAGTCGGAAAGTGCGGTTGAGATCCTCGTCGAGTGGCGCTAAAGGTGCCAGATTGCTCCGGGTCATGCACCTCCCTGCACACACTTAAAAGAACCACAAAACCCTTTCTAGAGCAAACACATAATTTATTATGGCAACTCTCTATCTTTTATTTACCCTGTTTATTATATCTTTTCCATTTCTTTTTTCTACTTTCATTTTTTCCCCGAGGGGATACTAGAGAGCTAAGCACATGTCACTTTAACACTTAAAGAACAATGCTCTTTATTAAGAACTTCTTCCAACACTACCTTTCCATTCCTAGCAAGAACCGTGCAAAATCCACCTATGTAGAATCTCAATGGAGCTCAAAAGAGAGAACTCCGAGACACAAGGATGACTCACAACGATTTAGATACGAAAAAGGGAAAAGGGTCGTTCTATCAATCACCATTAAGCTAAAAAAACAACAAGCTCCTAACATGAGAACGACTCCATAGTCACACGGCTCAAAGGGGTTGACTAGGGGATAAAATGTTCCGGAATAATCAACTTTTGGGCGTGGACTAATCCTATTCCTATGCCTCCATCATACTCACTAATGACAACGTGAATGTTACTCACCATGGTAAGAGGGATCTATCACACATGAAAAAGATTATCAGCACAAATCTCACACGACTACCTAATCACCCAATCATCTATTCAAATTTCACAAATTTTAATGCATGGCAATTGTAATCAAAGAGTAATCAAGTCAAGACATCCATTCATTTGCACACACATGAGAACTAACACACTTGCACCAACCTAATACAATTCTCCATCATCATAATAGGATGCACTTGATCACAAGCGATCAATTCAAGGTCAATGCTAATAAACACGAGATTCTCCCACAAACCCGTCACTTCGATCAAGCATTCACTCACAAAATCACATGCCAATCATAATGGATACCCCCCCCCCCACTTAAGCACGACAATGTCCTCAATGGAGAAAAGGGGTAGGGTGAAGAAGTTACCGAACTATTGGCAAGTGAAAAGTTGGACAAGTTCCAGGGTAGGAGATTTGAGCTTCAAAGAGAAGAAGTAAACACACAAAACACACACATATTCTCGCTCAAGGCGAGGTTATTACACATAACAATATTCAGCATCACGATTAAAGGAAAGAAAAACTCACAATAGTACTTGTTCACACACTAAAGAAAAGAAAAATAACAAAGTTCAGAGTTTCAAGTGGATAAGTGGGGCGAAAGAAATCAGCTCTGTCACATGGTCTCACACGGTCGGCTACCTCGCTCGATTTGGAGATGATCACTCATCGATGCCGGACAAGACACCCTATCGTTGAGCCATCCGCTCTAGAAGAGTGTTGGATCTATTCAACCGTGTGGAGACCCCTGTGAACGACTCAAAGCGAGTGACTCGGTCCACGAGGCGAACTGCGGATGTGGAAGTACCGGCTTCAGATGATGAAGAAGATGGTGGTGGTGCAGGGTGGCGACGGCGGCACTAGCGTGGCTGAGCAGGTGAAAACTTTGCTAGATCGCGCTCCACCGGTGCAGGCTCTACATGTGCCTGAGTGTAGTGATAGCATCGTATTTGCACGTGTTTTCACTCTGGTTTCCTGCCCATTTTGGCTCGAATTGATTGTTCCTTGGCCTATTTTACGCTAGGTTGTGTCGTTTTGTCGTATTTCAAGTCCTAGCAAGTAAGGAGGTGCATAGGCGCAAGTTTCGGGTCATTTGGAGGCCAGATGGCGAATCACAGACAGAATTACGGGCAGCCCCTGCCAAATTACGACCGTAATTGGCCAGGGCATGCCCGTAAATTAATGGCCGAGCCTTCTCCCCAGAATTTCCTCTCGGTGATAAAATTACGGGCAAGACCCCAAGAATTACGACCGTAATTCCCAAATTACTGGCGGTAATTGGGAAATTACGGGCGTATCTCCTCCTCATGCAGCTTAAGTGAAACGTGCGTTTTGGTGCGAATTACGGGCAGGACGTGATTACGGCCGTAATTCTGCCCGTAATTCGCCCAGAGTCGGGTTTTTGGAGGCAGATTCGAGCCAAGGAAGAGGAATTCGATTTTCTGAGGCAAAAACAGAGTTTTAGAGAGAGAAAGAGCGAAGAACAAACCCTAGGAGCTATTTTGGAGTGGATTTCTCATCATTGAAGCCCAGATTACGTCCCTAGGAGTGAAGATTGACATCCCAGAGCAGATTTTCCTCATCTTTATGAGTATGACTACTCTGATTTCTGTTTTCCTTTTTCTCTCTATGGAGTAGAACCTTTCTCTCACTTGGGTATGAAGAACCCTAGTTCCTTGTGTTAGGGATTTGATTGTAATGACTTGGGATGATATTATTGTTTGATTTTAATCGAATGATGCATGTTTATTGAATTGATTGGAGTCTGATCAGCTTTTCTCAATTTCTGCTGCAACCTGAGATAGATAGAATCTGATTAGGTTGTTAGAGCTTCTTCATTCGATAGTAGGAGATTGGCTATACGAGAGTTAGCCAGTTTACTGCTTTGTACTGGAACTCAATTCCAGTAGTGGATTTTTGTGCTTACTGCTTCAACTTTCTATCCCGGTGAAGACTAGTCGTCTGCCGGGTAGTTAGACTGGGAGGGCTTGGTCAGCTTAAGAGATTCCAAGCTACTGTCGGATCTTCCGCAGTCTAATCAACAGTAAATCAACCCAGGGAATTACAATTGAACCTAACTAAGGGGCTAGGGGGACTCATTCCCGAGTGACTCTTACCTGCTTTAGAAAACCGAACAGTTTACTGCTTTCTTACTGCTTTTGCTTTTAAACAACAATCACTCGAATTAGTTTGCTAGATAATAGAGAATCACGGAGTAAGCAGTAGATCTAGACCCCGGGTTGATAATATAACTTGCCTGTTACTGCATTCCCGGATTGCGATTACACTTGGTCGCAGTTTGGTGTTGTGTTTTGGCGTGTCAAGTTTTTGGCGCCGTTGCTGGGGAACCCTCTAGGTTATTGGGGAAACGTGAGAATTTGTTACTCTAGCTTTTTATTTACTGCATTTTATCTCTTCCACCTGTGTGCCTTCACGGGTTGCTTCTGCTGATTGTGTGCAGGTAGTGCATGAGCCGTAGCCAGTCGGGAGAACTACTACCATTAGACCAGGAGCTTGAACGAACTTGCAGGAACTTCAAGCGGGCTCTAAAGGCGCGACTGGCTGCGGAGGAGGCGCTAACACAGCTGCAGTTAGAAGAAGAGGAAGACGAGATGGCTGATCCAGAGAACCGTGATGTGATCCCGGAAGAGCAGACCATGAGATCCTACTGGGCCGCTAGGGCTGCGGACATGAGGTCACCCATTCAACACCCTCATGTCCCAGCCAATAATTTTGAGGTGAGCACATCAGTAATCACCATGCTGCGTGGTTCAGTGGTGTTCCGTGGTAAGGAGGGAGAGTGCCCCCGATCACATCTCAGGCGATTCCACGAGCTCGTCGATGGAATCAAGATCAATGGGGTGCCAGCAGATGCCATCCAGCTTAGGTACTTCCCCTTCACGCTGGAGGGGCAAGCCAAGGAGTGGCTAGACACTTGACCTCCGGGCTCCATTACCACGTTCGCCAACCTGGCGGACAAGTTCCTCACCCGCTACCATCCTCCCTCCAAGACAGCTGACCTGCAGAAGCAAATTACCCATTTTGCTCAGGATGAGGATGAGACCATCAGAGATGCATGGGAGAGGTACAATAGTCTCTTCCTGAGGTGTCCAAATCATGGCTTCAATGATGCCTTCAAGGTGGGCACCTTCTATCACGCCCTCTTCCCGGAGGACAAGCAGCTGATTGATTCGGTCTGTGGCGGAAACATGCTGACCAAAACCCCGTCACAGCTGAATCAACTCTTTGAGGAGATGGCGGAGAACGGTTATGATTGGGGCACTGCCAGGAGGTCGAGGAGAGCACCCAGCCGAGGTGTACATTCTGTGGGAGCCCATCCCTCTGATTTGGTGCTGGTAGTATCAAAGCTGGTCTCAGCTATCGATCGTTCGGGGATGATTCCAGGGACCGGACAGCAGCAGGCGATGCTCTGCCACTGGTGCGAAAGCACCCATCATACGGTGGAAGACTGCCAGGCGATGAAGGAATCAACCACACCCCAGGAGCAGGTGAACTTCATCAATAATGTCCGGCGCAACGACCCCTACAGTAACACTTACAATGAGGGGTGGCGCCAGCATCCTAACTTCTCCTGGGGTGGGGCAAATTCCAGACCACCAGTCCCCCAGAGACCACCGGGCTTACAGAGGCCACCATATCAGCCCAGGCAGGGGCAATTCCAGCAGCAACAACAGTCTCTTTATCAGCCCATGCAAGGGCATGCTGCTCATTCACAGCCGCGACCTTTCTAGCAGCCAGGTGCAGCCCCTGCTGCCCCTGTGTAGAATGATCAGATGGCTGAACTGCGGGACTTGGTGGGTTCTCTCGCCAGTTCTAGTGCTCAGAAATTCAACACCATTGAGCAGTTCATTGAGAAGGCCTCGGGAAAATTCCTGGCTCTTGAAGCTGGTCAGAGGAACACACAGGCTGTCTTGCAGGATATCCAGACCCAGCTGGGGAGCGTGGCTCAGGCAGTGGCTCAAAGGACTCCCGGTACTCTACCCGGGCAGACCATCCCTCATCCGCTGACACCGAATGAGCACTGCAATGCCATCATGACTAGGAGTGACAAGATGACTGTTGATCCACCTATTCGGGAACAGGAGAGGGAGGCCCCTGCCTCGGCATCTCCAGCAGCTGAAGAAGAAGTAGAGAAGGAGGTTGAGGTGCCTGCACCTAAACCGCAACCAGTAGTGAAGGAGTATATCCCTAAACTCCCCTTCCCTACTCGGTTGCACAAAGACAGGTTGGAGGCAGAGTTCGAGAACTTCATGGCCATGCTTAGGAAGCTGAATGTCCAAGTGCCTTTCCTGGAGGCACTATCTCAAATGCCTAAGTATGCAAAGTTCCTGAAGGATCTTCTCTCAAAGAAGCAGAAGCTGAGCGAGCTGGCCACTGTGGAGCTCAGCGAGGAGTGCTCTGCCATTCTGCAGAACAAGCTTCCGCAGAAACAGAAGGACCCAGGTAGTTTTACTATCCCGTGCTCTATTGAGAATTTGCATGTAGAGCGGTCCTTGGCGGATTTAGGTGCTAGTATAAATGTTATGCCATATCAACTGTTTCAGAAACTAGGCCTAGGTGAACCCCGTGCTACTAGGATGAGCCTTCAATTAGCAGACCGATCTGTAGTGCATCCTAGGGGCATAGTGGAAGACCTTCTGGTTAAGGTTGGCACATTCAATTATCCTGTTGATTTTGTGATTTTGGACATAAATGAGGATGTGAATGTGCCATTGATACTGGGAAGGCCTTTCCTGGCCACCGCCAAGGCCCTCATAGATGTGCATGATGGGACCTTAGTTTTGAGGGATGGCGAGGAGCGAATAACGTTTTCAGTTGCTAACACTATACCTGCTTCGTTACCTCTGCATGCTGTATCTCACCAGGAGCACGAGTCTGTCGTGTATCCTTCTGTGCTGCCTATTTTGCAGGACCCGCCTCCCATACCTTCGCCGCCACTCCTGACCACTCCATCACCAAAAATACATATCAAGGAGGAGTGACAGCCGAAACTGCAGGCAGTTAAGCCTGCTCGAAAAAAAGCCGAAGACCACTATGAGCTGGTCCCGCCCCCACCTTGGCCATCCGAGTATTCACTCGCTTGCATCTTACCGGATGGCCAAGTCGAGTTGGCAAATGCTGGTGGTAACTCACTCCTACTGTCACCCTAGAAAATGGCCAAGTATAACCACTTCCTAAAGCGTAGTATAGCGGGTCGGGTTTTAATGTCAACCCGGGTCCTAGATGTGATGACTACTCGGTGAATTCTTGTTATTTAGCAGTGAACTTTTAGTGAAACTGAAGCAAACAAAACACAAAGCAAGTAAACGGTTTGTTGTCAAGTCAAGAGAGGTCACCCGGATATGGTTTCCCCCTAGACTGCAGTTAAGTCGGATTGCAATTTACCAAGATCAGTTTTCATGAAAGTTATACTGCGGAAGGTTCTCAATTAGCCTGAAGTCTCGACTAAAGGTCTCCAGACCCTCTCAATCTGAGTCTCTAGCGGGCGACTAACCTCCACCGGAGTAAACAGATTGAGGCCCTAATGAACCAAACCTCCACTACCGAATCGACTTCGGTACAGAATAGCGAATTGGCTCCTCGACTAAAGTCACCAATTCGCTACCTTCGATTAAGGGTACTCTATCAACCTAGGCAGATATTCTCATTCCAGGTTAAAGCAGAAACAACAGGAATTTGATCAGGATTCAAGTCATTCAATCAATCAAACCTCAATCGAATATAATCAATTCACAAACACTGTACTTGGGTTCATACAATCAGACCTAGCATACAAATCTAGGGTTCTCCATACCCAGATGAATGGGGAAACTACTCCATAGAGAAAGAAGCAAAAGCAGATTCAGACACGGAAATCATACTGTGAAGTTGGATTCCTGCTTCTGGACGTTTAATCGCACTTCTCCAAGCTCAAGACGGGCTCCAATGGTGTTGAAGATCGATCTATGGCGCTTGAGAACTCTGGTTCGACGCTTTCTCTCTCTAGGTATCGGTTTCTCTCTCAAAAACTCGGACCCCTTCAATGTTGGCCTTCTTCTCTCTTAAATCCTCTGCCTGGTCGCGATACCCGGTCAAAATACCCGGTCGGGTATTTTGGGTTCTGACCGGGTATCTCTGCAACGCCCCGTTTCACTAAAGAGGGAAATACCCGGTCCAACACCAAAATCCCCGACCGGGGATTTAACTGCTGTGCCCGGGCCCCTCTCTGTTTCTCGGGCGCCCAACCTTGGTTAATACCCGGTCGGGTATTTGGCCACCTGACCGGGTATTTTGCTCCTTCAGCCCTATTCGTCCCAACCTTGCTCCTTTCGACCCAGAACTCGTTTCTCCGCCTCGATTCCAACGCCGGGACCTGAAATATGACATAAACACACAACCTAGCGTGAAATCGGCTTAAACCACGAGATTCCTCGTCGCAAACGGCCTCAGAATAGGGGTAAAAACATGTATAATTATCGATCTATCAAACTCCCCCACACTTAACCGTTTGCTTGTCCCCAAGCAAACCAAGTCAGACACTAGGTAAGCTTACATATTCAATCAACCAACATTGGGGACAAGTCATAAAGGCACAGTACACGTGAATCGCACTGGTTTTCAAACATCAATACATGCACAACCTTAATAACAACCTGGACAACCACCACAAAGGACATTCGAGTGCAGCAAATCGAGTAAAGGAAGAGTCTCCCATCTGTTCACTAGCCAACCTAGACTTGATTCAACCACTTACTCAAAACAGTCAATTCATGCATCCAACTCAAGACATCAGAGTAGAGACCGAGCAATCTAGGTCCTCACCGGGGTACAAGAGCATATAGAAAATGAAAATGAATCACTCACTCTCGACCAGTGGGGTCAGGACAATTTTGATGCGAAAGATGCGCATGCTATTTCTCTCAATCCCTATCATCTCTTCACCATGATGGCAGCCTCTAAATGCTAGAGCTCACATATGGGTGTCACCACTAACTAATCAGGAGGTCTTAGACACAGGTTCAAATGACTGGTTAGGGTCTTGGACATGGGGAAAAAGCCTTTTAGGTGGTGGAAGTATTCATAGCAAAAGGTTCCACATTTTCCAAACACACAATCACAATCAAACAACCCGGTATTTTCTTTCTGCTATTCTGCATTACTCAATATCTTAAGAGCACAAGAGCGAAGGAGGCATAATCAACAGCATTTCCAAGCCAGACTGCTAAGAAACACTACTTACTGGGCATTATTCAGATTTTTAGTAGTGGCTCTCTTTTGCTTTCAATTTTTTTCTTTATTTTTCTTTCATTTCTTAAGAGAGCCACCACTTCTGCATAAATTTCAAACACTTGCCCAACTTTTAAGCACTACCTCCAACACTCACATAGACTTTAGCAGAAACAGCAGAGAATACATAAAACCACTCTGTGGAACCTTCTAAAAGATGCAACAAGGGTGATTTTTTCCATTATAGACCAAAAGAAAGGATAACACACGGCTCAAAGGGGCTGACTAGGGGATATGACACATCAGGACAGTCAGTTTCGGGCGTGGGCTAATCCTATGCCCCCATCATCTTAGCTAGTGGCAACGTGAATGCTACACATCATGGAAGAGGGATCTATCGCACAGGAAAGAACGAGCAGGCTCAAATCTCACATGGCTACCTATATGCTCTATCTCACATTCTGATACCCTGAACTAGATGCATAAACGACTGTCAAGGATAAGTAATCAGATCAAGTCAGATCAAGTCACAGTCGGCAAGCAAACAGTTGAAAAACTGAACCCCTACATCGTTCTACTGCACATCTCAGTCCTCATCATAGGTTGTCCTAGTCGCAAACAAGTTGTCATGCAATAATCCGAAAACCAATCAATTCATCCATCAAAACACAGTGCCAATATGATCAAACAGCAGTACTTGGAGCCCTCAAATCGTAAGATTTGGACAGTGGACTAGGCTCCAAGCACCCAAACAGAGCTAATGCAGTCAAAAGATAAACACCCCCCCACACTTAAGATCGACATTGCCCTCAATGGAGAAGAGGGAAGGAAAGGGGAACGATGTTACCGGTGTGCACAGACTGCAGGAGACTGGAAATGGACCAGTCGGCATGGGACGGACTGGAGAGAGGACCAGTCGGGAACACAGGCAGAGCTAAAAGAGACCAAAAAGCTCAAACACATACGTTAGGTCCAACAGTCAGCCCAATAAGACATCATCCAGAACAAATGAAACAAACCAAAACAAAACCAAATCGCAATCCGACTCGAAACATAAGAAAGAAAGTCAAACCGTGGTGGGGTTGCCTCCCCACAAGCGCTTCTTTACCGTCTTTTAGCTGGACGCCCATGGTGGATACTCAGGGAAGTGCAGGAACAGGTGCCTCCAAGAGCGGATCCACATCGCTCTTGAGGTACAGCTTCAGGTAGTGACCGTGCACCCGACGGCTGCAACCACCAGCAGAAGTCAGCTCGACCTGGCCATCCGGCAAGATGCAGGCGAGTGAGTACTCGGATGGCCAGGGTGGTCGTGGTGCGGGGGGTGGGACCAGCTCATAGTGGTCTCCACTCTTCTTCCGTGCAGGCTTAGCCACTTGCGGCTTCGGCCGCCACTCCTCCTTGAGCTTTTTGTTCGAAGGCGAGGCTGGATGGAGTGGCGGCGGAGGAATGATAGGCGGGTCCTGCAAAATGAGAGGTGCAGAAGGATACACGACAGGCTCGTGTATCCGGTCAGAAATAGCATGCACAGGCGCTACAGAAATCATAGCACAATGATCAGACTCAGTCACAGGAAAAACAGCCTGTTCATTTCCAGCACGCAAGATCAGTTTACCATCATGCACATCAATCAGTGCCTTGGCGGTGGCAAGAAATGGTCTACCTAGAATCAAAGGCACATCCACATCATCATTTATATCCAGAATAACAAAATCAACAGGATATGTGAATGCACCCACATTAACAAGCAAATCTTCTATGATACCCCTAGGATGCACCACAGAACGATCAGCTAGCTGAATGCTCATCCTAGTAGGGCTAAGTTCACCTAGGTCTAGCTTTTTGAACAATTTGTATGGCATGACATTAATGCTAGCGCCTAGGTCCGCCAAGGACTTTCCTACATGCATGCTGCCAATAGTAAGAGGGATAGTAAAACTCCCTGGGTCCTTGCGCTTTTCGGGCAGCTTGTTCTGCAGGATGGCAGAACATTCCTCGCTCAGCAGCACTGTCGAGAGATCCCCAAGTTTCTTCTTGTTGGTGCAGAGATCTTTCATGAACTTAGCGTACTTGGGCATCTTCGACAGTGCCTCCACAAATGGTATGCTGATGTTGAGCTGCTTCAACATTGCCATAAAATTGGCAAACTCAGTCTCCAGCTTGTCCTTGTGAAGGCGAGTGGGGAAGGGAAGCTGGGGTACGTGCTCCTTCACCACTGGTTGTGGCTTGGGAGCAGGGGCTTCCTTCTCCACCCACACTTCTGTATCACCGGCTGGAAGTGCTGAAGCAGGTAATGGTTCCTCCTGCCTGGTCGGGGCAGGATCAGCTGATGTAGGCCTGCCGCTCAGGGTGAAAATGGCATGTGCGGTCTCGTGCGGGTCCCGTGGATTGGGGATGGTGGTGGCAGGTAGAGTCCCCGGGGCCCGAGCAGTAAGCTGGCGCGCTAGGACACCGACCTGGTGCTGTAGATCTTGCAAAATAGCACCCTGGTTCCTCTGCCCTGCCTCCAAAGAAGCTATGCTCTGGTCCACCCTTGCGAAATTCGCCTGGCTGGTGGTCATGAATGTCGCCAAAATGTTCTTCAGATCAGCCATCTGATTATCGGGAGCTGCGGCTGCTGGAGGCTGAGCAAACTGGCCCTGGGGCTGCTGGAATGGCTGCCCTTGCCTAGGCTGGTAGGGCTGCTGCTGTGGTGGTGGCCCTTGCCTATCCTGGTAGGGTTGCCTCTGCTGAAAACCACCTGCTGGTGCTGGGAAACCAGGTGGTTTGTTGGTGTTGTTGCTCCAGGCGAAGTTGGGATGCTGGCGCCATCCCTCATTGTATGTGTTACTGTATGGATCGAGGCGCCGAGCATTGGCGATGAAGGCCAACTGTTCTTGGGGAGTAGAGGACTCCCGCATAGCCTGGCAGTCCTCCACCAGATGGTTCGGACTCTCACACCACTGGCACTGAGCTACCGGAGGCGCAGCTACACCTCGACCCGGAAGGAGACTGTTAGGCTGCTTCAGGGTCTGCACCAACTCAGCCACCTGCTGCTCTAACCCGGATCTGGCCTCCATAGCATGCACACCACGGTCCCGGGAGTGCCTGCCTCTGCTGCTCTGCCCCCAGGAATGATCGCGGGCAGCCAAAGTACTGATCATCTGGTTCAGCTCGGGTGGAGTCTTAGTAAGGATATCCCCTCCTGGGCATAGAGACTCGATCACCCTCTGGCTGTCTGGGGTGATGGCACTGTAGAAGTTCCCCACTGTGAAAGCATCGCTGAAGCCATGATGGGGACACTGCCAGAAGTATCCCATGTACCGCTCCCATGCATCACGAAGGGACTCATCTGGCTCTTGGCGGAAGTGAGTGATCTCCCGCTGAATCTCAGTAGTCTTCGATGCCGGATAATATCTGTGCACGAACTTATCCGCCAGATCGTCCCAAGACGTGATGGACAGTGGGGGCTGGGTCTCCAACCACCTCTTAGCATTCCCCGCCAGAGAATGGGGGAAGAGATGAAGGCGGATTGCATCATCCGGAACACCATTCAGCTTGAAACCGTTTGTCAGCTGCAGAAAACGAGAAAGGTGTGCCCGGGCTTCCTCATCCTTCAAGCCATGGAACTGGATAGAGGATGTGATGAGCTGAATCCATCCTGGCTTGATCTCGAAGTTATTTGCTGGGATGGGTGGATAGAGGATGACCGGGCGGATGTCAGCAATCCGTGGAGTGTAGTAGTACTCCAAAGTGGGACCCGGCGGTGGTGGTGGATGCTGATTCACCGGGGGAGCCTGTCGAGCATTCCCCGGTTGTGGGATGTCTTCGCCCTCCATCTCGTACTCTTCCTCAGAATCGCTGGTCAAGTGGCCGTCTATGTGCTCTCCCGTAACCAGTCTAGCTCGCTGTTGTCTCCTAAGTTGGCGGCAAGTGCGTTCAAGCTCTGGATCCAACGGCAGTAAACCTCCTGACTGGCTACGGGTCATGCACTACCTGCACACACTCAAGCAAGCAAACCCGTGAAGGCACAAGTGGGACAAAGCAAAAACTCAATGCAAAAAATGAAAATGCTAAAGTAACAGAAATCACTTTTCTTCAACAACCTAGCCGTCCCCGGCAACGGCGCCAAAAACTTAACTCACTCCTACTGTCACCCTAGAAAATGGCCAAGTATAACCACTTCCTAAAGCGTAGTATAGCGGGTCGGGTTTTAATGTCAACCCGGGTCCTAGATGTGATGACTACTCGGTGAATTCTTGTTATTTAGCAGTGAACTTTTAGTGAAACTGAAGCAAACAAAACACAAAGCAAGTAAACGGTTTGTTGTCAAGTCAAGAGAGGTCACCCGGATATGGTTTCCCCCTAGACTGCAGTTAAGTCGGATTGCAATTTACCAAGATCAGTTTTCATGAAAGTTATACTGCGGAAGGTTCTCAATTAGCCTGAAGTCTCGACTAAAGGTCTCCAGACCCTCTCAATCTGAGTCTCTAGCGGGCGACTAACCTCCACCGGAGTAAACAGATTGAGGCCCTAATGAACCAAACCTCCACTACCGAATCGACTTCGGTACAGAATAGCGAATTGGCTCCTCGACTAAAGTCACCAATTCGCTACCTTCGATTAAGGGTACTCTATCAACCTAGGCAGATATTCTCATTCCAGGTTAAAGCAGAAACAACAGGAATTTGATCAGGATTCAAGTCATTCAATCAATCAAACCTCAATCGAATATAATCAATTCACAAACACTGTACTTGGGTTCATACAATCAGACCTAGCATACAAATCTAGGGTTCTCCATACCCAGATGAATGGGGAAACTACTCCATAGAGAAAGAAGCAAAAGCAGATTCAGACACGGAAATCATACTGTGAAGTTGGATTCCTGCTTCTGGACGTTTAATCGCACTTCTCCAAGCTCAAGACGGGCTCCAATGGTGTTGAAGATCGATCTATGGCGCTTGAGAACTCTGGTTCGACGCTTTCTCTCTCTAGGTATCGGTTTCTCTCTCAAAAACTCGGACCCCTTCAATGTTGGCCTTCTTCTCTCTTAAATCCTCTGCCTGGTCGCGATACCCGGTCAAAATACCCGGTCGGGTATTTTGGGTTCTGACCGGGTATCTCTGCAACGCCCCGTTTCACTAAAGAGGGAAATACCCGGTCCAACACCAAAATCCCCGACCGGGGATTTAACTGCTGTGCCCGGGCCCCTCTCTGTTTCTCGGGCGCCCAACCTTGGTTAATACCCGGTCGGGTATTTGGCCACCTGACCGGGTATTTTGCTCCTTCGGCCCTATTCGTCCCAACCTTGCTCCTTTCGACCCAGAACTCGTTTCTCCGCCTCGATTCCAACGCCGGGACCTGAAATATGACATAAACACACAACCTAGCGTGAAATCGGCTTAAACCACGAGATTCCTCGTCGCAAACGGCCTCAGAATAGGGGTAAAAACATGTATAATTATCGATCTATCAGGTGGTCACATTCGTCGCGTGCATGGCCACCATTTGAAGCTGTACCTCAAGAGCGATGTGGATCCGCTCTTGAAGGCACCTGATCCTACACTTCCCTGAGCATCCATACTGGCGTCCAGCTAAAAGACGGCAAAGAAGCGCTTGTGGGGAGGCAACCACACCACGGTTTGCATTTCTATCCTTTTTCCTTTTTAATTTTTGTCGTTTTCGAGTCATTGAGTCTGTCTAGAGTCTTTCTGGAATGTTTCTCGTGCCCCGGATGGTCTATTTTGGTCTATGGTGGTGTATATTTTGAACTGGGGCACGTTTAGGTTTGGATGTTCGAATTTGCAGCTTAAAAACTGGAGAAAAATGGCCCTCGGCAGTAAAATTACGGGCATGGGGGGACTAATTACGGTCGTAATTCATATACCCCCTGCCCGTAATTAATTCAGAACAGAAAAACTGAAAAACGCGCTCGGCATAGAAATTACGGGCAAGGGGTAAGAATTACGGTCGTAATTATTAACACCCCTGCCCGTAATTCGCCCAGAAGGGGCAGAGTGCGCTCGGCCATAAAATTACGGGCAAGGCCAGGGGGAATTACGCCCGTAATCCTGCCCGTAATTCCCCCCGAGCCTCGTTTAAAAAGTGGCGGCCAAGACCCCACTCTCTCTCTCCCCCATTTTTTCTGGCCAGTTTCTCTCCCCTCTCACCGGAAAACTCGAACCACTCTCTTCTCCGGTGGTTTTCCGGCCATATCTCGCTCACCGGAGGTCCAAATTAAATTCCGAGACCACCCCCGTGCTCCTCTCGTCGGCGCCCACAAGTCTATACCAGTGGGGTCGAGTTTCGTGGTGGTTTGGGTCGCCGGAAAACCGCGACCCTTCGGTGTTCCTCCGGCCCGATCTCCCTCCTCGGACCTCCGATCGCGAAACCGCGACCACCACCGCGTTCCTGGTACTTGGGGCTTCATTCCCCAAAGTTTTGGGTGAGTTTGGCTCTGGTGAAGTTGCCGGCGACGAAACTCCGGCGAGCCTCCCGGCGAGTTTCCCGGCGATTTTTGTGGTCTCTCAGTCTTCCCTCACCTTACCCACTATATCCTCTTGTACCTCCAGGTGTGCTTCTATACTTTTACTTGTCATTTGTGGAGGATTGATATTGTGAGTTTAGTGAGGAATTTCGGGAATTGGTTTGTGCTTGAATTAATTCGGTAGGCCTACATTGTTGCTTGCTTTGTTTGTTCATCTTTCGGTTGGCCTACCGAGTAATATGAGTTGTGATTGTCCCGCTTGGAGCCTAATTTGCTGTCCGGGTTTATAATCCGAGGGCTCCAAGTGCGTTTGAGTTTCTGTGAATGGTGAATGATTCTGATTGGTTGTGAATGGTGAATGATTCTGATTGGTTATGAATGTTTTTCCCCCTTTCTCGGGGCCTAGTCCGCTGTCCGAATTTATGATTCGAGGGCCCCGGGTGAGGATGATTGTGACCTCACCATTGACGACTTTCCATGTATGTTGTTGGGGTTCTGCTGTTTTGTGGCTGCAGGAAAATGAACACGTTCTTGCACCTGCTCGACACCGACCAGAGGAAGACTTTGCGGGACATCCGCCGCCGCAAAGTCGTTCAGCACCATTACCTCGACTGGAGGGTCTTTGAAGAGCTGGGTGCTCGCGAGGCAATGGAGGCTGCCATCCGCGCTTTCTCTTGGCGCCGCCTCATCTGCCTTGCCGAGCCGGTTTATCAGGAGCTCCTCTGGGAGTTCTACTCCACCTTCGAGCATTTCCGGACCCACGCGGGCGCGCACGGCAACACCATCCAGTTCCGACTCGGAGGGGAGTTCTACTCCCTGAGCTATGACGACTTTGGTCGGGCGCTGGGGCTCCTTCCACCATTCCCCTGTCACCTGGCCATCGAGGAGCCCGACAGTCCCATCTTTCGGGACCAGCAGTTCTTCGAGAGGATCTGCCTCCCGGAGTTTGCAGGAGCTGTTTTCACACTGGGCCACACCACGGCCACTCAGCTGCGACCAGAGTGGCGCATCATCAACCAGCTGTTGGGGAAATCCTACACCCCCAGCGAGGGCTCCACCAGTCATCTTCAGCTCCGCACCCTGCATTGCCTGCACTCCATGAGCCACGAGGTGGACAACCTCCATCTGTCCTCTCTCATCGCCAGGACCGTTGCCAAGCGTAAACGGTGTAATCGACCCCTGGCGTGTGGGCCGGTGGTCACTGCCCTGGCGCGGTACTACAACGTTGACCTCTCCGGGTTCACTCTCATCCAGGAGGCGACGCCATTCTCCAGGGAGACCCTCCGGCGCCAGCTGATACTGGAGCACGACGGGAACGTGACCTGGATCCGGGGCTTGCCTCGCCCTGTTCCTCGTGCACCAGAGGGTGAGGAGCTACCCGAGGCGAGTGATGCTGCAGCCCGTCGGACCACTCGTCGGACGAGGACTCGGCCCACCCCTCTACACCTGGCGACTCCACTTCCGGTGCCGGCCCGTCTGCTGCAGCACCCACCACCTACATTGCCGAGCAGCTGGCAGCCCTTTCCCGCCAGAACGAGCGGATCCTTGCTGGCCAGGAGCACATCAACGCCCGCCTCGACCGTGAGCGCGATGGTCGCCGCCGCATCATTTCAGCTCAGCATTACATGATGAGCTACTGGAACATGGATCCTGCTGCTGTGAGCTACCCTTGGGAGGCGTCCCCGGGGCATGAAGACTACTACCCGCCTCCCACTGGCGATGGAGGCGACGAGCTGTGATCTGATTTTGCCCGCCCATCGAGTTGGGGCTTGGCTTTTGTCTATCTTTCCAGCTTTAGACTCCGGATTGTGTTTGATTTTATTTCTTGTTCCCGTTGTGTGGATTGTTGACTTGGAACTATGGTTTATTTCACCCCAGGTGTGTGTTCTGTTGGTTCTAGCTCTGTGCCCATCGGACTGGTCCTTGTCTAGTCCTCTGCTTTTGACTGGTCCGCCATCCTGTCACCGTTCCTGACCACTGTTTCACGGTAACATCGTTCCCCTTCCCTTGGCTCCATTGAGGACACTGTCGCATTTAAGTGTGGGGGGGTTCTTTGTATTTATTGAAACGTATATATGGGTGCTTGGAGCCTAGTCCGCTGTCCAAATCTTACGATTTGAGGGCTCCAAGTACTGCTGTTTGATCATATTGGCACTGTGTTTTGATTGATGAATTGAACGGTTTTCGGATTAATGCATGACAACTTGTTTGCGACTAGGACAACCTATAATGAGGACGGAGATGTGCAGTAGAACGATGTAGGGGTTTAGTTTTTCAACTGTTTGCTTACCAACTGTGACTTGATCTGATCACTTATTCTTGACAGTCGTTTATGCATCTAGTTCAGGGTATCAGAATGTGAGATAGAGCATATAGGTAGCCATGTGAGATTTGAGCCTGCTCGTTTCTTTCTTGTGCGATAGATCCCTCTTTCATGATGTGTAGCATTCACGTTGTCATTAGCTAAGATGATGGGGGCATAGGATTAGCCCACGCCCAAAACTGACTGTCCTGATGTGTCATATCCCCTAGTCAGCCCCTTTGAGCCGTGTGTTATCCTTTCTTTTGGTCTATAACGAAAAAATCACCCTTGTTGCATCTTTTAGAAGGTTCCACAAAGTGGTTGTTACATATTCTCTACTGTTTCTGCTAAAGTTTATGTGGGTGTTGGAGGTAGTGCTTAAAAGTTGGGCAGATGTTTGAAATATGTGCAGAAGTGGTGGCTCTCTTAAGAAAAATGAAAGAAAAACAAAGAAAAATTGAAAGCAAAAGAGAGCCACTACCAATAATCTGAATAATTCCCATTAAGTAGTGTTTCTTAGCAGTCTGGCTTGGAAATGCTGATGTTTATACCTCCTTCGCTTTTGTGCTCTTGAGATGTTGAGTATTGCAGAATAGCAGAAAGGGAATACCGGTTTGTTTGACTGTGATTGTGTGGGTTTGGAAATGTGGAACCTTTGCTATGAATACTTCCACCACCTAAAAGGCCTTTTCCCCATGTCCAAGACCCTAGCCAGTCATTTGAACCTGTGTCTAAGACCTCCTGATTAGTTAGTGATGACATCCTATATGTGAACTCTAGCATTTAGAGGCTGCCATCATGGTGAAGAGATGTTAGGGATTGAGAGAAATAGCATGCACATTTTTCGCATTAAACTGTCCTGACCCCACTGGTCGAGAGTGAGTGATTCATTTTCATATTCTTTTTACTCTTGTACCCCGGTGAGGACCTGGATTGCTCGGTCTCTGTTCTGATGTCTTGAGTTGGATGCATGAGTTGACTGTTTTGAGTGAGTGGTCGAGTCAAGTCTCGGTTGGTTGGTGAACAGAGGGGGAAACTCTTCCGTTGCTCGATTTTGCTGCACTCGAATGTCCTTTGTGGTGGTTGTCTAGGTTGCTATTAAAGTTGTTCATGTGTTGATGTTTGAAAACCAGTATGATTCATGTGTTCTGTGCTTTTATGACTTGTCCCCGATGTTGGTTGACTGAAATATGTGAGCTTACCTTGTGTAGTACTTGGTTTGCTTGGGGACAAGCAAACAGTTAAGTGTGGGGGAATTTGATAGCATCGTATTTGCACGTGTTTTCACTCTGGTTTCCTGCCCATTTTGGCTCGAATTGATTGTTCCTTGGCCTATTTTACGCTAGATTGTGTTGTTTTGTCGTATTTCAGGTCCTAGCAAGTAAGGAGGTGCATAGGCGCAAGTTTCGGGTCATTTGGAGGTCAGATGGCGAATCACAGACAGAATTACGGGCAGCCCCTACCAAATTACGACCTTAATTGGCCAGGGCATGCCCGTAAATTAATGGCCGAGCCTTCTCCCCAGAATTTCCTCTCGGTGATAAAATTACGGGCAAGACCCCAAGAATTACGACCGTAATTCCCAAATTACTGGCGGTAATTGGGAAATTACGGGCGTATCTCCTCCTCATGCAGCTTAAGTGAAACGTGCGTTTTGGTGTGAATTACGGGCAAGACGTGATTACGGCCGTAATTCTGCCCGTAATTCGCCCAGAGTCGGGTTTTTGGAGGCAGATTCGAGCCAAGGAAGAGGAATTCAATTTTCTGAGGCAAAAACAGAGTTTTAGAGAGAGAAAGAGCGAAGAACAAACCCTAGGAGCTATTTTGGAGTGGATTTCTCATCATTGAAGCCCAGATTACGTCCCTAGGAGTGAAGATTGACATCCCAGAGCAGATTTTCCTCATCTTTATGAGTATGACTACTCTGATTTCTGTTTTCCTTTTTCTCTCTATGGAGTAGAACCTTTCTCTCACTTGGGTATGAAGAACCCTAGTTCCTTGTGTTAGGGATTTGATTGTAATGACTTGGGATGATATTATTGTTTGATTTTAATCGAATGATGCATGTTTATTGAATTGATTGGAGTCTGATAAGCTTTTCTCAATTTCTGCTGCAACCTGAGATAGATAGAATCTGATTAGGTTGTTAGAGCTTCTTCATTCGATAGTATGAGATTGGCTATACGAGAGTTAGCCAGTTTACTGCTTTGTACTGGAACTCAATTCCAGTAGTGGAGTTCTGTGCTTACTGCTTCAGCTTTCTATCCCGGTGAAGACTAGTCGTCTACCGGGTAGTTAGAAAGAGAGGGCTTGGTCAGCTTAAGAGATTCCAAGCTACTGTCGGATCTTCCGCAGTCTAATCAACAGTAAATCAACCCAGGGAATTACAATTGAACCTAACTAAGGGGCTAGGGGGACTCATTCCCGAGTGACTCTTACCTGCTTTAGAAAACCGAACAGTTTACTACTTTCTTACTGCTTTTGCTTTTAAACAACAATCACTCGAATTAGTTTGCTAGATAATAGAGAATCACGGAGTAAGCAGTAGATCTAGACCCCGGGTTGATAATATAACTTGCCTGTTACTGCATTCCCGGACTGCGATTACACTTGGTCGCAGTTTGGTGTTGTGTTTTGGCGTGTCATGTAGCCGAAGGCCGGAGTCCCTCATGGTACTCCACTTCTCGCTCGTCCCAGACCAGTTTCAAGTTATGCAAGGTCTCGACTGGGAGAGAATTCATCCGGCCAATGATGAGGCATCCCGTGGTGTCGACCCCAAAATATCGAGCAATCCTCGTGATGATGCCCCCCAATGCATCGTGTCCACTCAGTCTCGACCCAACACTCTTGAGAAGGTGGTAGCAATCACTGATCCCAGATGAAGTGGTTTTGTGGGTCGGCTCAAGGTATGGAGGGAAATCAACCCCTTGTTGGTGACCATGTGCCCCGACTGCAGACTAGGGATCATCAACCGAGTAAGTAGCGTATGCAGGATCCTTCACGGTGTCTGGAACTTCACAACATTGGTGTTGGAGACCCGAAACTGGTGGTCTCGATGCTCTGGCCGGCAGATGGCACTGTATGCCTTCTGGTAGTGGAAGTCTCTGGTGTACTCCCGCTCTATCATCGTCATGGCGGTGGTGTTAAGGCCCATGGCCTGAGCAAACTCGTCATAGGTCAGCACGTGATGTTGACCTCCCAACATGAACTCCATGTATGGCATGTTCCTTCTACTGTTAGGTATCTCATAGATGAAGGTGGAGTAGAACTCCAAGCAAAGCTCTCTGTAGACGAGCTCGTCCACAGATAACAGACCTCAACCTTGGGATGGATGAGCACCCCAGACATAGCCGCCCGACACCTAAACATGGTGACACATGTCCAGGTCCAATAACCAGTGAGGTCCCACATCGTTGTTCCTCCACTCCTCGAAAGTCGAACCTATCCTCGTACTTGTGATGATTCACCAAGTAGCCAATGTACAGGTGGTCGGTATCAACCATCCTGCGAAAACATCAAAACCATACACCATACGTGGAAACATTTCATCAATCTCAAATCGATGGGGAGAAAAGAAATCCCCCCCCCCCCCACACACACACTTAGAATCCCACTATGCCTTTTAGGCTTTTCACAAGACCAATTCCCACAAATTTAAGCTCAATTGCACACAAGGCACACCGAGGCATGATTCTAGGTGATTCTTAGTTCAACAATATAGCAAATTCGAACCTAAACCATGCTTCAAAGGCCACCAACCATCATTCACAAAAGGAGGATAAACATTCATTCATAAATTGCACTTAGTGGCCATTTTTCTCAATTCAACACAAATCATGTCAAATTCATGCCTACCAAGTAGGGCTGGAAGTTTGGTATCGGTATTTGGGATATACCGAATACCGTACCGAATTTGTCTATATTTGGTATTACCGAATATACGAATTATTTTTTGTGATTGGGATTGGGATTGAATTTCATTTGTTATTCGGTATTAGGGATTACGGGATTGGGATCGGTATATACCGAAATACCGATCAATACCGAAATATAAGCTAGTGTGTATTTTATCTTTTCAACTAGACTTTCTCATTCACTACTACACGACCCTCAACCACAAAAAGTGTCATTTAATTATACATAGATCATTTCATCACTATTAATAGTCGTCTGTCAACCTCCAATTCGTCAAATTAAAGATTACCAATGACAAGAACTCGAGATGTCTCCCCTCCACCATTCTCCTTAATAATATCCTAATTCAAGACTCTTTGCTTAGTCTTTTTTCCCTAAATGAAACAATAAAATCTAATTTATATATTTAATTATTAATTGTAAAGGTACTAAATTTCGTATTCGATAATACCGATTGGGATACCGAAGTACCGATTGGGATACCAGTATATTTAGGGATTGGGATTGGGGTACCGAAATTATTTAGGGATTGGGATTGACTTTAGGGTGTAATTCGGTATTTGGGATTTCGGTATTTGGTATTGGGATACCGATACCGTACCGATTTCCACCCCTACTACCAAGGCTCAACTAAGCTAAAAAAACACTTCATTCATCATTCAAACAACATTAATCGACTAACCCCTCGCCCCATTTCAACATTCATTCATTAAAACACAAAATCCCCTCACCTACAACCTAATCCGATTCTCCAAAATTAACAAGGCAAAAGTTCAAAACAAAGTTGGAGACCTAAGTAGGATCAAAGGGGAGGGTGAGGAGAGGGCGAGGGAGTCGAAAAATGCACGAAAAACTGCCCGGAGAGGCTCGCCGGAGCTTCGTCGGAAGCTCACCGGAAGCTCGACGGAAATTGCCTTGCCAGAAAGAAGTCAAGCCAAATCGCTCCAAAACTTCGGCGAATGTGCGCCAGAAAATGACTGATGTCGCGGTTTTCTGTGAAGATTTCAGAGAATTCCGGCGGAGGGTGGCGGCGTGAAGTGAAGAAGAAGGGTTCACGACCCTTCATGATCGTGTACACCGTGATAATAACTTCCGGACCGTGAACTCGGGTAAAAATGACGCGTTTCAAAAAGCTGGGGCTTGCCTTTGTTCATGGTCTACGCCTCATTATCATGGTCTGCTGACCGTGATAATAAGGCTAAAACCGTGAACTGATGAAAAACAGGGAATTTCCCAAAAATTCAAGACTCGATCTAATCAATTGTGCCCCTAACTTGATCACAACACATCCAAAACATGCAGACACACAACTCTGGCACGGTGATCACCACTCAACCACTTGAACTCATCACTCAATTACAAAAAGAGAAAATAAGAACAAACCTACGTTGGTTTGCCTCCCAACAAGCGAGGTTAACGTTGCTAGCTCGACGTTGCAGATCTTTCATGCTTGAGAGCACGAGGCCTCCAAGAGGGGATCCGCCACGATCTCGAAGCGAGGCTTGTCACCTCCCATCTCAAACTCCAAAGGGTGGCCTTCTTGACTGGGCACTTTCGTTTTATCCTTATCCTTCTTCAGGGTAAAGGCGTGGCTCATATTTGCACGCCACACTTTCTTCTTTCCCCCTTCGAGTTTGGTACCCGCCTTAGGTTCCTGTTTCACATCAACAAAAGGAATAAAAGCACTAGTGGGGTTTGCCTTGAGTGGCTCACCTCCACCTCCAGACATACCATTCGATTCCACTTCCTTAACGTCATCCTTCTTACTCTTAGTGTCAACCGAAAAGGTAATTTACTTCGCTCCATCTCTCAATATCAAAGTACCATCATTAACATTAATTAACACCTTGGCGGTGGCAAGGAAATGACATCCTAGTATGAGGGGCGTATCCAAGGCATTCAACGACTTCCACTGTTGAGCCTATCTTCCTCGCCGGAACTCAAACCAACACACCCCGCTCCACCTGCATCCAGCTTTGGAAGTACTGATTCCTTCTTGAAATAGTCCGGGGTGGAGTTTGTACTGGTGTTGTTGGTTGTGGTGATGACTGATGAGTATTAGCGGCACCGCCACCGCCAGGATTAAAGAAGGAGGAAACAATAGCGGTGTCTCCTAGCATTGGAGGAGACGACGAAGCACTCACCCAATTAATTATTTTGTTAAAATGACGTGTCATTAAGTTAATGGTCCAGTCAGTAGTTCCATTTGCCACGTCATCGAAAAATTAATGGAGTTAACAGAATCTGATAGAGACTTACGACCGATAACTAACTGTAAAATGATTCGTAAAGCTAGTGACAAATAAAAAAGAAAAGTAATTCAAATGAAAAATGTGAAAGATTTATATAAGAGTGACCAACGTATAATTTAGAAAAAAAAAAACAAATTTGATGAACACCAATGCACCCTTCACAAGGCGTTGACACAAGTTGAATCAAATATCCACTGCAAAGCCCAATAGTCAGTAATTGGGCCACAGAAATATGGGCTCGCGGTTGCGCGGTAGAGCACCACCGAACCGCTTGACCCGCGAAGGCTTCGTTGACATGACAAACAGCCATTTGTTTTTCCTTCCCATGAATTTGTCACACGAAACCGACACAGCAGTGGTTTAAAGAACCTTTGCAAAACCTTTATAAACCCTTAAACCCTAGCTAACTGCGGCAAGCAAGCAAGCAAGCAAGCAAAAGGGAGAGGGCCGAGAACTTTACCGCCGAATTACGTTGCCGGCCAGAAGGACCAGCGACTTAATTATCGTCTTTGTTTTTCTGTGTGCAGGGTTTTTGGAGAATACTGTGTTGTATAACCTTTACTGCAGGAGCTCTGGATATTGTAACACATACGTCGCACAGTTTCCTTGATCAAACCTATCGTTTACCTGTTTTAGTATATACTCTAGGTTTTTCAGATGGCAATCGATGGAAGGTTCAGTGTCCAATCTGCGCTGGAGAGGCTCCTTGCTCGTTGCCCAGAGCTCAAACGAATTAAGAAGATTGATAATCTTGTTAAAAAGGTGCAAATCCATTCTTAAATTACTCCTTTTCCAAGGATGAGGAATTGGAAGGCCTTGGGAGGATAGACGAATGAACTTCTTTCCCCCCTTGTTCTTCCCGTTTTTCTTCGACGAGAACTGTAATCTTTCTCTGTGGCAACCCATTTGTGTAGTCTGTTAAGTTATTGGCATTGGAATTTGTGTGTGTGCAGGGGGACGCAGGGATAGAAGAAGTGGTTAATTTGGCGGCAGAACTGTTTGTGAACCCAAAATATACAATTCTATTGGTTGGCTGTTTCCGAGCAATATCTCAAAAAATCATAGAGAAAGTGGTGTGGTTACTTGGCCAATGCAATCTGACCGGCAACACTAATGAAGAAGTAGGAAGTTTCAGTGACGCAGAAGCGTTTGTTGTTGAGCATTGCGTACGGAATGGCATGGGTTTGTATCTTCATGAGCTTGCTTGCTTGGCCTTCGCTCGTGCTCTTGACTTGGACCAGTCCTTGTGGAGGTAATTTGTTCTTCTCTGCTCAGATACGGTGCACTTGTGTGCTTGCAGTAGTTGCACATAGTGCTGCGTCACTGTTAATTTCCACCTTTAGGTTGTGACGGCCTCTGTATAATTCTGTCACTTGAATCTGTTTTTTTTTTGTTCAGCGTCTGCTTTTGTCAGTATTTGGATATTGGTATTAAACTGCTACTCTAGTGATGTAGTACCTCTCAGGGTTACATGTGTAAGATGTTCCTTGTTTTCCACTTGTTGCAGGTCTGTATCTCCGTATTTTAAATTCTCTCCTCCGCCCTTTGAAAGGATCTTGAGGAAAAGGGTGGTTTCTGAGATCTCGAAGGTTCTCACTCTTATCCCTCATGTTTCTGATTCATTTGTGTTGCAGTCTCGGGTATTTGTATCTGTTTATGTGCAATTGAGTTTACCTGCCATTTATAGTCAGTAGTAGATAAAATGTTATTCTGGTATTGGTCAATTTTATCCTTCTCTATATCTTAATCATCACTTGGAAGGGGATGTATCTATGATTGATGTCCTGACCTGTAACTGTAAGTAGGAGTTGAAACTTAATAGACGGGAAATGTGGTGAAATGCTTTTTCAGCTTTTTTTTTTTTGAAATTTTCAAACAGACTTAAAAGTTTTTTTTTTTTTTTATAAGGGTGATATAGGTTCATTTTGTTGCTATTAAGGTACTACTTAAGGGATTCGAACCTGGGACCTCCAGGTTCTAGGCTAATGGAGTTACCACTAGGCCAAGCCCTTGTTCGTCAAACAGACTTAAAAGTTGATAGAGTTTTGGGAACAAAGCCTGTGTGATGGCCCGATGATTTACACAAAACTTGTTACAGTCACTCCATTCCATGTGGTATTGTGTTTGGAGTAGGACGGCAGCAGGAAATTTACCTCTTGATTTGACTCCTTGTTTCTGAAATGTTGATTGATTTATTCCCTTATCACACATGTATTTATATATATTTTTATCAACCGTTTTTATTATTTTTAAAATATTTTATTGAAGATCTGTTTTGTGTCTCTCCAGCTTGCAGAGCATTACTTACTTGTAGCCCGGACGTCTTATCGTCTCCTTCTTATGGAGCCAGAGTGTTTTTCCAAACTATGGGACTGGTCTTGTTTTTTGGATCTTCTGAAGGAGACTCAGTGTCTTGATATGAACCTTCTCAGAGAGCACGAGAGGGAACTTTCAGATATTAGATGGTCTGGGGAACAAATTCTAGCAGTTCTGTTGAAACTGAATGGGCCAAAGACCGAAAAGGCAGAAGAAGCAGCATCGTGTCTGTTGCGGTTGGTCTATATTTTGAATTTTGTTTGTAATTCAATTTTCTGTAGGCCTTCCTTACATGTGTAAGTATGTGATTCCTTTCCTGTTTGCAGGTGGGAGGACTTTTGTCGGGATGTCGCTTTAGAGAAGGGTGGTTCATACTTTGAGCTATTTGACAATACCAAGGAATATTCTTCCAATCATTTTAGCGAGCAGGACTGCCTAGAATCTATTAGCCTTGGTCCAGTGAAGTCATCGCCGCTTCAGGAAATTGAGCCTGCAGTAAAAAGTCGAAGGTTAACTAGATGGTATGTTTTTCAACAATCATCTATGAAGCTTGAATAATTAATTTTCTTACATTGTAAATGAAGTTAGTCCTAACGTCATATATGAAGAAAATTCGTGGGTAGTGATGTTTGTTTCTTCATTTGATTGTTAATCTGTTACTGTTTTGCCAACATAATTAGGATCTTGAAGTTTGCTTTGTTGACTTTTATTGCGTTCTGTGGTTATTAGCAGTGAATCGGTTCGCAATCCTTTTGTCGTCACATCGGCGATGCGAAGAAGCTTTGAGATGGTTCTTTTAGCTGTTAGTCAAAGGTGGCCTGTTCTTCTTTATGGTCAACCTGGGGTCGGGAAAACAGGTCTGATAAGCAAGTTGGCTGAAGATACCGGAAACCAAGGTATTTCAAATTACAATAAGAACAATAAGAATTGTAGAAGTTAACATATGCTACCCCAAATCTCCTACGTGTTTGTTGCACAACCATTTTAAGATTCGGTTGCATCTCCTGTTAAATCAGTTGGTTTCTGGAGCTTGTACTTGCCTGATTAAATGGACTAAAAAGTTTTCTAATAACAGGATTTACATGAAAACAAAGTTATATCTAACTGGTACAAGTTTCAGTGAGCATTGACATTACGTAAAAGACACACCTAATGTGTATTTTTATCTTGATCTCTAGGTAGTGTACCTGCAGCTTAAGGAAATTCCTTTAAGGCATCTTGGGGTCCGATTGTATGTTAGAGATTTTTGCCTTTTTGGGTCCATTTTGCAGTATAGATCTATCAAAGGTTGGAGGCTGAGGATAATGGTTGGCATGCAAATATAAGATGTTGCCATTTATGTAATGTGAGAAATTAAAAAGATCTAAAAAGGAATATGAAAAGTAATGAAGCTTCATCACTTGGTGTGAAGTGTGGTATCATTCTCTAATTGTGTGAAAATTATTTTATGTAAAGCTTCATTATTTGTGGAGTAGACTGTCTAAGCACCACATTTAGGACATGGTTGTGGAACGGGAGAGTTGTGGAAGCTGTTTGTACTCTAAAGTGCTTAAACTTGAAGTATGGGACCTTGGTTTGGCTCTGTGCTAGATTCTCTAATGAACACATCATTTAACCTTCCATTTTATTTTTTTATTCCAAGTTTCTTTTACTTCCTCTTACGGTGGTACCTCCAGGCTATGTTTATTTACTGATATATGTTTCTTGTTCCAGTTCTGTCTATTCATATGGATGATCAAATTGATGGCAAAACATTGCTTGGGAGTTATGTTTGTACCGAGAAACCTGGTGAATTTAGGTGGCAACATGGAACACTTATCCAGGTTTGTTTATTACATTTATGATGTGCTTGTCTGTAGACCTGTTAGATTCCAGCCCTTGTGATTGAGTATGCAGTATGGGCTATCTTCCATTCACCGTGACCGAGACAGTTCTCTTTCCACAGGCTGTTCTGGGTGGGTATTGGGTTGTATTTGAGGACATCGACAAAGCCCCAGCTGATGTGCAATCTATCTTGTTGCCTCTATTAGAAGGTGCAAGTTCTTTTGTCACTGGTCATGGAGAGGTAACCATGTAACTCAATCTATATAGTTTTAGTTTTTTCTTTTTGCTTTGATCATTTTAGTAATAACTAAGGATCGCTTTCTTTCAGGAAATACACGTGTCAGCAAATTTTAGATTATTCTCTACCATTTCTACATCTAAGAGTGATGTATCTCGATCAGCCGAAGGTTTGTAGAATTTATCTCTGGTTCAGCTTCATTGAAGGCTGCTCTTATGTTGTTTTAATTAAAGGTTCTGCAGGAATTATGTGTTGTACTTGTTGTGGTTGAAATGGAACTTATCCCGTCTTTTTCCTGTTTGAAGGGGGGAATGTGCTTAGCGTTTTTTGGAGAAGGGTGATGATTGACCCCCCAAATACAGATGACTTGAAAAACATACTGAATGTGTGGTATCCAGTTTTAGAGCCTCTATCTGGAAAGATCTTGCGTGGGTGTTAACTTTTCTTGGCTTATCTTATTTAAACTTTGAATTGCCTTAGCTAGCAAATGATAGTATTCACTCTGTTCTGTTTTTGTGCCCATTTGTAGAAACATTTGAGCGAGTCAACTCTGCCACTGTCCTTCAATCTTGTGGTTTTCTATCCAGAAATTCTGCTTCCTCCAGTTCCCTTTCCAGGTTCTCAACAAGGTATTATGTCTTCCGTCACATTGGCTCCAGAAGATATTGTCACCCAGGTCCTTACGCTAATAGAAAATTTCATGTGTGGTAATGCAGGGATCTACTCAAGTGGTGCAAACGAATTTCAGGGTTAATTTCTAACTTTAATGGAGATAGGTCAACTGAGTGGCACTTTATTTACCTAGAGGTCTGATCTCGTCATTTAATGTCCTGCACTTTGTTTTCTGTCTGCTGATTCATTTATGATGTTGGAAGTTTATTTGATTTTCTTATAATGTCTACTTTCAGGCTGTAGACATATTTGCAGCCTTTTCAGCGTCTGTCGAGAAGCGGCTTGCTGTGATGAAAGAAATAGCTGATGTGTGGGGAGTTCCCCACTCTGAAGTTGCCATATTCCATCCTTTCAGACCTGAGATTCAGGTGACTATATCTTGATAATATAAAGAACTCAGCTACTTATATGCCTTGACTTATATTTATTTGTGTACCTCAGGTTCTTTCTACGGAGCTAAGGGTTGGTCGAGTTACCCTTGAACAACACAATACTACGGTTGGTGGGAGCATTTGTTTTAGCCTAGTTGAGTTTGTATCCTTCTCTTTGTTGATATAAAATTATACTGTTACAGGATCGCTTTCATGGAAAACTTGTCGCGATGCGTAGTTCTCTGTATGTACTTGAGAGGATAACTTGTTCTGTTAAGAACAATGAGTCTGTTCTTTTGGTTGGTGAAACTGGAACAGGGAAAACTACTCTTGTGCAAAATCTGGCCATGATGCTTGGTCAGAAACTGACTGTTGTGGTACGTACATATCTTTCTTCCTTCCATATAGTTTTCTCCTTTCGCCTCATCATATCTAAGATCTTACGGGAGCTGCTATTGGCTTACAGAACTTGAGTCAGCAAAGTGATGTTGCTGATTTACTAGGAGGATTTAGGCCCATGGATCCACAGTCTATTTGTGTTCCCCTCTACAAGGAGTTTGAGAACCTGTTTTCCAGGACCTTTTCTGTGAAGGTATGTGCTATATGGAATTATGATTTTCCTGTGATGTCCTTTTGCCTTCGTGATCTTGAGTAACTCGTTTTTGGATGCTGGCTCGCAGGAAAATGGTCAAATCTTTGCCTATTTACAAAAGATCCTGAGCCAAAAGAATTGGGGAAAGTTATTGAGTCGGTTGAAGAAGTACGTTGAGGATGTCTATAAAAAGGTACCAATAGAAAGCTTTGGGTCTGGGAAGAAGCGAAAGCAACATTCAGACAGAGAAATAATTCGCGAGGACTGGGATAGTTTTGCTAAGAAAATTGCAACTGCTTACGGGCAAGTGGGAGATTCATCTGGTATGATATTTTCTTTCATAGAAGGAGCCTTCGTCAATGCTCTTAGAAATGGGGAGTGGATTTTGCTCGATGAGGTGAATTTAGCACCCCCTGAGACTTTGCAGAGAGTCATTGGTGTTCTAGAGGGAGAATACGGTTCACTGTGTTTGGCTGAAAAAGGAGACATTGTAGATATACCTCGTCACACCAACTTTCGCATGTTTGCCTGTATGAATCCTGCAACTGATGCCGGGAAGAGGGACTTGCCATACTCTCTGAGGAGTAGATTTACAGAGTACTTCGTTGATGATGTGTTGGACCGAGAAGACCTGAAATTATTTATAAACAAATATCTGGTGGAAAGAGAAGCAAATAGTGAGTTAGAAAGCCGGATCATTGATTTCTATGGATCTGCCAAAACGAACTCAGAGGATAGGCTGCAGGATGGTGCCAACCAAAAGCCTCAATACAGTTTGCGGTCGTTGTACCGAGCACTGGAATATACCAGAGAAGCAAGCAAACAGTTTGGCTTTCAGAAAGCTTTGTATGATGGATTTTCTATGTTCTTCCTGACTTTATTGGACCAACCCAGTGCTGAAATCATGGAAAAATTGCTCACTAGGAAGTTGCTTGGTGGAAAGAAACCTTTAGATGTACCTTTTTGCTCGTACTTAAATGACTTGCATTCTGCAGAATCCATGGCAAATTATGTGCTCACAAAGGGTGTTGAGAAGCAGCTTGAGAATTTAGCACGTGCAGTTTTTATTAAAAGATACCCTGTCCTCTTACAAGGGCCAACATCTAGTGGAAAGACGAGCCTTGTTCAGTATCTTGCCACCAGAACAGGGCATAAATTTGTGCGCATAAATAACCATGAGCATACAGATTTACAGGAATATTTAGGGTCTTACATATCTGATGCTCATGGAAAGCTCGTTTTTCATGAAGGCGTATTGGTTAAGGCAGTCCGGGAAGGTCATTGGATTGTTTTGGATGAGCTTAACCTCGCCCCATCTGATGTACTGGAGGCGTTGAACCGTCTGCTAGATGATAACAGGGAACTTTTTGTTCCTGAATTGCGGGAGACAATTAGGGCACATCCAAATTTCATGCTTTTTGCCACTCAGAATCCGCCTACTTTCTATGGTGGCCGTAAAATGCTTTCTCGTGCTTTTCGTAATCGTTTTGTGGAGGTTCATGTGGATGAAATCCCAGATCACGAGATGAGCACAATTATTGAGAAGCGGTGCTGTGTCCCTGGGAGCCGTGCTGGACTCATGGTTGAGGTCATGAAGGAGCTGCAGATGCGCAGGCAGAGTAGCAAGGTCTTTGCTGGGAAGCATGGATTTATAACTCCAAGAGATTTGTTTCGCTGGGCTAGTCGCTTGCGAACGTTTTCAGATTCTAAGGAAGTAATGGCAGAGCATGGTTATTACCTTTTGGCGGACAGGTTGCGTAATGAGGCCGAGAGGGTTGTGGTTCGGGAAGTACTGAAGAAAGTTATTAAAATTGAAATTCATGAAGAGAACTTGTACACGGTAACGTTTTTGCAATCTCGAGATGCTTCCACCAAATTGTCATTAAAATAACAGTGTGTTAAGTAATTCTAGGTCCCTCTTATAACTGGACTGGCATATGTTTCAAATTTGTCCAAAATAGGCTTGACCTTTGTTGTCTGGCATGTATGCAATGAATGCGTTGAATGTCTGCTGGTGTTTTAGTTTCATGGTTGCAATTCAGCTTGCTAGAGGCCGTACAGTTCATATGGTATTTATGACATTCTTCTGACTGGAGCCTGTGAATGCAGCTACACATTTCTTTCAGTTTGCTTATATTTTGTATCATTCTTCTCCTTTTGCTGCTTGATTCTTGTCCATCATTACCCAATATAACAATTGTTGTGCTTGCTGTATGCTGCATTTTAAATCTCACTATGGACTTCTTAATGTCTGCGTGAACTTTGGTTTTTTCTTGCTTAATTTTCTGTGTACTGTTCAGGGATCAGCGGGAAGTCATTCAAATTCAGGCTTCCAGAGTCTAGGAGAGTATGTACTTCTTAGATATCTTTTCTGCTCACGTTTTTCCTGTGAAGTTTTACACTGTTTCTGTGGCGTATCCTACTTCCTCAAGCTGATCTTTCTTCTTCACATTTTTTCATATTATTTTGTTCAGTGTCATCTTGACTGCAAGCATGAGGAGATTGTTTTTTCTTGTTGACTGCTGCTACAAGTTGCGAGAGCCTGTCCTGCTAGTTGGTGAAACTGGTGGTGGAAAGACAACTGTCTGTCAGCTACTAAGTCGTACTCTGGGGTCAAAATTGCATATCTTGAACTGTCACCAATACACGGAAACTTCTGATTTCCTTGGGGTTTGTGTCCTTTGCTCTAGTTTCTGTGTTCCGCTTTTCTTTTTTTGAATTACCTGTTTAAATGTCGTAAGGCTACTCATCAAGTAGTAGTTGACGCGTTGAACTGGCTTAACAGGGTTTTTTCCCCATTCGAGAGAGGTCAAGGTTGGCTGCAGATTTCAAGGATACAGTAGAAAAATTGCTGATGACAGAGGCTTTCGCTCATTGCCCTAAAGACTTGGTAAGGAACCGTTGACATTTTCTGGTGGGAGATCTTAAACTTCTCAATGAACATATAACTCCTTACATGTTCCTATGGTGCAGGGCATTTCTTCCGACATTCGCCAAGGGTCTTCAAGCATTGCTTCTGTTGATGAGATAATCCGTAACTATAGACAAGGCCAGTTCTCAGTCACTAACGTTACTGCTGAAGACCTTGATACCCTCGAGGGGATGAAATGGGATCTCAGTGAGCTGCATAAAAAATGGCAGACTATATTTATGTGGCAAGATGGTCCCCTTGTTGAGGCAATGAAGGCAGGAGATCTGTTTCTTATTGATGAAATATCATTGGCAGATGACAGTGTACTGGAAAGATTGAATAGTGTGCTAGAGCCAGAAAGAGAACTGGTTGGTATTATTAACATTTAATTGTGGAGCATGTTCTTTATTGTATGTCATATAACTGCTGTTACTCTGTGCTAATCGTCCTTACCCATCATTCTTGTGTTGTGCTTGTACTTTTAAATTTTTATATTTACTAGTTAAAGGAAGTTTTAGGTCAGAGAATCATATTACTATTAAGTGTTTTATTAGAATATTGGATTAATTTTGTTGTCTCTATTGGATAGAACGATATATGCATTGCTTCCAGATTAGCTTTTCTGGCCTAGATCTGATGTCATATTCGGGTATGGGGTGCTGAAAATGTTTGTGATGTGTAAACTTATAGGAATTTTATCTTTGCAGTCACTGGCAGAGAAGGGAGGGTCTGAAATGGAAAAAATTACTGCTCATCCCAACTTTTTTGTGCTTGCTACTATGAATCCTGGTGGTGACTATGGTAAGAAAGAGTTATCTCCAGCTCTTCGAAACAGGTTTACAGAGATTTGGGTCCCTCCTGTTGGTGATTTGCATGAACTTAAAGACATTGCATTGAACAGGTACATTATCATTGTCAGTGATGGTTTAACTTGAAGATTAAATGGTTCTCTTTTTTATGTTTAATTTAAACTTGTGCTTTCAGATTCAACCACCTCGACCTCACATACATTCTGGATGTTATCGTAAAGTTCTGGGATGTAAGTTTACTATGTTTTCTGAGGTTTCCATAATGCAGTGGACAATCTTCTTAACTTCGCTGTGTTTGTTGCAGTGGTTCAACAAGTTACAGACAGGGAGAATACTTACTGTGCGGGATCTTTTATCCTGGGTTGAATTCATTAATGTTACTAGAAGAAGTCTGGGACCACAATATGCGTTAGTACACGGGCTTTTCCTTGTTCTGCTTGATGGTTTACGTCTAGGTAATTATTTATTCTCATCGTTGGACATTGCATCTTATCTTGCTACACTTTGTTCTGCTTGCCTGCTTTCATGGAAGGGGAAAATTTTTGACTTCAGATATCAACATAATTTTCACATCACTTCCTATTGCCAGCATTCAGAATCCTCCGCGAGATCCGATTGTCTTGCTGGCAATCGGTTGAACGTCCTTTTCTTGAGGCTTGTGTGCTGATGCACATTTAATTGATGTCATCAGAGGTCTTTACTGTTAACAGGCGAGAATACTTTTGTACTCTTTTGTATGCAATGCAGCTCTGGTCTAGTCATGCCTTGTCTAATACTTCGACGACAGATTCAAAGTGGATGGCACTAGTTAATATTACATTTTACTATCCAAGTTACAACTACTATTCTGCTTCTCTTTGCCTGTTCATTTGCACTAGCATGTCGCTTTCCCATTATATTTTGTTAACTTGTTTTCGGTACTCCTTCCTTTAGTTACTTGTTTGACGTTCTGAGCTGAGTTTATTATTGTCCTTCAGGAACAGGGATTTCTTTACCTGATGCCAGAGTCTTAAGAGAGAGATGTATATCCTTTATCCAAGAACAACCCGAGGTAAATTTTATTCATCTATATGCTTCTGGTTCCATTTTGCTAATTGAAGTTGTAGAAGGGTTGTTTAGGCTAAACATGATAATGAACCAACTTCCTTTGTGCACCATATACATGATTTATGTAGGTTATTTATGCAAAGTTAATATTGGAAGTTAGATCTGATTGTCGAAGTTATATTTTTATATTGTGCACCATGTTCAGTTGTTAACTTGTAAGATTCTGTAATGTCTCATTGACACTGCCTTCCCTACCAAGTTGGTTACAATTCTATGCTGTTGATGTCGTAGCTCCGTGGTGTTCCAAATTTGTCTCTTATGGATTATGGATGGAGTGATCAAATGGACATTTCATGCATTGAAGATAATCAGCCTGAAAATACATTTGGGATCAGTCCGTTTTATATTGAACAAGGTAATGTGGAATATGTTTGCTTGTTCTAATTTGCCTCCGCCATTAAAACAAAATTTTAATTTGCCTCCGCCATTAAAACAAAACTTTAGAACTGCATGAACTTCAAGTACATCATGTGTGTTTGAGCTCCATGTTGTGTGTTTTCTCAGGTGACCAGTGCTGTGAGTCTCAAGGTTTTGAATTCCTAGCTCCTACAACACGTAGAAATGCCATGCGCGTATTGAGGGCTATGCAACTTCCAAAGCCCGGTATGTTTTCTTGTGCATATTTTACTCTTACGATCCCTAACTATCAATCTGCAGAAGGAATTTCATAACTTCAGGTCAGGGCAGTTCTGTACTTCCTTGCTTTGTAAATGCTGTGTTTATGCTTTATGTTCGCATTGCTTGTGTAGTTCTACTGGAAGGTAGCCCTGGTGTTGGTAAAACAAGCTTGATTACTGCGTTGGGAAAATATTCTGGGCATAAAGTTGTACGCATAAACTTATCTGAGCAGGTTTGTCATTTAGAATGTGTTCTTCTTCATTTGGCTCCTTCTGCCTTCCAAAACTTCCCTTGTAATATTCTACCACTCATAAGCCTTACTCTGCCATAACTGGTTATTTTCTTTATGGTATTTTATGATTTTGTGTGTTCTTTTGTTTGTGTTCTCTGAATGTGCAGACTGACCTCATGGACCTATTGGGTTCTGACTTGCCTGTTGAGAGTGATGATGGGATGAAATTTGCATGGTCTGATGGAATCTTGTTACAGGTAAGCCTTCCTATTTGAGGGCCTGTTCTGTTGACCTTCAATCAGCTATAAGTTCACTTTGTTGTGGTGGGGCAATTAAGTTCTGCTCACTTACTTTTTACTTGTCCTTGCTCAGGCATTGAAGGATGGTTCTTGGGTTCTGCTGGACGAGCTCAATTTGGCTCCGCAGTCTGTCCTAGAGGTACTTGTATTAGATTTAAAGACAACTATCTTTTGTATGCTCTTACGTTCTAATTCTTGGTGTTCTATTTTTATCAGGGCTTGAATGCTATCCTTGATCATCGTGCTGAGGTGTTCATTCCAGAGCTTGGACTTACCTTCAAGTGTCCACCATCGTTTAAAGTTTTCGCATGTCAGAACCCTTTCTACCAAGGAGGTGGCAGAAAAGGCCTTCCGAGGTCCTTTTTGAATCGATTCACTAAGGTATGTTTATCATACGATAAAGGCCATCTTACTTATCCTGCTTTGGGTAATTGGAGTTGCAATCTGGATCAGAAATTCATCACCAGTCTGTTTATTCCAGGTGTATATAGACGAGCTAGTTGAAGCTGACTACCATTACATCTGTAGTTCACTGTATCCTTCCATTCCTGGACCTTTGCTTTCAAAGTTAATCACTTTCAACAGAAGGTTGCATGAGGACACCATGTTACATCACAAGTTTGGACAGGATGGTTCCCCTTGGGAGTTCAACCTGCGTGATGTACTTCGTTCATGCCAGATAATTGAAGGTTTGTTTAACCCTCATTTCATATGATTTTGTATTTTATCTCTTTGTCCTACTAATTTTTTTCCCTTGAACATGTATTTCAACCTCAGGTGCCTCAGAGAAGTCAAAAGTTGATTGCTTTGTCAACATCGTCTATGTGCAGAGAATGCGTACAGCAGCTGACCGTATTGAGGTCCAAAGGCTGTACGAAGAGGTTTTTGGAGTTAAGCCATCCATCAATCCTTACCCAAGAGTGCAGCTGAGTCCAGAACATGTTAGAGTTGGTTACACAGTCATTCAAAGGAACGGCTGTTCTGCCTTAAAATCCCCAAACAGTGAGCTGAAACTTTTACCTAGCATTCGTCATTGCATGGAAGCTGTTGTTAGCTGTGTTAAGCATCAGTGGTTGTGCATCTTGATTGGTCCGCCATCCTCTGGGAAGACATCCTTGATTAGGCTACTTGGTCAGCTGAGTGGCAACAAGCTGAATGAATTGAATTTGTCAACTGCTACTGATATTTCTGAGCTACTTGGATCCTTTGAGCAATACAATGCTTTCCGCAATCTAAGACTGGTGTTTGCTCAAGTTGAGCATTATGTTACTGAGTACTGCAGTTTGAAGCTGGATGAGCCGAAGACCGAGTTCATCACCAGGAGAAGTGAGATAATGGCCAAATGGCTTACTCTCTCATCGAGCATGGATTTTGTGTCCTTGTCAACTTCCACCTTCATGTGTATCGAGAACTGGGATAGCATTGCTAAATCGTTGAACATGGTGATTGAGATTGTTGCATTGTTAATGTTGGATTTAACAAACAATCTCCTGCCTGTTTCTTGGACATCCAAAGAACTAGACAAAATTCTGAAGTCGATTTCAAAGTTTCAAGAACATCATCATGGGAAGCCCTCTGCCAAGTTCGAGTGGGTTACGGGATTGCTTGTGAAGGCAATAGAGAACGGGGAATGGGTTGTTTTGGAGAATGCAAACCTTTGTAATCCGACGGTACCTCTCCTGCTCATGAATTTTGTTTCTCTCTCTTCCCATACTTTTCAAATATTTTCTGTAACTAGCATGCATTGTCTCGTTGATCTGCATAACATTTTCTTGCATGCTTCAGGTACTTGACAGAATCAATTCTTTGGTGGAGCCAAGTGGGTCTATAACTGTCAATGAGTGTGGACTTGTTGATGGAAGCCCTCTCATTCTTCGCCCGCACCCCAATTTTCGGATATTTCTCACTGTTAATCCGACCAGTGGTGAAGTATCCCGGGCAATGCGAAATAGAGGCGTTGAAATATATATGATGCAGCCATATTGGCTGCTTGATGAGGCAGAGGGATATAATCATGCCGAGTATGAACTAAAGGATGTTGAGCGACATCTTGTTCTATCTGGTATTCCTGGTGTCAGATTGGTTGAATCAATGGCTAAAGCTCATGTTTATGCTAGAAGGCAAGCTTTGACCCATGGTCTGGAAATTTCTTATCTTGAGCTTGCACGCTGGGTTCAGCTGTACCAGAAGCTTCTCACAAGTGGAAACCATAATTTGTGGAGTCTCCAGATCAGTTGGGAACACACATATCTCTCATCCCTTGGGGAGGCTGCGGGACGTGACATTATCAGCCATGGGAAAGATATTTATTTATCAGAATCGGTACTGAAGTATGTTTTCTCTCTTCACTCTTCTCTGCAATTACCTGGTGGTTGGCCGGCACCTTTGAGAACCTTGGATTTTGTTTTGCACTCTGAAATGGCTACTGTTAAGCAGAACTGCATGTATTTGGAGACTCTGATCTTGCAATATGTAGGCTGGTCCTCACATAGGCATCCGATGAAAAGTCTTTTAACTCTGCCAAGTAGTGATGTGGCCTTCCTGATGAATGAGCAGCTGATTTGTAAACTTATGTTTCCTGAGACTCCTGAGCAGATGATTCCCAAGTCCTATGTTGACAAACTGGTTGATGTAAAGATGAAGAGACAAGTTTATTATGCTGCCAACTGGACTCTTGAACAGGCTACCTTGAAGGATTACAAGCTGTATCTTCTGCACCTTAGCTGGCTTAGCTCTAAAGTGAAACCTTTTAGCCTGTTCATTAGTTCATTACTGGAGTTACTTGAGAAGGAATTCAAACATCCTATTTGGGAGTGCATTTTCAATTCTCACCGCAGACTAGCCACTCATCGTAACAGAGATCTGTCTTTACAATCAAAACCATTGCTTTCTCTCGATTTTTCTGATGTTTCTGCATCAGATGGTGGGTTGAATGAACATGTTCTGCATAATGCTGTTAACTTGACAGGTCTCCTGAGGCAGTCACACCAGCAGTGGGATTCGCAGAACAGACATCTGTTTGTTAATGAAGCTCATTGTTTCAAACCAGTTCTTGAGTCTCTTCAACAGCTAGAAGAAGAAGTGCTTGAGAGACTTGTTGAATCTGAATTCTATGAACTACTGCGAACATTGTATTCAGACCTTATTGATCACCATGTTGCATTTTGGGAGGCTTTTATGTCTTCAAAGGTTGAGGAATTGTTGATCTCCTGGCAATGGCTAGTGAAGGATATATGCAACTTGCGAAATTTCTTCCCTAGGATAGCAGAAAATGTTTTGCTGGTATGTTAACTTTCACTTATATATTTCCCTCTTATCATGTTCATTGAAGTGAACTCAGATTCATCTGCTTGCTGCAGATTGCTAGCAGGAATCTTGATAGGTCTTTCCATCAGCGGTCAGAGCAGTCTCTGTTATGGGTTAATGGGGGTCATCCCATTTTACCATCTTCAGCTACTTTGTATGACAAACAACAAAAGCTATTCGATCTCTGTCAAACCATTTGGCCCACAAATATAAATCCATTCCAGCGTGGTATGGCCTGTTCATACTTGCTTGTAAATTTTTCTTCTGTCTTCTCTCTATTAATTTCTTCTGATCATGTTGCAGAAAACGACCATCTTGTTGAAGTATTAGCTTCTACGATTGCTGAGCTTCGTTCCCTTGGTCTGCAAGGTAATATTTGCTGGTGTTTATGTGCTTCCCACTTTTTGAATTTTACCTCTGCTGCCACGTATCTTTTGTAGTAGCAGACGTTGCATTTTATTCTGTTGACCACTGGTTCTGAAGGTTTCTCAGCTGACATCTCCAGTTGTGCGAGTGGTTTGTAGACCATTGCAAACACCACCCTTTCCCTGATGACTAATGTCACTCCAATATCTTAGATACATTCAGCTGCCTGTTTACTTATTTGTGAACAACAGAAACTTTTTGGGGATTGTCAACCTGCTCTTATGTGCATACAAGCAGTACACTAGGGGTCGCAGAAAGCGGTTGTTGATATCATTAAAATTACCATATCTATTGTCATCCTTCAGATATACAGTCTCTACTCTTACATTATGTACTTGCATTCAGAGGACACTGATAATTTTCACCTTAATTGCAAAGTCATTTCCTTTTGGAAAGCTTGTGTTGTGTCCTCAACAATCAGTTCTTTTATTTCAGGCATATGCATGTCTCTGTATATAGCAAACAAAAATGATGAGGACGGCACAGATATCGTTGGGCAGTTGGATGAGATGAATCAGGTTCACTGTACTTACTATAGATGATAGAATTGTTTGCTTTCTTTGTACTTTTTTACTCATTGTTTGTTGGGTTGGCAGGTACTTCGCAAGCGGTACTTGTTTGAAAAGAGAAAGTTGGAGGTGAAAGTCCAGGCGAGTGATAATGCGACTGCTGACGGGAGTCCAACTTATTGTTGTGTGATTCGCCCTGAACTCTTGTGGCTGAAAACGGGTCTTGTTGGTTGGCAAGAGACAATTCCCATCGTTGACGCTGCAAGTTTTTTCCTTGACATGGAGATATTGGAAAAGCTTTCACTTCTGATTCTGAATAATCCCAGAGCATTGCAACTGGTAGGGGCTTGTAGATGACATTCATCTTAACATTGGCCACCCTATTTCTGTTCTTCATCCTCCTATTGTTGGTTGAACTGCTTTATTCTTTTTATGTTGAAAAAAGAAAAGATGAGGTGCCAGGCTGATTGTTATGGTCCTTGTTATGACAGGAGTTGGCTTCAGTGACTTCACTGCTGGAGCATGCCTTAAAATACTCCAGGATTTCGGGAAGACCTCCACAGAATTTCATACCACACCAGAAAATACTGTGGATGTTTGATGCTTGGACATCCGTACATGAAGGTTTGTGACATGTGATGTTTTGTGTGTGTGTGTGTTTGGTTTTGTTGTGCTGACAACTGTGAATTTTTTGCCTAGTAGTAAATTCACGAATTACCAGCTATGTTCTTGAAATGTGGTTCTGGTGGCATTCTTCCTTGTGGAACCACTACCCTCCTTTTATTCAGGTATGCATGGAATTGGTCTAGATACTATCACACAGAAGAAGGTAAGGCTCAAATATGTGTATTTATGCCCACTCTTTTCTGCAGGAGTTCTCGAAGTTTGATGACTATGATCTTCCACTTCCACATATGCTTCTTCAGCCGATTAAGATAGCAACTGTTGCACAGATTCTGTGAGTGCAATTATATCTAGGAAGTTCGACAACCTTGACTATGTCATTATAAACCTTCACGCAGGCGCATAACTTTTGCTTGTTTCTTATTTCTGAATGAGAGAAAAACTGGTGTGCCATAGATTGTGCAATTGTTTAGATAAACAGAATGCTTGTTTCCTGTCATATGATAGTTCCCTAGGAAAATACGACAGCTATCCTTAACGTGGAGACGGAGCATATTCTACCTAGGTGGTCTATGCTCTTTCAGTCTGTGTGTCTTGGCTTTTATCTTTGAAGAGTTTTATAACAAGCATATAAAATGTAGCATTTATGTTAGTCTTGTCTTTTCACACTCGGCCGAGTAGTTATGTCGACATTGTCTCTTTTTCAATTCAAAATCTGTAATCAGGAGGGGCAAGGGTACTGTTAAGGATTATTTTGCACACTGCTTGAAGCTTGAAGCTGCTGTGTGTTATCTATGGCAAAGTCCCCAAATAGGATCTGGTGTTTCTGGATTTCTGTTGTCTGCTGCAAGTTCTCTCTTCCAACAGGTATTTTGGTACCATAAGTCTGCCAATTCACTGTTTCTCGCGTTATCAAGCAATGTATATGTAGCTATACTGTTTCTCGAGTTCTCTAACAGCAGATTTCTCTTATGATGTTTCACTAGATCATCCATGCACATGAGGAGACGTTTGATTCTGATACTTTTGCTGCAATTGCGAGAATGTTTTCCACTCTCCAGAAGAATATTGTAAAGGTATGCTTCTTGTAAGTACTCCGTCCTAATGGTAATTATTTTGAAGCCGTACTGACTGTGCTTAAATTCTATTGGTGCAGCAAACTGACCTAGAACAGCTGAGCTCCCTTGTTATGACATCGAAACATCGAAAATTGACGTCCCTGCATTTCCTGATTGAATCAGTGCTCAAAGATCTCTATATTCATCGTTCATCAACTGGTAATTTTGCCTACTGGTCATTACCCACTCTATGATTGTTTTGTGCCAGCTGGATTTTACTTTCTTGCTCATGTTTGCTTTGACTTAATTTTATCTGTAGTTGCAAACATGAACGTTGGGTACACTTGGTTGAGGATTGGGCTGTTGCGGTTCAGTCTCTTGATCACTTCTGATGACTTGGATCCTATGATGGAATATTCATACAAGTTTGCGCTGCTAGAAGATAAGATCTCATCACTTGAAGTCGAAATCAAGGTTGGGAATTTGATGGTTTTCTTTGTCTATTGTAACCACTGTTTTCCTTTTTGTGGTTTTAATATATTCGCTGCTGAGTTTCAACGAAGTATATTTCCTGCCTAGTTTGTGTTGTTAATTGTTTGTTCCTGTCTTGCATTGCTTGCCTGATTATCAACTCCTATGGGTATCCAAATTCCTTTACTTCATGAAGCTCTCGTGGATGTATGTAAACCTTAACTGGTATCTCTTGTTGTAGGTGCGACAAGAATGTGACTACTTATCAGGATGGGCTCAGTCAAGAGAGGCTCATGAAAACAGAAAGAGGGAATTGGAAAAGCTTAAACTTGAGCATAAAGTGCTTCAAAGCAAGGTCGGAAAGCTTATTTTCTAATCTTTATTTGAACCAATATGTGTGTGTGCTGCATTGATCTTATTGCTTCTCGTTCTAACTTACCGTTTCTATGTATTGTGCTCAGATTGTGTTCCGCAGCAATCCCTTAAAATTTAAGGCATTTAGGAAAGAATGCAAGGATTTCAATAAATCTGTGATGGCAGTGATGGATTTTACAAGCAATATTGATTCTAGAGAGTCGGAACAAGTTATTCTTCAAGTGTGCAACTGGCAGGTACGTTGGTACCGAGTGTGGAAAATTGTATCTAGGTCAGCTTTACCATTATCTTAATGCTGGTTCTCTTTTATCCTACAGAAAACAGCAAAGTCTTTTATTGAGCGGCTATCAGATGAATATAAAGAGTACATCGACCTAGCTCAACCAGTTCAGGTGGCACTATATGAAATGAAATTGGGCCTGTCATTAGTTTCTTCAGCTACCTTGAGTAAAGACTTACTGCGCAAGATCAATGAGGATAATCTGGAACTCCTTTTGGTACTAATGTGCTCTTATATTTTTTATCGTAAAATTAACAATTATTTTCATCTAGACTTTGTCTGCAACCTTATCACCAATTACTTATCTATACTACAGGATTCAATTTATTCATTTCTGAAATTTCCTCGAGGAGATGGTCTGGAGTCAATTTCTTCTATTGATCTCGGTATTCCTACAATTTCCTGGGACTTGAGAATAGATTTGCTGGAAAAACTTGCTTCCATCTCAAGGGATGCTGATGGCGGGAGAGTGGTATTTCTTTGCCGACGACACTGTTTCTTTTGATTGTTATTTCTCTTTGTTGTGCTACTGTTAACATGGTCTCCAACAAATGAAGGCATCAAATTTTCTCTTGAATTAATTCAGGTTGCCGATTGAACTTAATGTTGTGTGCTCATGCATTAAATGCTTGTTGAATTGAAACAGGTCTCTGTATTGCAACGCAAAGCTGCAATTTATCATAATGTTCTTCTGCGTGTGGTACACCTCCTAGCCGTGAGCCAAAGGATTGATGATGCTTCTTTCAAGGTGAGCTGTTTCTTGGAGCAATTAAACAGAAATGAGGTTTTGGTCTGGATGATAGTCATTTAACACACGTATCCGCGTCAGATGTTGGACAAATTGTTCAGGGGCTTTGCTATTATGTGGATGGATATGAAAGCTGAAGTCCAGGATAAAGAAGGGCTCGATGCTCAACAATACAAGTTCAAGCCCCGTGCGTTTGAGATCCAGAATGTTATTGATGCTGATGTGTCAATGCTAGCAAAATATTTCTCAAATGATAGCTTCTCGGAATTAAAGGAGCTGCTTTCTGAAGAAGATGAATCTTCGGAAAAGGTGATTTCATGTATAAATTGTTTCTTGCTTGTAAATTACACACACCTCCCTCTCTCTTCATCATCCTTTTTGCTTTTTCCTCTTGATTTTATTTAAATTCTTTGTCAACCCAGATACATACTAGCGAGGACCATGGAAGTTTGGAGGAAGAGTGGAACCTCATGCAGGCGCCTGTCCTTGACAGCATGATCCATTTCCATAACCAACTATTTGGATCTGTTGACCTTATTAGTTGTGTAAGTTAGACTATACTCTTTTATCTCTGGTTTTGAGTCCTCAACCATTTCATGCTATGTTATTGATGCTGTAGAAGTATTTCAGCTGCACGAGGTTTGAACCTTGAGGGTGATTTTTTAACTACCAATAAAGGGAATACTTATATTTTATTAAGTTGAGTTGAGCACTCAAAAGTAGGATCATAGATCTTTGATTGTAGAACATGTTTCTAAAACAGAGTGAAAGGGGGTTAGTGTGTATCACGGGCATGTACCCAAGAAATATCTTTTCGTGTTTTATTTGTCTGAAGTCTTATCATGCAAGGTTTCTTGTCGTTACGCGTGTGTTTGAACACGCCCATGCTCATATGATGATGATAGCACTTCTTAATTGTTTTTACTAATAATTGCTTGATTTTCAGTTAGGGACTTTCCACATATCAGATACGGATAAATGCACTTCATTCATCAACTCTTACGATCTGGGAGCAAGCATGATTAGAGGTAATTTGCTGATTTACTTCCTTATTGATGCATGTTTTCAATATCACATCTAACAGACTTTTATTTCATAATCTCCAGGCTTGGGAGGTTTGTTTAGTTCCTCCCTGGATGCTAAACTTATTCCAGAACACATGTTTCGCCTTTGTTTGGATCGTGAAAGCAAGTGCCCGTCCATTCATAGAACGTCTAGCAAGTACAAATATTACAAGGTTCTCTGAATTCTGTTTTTACATTTACTTCTGACAAATTTAGATCTCGTTTCCTTAGATGTTATCAGCATTCTTGTTATCATATGTCTTTTCTTTATTGATATTTATTAGACTTCGTATGTATGACTCATCTCAACTGTATCACTTGACTGGTCCAGGATTCAAATGCTCCTAATCTAGCTAAAATGGTGAAGCTGCTGAGTGCACTTCAAGATAAAGTTGTTTCACTCCTAAATCAGTGGGAGGACCACCCTGGTCTTCAAAAAATATTGGATGCAGTTCAGTCACTGTTGGTTATTCCTATGGAAACACCGTTGGCCAAGGTAGCAGTCAACCAACACTATGTTCCATGCAAATATGATCCTGGACACAAGCAACCATGATTGACATTGCCCTCTTCTTATGAGATTTATTCCTTATTTGCAGGCTCTTTTAGGATTACAACTACTTCTTCGTAGGGTTATTGCTTTGCAGGAGAATGGATCAAAACTTTGTCTCTCTGGTACCCAACTTAGTGAAAACTGTTCATTTTGTTTATCTCTGAAAGTCGCTGTTTAAATGAGCTGTCAATTGTTGTGGTTAACACGTAACATTATCATATTTCTTTTGAGTGCAGATGAACTGGAACCTTTAGTTGCTTTGGCGCGCTCGTGGCAAAAGATGGAAGTTGACTCATGGGCTGTGTTGTTGGACGAGGTGCAGGAGCAGTATGATACTAATGCTGCTAAGGTAAAGACCAGCGTTTTTTGTTTGGGATGTGTTGGTAGCTCTGAAAATCTATTTATGTTTGATTCTAATTTCATATCTTCAAATTCTTTCTGCAGTTGTGGTTTGCCCTGTCTTCAATTTTCCACCGGAGTCATGCTGGTGAAGTTGCTGTATACGAGCAAACAACAATAGAAAGGCAGGCTTATTTCGGTTGTGTAGATTTCAGTGGTGCAGTGAACTCCAAAATGAAATGTTGACTAAGATTGTTATATATTGCAGCATCGAAAATTTCGTCCAAACTTCGAGCCTTGGAGAACTCCAAAAGCGACTCCAGTTACTATTGGCTTTCTATGGCCAAATTAGTGTTGGGAGGTGTCTAGAAGTAGACAGTTATGCAAGGTGGTTAGTCCTGCCTTTTCATTGGTTCCTGTACCTTTCCATTCAAGTTTTACTTTGTAGGGTGGTTGATCACCAACTGGAATTTAGTATCTACCCAATATTGAGCTCTACTTTTTTGAAGAATTTTAATCATTGGCGATGTTTTACTGCTAAGCTTTGTAAATGCACTTGATTCTAATGACTGGACTGGGTTGTGCAGCTTGTTCCAGGAGAGTAACATGAAGATCTTATATAATGCCTTTGGATACTATGTTCAATTCTTGCCAAGGTTGAGTTTTTTCGCATTTTTCATCCGGACTCATTGCAAGTGTATTCCATGATATTCTTACCTGCTCTGCTTGCCTAAAATATTTGTGTTGCTGGCAGAATATTGGAGCACATAGGTGCTAGTAGAAGAAATATCGAGAAGGAACTGAAAGATCTCACCGGACTATGTAGATGGGAGAAGACAGAGTTAAGCTTGTCTATTGAACAATCAAAAAGAGCGAGGCAGAAAGTGAAGAAGTTAATACAGAAGTACACTGTGAGTACCAAACTCTGAATTGGCCGCCTAATTACTTTTGCTAGTAGGGTCATCTTCTGTCTTTGCTATGCTCCAAAGTCATTTTTATGCACTTAAAGGTTTGCCTAATTTCTTTTTTCAAATGGACAGGACATCTTGCAACAACCTTTCATGCTCTTTCTTACTCGAGAAGCGGAACAGAAAGCAAGTGCTGCTCAACCTGAGCTGAGTATAAATGATCTCAAGGAGAGTTCGGAAAAGGGTTCTGTGACATTAAATACGATAGCAGATGAGATAGAGTCCAGGATTGATCATCGGTATGTATTTGTCCGTTTCTTCTGATTCTTTGCCATACAATCATCAATTGGTGATCCTTCTGTTATCTTGTGTTCTAAAATAGGCACACTTGGTTCAGTGATTGGAGTCAGAAGGTTGAAGCTTCACTGCACTTACTTGTTAGCATGTCTTCGGAATATAACCTTTCAATGGATGCAGGTTTTTCTATTACACTTCTATTTCCCTTGTCCCTTGGCCTTTTATCGTTTTAGCAAGATATATGTATATATACGGCTTCAGTGCTAGAAACCTAAGAACTTAGAAACTTCTACAGATACGTGCAGTGCTTCTTACCTTTCCGTAGAGGAAGAATGGAATGCTGTGAATCGTACACTTGAGGAGATATGTTCTGCTACTTTTAATTATGATGTCCTGTGGAAGGATATGGAAAGAACCGTAGGTAAAAGGCGGGCATTCGATGATTTACTTAAGCTTCTAGAATCCAGTGGGTTGGATAAGCACAAATTCGAGAAGGTAATTGGAAACTCCTAATGGTGGGCATTATGTTATCATTAATTTATTTGAAGCATAATTAGATCCTTCTAGTTATGATTCCTTTTGTGGTCTTGTAATTGATGCTTGTAGGTCTCCTATAAATCGGATTGGCTGTTTGTCCAGCCATCATTCGATATCAAACATTTGCTGCTGACACATAGTAGACTGCCTTCGAGAGATTCTAATCTTTCTTCCTCTATGATATTGGAAAGTTCTCCCAATGGAAGTTTGGAGATTGAGTGGAAAGTAACAAATGAGTTCTACTTTAAAGGCATTGCAGCTGTGCAGCTCCTGCGGCAGATATGTCTGAATCCTCATCAAGATATCATCCTGGAGAAGGTTGGTAGACGGATTGTATATATAAACTCAAAATGAGCAGCACTATTATGTAAGGCCAGATATAGCATTAAAAGTAATATGGTGACTATCAAATCACCTATTAAAGTATTATGGTGACTTTTACTAGTGACCATTTATTTCTCATTATTCTTAACAGTCTCATTAGTGTTAGTGTATGGCTTATTTATCCAAAAGATATTTTCCCGTAACGGTTTGTGTTTAATCTTTGCAGGCTAGGCGGGTGGGCTCATTTCTCAATCATCTCATAACTATCCAACATGAACAGCGTCAGGCAGCATATGATCTCTCCAAGCAATTAAAGTGCCTGCAGAAGTGTGTGTCAACAATGGAAACATTATATTTAAAATCCCTGGATGTCAATGACCAAACTAGTGTGATGTCCTCCATTCCTGAAAACCAGCGTGCAATCTGTAGTTGCATGTGGAAACAGAAGGCAAGTTGCATGAAGTGATATCTTCAAAATTATGTCTTTTATTTCTAAAGGATTTTGGATAGTTATATGTTGTATTCTTTCACCATTTTGCAGGAACTATTGGATGCTCTGAGCTCCATGTTGATAGAGGAATCATTATTGCTTGAAACTCTGGAAACTGCTCACCTTCAATCTTGTGAAGAAGTGAAGCCTGCAGCAAATCATGTGCTTCAGGTCTTGGACAAGTTCATTCCACTGATCAAGAAGTCCAAGGTACTAAAAAGTTATCTTCTCGTGTTTCCCATCTTCTTTGAAGCAGGTTGCAGGTTGCATGTTGTGGGTGTCTCATGTTTTACTATCTAACAGGAAACACTAGACAAGTATCTTTTGTCCCATGGCGGGATGGTGCAAATCGTTGTGGAGGGATCATTGGATAAATATATTCTTGGTCAAGTTGGTCATATATCTGAGGCTGGGCCTTTCTATCCTTATGTTGTATCTGGACAAATGACACAATCTCTCTTCACAAATTTCCAAGTCATTAGAGAGTTTGAAAACCATCTCCTTGATCTCCGCAAGCAAGGTTTAAGTAAAACGGAAGTCATAGAGACCTTGCTTTCTCACTTTAATGGTGTCTTTGAGAAGGTATTTTCTACTTTCCTTACAGGTTACTTTGACTTGAAGTCGAATACTACTAGTTTTAGTTAGCGTATTGACAAGATGCTGGGACTTAAAACCATTATTACAGGGGAAGTTGTTGGCTGAGGAGCTTGACCGCTCACTAAAGACTAGGGACGATTCAGTGAACATATCTGAAGCGTCTACTTCTTCTGAGCTCAACACTTTCTGGCAGTCCTTCGAACGAACGCTACAGCTAGCCAACAGTGCGATGACAAAGCAACAGTCTCTAAGCGATGGACATGTTATTTCCGAAGAGTCTATTGGGAGCATTACATCATGGGAATCTTTATTTAGATCATCCGTGGAAAATCTCAATTTGCCAGATCTATGTAAAAGTCTTCTACAAACCATTTGCAACAGCGTAAGTTTTGTATCTTTGCCTCACTTGAGAGTTTGTGTTGATAATCTTGGTAGTTTGGTCTGTATCTTATTTAATGTGGTCTTTGCATAGCAAAATCTGCTTAGCCAATCTGGTGGTACTTCTCGCTTGGGACGGTGTTTTGAGCAATTACACACAATTATGGATGTGGTCTTGAGTCTTGGTGACACGTTGCTTTCGGATCTTGTGGGGATGAACAGAACTGTGAGTTTTTACTTTTCCAAGTGTCGTTTCTTGCAATTATGTACTAATAGTCATGTTAATAGCAGTTTGTAACCCATGTTCTGCATTGTTTTATAGGTGTCCATAATGACTCGGGAATTGGCAGATGTTCTCGCTTCATTATTCTCCAAAGGCTTCCGTACCCCTTCGAAGGATGAGGTTGATGAGAATGGCGCTTCTCAAGATGTTAGTGGAACTGGCTTGGGAGAAGGTACAGGACGTAATGATGTCAGTGATGAGATAACTGACGAGGACCAATTGCTTGGAACGAAAGAAAAGGTGCAGCCTTTTCTGTTCCTTAACTTTGACCTCATTATTTCCTTGAAATGGTTGACTAGCGTGTTTACTTTTTTCATGTATTTAATCCAAACTCTAGCAGGAGGAAGACCAAAATGGCAGTGGTGAAGTTCCTAATAAGAATGAGAAAGGGATAGAGATGGAGGAGGACTTTGCTGCGGACACATTTAGTGTCAGTGAAGACTCTGGAGAAGAAGAGGAGAACGACGACAACGAGGAAGAAAAGCTGGACTCTGCAGTTGGAGATGCTGGACCGGACAGTGAGGCGGTCGATGAGAAGCTTTGGGACAATGAGGGAGACGAAAATCCTGAGGACAAGAAGGAAAAGTACGAAGCTGGGTCATCTGTCAAGGATAAAGATATGAGCAATAGAGAACTCAGAGGCAAGGATGATTCTACAGATATTCCAAACGAGGAATCCAAAGAGCTGAATGGTGATGATCTCAATAACGAGAAAGATGATGAGGGTGATGTGGATGAATCTGGTGATGGGGAAGAGAATGTGGAGGATATGAACTTGGATAAGGATGAAGCACATGCTGATCCTACTGGGCTTAACGTTGATGATGACGTGGATCGACCTGACGAGGAGGAGATGGAGGTAGATGAGAACTCAAATGAGACAAAAGACATGAGTTCTGGTGAAGAAGAAGGTTCGGAGAATGGCGAGGAGGATAAAACAGAGAGTGGAGATGACGAGACTATGCAAGATGCAGATGCTGGACAGTCCGCTGGGGCTCCTGAAGAAAAGCTGGAGCATGGTGCTGATGCCGAAGACAACTCTGCTGAGATGAATGCACAGAGTAAGGACGAGCTTGTACCTGGAATGCCGGACCTTAACGGCGAGCAAGCGCCCAATGCAGAATCCGCAACTCAACCGAATGGGGAAGTTCAGGCATCAGATTCTAGGAGTGTGCCTACTGAGGCGAACGTTTACAGCTCTAATGCCAATGTTGCTCCATTGAGGAACGTGCCTTCCGGTGCTAACTCCAACATGGAGATCATGGTCTCTGACCCATCAGATAAGGGGCAGCTAAACGGGGATCAGAACAACGCCCAACCGCCTGAGGAAGAGTCTTCGTCGTTTAAGAAATCCCAACCCAATCCTTATAGGAGCATTGGAGATGCGTTTGAGAAATGGAAGGAACGGGCGAAAGTGTCAACTGATGATATAGCTTCAGAGGCTCCCCCTGTTGAGATGGAGGATAAGAATGCCAACGAGTATGCTTACGTGTCAGAGGCGGAGAGAGGGATGGAACAATCATTAGGACCTGCGACTCCTGATCAGGTTGATGCCAACATCTCGGGGAATAAGCAGGAGGATAGTTCTGCTGCAGGTCAAGAGGAGGAAGATGGCACAAATGAGACTGAAATTGATAGGAATCTTAAACCTTCCTCGGCGGCTGTGTTGAAAGATAAGATGGAGCAGCATTTGCAGGTTTCAGAGGTTGGAAAGTCGAAACAAGCAGAGGAAGATGTTGAGATGCCAGATTATAATACGCACACCGAAGTGGGAAGTTCATTGCAGAATCTGGTCTCGGTCAGGAATCCGGCAGCGCTGAGTGATGGTGTCAGTCGTTTTGATGAGCTGGCGATTGGTGATGACAGTGAGTTGGGGAAAGCGGTGGATGGAGATGCTGTGAATTTAAATATCAGGGAAGGTACTGGTGATGCGTGGAGGAGGTATGAATTGCGTACTACAAGGTTGTTTCAGGAGTTGGCTGAGCAGTTACGTCTTGTTCTGGAGCCCACGGTGGCCAGCAAGCTTCAAGGCGACTATAAGACCGGGAAACGAATCAACATGAAGAAGGTAATTTATCATCTTAAGCAATTGCAAAACTATGCAGGTGCAGTTCTGTTGGGCTGTTTATTGTTTCTCTTTCTAACTCTTTCCTGCAACTGAGTTCAGGTGATTCCATATATTGCAAGCCACTACCGTAAAGACAAGATTTGGCTGAGACGGACTAGACCTAACAAGCGTGATTACCAAGTTGTTATTGCGGTGGATGACTCGCGTAGTATGTCAGAGAGTCGCTGTGGGGATGTTGCAGTTGAAGCTCTGGTTACAGTATGCCGTGCCATGTCTCAACTTGAATTGGGCAACTTTGCTGTCTCAAGCTTTGGAAAGAAGGGGAACATCAGGTTGCTGCACGACTTTGAAAGGCCATTTACTGGAGAGGCAGGGCAAAAAATAATTTCCAGTTTGACGTTTAGCCAAGAGAATACCATCATCGATGAACCAGTTGTGGATCTGTTGAAGTACCTAAGCAACTTGCTAGACACTGCAGTTGCGAGGGCTAGGCTTCCTTCTGGACAAAACCCACTGGAGCAGCTTGTCTTGATTATTGCAGATGGTCGGTTTCATGAAAAGGTACAATTCCTTTTAAGCTTAGTACACACTGAACTCTCAGCATCCATTTCACGATAGCTTATGGAATAGTTGTCCAATCCTGTAAACAGGAGAAATTGAAGCGCTGCGTCAGAGACTTCTTAAGTCAGAAGCGAATGGTTGCATTTCTGCTGTTGGACAATCCTGAAGAATCTGTCGTTGATCAATTGGTAAGTGCTTCTACTTTTCGTATTGAAGATGCTAAACTAGTCCTTTGCTTGTGGTAGAAGAATGAATCCATCTGATGCTCTGACATTCTGTCCCTCAATTTTATGGTTATCAGGTGGCGACGTTCGTGGATGAAGGCGACAAGAGTGGGCTCAAGATGGCAAAGTACATGGATTCTTTCCCTTTCCCATACTACATTGTGCTGAGAGACATCGAAGCTCTTCCAAGAACCCTCGCAGATCTACTAAGACAGGTACATCAACAAATCCGCGCGAAAAGATGGTTCCTCTTTTTTCTACTTGAGCTAATTTGTGTTCAAAGTTGCCTTGTACTTCAAGAAATGTGCGCGGACTGACTTTCTTGTCAATGGTTTACTTTGGATGTTGCAGTGGTTCGAGATTATGCAGTCCTTCAAGGAGTAGATTGTTCGTGGGGGTCTAGATGTTTCTCAGCTGGTGGGAATTGCGAAGGGAGGTCTTTGGTTATAAAGTATATAGGGCACCTTCTCTTCTTTCATTCTTTATCGCTGATATCGAGTGTAATTAGGCAGCCAATCGTAAGATAAACTTGTATGGTTTGCCTTTTTTGGTAGTGTAAATATTCCTACATTCTAAATGAGTAACGGATTCCCTCTCCTTCAGCGAGGAAGTTTTGCTTCACTTTCAAATGAGTGCTTTCGCGAACCCCATGAGAGACGGGAGGTGGGATCAGCCGTACAGGTCATCTTGTCCTTAGATTTAAACACATTAAGACTAACCTCAACCATAAAGTTAAATTTGGCTCTCCCAATATTCAAATATGGCTTTTTAGCTTACCAAATCACATTTTCACTCCAACCCTACAAATCCTATTTTCACTCTAGCACTACAGAAAGCTAAATTTAGCTTCCTATCTTCCTTTTTTCAATTTATTTCAATAAACCATACTTATTTGATCTCTGATTTTTATATTTCTTTAATTTTTTTGGGTAAATGCCCAAAAATAGCCAATGCTGAAGGGTATCTGATACATCCTCCAATAACAAGAGCAATGCTGGGTCGGCCTAAGAAGAAAAGAAGCCGGTGAACTTGAGGCATGAGTTGAAAGAACTGGTTCTGGTGTGGCGATGAGAAGAGATGGTATAGTGATGCATTGTAAAAAATGCAAGAAAGGGAGACATAACTCAAGAACATGTCCAAATCCACCAGCTACATAAGCTGGCCAAGGTGGAGAACCGCTGAGAGGGCAGCGGGGTGGGTGTGCGCGAGGCAGTGGGCTGCGAGGTGGCCGCGCACGAGGAAGTGGACAAGAAGGGTCAAATACAGAGGTCACTGCTCAAAAATGTCAACAAGATGGTCACAATGCAAGGAGTTGCCCTTCAAATGCAGGAATTCAAGTAAGTGTCTTGCTTTGAAAGAATGTGACTTTATCATTTGTGAAAAGAATGCTGCTAAAAAATTTACCTTCTGCAGACAAAATTAGTGGCGTCACCATATGGAAACAGAAGTTCATCTCTATTTTTTTTTTTAACTCTTATCACACTGTATCCTTTACAGCTTAATGGTGCTAATGGAGCTGAAGCATCTGCAGCATTTGTTAGGAGCCAAGTGCCTACTAATAGAGATTGACACCGTGCAAGTGCCTGCAACTCAACCACTAGAGTATGGACTCTTTAGCAAAATTTGCAGCTTAATTAGTAGACACTAATTAGAAAAACAGAATTTAGTTTCATCGATATGCCTGGATTGTCTTTTGTTTTGCCGAAGCAACTATTGTTTTGTCTTTTGTACAAGCTCATTCTGGATAATTTCCAGTACACAATATGGAAATACTTCTCCAGGTGCATGAATGTATGTTTGCGTTGTGATCTTATTCAGGCCCGGCCCAGGCCCTGTGCTGGCCTGACCCACAGCACAGGGCCTCAAATTATTTAGGGCCTCGGCCCATACACTACTATGCTTCTACTTGCTGCTTGGACAATGTCGCTGAGTGGAATCATGGAATTGAGTACATGAGAAGTAATTCGGCCGCGTGGATGGTTTTCAAAAGATGGCCTGTGGCAAATGGAAGAGGCCAGCAAATATGAATGGCCAAATGGGCCTTTAACTCTTTATTGTTAACTTTTTTTTTTTTTTTTTTTTGCTTAGGTTGAGTAGCCCATCCATTATAACCAAATTTTGGTTTTTTCTTCAGGGATTTTGCTTGAGAAATTTGGATTAGTGTTAGTTGATTGTCGAGTGATCTTTGTCGAGTGGAATCATTAATCTTTGGTAACAATTTTTAATTATGTCAATTGAGACTTAACGGGTTAGTTATGTTGACAATTGAGAATAACGTCTTGGATGTTGTAAAGATGAAAGAGCCAATAGAGGATTTTATTTGAAATAAATACTAAACAAATTTTACTTTTCAAACAATGATTGATAATATTATTCATTTTTAATCATTTTATGAAATTATGTATTTTTTTATTATTTAATAAATTTGTGGGAAAAAAATTTTAGGCCACATTTTTTATTTTCGAACAGGGCCTCCAAATACCATGGGACGGTCCTGATCTTATTCTCCTTGACCTTGAGAAGTTGTCAATTTAATTACTTAGTTATAATGATTCTGATTGTTAACAGAGCTGAAAAATTAGCTACTTCGTCACCTATAGTACATACTTAATGCTTCAATTAATTTAAAATACATCTTTTTTGCTTTACCCATTATTAAAAGAAAAAATATAAAAATTACGGTTTTCTAATTTGAAAAAAGGCTGACGTGGACTAAAGCTGACATGGATAATGATGTGTCAGCCACGTCATCATAGTTAACTGTGAATTAACGATGGCTAAGAATTGTCTAACATAATCAAAGTTTTGGCTATTTTATTGCATTTTAAATAGTTTTGGCTATTTATGTCCAAAAGTTAAAAGGTTTGGCTATTTTATGGCATTTACCCATTTTTTTATAGTTAGTCATTACTTTTGGGGAAAAAAATTTGATGTATTTTTTTTAATTCTGAGACAAAAAAGTTTCGGAAAATCAATCATTATTTTGTTACCATTAACTTCCGTACCAATGAGAAAATACCAATTAACATACAACATTCCATATCTTCTTTCAAACAATTAAACAAACAACATACACAATCAACCAATGACAAAATACCACACAAAAAAAGCAAAAAGAAAAATAAACACAGTAAACCAATGAGAAAATTCCACCGAAAAAAGCAAAATATAAAAATAAAGGAGGACCGGCCGCGGGTTCACCATTTCCTCTAGCCAAATTTGGCTTTTCCACCCATTTGGAAGGTGACCAGATCAGGTCAGTATCCTTGCTATCAGTAACTGTCAGTAATCCAATCATGTGTCCCCACGTGTCAGCTTTTTCTTTTTATTTAAATTAAACACGGAGGGGCACTAAGGTAAAATTGCACCCCCTATTTAATGATGTCTCTGACACGCTGATGCTGACGCGACGCGGATCCCACTCCCCACCCCACACTGGTTGTCTGGTTCCCCCTTTCTCTCACTCTTTGTTTTATTTTATTATTAAAAGAAAAAATATATCATTTCTTCTCTCTCCCATCTACAACAAAAATGAATCTAACCATCCTAACTATCTCTAAACTAATTCCAGCTCAAATTGAATGATGATTTTTTCGTTAAATAATACATTGTTAAAGACACTAATTACAAGTATAAATATGATTATCACTTTCTACTATCATGGTAAAATATGGTAAAATATGTTGAAGAAAATTACAATTCTAACTACCATACAATACCACATGGTAAAACGTGGTAAAACATGGTAAAATATGTTGAAGAAAATTAAAAATCTAACTACCATATAATACCACATGGTATAACGTGGTAAAACATGCTGCCGACCAAAATAGGCTTCAGACATCTTGGTTATCGGTTAACCGCACCTCCTCCAAGATCAAAACCATCTCGTCCAGCCTTCGACAACCGACCGAATTTCGGTTATATCGGTTACCAGATAGTGGATAATAAACATACAAACTATGCAAATTACATTTGCAGACCATACTAACTAAATTTACAAACAATACAAACATACAAAATGGATATACAAACAACACAAAACATACAAAATGGAAAACAACATGGTTAACTTTTGAGCTTCGTCCCTATATAGAGGAATTTCGTACCAAAGTCAATCAGGTTATCTTTTAGTCATATAAACATTACAAACATGTTAGACAAAAATGACGAAGCATACACACATTACAAACAAAATCGACAAACGTTACCAAAATGACAGCCTACAAACATTAAAAAAAGAAATTGACAAACATTACAAAATATACTAATCGTACAAAATACCAATACCTACAATAAAAATCAGTAAACTTGTATTACAAACCAATATATGCAAAGTATACAGATAATGAAATAAAGTGTACAAACTAAACAAAAAAATATTACAAATTACGATATATACAAATTAGTTACATACATGACAAACTAGAATGATAAACGATATAAACCGAATTGATATAATCTTTACAAATGGTACTTAGAAACATTACATAACAGTTAGACAAACATCACAAATTCGGTGTTGCCGCCAGAAAATCCTCCGCGGACGTCAGAAATATCTCTCTTTCTCCATTAAATTAGACCCATTTGGAACCATTTTATTTAAATGAGGTTGAAAGGTTGAAATTCACTTAGTCATATGATCCTATCCTTGAGAGATGGTGCCATCGAGCCAAGCCAGTTGGCTTGAGAGTTGAGCCAGTGCAGCTTCAAACTCGAAGAAGCCCAAAAATTACATATATGAAAACCCCATATTGTCATCTTCCTCTGTGAACGAGGATTCTCCGTCGTCTTCATTCTTGAAATCTGTTTCGCGGTTTTAAGGAAAAAGGAGGAAGGGTTGAAGAGTGTTGGGTTCGTCGAGAAGAAGGAAAGAGGAAGGATTAGAGTTGGAACAACAAACACAAAAATAGTGAAAAATTTCAAAATAGTTGCCCTGCTAGCTGAAATCCTTGAAGGGTAGGTTTTCAAAATTTTCGATAGTTAAAATCCATCAATTTTTTCTTAGCCTTCCCAAATGTAAAAATATATTGAAATTCATGAAGGATAGGGATTGTAGCAAAATCATTCCCAAATTTCCTAATTCAAACAATCACTTAAACAGTTTGGCAAATACCAAAGTGGGTAGGGGTGGTAAAGTTTGGCCGATTATCGGTTAAAATCGATAATCGAACTGATAAAGATGGTTAGTGGCTAACTGATAATTTATTAGAGATTCAGTTTCAGTTAGCTGTATTTTGCTTAGTGGTTAACCGCTATGTGACTAATCGGTTAGTGGTTAATCGATAAATGCGTACTAGTAAAACCTACTTCCAAAATAAATTACAAGTAAAACCACATAATTTTATGTTTTGGCTTATGAGAAAAGTTTCATAATTCAAAACCAACCACTTTCGCAATTCCAAACATCTCAATTCTCACCTATTGTAAACAACCCTCCACCCAAAATCTCAATTTTGTTTTGAGTTAGAATCGGAAAGTCACCCCTCTCTGATTCCCCTTTGTAGTCGACAGAGTAACATTGCCACCCTAGTGATCTTTGATTCTTTGATTTTTGTAAATGATGGTGATCTTATGGTGCTTTTGTTTGATGACTTGATAGTTTGTATCCGCTAAGTGGATAAAGATGTTTGATTATTTAATTTTATTCGTTGGAATTGGATTATGAATTCACAATGAATATTGTATTATATTGATGTTATTTCTTACGTTAACGACGTAGAAATGTAGTTACATGTTTTTAAATTATTCATATGATTATTAAAAAAATGACATCGTACAAAATTTCAAAATAACAATCACATGTGTATGTTGTTATTGGTTAGTGATTAACCGCCAAAATAACCACCAACCAAACCGATAACAAGCAATTAACCAAAAAGTCTTATCAATTCAATTTTTATATGCTTAGTGATTAACCCAAACCAAACCGATTAACGTTTCAATCTACGGGCCTATATTTTCTTCTTCTAGTTCAGTTAGTAGATTACTCTTGTTGGTCCAATATATTGGCCCAGCTCAAACGGAGCCCAGGCATTCTCTCCCCAAAATTTGGTCCGACGTCATACGTGGGTCCCGCCATCATCAACATTCAGTTTGTCCTTTCTTGTGGATTCCACTGAACGACTGTCGTCTTTCTTCTGATGGCTCCAAAAACAAAAACAAAAAAAGTTCCACCAATTTCTCCCCTCCCTTTACCTCCGTCTACCGCACCACGGCCAAGCCAAATGCGAATTTAAAAACACTGAACGAGAATTCCCACAACTAACCAGCATTCCCTCCGGAGCGCAATCAACCAGAGTTCCGCACCCGAACACCATCGGACGTCCGGTCATGTGGCGACGAAGCTTCAGCACCGGCGCGGCCGCCTCTCGCGCACTAACCGGTAAGAAATTTGACGCTCTGGTGATCGGAGGCGGCCACAACGGCTTGACTGCCGCTGCCTACCTTGCTCGAGCAGGCCTCTCCGTCGCCGTGCTGGAGCGCCGTCACGTGCTCGGCGGCGCCGCCGTTACGGAAGAGATCATTCCAGGATTTAAATTCTCTCGCTGCAGTTACCTCCAGAGCCTCCTCCGGCCTTCCGTCATCAAGTAATCGCCGAAATTGTCAACTCCTCTCTCATTTTGCCATGTACTAGATGATATTTTTTGTTAGCTGAAAGTATCGAATCGTTTGCGATTGAGAGCAGAGAGTTGGAGCTGAAGAGACATGGATTGAAGTTGCTACGAAGAAGCCCGTCATCGTTCACGCCTTGTGTGGATGGACGCTATCTTCTGTTGGGACCTGATAAGGAGCTCAATCGCTCTGAAATCTCCAAGTTCTCTAGTCGCGACGCGGAAGCTTATCCAAGGTGCCAACGGTGTCCCTCTTTTTGCCCTCCAGTTTGAAACTAATTGAGAAACACAAGTCCTTTATCGATTGCTGATATGCAGATATGAGAGCCAACTTGAAAGGTTCTGTGAGTTCATGGATCCACTCTTGGACGCACCTCCTCCAGAATCTCTGCAGAATACTTCATCAATCGCTGATCGATTGAAGGACAAATTGCACAAATCCGCTTACTGGACTCGTTTCTTGCGGAGCGGTCTCTCCTTGGGGCAAAAGGATTTAGTGTAAGATCAGATCACTTTCACTGTTTTGCCTCTCGTCTAGTTAGCTTGAATAAGTTGATTATGATGCTTGATATGTGCTTCGAATTCGACAGCGATTTCATGGACCTGCTGCTGGCCCCGGCTTCAAAAGTTCTAAATAACTGGTTTGAGGTAATCAGAATGTTTATTTTGTGCTCAACGTTCATCCATCCTGAGTTTAGTAATTATGCTGAACACTTGACGATAAGATACTATTAGTCTTTATCGGCTTGTTGACTTTCTGCCACTTCATTTTAGGCTGAGGTTCTAAAGGCGACTTTGGGAACGGATGCTATTATAGGTACTACGGTAAGACTCCACCAACGTGGAGATGTATTTAGATTAATATTGAAGAGAATCCTCATTAGACCTGTTATTGTTGACCAATTGAAGCATTTGGAGTTGTATGTTGCAGGGTAGTGTCCACACACCAGGAAGTGGATATGTTCTGCTACATCATGTGATGGGAGAGACCGATGGGGATCGTGGAGTTTGGTCGTATGTATTGTAGTTGGTTATTCGACCAATGACTGCTTCGATCAGTTTCAATGAAAGATACTAAAAAAAACTTACCTCCTTATTGTAGGTATGTTGAAGGAGGAATGGGTTCAGTATCCCTTGCTATAAGTAAAGCTGCTAAGGAAGCTGGCGCTCATATTTTGACAAATGCAGAGGTAACATTTTGTGGAATATGATAGTGACATGAGTCCTCGACTTCAATGTTTATGAATAACTATGTCTTGATACTTCTTTCCCTTTTGCTGGATGAGTGGTTAGCTATTCTTCTAGCACAATATTTTGTGCTTAAAGCTGGAGTGAAAGCAGAGTTAGTGTGTTACGAGAGAACTTACTGCTCTCTTTCTTTTTGGCATAGGTTTCACAATTAATCGTCAACGACTCTGGTGCAACTAGTGGGGTTTGTTTCAATTTTGGACCTGTTAATGAATTGGCTCAAGGGAAGGATTTCAAAACTAATTGGAGAGATGTTGAATGTTGGTGTTATTTAGGTGGTGCTGGCTGATGGTACAGAAATACTCTCTTCAATGGTTCTTTCAAATGCTACGCCTTACAAGACCTTCATGGTATAAGCCTTTCGCTCATCAACATCTGTTATAATTATTTAGTTGAAGGAAATAGTTACCTAATTGTCACTTTTTGGGTGAGTAGGTTATTACAATATGTTATGCTTTTTTTATCCCAGGAATTAGTGCCCAACAATGTTCTTCCAGATGAATTTACCAGTAATTTGAAGCATTCTGACTATAGCTCTGTAAGCATACCACTTGGGTAATTTTAGGTTGTTCTGGAGGCTTGTATATTCCTGCCTTTTTTATTTGGACTCTCTTATTTGGTGTTCCCACAAACTGATAAGGCAACTACAAAAATAAACCTGGCTGTTGATGAACTACCCAAGTTTGAAAGTTGCAAGTTGAGCCATCCTGATGCAGGGCCTCAACATATGGGCACTATTCATATTGGTTCAGAGAGGTATGATATTTGCTTGAGAATTATTAGTCTTCATCCTTGTGTTATCCCAGTACAAAATCCTTATGAAGTTTAACCTACAGGGAGAATGGATAGGAAGATTAGTAATTTAGATTCATCCTTTAGGCCTTCATTTAAAGCCCATATTGAGAGGATTATCGATGTTTTTTGTTTTTTTCTGCTTTGATCAGAATGGAAGAGATAGATTCAGCCTGCCAGGATGCTGTGAATGGAATACCATCCAGAAGACCAGTTATTGAGATGACAATTCCTTCTGTTCTAGACAAAACCATTTCTCCTCCTGGTATAAATTCATCCTTCTGTATCTTCGCTGCTGTTGACAATACTAATCCTAAAAACGATGACAGAAGGATAAACAACTCCTAGATTGACACGAGGTTGACCTGAGTTTACTCTTTCTCTGCAGGTAAACACGTCATCAACTTATTCGTACAATACACCCCCTATAAGCCATCAGATGGAAGCTGGTCAGATCCTGCTTACCGGGTACATTACAGAACTATCCGTTGTCCAACTAAGTACTCGTAGCTTTTTGTTTTGGTCAAATAAAATAGCTTAGCAGTGGCTATCAGTATCCGGTTACCTGTTAACTGAACCAGTTATGCTTGTTAAATGGCTAACTGGTAACTGGATCAGTAGCCACCTCGATAAAAGCCGCTTGAATTGTGGGGATTAAGCTGAGTTCCACTGATCTGAGAATACAATCTTTTCTCTGGTTTGAGCAGGAGTCTTTTGCACAAAGATGCTTCAGCTTGATCGACGAATTTGCACCTGGCTTCAGCTCATCAATAATCGGCTATGACATGTTGACACCACCTGATCTCGAAAGAGAAATCGGTCTGACAGGTAAAAACCATTAACCAACATCAGATTATCATTACGTGGGATCACACCTAACCAAGAAAATGTTTTTGTAACAGGGGGTAACATATTTCACGGAGCAATGGGGTTGGATTCTCTCTTCCTTATGCGACCGGTGAAAGGATGGTGAGTGAGGCCCTTTCCCTTTTTTGTGTTGTCATGCAAGTTGTTTAGATTCAGACTGTAGTCTTATAACTGTGGGGTGTTGTTACGTATAGGTCAAGCTACAGAACTCCTGTCCAGGGCTTGTACCTATGCGGCAGTGGAACCCACCCAGGCGGCGGCGTGATGGGGGCACCTGGACGTAACGCCGCCAACGTCGTTCTTCAGGACTTCAAGAGACGATGAAAGAAACGGAATTCCTCCGTTCTCGTACAAGGAATTCCTCCTTCCAAAATGCCCTTTCCAGTGTTGCATTTACAGTTCCAGAATCCAAGACTTCAACGGAAGAACTGTGGTTCTATATCTCCCCTCTTGTGTACGGTCGTGAGGATTCTCCTGTTGCTTTGAGTGGAAATTACTCTGGAATTTGAACATCGCCTCAATTTACGTACTATGAGTGAAGTCGTCCAAAGAACATAACCTATTTCGCACCTTGTGTAACATCACAATGCAGGCTAAGTACAGGGCCAGCTGTATAGGATAAGTTAACTCACTCATGAACATGTAAAACACAAACCAAAACCAAGCCATGGAATAGCAGTAAATTAACTAACGGGGATAACAAGCTCAACGGTTGAGGGCAGTCTAGATTTCAACATCTGAATGCACTCGACTGCAACTTCAGCTTGCACTCTCGGGGCTTTAAATATGCGTCCAGTACTAGTGCATGTGCGACTATCGAGAATCAATTTCTCAAGCGTCACAAAGTTCCGCAGCGCATAGTCCAGGAACCAACGCCCTGTATGGGTAGCTGCGCTACCAGCAAACCCGCTAACCTCCACCACTTTGATGCTCTCCCTGTGCATCTCCTCCATCTCACTCCCACCCCAAATGCGGCAGGAGCTATCCTTTTCTTCGTCGGTGTCCATCTGCATTACATACAGTTTACCAGGTTTGACATTACATTTTCAACTTCTTGCAACATCATAACCAGCGCATTTGAAAATGTGTACTAGAAAAAGAGTAAAACTGAAGAACCAAACTTATCAGAACATGAGATAAACTAACAAGTTCAAACTTCATAATTGATTGATGATGAATTGAGGTAAAATGAGATAGCATACCCGAACCGACAGTTGGTACAATGAAGGACAAGCATTTATCACGGGGAGCAGACCACGAATCTCGTTCCTATCGGAACCGAGCACATAAACAGTCAGCTGCTTAAGAGACGTCAACTCCTCAATCGACCTGGGAAACTTGGCTTTACGCTGCACCAATAGAAAGACTTCATTCAGATCACATCATAGTAATTATTTATAAGAGGGGGTTCAGTCATATTATGATGATGATTATTAACTTACCGCGTCAAACATAAAAGTGAGGGTCTCCAGCCGTGCAAACTTTGCTCGAGGAAGGAAAACAGGACCTGGATCAATCATGTTGTACAAGTCCAATCCGGTAAGCGACGATATATTTTCCATTCGAAGATTAATGCCATCTGGAAACCGACCATCCAACTTGAAGTAGGTGAGATTAGGCGCATCGATTTCAATCTCCTTTAGATTCTTACAATGGGCTACTTCCAAGTGCTTCAACGGCAGTGGTGACGACAAGCCAGCAGCAACTTTAAACCTTACTAAACCATGGGAATGTTGGACGGCTAACTTCTCCAGTAGAGGACAATTGCAAAGGAAATGCTCAAGGATCTCATCGCTCACATCAACGAAAGCCAAACACAAGGACTGAAGGAACCGAATATCCGATAAACCCTCAGAGGTTTTCATATGTTTGAAACAGCGTTCCGAGAAAATATAGCACCCTGAAGCATCCCAACTTGCATCACCATACCGTTCAAAGTCCAGCTTGAGCTTCTGAACTCTTTTTGAGATTGCAAAGTCCAACCACCTATCGATGTCACCATTTGCATTGGATTCATTATGAATGTTGAAACAGACGTGAAAGTTGTTCACTTTCCGACCCTGGTAGTGTGTCAAGACCCTATTAACCCATTCAATGTACCTCCTCCTTCCGAAAAGCACGGGCTCCATATCCCCCGAATTCCAATAATTTTCCCAGATGCACTGCCTCACCTTTGGAACATCGAAGTCCAAGTTTGGAACAAATTTCCACAAATCAACCCAAGTCCCGGAGAGGATTGATGTCCTAGCTGCTTCTTTTAAGGTCAGGCGGGACAGAATCTCCACAAGAAGCGCATGGGGCAATGTGCTAATATGATCCATGGAAATAGCTTCCTCTTTAACCTATATGCACAGTAGAAATAGACAGCCAATGAGCACAGGAAACCTCAACAAAGCTTTTGCTTTACACAAGGAAACGGGACGGTAATTATCATGATGGAAAACAGAAGCAGCAGATCCATACCTTCTCCGAGCTACAAACGTTGTTGGGTGGATCAAATCTGTACATCAGAGCACGGTTTGATGGAGGCATCCTTGGACAAGAAACTGAGAACCACACCACGCAAGATGATATGAAAAGCCAGAAACTTTCAACAAGAATCGCTCCGATTTCCACCTACAAATTAAATCAACGGGTAAGAGACACAGAACCTTAAGCAAACAAGAGAAGGCATCAGTTTCCTTTACTACAAGGAAGAAGAAATAAACAAAACAGAAGGAATGAATGAATGAATGTCGGATACAATTCTGTTTGAACTTAAAACAGTCCCTCCAGAAGGAAGGAGCTGGAGACAGGGACTCCAGAGCCACAGTAAAGACAAGTGCTTTATCCTCCAAATCGAATACAATGATGCAAGAAAGCAGTGAAATTTCTCAAGGAAAGACTCGCAGAAAGACTTGCCTCTCGCTGACCCGAGCCGCTAAATCCTTCGATGGAGCAGATCCCGCAGTCCCTCACTTAGATAAAATATAGGAACTCGTAGGGCGGTAGAGTTGAATGGTTACGGTTTGTGAATATGCTTTTTTCCATATCTTATCTGGAGAAGGATTTGCTCTCACTACCGCCGCCGCCCGCCCGCCTAGCTCTGTGTTTTCAACTTTCCCTCTCTCCTCTGCCATCTCCCTAGATTTGTCATGTATGATACAAACCTGCTTCGGAGTTCATAGATTAGAAGGTCTACTGGCTGAATCGCCAAAATCAGACTCAGGCTAACAAGTTAATTAAGAGGACGCCATTAACCCATTGGACTGCTGATTCCAGCCCACATTTAAATGGACTAGACCATGGGCTATTTCATTATCCATCCACCAATTTCCAGCCCACGATCTGACCGACAGCTTCAATTTGTCTATGGTAATTAGGGATGGTAATGGGGCGAGTTTTGTCAAACTCAAACTCAACCTTATTGTTTATTTGTAAAATAATTCGGGGTAAAATTTAATGGGTTAGGAAAACTCAAATCCAACCCAACTCATTGGGTATCTATGGGTGCATGGGTACCTATGGATTTTTGTGGTAAAAGATTTACAATAACAAGTGTCTATTAAAATAAAAGTAAAACATCAATTTCTCCATACAAATTATCCATACATAAAACATCGGTCCAAAAAATTCAAACAAATCACAAATTATCCATACAAATTGTTAATTAGATCGGGAAAAATTAGAATTAGGGTAGGGTTTGGAGAGAGTAGGCGACAGAATATGTGTGAGCGGGTATTCATGGGTCGGGTACCTCTAAACCCAAATCCAAGCCAACCGGGTGAAAGTGTAACAAGTTTAAACCCAAACCTGGCCCGAAACCCAAAACACGGGTTGACCGGGTTGGGTCGGGTAGGGTACCCTTGGGTTCAGGTTTTATTGTCATCCCTAATGGTGATGGTAGGGGTGAACATTAGGTGGGTGACCCACAGATTCAGGGGCGGAGCTAGGTGAGGGCTTGGGGGGGCCCGCCCCCCCTCCCCCCGAGAATTTTAGAACCTACGTATAATTTGTACGAAATTTGAAAAGTTACGTATAAACATAACAGTATTTATAGATACATAAGCGTGCAAAATTTGGTCACATGTACAATGCCAGTCTAACGGCGAAGTCTTAACTCTGCATCTCAATTGACTCGAGTTTTTTTTTTTTTTTACAATGACAGTTTCATTAAAACTGAGAAGTGTACAAAGTGGGTAAAAACCCAGAGGAAAGACAACATACAAAACCATCAAAGAAGGAGAAAAGCCCAAACACACAGGCCCAAAAATAAGTGTCCAAAGACCAAAACACATTAGCCCACAAACACCCACAAAATAGCCCACAAGAGGACAAAACCCCAACACTAGCTGATTCCATCTTCTATGTGCAGCCGTCGTCGCTGGTAACAACATCATTCGCCGACCACCTTCCCAACCCAGCACCAGATAGAGAGAACCAACTCCACTGTAAACGAAATGAGGCTGGAATGCAAAAGCTTACCATCCCAGATGCGGATCGAAGCAAGACGAGCACAACAGAACCAATACTCGCCTCCCAACCTTACCTCATCGGTCCAGAATGTCTTCAGATGCTCCCAGAAGACCATGCACGAGCCGATCTTCAGAACGAATGGGCGTCCAACGACAAAACACATAGATCGAGTCTCTGTCTTATGATCTCCCCACCGCGTTCGAGCAGATTCACAAGAGAAGGCTACTAGCATCTCCTAAACGTCGAGATCAGCTGGGCGAAGCAATGAGGTAGACGAGAGGCTAGAAGACGAGAAGGCAAGCCGATCTTAAGAACCAAAACCAGCCACCCTTTGCCACCACGAAAAAAAGATCTCTAGATCTAAAGAATCAGAACAGAATTGAAAGACAATCATCTCTAGAAGAGAGATCGAAGGAGAAAATCCAAAAGAGGATCTGAAAAAGGAAAGCAAAAAGAAGGGAATAGAGCGATTGAAAAGACGGAGCGGAGGGCTGCCACCAGTCGTCGGAGAGACGCCGGTAGCAGCCCCCGAAAGGGACTTGGAAAGAAAAGTTTAGAGAGAAGTCAGAGTAGAATGGAAGAGAGAGGTGTCAAGTGGGCGGGGTTGTTTAATTGACCCGAGTTCAATCCCTGGAAGGTGCTGGTTTTTAATTTTTTTTAGTGTGTACTTTTTCTTTAAAAAAACTTCTCCTATTGATCACCATTCATATATCTTTTTGTGTTTTCATTTACCAAAGAAATAATTTTATTTTTATATTTTCTTATAAGTTCAGTCATTGATTTTAGACTATACCAATTTAGTTATTCAACTTTTGAATTCTTATTTATTGTGTTATTAATTGACTTCAAACATTAATATATACATATATTTATTTTCCAGTCATAAAGATATTGAAGGACGTAGTATACAATGGAATGTATGATTTTTTTGTTCATATAATTACCCTTATTTGGAACATAATAAAATAGAATTTTTTTTACATATAATTTAATAACGTGATCATATAATTCACATTTCCCTACTAGTAAACCAAACAAATTTTGGCCCCCCCAACATCAAATCCTAGCTCCGCACCTGCACAGATCCACCCAAAACCACCCGCAATCGACCCACCCATTATAATGTGGGTGGTTCATATGGGTGGATGTGGGTTGTGAAAATAGGTGACCCACAAAAGATTGGTTGGGTGCGGGTGGACTATGGTTGACCCACGATCCACCCAACATTTTAAGCTCAAACCATCGAAGTTCTAACATATAATTTTACCGAAAGTAGAACTCTTAAAATCACAAAAGTTCCTCTCAATTTTGATCAAAAGATGAGTTGTGAGGTGTTCTTAAAGCAATTAGAGCTACTCTTTAGCATAACTAGTAGAAAAATGGCAGAAAAAGACAATTGTATTTAATTATGCTCACAATGCCTAGATGAATGAGACGCTCGGCAATACCACAACGTTTGCGTATGTCTAGTGCCTTTTTGAACATTGGTTGTTATCAGACTCAGAACATGTTTATTAATTGAAAATTTTGTAATTTGTAGACAATTGTCAATACCAATATTGTAAAATAAATAAATTACCTGATTTATGCATTAAATGTTATTTAGTTCAAAAATTTCTTTTATTTTAATTTTTAAATTATTAAAACTATGTGATCATATGAAATATATGTTGCAAACTACCGAATTCACCCAACCATTCATTATCCGCAATCATCCAACCCAACTCACCCACATATAATACTTGAGAGTGTGTGGGTCATTTTTTTCCTTCACCCACCACGTAGTGTGGTTCCAAATCCGCATAAAACAATCCACCACTGCTCACCCCTATACGTTGTGTTCCAAATCCACCCAAATTCGCATAAAACAACCCACCCTACTCACCCTAGGTAATGGATTATGTCTTAATTTCCCCTTGAGCTTTCAGTGGAGAGACCGGCAATGAGGAACATGCAAAGCTTTCATGGGGCGAATCCCCATCAATCTTCAGGAGATTTCGCCGGCAACACCATTCGTTGGCAGGGACGAGATTTCAAGTTTGAAATTGGGTTTTTTCCCTCTTCTTTCTACCGAGTGTTGTATGGTGGGTAGGGCTGTTAATGAACCAAGCCGCTCATGAACGACTCGGTGTGCGACTCGAGAAATACTCGTTCGACACTCGATTCGTTTTAATCGAGCCGGCTCGCGAACAAGCTCGTTAACTAAACGAGTCGAACTCGAGCCATACCATGTTCAGCTCGAAAGCTCGCGAACAAGCTCATTTAATGGTTTGGCATAAAAAAGGGATTAGAATTTATGGATTTCATGTATTGAAATTGAGATAAATATTGTGTTTTACTTTGCTAGACTTTGCTATAGGTTTGAATGTACTTTTGTGAGCAGTTTTAGGTCAATCTTGAGCTATCATGAACATTTTATGAGTTGAACTCGATTTTGGGCTCGTTAACCTTATATGACGAGCCGAGCTCGAGCCGAGCTCGAGCTTTCATTTTCATAAACGAGCCGAGCTCGAGCTTGCATATTAAAACTCGTGACGAACACGAGCCGAGCTCGAGCCTGGAAATATATTAACGAGTCGAGCCCGAACTATGGCAAAGCTCGGCTCGACTCGGCTCATTAACAGTCCTAGGTAGGAGTTCATAGATTTGGAGGGAAAAAAGCTAGCGGTTAATCAGCGGTGCACCCGTTACAAATCGGTTAGTCACCGACAATCGACGGTTGGCTACGAAACTAAAATAACCCAATCGTGGCTGAAACTGCAACCATTTTTTCGGTGTGCGATTACCTGACTAATCGTGATTTTTTGGTTAGCCGATTAACTAATCACCGACTATCATCCCTAGTTAAGGTACTCGTCTCGCCCCCATTACTATCACTAGATTTAAGAGTATTAAAATTTGTGCATGTGTGTTGGAATTTATGTTTAAAGAAGAAAATATATTTTATCTCGGTTATTGATTTTATTTTTCGCGTGAGTAACTAACAAGGTGTTCATTTTTCACTGTCTACAATCTACATGATCAAGACTCCAGCATATCTAAAATCACGTTGGGCCGCCAATAATGCAGACTCCTAGGCTTAGCATCTTTTTGGGCCCAAACAGAACCTTGCTCGACCCCTCTATTTTATACCGCCCTTCAGGAAAGAAGACCTAGCAGCCTGCAGCAGGGAGCTGAAACCTATCAGTGAATTGAAGGGACAGATTCCCGATTTCCGACGGCGCATGGCCACCGCCGCGCCGCATTCACAGGACGACAGCGACGACGACGATATAGAACTAAACCCTATGAGAGTCCTTCTGCCTGCCGAAGAATCCGAAGAACGAGAAACCCCATCGGCGCCGCGAGATGGAGACTCCAATCTAGAAATCGAGCAGCATTACCTCCATTCGATCAAGTCAGCCGTGAAAATCCGCCAGCTCCCATCGGAAGGCCTCTCCTTCAAGCTATGGCCCGCAGCCACCACTCTCGTCAACCTCCTCGACCGCCACGTAGTCGATCCCACAACCAGCCCGCTCTTGTCCACCCTCACCGCCGCCCGAGCAGGCCGCTGCCGCGGGAAGCTCAAAATCCTGGAGATTGGCTCGGGGACCGGCCTCGTCGGGATAGCTGCTGCGGCCGTGCTGGGCGCTGACGTCACGGTCACCGACCTCCCCCACGTGGCGCCTAACCTTCAATTCAACGCCGAGCTCAACGCCGACGTGGTGCGCTGCGGAGGAGGGGCGGTCGACGTGGCTCCGCTGAGTTGGGGAGAGGAGGATGACGTGGAAACCGTCGCGGGGCGGGGATTTGACCTGGTGGTAGCGTCCGACGTCGTTTACCATGATCATCTGTACGATCCACTGCTCAAAACGCTGCGTTGGTTGCTGCTGGGAGGAACAGAGCCGGCAGGGGATAGGAAGCCGGCGTTTGTGATGGCGCATTTGAGGAGGTGGAAGAAGGACTCCACGTTCTTCAAGAGGGCCAGGAAGTCGTTTGATGTGGAAGCGATTTACGTGGACAGCCCGAGTGAAGGGCGCAGAATCGGCGTCACCGTCTACCGTTTTACGGCCAAGTGACTTAGAAATCAAATGAGAAACTGGCTTCTGCAAAGGCAGTAGATGTTTAATGGTTGGGTGGTTATAAACATTATCATTGTGCTTCTGTTGCGTTGTTTGGTAAACCAAAGATCAGTCCTCAAAGATCCCACATTTTGGCTGCTATTCAGTGTCATTTGCATTTTCATATGGACGAAAAGGCTACTAACAAATCGTATATCAATTTACACTAGGCCATTTGTTTTCGTTTTGTCAATGGGAACTGCACTCGAAAGAACGTAAATCTCGATGAGAGAACAAACTCTGCAAACCATACAACACAGGGGAGCCATCGAGCAAGCCACCAAACTTCGAAATGGAAAACCAACAAGCTCCTGAATCCCGAGCTATGGCCAGCTGCAGGATATGGCTGCCCGACACCAGTTTCATGAAAATGGCAATGCACTCGCCAGTGCTGAGAATTTCCTAGCTGATGATGTATCAGCGGGTTTCTGGTGATGTAGTGAAATATCCGGTCTAAAAAAATGTCACCACTTTCGAAGAGTTGTTGTTGTGCTTTTCGCGACGGCCTTCATACTTTGTGAGTCTCTAAAACAAACGAAATGGACGAGTGTTTTCCCGTTGGGATAGACTGCAAACACACTTGTTCCGATCTTCTTGTGGCAAAGGGAGCACATGCTGTCGCCGCTGATCTTCACGACTGTTTTTCTATACTTGTACAGCTCGTCTTTCACCTAGTTCACCACATAATAGGCCATATTCAGTGGGACTTAATATATTAACCATTCTCAAGTGGTCATTCCGGGCTATAAAGATGGCATCAAGAGAAGTTATACGTAGGGTGTCATGTCATTGATACCTGCAGATTCTCACTCTGTCTCAAACTCTTGATTACTGAAAGGTTCCGGTTCGCTTCACTGGATTTCCTCAGTAGAGGTCCAAGAAACGGCATCAGGTTCTGCATAGTACAAAACAAAATGTGTTCAACTACATGTCTCAGGCCTCTCACGAAGTGGTTACCTAAGAAGATCAAGAAATTACAAAAGCAGAGGGCAGCTCTAAGCTTTCGGCATACAAGAACGTTGCTACTTTCTGGTAAAATTGTTACCTGTAAGTTAGTTTGCCTCGGTAAAAGTCTGAGGGCTTGGGCACCATTTATTCGGTCCCACCTTTTGCTCAAGAGATCAAGCACCTCATCAAGCATTATAGTAGAACTTCCTTCCGGACTAATTTCGTCTGTATCGCCATCACTCCTGCTGCTGTCGGTGCCACTTGGACTCACACGTAAGTCATCTGCAACTTCTATTGCAGCAATTTTCTTAGCTCCACGACCACCTTTAGTCTTGGTTCCACTTGCAGAACTGACCTTAGGGATGCTGGTGCTCCGAGAAGCCACTATATTTGTGATTCGCTTCTCAAAGTTCTTGGTTGTCTTACTGGGATTAAGATAGATTTGTAGAAGTGTGAGGTATATACTGCCAGATTTTGTAGTTGAAGGTTGATGAGCTGCGGACTCATAAACGCGATCACAGTAGCACAATGCCAGATCAGGTAGATGAAGCTGATACAGGAAAAAGGTAACTTTAGTTGGCTCATGGACTGCAGATTAGAGATACACATGAGTAAGTTTAGATGGTAAAACACTTGACAATTGATGAACTGATCAATCAACGCAAAGAAGGAAATGATTCCAATGAGTGCAAGGGGTTCTCTATAGCTTTCATGTGTAAGATTATCAGCCTTTTTGCATAAATACATCATTACCTTATGAACATAGAGGGATAAGGCAAGTTCGTGTTGGTTCATCTTTCCTAATAAAACTGCACGTTCTTCATACAGTGCATCAGGAGGAAGACGCTTCAATAAAGCCTCAGGGTTATAACCTGAGATGCCTTCTAGAGCAGATAATAACTTCTTCCTTGATGGGGAATGAGCCTTCTCGTCCCATTTATTTTGGCCACTTAATTCCGCATGCAAGTCAAGAACTTCAGAGAGATAGATTTGCACCTGTCATGAATGATAGAGTGACATTGAGCGATATGATCAAAATTCATTACGAGAATGCAATTTGTTTGGTCACATCCAGTAAGAATACACGAAGAAAAAAATAATATCCAGAGACTAAAAGCAAGTTACCATTTCATTTTGCAGGTTTCCTGATATAGCACTTTCATTCATTGCGAGCATCAGTTCTAGATACCTTCCTTGCATGTTTGGAGCATGCTGTTTCAGATAAGAGTTGACCATATCTGCAGGTATGTTCCCAGATAAAAACAGCTCAATTGTTTGTGTTGGACACCTTTCGAGAATGATCATTGAGAACTCTAGAACAAGCATAGGATCTGTTCCACAGAGAGGCTGCATAAGAAACCCCATAAAAAAGATTCTCAGATACTTTTAGCAAAGGAAGAGTACGAACTGCAACCAAGTCGCCTTCACAGTTCACAGACATCAAGCTTCAACAGTTCTGCTCAGGCCTAGATTCTGAAAGTTTCTCAATAAATTCAATGACCATAGGAGAAGGTGGCTAACAAGCAGCAGAGATAATGGAAGCCAACCCTAGCAATATATAACCCACTGTGGCATAAGTATAGTAATATATTTAACCAAAGTTTTTGGTACTTAAGCAAGTGCATATAAATAGAAAATGTTTTTTTTTTTTTTGTAAAGGAACTAATACAGACCTGGCATCATTACCTATGGCCATTGAGTTTCATGGTAGAGGAAAGAAAACCACAGGTTGCACAAAGGCCAACTATCCTTTCTAGATCCTGGAAGATGGTTGATCTAATGCTTTGGTCTTGCTAATTCTCATTCAATTTTCCTAGAAAGATATATGAACTAAATGAAAAAGAGGTACCAGAATAGAAACTAAAAATACCTTGAGATACTCTAGAATGTCCTCAGGCTTGAACTTATGCGTAACCTCAGATTTGCCTGAGCTTGACTCTTCGACTAATTGATGCAGAAGCTTTAGAGCTTCACGGTGCATGGCATTGCTTCTATAAAGCTCCAGCAAAGCAGAATAGTGATGTCTCTTTTGAAGACTCTCCTCACATATTTTTAAATCACAATAATTATGGCCTCTGAGTAATTCTACAGAAGCTGAAGACTGTCCAGTAAGCAGAAGTGCTTGGAGTAGTGCAGTGTCTAGGATAGCTGCCATTTCTCTAGCCCCTGAGTTAATCGCAACATTGCCACGCCCCTGAGAGATCATAAACAGTGTCAGATAATAGAAGAAACCAAGCGGAACAGAAGCATTACATGTAGTTACTTTTCTTGTCAAAAGTGAACTACCTAGAGTTACCATTATTATACTTCAAGAATATGCTTTTGTAGGCATTGTAGCTGCAAACTATGTGAATTAACAAGTTATTCGAAAGGATCAGCTTCTACCTTGCCAGACTTTTTGACCCTACTAGAGTCGTAATGTCCATAATTATCACCAACAGCACCTAAAACAACCTCCTCTGTCCCCTCGGCAGTGGCCTTTTCAATTATGTTGTATCTCCGTTTCTGTAAGTATTTGATGAGAGCCATGAGAGTATTATGGCTCATTTTCTTGGACTCAAGTGCGGAATGCTCATCAAAATCCCCAAAATGTGATGCAGATGAGGGATCCATATCATCTGATGCACCAGAAGAACCTCTTGATAGATGTACAGCATCTGGGTCACTGTCCACTAGCTTGTCTGTTTCAGGAAGCAAAGTTGTTTTGGGAAGAACTATTGACGGATACATAGAAAGTACATAGGTGATATCTACTTGGGCAGCTAAAAAGTGTTCCATAGCCTCCTCATAACTCCCATTGTCAAAAAGATGGTGAGCATATCTGTGGAAAGTGAAAAACCCTATCAGCAACTTGTTTAAAGAAAAATCATAATAGGAACCTTCAAAGGAAAAATTACTTTTCACCAAAAAAGGAGAAAATAATAGAGTCTGGCTGCTATTACATGCCACACAGAAAATCATACATGTACAATGAAAATCCATTTGCTAGACCGAGCCTTGCGATTAGCGAGAAACACATCAATCATAGTAGTGAAACAAGAACTAAGTGATGCAAATAGTTCATCAGTCAATTTTGGTAAATATCTACCTTATGTGAATGGACCCCTCCTTTGCAGCTCGAAGGCTTGCATCTTCAGGAGGAAGTAACTTGCACAATGCCAGAGCTTCTTCAAAATTTCCAGATGCAGTTAATTGCACGATCTGCACCATAATCATAGGAATATTTTAAGAAGTGCAATGTCAATGTGTCAAATCAAGTTTATATGAGCACCAAAAGCAAAAACATAATCGAAATATGTCTAAGATGACCCAGGGCAGTCAACTTGATTTCAAAATTCAAGAATCTTTCTTTCCTCTAGACTGTATTCTTTGATACCCACCTACCAGTCATCACAAGAATTAACCTAGAAACTACCAGTCAAGAAAATTCTAACCCAAAAACCAAAGGGGTACAAGATGTACCTGTGCACCAACAGGAACAGGAAAGAGTCCGTGAACAGAATTATCTAATGCAACAATTACTGCATTATTGCTCTGAACAAGACGACGGACATTCTGAAGAACGATGGTCTGAATCATCGGGTATGGAACTCGAAGAGACCGTATCTGCATTCATTTTACAAAACCTCGTCAGGAATACCATCTCCAGACAAAGATAAAGAGGAGAGGAACTTCTCATGCTCTATGCTGCTACCTCAACACGCCTTGGAAGCAGGGCAATCGCATACGGCTTCTGAACCACAACAACAGAGGGAGCTTCCGACCAACAAATCCTTTCAGCTTGATGAAGCTTGCCGTTTTGATCCACGAAGACTCCAATATTCTCCTGTAAGGAGTTGCAAGTGATAGCTTTTTACAGTCATTCACGGGTGAGAAGTAAATGGCAACAGTCCAGAAGAAAACAATTCGTCCAACAGTTGGAGCCTGGAGGGCTGAAAGATGAGTGCTACCTTGCCAAGAAGAAGTTCTCCTGAAGGAAGAGGGACGACCAGAGGTGGAGCCAGTCTACCAGAAGGAAACACCTCGCTCAACGCACCACTAGTGGCGTTCAGTATCACGTATTCCTTCTTAATCCCAAGACATATGTTTTCGCCACACCAGGACATTGACTTCACCATGTCAGGGACGCCAAATTCTTTCACCTCCACGAATCCTCGTCCTGCTGAAGAACACCTCCAAAATTTTCAGTTCCAGACCAGAAGACGCATCGGAATTTCAGCAGCAACTGTGGAATTCGAAACGAGAAACTCACCATCGTGGCGGATGATGCAGACTCGCTTTTGCCTCGCGAAGCACAGATAGCCTCTCCGATCATCCCAGGAGTAAACATTGGCGCCTTTGGCTTTGGTGATCACAGCGAAAGTCTCCAAATTAGGGAGTCTGTGAAAAGCGATCGATTCAGAGAGCGAGAGGAGCAGCTCTCGCGAGGCCAATACCTCCATTGCCAACAAACTCTTCTTGGAATACCCGTTCACTGTCCTCTCCAGGGCGTATCCTTCCTTTCGTAGTTCTTGAGCTTGGCCGAGGTAATCCGGAGACGACGAAGATCGATCGGATTCGGCAGCGTAGACTCGAAGAGCGCCATCGGAGCAGCCGACGAAGAGCTTCGAAGCGTAGGACGCGACGGCATCGATTTTCGTCGGACAGCCTCTGAGGAGCTCGAAGGAATCATAGGCACTGTGCACCATATTTCCCCCCCGCCCTTTGGTCTCCGCCTGATCTTCCTTTCTCCGATCACAATTTCATTACACGCACCGCACCGAAAGCTAGGCGCTCGTCGGTAATGGGCCAACCCGGCTAGCTCAAATCGGCCCGAGATCCAAATGCCGGACGCAACAGTCCTACGGTTCTCAAACAAATGGGACCCCGCCGACGTGGCCAGAGGTCGGCGAAATGATGACTCTAATTGATTGGACTTCCAAACCGGACCGTCAAACCGGTTTTTTATATTATTGGACCCGGTTTAACAAGTAGTATGGTTCCTAGAATAGTACAATGGTTTATGTCGATTCACGTCGATTTAACAACATATGTAAAAATATGCAAAATCACAACACCCAAACGCTTATATTTGTATCCAACAAATATCATCAACATTTAATTTAAACAAACCACAAATTAATTCTTTTAATTACAGTCACTAGAACTATCTAATTTATATGTCAATGCAAAATTAATCATTCCAGTCATATCGGTGTACTCAAACCGATTTCATGATCGCATTCGGTTATTCTTGGTTAAATCGACCGGCGTTCCACGTGACAACCACGAACCGGACAGACGAAAGTGTGACATGTGTCGACCTTCAAATGGCCCCCGGAATCAGCCCCTGAAATTCGCCGACTGCGGCGGACAATGTGTCCGTGAACTCGAGTAGTTGAGTAAAGAAAGAAAAGGTTGAGAAGTAAAGGGAAGGGAAGAGGTCACCGGAGAGCGAAAGAGACTGCGAGGAAGAGGACGAAAAGGAGTTGAAAGAGAGACGAGATCAATGACTCTGGGTCTGATCAATGCTAACCCAATCGTCCACGCTAAGAAGGAAAGGGTCGCCCGATGCGAAGATCCCCACTGCGACGACGCCGTCGATCCACTCGATATCTATGATATCCTTTCTTTTCTTTTCTTTCCCCCGCAAATCGCTTCTCGTTTCCTGATGTGGGTTTCCCTTTGGTTGGATTGAGTCGTGCAATTTTCTGTCTGTTTCTTTCCTTTTTGTCATGAACTGATTCCGATGAGTGGGGAACCTGAAATGGCGATCCTTGACTAAAAGTTGACAAATTTCGTGAGGGATATTAGAGATCCGGAGCACCCGTATTCACTGGAGCAGCTCAGTGTATTGTCGGAGGAATCAATTACAGTGGATGATAAGCTTGGTCGCATCCTGTGAGTCTTTCTGCCTGCTGCTAACTTGAATCGAATAAGGAGGAAATGTTATCCAAAATATGATGAGTTTCTCGTACTTAGAGCTGAGTTGATTTGTTGTGCGATTTATTCATCTGGGTAGTTTAGATTCAGACTTCTATGCTCTTGCCATGGATGTTCTTAAGTAGTGAGTGGGTGTTGTGTCTTTGGTGTTGTTCTATAAGATTACATTCACCCCAACCATTCAGCATTGCAGCATGGCGACTGTAATTGGTCTATGCCTTAGAGTGAAGCTACAAGAATGTTTCCCTCCTCATTACAAGGTCAGTTCCAGGGATGTGCTGTTAGATACGGATATGCCAATCTCGCTTTGAGCTAGACCGTGATTCGCTCACCAGGTTTCAGAGGGATGCTTGCTAGAACTTGGCTAATTTGAATCTACAAGTTCAGTTTGAGCTGAACCAATTCTTCTTCTCAAGTCAGATAAAAGCAGCTATGCCTTTGTTGTTACTTTTTCTGCAGGTTGACATAAAAGTTTCCCCTGGATCTCATGCAGATGAAGAAGCAGGTAAAGTTTCCTCTTCTAGGCTTGATTTGGAACCCGGCATTAGCATGACTGCTTTCAAGTAATGTTTCTCAATTCGTCCCCCCGCTATCATGTCTCAGTTTAGATTCCCTTCATCAATCAAAATTTTAAAAAAAAAACACATAGCTTAGTCTCCTGTAAATCGTGGGGCTTGATATGTACACAGATGGGTCGTTATTCTACTCACTCGTAACTGACATTGTTGCTTCAATAGTTTGATCTTTCCAAGCCCGTGTTTTGCAGTGAATAAGCAGTTAAATGACAAGGAAAGAGTTGCTGCTGCCTTAGAGAATCCTAATCTCCGCCAACTCGTCGATGAGTGTCTTTACTCAAATGAGCTGTGAGCCTGTGACCCTACAAATATTGATGGAACTTAAACTGCCTTCTAAAAGTTGTTGTACAGAGTAACTCCTGAGGCCTGAATGCTGATAAGTTGTAGTGTAGTGTAGCGTTAGCGTGTAACTACTGAAGATGAATGATGTTAAAGTTGTGGCATAGTATAACTACCAAGCATGATTACTGCTAAGTTTTAGAACCGTGTTTTAACTACTGAATATGAATGCTGTTAAGTTGTGATGCAGTGCTTTTATCTTGCCTCTTCATGGATTAGTGCTTACAGAACTGCCAATTCATTACGTACAAAGAACGTAGGAAGAATAGAGTTTCTTGTACCATAAGCTACTTCCGTCGCGTAGACTTATGCTTTGGAATTTCTGTTCATGTTGTCGTAGCATTCGAATCCTACATCTGATTTTCCATTAGTTAGTTCACCCCATTCTAATTTCAATATGCAGTGGGCTGCTTGCAAGTTGCAAGTGCTTGCTAAGCCTTTATGGCTCGGAGCCAAAACTTGTCTTCCTTTCGGTTAGGCGAGATACCAATTGTATGCCTGAATTATGTCAAAGGGAAATTCTGTTTGAGATTTCAAATTTACCATTCTTACAATCGAAAGAGGCGAGTAGGAGAGAAATACATCAAGAAGGGAAAGAGCATAGAGTTGAGGAATATTTAGAGATAAACTGTCTTCTATCCGCATATAATAATAACAACTGTTAAACAAGAACATCAATTTGGACCGGTTATTCATCAACTCATCACTTCACTAATAATAAATTAGATCAGGACAGCTCCCTTTCAGTTGCTTTAAAATCCGCCATTTTGGATTTCTCATGGGTAGGTAAGACTTGGTATTTGGTGATAGGTAGAGTTATGGCTTCTAGCTGGCTGCTGGGGCCAGAGGCAATGGCTCCGGAGCGACCTGGTTCACAGCAAGACTGCTGGAAATTGGGATCGGCTTCTCATCCGATCCCCAGAATTTTGCAGTTCTTACATCATCTTGAACCATCATCTGGGAGAACTCGGCGTGATCGTACTGCAGTGTGGCCTTCCCGCCAAACTCTTTAGGAAGGTTGTCGGCGTCGAAGAGGGAGCTCATGAGCTCCACGCTCTCTTTCTTGTTCGGGTACACAAACTTCACCTTCTGTGAAGTTTTTGGATCCAAGAAGTATTTCACAGCCTAGTAGACAACAACATAGCATGTAGGGAAAATAAAGATCAATTCACTATATGACCAACCACACAATTAACAGACTAAGAAGGAGAGCAGACCTTCCAGAATGCTTCGAAAATTCTTGGCGGGCTGTACAGAAATGCAAGGGCGAGCCTCTCCGGGTAGTGATTCTGCAAAATGTTGATGATTTCACGAGCAGTTCTCATGGAGACGTTGGTGTTCAAGGAGAATCCCGATAAGTCTATCAACCATGACATTTGATCTTGGCCTTCAGGAAGGTTGAGAATGCTGTTCTCGATGAGATACACCAAATGCCGGATATTGTCCTCTGCACAGTTGGTGTTCTGCAACGGAGAAGGAAAGAATATAACTTTAGCAACGATCTCGGTTGGTTTTGTTAGGTGTAATTGGGAGATTACACATTGTAACCCTGGCACTAACCTGCATCCCTGGCCTCATAATCAGTACTGTCCTCCCAGCACGATCGCGAAAATTGGCTCGAAACACCTTGCCTGTCTCCCCTTCATGTGCTATTTCATGCTGTGCAGCAACAGAGTAGATCCAGTGAGCAACCACCAAAATTCCATAGCTTGTAATCCAACAACAAGAAACAAAAGAAGGCGATGCATTATTGCAATCAAATACCCAGCGGGTTTGTTCAGGCTTATATGTGGCTCTCCACTTGAGAGTCTCTTCAAGCATTTTAGTAGCCTTGTCAACATTCCAGTTCCTAGCTTCCAGGTATCTCCGCAGGCATCCATCAGTACAGTACTTTGCTTTCCTACCTGACAAAGGCCCTAAAGCAGCCCTTAGCTCATTTACCTACGAAGAGCGAAATATGGGATCATTAAACCAAAACGAAACGTAAACAATTTTACCATACTATATCAACTGATAGGATCGTAAAAACTGTTTATTGTCATTCAGATCGATACGATCACAATATTATAACAAATTCATGTCAGCCCGATTTAGGCCTTGGTCAAATTGGCAAATCAAATCAAACCCATTGTCAGGTTTTTCCCCAAACGAACAAACAGGAAAAGGCGTGAGGGATGGATGAGAGAGGGTATTTACTATTTACCTTAGCATCTCTCTGTGCAAGGTCAATCTCCTGACCATTCTGTTGCTTCCTTCGGAACATGATGGCGGGCGTGCCTCCCACACAAACAAAGTGGATCTTTCTAGAAAGGTCAAAAAACAAGCGCCATTCAAACATTTCAGGGTCATTATTATGACTATGAATCTGCAGCTTTGCATTTCTCTTTTCTTTTTGGGTGAAAAATGTTAATAAATCCCGCAAAAAAATGCAGGAATCGTGTCCGGTTCTGACCACGTGATCCAGCGTCGTAAGGAAATAAACAAACAACTCGGCTCATCACGTGGATTGACGCTTAATTTTTTTTTTCTCCTGAAAACAGGGGAGAAGAACAGGAAAGAGAGAAGAAAAAGTCTACGCAAGTGTGATTCTGATCTATCTAACTCTCCCGGATTTCACAAGTGACATATTCCCACAGTCTGATCGACGATTCCGATTTTCCGAGAAACCAAACGGAAACATCAGGGAAATGATCAGGCCAGCAGCCAGGCAATTTTGGAGAGGAATCCAAAACACGCCGGTAAAAAAAAAAAAACGAATTAAGCCAGAGAGAAAAATGAAATTCGTTACGTGATCACTGAGCTACACACGCGCGGCTTCAAAACTAATCGAATCCAGATCTAAACAACAGGCAGGCCAGGTGGATTGATCATCACTGAGTCAACCACAAAGAATTCACTCGCGGATCGAATTACACCTGATTTCATAATTTTCACAAGCAAACAAACGACCATGCAAATCCACGGAAAGAAATCGAGAGGATCGTCGGACGAACCTTTCAACGGTAGAGTAGATGAGCAGCTGTGATCGCTTCCTGGAGCACCGCTCGGGGAGGCGCTGTCTCAGTTTGACCGGCCAGATGGAGAGGCGGAGGTCGTTTTTTTTTTCCGGTGGATTTTCCTGGGCGGGAAATGTGCGGCGATCGATCGATAAACGGAAGAGGATATGAAAAAAAAGGCGAGAGAGTGAAAGAAGAGGAAAAATGAAAAAATGAGATTGGGGTGGGGAGGTGTGAGAGAGAGAGAGAGAGAGGGGTTATATAAATGGCGGAGTTCGTAAGCTGTTTGGTGATCAAGAAAATGTAAGCGAAGTGGCGGCCTCAGAGACTCTCTCTGATCGGTGGCAGAGAGTGGAATTCATATTTGGAAATATTTTATTTGGTAAATAATAACAGAAGATAAAATTTAATAATTCAATGCCGAACTAATTAAGGGGTTGGGATCCACGGAATCCGGTGTCGTTTTCTTTGGTGGATGAAAGTGACACGGCCGGAAATGTTGAGTTGGTCTTGGTGAGTGAGTGAGTGTGTGTGTGGCCATTTCTGACCGGGACCGTTTTTTTGCCATTTGTTGCTGAGGAATGAGGAGGTCGCTGGAAGCTAGCAGGAAATCAGGAACCCTTTTTTATATTTTCTTCACGAAAGCGAATTAAGACGACAATTTTGATAGGAGAGTTTCATCAAATTGGTGTAGTACATTTTTTTGTCCATTAATAAGGAATAAATGACAGTGAATGATATGTATTTGATTACACACGCACCATAAGGTTAATTTTAAATACAAATTAATCATCTTGATTTAAATAGGTCCACCGGTTTAATATTTTAATATAAAAAAAGAAAAGGAAAAAAAAAATACTTAAATCATAAACTAAGACCACCCAACCTAAATTACTAATTTTATTTATGCTTTTCTTTTTGTTTCCTAGCCTCTCGATTTTACGTGGTTCATTATCGATTGTCATCCTAATTATTTACGTGAATTCAAAAATCTTTTTGATGATTTATTTTGGGAGATAGTTTGATTGATTATTTAAATTTTTTGGTTATGGATGATATGAATTCGAAATTATTTATAGTTATCGATAATTATTTCAATCATTAAATTATTGCACTATATATGTTTTTTACGCTAAAACACATAAATGATTTTATTAACGATCTTTTAACTTTTAGTCAATTATAAACCACTAATTTTCCCGTTAACTATTTGATCTAGTTATGAAAATAAGATAGAGGTGTTTTTCTAAGCTGTCATGCATAATCGAAGATCAACGAGAGAAATCATTACTCACAATTTATCTTTGTGTCATATCATCATCTGTCCTTAGAGGGACTTGACGCACAATTTATAAACCATATTTAGTAAGATAAGGTACGCGTATGGTATGCATAAAATTCATACAAATATTTTAATTCATCTATAAACTTATGTTACGTATGATAATGAGTCAATAGTGATAAGACATTAAAATTAATTATTTTAAATATAAATTCATGTATAAATAGTTTTCAAATTTCCAATTTATTTAATTAAATATGAGTATTAAACATGTTGTTTGAATTTTATATGGGATTAATACATGAGTCAAATGAAAGAAAAAATCAATTTGTTTAATAATAGTATGAAAACGAAAGTCTGAAACGGATACAATTGGAGCTTTTACTAACTATGATATAAAGTCATCATTGACCATGTGAAAAATCTTACTCGAACCTATATGGAAATCCTTATTGACGAGGGGAGGTACAAAATCATTATTACTAGCAATTATAGGAACATACAAAGTCATAATTGTTAACAACTATGAAATTAAATTATTACTATCACCATGTACGTCCGTTTGTAATTTTGTATTAGGGGTCGTTTGGATGTGGAAATGTAATGGAGTAATTGGACCTAATTACCGCATAATGCAGTAATTGGGTTAAAAACCCACATTTGGGAGAACAAAAATGGTATGAAAATTGGACCATGGAAATTGGCTTCAATTACCACATTCATGGTAATTGAGAATACTACACCTCCCCCTAGTAATTTGACATTACCACATTTTCTTACTTCTTTTTCCAAATTCCACACCATCAATTCCCACAAAACTAAACCCTATCCAAACGTTGATTTTTTTTTCCAATTTTCACAAGTCAATTCCTTGATTTTGTAAAACATGGAAATTCAGACAAATTTCAACGTTTTAAAATTTCCACATCCAAACCAACCCTATATATATACTGTTAACAAATCTCCAGAGGGAGTGTTTCTCATAGCTTCAATAGCATTTTGCTTCGTGTTTCATGCAATTACATGTTGACTACTATTTTTTTCCCCATATATCATGCAATGACTACTATCGAATTTTTTATATATGCCCAAGAAATAAATGCAGCAAATTTATAATCTAAATGAGCCGATATAAATGAGTAAGCTTGGTCTAGTTATCATTACAGTTGTAAAACTTATACATATAAATACAGCTGTGAAACTTATACGGATCGCTCAAAATTCACTTGGGATGACAAACTATTTGATACATAAACGACCAAGTGTTTACATTGAATTATCGTTCCATTTAATTTAGTATGATTCTTAGCTTACATTTTTCAATTTTTAACTGTATTAGTTAGCTTGACAATGAAGAAGTTCCTCATCCTAGAGGTCTAAAATTCGAAACTAGCAATTTATAAATGTCAACAAAGAAATAATGCAACGCATTAATAATCTAAATTAGCTGATTTAATTGAGTAAGCTTGGTGTAGTTATTATATGATTTATATATCTTTTTTCCCCCAAATGATTTATAGCTATATATACTAAATCAATATCATTACCGACACATAAGGAAAAGAAGAAAGAAAATCAATACGAGACCGGGCCATGCAACCCATCTCTAGAATCAACTATGGGCCTTTCCTATTGATCCCTGAAAGCACAAAAATCCATCAGTTGTTAGCAGCATTTATTTTAAATTATACGTAAAGGCTGTGATATGGAACTAAAGCAATCAAGTCGTTGATGTCATGATGTGGACCCTTCGTATTCAATGAACTTCGAGTTCCAGTTTTCTTTGGACTTTTCATTGAATTGCATTTATGTGGGCTTGGCCCATTGGGGACAAAAGAAGGTAACTGGGCCAGTGTGAGCTGCCAAATCATTGTCACCAGCTGGTCCACGGCCTGCACAGATGATTTCGTTTATTTCTAATTTTCTATGCAATGCCATTGGCTCGATATTTCATAAGCTGGCGTTAGAAGATCAAGATTCAAAGCAAATTAGTAACGTGCAAAACACTGTTGGAACAAGATAAAAGATAATCGATTCAACAGTTAAATCCTGGAATACCGCCAGGTCTGGAAATCAAAAGAACGACAAGTAGGCGGATACAAAAAAAGGGCCTTTCTAGCCACCACATGGACTACCCTATTGCTATTCCGACCTACAAATCGTATACTCAACCCGTCCCCGAGTGAGAAGCAAAACAATGCACAACCTCCTCCAGAACACCCCCGCACCGACTATCTCTGGTATCAGCCCGATGTATCTTCTCGATGATGACCTTGACATCCCCCTCAAACCGGACGTTCTGAAGACCATGATTTATACACCAATAGAGCGCCTATTGAAGGGAGAGCAATTCAACGACCATTGGATCCTCGATGTCCCTAAACTGCGCCCCATGGGCCAGAAGGACCTCTCTCTGAGGGCTGTGAAGAACCATTCCCCCGCCCGAATGTGAACCAGCTCGCTTAGCCCCATCCCACGAACAAATAAAGCTTGAACCAGCGTTCGGACTCAATGGATGAAAGGTGGGCAAGGGATACGGAACTACAGGATCCACCGACAAATCACCACATTCCTCACACTGTTGTTGAATTTGACGCATCAAGGCCAGGAAGCCAAGCTGTTTGCCGTCAAAGACAACCCAGTTCCTGGATCCCCCTCAAACTATCAAACTTACTAAAAGAAATTCCTCTGTACATCAACTTACATGGAAGATTCTGGAATTATTATAAAGTTCAATTGATTCAACATACGCGATTTTCTAGCTATTACAGGCAGAAGGAGAGAGATTTTATTAAAATCGTTGCCAACATACGCGATTTAGCTTTAAAATCGTTGGAGTCTCTTACGATTGTACGTCGAAAATTCAGAGACTATAACTTTGTACTCAGTTAACCGATCGACGCAACTTTTTTTCAGAAGAATGAGTTTTCATGTATATAAGACGCAAATCGCTGGAGCCTCCAATGATTTTCTAGCTAAATTGCTGATGGCTTCAACAGCATTGGCGGATCCAGGGGGTGGCCACCCCGGGCCCCGGCCCAGCCCTCTTCTGGATCCGGAGTTAGAATAATCCTTATAAATTTGTCGATTTTAGTCATTAGGCCCAGTGTTATTTTATAATATGAATGTGTATAATTAGAAAAATGATTCAGATGAACATATTCAATTCACTACTCTAAATTTATCCTAGAAATTCTAGCCCCAAAGGTTTTTCGTCTAAAAAAACAATGAAAACTAAAAATCCTAAAGTCTAAAGCGTAAAAGACTAAAAGAAATATGATGTTTGTTCCCTTAAAATTTTACTAGAGCAGTATGGTGGATATAGGCATGGACACACAATGCAAATTGATTAGTCAATTGATTTGTCTAGTGTTGATGCTTCTCGTTTCAACAGCTACCACAGAGAGAACCTTTTCAACAATGAAACATGTGAAAACTGATTTGCGCAACAAAATGAGCAATGAATTTCTCGTTGATTGCTCAAGTATTTTATTTGAAACATAGTTGGTATGGATGTAGATTTCATTATTGATGCATTCGCTAAATTAAAAGACCGCCGTGTACAATTGACATTGTAAAAAAAACTATAATCATAATATTTTTTTTTACGATATCGAATTTTATAATGAAATGCGGCCCAGTGCTCTACTATGTTCTGGATCCGCCGCTGTTCAACCGTTTCGGTAAATCATGTCTGTTGGCAGCGATTTGGATAAAATCACCTCGATCACCAACGAGCAACGACCAAAATTGCTGGAAACTACAATGATCCAACTCAAACTTCTATATTTTGAGAAATTTTAGTGTATGCGTTGTACTGCAAAATCTTTTTTTAGCAAGTTTGGTATTTTGGAAGGAAAGAAAAAAAAAAAAAAATGCAACGGGACACCTCGTTACCATTGTTACGGCTATTAACAACGCACATTGTGAGCAAATGGACTGCGACCGAGAATAGCGATCTTCAATGGTACATAGCCTGCAGCTTAATTTTATATTATTATATATAAACAAATTGCCGCTTATAGCCTCTCTATATAAAATCCACACCAGCAAATTGTGGTTGAGAGAAAGCCACAACAACAACCCAATTCGATTGAGAAATCATGGCAACAATGATTCCCGCCGCAGTAGTCGCCGCCGTCGCAGTTCTTGTGTTGGGCGGCAGCACTATTTGCCCTTTCGCCGAAGGCAAAACCCAGGCAGCTGACACCGTGCCGGTGCTGTGCAACGGAAGGAATTTCACTGGCGGCGAGCTGCGTCAGGCCAGGGCGGCGAGGGACGAGGTTCTAGGCCGATTGGTATCCCAAACGCTGTCACGGCCGAACAAGCCAAAGGTCTGCACCACCATCGACGGCGGCGGCGACGGTAGCAAAAGTAGTTCTACGATCTTCGGCTTCGCTTCCTGCGCCACGTCGAAGCGATGTGGCGGCGGAGGCCGCGACCGTTGTTCCACCACATTCGAGGATTGCTCCACGTGTCTTGGCGCCGCCAGAGATCTGCTGAAGGATGTTTGCAGTAAGGCTACCGGCGGCCAGGTTGATCTGAAAATCGCCAATCCGAAATGTTTCATGAGATTTGAGAGCACCAACTTCTGCTAAGTTACCCTACACTACAGTCTTCTTAATTCCTTCATTGTACCGTCTCCTTAAATGCCTAGCTAGAGTTACTAATTAATACCATTGGAAGGTGATTTGATTTGCGATTTATACTTATTGGGTGTCATTAGTTTCATTTTCATCCATATGTTTTGCTTAATGTAAAAGAGGGTAATTGTCAAACAATATTATCTCTTTAAAAGAACAAGTTACAACTTTACTGTTTCTTAGAGTCACATCCCGCCACTGTTACTCGTTTGCCTTGTTTGCCTTTTCTTCTCAATTTTGATTGGCTCTTCTTCTGACATGGACAGCGGCTCCCGTCGCTTCAATTAGGAGAAAATCGCTTCTCTGCTTCTCCTACCGTCGTTCTATTAGTCTTCCCTCTACTTTTCATGCATCGCTTTTCGAGCCCTCTGCTTCCCTTGTTTTGAGGCGCCATGTTTGATCCCTCATATCTCTCTCTGTTCCCCTCCTTATTCTTTTGTTCTCCTGCATTCTGCCTCTCTCTCATTCTCTCATCCACTAATCTCCATCTCTCTCCCGTAAATCCCAGTCTCCCACCCACCCATCTCTATCTGCATCTCCTCCTTTTGGCATTTCTTTCCTTTCCAAAATCCCAGCCACACCCAGTCTCCTCTCTGTTGAAGAAGAAGAAAACAGGGTGAGAGAAGACTCTCATGTCAAGTTAGAAGAAGGAGGAGGAGGAAGGAGATCCGAATCCCACCCACAACCAGTCTCCTCTCTGTTGAAGAAGAAGACAACAGGGAGAGAGAAGACTCTCATATCAAGTCAGAAGGAGGAGGAGGAGGAAGGAGATCCGATCAAGGCCGTCGATGGCAGCGAGGGGAAATCCGGTGATGGCGGCGACGGGAAGGTCTTCCATGGACGCCAGTGATAGTTCCGGCGACTTAGGTAAGAGGCGTTTTCCTTTTTTAGATATTTGTAACTCGTTTTTGTTTTGATGCTTATTGTTTTATTTATGGGTTCTCGATCAGGAAGAGGGAAGGAGAAAGATGTGAACGTCGATGGCGGCGACGGGAAGGTTTGTCGTCTGAATTATTTCATTTGGGTGTCTACCTCCCCCTTCTTTCGACTTTCTTCTTCTCCTTTTGGTCAACTTCTCTGGTGTACCATTTTTCACTTTTATTGATGTCTCCACCTGATCAACTTGCCTTTTGCTCCGGATCTGACTGGCCGTCCACAGGTCTCTCGCTCCCTTCTGCCTTGTAGCAGCGGAATGAATGATGCCAGTAAGTCTGCTTCGTAGATCAGCTTCTCTCTTTTTACTCATCTTCTCTGTTAATATTAGTTTCGCTTCTATTTCATTCTCACTTTGTCCTCCCTTTTTCTTTTGTCTGGCGATTTGATTGATATATGCCGTATTTTATCAATAAGTTTTGCTGGTGTGACCTAACAGATCTCCTGTGTTTTCTCTCTCGCTGGAAGATAGTGTAGAAGGAGCGGAGGAGGAGGAGGGAGAAGAAGAAGAAGCGTCAAGAAGAGGAACAAGGGGTATGTCTAGCCAGTAATTTTTTTTTTGGTAATTCATCTTTTATTTACATGGATACCTTATCTGAATATATACCTTTTTTCCTGTGCCCTTGACCATATATAGCTTCAGCTTCATAAGGTTGCTTTTCTTTGTCCCCAAATTGGTCCGGATTAGTTTAGTATTTTGATTAAAGTCTTAATGTGTGCTTGGGGTGGGGGATTAATTGTCGAAATCCATTTTGCCTCTAATCCAGCCTATGCCAGTTGCACAGACAGCATCAAGTCTCTTGCTTTCTTTCCTCGAAGAAGAGGAAGAGCAAGGAAGTGGAAAGATGAATAGGTTAAAATTAATACATTATTAGAGGGCCCTTTAAGTTTATAATTCCAGGATCAGTTTACAGGTGTGTGATAAGCTTTTGGGGGATTAAAGCGTGCTTTTGAGTTATAAGTTTACAATTCCACATTAAGTAAAATTAATACATTATTATTAGAATGCCCTTGAAGTTTACAGTTTTAGGCTTAGCATGAGAATACCTATATATTTCCAAACTCAGGTTGTTTGTCAAAGTGTTACCATGTTATAGTTAGTCCTCATCCTCTGATGAATACATAGTCTTCCTAACAATAATATTTTCCTGATATTTTGGTGCTTAGAATGTTAAATCAATCGTAGTTTATCACGATGCCTCCTGGGATGACGTGCGCTTCGCCGGAGATTGTCACGGCAGAGGAAACATGCCCTGCCGTTGGCGAAGGGGCAATTTTCAAGAAGCTCTTAGGTAAGTTCTTTTGTGGATTTATCTTCCTTTTTGGTTTTGTGCTTAATTAATCGGACTTTTTCCTTTTGGGGTTTTGAGTTCAGACAGGATGCAGGATAAGGGAGGAACTATCGCCGGTGTGGATTTCAGAAGGCAAGAGAGGCAACTAGGGCTAGCCGCTGCTCTCTAGGTAAGCTTCCCCTTTTTGGGGTTTGGTTCTGTTTGTATTTGGGGTTTTGCCTTTCTTTGAACTGGTTCTTATATGTTTTAATATTTGATTCCAGCCAAGGGAAGAGTAGGAATAAGTCGTCATCGGCGATCCTCACCCTTGCCGACGAACAGCAGCGACATAGCTTGCTGGCAGAGGTACAAAATGTGTCTAGGGTAACTTTGTAGTTTCCTGTATATATGTTGATTCAATTTCCCCTGAATAGATTTGGATTTGGCCTTTTTTTTACTTTGTTTCGTAGGGATTATGGTGGTTTCTTCAATATACAAATTGGGTCTTTTTAAGAATGTTGTTTGGAAATGTCAGATTACAATCCAGTAAATAAACAAAGTAATGAAGAAAGAAGGAGGATGAGAAAAATGAATGTTCATTTCTCTTTTATTCGGAGTTAGAAATCTCTCTCGCTTTATCTCTTTCACTTAAAGGCATTTGATGTTTTAACATAGGCTATGGGTTAGGCAACAGTTGGGCACAACTGAGGCGTCTACTGAAGCCGGAGAACCAATTTTGTGCTTGGTTGGTTATCGCAGCGGTAGCTATAATCGACAACACCTGCAGTATAGATGATAACGCTTGATTCCATTTATAACCTGTTCGAATGCAGATTGCTTTTCCCCCATGAAGTTCCGTAGTGGCAACTCCTTCACCAGTGAACAGGAGCAATGCAACAATGAGGAGTCCAATGTGGAAGCTCAAAACCCATGAAGTTGGGTACACTTTAGTCTTCTGCAATTTCATGTTCTTCTGTTTATAGACGATTTTTAATGTTTTCATTTTGGTGTGATCTATTTACAGTCTTCCACGCTCAGTTTGTGCATAACTCAAGTCTGTACTGAACGATGGCGGGTGCTGTTTCAGTTAGCAAGGTTAGCTTTTGGTCTTCCTATTACATTAAGTTGGCCTCGCATTTCGAGGTTCACCGCTTCTGCTGTTTATTCATGTTTCCCCACGTTACTTTTGCCATATAGTTTGCAACTGGAACTGTATTTAGGATGCCTTGATTATGTTTCTTTTCATTCTAGATATTGCCATTTTGTTGCTCGAGCTGCCGCCATTGCTTGAGAGAGAAGGAAGGCAGCTTTATGAGACGAATGTCAATTGGTTTTTGAGGTTTTTATTTATGGTGTTTTATATGTTGTTGATTTTGTACGTTTGCAGTTCTTATTGGAAAAGTAATTCTGAATTATCACCAATCTTCGCATCAGCATCTATCCTTGCATATATGTTTTCCCAATCCACTCAATTATCTCAAGCCATGTTCTTCTTCCTTGCTTTATAGCTTTAAATTCGTTTGTTTTTTAGGTTCTTTTTTGATGGCAAAGCACAAAAGACTGAAGGTAAAATGACTCTTGAGCAAAACCAAATGGTTTTCTGTTGCTCACATTACTATGCCACACTGGCTGTCGATCGTTGCTGATGTCGCCAGCCACCGCGAGAGCTCTCCTTTTACAGGTTCTCGGTTTTTTGGTTACTTCTAGCCCTTCCTCTTCCCATCTATTAAACTGAATCTCATCTCTCTTTATCTCTCTCTAGGTCTACTTTGAGGAAGAGAATGACGAAAAGAGTAAGGCCGACAAAGAAGAGCATGCCAGTACTTATTACTTGGCATGTCAAAAAAAATCGTAGGGTTTCTGTAACTTGGGGGATTTGACAGGCTTAAGCTATTGAATAGAGGAACAACAGAGGGAATGGTGAAGAATATCAGCAGCGATTCAGAAGGGTAGAGGATGGAATGGAGAGCTGGAAGTTCTTCAATCTGGTCTTCTTTTCCAATCTCTCGAGCAAAAATTCAGAAGGTGAGCTTCTGCTTTACTTTACTCTGTTAGCTGAATCTTTGTTTATCGGGTAAACGATTCAAAACTCTAACAAATACGGAGCTCTAACTAGAATCAATTGGGTTAAGGATGTGGTTTTACAGAAGGCGGATGGAGTCAATTGGTGCCATTTTTTGCTCCATGAACATAACTCTGTTAGGTTTCTTTGATTTGATTACTTGAAGATTTAGTATATTGATGATAAATATTAAATGGGTTTGTCCTTTTTACAGGGAAGAGTTTCAGCATATTGTCTATTGAAAAAATGCTCTGTGATGGTGCACTATTGTCTGCTCAACCTATCACTACCAAGCAATTGCTGATTGGGGTTCAACCATAACTAGCCTATTCCCTAGACGACCTTCTAACCCTCCATGATATGGACCGATCCAAGAAAGGATGAGCTAGAGAGAGGTTTGGTTTCTCCTTCTACTCTCCTGTATAAACATACTTCTTATATTTGAAAAAGGCATATATCCTATGTTATGTTTGTTTTCTTATAGGGTTTTGGTTGATGTTGAGCCGTTGGTTTTCTTCATGTGGTCATTGGTGGGACTCTTTGAAGCATAGCCATAGGTCAGAGGATGGGTGAGTATTGGTTTTGGTTCTGGCCAGGTAACAATGAAGGGTTGGTGTGCAGGGGAATGGCAGAGGGAAGATCGACATAGAAATCATGGGTTTTTTTCCGGCTAGGAGAATGGCGGGACTGCGATCTGGGGCCATAATAGGGGGATGGAGGATAAAAGGGTTTTACTAGCAGGCCACATCCTTTTTAAGAGCTTTCGTGCTTTTTAACAATGGAAAATTTAGTTACCGCAACGAGCAAAGTGAAGAATCCAAAACTTCAGTTACCACAGCCCATAAGGATGGACGAGGTTAAGGAAGAGGCTCGAGTTTGGGGTAAGTACTACATTTTGTTTATTTAATTAGAGCCTTGCACTTTTCTTATGCCATGTTTTTATTTGATATGTATAATGACCTTCTTTGCTTCATACTCCAGTTTGACAAGATCGCTGCTTGGGGAAAGAAGTTGAGATAAGGCCTCAGTACCTACCGTTTCATCCATGTCCGTGTCTTACAGTAGGTCTGCCCCAGGTCTGAAAAGGCATCCCAGCCAATCAGCTCCACCAACTAAAGCCGAGACTACTACTACCATCTTGATTGCTAATTATCATGATCATGCTTCGGTCAGTTTGCCTTCCATGCTGAAATCTTCCTCTTTTGTGCTTCAATTTATGTTTCTGTGATTGCATAAGAACACGGTGAAGTTGTTCACTAGGCCGTGAGCTTGAGATGTATGTTTTTTTATTGGTTTAGGGTGTGACTTGCTAGCAAATGTTTCAGTCTGATGGACAATGATGGTCATGTATCATCGATTTAGTAGGACATCTAGATTGGAACCTCTTCATCCTTTAATACTCTCATATAGATCTAATTTAGAAGTTAGAGAATGCTTTCTGCGTTGAGTTCTGCAGTAGGGGGAAACAACGACGGAGAGGTCCTGCACTCTTGTGTGTCTCTAGAGTGAGTAGGATTGAGCGGGCCTCGGGCTTGCAAGAATAGAAAGGGGATGAGGCTTGAAGGAATCTCCGACACCAGAAAGATAGTTTCTTTATGGGAATTTTGGGTTGATTTGGATAGCCATTTATTTAGTTTCCTGTAGCCAGGGCAAGCCTCCACTAGCCTATTTGCTTGAGTTTGTTGTGTTGTCCTTTGCTGACTTTTAGGTGTTATTCTTTGCTGACTTTTAGTGGTTATCAAGATCCAAGTGTTTGTTCTGTCTTTTTCGTTGTTCTCACTTTCAGTGAATCTGATCCCTACGACCTTAACCAAACCGTCGTATTCCCCTTTGCTTCCATGAACCTAATCGAGTAACGGAAAGGAGAACTGATCGTCTGTAATGGTACGTTCACGTGTAGTGTTTGTCATATGAATTATGTCCTATTGGGTTGACTTTGATGATGTAATAGATGATACTTAGGACGGAGTGGATGATGCTGCAGGTATTCGCGTCTCTTGATAGTCATTGATGAAACATTCCACATCTCACGTGTTAATAATTCATGGTTATGCAGGCTATGAAGACGCTTTTTACAGGACATGGTGAGGTAAATGCTCTATTTTCTGTCTGAAATTGCTGCATTTCCATCTCAACAAAAAACCCTGCTGCTTGGGATTGTCTTTTTTTTTGGGAAGATGCGGTAATTGTTTCTCTATACTTAGAATCCTGAGATCGCTTGCATGCATTTGAACTAATCATGGAGAAGAACCCAGTAGCCTGTAAATATGAATTTATTTTCTTTCTATTACATGTCAAGTTCGAGTTGTCTTCACATGACCTCTCTAATGTGTGGTTGAATTCATCTTTACTGGAATCGTAGTGCCACATAAGAGAGTTGAGCTCTCGGGGTTTGATAGGAAGGTGGATTAGAAAAACACACCATAATTCTAAAGTCTCTTAAAATCAATGAGAAGGTTTAAGTCAGCAGCTAAACTGCTTCAGAATCTTGATTGGTTTTGTTTTTATTTCAACCAATGATGTCTGAATGCTGAACTGAGCCATAATTGAGGTCTCATTCAGTCATCACATATTTTAGTTAACAGAAAGTTTGTGCTGTTCCGGAGGGAATGTTAAAGTGATTCTCATGGTGCTTTGGTTCTTCTTTGTAATGACTAGAAGTTTAATGAGATTGAATTTCTCATCCTTTTCGTTTTTAGGTTATGGGGGTTCATACGGTGTTAAATTTGTGATCTTTTGGCCAGAACTTAACATCCATTTTGTTTGGAATTTCTCCAGGAAATGATTGAATGAGAGTAGTAAGAGGAGGGTGGACGTGAAGATGCATGATGGTGGCCATGATGCTCATGTTGTAATGCTTCTTGGTGCAGGTGAGAGACACATTGCAGGTATCAATCATATTTATGCCTCAAGGAACTTTTGCCTATTGAGTTTTTTTAGCTGGTTGATCTCTAGCACCATCAGTGTGTTATTTCATTTCTTTTGATGTTTCATTGGGTTCTTAGGCGTGTGGATATGCTTCATTATAACATACTCTACATCTTAAATCAATAATAGCTTGAGTTACCACAGATCTAATACTTGTATTATGCTTTAAGAATAGGCATTGAACTCACTAAATGTTTTTGGATCATTTCTTGGTTAAGGAAAACTTCAGCAGGGTAGTGTCTATTTTCCTCTTCCTTGACTGGTGCGGGTTTCTTTTTGACATTTCAGTAACTTTTACAAGGATGTCTCCCAATTTCACCCTCGACCATTGTTGTATGAAATAAGAAGTAACACATGTTTGTCTATATCTTGATGCTAATATAGTTCCCTGTTATGAAATTGGGTTAAGTTGCGTCATTAGTTACAACCCAATTCGTTTTCTTAGTGATGAACTGATGCTTAACTTTTAATCTTAGCTTCCTGTGATTGCCAGTTAATTCATTATGAATTTTAGGTTTGGGTTAGCTGTCACTGCTATCTCTCTTAATTTCCATTTTTTGGAGTTTATTTACTAAACTTATTTGGAGCATAATAATTGGGATACCATGAATCGCTTGGTTTCATCTATTTATTTCCTTTATTTTAAGTTGTGAACCGTGACGTTCTTTGGTTTTGGGAAAGTGAACATACACGTTTAACAGTTTGGGTATTTTTATTGTTTTAGTATCTTTTTATTTATTGTTTTCGGTCTTTCTGGTTGTAGTTGTTCGCAGCCCAGAAATCATGTGTTTCTAGGTTCTTAAGATCAATGCCCGAACCATTTCATTGACTTTGTTTTCATTATTCATTGAATTAGACGATTCTTTACTGATATCACAGTTCAGGTTTTGTCGCCCTCCAATTTTTTTTTTTTATAGATATATGCATGTTCACTGAACAGGTTATATTCAAGGATTTAAAGGTACATTCAGGGTTTTGTCGCCCTATAATTTCTTCTTCAATGTCTCTTCATTGATTCCTTTTGACGAAATGGAAGATTTGTGCCTCTGTATCAGATTCGATGCACCCTTCATCTTCGGGAATCCATTTAGCAAGTCCTTCTCAATCTCGCGGCCAAATTTGGCTTGAAGTCTCTCTGTCTCATTTCCAGGTTAAAGTTGCAGCATACTCTTCTTTCTTACAGATTCGTTGCGATTATATGTCGAAGAAATCAGAAGTATTTGTTCATTTTGATTTCTGAGGAGCAACTGGTGATGCTTTTGTTTGTGGATTTGGGAAGAGTAGAGAGGATACACAATTTTAGATATCAAATCCGGTGGCGAAGGAAAACCCAGTATACTCTGGTGAAGTAGGTGAGGATTGATTGACCTTTCCTATGTGAATTGCATTCTGTAGTGTCGTTGAGAAATGCACATGTTATGATTTCGCTGGTGTCGTTAACTGTTGTTCCCTGATTCATCTGACACTGTAAGTATTGGGAATTTGAGACATTCGGACAAAGTGGGAAGGCTAAAGACATTTTTAGAAGGGTCAAGAACTGGATTGTCTTTGATGCATTTTTCTTATACCAATATGTTTTGCATGTTAGTGGAAGGATATGGGGAATTTTCCAGGTTGCCTTTATTATTTCATTCCTATTATCCATTTGTTATTTCACGTTTTGTTCAGTCTTTGGTTACCTGACTAATTTGTTCATTCGGGTTGTGTTGTTTCCTTTTTGCATCTTGATATCAGGTGCAAGGATCATCTTGACAAAATGTTTGTTGAATCAGTGTTAGTCGATTGCTTCTAAGAATTTCTTTGGTTGTATTTTTCATTTCTCATGGATTATTTCTATGTATATTGAATGGAAATCTCTTTTTTTGTGTGCAATCTTTTCTTAAGGTTATCATATGTTATATTTGATCCACTGCAATGCAAAGGGCTTTGGGTGAGTGTTGAATGACATCGACAATCATTCTGAGAATTATCTAATTGATATTATGATATTACTCTTTTCTATTGTAAATCTTCTTTGGTTGATTTTGTTGGTTTTTTGTGGTTTTACCGTTTGTAAGATTCTCTACAAAGGATGGCAATAGATGACTGTGAGATCCAGGGCGGGAAGAACCCATAATGGAGGAATTTCCACAATCTACAACTCTTAGTTGAGTCCCCTCTCTTTCTCCTACGATGTGTTCCAAGTTCTCTCTTCTCTACCCATTGTTCTGCTGCTGAATGTGATTGGAATATATATTGTTGCAATGCCTGGGGTTGGCTGCCGGTAGTGACAAAGAGCTTCAAATTGCAGATGCATTCCCTCTAAATGGTTTGGGCTAGCTTCTCTACCTGCAGGCTGCAGCCAACAGTATTTTTTTTTTGTTTTTTGTTTTTGGCACAGGGTTTTACAATAGTTTTGCTTCTTATATCCTTCATCGTGTATCTGAAAAATGGAGGGTTTGCAGAGTAGACCTATGCATTTGCTTAAATATAGTGACTAGATGGTGTGCCTGCGTATTTAGGTATTCTACCTCCCATTTTGGTCATTTCTATTTATTGTTTCTGTTTTGTATGATAGATCATAGTCATTCATCTTCTTTAGTTCTTCCCATATGCTCAGTATTCTACGCTACTTTGTTTGGGTTGTTCGCCAAAAAACTTTTTCTGGCTTATTGATATGCGGGGAAATTTTGTTATTTAAGTTATGTGGGTGTGTTACAAAAGTTTCCCTGTGTCAGGTTACCCTCAAGGTTTGAAGTTTGGTTTGACAGTTTTTGGACTATATTTAGAGGACATACATTTATTCATACTTTATTTTTTCATTTATATTATCGATCTCCTTCAATTATCCCGATCTGGATTGCAAATAAGGTGTTGTAATTATTGGTAATTTAACAGTTGTTAAATGATATGCTCTAGATTGATGTTATTTGGATTATAAGAGTTCATGGTGGACGGGTTGATTGTTTGGGAGGATTTTGTTTGTTTGCTTTACTATGGAGGATACTTTTGACTATGTAATGAATTCCTTTTGCAGCATAATCCGTCAGCTCTGGACTTTGATGGTCTCTTTGGGATTCAATGCTTCAGTAAGGTCAGTTTTGTTTCTCCTTTTGGTTGATCAGTGATGACAAATTCTCAATCGACCGAATTATCTTCCATTCAAAAGGAAGAAACTCAAAAACGTTACCCAAACCTAGACTACTTGACCCCAACAGCCACCAGTACCTGATGTCATTTAAGCTTCAGATTATATGTTTTCCTTTCCTTTCTTGAAAAGTATTTGCCATTGAGGATGCATACAGGACATTCTATTAAGAATGGCACTAACCACAACAAATTCATTGACAACTTGGACTTTGTTTGTACTAGAAGCATCAATCTGACGTTAGAGGACATCATTTGATTAAAAAAATATCATGTTCAGTATAGGCTTGGACTTACAGTTGATCTAATCAAATAAACATATGTGAATTGGTAATTAGTTAAACAATATGACTTTTTTCCATGATCTCAATTGAATGTTTTTCAATTTGGATATAGGGAAGCACCATAACTTATTGTGCTTAGCAACAAGGATAACTTCTCTCCCCATTGTTTACTTTTGATTCTTTTGTGGTTTCGTTTGTTACTACTTGCTTCTCTAAACTGAAATGCTGCATTTTACAGGTTCTGCAGCAAGCTTTCAAACGCTATCAGTTGCTGGATGGTCGTATTTTTTATCACTAGAATAGTTTGCAACATTTAAACACACACTTCACCTTAAAGAACACTTTTAGTAGTACAAATGTAAGTCCCCGCCGCGAAGCGCGGGCTTCCATTCTAGTATAGTTGAATGATCGATGATAGAACTTTCTTTTTTATGATATGAGTAGCCATATTATCTACACGAGAGACCAAATAAAATTACGCATGTTTAAAAAAAGATGTAAAAGCTAAGCCATAATTTTCGTTAAAAGTGCACTATTAAAAGATTAATATGAGTCATTTGCGATGGTCTTTCTGAAGATGGTTTCACCATCACGACAACCAGAACGACAACCGACACGATTGGTTCATTTCATAGCTCATGCCTTTGTAAACGGGAACTCGAGATATCTTCATACTCATTCCTTTTGTTTACCCATAAAAAAAATCAGCATGTACCACATCGATCAACTACAAGAAATTCAATAGATTTATAAGGCCAGCTCAACATTAATGATTAAAAGAGCTAGCTGGGCCTAGTTGGGTTGGATTTTTGGGCCTAAGTGGCCAAGCCCCTTCTTCCCTACACGATGGCCGACCCGTCTCCATGGCCCCATATCCGGACATTGCGACACAACGGGGTGCCAAACAACCGGGTACCAAGCCGAGTACCAAATAGGAGGTCATCCAGAAACTAAGTCTGGAAACAAGGCGACACAACGGGGTGTGCCAAACGATCGGATACCAAGTGCCAAAAGACCGGATACCAAATAAGAGGCCTCCAAAAACTAAGTCTTTGAAACAAGGCGACACAACGGGCGGATACCAAATAAGAGGCTCCAAAAACTAAGTCTTTGAAACAAGGCGACACAACGGGTTTGGCTTGGGTATCAAGCCAAAAAGACAAGAAATTTGACTAAGGTGGCTGGATGACGAGGACTCGTAGAGCCCCTTAGGGGGCCATATGGAGACTGAGTCCCAAGATGGGCATGGTGTCCCCCTAACTGGGTACCAAGCTGACAGGGTGCAAGATACCAATATGAGATTCTAAAAACTAAGTATGGACACCAGGCCGACAAGGTCGGCTTGGTAGCAGGGTGACATCAAGCTGATAAGACAAGCTTGGGTAACAAAGCCTAGCTAACAAGGCGATGATGGCAAGACGGTCCAGGTAGCAAGGGCCGACAAGACGGGCTTACAAGTGGTAGAGCCCCTTAGGGGGGCTTATGGAGACTGAGTCCCAAGATGGGCATGGTGGCCCCCTAACCGTGTACCAAGCTGGCCGGGTGCAAGATACCAATATGAGATTCTAAAAACTAAGTATGGAGACCAGGCCGACAAGGTCGGCTTGGTAGTAGGGTGACATCAAGCTGATAAGACAAGCTTGGGTAACAAAGCCTAGCTAACAAGGCGATGATGGCAAGACGGTCCAGGTAGCAAGGGCCGACAAGACGGGCTTACCAGTGGTCCCATGACAGTCTCTCTAAGACTAAGTGTGAAAACTTGGTGGGTAAAGGGGCCAAGTTCTCATCCTATCTAGGTGGGTAATATGGCCTAGCTATCAAGACGGTTCGAGGTGGCTACCAAGAAGAGAGTGTGGAGTCGTCAAGGCTGATGTGATTAAGACTTCATCATGGAGGCTCAACCCTATCTAGTCATGACAAGGGCCCCAAGGCGACGGTTACCAACTAGTCACCAAGGTGGCGACAAGGGACCCCGAGGCAGTTTGGAGCAAGAGACCAGTCAAGGCGGTTACCAAGGCAGTTACGCCTAAGGGCTATAAATAGAAGAAACGAAGAAGAAGCAAGGGTTCCACAACCAAACATTTGACAACACATGTCAAACACTATCTTTTTCTCTGCAATGTAGCCATAGTCGTAGCATTTAGTTTCTGGAGCTCTCACTGAACCTCCATAGGAGTAGGAGTAACGTAACTTAGTTTTATCAGCCATCAAAATCATCAAACACCCTCGTTCGAACATTGTTTGGAGAGGTGTGAACCGTGTTATTAATCGTTGTTCAAGAAGTCAAAAGTGCATTCATTGAGTTCAAACACTAGTTTTTCCTCGCCAGAAAACACCTTTGTAGCTTGATTTTTGGAAGGTATGCAGTTTGAGGCCGATTGTAGATGTTCTTCAGATAATCAATCAATAAACTTAGAGAGAAGCGACCCTTATTAATTCATAGGGGGGAAATAGTAGAAAAAGAAGCTAACCTCTCTAATGACCCTTGCCAAACCATTGAGATAAGCAGAAATCCACTGGCTAAACTTTATGAGAATGAAGCGGCCAACATATATAAATTATATTTTTTTAATCATTTCTAATCTTTCATTAATTTAGTTCAACATGCAAACATTTGTTATAAAAGAAAATGAAAATGGGAGGAGTTCACTTTATTGTTAAGGCTGAGATCCAACCCCAGTAAGTGTGAGATCTTTTCTAGAAATGAAACGGGAGGAAATGAAAATTAGAGCATCTAGCTATGACCGCTAGCTAGGTAAATTTTTAGTAAGGTACATTGGAGTCCCTTTTATAGCTGGTAAATTGACAGTGAATACTTGCAAGCCTTTGATTGATTGGTTCACAGTTAAAGCTTAGAACTGGAAAGCTAAATCTTTAACTTATGTGGGTAGGCGGAAATTACAGACCTATTATTTTTTTTAATTTTCATATTATTATTATAGTGGAAACAGAGAAAGGGTACATGGCTCTAAAGGTTGACATGGAAAAGGCCTATGATAGTGTCGAATGACCATTTCTTCTTGCAGTTTTGGACAAGATTGGCTTTAACTCCATCGAGAGAGGATAGATACATGAATGCCTCAGATCTATGTCGTTCTCTGTCCTCATGAATGGAATCCCTTCGGGATTCTTCATCCCATCCAGAGGACTCCGGCAGGGGGATCCTTTATCTCATCTCTTGTCTGTCATATGCATTGAGGGGTTTGCGGCGCTCTTTCGGAAGGCTCTTTTTGGAAATAAAAACTAGGAGTTAAAGTGGCCCCTTGAGCTCCCCGGATCTCGCACCTGTTTTTTGCAGATGATTCATATTTATTCCTTAGGGGCTCTTTCCAGGAATGTGAGAATTTAATCGAGATTTTGAATGAATATGAGGAACTTAGTGGCCAAAGGGTGAATTTTGGGAAGTCGGCGGTTTGCTTTAGTAAGAATATTGCTCTGTCGGAACAAGAGTCCTTGGCTCAGATTCTGGGTGTTGGAGCGGTAGAGGTCCACGATAAATATAAGGGGTTAACTACGCTGATAGCCCAATCTAAGATGACTAAGTTCCGTTATTTGGAGGAGAAATTGCTTGAGCGCCTCCAGGGATGGAAGCAGAGGACATTGTCATGAGCAGCTAAAGTGACTTTGATTAAATCATTCTCTTTAGCATTACCATTGCATGTTATGTCCTACTTCAAGTTGCCTTTACCTCTGTGTCGGCTCCTACACAAACATGTGGCCAGATTCTGGTGGGGTGTGGAAGAAGCGCACTCGAGGATTCGATGGATGTCCTGGCGCAATATGTGCAAGAGTAAGCATGACGAGGGTATGAGGTTTCGTCGGTTCAAATATTTTAATCAGAATCTTTTAGCCAAGATTGGTTGGTGTATCCTGAATGAACCCCAGTCCCTCCTGACCCAGGTATATAAAGGGAAGTATTTTCCTAATGGAACCTTTCTCGATGCTACGAATCGTTCCCATCCATCTTGGGGTTGACAGAGTATCGACTTTGGTCGACAGTTCTTAGAAATGGGATTACGATGGCAAATTGGTAATGGTCCGACTGCGTCTCTGCTTCTTTCCATCTGGATTTCTCGGTTGCATCCATTTCCCCTTGTGTAAACCGCCTGGTGCTTCCCGAGGCTAGGGACCCGCGAGTTGCGGAGGTTATTTGTCCTAGGGAGGGTCGTTGGTGTGACAAAAATCTTAGCCAGTGGTTTGAACCAAAAACCTGTCGGGCCATTAAAACTATTCCTCTTCCTCATCAGAATGTGGAGGATAGACTGATTTGGCATGGTACTGTTGACGGGGTTTTCACTATTAAATCGGCCTACCATTTTACTGTCTTATTAGATAAGCAGAATGGTAGATGGCGTGTCATGGCTAGTTGGATGGATAGGGCTAGCTGGATTTGTTTATAGGAAGCTCACAATCCTCCCGAATTGAAAGTGTTTGTCTGGCAAATTTTTAACCAAATTCTGCCAGCCAAGGAAGCCAAAGGATATTCCAGTGCTTCCCAGATGCCCGGTTTGCTGGGTGGATTCAGAGATAATGGAGTATCTATTTCTGGATTGCCTAGTGGCAAGAGCCCTTTGGGACCATTCGGGGCTGGAGTATCTTGAGCAAGGGTTGCCTCGTCATACTTTTCCGCTTTTTAAGAAACGGTTCATGTCTCTTATTCATCAACCTTCACTATTCATGGCGGTCGTTGCCATTTTTTGGAGGATCCCACGGTCTCGTAATTGGGTGCCTGGGTGGTCATTGAGGGGAAACAGTTTGGGATCCCTGCCTTGACGCGACAATTTAATCAGTAGTATGAGGAGTGAGTAAGTTTGCAGGTGGATCAAATTCTCCAGTCGTCCATCCCTCTAATACATCACGTGGGTTCTGGGGGGGACTAATTTGCCTGTTTGTATGTTGGATGGGGCAACAAGGACTGGGTCTCACTCGATATGCGGAATGATTATTAAGAACCCGACTAGGGAAATCCTTTTTGCTAAAGGGGTGTAGTTCCCATTGATTGATGACCCTATGGTGGTCGAATTGCTCGTTCTCCGGGAGGCTATTTTATTGTGCCCGTCCCATGGTTTCACGGAGATGAGGTTTGAAGGAGATGCCAAAGTGGGTATCGAGAAGACCATTCGAGGTGATACCAGAGATAACCGAATGAGAGCTATACTCGAAGAGATTGTGCATTATTTTGTAGTTCATAATGGGTTTAGTGTTCGATTTGTAGGTCGACGTAGCAATAGGGCAGCCCATTTGGTGGCTCGCAAGGCCCTTTCATTGTACCCAACTATGAATCGTTTATTTGATTTTCAGGCCTGACTGAACTCCAAAATGTAACTATCTTATTGAATCAATATATGATTATCTTTTGTAAAAAAAGGGGGCAATGTCTATTTTTTATCCAAATCTTTTTTGGATTCTTTTTTATTAGCCAAACCTATTAAAATGCTAAGAATTAACCAAATGTTAACTTTCAGTTAGCAATTTTGTTAGTAATATTGACTTGGCAACATGATACTGATTTGGAAGAGACACATGAATGTCAACATTACAAAATTTTAGTATTTTAACTATGAAAAGAGTTGCAAAATTATTAACGATAACATAAAAATGGCTAATATTTTGATTCATTACGAAAGATTTGGATAATTAATAGCATTTTAATAGGTATGGATAAAATAAAAGAATCAGAAAAAGATTTAGATAAAAAATAGACATTATCCAAAAACAAGCTACAGCAAAGCTAAGTCGAGTAAAAATGTACGCAACTGTCCAAGCCCACACATCTTGTGACACAGAGAATTTCTGGATCTGATTGAGCAAAGCCACGACATTCGTATTCAACTCTTCCAGCTAAGAAAAGGAAAAGGGAAGGAAATCGTATTCCCATAATTAGCTGTCCTGTCATACACAAGTCCTAATACTTGTCACACTTTTTTAATTATTATTTTGATTGCCATGCCAGCCGGCACATAAAATAGACAAATAGTTGAGAAGAGGAATTGACACTTGCCGAATCCTTTGGATGCCTTTCTATTTCGAAACAATAAGTCAATAACATAAGGGTTCGTTTTTGGGTCCGAATGACACTAGCTGCATCTTTCCGAATGAAAGTGACCGATTTGCATTGTGATTAGAGGTGGTAAATGGATTGATCCATGGATTGGTGGATTGGATTGATGGATTTATGGATCAAATGGATTGATGGATTCATGGATTGGATCCAGTGGATTGATGGATTATCCATCAATCCAAATGACATCCTCAACCAAGGACCAATTTGCAAAATGTGAAAAGTTTAGGTACTAAAATGTCATAATGAAAATTTTTAGGTACCAAAACGTAATTTTCCAATGATATTTTTCGTAAATATAAAAATTATAGGTACCAAACCGTAATTTGTCATTTGGATCCATGGATTGATCCATGAATCCACCAATCCAATTGGATTTGGATAAAATGGATTGGATTTAATTGGATTAGGTGGATATTTTTAATGGGTTGGTGGATTGGATTGAGAATTGCCACCTCTAATTGTGATAAAGCAATAGCAACAAAGCCTTATATGATAAATTTCTTACATTTTCGTTGGAGTTTTGGGGGAACAACATATATATAGGGAGCGGTTACGGTGATTACTAAAGTAGTAATCACCGTGGTTACTAAGGGTAAGTTGGGTATAAAAAATAAATTATATTAATTAATTAATTTTAATAAATTACATTTTAGGTAGTTACAAAAATCTATTAATTAAAATTCTTTTTCTTTCTCTCACTTCCGTAATCTCCGGCCATATTTTATTTCCATATTTTTCTCAATATTTCTGCAAAAGAAAAAACACGAAATCACTACCAATCCATTAGACAACTACTACCATTTTGAAAAAAATCAATACCATTGCAGAAATAAATATATACTATTACACGAAAACTACCAATATCAACAATCTATACCATTACAAAAGTCAAATAAATACAAAAACAACCAATATCACTACTACTGTGAAATCAAAACAATACTATTGCATAAATAAATCAATACCAATAAACTAAAACCACTAATACAAACAATTTATGCCATTACAAGAGTCAACCAATACCAAAATCAATCAATGCCACTACTATTATGAAATCAAATCAATACCATTGTGGAAAACAAATTATACCATTTCAAAAAACAAAACAATCAACCAATATAAAAAAAAAATTTTACCAGATCATCACCATCTCACCCCACCATAGGCGTCTCTGGAATTCCACCACAGGCAATTCCAAAGGGTTTTAGATTGTGTATAAATGATTGGAATCTCCCCAGATCATCACCATCTCAACGCCACCGTAGCTGATGCTCCTGCGAGCCGATTCTTCCTTTGGGCTGCGACGTGATCAACGGAAGCAGCAATAACTCCGCCGGGAGATCGCCGGGAAATCGGGGGTGGCCGAGGGAAGAATGGCCGGCTGTAGGCATCGTTGTCGTCGGGGTGGTCGAGGGGAGGGGCTGGTGTAGGCGGCCGGCGAGATTAGTGCGACGGAGTGGTGGAGACGGCTGCGGCGGGTTTGGCTGGAGGGAGGGTAGAACTAGGGTTTGGGTAGATTATATAGAATAATCGGGTGTGGTTACTATTTCATTTTCAAAATTACCCTAAAAGAATCTTGACCGTAAGATTAAAAAAGAAAGAAAAATATGAAATCTAATGCTATATAAAGAGGTTGCCACCATGATTACTAAAAAACAAGTAATTACCCTAACCCATTCCCATATATATACTGCCGCTTATGTCCACAGTATATAGAGATTTTTCCAAAAATAGCACTGTTTAAAAAAAAAATTCCAAAAATAACACCCAACTCCGAAAAATTCCAAAAATAGCAACCTTTTTGTAAAATCGCCACCCGGAGGTGCGTTTTTCGATGAAAACCGCCACCCGGGGGCGCGTTTTTCGATGAAAACCGCATTGGTAGGGGGCGGTTTTGCAGAACGCACCCCCACCATGCGGTTTGTTTGCAGACGGCACCCCCACGACGCGGTCTGTTTTTTTTTTTTTTTGAAAAATCCTAACCTAGGTGGAAACTTCAAACGAACGTATCTTTATGTTCGGGTATCCGATCGTCGCGATTTTTTTGATTCTGCATAACTTTTTGAGATCTTCCAAGTCGAAGACTGCCAAAGGTGGTTTGGTCCCGCCTTCGTCCCAAAAAATGTCGTTTGCTACCCCGAACGAACTTTTTCCCGATTTCGTCAAACTTTGGACAACCATAACTTTGTGCTCCAAAATCCAAACGGCATGAATTTTTTTTTATTTCGCATAAATTTTTAAGGAATACAAATTTTATCATAGACATAATTTCAAAATGTACGTGGATTGCTGAGAAGGGAAGATAAGTTATTCCCAAAATATTGTATATCCAAAAATAATTCCTGTTTTGAAAATTCATTCCTAGTAAAAATTGTAGTCCTTAAAAAGTTATGCGAAATAAAAAAAATCATGTCGTTTGGATTTTGGAGCACAAAGTTACGGTTGTCCAAAGTTTGACGAAATCGGAAAAAAGCTCGTTCGGGGTAGCAAACGACATTTTTTGGGACGAAGGCGGGACCAAATCACCTTTGGCAGTCTTCGGCTTGCAAGATCTCAAAAAGTTATGCGGAATAAAAAAAAATCGCGACGATCGGATACGCGAACATAAAGATACGTTCGTTTGAAGTTTCCACCTAGGTTAGGATTTTTCAAAAAAAAAAAAAAAAAAAAGAAAAAAAAAAGCAGAACACATCGTGAGGGTACGGTCTGCAAACAAACCGCATCGGGGGGGGGGGGGGGGGTGCGGTCTGCAACCAAACCGCATGGTGGGGGTGGGTCTGCAAAACCGCCCCCTACCAGTGCGGTTTCATCGAAAAACGCGCCCCCGGGTGACGTTTTTCGCCTAAACCGCTGGTACGGGTGGCGGTTTTGCAAAATGGGTGCTATTTTTGGAATTTTTCGGAGTTGGGTGCTGTTTGTGGAATTTTTTGTTTTAAACCGTGCTATTTCTGGAAAAATCTCCAGTATATAATTCCCATGCCACTCAACATTCCATTCCACACAAAAAAACAAGAGAGACGGTATAACAAAAAAAAAAAAAATTAAGAAGATGGCAAGTAGTACTACTAGTGTTGTTTTCCTCCAAATTAGGGGCTTACCTTGAGCATTAATGACTTTTATTGTCCATAAAAAAATAAAAGAAATATAATATTAACTTTCAGATTCAAAGTATACAAAGAATTTTGGAGGACTTCACTTCATTGTCAGGGCTGAGATTTAACTCCAGTAAGTGAAAGATCATTTTTGGGTATGAAATAAGAGGAAATGAAAATTAGAGCTAGCTAGATATGTGTACCAGGAAGGTAATTTCCTAGTGAGGTATTTAGGAGTCCTTCTGATAGCTGGTGAATTGACAGTGTGCAACCCTCTTATTGATCGGTTAACAGTTACTCAGCTAGAGTTCAGAGCTGGAAGGCTAAATCTTTCACCGATGCGGGTAGGTTGGAACTAGTAGTGGGAGTAGTCTTGTATATCATGACTCAAGACTAGATGTTTGTGTGTGTTCGATTGCCGGGTTAATCGGGTGCACCGTGTTGACCAGCCTCGCGGTGGTCGAAGTCAACAAGGCCGGCGAACATCGGAGCTTACCCGGATGCGATTCGATCGGGGTAAGGTGTAGGAGGAGAGGTTTGAGTTTTTAAATTTTTAAATTTAATGTTAAATTTTTTTATTAGATGAAAAAGTAAATGAAATTTAATATGAAAATTCCACATCATAAGTCACGTCAACGCTGACTGGACTTCCTGTTAAATACCAACGGTCAAAGAAGATAAACACTAACAGAACAGTAATTAAAAAAAAAATAAAATATTAAATAACTTGATACACAAATAACATTTTTGCAATAGTTCGGATTACCTATCGATATATTAAAGGCCTCTCAAACATGGGTGTGGAGGTTCACCGGGATATATGGCTGGCCGGACAGGGGTGATAAGGGTCAAACATGGGATTTATTACGCTCTCTGGCGAATCAATGGGCAGGACCGTGGTTGTGCGGAGGTGATTTTAACCAGGTTCTGTCGACTGAGGAGAAAAAGGGTGGTAATTTCGTCCCGGAACAGGAAATGGTGGAGTTTGCGGAGTGTCTGGTGGATTTGGGCGCGAATGATCTGGGGTATGAAGGCTACCCGTACACGTGGGAAAACCGAAGGAGAATGGGGGGATATATTGAGGAGAGGTTGGACTGGTTTGTGGCCAATGACTCGTGGAAGGAGCTGTTTTATCTCGCTAGAGTGGTAAATGGAGACGCAAGCAGGTCGGATCATCGGCCTATATTCTGTGATACTATGGGGAAGGAAGATGAGGAGGTTAAGTGGGGTTGGGCGTTTAAGTTCGAACCACATTGGGCCAAACATGTGGATTGTCCGAAAATTGTGGAGGAAGGCTCGAAGGGTGGGGCAATGGATTTCTTCTCTCGGATGGAAGAAGTCAAAAGCAGACTGGATAGATGGAGTAGAACTACTTTTCCAAACTTCAAAAAGCAAAAAGAGAAGATCAGGAAGGCGCTTAGGGCGCTCGAGCGACTACCGAAGATGGATGCAATATTGGTGCAGAGCAATACACTCCGGTCGGAGTTAGAAGATATTGAATGTGGCGAGGAGATTTTCTGGAAACAGCGATCCCGGGCTGATTGGCTAAAAGGCGGTGATAAGGATACTAATTATTTCCACAGGAAAGCCTCTGCGCGACGGAAAAGAAATACGATCACAAAGCTGAAGGACGAGATGAACCAATGGTATCGAGGATAGGAGGAGGTGTTTGGCTGTTTGCTGGAGTATTTCGGTCGGCTGTTTCAGGCTGGGGACCAACCGCCTGTTACGCCAGTTCTGGACTCAATTGGTCGCCGAGTCCCAGAGGAAGCAAATGAAACACTGCTTCGACCGTTCACTAGGGAAGAGATTTTTGCTGCGTTAAAACAAATGGGAAAAAGGAAAGCGCCAGGAGATGATGGTTTGTCAGTTTTATTTTATTTGAAGTTCTGGGGTATTATTGGAGACGATGTTACAGCTCTTGTCCTTCATATCCTGGAACATGAAAATTTGCCGCCAAACTTAAATCATACGCTAATCTCCTTAATTCCAAAGGTAAAGGAACCCACAATGCCAAAGGAATTTCGGCCAATTAGCTTATGTAATGTTCTTTACAAAATTGTGGCAAAGACTTTAGCAAACCGTATGAAGAGCCTGCTGGATGTTGTGATCTCGCCGGAACAGAGTGTTTTTGTCCCGGGACGATTCATAGCTGATAACATCATGGCAGCTTTTGAGTGTTTCCACATAATGAATAAGCAAACGAAGATTAAGAGAGGTTACTTTGCAGCAAAGACAGACATGGCGAAGGCGTACGACAGGGTAGAGTGGTGGTTTCTGGAGGGCGTTATGAAGAAGATGGGTTTTGATGATAGATGGGTTCGTTTGGTGATGATGTGCGTGACTTCGGTATCATACTCGGTACTTGTTAATGACCATCGTTCCCCGCGGTTCACGCCGAGTAGTGGTCTTCAGCAAGGAGATCCACTATCCCCGTACTTGTTTCTGTTGGTGGCAGAGGGCCTTTCGGCATATACAACGAAAGCAAGGCTAGAAGGGAGGCTCCATGGACTCCAGGTGGCGCAGGGAGCCCCGGCAGTCTCACACCTGTTTTTTACTGACGACTCTTATCTTTTTTGCTAGGGCTACTCCACAGGAGGGGCGGGAGCTGAAACAGATCCTGAGTGACTACGAAAAAGAGTCAGGCTAGATGATCAGCTATGAGAAGTCGGAAGTGACCTTTGGGGCGAGTGTGAAGCCCCATCAGAGCCTCCAGGTGAGCTCGATCCTGAACATGAAGACTGTAGAAAAGCATGATAAGTATTTGGGACTAGCTGCGGTGGCAGGCAGATCGAAGAAGGAATTATTCTCTACCATTAAGGAAAGAGTGAGGAAGAAGCTTTCGGGATGGAAGGAGAGGAATATGTCTGCAGCAGCGAGAGAGGTTTTGATCAAATCAGTCGCTCACGCTCAATTGACTTATGTCATGTCGGTGTTCCGTGTACCAGAGAGAGTTATTGATGAAGTACATGGCATGATTATGAGGTTCTGGTGGGGACAAAAAGGAACTGAAAAGAGAATACCATGGTTAGCGAGGGAGAAGCTAGTTTGTCCGAAGGCGGAGGGTGGTATTGGTTTCCGAGACCTGCGGGGTTTCAACACTGCCCTGCTGGCTAGGCAATTATGGAATCTCCATCAGCGGTCTGGCTCCCTTATTGCGAGGATGATGAAAGCAAAATATTATAAGAATGGGTCAGCAATTGAGGCTCATGTCGGATACCGACCAAGCTTTGTATGGCGCAGTATGATGAGTGCGCAAGAGTTCTTATGCAGTGGATTGAGGTGGAGGATTGGGAACGGGGATTTGGTTCACATCTGGGGAGATCGGTGGTTGCCGGATGTCCCAGGTTTCTTCGTCCAGTCTCCACCGATGGGGCTGTCGGTAGACTCGAAGGTTAGTGAGCTGATTGATGCGGATATTGAGCAATGGGATGTAGCACTTGTTGAAAGCTGTTTTCCAGCGGCGATGGCTGAGTCCATCTTGCGCATCCCAGTGCGAGGTACTAGCGAGCATGATCGGCAGATTTGGGCTTCGAGTAAAACAGGGAGCTATGAAGTTAGGGAAGGCTACCGTGTGTGGTTGAAGGAGTTCATGTCTGACCGGGGGTTACAGCCAGTAGGGGAGGCCAATATGTGGAACACGATTTGGTCAATGAAGACGCCACCAAAGGTTCGCCATTTTATGTGGCGTTTTGCTAGAACATCTTTGGCTACGGGTGACCAAGTTAGTATGAGAAGTGAGCGGAGAGGAGATGCATGTCCTTTTTGTAATTTGAAGGAGACACAAGTTCATTTATTTGGGGAGTGTGGCTGGATTTGTCGAATCTGGCGGGCATCAACTTTAGCAAAGTGGTTTGATATGAGAGATGACAAGGGATGCCTGGACTGGGTAGCACGAGTGGCTCAGGTAGCAACAGCAGAAGAGTTCGCGGACTGGAGTGTATTGCTATGGTTTCTTTGGAAAGAACGAAATGCACATCTGTTCAATGGTGCAAAGTTGGCCGAAGAAGAAATAGTGGTGCGCGCCCAAGCTTTTCTTGATGATTATAGACAATACCAGGAGACTTTGGAGACCTCATCGGGGCCAGGCGTGACGAAGACGTGGCAACGACCAAGAATGGGAAAGATTAAAGTGAATGTTGATGCAGGAGTCGTGGATGGAGGCTTGGGTCTGGGTGTGGTTATTAGGGATGCCATGGGGCGCTTTGTGCTAGCGGCTGCAAAGAGAATCCGATACGGGGGAGATCCGGAAATGGGTGAGGCGCTAGCAGGGGAGTTTGGTCTCCTTTTGGTGCGACAACATCACTTGGGTTCCCCAGTACTCGAAACAGATTGCCTTACGCTGGTGGACAAGCTTTCGACAGCTAGGGACGTCCATACTGAAGTGGGAGTTATATGTCGAAGTATATGTAAGCTGATGGAGGAAATTGGGGGAGGTGAGTGGCAACACGTGAGCAGGACGGCAAACGAGGCAGCCCATATAATGGCGCACGTCAATACGAGATGGGAAGAAGCGGAGGTCTGGTTTGATAGACCACCAATGTGTCTGCTTGATCAGCTGAAACTAGATGATGTAACTGTTTCTTCTGATTAATAATAACCCTGAGCAGATTTTTATAAAAAAAAACAATCATTTTGATGGCCGGCCCATCCCAGGCCAGCAGCCGGCACATAAAATAGGCAAATAGTTCAGAAGAGGAACTGACAGTAGCCGAATCATTCTGATGCCTTTCTAATTCCAACAAACAAGGGCTCATTTTCGGGTCCGAAAGACACTAGGATCTTTCCAACAACGAAAAAAAAAAAGAGATTTCTGGAATGAGAAGCCAAGTCCGAGATAGTGACCACCAATTGATATTTGCATTGTGAATTATTTGTGATATAGCAAGTTAGCAACTAAGCCTTACGTGACAAATTTCCTACATTTCCTTGGAGTTTTGGGGAACAGCATATCTACTGCCGCTTCTTCCCACACTATATAATCCCCAAGCCACCCAACATTCCATTCCATTCTACACACAAACAAAGAGAGAGAGAGGGGTAGAAGAAAAACAATAATATGAAGAAGATGGGAACTACTACCACTACCACCATTGTTTTCCTGGTCGCGGTTGTCCTGCTGGCCAGTACTGCTACGACTCGCCCAGTCGAAGCAAGGAACAAAGTGAACGTGCCGGTGCTGTGCAACAAACAAAACTTCGCCAGCAGGGACGAGCCCGAGGCCACGGCGGCGAGGGACGAGGTTCTGAAACGCTTGGTAGGTGTGACGAGCTCGCAGCCGGAGAGGAAGCGGTTCTGCATCACCACCGACGCCGACGACAGTGGGTTCACCGTCACCGGCCTGGCCACCTGCGAGGGCCGGTTCGAGGAGTGCTCCAAGTGTCTCAACAGGGCCAGGAACCTTCTGAACCAGTTCTGCAGGAGCGGAAGCGGAGGACAGATCAATTTGGTTGATCAGAATCCCAAGTGTTCCGTCAGATATGAGAAGGACCCATTCTGCTAAAGCTTATAATAATCATCCCAAAAAAAAAAAAAAGGGTTGTTATTGTTATGTGCCGTATTGATCCGTATGTTGTGCTGCACCGTTAGCGGTACAGCACTTTGTTGTTTGTTACGTACGTTCAGTAAGGATCGAGTTTGTTTCTTTACTTCTTAAGAATGTTGTATGATTATTAATTGTATTAATATTCCACAAAAAAACTATGATATTGAGATTTCGATTTGTTGTGGTTTCATTCAGTTGTGTTTAAGCATTATATATGCCCTCAAATATCAGTTCATCCCACCAGTTTATGCGGAGAAATTCATATTTGCGTTTGGATGGATCAATCTAGAAATGAGTCAATTTGATCAATTGTCTCGTTTTATAAATGAGGCAACTAAAACGAGTCAATTCGAATTACCTGCCCCCAGCTCAGGTAATTGAAATTGACCCAAAATGAATCAATTCAAAATACCTCAGGCAGATTGACCCATCCAAATTTTTTGCTGGCAAACGAGATAATTTGGTACAATTGTCTCAAAACAAGACAATTATGTCAAATTGATCCGTTACAATTCCTCATCCAAACGACCCCTTTATGTCATGACATTCTGTAAGTTACCATAGCAAAATCCAGAAATCTTACTCGCTATAGAGATAGTTTCATACTCATTAAACAAAATTTTGGTATTGAATGTGGCATTTTGCCACAAAATTACACACACTTCCAGAGGTTTGAGTATCTCATGTAAAAAAAATAATACCATGTACTCGTATAGAAATGTCGTATAATATCCACCATTTTTAGCCCACCTATATATGCAGTGTTATATAGTCCTTGTTTTGTTGAAAGCTTTCCAATGGGCTTTGGCGACCCCATCCAGAAAGGAAGAAATTAAGTCTTCTGTACTGTACGTCATTCAGGTTCTTATTATACGCTGAAGTCCAAACCGGTAAAAAACAACGTGACCCACTTACAGATTAAGGTTTAATTAAGATATCAATCGCTCCATTAACTTAATTAAAACAAAGATTTGCTACTTAACTTCACCATCCATCCAAGAAGCAAGCATCACCTTTGTGGGCCGCCAGAAGAACTGTGATAAGCCCAATGGTATATCCTCCAAACGACCAGCCCAGCAAAACAACACGCACTAGAAGAATCAATGGAATATTCTTTCTTAGGAAACAAATGGAAACTACAACATGATGCACCTATAAAATATCGTAAGCCCTCTCCAACCAAACTCAGCTCACACCAAACCACCTTGGAAAAAAAAAACCAACCTCTAGTTTCACCCTCTTTTCTTTCATAAAATCTTTCTAACATCACCCCAAAACAACCATAAAAGATGAGCGTTGAAGTTCTCGACAGCAATACCATCGTCAACTTTGTTGGCGACGAGGAGGCCTTCACTGTCTCGGTTCACGAGCTCTTCGTGAACCTCGACAGTGATCACGATGGCCAGCTCTCGTACTCGGAGATGCTGAAGGAGCTGCAAAGTTTGAGGGTCTTCGAGACCCATTTTGGCATCGACGAGAGTATGAGCCCCAGCGAGCTGGCTAGTGAGTACGAGTCTCTGTTCACAAAGTTCGATCATGACTCGAATGGGAAGGTGGATCTCGAGGAGTTCAAGGCCGAGACGAGGCAGATGATGCTGGCAATGGCGAGCGGGATGGGGTTCTTGCCGGTTCAGATGGTGCTTGAAGAGGACAGCCTATTGAAGAAAGCGGTGGAGTGGGAGACTGCTATGCTTGCTGCTTAAGAACGTGACGGGTCGCTTTGCAAAACTAATTATTTCCAAGTTTGAGCATCGTAGCTTCGGTTTGTTAATTTCTGCAGCAGTTTTTGTTTCTATGGTTTTGGTCTAATGGACGATTTGGGTTAATAAAACACAACACTATATGTGAATTTTGTTTGCTATGGTATGGTTCAGCCAGAGTCTGGTCAAATTAGTATGCGGCTGGACTATGGATAGAAAATATTGGGAAAACAATATGTTTCTATATAATGCGATGCACTAAAGTCTCTTTATTCTTAAAATATTTCTGGATCTCAAATCAATAGTGGTCTTGATCGAAACCAAATTGAACTACATTCGGTCTTATATTTTTAATTCGATTTAAATATTGATTTAGTCATATACGATCCACACAGACTGATCGATACCCGACCGTAATAATTGTGTTTTTAACACTTACCGATATTTGAAAAACCTACAATTTGAAGAGACTACACTTAAGGGCAAGATTCTGCAGATAAATCAACAGAGGGATGCAGGGCAAACAGAGAAAGTTTGAGAATCATATTTATATTTCACAGCAAAACCTAGCTTTCGTGGTGTATTTGTTCATAAATTCATTTGCCACATATTACTTCCTTTGAAACTCGTTACTGATGTAGCCTATCAGAAAACCCTCTCGAATACACACCAATAAAATTACTATAATCATGATTTAATTGTGCATATATAGCAGGGGCGGATACATGGCCTAGGGTGTCCCGGGACACCCCTAAAATTTGGGGAAACGATTATCCAATCTCCGATAATAATTTCGTATGGGTATATACAAAATATAATTGGTAATCCGGGACACCCTAACATTTGAAAAAATGATTATCCTACCCTCGATAATAGTTTGTTTATGATTAACAAAATATAAGTGGTAGTCCGTGTTATTCCAACCTAGGACACTACTATTATCAAACATATTCTAATTATGTTGCTACTCATTTGTTATTCTATTTTAAACATCATGCAACAGTAAAACGCTATTTCTTTATCCCCAACTATTTTCAATACCTAATAATTAAACTACGTACACGATACCCTTAATTTTGAATTGATTTTATGGTTACATGGCAAGTGTTGAAATAGTCTTTTCTACTTCGAGCTACATTAAGAACAAGGTTAGAAATTGAATATGTGATAAGTTCGTGAAGTATTGTCTAGTAGGATATGTAGATTTTTTTTTAACAGTGTAGACACGAAATTTATTTATATTATTTTTTCAAAATATGAAAACACATCATGAATTTTAATAAAAAATTTATACAAGTATGATATTTTTAATATACGAATTATTTAATTTATTATTTAATTAAATTTAATTTTTAAAAGTACACCCCTATGAAAATTTTCGATTCACCACTGATATATAGTGAAAACGCAGCAACAAAGGACACTCGAGTTCTGGGGCCTGTGGTGTTTCGTTTCTTCTGTTTTGTCCTAGTGTCCCTGGGGCCTGTGGACCTTGTAGTTAGGAGGCTTCGGCAGGTTTGTGTTGCCGGGCAGGGAGATGGTGGCATGCTTGTTTAGCTGCGGGTTGCTGTGTCTCCGCGTTTTGTTTCTCTGGTTTTTTTTTCCGTTTTCTTCCCAACTTTAATAATAGATTTCACCTTTATATAAAAAAAAAAACACTCGAGTTCTATGTGGTATTCCCGAATTCCGATCGATTAATCAAGATCAATTCATATGAGAGATCGGCCTCTTTCATACTGTGCTACTATTGACTGATACCTTGTTTCATTGACCGATTGCCCTACATCCTTGAGATTTTTCCAGAAATAGCATTGTTTAAAAAAAAAATTCCAAAAATAGCACCCAACTCCGAAAAATTCCAAAAATAGCACCATTTTTTTTAAACCGCCACCCGGAGGTGCGTTTTTCGATGAAAACGCCACCCGAGGGCGCGTTTTTCGATGAAAACCGCACCGGTAGGGAGCGGTTTTGCAAACCGCACCTCCAGGGTGCGTTCTGCCCTTTTTTTTTTTTTTGCAAACCGCACCCCCAGGGTGCGATCTGCTTTTTTTTTTTTTTTTTTTTTTTTTTTTGAAAAATCCTAACTTAGGTGGAAATTTCAAACAAACGTATCTTTATGTTCGGGTATCCGATCACCGCGATTTTTTTTTGATTCCGCATAACTTTTTGAGATCTTGCAAGCCGAAGACTGCCAAAGGTGGTTTGGTCTCGCCTTCGAACCAAAAAATGTCGTTTGCTACCCCGAACGAGCATTTTTTCGATTTCGTCAAACTTTGAACGACCATAACTTTGTGCTCCACAATCCGAAAATCATGAATTTTTTTTTTATTTTGCATAACTTTTTGAGGACTACAATTTTTTCTAGGAGAGAATTTTCAAAAAATGAATTATTTTGGATATACGGGATTTTGGGAATAAGTTTACATTTCTTTTTAGGAATCCAAGTACATTCCGAAATTATGTCTATGATAAAAAATTTAGTCCTCAAAAAGTTATGCAAAATAAAAAAAAAATCATGATTTTCGGATTGTGGAGCACAAAGTTATGGTCGTTCAAAGTTTGACGAAATCGAAAAAAGGCTCGTTCGGGGTAGCAAACGACGTTTTTTCGGGACGAAGGCGGGACCAAACTGCCTTCGGCGTTTGCGGCTTGCAAGATCTCGAAAAATTATGCGGAATCAAAAAAAAAATCGCGACGATCGGATACCCGAACATAAAGATACGTTCGTTTGAAGTTTCCACCTAAGTTAGGATTTTTTTAAAAAAAAAAAAGCAGATCGCACCCTGGGGGTGCGGTTTGCAAAAAAAAAAAAAAGGCAGATCGCACCCTGGGGTGCGGTTTGCAAAACCGCTCCCTACCAGTGCGGTTTTCATCGAAAAACGCGCCCTCGAGTGGCGTTTTCATCGAAAAACGCACCTTCGAGTTGCGGTTTTACAAAAATGGTACTATTTTTGGAATTTTTCGGAGTTGGGTGCTATTTTTGGAATTTTTTTTTTAAACAGTGCTATTTCTGAAAAAATCTCTACATCCTTGTATAAACCCTTTGATTTACTATCTTGAGCCGAACAGAAAATGAAAAGTAAGGATCACTATTCCTTCACCACAAAAAAAAGAAGCTACGTTAGCTTGTGACTCGGATTGATTGGGCTTGGTTGTTTAGGTCTCAGAAGTGGGCCGAACTTCATCTCAATATAATAGGTTTTTGCAAGTTGAACAGTGAAGGTCGCATCAACCAACTCCCAAATTCTCGGTGAAATGATTAGCAACATGAAGATGAGAGTTGACCTTGAAAATTAGGATACCTTTAGGATACCTCCAAATTATAAACGGTTCACACACGAAATAACAATCCATTTTTACATGATTAGACTGCGGCCGCTCTTGAAAAATAAGATTGATAGAAATCTCAAGAGATCGCTTGATTGTCCCATCAAAATGATTTAATTATATTGAAATGATTTAATTGGTGGGTGACACTTGATTAATTGTCAATTCTGGGGCCAATAAATGACTTCTCGTTGTAAGGTCATGTGTTTGATGTCTAGTCGGCATTTTCCCTTCCCTGATCCCTCCCTTTAATAGCACCTTGTAACAGGTTTATACAAAAAAGTTTAATCTTTTTATGTGACCCGTAGTTTAACATCTTGACCAATCTTTTGACTAATTAATATTATATTATTGCCAAAACTATCACCAAAAATTACTTTTTGGCCAATGCTGAGTGTTGACCATTGTGAGGTTATAAAATATAAATGAAAAAAATCACATTTTCCTATTATTGTAGAATCGTCTCATTTTTCCTCACTTGTTTGATACTTTTCGTATAGAATGTTTAACACACGTGTTTTAAGTAATTGAATTAATCATTTTTCATATTTATCCTCAATATCAAATTATGAATTTTAATATATTTTGCAAATGGTACCAAAATTTTTAAAAGTAATGTTATGTTAAAATGATGAATAAAATTCTTGCCTAATTGATGGTTCTTTGTTATATAGTAAATGTTAAGACCAACTTAAATAAAGCGAAGTCCAAACATACATAGCAATATTATCCGACTAATGGTTCCGAAGGCTAAGTACTGTCAATATACATACTTGCCCACCCAAAGCTAATTAAATCAAGTAAAGGAAGGGTTGGGTTCAGATTGTCAAGAACTAGTTGGTCCTAATAACTCGAGTTGTTGGGACCAACTGGTTCTTGACATGGTATCAGAGTCTTCTTTGATCGAGAGCTTTTGTGTTCGATTTCCGGTGACCTCCATTTGTTAAGCACATAGTATTCTTGTCTTCAGACCTGTGCAAACTTCAAGCCCTTGTGAATGGCTTTCGTTTAAGGGGACATGTTAGTGTTGTGGTATATGATCCACAATTAAACTTCTCCCGAACAACTCGAGTTATTGGTACAACTGGTTCTTGACACAGATTGCATAACTAAAGCTAGGACGTGTGTCCATTGATATATTGTGTTTGAATGCATATTCACAGACCGGCAAAATTCTTTCCCGACAGTAAACTCACTGCGCCGATATATGGTGTTAGTTACGTGAAAAATTGAAACTACATTTTAATAACATAACCGGTTGCTTCCGGGAACCGCGATCACTTGCTTAGTATCGCCGTCGATGCATACATATGTTTGGACTTTTGCTTGTATGCACCAATTTTGGCCGAACAGAATTCGTGTAAGACCAAAACTAAATCTTTGAGGTTCTGAGAGAACAAGGTTCAAGGTAACATGCACATATCATATTTTCAATTTTATTATTATTATTATTATTATTATTATTATTATTATTATTATTATTATTATACCTCTCAATCATTTTGATGGCCATGCCAGTCAGTAGGGCTGGGCATGCGGGCGGATCATCCGCGGGTTTGGATCGACCCATCCGCATTTGACCCGAATTTCGTAAAGTGGGTGGGTTTGTGGATGGGTGACGGATTGCCCTGGGAGTCATCCGCCGGGTGGTGGATGGATTGTGGGTGGGTGCGCGGGTGACCTGCTCAACCCAACAACAAAAAGATCAAAGGTGTTGGCGCTAGAGAGGGGAGAGTGGAGACGTTAGACATAAACTAGGATTGCTCCTGGAGTTTGAACCTCAAAGCCAACTTTCCAAATAGCGATCCCCTCTTCTTCTCTTTATTTTTTCCTCTAATTCTCGTGCCTAGATCACCGCTCTTTCCTTTGTGAAATCATTTTCCTTAGTTCCTTGCACCTGATAATCATCTCAATATGTAGAAAACTCTTTCATAGTAGGATTTCTATCCAATTTAAGAACTACTTCGACATTTTTCATCCTATTTCATCTTCTTGTTTCCCCCGATAATTCTCTTCACCTATTATCATGTCAAGTTGACTCCTTTATATTATATACATTGTGATGTGGGTGAACCCACAAACCCACCCGCATCATCCACCATCCGCCCGACCCAACCTGAGACTAAATGTGGGTGGGTGATGGCTTAAAGATTATCAATCCATTTAAGCGAGGGTGAGTGCATTTTATAGTCAAAATCCACCCAACCCACCCAATGCCCACCCCTACCAGTCAGCACATAAAACAGTTGAGAAGAGGAATTGACAGTAGCTAGCCGAATCATTTTGATGCCTTACTGGAATGAGCAATTTCATTCCACACTATATAATCCCCCATATGCCACTCAACATTCCATTCCGCACCAAAAAACAAGAGAGAAGGTAGAAGAAAAAAAAAGGAAGCAATTAATTAATTAACAACATGAAGAAGATGGCAATTAGTAGTACTACTACTACCATTGTTTTCCTGGTCGCAGTTGTCTTGCTAGCCAGTACTACTACTACGACTCGCCCAGCCGAAGCCAGGAAGAACGTGAAGGTGCCGGTGCTGTGCAACGCACACAACTTCAACAGCACCGACGAGCCTCAGGCCACGGCGGCGAGGGACGAGATTCTGGGCCGCTTGGTAGGGGTGAGCAGCTCGAAGCCGGAGAAGAGGCGGTTCTGCACCTCCACCGACGTCGACGGCAGTGGGTTCACCATCACCGGCCTGGCCACCTGCGCCGCGCGGTTCGAGGAGTGCTCCACGTGTCTCAACAGGGCCAAGGATCTTCTAAACCAGAAGTGCAGAAGCGGAAGCGGGGGCCAGATCAATTTGGTTGATCAGAATCCCGAATGTTCCGTCAGATATGAGAAGGAAGACAAATTCTGCTAAAAGCTTACAGCTACTTTATCGGGGGAAAAAGTATGGGTTATCATGTGCCGTATGTTGTGCTGTACCGTTAGTGACACTACTTTATTGTATTAAGAGGTCTTTCGCCGCTGCTGAGTCCCGCCACTTATTTATTAGTGAGCACTTTCAGATCGGATCTAATATGCACGCTCCTCTAATTGCTTTAGTTAAGTAAGGATCGAGTTTGTTTCTTTTCTTGTCAAGAATGTAGACGGTAAGAATCCACGGTAGTCGATCAATAGTTAAACTTCTGATAACAAAGTCTTTTGTGTGTCATAAAATGGGTGGCCTTATTGAAGCGAGGAGGAGAAAAAAAAAAACTTTTGAAATTGAGACAACAGCTTGTCAATATCTTCCAAGACGTCTCCTCCCAAATCATGTGAAAGCACGCCCGTCATCATCCGCCGAATGACCAGTAGGGAATCGCCATGAAATTTAATAGATTAAACACGATGGGTTAGTGTGGACTTTTAGCTTTGCTTGGAGACCATTGCAGCCGATCGACTTTCCTGACGGAAGATGCGCCGGTTCCTTTCAAGCCATACGCCCCAGCACACAGCATGGAGTAGACAAGAAAGAATCCAATCACCAACAGACCCATCTCTATGATTCGGCCAATCCTTAATGATGACACACAGTATGGGTTATATATTATGTGCCGTATGTTGTGTTGTACCGTTAGTGACACTACTTTATTGACAAAAAAAACTGGTGTGATGTGCAGAAGTATTTGCCAGTGTCTGTTAGGCGTTGGCACGAGTGAATGAAGCAGCACATATCATGACTCACAAACTGAAATGAGGACCACCAGTTCAGTTACTTCATGATAATGTATTAAGCTCCAGTAAAATTCCTCCAAGGTTTGCATAAAAAAGGATCGATCGAGCTTGTTTCTTTTCTTCTTAAGAATGTATACGTCTATTGATCCACACAAAAATTAGCATATCGAGATTGATATTTGTTGTGGTTTCATTTAGTGATGCAATGCTTATACGAACATTCAAAATTTGCTTTATGTCATTTAGTCAATTATCAAATCACACAAGATGTTTTTGAAATACTTAGATTGGATCAAGATAGAATCCACTATCGTACGTTCATTATAAATTACTAAATTACCAACTAAAAGCTAATCATTCATTTCCAATTGAACTCTGTTATTCGATATAATTATTTGAACAATAAACTATACATTATGTATAAATATTATCATTAAGAATATAATTTTGTAAATTATAAAGCTACACTAATCAAGTTGAAAGTTAAATGATTAAGAAATCAAAGTATAAAAGTTAACTAAATCTACTTTCTAGCAAAAATTAAAATTATTTTGAACTTATTAGATAAAAAATAGTGATCAACTATGTTAGTATCAAAAGCATTGATGATGTCGAGGAAGCAGGTGGGGAACTTAGTGAAATACAGGTAACTGAAAGAGCACTTATGAAGGGTGACCTGAAAAAAGTGTTGTTAATGGAAGAAATTTCGTGGAGACAGAGGTCCCGAGAGCTATGGCTCAAAACAAGAGATAAGAATACCCCTTTTTCCACAGAGTGGCCAAAGACAATCGGCGTATAAACATACTAAAGAGATTAAGAGTTGCTGGTGTCATGATAGATGATGAAAACCAAATTAAAATGGCTATCAAGGATGCTTGCCTACTCAAATTTTCGGAAGATGAAGCTACCAGACGTTTCCCTGCAAATTATCAGCTCTTCTCTTTTATGGCCGATGAGAATGAAACTTTGGTGCAACCATTCACGGAAGTCGGGATATGGAGAGCTATTAGACAGTATGATGGGGGCAAGGCTCCGAGGCCTGACCAGTTCACGCTTGAGTTCTACAAGAAGCCTGGGGCATTATAAAGACTGACTTGATCAAGGCAATGGATGATTTTTATTTTAAAGGTACACTTCCGCAGTCAATTGCTCATTCCTTTGTTTGTCTGACTCCTAAAAAGGAAGCGGTGGAGGAAGTTTCTGATTTCAGACCAATCAGCCAGCTTCTTGGTAGCATGGACCAGGAAACTAGATCGTACCGGCCGATTCAATTAAAAAAACGAGAATCGGGCAAGAAACTATATGGTAGGCTGATGGTGTTCAAAATACCGTGTCAGCCGGTTTTTCCGGCTTAACCGTACAAAAGAAAATACCACCTGATTTTGGTCTAACCGGCGGTAGAGTTATTTTAATGAAAAACGTCGCCGTTTTTGGAACTTCAAATTTTAAAAACAAAATGGAAATCGGTCTAAGGCCAAAAACCCTAATCTGTTCTCTAAAGGAAATTGGCAGCCAGGCTTTTCATCGTTTTTTCTCTTTCCCAACCCCGCCCCGCCCCTCCGCTCCTCCTCTTCACCTCTGGCGATTGGCGACCCGCGACTGCCGCTACGCCATTCCTCTTCTCTTCTTTTCTGGCGTCGCGAGTGGTGAGTGGCGAGCGGTGAAAGGTTGAGCCCAACCCTACTCCACTCCGCTCCGCCGCTCCTCTTCTCTCCTCCTCAGTCTTCGGTCGCGACGCATGCTCGAGTGGCCCTCCCCGACTCAAGAACGTGCTACCGTGCAAGAGTCTCCCTCCTCCTGTACGAGACATAGGTAAGGAAAAGGCCTGCGCGAGATAGTATTTGGATTTTGACAACGTGTGAACAATGTTTGGACTGCTGAGTTTTTACAATGCCTGCGCGAGATATTATTTGGAAGTTGGTGACTATATTGGTAAATAATGGTACGTGGAATTTTGGATGTTTTATATTACCTATGCCCATTTAGTTTATTAAGGTTTGTTATCCGGTATATTTTAGTTTTATTCCGGTATTATTCCGAAACGATATCCTGAATCTGTCGGTACGGTTTTTTAACAAAAAAGTATTTTTTTAATTACAAAAAATGGTATTTTACAGGTACACAACGGTTGAATCACGGCCGTACCACAAAATACCATACCACAGACGGGTCCGGTATGACTTCCGATACGGTTTTTTTACCATGCTAGGTAGCTAAACAAGATCACTTCTAAGGTTTTATTCAATTGACTTCAGCCTTTCATGAACATCATATCCAGACAACAATTTGGGGCGAAAAGATGTAGAGTGATCCATTAGTCCAACTTCCTTGCCAATGAACTAATTGACAGTCATAAAACTAGACATTGAAAAGGTTTTAGACACTATAAAATGGAACTGCATTCTAGAGATACTTGGGAGACTAAGGCTACATCAAAGGTTTCAAAAATGGATAAAAGGCTCTCTCTCCTCGTCCAAGCTATCTGTACTCATCAATGGTGAAGCTGTGGGTTTCTTTGGGATGGAAAGAGGTGTCAAGGTGATTCGTTGTCTCCTTTTCCTTTCAACCCGGGAATGGATATGTTGACTCATATATTGAGCAAAATCGGTGAGGCAGGCTTCCTGCATGGCTTTTGTGTCGATGATATTAGGCATCGTGGTGAAGTGATGCATCTCCTTTATGCCGACGATGTGGTCATTTTCTGCAAAGCGAATGAACAGGAGATGGTGAATGTATTAATTGCCCTGGTCTGTTTCCAGTGCATTACATGACTCAAAATCAACATGAGTAAAACCCGGATTTTCCTGTTGGTGAAGTGTAGAATATTAATAGGCTGGCGGAAGTCTTCAGATGTGAGCGGGATTTCTTGCCGACTTTCTATCTTGAACTTCCCTTGGGAGCTCATTCGACCTCGCCTCAATTATGGAACCGAGTCATTAACAAGACCCAATCAAGACTAGAGAGCTGGAAAGGGAGTTTCCTCTTTATTGGAGGAAGGATCGTCATGATTGATGTTGTTCTAGCAAGCCAAAGCACCTACATGAGCTCCCTTTTCCTTGCCCCAAAAGGAATCATCCATACACTAGAAAAGATGTAGAGAAATTTTCTCTGGTCCGGAACACAAGAGAAATAAAAGTTTCATTTGGTTTCTTAGGAGTTGTGTAAAAGAGCAAAACGCCTCAGCGGTCTAGGTTTACATGATCTGGAGCTTCATAATCGAGCATTGTTATATAAATGGTGGTGGCGGTTTGGGAATGAAAGGTAGAGTTGGTGGAGGGAGCTTCTTGCTCTCAAATTTCCAAATCACAACTCAGAGTGGATGGTTGGGGAAAGTTTGGGAAGTGTGGGTTGTAGCCCTTGGATGCAAATTCTTAAACTAAAAGATGGATTTTGGAAGATGGCAAAGGTCGAACAAGGATATGGCCGTTGGACCTCATTTTGGTTTGATGTTTGGAATAAAGGTGTCCGCCTAGCATATGAGTTCCCGAGAACATTGGCCGCTGCAGAATCCCCGAGCTCTCGTGTAGCTGATTACTTGACAATCGAAGGTGAAAATCTTTTGTGGGAAATACCTTTAAAATTTTCTCTTCAAGGTGGGGCTAAGAGGGAGAGAGAGAGATATTCGTTGAAATGTTAGGAAACCTTCCGCTATCTAAGTTTTCTGCATGTCCTGATAGATTGTTGTGGCTTCCTACTCCAACAGCCGACTTCAGTGTACAATCTGCTTACGAACAACTCATTACAGCAAGATCTCCAGGCTCAAATGACTTTCCTTCCAAGGTCGTATGGCAGCACTTCATCCAAAGCAAAGTCTAAGTTCTTCTATGGATGGTGTTTCACAAGAGAATCTTAACCCATGACAACTTGAAGAAGAAAGGAATCAACTTACCTAGTAGGTGTGCACTGTGCCTGCAAAAAGAAGAGACCATCAACCATATCTTCATCAGCTGCAAGTTCTCGGTGGAAGTTTGGAGCAAGCTTAGACTCTTCATCAATGTTGAAAATAGCAGCAGCAACTCTAGAGACATCTAGGACAGAATCAAGCTTTGGCCTCACCAGAAACCGACGGATCCTGGCCAGTGGCTTGAAAGAAATTTCAGAATCTTCAAGGATAAAGACTCCCCTGCCTGGCTGATTGCATATAAAATTGGTTGTGACATTTCTCAGTGGTTAATCGTTGGGCAAAAGGTAAACAGGGGCATGGCAGAGAGTTGGCTAATAGTGTTGAAAACTAGACTTTTCCCCTCGAGGGATCATCGCTTAATGATGATGATTGGAGGCTAGCAATTGGATAAAGCAATGTTGCATTATCACTGATACCTGGGCCTTTTTTCTTTATCTTCTTTATTAGTTTAAGTGGCAAGTTGTGTCAACCTTTCTTTGTTGTTACAGTCCTTGGATTCGTTTGTGAATCCTGGAAATAGGGGTGTTCAAATGGTTATCATGGTTATAACCAAACCAAATAAGGCTAAATTTCATTAACCATGGAATACAATATCATAACCAAACCGTCCAAACTAATACAACAACCAAATTAACCAAACTAAAGTTTAATCGGTTTGGTTAATTGGTTAACCAGATTAACCAATATAAAATCACATTATCATTGACGATGAAAATTTTCCGGTTAATGCAACAATTCCTAATTTATATAATGAATAAAACATAACAATCAACACGTAGTTATAGTTGACCCTTAACAAAAAGTACATTCAACTAAGACAATTATCTTACGATTAGTATAGAAGTATTCACCTAACAAAAATTTATGACAATGGTATAGGTTAATGAATTGTTGTGTTTGTGTAAATTGACTTAGTCTCTTAGCAATTATCATAGGCTGGAAATGACCTTCCTTTCAAGTTTTCACCCATCATAATGTATGAAATCTATCTAAATTAGGCGTACATATGTTGTGGTCTACACTTTACATATACAAATATACACTATATGAGCAATATTGAGCTTTATATTTTATGAGTCTAAAATGGATGAACGTTAACTCTTGAGTGGTTATGCAAAGTATTAAGTATTTGTATATAATATATGTTAGATATATGACTAATTACTTAACTGGTTATTTTGGTTTGACTGGTTAGGAGTGTCTGAAACCAAACCAAACCACCTAAACCAAACAAGCTAAAAATTTTAACCAAACCAAACCAATTATCCAAATTAACCAAGCCAAATTATCCAAATAATACTGATTAAAACGGTTACCACGGTAACCAAACCATTTGAACACCCCTACCTGGAAATGCCCTTCCTGTACTCCTAAACTCTTTTTGTTCTTTTTTTATCCTAATACGATATCACGATTACCCAAAAAAAAACTATGTTAGTATTATGAGTTACGAGATTCCATCAAACTCAGTCCTGTAGGCTGCAGGGCGATTGGCCAGTCAATTGGCCCAACTTTTTTAGTCTTGTTGCTGCTATATTTGGAAATGTCACAATGATTAAATTTTCAAAGGTATCAAGCTCCCAACCTTGTGCAACTATGTGGTGAGCAAAGCTAACAAATGGGCAAACGCATGGAAAACAACTAGCAGTGGGACTGTTTTATCGAGCTCCCGATCTCGTTGATGGTGATCATTAGCTGGAGCACGCCGAGATCAAGCTGGCTCAAAGTCAACACGGATGAGAGCAGCGCGACAAAATTTTCAGTTGAAATCGGGCAGTTTAATTAGTACGATATTGTCCGCTTTGGGCCAAGCCCGCACGAATTTACTTTTCGATATCCTTCTCAAAAGGCCTCGTACTAATTAGCTAGATTGACACTAATATACAAGGGTTCCTTCTCTTGTATTTCCGATGTGATACTTGGATTATCCCATAACACTTTCGCTATGTATGAACTAGATAAACCTCCATCGGAATTGAACATGATGCTTAATGAAGATACTTTGGGCATAAACTTATATATTTTCCTTGTTTGTGTTGAAAGCTTTCCAATGGGCTTTGGCGACCGCGACCAGAAGGATGAAAGCCTTCTGTCTTTCAGGTTCTTACTTCTTACTATACTAAAGTCCAAACCGGTCAAAAACAGCGTGACCAACTTCCAAATTAATATTAATATATATAAAAAATAATTAATTGTAATTTTCCATTTCAATTCCTTCCTAGCCATATAATTACCCCCACTTGGTATTTACCTATTTAGTAATCCCCTCCCTGCCTGTAGGTTTTGATTAGGCGCTAATAGATATCAATCTCTCCATTAACTTAACTAAAACAAAAATTTGTGACATAACCATCCATCCACTGATCCAAAAAGCAATCTTTGTAGGCCACCAGAACTACTTTAATTAGTCCAGTGGTATATCCTCCAAACAACCAGCCCAGAGCAAAACAACACACACACAAAGAAACAGAGGAAGATCTTTCTTAGGAAACAAATGGAAACTACAACATGCACCTATAAATAACATACTTCATAAGCTCTCTCCAACCAAACTCATAGCTCATACCAAACCAACTGAAAACCCACAACCAACTTCAATTTCACCCCTTTTCTTTCACAAAATCTTTCTAACAACATCCCAAAAAAAGCCATATACGATGAGTGTGGAAGTTCTAGACGGCAACACCATCGTCAAATTTGTTGGCGACGAGGAGGCCTTCACTGTCTCGGTTCACGAGCTATTCGTGAATCTTGACAGTGATCACGATGGACAGCTCTCGTATTCGGAGATGCTGAAGGAGCTGCAGAGTTTGAGGGTCTTCGAGACTCATTTTGGCATCGACGAGAGTATGAGCCCCAGCGAGCTGGCTAGTGAGTACGAGTCTCTGTTCACCAAGTTCGATCATGACTCGAATGGGAAGGTGGATCTCGAGGAGTTCAAGGCCGAGACGAGGCAGATGATGTTGGCAATGGCGAGCGGGATGGGGTTCTTGCCGGTACAGATGGTGCTGGAAGAGGACAGCCTATTGAAGAAAGCCGTGGAGTGGGAGACTGCTATGCTTGCTGCTTAAGAATGAATGGGTCGCTTTGCAAAACTAATATTCAAGTTTAAGCCTCGTAGCTTTAATTTGTTAATTTCTGCAGCAGTTTCGTTTCTATGGTTTTTGTATTATGGACGATTTTGGTTAATAAGACGGAACACTACATGTTAATTTTGCTTGCTATTGGTTCTGGTATGATTTGGGTTTTGCTAGTTTTAATAAACTAAGCTTGCAGGGACACAGTTTCATTAAACCAAATTAAATCCTTGGTAGAATAAAAAATTCGTGGCCTCTACTGTTCATCACTGGCTCTAATCCACGAGAGAGATCGGCCTCTTTGACTATGCTTGAAGGTTGTTGGTTTACCACCTTGATATTTGCTTTTTAAGATTACGAATTTTTATGTTCATTTAAATAAAAATGATTTAATTGAATAAATGTTTTATGATTGATTTAAATATTTTTCCAACAGCCAGCCCCATTGAGGCTAGTGCTACCAATGTAGAAATATATAATACGATTGAGACTAGCTGGCTAATTAATATGTAAATGGTGGATTGCTTCTGCGAATTCTCACTTCCATAGGAATTAATGATGAAAGGAATGGAAATGGAACACTTATATATTTGGAGTAATTTCAGAAAACAGCATAAACCGGCCGCCCTAAAATTCTCCATATATTCTACAGTGCACTCGCAAAACGAGTGCAAACTATTTACCCAATTATAAAACTAGTTTTGAGACATCAAATTCTCAATTTTAATTGAAATACAGTATTAGTATAATATAATAATATAACATAGATATTGAGACATATCAATATAACAGGTCAACAAGGGGGAACGAATAGGTACAGGACGAAAATAATACTCACATATCTCTCTCCATATTACTACGAATTTTGTATACTACTCGCAAATCAGATCATGCATGCACCCAACAAGACGGGTTCAAATTGTCATCATTTAAAGCTAGGACATCTGTCCATTGATATATTGTGTTTGAATACATGTTCACAAAAAGGAATAATTCTTTCCTGACCGGCAAAATCCAACTTTAACCGAAAATAAAAATACACCGTAATTAACTCACTGCACCGTCACCGATATGGTGTTAGTTACGTGAAAACTTGAAACTACATTTTTTAATAATACAACAACAGGTTGCTTCCGTGAACCGTCACTCGCATAGTATCGCCGTCGGACATCTTTGGAGGAGTTAGAAAAACAGCATCCACTGGCCGCCTGAAACTCTCCATATATAATCCACATCTCAACTTAATTTCACCAATCTATTCTCTAACCATACCAGAAAAAGAAGAAAAAGAAAAAAAAGATTATGAATTCATCATTGGCAATTATCTCTCTGTATCTTGTGCTGGGAAGCAGCATCGTTCGTTTCACCGAAGGCACGGCCACCTGCAGCGGAGGGAAGTTGAAGTCCGGCGACCCTCTGGCGGCGGCGAGGGACAAGCTCTTCGGTTACCTGATCGCCAACACTTTCGACGCGCCCTACAAGCAGTACTGCACTTGGTACCCTGCCGCCACCAAAACCGGCGGCACCAAGTACGTGTACGGCCTCGCCAACTGCGCCTCGGCGTCCAAGAGCTGCGGCGGGAGCTACTGTTCCACCACCGCCGCTCAGTGCTCCACGTGTCTGACCACCGCTCGGAACCGTCTCGTCAAGGAGTGCGGGAAGAGAGTCGCCGGCTACGCTGTGGTTCTTGACGCCGGGAAACAGCAGCTGTGTAGCATGCAATTTACGGATGCACACCTCTGCTCTTAACTAATTAACCCTCCTATTGTACGCTGCGGCTCCTTTTGGGGGGAAAACATGTTTCAGTCGGTTGGGTTTCTTCTTTTGGAATAAAAGTTAAGGGGTGCTATAAGCGTAACACCTTTAAGCGAATCGTACATCGACAAACAAAGTAAGAGAGAGATTTATGATTTATGAATAAGAGATTGGTTTTAACTGACAAGACGCATTTTGGGGTGAGAATGAAAGAGTTCTTGTGAGAATTCCGAAATTAAACGTGATCAGTGTAGAGTATAACAAGGATGAGTGACCTTAACGAGTCTCATCTTGAATTGCACCTCAAATCGAAAACCGGCCCTTTGGACAGATGCATCTTCACGTATCTCAAAACTCTTTGTAATACCCTGTAATGAAGAGTTGTAGGAAGTATCAAGTCTGGTGGCAGTTAAATACTGAATTTGACCTAGTTACCCGGTTGCTTATAATTGTAGAAATTGCGAAAGTTTCACCATCTTAAGCTTAAAAGTGTTTGTTTATTAGCAATTTAAGGTGCCTTGGCTAGCTTAAGATCCAAGAACCTTTCCTCCTTCGACACCTCAAGAAATTATTATTACATCTAGAATACATAAATACTGCCGAACTCCCAGGTCGTTCATTTTAAAAACAGACTACATAACTTGGAATCCATTATTGGTTGCACACGTACACTTGCACTACTCCAAGATCCACACATTCCCAATCACATATGCCATCCAAATGGACAAATCAGAACAACCAAATGGCCTTCAATGTGAGAAATGAAGATGGCACAATCTAAATTTGATTGCTTGAAGCCATGTTCAAGTACTGCTACAATCAGTTTAATATGTAACTATATGCTTGTCCGCATATCTTTCCTTTACATTATGGCCCTTCACCTGTAAGCTGAAAGTTTAGTACGGGTATTTGAGATATATCGAGTATCGTATCGAATTTGTCAACTATTGATTTTTTGGGATTGAAATTGGGGTTGAGATTGAATTCAAGTGTTATTTGGTAATAGGAATTACGAGATTGGGATCGGTCTATACCGAAATACCAATCAATACCAAAATATAGACTACTATTGGAGGTGGCAATTGGATCGGATTCGTGGATTCGTGGATTGGATTGGTGGATCCACGGATCAAATGGATTGGTGGATTGATCCATGAATCCAAATGACATCCAAGGCTTGGACCAAAATGTAAAATTTGAAAAGTTTTGGTACTAAAATGTCATAATGAAAAATTTTAGGTACCAAAATGTAATTTTCCAATGATATTTTCATATAAAAATATAAATTTGAGGTACCAAAATGTAAAATATAAAAAATATAGATACCAAATCTTAATTTGCCATTTGGATCCATGGATTGATCCATGAGTCCACCAATCCAATTGGATTTGGATCAAATGGATTGGATTTAAATGAATTGGATTAGGTGAATAATTTGGTGGATAGATTTGATTGGATTCATGGATTTGGATCCTAATTGCCACCTCTAACTACTATGTATTTTATCCCTCTCAACTAGCTAGACCCCCTCACTCACTAGTACCAGACTCTCAACCACTAATAATGTCAATTATAGATAACTCATTCCCTCGTTATTTGACAATCCATACCAATGTCATGTTGTTACTTATAGTATGTTTATGTGTTGTTTAGTAGTCTCCTGTTTTAGTTTGTTAATGTGCTTCTTATGCACCACATTTTTCTAGTGTGTTGTTAATATATTTGAGATTTTTTTTCCATTTGTTTTGCACGAGTGTTGGCACCATATAGTTTTTTTGTTTTTATATATTTTCAGAATGGTTTGTGGAGAAAATTAATTTGTGTATTTGATTTATAATTTTGAAGAGAATTAATTTGGTATTTTGTATACATCGATACCGAATAAAATTTTAGAGATTGAGATACCGAATTTTTTTGGGAATTAGATTGAGGATTGAGATTGAATTTATGATACTAATTGGTATTCGAGATCTCGATATTTAATATTGATATATCGATACCGTACCGATTTACAAGGCGTTAGGAATTTTTCTAGGTTTATGGAAATAATTAACGAACGTTCCTTGCATTACCTTCTTTAACTTTTATTCCAGAAAACAGAAACCAACCCACCCGCGGCTGAAACAGTAGCTAACACAACATAGCAAATTATTTCACATGATAAAAAAACCACGAAAATCATCAAATCACTGGCAAAGCGTCGTATCCAACACAAACTGCATGGTTGCAACTGTTGGTCGTCCACAATCTCAACAAAACCGCCCTCTCTGTCTCCGCATTTCAACATGAGATGATACCGAGCTGTTTTCAGGCAGTGGTTGCAATCCTCGTACACCGTGGAACAGTAATTGGGGCCACACCTCTTCGACGTGGCACAGTTGGCCATGCCGTACATGGTGCTCGTCGTGCCGGCGGCGGGGTAATGCGTGCAGTACTGTTCGTAGGAGTTCCAGAACGTGTTGCTTATCAGGTCGGTGAACAATTGGTCCCTCGCCGTCGACAGAGCGTCGCCGGAGCTCAACTGTCCTCCGCTGCACGTGACCGTGGCTGCAGTGAACGGGCAGCAGCAAAAGATGGTGATGCATCCCAGTACAAGACCAATGATGACCACGGGAGAAGCAGCATTATTAATGGCGGCCTTCTTCATAATATTGTAATCTAGCTCGTCTTGTATATTAATTGTGCTTGTAAGTATGGTTTGATGTAAGTTGAGATGTGGATTTGATTTATAAGGAGAAATTGGGGCGGCCAGTGTATGCTGTTTGGGACGACTCCAAAGAGAGGATGTCTAATTAATGCAATACGTACGTGTTCCGTCGCTTTTTACTATGGAAGTGTCGATTATTCCCGGAAGCAACCGGCCGGCCGGTCAAGTTTTTTTTTATCCTTACGGTCGCAATCGCATATTCAATACCCTAATTAATTGACCGTATAAAAAAATATGGAGACCTCTGAAAACCAAATATAAGAATAAGATAAGACTCACTCCTAATTATCGATGAGATGAGTTGTGCTTATATGGATACGAAAAAATTCATAGCTTGCTGAAAATATCATACTTCATATATGCTGTCCTCTACATCAAGCTACCACGAAGAACTAATTAATGTATCTAACAAATTTGTTAAACTCAAATTTGGACGTCAGGGTTGTAACCGATTCACCCGATTAACCGCCAAAATCGGCCAAAATCAAACTGCTGGTTTTGGTAATTTTTTGTTTTTTTAATGTCCTTCCATATAAGAAAAACTCAAAAAGAAAAATAAAGGGAAGGGAAGTTATTCCTATTCTTGATTTTTTGTGATTTTGTCTTCTCTACTATTTGTATGGTTAACTTTTAAATATTGAATTATTCTGTAGAATCTGTATATCATATATCAAATTCTCAAATTCTAAACTAATACTAATTTTCATATGTATCATGGATCATAAATATATATATAACAAGTCTATCACAAGTTATCCGATAAACTTTTAACCTCTTCCTAATACTGGTAATTGGCGATTATTGTTTAACGGGTTTGACAACACTGCTCATATACATTCTTAATGATTTTGGGTGGGGTTTGGAATGGAATAGGTCCAATTTCTTTTTTTTTTTTGGGTAAGAAACAGGGCGCAAAGGGCGCCCTAGCCTGAATTAAGAATTAACGAAACGGGGTGTTTGAATCCCCAGAGAGTCAAAGTACAACCAATACAGCAGAGTACTACTAGGATTTTGAATCCCATGAACCCCTATCGGAACAGAATGGCCAATGGAAGCGAGGTGGTCAGCCACGAAATTCGCTTCTCTGTAAACATGCTCTATCCTGACAAGCCAAGGCCGAGCTAGCCATTGGCGGATATCTGCAATGCATGAGTAATGAGGATGCTGCGGAGTCGCGTTCTCGATCAAAGTGCGGGCAGTGCAGGAGTCTGTCTGTAGAACAACCTTCCTGATCCCCTCTTCCCAAGCGAATCTCAACCCATAAGCAATTCCAGCCAGCTCTGCACGAGTGATCGAACCCCCTCCTAAGTTCGCTGTGAATGCTTTGATGAAACGGCCATCGTCTCCCCTCACGATGCCGCCACAACTCGTGCTCGCAGGAGAGTAGGTGGCTGAGCCATCGGTGTTAACGCATGCCCAACCATTCGGCGGAAGTTGCCAGCTGATATCCCGCCTCTCACGGAGTCCCCCATCTCCGGAGATAGTGCCCTCCTTCTCAAAAGCTTTAATTATTTGAAGCCGCAGCTGTTTGGTGGAGAACTGGAGCTGCTCATGGGTTTTCAACTCGCTTCGAAACAGGTGATCATTCCGATTCTTCCACAGAAGCCAACACGTGCCTGCAAAAAGGGTACTATCAATAATCTTACTCCGCCCAGATAAATAATGCATTGACCACCTGTGTAGGTCGGGTTCAAGGAAGTCCACATCAGGTTCATCTTCAAGAATCCCCGCCCAAGTGGCTCTCGCAAACGGGCAGTCTCTTACAACATGAAGCGCAGTCTCTGGGCCCCCACCGCAAATCTTGCAGTCGACATTTGTTGTGAGGTGGCGTCGGGCCCTCTCGGCATTCGTCAGGAGTCGGTTGTGATTGAGCAGCCAGAGGAAGGCGCGTATTCTCTGCATCGTGGGTGTCCTCCAAATCGATCTCCAGATGGGCTGTCTCGTGGCTGGGCTCGCGGCTTCATCGGTCAACTCGTAGGCCGTGCGAAACGAGAAGGCCCCGTTCTGCGTCAGCCGCCAGTAGCGTACATCAGGCTCAGCTTCAGTCGGCACCGGGTGGAGCAGTACCTGCGAAACCATCGAACTGGGTAAGAAGGCAGTCAAAAATGGCACATTCCACTCACCGTTAAGGACAAATTCGGCAACAGGCGCGTCCATCAACTCCGGCGGAAGGTTCGGGGCATGATCCTTCAATATGGTGGAATCGTCCACCCATCGGTCGCTCCAGAACCGAGCCACCCGGCCATTCCGGATATTCCAAGCAGATGCGTCTTCCACCCGGTCTCGGACTCGCAGGACTCCCCGCCAAAGATTGGAGAGACAGCCATTGGTTTTGAAGAGAAGCCCCTCATCCGTGTTCCTGCAGTATTTGGCGAGAATGACGCGCGCCCAGAGCTCGTCCGGCTTCGTCATCAAACGCCATAAAATCTTCAACATGAACGCCTCGTTCATCCTCGTTGCACCCCTGAGGCCTAACCCGCCCTCATCCTTCGGCCTACAAATTGTCGCCCAGTCCACTAGATGGACTTTTCTTCCCTGGTCAGAGCTACCCCAGACGAAGGTCCGGATTTTTTTGTCTATGTACTCCCGGACGTTCGCCGGGAGGAAGGCCGTTTGCATCGTGTAAGCGGGTAGCGCTGAGAGCACAGATTGAGCAAGGGTTATACGTGCAGCCAGGGACATGGATGACGCCGACCAGCCCGCGAGTCTTGCATCAACTTTATCGATCAACTCAATGAACGTGGCTTTGGTCACCCTGTCGTGGATCACCGGTACTCCCAGATAACGTCCTAAGTTTAGAGTCTCAGGTATGCCCAACTCCTCAGTGATGCTCCTTCGGTGATCCGTGGTCAGGTTAGCCGAGAAGAAAACTCGGGACTTCGGGCGGCTGATCTGCTGTCCCGATGAAGCGCCAAATCTGTCGAAGCAGTCCATGATCTCCTGAGCTTGAGTGACATTGGCCTCGCTGAACAGGATGAGGTCGTCTGCAAAAAAAAAGATGGGACAAAGAGGGGCCGTTATTGGTCAGCTTTATGGGCTGCCAGCGACCCGCTCTTACCGAATCATCAATTAAGTGGCCCAACATGCAAAGAGTAAATAGATAGGGAGAAAGAGGACATCCCTGTCTAAGACCACGGGATGGCTGAAACTCTTCTGTTAACCCGCCATTCCATTGAATTTGCATTTTTGATGATGTAATGCATGCCATCGTGAGGTTGATAAAGCCTTCCAGAGCCCCTGTCGCAACCAACGTATCCCGCACAAATCCCCATCTGATTCGGTCATAGGCTTTCGCCAGATCCATCTTTAAAACCATCCACCCTCGACGTCCTTTGCGAGCTCTCATAGAGTGAACTACCTCCTGCAGAATGCATATGTTGTCCGTAATCTGCCTGCCAGGCACGAAGCTAGTCTGGGTCTCGTGAACCAAGTCCGGCAACAAATGTTTCAACCGTTCAGCCAGGCATTTTGTTATAGCTTTGTAGGCCACATTACACAGGCTGATCGGGCGGAACTGGTCGATCGTCACCGGGTTCGGATTCTTGGGAATGAGAACCAGGACCGTCGAGTTGATGTCCCGGATCTTCTCAGGCTGGGTCCAGCATTCCTGCGCCAATTGGACCAGAGAGGGCCCCACCTTCTCCCAACATCGTTGGAAGAAAACCGGGTTGAGGCCGTCTCGTCCCGGGGCTTTAAGAGCCCCCATCGACCGAATAGCTCCATAGACTTCCTCGGTGTCCAAGAGAGCATCAAGAGCAGCCCATCTCGAGGCCTCTAGCATCGGGAAGGCCGAATCCATGGTGGGGAGGTCCCCTCCCTCGTCTGTATAGAGTGCCTGGAAGAAAACCCTTGCCATGTCCAGCAAAGCAGCCGGGTCTTCAACCCAATCCCCTTCCTCATTTTTCAACATAGTCACCCGATTCTTCTTCCTTCTCCGGAGGGTTTTAGCGTGGAAGTATGCTGTATTTTGGTCGCCCGCCTTGATCCTTTCTGTTCTTGACTTCTGGAGCCATAATAGCTCCTCCTGGAAGAGAATGACCTCAAGCTCCTCCTGAACTTGGAAGATCCTGTCTTCATTCCTCATGTTTGGCGGAACCAGCTCCAGCTGCTCGAGTCGGCGGATCAGCTTGTCCTTCTTCCTCATTATGTGACCAAAAACCCGCCAGTTCCACACCATTGCGTCCTGGGCGAACGCAGCAGCCGAGTCTGTAAAGGTGGTGCCCTTCGCCCATGCTGCATCCGTCATGGGTCTGAACCCCTCGTGCGTGAGCCAGGCCGCGAGGAACTTAAAGGGTTTAGCTCCTGCCGGCTGGACTAGCGCAGTTGGTGAGGTTAACAGGGGTCGATGGTCCGATTTCTTGAGCCTAGGGAGGTGCTTGACAGAGGTCTCCGGAAATGCCAACGTCCAACTCGTGTTGGCCATGCTACGGTCAAGCCTCTCCCGCAGCCCAGATCGGAACCAGGTGAAGGGGGGCCCTTTAAAACCCATATCGTGGAGGCCGATGTCGTGGACGGTATCCTGGAAGTCCCTGATTCGAGCGGAGTCAAAGTTGGCCCCCCCCAGTTTCTCTGACGGGTGGAGGATGGAGTTAAAGTCACCAGTCAATAACCAGGGGCCCTCAACATCCTCCGCGACCAACCGCAGATGCTCCCACAGAGCTCGTCGCTGGACCGGAGCTGGGTGACCATAGATTGCTGATAACTGCCATGGCGCCACCTGAGAGTTCGCCGTTTGGACCTGCACATGCAAACATTGAGGGTGCGAGTCAATCCTGGTAATGGTGAATTCACTCTCATTCCAAATAACCCAAATCCCTCCCGAAAAATGAATCGCATCAACTACAAGTTTACTATCATATCCTATATCCCTGATAACTTCAAGGGCCCGAGCCCCACTAATACGGGGTTCGACTATAATCACAATATGAGGGCGAAACCTCCTCCGGTACTCATGAAAAGCTCGTAAAAAACCTCTACTACCTGCACCCCTACAATTCCAAGTAAAAATTTTACAATCCATAAATAGAAGGGGTAGAGGAAAGAGACTCCCTTGGGCTTAATTCTCTGACGGGGTGACCCCGTCACTGTTCATCACCGATTTGGTCCTTCTTTCACCGTCATGAGCCCCATGGGGGTCTCTGGGGTTACCAGACTCGTCCGGCGGGTCCTCCACCATGTCATGATCCTCCTGTCCCCCTCCCATTCTATCTTGTCCAGGTCGCGGAGCTGATTGCACCTTGCGCCCCTCGGAGTTTTGGGTGTATGGAATAGGAGGAGTACCTGCCCCCGTTCCAACCTTGGTTGTTTGCACAGTTTGTGGAGCGCTCCTTGGTGTCTTCGGCATCTGTTCCTCGTTGCGTAGGCCGCGGTGTGAAGATATCTCCTCGAGTGGGGCATTCTGCTTCGGGGTACTTATCTTCGGCCCCGCATTATCGGCCTGGGGCGCCTTCTTTTTCTTCACGTGGGTGGAGGTGGTCAACTTTCCCTGTGACGTATCTCCTCCGGGGACAGGGTGTTCGACTGGGGTCTCTTGCATGTCATTCGATTGCAGCACGTCGAACCGAGACCCGGGCGCAGAATCACGAGTTGGTTCCTTCCCCTTCAGCTGGCTACCTCCCCCCTTCTGTGATCGCGTGGATTGCTCCTTATATTTGGGTTCAAATGATTATACCCCACGAAATAAAAATATCGACCATCTCAATTACTGTTTTCAACCGAATTCTCACATTCAATGTCAAAGTTTCCATATTTATGTTTGTTTTGGTACAAAGAAAAACGAAACCCGTATTAGAATGGAGTATCAATTTTCTATTGATTATTATTATATATGTACTTTTTGACAACCCTATAATATATATGAAATTTAAATCCAAACTAAAATACTGATCATGTATATGTCCCAAAAAATTTATTACCCAAATTTGATTTGAGTCATAATAAATTAAATTCGGACACACTCAAAATTTGTTTTAGATTATTTTTTCCCCGTTCCGAAGTCCATGATTGTGTTTAGATAGCACTTCTCAAATAGGAACAATTCTTTCCAGACCGGCAAATTTTTGAATTCTCAACAGTTCAAATGTTCAATTAATTAAATGCGACAATGCTCATCAAACTATAGTATTTGTTACGTGAAAAATTGGAATTAATAATATATTAATAATATATAACGATAGACATACATATATGTTTGGAGGAGTTAGAAAACAGCATACAGTGGCCGCCTGAAACTCTCCATATTAATCCAATCCTCAATAATTAAGTTACATCTGATCTAACCATATCAGAAGCCGGCCAATTACCGCCATGAATAGTACTGCTTCTTCTTCTTCTATGGCAATTGCTCTGTATTTTCTACTGGGATGCAGCATCATCCATTTCCCTTCCACCCAAGGCAAGGCCACGTGCAGCGGAGGAAAGTTAAAGTCCGGCGACCCTCTAGCGGCGGCGAGGGGCAAAGTTTTTGATACCTTAATGACCAAAACTTTCTCTGCGTACTACAAACAGCGCTGTACTTATGACACTGCCACCGGCACCGGCGCAACTAGCGGCACCGTGTACGTATACGGCGTCGCGAACTGTGTCGTTTTGCCCTCGAACTGCGGCGGAGATGTGTACTGTTCCGCCAAATACCAGCAGTGCTCGACGTGTCTGAGAGAAGCACGGCGTCGTCTCATGAAGAAATGCGGAAAGAGAGTCGGCGGATTTGTTGTGGTTGTACAGAAACCACTGCAGTGTAGCTTGCAATTTTCGGATCGACGGCTTTGCCCTTAAATTACTTGCTGTTTTGATCTCAAAAATTCTGTTAATTGCATGCTTGCTGTAGTCGGGTGGGTTTTCTTTGTTTGGAATAAAATCATCAAATCAGTACTTCGTCATAGTTTTATTTTTACAGGGATATAAAAAAAAAATTTGTTTAGGTACTATATATTTAAGAGATTCCAATTTGAAACCACTAGATTTAAAGTTAGTAATTTTACTACTAGAGTAAGCAATTGTTCGTTACTTTGTCTAGTTTAATGTCACAAAAAAAGAACTTTTTTTACTCCAAATTCAGTTTTGAAAGAGATTTGACCCCAATTGTACTTTAGGACGAAAAAATTCATGAAAACGTCTAGTTGTAATTGAATTAAGCCCCATTCATAAATTCAATACGCACACGTGGACCTCCCTCTCCACAGGAGATAGACAAATTCTTATACAAGTGTCGCCAAATTAAAAAAAAAAACATTAGTCCAGTCAACATATAAAATGACGCTGTTAAAGTTTTGAACGAAATTGGACATTTTGTGTATTAATGAGAAATTGGCATCCACATGGCGTCCTCGGTGTCTTGTTTATGTAATTAAGGGAATCTCTAACGGTGTTAAAGCTTTTAATGGAAGTGGCTAAATTTGTCAAACATGTTTCTAAAATCAGGACATTTTGTGTATTTATCAGAAATTGACTATCATTATTACAAAGTCGATAGATATGACTATGCAAGACAATTTTGCATTATTTAAATATAATTATAATTTAAATATTCATTTCTTAATTATAACTTACGAAGACAGATAATTAATAGCAGCTAAACAAATATTTTAGCAAACTAAAACAATAAGTTTGATAGGTGGATGGACAATATCTAGATCTGATTCATATGATTCTGGTAACGGTGGAAAAATGGGTGGATGGGTTGTCCCTGACTTCTATTATGAAAATGATTGTTACTACGGTCCACACCTCTTCAACATTGTTTGAACGATGGTGTTTGGTGTATGGGGAATCTACGTTATCTAACACTACTCCTATAGAGATTCCTTGATAGCTCTGTGACTACAACTAAGACTACTGCTATGGAGAATCCTTCATGGAGTAGAGCTTCGCAAACTATAGAGAAAAATGAAAAAGGGACAGTTGAGACAAGTTTTCTTTGTGATGGATTGTGTTTGTCTGCCTCTCTCTAGAAGGTTGCTTCAACTTTTGTTTCCCAGAGTCATCCAACTACTCGCTCTCTGCTCTTACCAAAAAGTAGCTCCGCTTAGCCTCTACGCAAGTCAGTTGTCGTCATAAGAAGTCCATATACACCTCACATGTCATCATGTTTCAACGTGGCGATGGAACCATCCAACTAGTATGGTATTCATGAAATGAGATGGTATCATCCAATAAGTACTTTGGATGGTGTACTTGATATGGGTTCGATGGTATCCATGATATAGGATGGTATCATCCAATTAGTACTTTGGATGGTGTCCATGATATGAGTTGGTATCATCCACTGTATGATTGGATGATATCCATGATGTGGGATGGTCACCATCCACTAAGAGGTTGGATGGTGTCCACTATATAGGATGATATCATACACTGAGAGGTTGGTATCCTTAATGTGGGAATTGGGATGATTACAATACATTAAGAGGTTGGATGGTATCCAAAATGTGTGATGTCACCATCCACTTTGCGGTTGGATGGTTACCCTGAGATTGGACACATGGTGCCCAAGTATTGGAAGGTCTTCCAAGTAGTATTTTGATGTAAACAAGTTCACATTTTGTAATCCTCCTAGGCGATGAAGTTTTGAGAACATCATGTAATCCTGCATGCCTCGATTTGGTACTCGTCCCTTGATGTTTCAATTTTTATCGACAAAGACAAGTGGCTTGGTTTTCGAGTCTGATTCTTAGCACTTCCAAGGAAAAGCTCTGGCGAGTAGGGCTGGCTATTTGGACCGGGACCGGATGAAAAATCGGAAACCGGATCGTATAACTCGGACCGAGACCGGACCGAGACCGGATAGTAAACAATCCAATCCAATCTTTGGGCTTAGATTTGAGGTAAAAAACGGATAAAGACCGGATAAGAGAGCTCAACACCCAAAACTTAAGGGTAATTTGCATAAACGGTCACAAACCTTTGCACTTAGTACAAAACTTAACCAACTCCTCACCCTTTTAGGCCTTAGGCCACTCAAATTCCCACAATCTCAATATAAAATCAAGACCGAATTGGGACCGGACCGGGTTAAGACCGGACTGTATCCAATCCAATCTTCGGTCCTTATATTTTCAAAAAAACCGGACTGGACCGGATCAATTTGGGCCAATTCAAACCGGACCGGACCGTATAACCACCCCTACTGGCGAGCATAAATGAAACGGTATGATCATCCTATAAAGTTTTGTAACATTACATGTTTCAAAAGACAGGGTTGGTTGGGTTGTTTGGTTAAGTGAATCTTTTATTAAGAAGTTAAGTAGTGTGAAGTGTTGACCGGGCAAAATTAATATTTTTTGGATGGAGAATAATATAATGATTGTTTTGCTATATGCTCAAACGTGGATATTACCCTAAGTAAAGTTATTCAACCTAGAACTCTGCTTAGCGCTAAAAATTGCCCTCACCCAACCTTGATCCTGTTTGACCCACTTCTGAAGAGTCAAGATATATGACTAATCCTCTTCGTTCGTATTTCTTATTGACTCTTTCTGGCCCTCTAGGTTGGGGCGGGTCGGGAAGAATCGGATTAGTGGGTCGGTCCTAATCAAGTGGAATCTCAATCCCTTCACTCTCACTTGCTTTCTCTCCCATTCCAGTATTCCACAAGTGGGTAACATACAGTAATCCGGCCAACGGGCCGGGTAATAAGCTAGTTGTTTTGCTATATGCTCAAACGTGGATATTACCCTATTTTTAGAAATTAGAAGTTTGTGACCGTTTTGTAATAAATGCAAAGGTTTATAACCGTTTACACATATATTAATTATACATGTTAAGAAGATTTTTTATGTTGCTTAATAAAACCCATAAATGTCATGCCTATATCCATATGTTCTTCCCAAATGGGCAAACTTCTTCCCTGACCGGCCAAGATATGCTGTGTCCGAACACGAAAACTTCTTCCCTGACCGCCATAGTTGACCTTTACATATCTCCCTCCGCCTATACTGTCCGATCCAACAAACCGCTTATGCTCGCGGCCGCCTAAGCAATCTATCCAGCTAGCTACATATAATCTGCTCAGTTTTGGTCTACTTGTCTTGCTTATGCACAATTCGTATCTTGAGTATACCTGCAATTAGGGGCGGCTATACGGTCCGGTCCGGTTAAATTGGCCCAAATTGATCCGGTCCAGTCAGGTTTTTTTGAAAATATAAGGACCGAAGATTGGATTTGATACAGTCCGGTCTTGATCCGGTCCGGTCTTGATTTTATATTGAGATTGTTGGAATTTGAGTGGCCTAAGGCCTAAAAGGGTGAGGAGTTGGTTAAGTTTTGTACTAAGTGCAAAGGTTTGTGACCGTTTATGCAAATTACCCTTAAGTTTTGGGTGTTGAGCTCTCTTATCCGGTCTTTATCCGGTTTTTTACCTCAAATCTAAGCCCAAAGATTAGATTGGATTGTTTACTATCTGGTCCCGGTCCGGTCTCGGTCCGGGTTATACGGTCCGGTTTCCGGTTTTTCATCCGGTCCCGATCTAAATAGCCAGCCCTACCTGCAATGGAAAGGAAGCGTTACATGCGATACGATCAGACCCACTTCTGGTAGCTAGTTATTGGCCAAGTGCTTGAGAAAATAAATCTTGGATTCTTATAAGAAAGTAAACGAATATTTTCACCCTGTGTGTAGTTAGAAGTTCTCCTAACTCTGGAGGTGCAATTTATTTTCACACTGTGTGGTTATTCGCCCCATATTACTCACAAATATAAAATTATGCTACCCATTGTAGGTTGGTGCGGTTTGAACGTGCATAGTCACAAAATCTTCTTACAAAAAACAAAAACCTACATAAAAAAGTTAATAAAGTGTTAAATAAACTATAAATCATATTTATGACTTGATTTTGTTATAAAATAAACACATGACACGCGGACAATGCTTATTTAACAAAAGTATATCACACAGTTATGTGACTCTCTAAGAAAAATTAAGACATAAAAGTATTTTATTAAAGAAAGGTAAAACCATTGGAATTGTTATGCCCTCAAAGTTTTCATTAATTTCAAAAAATGCCCAATCACATAGATAGGTAAACTCGCTTCCAACTCAAAATTCGTCAACAACCTAGAGTAAAAATAGGTTGGATACGGGATACCCATGGCTCTGAGTTTAGTTAGAATATATATTATCATAAGGACTATAAATATTCATATTATTAGAAAAATATATCTCCATGACATAACATTGTGTTAGCTTTTGACTTTTTTGGGTGCGGGTCAGATGGAAAGTGAGGCGAGTTTTAACAATTTCATAACTGACCCAACCAGTTAATTACAAAAGCAGGTAAAACTTACTCCTGAACCGAAACTCATTGGGTAAAACTCGCTCCCAGCCCGAAACTCAACATCACCCGGTTGAACCTACTTTAAATGAATGGATTTTTTTTGTTTTTTGGGAGCGTGAGATGGAAATCGGGTTGAGTTTTTAACAAAATATTTATTATTATAATCTAAAATTCTTTCCTAACCCCCTATTTTTTTTTTCTAAACACACTTTTTTCCTTCTTTTCCTCAATGTTACCCCAACTTGAACTCGAATTATTAACGAGACGAGTCGAGTTCAAACTAGCTTGCTTAATAAAATCTTGACGCATATTTGATAAATTCATTTTTTTTGTCCTACATGATACACGTGATTAATGTCAAGATGAAAAAATAATAATAATAGTTAAGTGTTCAATATTAACTAATCTCATGTTATACTTTGTGGTATCAAATCATTTAGTTAATAAATTTAACAAGTGAAAATTATGTTAATTCATAGTATCGAAGCAATCTATGATACATAATTTCTTTTTAAAATTAAATAAGACATATTTGCTCATATAATCTACGTGTTAAACTTTATATAGGTTGAGATATATAATTTAACAATCCTATGAATTATCCAAATCAAACTCATATAGATCGATTCACTCATAATTCAGTAATCGAGTTGGCTCTCTAGCCACCACAATGTTGAGAGTTGAGATATCTCATGAGCTCTAAACGAGAGCCAGCTCACTAGTTGAGCTCAACAAGTCACCGAGTCGAGCTAGCTTGCGAGCTCCGCGAGCTGCAAAAGATCAAGCTCAAGCTCGGCTCATTAGTAAACGAGACGAGTTTTGAACGAGCTTTTTCCGAGTCGAACGCCGAGCCGCTCGGGAACACCTCTGCTCATTTGCGGCCCTATCAGTAATCATGCATAACCCAACCACCATCCGCCACATCAGCTCTCTTTCTCTCTCCTAGAAAGCCTTTAATTTTCCCCTTTAATCTTTAAACGAACGATTTCTCACTCTTTTTAAGTCAGAATTTAAATTTTTTTGCACAGTTAGATCAGATTAATTGTGCTCTTCAACATTATATCCACTTTGATATATTTTTGGAACAAAAAAAATTGAGTCATTTTTTACCAGCCTATACCATATGGTATTGAGTGGTATTTAAATAAGAGCATATCATATGGTATGAAAAGCGTATCATGGTGGTATGAACATACCAAGACTGTAGGATGGTTGACTACATGAGAGTATAAGTATACTAACTGTCATTTATGACTTTCAACATTGTGTACCACAAGATACCACCCAACCAGGGTGGTATTGTGTGGTATTTTTTGGTCCTGTATTTTGACTTTTGTTGTAACACCTTAGGCAAATCCCACATCGACAAAGCACGGAAGAGATCCATGGTTCATAAGTAAGAAACCGGCCTTAACCGACAAGACGCGTTTTGGGGTGTAATGGAGGAGTTCTTGTGAGAATTCTGAAGTTAAACGTGCTCAGTGTGGAGTACAACAAGGATGGGTGACCTTATGGGAAGTCACCCTAAATTGCACCCCAAGTCGAAATCCATGCGGGTGTAAAGGCCCAAAGCGGACAATATCTTGTCGGGACCTAAAATTTTTATCATGACATTTTAGTGCCCCAAGCTTTTCAAAATTTACATATTGGTCCAAGACTTGGATGTCATTTGGATTCATGGATCTTTGATCCAATCTACTTGATCCAACCCATAAATCCATTTCATCCAATCCACTTGATCCATTAATACACCAATCTAGGAATCCACTCCAGTAACCACCTCTAAATCACCTTTAGTATATACAGTGGCGTATCCATAAATTTATCTAAGATAGGTCAAATATAGTGGAAAAATGTAACATAAGTTTTAGGATATGTTCATGTGCTAAAAAATTTCGAAAATATATAAATATATCCATCATGAAAATTATGATGGATCTTAAAGATACCACAACAAAAAATCGGTCATGATTCCAACACTCATAATCTTATTCTGAAGTGTTTCTTCACTTTACTTATTTCAGTAAGTCAACACTTGCAATAGCAACTGATATAAACAAACACCCTTAATTTTCGAGTTTTTGTTTATATTAAATTCTCTTACAGAATATGTGAATTAAAAGTTATATATAAATCACAAAATAGTATTTTACCTATAATTATCTACAATAATAATATGTAATCTTGTATTTAGTATTTAATCCACAATCACATTTACTCTATATTTTTTTAGACCAAGGTGGGTCAAATGACACACCTTGACCTCAACTAACTCCGCCACTGAGTATATAGATATCTCTCTCCCCCGCCATTTTTGTCCCACCCAATAAACTGTATGCGCTTGCAGCCGCCCAATTAAGTACTTATCTAGCTGAGACTATAAAATCCTCCCACGGTATAATTGTATCTGAGAGAAGCCCCAAAACTCGATCGAGAAAGCAAGTATCGTAGCAAGGAGGAGGAAGGAATATCAACGAAAATGAACCCAGCTGTAGCCACAATCGTTGTTGTCGTTCTGGTAATTAGTTTAGGGTTTTGCAGCAGCAGCCATGACGAGGATCCTAGTGGAAGCGGCTGCAACGCCAGCGGGTTCCAGAGCGCCGAACCTTTGGGGGAGGCCAAGTCTGAACTTCTCAAAGACTTGGCATACAACACATTCTCGCAGCCCGATTCGCAGTACTGGAACAAGTACACCGCCGCCGACGGCACCACGCTCCTCTACGGCTACGCTTCCTGTTGTCCCCTTTCTTCTCCTCTTATCCTCTTCTCCTTGTTGCCGCTAGATCTCTCTCCCTTGCTAGGAGCCGGAGAATTCGGTTTATGTCCTCGTCACGTGGTATCAAAAGTGTCGGATTACTCCGGGTCATGCACCTCCTACACACAATCGGAAAACAACACCAAGTCTAGCACAAGCAAAGCACACACACTTTTAAAACTGGAAATTAAAAGCTAGATTAACACTAAACAACTTTTTCAAGATAACAGACCGTTGTGTCCCCGGAAACAGCGCCAAAAACTTAACTCGTCCCGAATATCATAATTAATTCTCGCCTAAGGTCCTAGTATAAACCTTAGTCGGGTGCAATACAGGGCAAGTATGTTTAAATATCGACTCAGGCCGGTCCGTGTATCCCTACTTCAGTCATTTGAATCATTATCAAGTGAATTGGTTTTGGTTGAAAAGTTTGCTAATTAAAGTAAAACCAGGTAAAAGTAAATGGTTTTGAAAGCTCTTTGCGAGAAGGATCACTCGGATGTCGCTTCCCCCTAACTACTACCATGGTATGTGAATGAAAGTGATTGCTATGGGCAAGGTGACCGCGAACCACTAGGGAAAGCAAATATGGTCGTAGACCACACTCACGATTTCCAAACCGAGGGATACATTATAGGCTATTCAAGTGGCCCTCTCAGTTAAGGCAATCGATGGTTGACTTACTCCCTCACTCAACCCAATGGTTGGTCGGCTTAATCGTGCTTAACCAAATTGCTTAATTCAACCTAGAGGTTTTCCCTACATTAACCTAGCTAGGTGGCTTAAAAAGCCCTAGGAATCCCAACTCAATTGAGCCTCCCTTGAAAGGGGGTTTTTCCTCTCTAATCTAGGTTAAAATAGCTAATTAGATTGCTAAGCACAAACATGCACAATCAACATGAAAAATACCTCAATCATTGAATTAAACAACACTCATAAACAATCATTCAATTCACATAACAAAAACTACATGGTAAATAGTTAAGGTTTCACAACACCCAAGTGAGAAAAAAAATCTACTCCATGCTAGAAAGGGGGAGAAACACAAGGGGAAGAGGTAGAAACCATCATGGAGATGCTTCCAATCTTCTTTGAACTTGTGTTGAACTTCTCTTGGGGAGAATCTTCCCAACTCACTTTTTGGAGCAAACTCTAGCCTTCCTTCTGCTTTGGTTCGTTCTTTCTCTCTCTAAAATCTAAAGAAGAAGACTTTCTCACTCTTAGGGCTCTCCTCTCTCTTCCTTCCAGCTCTCGTTTTAAACAGGGATCGAGCTCAGTTCACAGTCTCAGTTCACGGCCGTGAACTCTTGAACGCGTCCGTGAACTCACGGTGGGCATCAAAACCCACTGCTTTGCTTGCACATGTTCACGGGCAACAGCTCCAATTCACTGTCTTAGTGACCGTGAACTCGCCTAGCGTCAGTAACTTCTGGAAATGCTTTGGACGCCTCGATGTTCACGGGCAACAGCTCTTCTTCACGGTCTTAGCAGACCGTGAACTTCCAAGGAAAGTCGTGAACTGCCTGCTTTTCACAAACACAAGAAACCTAGCGTAAAACCACCTTTTTAGGAGCATAATTGCCACAAACGCCTAAGTAAAACGGGGTAAAACATGTATAATTAGACCCGAATCAATTGACTTAACGTATTTATTAGCGTGATAACTCTTTAATGAGTTATTATCACCTTACCTCATTCCTTAATTCCTTAATCCTACCTTTGTGAACAAGGTGTGGTTGTTTCATTTTTTTACTTTTTTGCTTTGTAAGAAAAAAAAACCTCAAATAAATAAACTTTAACATATTTTTCTCAAAATTATATGACATTCAAATATTCATTTACAACTCTGTTTCTTTTAAAAATACATTCTTCCTATTGTATTCATATTGATCATTGATTAAAATTAACTATTAGACTACCTTTTCACCATCTCATAGCCATTTACTACTTTTTCTAAATTATTTCTAAACACACTATTTTTTTTTTTTTTCTTCTTCTTCTTTCTTATCCTCAAACTTAAGTTTAGCTTGAGGTGAAAACACACGCACACCGCCATGGTGTTACGTGAAAATTGAAACTACATCAATAAAAATAAATATTTGGGTTCCGTCGGAGAATGTTTCACTTCCATAGGAAAACTGGTCAAAACTAAAAAGATCGATCACCTTTATAATAATATATATATTATCTCTCTCCCACGGTAAAATGAAATCACATGTATAATTAATTGTATCTGAGACTGAGAGAAGCCCTAAAACTCAACCCGAAATGAAGCCAGCTGCAGCCACATTCGTTACTGTCGTCGTTGTGGTAATTAGCTTAGGGTTTTGCAGCAGCAGCCATGAAGAGGATCCTAGCGGCAGCGGCTGCAACGCCGGCGTGTTCCAGAGCGCCGAACCTTGGGGGGAGGCCAAGTATGGGCTTCTCAGGGACTTGTTGTACGACACATTCTCGCAGCCCGATTCGCGGTACTGGACCAGCTACACCGCTGCCGACGGCACCAAGCTCCTCTACGGCTACGCTTCCTGCGCCAAGTATGAGCGGTGCGATGATAGCGCCGCGTACTCATGCCCCACTGAATCGAATTGGTGCTCTGGTTGTCTTTCTTACGCCTTTGGGTTTCTAATGGATGCCTGCGACGGGAGAACAGGAGGCCACGTTATGGAGAACACTGATACGCTGCAGTGTTACATGCGGTTTCAGGACACCCAGTTTTGGTAGCTAGCTTTGAACTGTAGTGAGCTAATATTAATGACGCATAAAAATATCTATCTCCGTGAATAAAGGCATCGTTTGTTTGAAGGAAACGTGGTCAAATTTTTCACATTTTACAAAATCGTGACATGTGGGAATTAAAGAAAATTTCACGTTTGGGAAGAGTTTGTGTTTTGATTTGAGGAATTTTATAATGATTTACGGTATTGGTGTTTTAGGTTTTTTCAACTATTTGGAAATGCGAAAAGAGAGTCGGCGGCTTTGTGGTGGTTGGAATGGACAGAAACCATTGCAGTGTAAGCTTGCAATATTCGGATTGACAGCTTTGGCCCAAGATAGGGTCAGTAACCACTGGTTACTGACCCATCAGTAACAACACGCGGGTCGTAGATCTAGGGATGGAGAAATCGTGTGGATGGGCTGGACGCTGGATGGGGAGGGGGCATTTTTGTCCGTTTTTGTATTTTTAATTTTTTTATTTATTCTGCATTTCAATGGCTGGGTTTTCAATGAAAGAGAGAGAATGGTCTTTTCTCTGCAACTCAACTTTCTTCCTTCTCTCTTCCTTTTTTTCAATTTCTTTCCAGATACTTTCTCTTTCTCTATTCCTTCTCTCTTACTTTTTCGAGATTTTTCCAGAAATAGCACTGTTTAAAAAAAAAATTCCAAAAATAGCACCCAACTCCGAAAAATTCCAAAAATAGCACCATTTTTGTAAAACCGCAACCCGGAGGTGCGTTTTTCGATGAAAACGCCACCCGAGGGCGCGTTTTTCGATGAAAACCGCACTGGTAGGGAGCGGTTTTGCAAACCGCACCCCCAGGGTGCGATCTGCCTTGTTTTTTTTTTTTTTTTTTTTTGCAAACCGCACCCCCAGGGTGCGATCTGCTTTTTTTTTTTTTTTTTTGAAAAATCCTAACTTAGGTGGAAACTTCAAACGAACGTATCTTTATGTTCGGTTATCCGATCGTCGCGATTTTTTTTTGATTCCGCATAATTTTTCGAGATCTTGCAAGCCGAAGACTGCCAAAGGTGGTTTGGTCCCGCCTTCATCCCGAAAAAACGTCGTTTGCTACCCCGAACGAGCCTTTTTTCGATTTCGTCAAACTTTGAACGACCATAACTTTGTGCTCCACAATCCGAAAATCATGAACTTTTTTTTGATTTTGCATAACTTTTTGAGAACTACAATTTTTTCTAGGAGAGAATTTTCAAAAAATGAATTATTTTGGATATACGGGGTTTTGGGAATAAGTTTACCTTTCTTTTTAGGAATCCAAGTACATTCCGAAATTATGTCTATGATAAAAATTTTAGTCCTCAAAAAGTTATGCAAAATAAAAAAAAAATCATGATTTACGGATTGTGGAGCACAAAGTTATGGTCATTCAAAGTTTGACGAAATCGAAAAAATGCTCGTTCGGGGTAGCAAACGACATTTTTTGGTTCGAAGGCGAGACCAAACCACCTTTGGCAGTCTTTGCCTTGCAAGATCTCGAAAAATTATGCGGAATCAAAAAAAAAATCGCGACGATCGGATACCCGAACATAAAGATACGTTCGTTTGAAGTTTCCACCTAAGTTAGGATTTTTCAAAAAAAAAAAAAAAATGCAGATCGCACCCTGGGGGTGCGGTTTGCAAAAAAAAAAAAAAAAAGGCAGATCGCACCCTGGGGGTGCGGTTTGCAAAACCGCTCCCTACCAGTGCGGTTTTCATCGAAAAACGCGCCCTTGGGTGGCGTTTTCATCGAAAAACGCACCTCCGGGTTGCGGTTTTACAAAAATGGTGCTATTTTTGGAATTTTTCGGAGTTGGGTGCTATTTTTGGAATTTTTTTTTTAAACAGTGCTATTTCTGGAAAAATCTCTACTTTTTCTCTCACAATCTCTTTTTCAAATCTAAATCTACTCTCTTCCTTCTTCATTTTTTTTCTCTAGCATAAAAATTGTAGCCACTCTCTTTCATTGCATTTCTTCTCTTCATCAAATCGTTGGACTCAATTCCGATCTTTCTCATTTTTTTTGGCATTTTGGTGTTCTTGATTGAGGAAGAGGAAATGAGAGACATCAGAAGACGATTTTTTTCTCTCCCTCCTTCTGTTTTTTTCCTTTTAGATAATATATATTGATATTATGACTCTATACCATATGGTATTGGGTGGTAACGAAATATATATTGATATTACCACACTATACCCTATGGTAATTTATGGTATTGAGTGGTAACGAAATATATATTGATATTACCACTCTATACCATATGGTATTGTGTGATATTACCACACTATACCATATGGTATTGTGTGGTAACGAAATATATATTGATATTACCACTCTATACCATATGGTATTGTGTGATATTACCACACTATACCATATGGTATTGTGTGATAACGAAATATATATTGATATTACCACACTATACCCTATGGTATTGGGTGGTAACGAAATATATATTGATATTACCACACTATACCATATGATATTGGGTGGTAACGAAATATATATTGATATTACCACACTATACCCTATGGTAATGTATGGTATTGCGTGGTAACGAAATATATATTGATATTACCACTCTATACCATATGGTATTGTGTGAATTGTGTGATATTACCACACTATACCATATGGTATTGGGTGATAACGAAATATATATTGATATTACCACAATATACCATATGGTATTGGGTGGTAACAAAATATATATTCATGTGGCAAATATTACCATACCATATGGTGTGCTCTTGTTTAATACCAATCAATACCATATGGTATAGACTGGTAATAACTGACAAATTTTTTTGTTTCCAAAAAATATCAAAGTGGATATCATTTTGAAGAGCACAATTAATCTGATCTAACTGTGCAAAAAAAATTAAATTTCGACTTAAAACGAGTGAGAAATCGTCCGTTAAAGATTAAGAGAAGGAAAATTAAATGTTTTGCGAGGAGAGAAAAGGGGGCGCTGATATGCTCCGGTCAAAAGTGAGCATCAGCAATAAATAGGAGTAAGTGCAATTTTACCCTACTATCCTTTTCACATTTAATTTAAATAAAAAAGTGACTGACACGTGGAGACCAGGGAAGGGGTTACTGATGGGTTACTGACCCATCAGTTACTGACCCGATCTGGACCGGGACGAGATACGGTGACAACCCCCTTGGGGGTTGTCAGATTCACAACTCACTTCATAGTCCTTGGATACGCTCTCTCTCCTGTCTCTTTCTTCTTTTTTTAAATTAACGGTTAAGATTAAAGGAAGGATATTTTTGGAAGGGTAAGAATTTACCACACCCAATCATTCACCCTACCATATAAAAAGAACAAAACCCTAACTCCTCCCTCTCTCCCGTAGACATCACCATCTCTCCTCCCCCTCTCTCCGCCGCCATGGATGAGATCTCATCCCCATCACAGCAGCTGCAGCAGCTTCCCATAAGCACCACCACGAAGACAATCAAGGAGAAGCAGCCCCCCCCCCCCCCCCCCCCCCGCCGGCAAGGAACCGTCCGCGCCGCTGTCCTCCCTCCGCGCCCCGCCGCGCCGCTGTCCTCCCCTGCCGCCACCATTTTTATGTCGCCGCCACCGCGAGGTCAAGACTCTTCCCTGCCTCCCTCTTTCCTCATCCCTATTTTTTTCCAGATCTGATAGTCTCTACAGGTACCAATACCACTGGTAGCACTATTGGTACCAATACCACTGGTAGCGCTATTGGTACGCTACCACTACTCACTGGTACCAATACCAGTGGCTCCCCTATCATCTGGTACCACTATCATCTGTTTTTTTTTTTTTTTTTATTCGCTACTGGTATCGCTACCAATGCTAGTGGTAGCGCTACCAGTGCTAGTAGCGTTGTGTTATTCTCTACTGGTAGCGTTGTACTGGTACTGGTACATTTTTTACTGGTACCGCTATTACTGGTACATTTTTAACGTACTGGTAGCGTACCACTAGCACTGGTATATTAATTACCAGTAGACTAATAGATTGATACACTTTTTAACGCATTGGTACATTTTTTCAGGTTGCCGGAGGGAGTCTGCCGGAGAGAATTCGCCGGAGAAAAAGTTTGTCGGTCGATGCGGAGTGGCTGCTGAAGAAAGGAAGAGAGAGAAAGAGATAGATAGAGATAGATAGAGATATTAATGTATAAGATATGGGTTTTTAATTCCCAATATAATTAATACAAAAAAGTAATTAATATATTCCTTTTTCTCATACCCAAAATACCCTTGGTTGTGAATCTGACAACCCCCAAGGGGGTTGTCACCGTATCTCGTCCCATCTGGACCCGATAGCTTTGCCCTTAACTTGCTGTTTTATATGTTAAGTTTTCCATTAATTGTATGCGGGCTCTCGTTTGGTAAGAAAAAAAGTTACAATTGGATGGGTTTATTTGTTTGGAATAAAATAATCAAATCCGTACTTCATTTAGTTTTATGTCAAAAAGAGAAAAAAAAAATTAACTCCATTCAGTTTTGAAAGACATTTGACCCCATTTATACTCTTTTTTTTAACTCAAAACGATTTCATTGAAATCAGACTGCAGCCTCTTGGGCAATTACATCAGCTATTTGGGCTGGGTAACAGCCTTGCCACATTCGTTCTCCAGCACTATGAAAAGGAAAAAAATGAGCAAGGAGGTGAGCAGCCATATTAGCTTCTCTGAAAACAAACTTCCAATCCAGCATATCAATCTCCACGCCTAATAAAGCGATGCCTCTGCACACATTTCTGATTTCTGTTCTGCTATCTTCATTGCCTTTAAGGATGTTTATCAACTTCTTGCAATCAGACTCCACTTGTATGGTTCTTAGTCCCAATTCTTTAGCTTTTTGCAACCCGAACTGTAGAGCCATCCCTTCTGCAATATCAAGGGGCCAGTTTGCTCTGATTGTTCTGCTAGCTGCCACCTTCACATTCTCCTGCCAGTCTCGAATTATAAATCTCATTCCTATCTCCCCTTTACCACTACATCCTGCATCAGAGTTAAGTTTATAAACCCCCTCAGGAGGCTTTTCCCATTTGCAGTTCTTCCTGTTAGCACTTCTACTGTTGGTTTTCTCCTTTCCCTGGACTGCCATATAATCCTGTATATAGTCATCAGCTCTTGTGAAGACCTCCCATTCTTGCATCATCTTATTGTTGAATAAACTGTTGTTTCTTTCCTTCCATAAGAACCAAAGAAGCGAGCGGAATCTTTCGATATCCCCTTCTTTCGCCTCCTTAACCACCTTGAAAATCCATTCTTTGCAAGAGAGATTTGAAGCACAATAGAACAAATCTGCAACCGGAGTTTTTGACCAGATTCTCCCAACCCAGCTACATTCCACAAGACAGTGTTTTAGCGATTCCCTCATGCCACAATTAGGACATTCATCTCCTCTTCTTTTGCTTCTCTTGCTGATTCTTACTCCCACAGGAACGATGTTATGGGCAACCTTCCAAAGAAAAGTCTTGATCTTCCCCGGAATGTTCAGCTTCCAAATTTTCCTCCAACCTGTATTTCTCTCCTGTTTAAAATCACTTTCAGACATTGTCCCTCCAATCTTACTCATCTCTACATCATATCCAGATCTGACTGTGTACTTTCCATTTTCAGTACCAACCCAGCATAATACATCCTTTTCAATAATAGGAGATAATGGGATATCCATAATGGCCTGCTGCTCCTCGTTTGTGAAAACTAGTTCAATCAAGTCCCTTCTCCATGTTCTAGTATCTTGATCAATGAGACACGAAACTTTAGAGTCCCAATCCAGAAAAGGGCTGTAGGAGTATACCTGAAAGTTTTCCAGACCTGGAACCCAACGATCCCTCCAAATGTAGACATCATCTCCTAAGCCTATCTTCCATCTGCAGCCCGTCTTTAGAAGCTCCTGGGCCCCCATAAGGCTCCTCCAGATATAGCTAGGTCTCCAACCAAGTTTTGCATCCAGAATGCTGTATTTCGGATGGTATTTTGCCTTCAGTAACCTTGCAACAAGGGATTGAGGCTTGAGATTCAGATTCAAGAGCTGCTTTGCAAGAATAGCTGTGTTGAAAACTTTGAGCTTTTTGAATCCCATTCCTCCCTGCTCTTTCCTCCTACAAAGCTTCTCCCATCGTTTCCAGTGAATTCTTTTTTCGTTTTCTTTTTGTCCCCACCAGAAGTTGGCAATAAAGCTGTGTATATCCTCAATAATTCCATCAGGAATCTTAAAAACTCATGGATACGTGTAGTTGGAATTGAATGAAGCCCCATTTACAAATTCAATACGCACACGTGGACCTCCCTCTCCATACGAGATAGACGAATTCTTATACTAGTGCCGCCAAATCAGCAAAAATGTTATAGTCCAATCAACATTTAAAATAAAGATTAATTGCATGGTTGGTCATTGAGATTGCAAAAAAGTTCAAATTAGATCACTCAAAATATTTAAATCTATTGGTGGTACTTCAATTCGTTCACGTTTGGTCACTCTCCGTCCAACTCCGTTAACTTTGGCTTACGTGGCGGTCAACTCTAAAAGTTGACCGTTAAATGTGTGACGTGGCAATTTAAAAATAATAAATTTATTAGTGGAAAAACAACTCCGCGGGCAAGAAGCTGTTTGGTGGTCCATTAGCTTGGGCTGGGGGTAGTGGCAAGAAGCTGTTTGGAACAACAACTCCGCGGGCAGCCTTGTATGTGGCCGAGTCGGATACGGAGGATATTCTCCAAGCGGAAAAGGAAGAGGATGATGTGTGTGATGAGCAGGAGAACAACCCTAACTGCTGACCATCCTTTTCACGGCAGCAGAGAAAATTCGTTGGAGGCGTGAGTGGAGATCTGCACTTGTAGTAAAGGGACTGGGTAGGCGGGTAGCGTTCCTTCCCCTTTCCCATAAGTTGGATAGCTTATGGGGGAAGCACGGTGAGCTCCAGATCTCATATATGAAAAATGGGTGTTTCCTGGTGCGATTCCGACACCAAGATGATTATGAGTTTGCGATGAACGGGGGTCCATGGCTTCTAGGTGAGACCTATCTCACGGTCACACGTTGGTACAAAGGTTTTAACCCCTGGAGGTCGGAGACAACTTCAGCGATGGTCTGGGCGCAGCTCCCCGACCTTCCTATTGAGTTCATTATCAAAGAAGCGGTCATGAAGATCGCATCATATATCGGGAAGCCTATTCGGGTGGACAGGGCGACTGAATTTGGAGAACGTGGGAAATATGCCCGGGTTTGTGTCGAGGTGGACTTTACTAAGCCTCTACTGTCTCAATTCAAGATCGAAGGAGAAGAATACCTCATCCAATATGAAGGCTTGGAAAACATGTGTACTGACTACGGGATATATGGCAAACCTACCCAACAGTGTGGCTGTTAGGGGTGTTCAAATGGTTACCGTGGTAATAACCAAACCAATTAAGCCTAAATTTCATTAACCATGGAATAAAATGTCTTAACCAAATCGTCCAAATTAACACGAAAACCAAATTAACCAAACCAAAGTTTAATTGGTTTGGTTAATCGGATAATCGGATTAACCAAATAACATAACATTACATGAAAACAATTATCATGTTAATGAATAAAACATAACCATATATTGTACTATCATAAACTATCATTATATATGAGCAATAACTAACCATCCATGATTATCATAATCATTCGAGTTAATACATCATTAATCATCTCTGCAGCTAATATAGTTAGCATACAACAAACCCCTTAACATAAATACATACAATACCTCTCATCGGGAATTTAAAGCTCTCCTACAAAACTCTTAAACTATACATAGTTTGAAGTGGCTATCATGGTATTGTACGTAATCCTAAAGTCTAGTAGTTGTCTAAAATGTTTTGGTTTAGCAAATTGGCAGGCCTATTTAATTTTTGACCCATAATGTTGTTGTTTGTTGTGCACATGGAAATAAAATAGGGAATCACAAAAGTTTGGCTTGATTGGTTGCATGGAAGTATAAATAATTTTGTATATTATGTGTATCATTAATTGGTTAATTGGTTTCATTGGTTAGCAGTGTTGAAACCAAACCAAACCACCTAAACCAAATAAGCTAAATTGTTTAACCAAACAAACCAATTATCCAAATTAACCAAACCAAATTAACCGAATGCTACCGGTTAATATGGTTACCACGGTAACCAATCCATTTGAACACCCCTAGTGGCTGTAAGGACATGAACAATGAGGAAACCCAACCTACGCCAGACATGCTGCCTGAAACTCGGCCGGAATCGCGGACGTAGAGTTAGGTTTATGGGGATTGGATGATCGTTCAACGTCGAGAACGTCGAGTGCACAAGCCCACTACCCCATTAAACTACCACCAAATCCCGGTGAAGCAAAGAGAGAGTGATCAAGGGGATAGGAACAAGTTCTCGGTACTACAAGAGGAAGTCACTATGGGGGAGGACGCAATGCCAAGGGAGACTACCAAAATGGCGAGGGCGAGTGTCCCGACAGGGCGAGTGTCCCGACAGGGGGAAGGTGGACCACTGAATGTACAGAAGAACAAGGGGGCAAGTGATGGGATTACAGGGGGAAAGAGTAAGGTTCAGGAAGATGTGAGTAAGGTGAAAGAAGGGGCTAGTATGAAAGGTGGGCAAGGCCAGGGAGTAAAACAAGTACAAACAGCGGAGAAACACTCAAAGAAATGTGGTTCGGAAGTGAGAAAGGAAGATAAACTTAATAAGAAAAAATCAGCTGATAATCAGGTACAAGGAGCTGCAAAACATGATGGTGCGGTGAACCTATCCCCTTCAGGTCATTAATGTGAATCCAAGTAATCAAGTTAAATTAATTTTATGCCAATTTATAAACAAGTAATGAGTTGTGGCACAGTGACGAATTCCTTATATTACCTTTGTATTTCATTTTTATTATAATCATATATGGCTTTATTTCCTCTGCCAATTCTTACCCCTGCCCTGGAACAATGCCCAACACGGCTGGTTTTTCCTATGTATTTTGTTCACCCAGAAATTTTAGATCCAATAGATCATGATGAACTCATTCATTCTGTGCAAAAATTTTCGAAAACGACTTAAAATCGTAGGAGATACCATGTGGTATTGGGTTGGTAAAGGGATGCATGAAATTTTTGTTTTAAAAAAATATTGAAAATGGATCTCATTTTGTAGAGCACAACGAACTCGTTCCATCTTTGCAAAAAAAATTGAAATTCAAATTAAAACGCAGAAGAGAAGAGTCGATTAAGAAAACTAGGGAAAATACAATGTTATTAATTCTCCACCCTTAGATCTACATGCCACTTAAAAGGAAGGGTCTAGATTTGATTACTCATATTAAGCGTCCTAAGGTTGTTCACCTTATCCAGAGCCAAATTATCGAGCTAATCCAATTCATTTCATTTAAATTCAATCCATTTGATCCAAATCCGATTGGTGGATTCATGGATTGATCCATGGATCCAAATGGCAAATTACGGTTAGGTAGCTAAACTTTTCATATTTTACATTTTGGTACCCAAAATTTAATTTTTTTTATGCAAAAAATATCATTGGAAAATTATGTTTTGGTACCTAAAATTTTTTATCATGACATTTTAGTACCCAAACTTTTCAAAATTTACATATTGGTCCAAGACTTGAATGTCATTTGGATTCATGGATTAATCCACCAATTCACTTGATCCGATCCATTTGATCCATTGATACACCAATTCATGAATGCAATCCAATTGCCACCTCTAAATCTCTCCCTCCGCCATTTTTGTCCCACCCAATAAATTGTATGCGCTTGCAGCCCAATTTCGCTATGGTACACACAGCAAGTTTTGTGTGCACCAACTCACACGGCCGAGAGAGGGCCACGCCGCCCAAGCCAGTAACAGAGGGCCAGAATTGAGCGAGCTGGGCGTAAGAGAGGAAAGGGGAAAAGCGAAGCCGGCTCAGCCGAGCCAAAAACTGGAGGGAGGGAAAAGTGGTGGGGTCGGGGCAGCGGGCTTTTGAAATTGAAAAAAAAAACTGTCTCCTCCAACCGCACCACCTCCTCCGCTCTTCTTCTTTCTCTCTGCGTTTTCTTTTCTTCTTCTTTCTCCGTTTCTTTCTCTGTTTTGCTCTCGTCGAACCAGAACCAGAGCACACCTCCCTGCCCAAACACAGATCTCTTGTCGACGAGAAAGAAGGACATCGGCACAAGGAAAGCGAGGACGACGAGGTTCCTTCAGCCGACGAGCAGTGCAGTTGATAACCAGGAGAGCCTCGACGAGAGTGAATCGTCCATCCTCGAGTCTGGGTATTTGCTCCGGTGAGGACGATTCTCTCTGTCCTTTTCTTTCTAGGTGTGGGCTTTTCCCTTGAATCCTCCTTTTTGCTTCATTCTTGGTTGTTTAGGGTTTATTGAATACGCGTTTAGGTTTTTTTGGTACAGCTTCAAAATCGACTCGATTCTCAAGGGTATTCTTCAGAATGTGTCTTGTGTAGGCGAGATATGTGAATTTTTTGTTGACTAAGTTTTTGGGTTGTTGCTTAGAATCGGTTTTTGCTTAGAATCAGTAAATATGGTTGAATCCAATAGTAGTTGTTACCGTAACCTTCAATCTGTTGAATACTAGTGATTTGTGGTTTGAAAATTAGTTATATAATGTTGACTGTGTTGTTGACGAATACTAGTTCTTCTGATTTTGAATATTAGTTGTATAATGTTGACTGTGTTGTTGACGAATACTAGTTCTTCTGATTTGAGTATTGTTGTATAATGTTGACTGTGTTGTTGACGAATACTAGTTCTTCTGATTTTGAATATTAGTTGTATAATGTTGCATGTGTTGTTGGCGAATATTAGTTCTTATGGTTTTGAATATTAGTTGTATAATGTTGACTGTGTTTTTGGCAAATACTAGTTCTTCTGATTTTGAATATTAGTTGTATTCATTGAAATTGTTTGTCATAGATTAATATTGCATGTTGAAAGTTCTGAATATTAGTTCTCTTCATTGTGTTGTGTTTCCCCCTTTTCTGAATACATGTGTTTTTGGTCTACAGGTTTGGAATAATGGTGTGAACCAAGAAGCGTGTTCCTGGACATATGAAACGACCGTTAGTAGATCCTCCTCCTGCTGAAGATGTTCCTCCTGCTATGAAACGACAACGACCCTTAATAGATCCCCCTTCTGCTGGGAAGTCTGGTGGGGAGTCTTCTGGGAATGCTGCTACGGGGAAAGCTGCTGAAGATATTCCTCCTCCTACTGCTGAAGATATTCCTCTTGGTCTAGAAGATCAGGTTGCAGCAAAAAGAGTTAAGTTTGCTGCTGGGACGTCCGGTGAGACCTCTGCAGGGAAATCTGGTGAGACTTCTGTTGAGAAGTCTATGGGGAAGTCTTCTGGGATGAAGTCTGAGGGAAAGTCTTATGCGAAAGCTGGGGGGAAGTCTGCTGGCAAAGCTGTTGTGGGGAAGTTTGCTGGGAAAGTTGTTGTGGGGAAGTCTGCTGGGAAACATGGGGGGAAGTCTGCTGGGAAAGGTGTGGTGAAGTCTGCTAGGAAAGATGGGGGGAAGGCTGCTGGAAAAGGCAAGGCCAAGAAACCACATGAAACGCAGCATCGATGTCACACATCTTCATTGTTGAGTGTGATTGAATTTCGGAAGAAGGATGAGGCCTACTATGAGGAATGCGAGAAGAAGCATAAGAAGGCCGGGTTTGATGGATTGCTGGAGATACGCTTGCGCGGCGTCGATATGTTTCTGCTGTGTGCAATGGCACGACACTACGATGCTATTTCTGGCAGCTTCATTTTCGGAGAGGGAGAGAATAGGAAGGTGTTGTCCTTAGAGGACGAGGACGTGGCTCGTGTTTATGGCCTTCCTCACCAATGCAGTCAAAAGCGTGATTCTACCTAGAAGCGGAAAATTGGTAAAATCGTAAACCGTAGAATCAAAGCGTAAAAACGTAAGTTTTTGACGCATACTGTAAAATAACGGAAAATGTGTTAAGTACGACATATACTATGTAAAATATGAGTGCACATAGTTTAGATAAGTTAATAAATACCTGTAATTCATGTCTAAAGTTGAGAAACTCATAACATTTAACAATAAGTTCATAAACATATATCTTAACCATAAGCTACCTTCCCCTCTAAGCTAGTGATTTTGGGAAGGGTCTAGTTGGTGAATTAGATTACTCTATTGAAACTAAGAATGCACCCAAGTACTTGATATGTATCTTTTAATCTTAAATATATCATATTTTTTGTGATTTACCTGTAAAATATAAGTATTTTCGTGAATAGAATAGTCCTTTAGTGAACTAGAAACGTAAAAGCGTAAAGCGTTTTGGTGAACCAGAAGCGTAAAAGCGTAAGCTTTTAAGCTTTAAAGCGCATTTCAGTCCCGATTTTATACACTTAAGATTTTATATGGAAACAAAAGCGTTATAGTGTTCTAGAAGCGTAAAATTGTAAGTTTTTAAGTTTTAAAGCGCGATTTTGACTTCATTGTTCCTCACGTTGGGGAAGAAATAGTGTTGGAGAAGTGCCTGGACAAAACCAAGTTGTCGGATTTTCAAGCCGAGATTGGGTTGGGAGGGAACAGGTGCCGGAATTTCCCTCTGAGTGATATGGTGGACAAGTTAACGGATGAGAATGCTAGGCCTCCTGGTCTTAAGGCCGTCAAGCAGTTCATCCTGCTTGCCCTTGCCTCGCTGCTCCGACCATCATGGTCACGGATTTGTGAGCTTGATTATGCGTATTTCCTCGTTGGGAAGATTGAGCGGGTAAAAAGCTACAACTGGTTTGGCCTTGTTGTAGCTGAACTGAAGAGTAGCCTTGCTGCAGTTCAAGGAAAGGCATTTCTTGACTGGGTCCATGGAGATGTCCATTTCTTCATTGTAAGTGATAGACCGTTATTTACACATGTTTTTACCCTCGTTCTTACACCGTTTGAGGTGTTGATTCTCGTGTTTTAGGCCGATTTCACGCTAGGTTGTGCTTGTTTGTGATATTTCAGGTCCTAGTACGTGAATGAAGGCTTAGGAGCGAGTCGGGGGTCGATTGGACGAAGATCGGACAAATGGCGAGGTTTCAAGGAAGCTGCACAGGCAGACCATGGCATCACACGGCCGTGCGAAGGACAATTCAGGCCGTGCGGAATTCTGCGAGAGCATGCACGGGCAGGCCAGAATTCTCACACGGCCGTGCCAAAGTGCAACCCTGGCCGTGTGGTTTTTGCCGAGGCAGAGCACGGGCTGGATGGGAACCCTACACGGCCGTGCACCCTGGCCGTGCGAGTCGGGAAATCCTGGTTTTAGAGCCTATTCCGAGCCAAAAGTGGGGGAATCGTGTTTTCAGAGCAAAAACAGAGCCCTAGAGAGAGAAAGTACGAAGAACACATCCTAGAAGCTATCTTAGAGCTAGATTTCGTCGAATCGAGCTTGGAGATCGTCATAGGAGTGGAAATCATTGTCCCGGAGCAGATTTTCCTCATCGTTATGAGTATGACTAATCCGATTACTGTTTTCTCTTCTCTCTCTATGGAGTAGAACCCTTCTCTCACTTGGGTATGAAGAACCCTAGTTCCTTGTGTTAGGGATTTGATTGTAATGACTTGGGATGATATTACTGTTTGATTTTAATCGAATGATGCATGTTTATTGAATTGATTGGAGTCTGATCAGCTTTTCTCGATTTCTGCTACAACTTGAGATAGATAGAATCTGATTAGGTTGTTAGAGCCTCTTCATTCGATAGTAGGAGATTGGCTATACGAGAGTTAGCCAGTTTACTGCTTTGTACTGGAATTCAATTCCAGTAGTGGAGTTCTGTGTTCATAGCCTCAGCTTTCTATCCCGGTGAAGACTAGTCGTCTGCCGGGTAGTTAGACTGAGAGGGCTTGGTCAGCTTAAGAGATTCCAAGCTACTGTCGGATCTTCCGCAGTCTAATCAACAGTAAATCAACCCAGGGAATTACAATTGAACCTAACTAAGGGGCTAGGGGGACTCAATCCCGAGTGACTCTTTCCTGACTTTGAAAACCGAACAATTTACTGCTTTCTTGTTGCTTTTGCTTTTACAACAATCACTCGAACTAGTTTGCTAGATAATAGAGAATCACGGAGTAAGCAGTAGATCTAGACCCCGGGTTGATAATTGAACTTGCCTGTTACTGCATTCCCGGACTGCGATTACACTTGGTCGCAGTTTGGTGTTGTGTTTTGGCGTGTCAAGTTTTTGGCGCCGTTGCCGGGGAACCTCTAGGTTATTGGGGAAACGTGAGAATTTGTTACTCTAGCTTTTATTTACTGCATTTTATCTCTTCCACCTGTGTGCCTTCACGGGTTGCTTCTGCTAATTGTGTGCAGGTAGTGCATGACCCGTAGCCAGTCGGGAGAACTACTACCTTTAGACCAGGAGCTTGAACGAACTTGCAGGAACTTCAAGCTGGCTCTAAAGGCGCGACTGGCTGCGGAGGAGGCGCTAACACAGCTGCAGTTAGAAGAAGAGGAAGAAGAGATGGGTGATCCAGAGAACCGTGCTGTGATCCCCGAGGAGCAGACCATGGGATCCTACTGGACCGCTAGGGCTGCAGACATGAGGTCACCCATTCAGCACCCTCATGTCCCAGCCAACAACTTTGAGGTGAGCACCTCAGTAATCACTATGTTGCGCGGTTCAGTGGTGTTCCGTGGTAAGGAGGGAGAGTGCCCTCGATCACATCTCAGGCGATTCCACGAGCTCATCAATGGAATCAAGATCAATGGGGTACCAGCTGAGGTACTTCCCTTTCACTCTGGAGGGGCAGGCCAAGGAGTGGCTAGACACTCGACCTCCGGGCTCCATCACCACGTTCGCCAACCTGGCGGACAAGTTCCTCACCCGCTACCATCCTCCATCCAAGACAGCTGATCTGCAGAAGCAAATTACACATTTTTCTCGGGATGAGGATGAGACCATTAGGGATGCTTGGGAGAGATACACCAGCCTCTTCCTCACCGTGCACCCTGGCCGTGCGAGTCGGGAAATCCTGGTTTTAGAGCCTATTCCGAGCCAAAAGTGGGGGAATCGTGTTTTCAGAGCAAAAACAGAGCCCTAGAGAGAGAAAGTACGAAGAACACATCCTAGAAGCTATCTTAGAGCTAGATTTCGTCGAATCGAGCTTGGAGATCGTGCCAAAGTGGTGTTGCCCAGGCTGTTGCTCGGAGGACTCCAGGTACCTTGCCTGGTCAGACCATCCCTCACCCGCAGGACCAGGATGAAAATGTGAGTGCCATCACAACCTGGAGTGGCAAGGTGACCGCCGATCCACCTGTTCGGGCAGGAGAGAGAGAGACCCCTGCTTCAGCACTTCCAGCTAATCAGGAAGAAATGGAGAAGGAGGTTGAGGTGCCTGCTCCTAAACCGCAACCAGTGGTGAAGGAGTATGTACCACAGCTTCCCTTTCCTACTCGGTTGCACAAGGACCGACTGGAGACTGAGTTTGCCAAATTCATGGCAATGCTGAAGCAGGTGAATATTAGCATGCCCTTCGTGGAGGCATTATCGAAGATGCCCAAGTATGCCAAGTTCATGAAGGATCTTCTCACCAACAAGAGGAAGCTTGGGGAGCTGTCTACGGTGATGCTAAACGAGGAGTGTTCTGCCATCCTGCAGAACAAACTACCAGAGAAGCGGAAAGACCCAGGGAGTTTCACTATCCCTTGCATGATTGGTAGTTTGCATGTAGGGAAGTCCTTGGTGGATTTAGGCGCTAGCATTAATGTCATGCCATATTCACTGTTTAAGAAGCTAGGCCTAGGTGAACCCAGTAATACTAGGATGAGCATCCAGCTTGCTGATAGATCTATTGTGCATCCTAGGGGTATAGCAGAGGACTTGATAGTCGCAGTAGGGCCATTTTCATATCCTGTTGATTTTGTGATTTTGGACAAAAATGAGGATGTTGATGTGCCATTGATACTGGGTAGACCTTTTCTCGCCACCGCCAAGGCGCTGATTGATGTTAATGATGGAAAACTGATTTTAAGAGCTGGGGGTGAACAAATCACCTTCTCTGTTTCTGATAATATGAAACACCCCCAGCTCCATGATGATCTTGATTACTGTGATGTTGTTGCTGATTTTGAGACCGCACTCGCCATCACGAGTGCGGGTACTGATGATTTCCTTGAGCGTTGTCTTTTGCTAGGGGAACAGGCATCACAGGATATGCAGCTGGAGGAGCAGCTTGCGGAGCTGGACGAGGCCGCGAGCGAGGGGCGAGAGATACCATTCAAGCCGATCCCCATCTCGCCCCGGCTCGTTACATCATTGGAGGAGCCACCAGAGTTGGAGCTTAAACCCCTCCCATCTCATCTGGAGTATGCATTTCTCCGGGAGGGGAATAAGCTCCCGGTTATTATTAGCTCGGATCTGACCCCCGAGCAGAAGAGCAGGCTGGTGGCTCTGCTGCAGAAGTATGCCCGGGCCATGGCATGGAAGATCACCAACATCAGAGGCATTAGCCCATCCTTCTGCTCTCACAGAATCCTGATGGAGGATGAGGTTAAGCCAGTCAGGCAGCCGCAGAGGAGATTGTCTCCTAACTTGGAGGCGGTGGTCTGGACAGAGATCGTGAAGCTCATGGATGCAGGGATCATCTTTGCTATATCTGATAGCAAGTGGGTCAGCCCCACTTAGGTGGTCCCGAAGAAAGGCGGGATGACTGTGGTCCCGAATGAGAAGAAGGAGTTGATCCCGATGCGGACCGTGACCGGCTGGAGAGTCTGCATCGATTACCGGCGCCTGAACGACGCCACCAGGAAAGATCATTTTCCCCTACCTTTCATTGACCAGATGCTGGAGAGGTTGGCTGGCCATGAGTTCTATTGCTTCCTAGATGGCATGTCTGGTTACTTCCAGATTCCTATTGCACCGGAGGATCAGGCGAAGACCACATTCACTTGCCCCTTCGGCACTTTTGCTTACCGGAGGATTCCATTTGGGCTGTGTAACGCACCGGCGACCTTCCAGAGATGCATGCTGGCTATCTTCGACCGACTGGTTGGAGAGATCATGGAAGTCTTCATGGATGATTTCTCGGTATATGGAGACTCCTTCACTCACTGTCTCCATAACCTGGAACTCGTTCTGAAGAGGTGCGAGGAGACTAATCTGGCACTCAGCTGGGAGAAGTGCCATTTCATGGTTCGTGAGGGCATCGTGCTCGGGCACAAGATCTCCAAGAAGGGGATTGAGGTAGATCGCGCGAAGATTGAGACGATCAGTCAGCTACCTCCTCCCGTTTCTGTGAAGGGGATTCGCAGCTTTCTGGGTCATGCAGGCTTTTACCGGCGCTTAACCAAAGATTTCTCGAAGATTGCCCTGCCGTTGACCAAGCTGCTGGAGAAGGATGCGCCATTCCAGTTCACTCCCGAGTGCACAGCTGCATTTGAGACTCTGAAGGAGAAGCTTACCCATGCCCCTATCATGGTGACTCCTGACTGGTCTCTTCCTTTTGAGCTGATGTGCGATGCGAGTGACTATGCAGTCGGAGCAGTTCTGGGTCAGAGACGCGAGAAACACTTCCAGCCCATCTACTACGCGTCGAAGACCTTGAACGATGCACAGGAGAACTACACCACCACAGAGAAGGAGCTCCTCGCTGTGGTGTATGCGTTTGACAAGTTCCGACCCTATCTGGTGCTCTCTCATGTGGTGGTCTACACTGACCACTCGGCGATTCGTTACCTGATGAGCAAGGCTGATGCAAAGCCTAGGCTCATCCGCTGGATCCTGCTACTGCAGGAGTTTGATATCGAGATCCGGGACAAGAAGGGAGCCGAGAATGTTGCTGCAGATCATCTTTCACGGTTGGAAGCCCCTCCGGTGGACAACTTCGAGGAAGAGATCGACGACTCCTTCCCGGGTGAGCGACTGTTGGCGATGACCCTGGTGGACAGCGTGGCTCCTTGGTATTCTGACTTTGCCAATTATCTGGTGGGCAAGCAGTTACCCAAGGGGATGGCTACTCATGCGAAGCGCAAGTTCTTCTCCGATCTGAAGCACTACTTCTGGGAGGATCCTTACCTCTTCAGAATCGGAGCAGATGGCGTGATCCGGCGCTGTGTCATGGAGCATGAGATGGGAGACATCCTGTCTCAATGTCACGAAGGACCTACTGGAGGTCATTATGGAGGAACTCGCACGGCGCGGAAGGTGCTACAGTCGGGCTTCTATTGGCCCTCGCTCTTCAAGGATGCAGACACCTTCGCACGCCAGTGCGACCGCTGCCAAAGGTCATGTAACATTTCTGCCCGGGATGAGATGCCCCAACATATATCTGTTATTTGTGAAATTTTTTATGTTTGGGGTATCGATTTCATGGGCCCATTCCCTCCATCTTTTGGCAATCTGTACATTTTGGTTGCAGTGGACTACGTCTCGAGGTGGGCAGAAGCTCAAGCCATGCCCACCAATGATGCAAGACGGGTCTGCTCATTTCTGAAGCAGCTGTTCTCCCGGTTTGGGACTCCTCACGCCATTATTAGTGATAGAGGAACCCATTTTCAGGGGCAATTCACTAAACTCCTCTCTCGCTATGGCGTTAAGCATCAGGTGTCGGTGGCCTATCATCCCCAGTCAAATGGGCAGGCCGAGCTGACGAACCGGGAGTTAAAACGCATAATTGAAAAGACGGTGGATCAGTCCCGCAAGGATTGGTCCACCAAGCTCGATGATGCTCTCTGGGCGTATAGGACTGCCTATAAGAACCCGATTGGCACTTCTCCCTATAGGCTTGTCTATGGGAAGGCGTGCCATTTGCCGGTAGAGCTAGAGCACAAGGCCTTCTGGGCCATTAAGCTGCTAAACATTGATTTGAGTGTTGCAGGTACAGAACGTAAGTTGCAGCTGCTGGAGTTGGAGGAGTGGCGTTACCACGCCTATGAGAACACCCTGCTCTACAAAGAGCGCACCAAGCGTCTTCACGACGCTAGGTTGAGGGGCCCGAAGGAGTTTCAGGTAGGTGATCGTGTTCTGCTCTTTAATGCATGCCTGAAACTCTTTCCGGGCAAGCTCCGTTCGAGGTGGTCGGGTCCCTTCACGGTGACCCAAGTTTTCCCGCATGGTGCGGTGGAGATCAGCAATGCTCAAACCGAGCCATTCAAGGTGAATGGCCACCTCCTAAAGTTGTACTTGGGAGGTGCTGTCGAGCGCGCAGAGCTGCTGATCAAGCTCGAGGACCCTTAGTTCCTCTACTGGCGTCCAGCTAAAAGACGGTAAAGAAGCGCTTGTGGGGAGGCAACCCCACCGAGGTTTGCATTTTCTTACTCTTTTTCCTTTGATTTTGTGTGTTTTTTGAGTCTTGAGACGTTGATCCAGAGTCAAGTGTCCTTTTTGAGTGAAAACAGGTTGATTTCGGGGCACCAGAATGTCGCACGGCCAGGTCCTCAAATTGCACGGTCGTGCGGATATCCCCCCTTGGCCGTGCGAGCTCTCGGTAAAAAGCGCACAGCCAAAAGTGCATATTGCACGGCCGTGCAGCTCAGCCTGGCCTGGCCGTGCGGCCGATACGGTCACAAATTGTCTCGCACGGCCGTGCGGAATTTTCACCCTGGCCGTGCGAGCTCTCGGTAAAAATCGCACGGCCAAATGTGCCAGGTGCACGGCCGTGCGAAGATCCTCGGCCAGGCCGTGTCGGCCCGCACGGGCAAAAGCACCCCCTACACGGCCGTGCGTGCTTGCCCGTGCGGCCGAGGCACGACCTATATATTTGGCCTGCACGGCCAGTCTGGTCAGAAAATCCAAAAACCTCGCCGGAATCCTCTGCCCTCGCCGGAAAACCGCGACAAAACCACCCTTTTTCGATTTTTTCGGCCACTTTGGGTCATTTTTTCACCAAACCACCAACAAACCCACCCTTTCTACACCCAAACCGGCATATCCCTCGATTTTGAGCGAGTTTGGGCGACGTTTTAGTCGCCGGAGGCGATTTCCGGCGAGACTCCGACGAGGCTCCGACGAGGCTCCGACGAGCACTTCCGACCAGTTTTACGGCGTTTCGTCGCTTCCATTGCCTTCCCCTCATAATCCCCTACACCTCTACTTGAGTCTCCAGGTTTGATTTTGCCCCTAACTATGTTAATTGTGGAGAATTGAGTGTGTAGGGTGTATGTTAGAGAACCTTATTGAATCATGTGATTTTTGTGAAATTGATTGAGGGGAATGCATGGGATGTGAATGAATTGTGTTGGGAAAAGTCCCCTTTGCTTGTTTGAGCCCTTGTGTGCAAGAATTTGGCCAATTTCATGCTTAACTTAATAGTGCACACAAGGTGTTCGATAAAATGCCTGTTTTCCATGTCATGTTGTGGCCACCGGTTGGGGCCCTTAATGATGTAGTTTGAGGGTGTATTTGCTATGGATGTGAACCTTAAGTTGCCTATTTTCTTGTGAATGTGCACTCCCACCCAGATTATGCTTGATTTATTGAGTTTTTGACCCCCGAACTATGGATGAAACCATGGTTAGGCTGTTTTCTGTTCTTAAGTGTGGGGGTGTGCTTGACCTTTTCTTTGGCTCTTTTGGTTCCACTTTGGATTGTTCTTTTGCAGGGCAATGGCGAAGCCTAATCTCCAGCACCCGTTCATCCGGGATCTCAGGCGGGGCCCCACCGCAAACCGCTTCAAGGAGGTCCTGGAAACCCCGTTTGGGTCACACCATTGCTGGTCCAAACGGGTGTTTCGGCAATTACACTGCTACGAGCAACTCTCCGCCGCCGTAGCCAACACCGCATGGCGCCGTCTGCTCATCCTCTGCGAGAAGGTCTACTACGAGACCGTGTGGGAGTTCTACACGACCTTCAAGCACAATTCCACGACCAATTGGCAGGACGGTACAGCCGTCCAATTCAGGCTGGGCGGTGTCCCCCGGTCCATGAGCTACCACGAGCTGGCCGAGGCTCTTGACCTCGACCTCGACGACCGTCAGGACTACATCACCGAGGTCAATGAGCCACCGGAGGTGGACTTCGGGAGGCTGTACACCAGCCTGGCTCGGCCAGGCCAGACGCGTCCCTTCCGGGCCGGGAGGACGAAGGCATCTACCCTGCTGCTCGACAACCGACTTCTCCACCACCTGCTGACGAAGTCTTACACCCCTGCAGCAGACAGTGCCAGCGCCATCACGAAGAGGACCCTGTACTTCATCCATTCGATCCGCCAGCGCAACCATCCTCTCCACCTGGGTTCGGTGGTGGCCAAGACCTTCGAGAAGACTGCTACAGAGCTGAAGAGCCTCCACTGCGGCCCCCTCATCACCCGCCTGGCCACCTTCTTTGGCCTTTCACTATAGGGGTGCACCGAGGAGGGGGACACCCTCATCTTTGGCAGCAAGACGATCGGGAAGATGCAGCTGCTGCGGGAGAGGAACGGTGTTCTGTGGGTCGATGGATTTCCGGAGCCTCCGATCCCCGCGGAGCCCGTACCAGAGGCCCAGCCAGAGGGCTAGGAGGAGGAGGCTGCTGATGAGGTGGATGCTGCTACTGCTGCTGCTGATGATCCACCACAGACTGACTTCCATTACGGGGGTAGCAGCTCCGCTTTCCAGGGCCAGGATTAATTCGCCCATCAGTTCGAGCAGCTGCGGATCCAGAACCAGCTGATCCTCGACCAGCAGATGCAGTTCCATCAGCAGTACGCGGCAGACCAGGCCGAGTACCGAAACAGGATGGATGCTTATGACGAGCGGCTGAACATGATCCAGACTCAGCAGGGAGTGACTCTCGCCCACATCGAGCGGGAGAAGCGCCGTTCACGGCGCATGCAGGAGGTTCAGCAGCACCTGCTCCAGCTGCTCCCGGGCGAGCAGCCTGTCTGGAGGACTCCCTGGGATGATTCCCCTCCACATGCCCCAGCTGACGGCGATGATGGTGCTGCTGGCGCTGCTGATGATGACGCGTTCATGAACGACATCGACCTCGACGATCTTGGCGACGAGTAGGCTGTACTCGTTGCCCGTCTCAGTGTGTTTTCTTTTTCGTTTTAGACTTTTGTGTGTTTGCTCCATGTGTGCGGAGCTTGAACTTCGTGTCGTTTGTTTTTTGTTTTGGTTTTCCTTTGTGGTTTGATGTAGCCGTCTGGGCTAACACTTATCCCTAACGCACAGTGTGCTAGTGTATTTCTGGTGTTCGATTTGTGCAGCATTGTCCACTCTCCCGTTTGTTTCTCGCTGACTGGTCCACTTCCAGTCCCCCAGCAGTCTTCCAATCCGGTAACATCGTTCCCCTTATCTTTCCCTCTACTCCATTGAGGGCAATGTCGTGCTTAAGTGTGGGGGGGGGGGGGGGTGCTTTGTATCGGTTGGAATATTTATTTGGGTGCTTGGAGCCTAGTCCGCTGTCCGAATCTTACGATTTGAGGGCTCCAAGTACTGCTGTTTGATCATATTGGCACTGTGTTTTGATGGATGAATTGATTGGTTTTCGGATTAATGCATGACAACTTGTTTGCGACTAGGGCAACCTATGATGAGGACTAAGATGTGCAGTAGAACGATGTAGGGGTTCAGTTTTTCAACTGTTTGCTTGCCAACTGTGACTTGATCTGATTACTTGTTCTTGACAGTCGTTTTTGCATCTAGTTCAGGGTATCAGAATGTGAGATAGAGCATATAGGTAGCCATGTGAGATTTGAGCCTGCTCGTTTCTTTCTTGTGCGATAGATCCCTCTTCCATGATGTGTAGCATTCACGTTGTCACTAGCTAAGATGATGGGGGCATAGGATTAGCCCACGCCCAAAATTGACTGTCCTGATGTGTCATATCCCCTAGTCAGCCCTTTTGAGCCGTGTGTTTCCCTTTCTTTTGGTCTCTAACGGAAAAATCACCCTTGTTGCATCTTTAGAAGGTTCCACAGAGTGGTTTTTACATATTCTCTGTTGTTTCTGCTAAAGTCTATGTGAGTGTTGGAGGTAGTGCTTAAAAGTTGGGCAGGTGTTTGAAATTTGTGCAGGAGTGGTGGCTCTCTTAAGAAATGAGAAGAAAAATGAAAGTAAAACAAAGAAAAAATTGAAAGCAAAAGAGAGCCACTACCAAAAATCTGAATAATGCCCAGTAAGTAGTGTTTCTTAGCAGTCTGGCTTGGAAATGCTGATGTTTATACCTCCTTCGCTCTTGTGCTCTTGAGATATTGAGTAATGCAGAATAGCAGAAAGAAAATACCGGTTTGTTTGACTGTGATTGTGTGGTTGGAAAATGTGGAACCTTTTGCTATGAATACTTCCACCACCTAAAAGGCTTTTTCCCCATGTCCAAGACCCTGGCCAGTCATTTGAACCTGTGTCTAAGACCTCCTGATTAGTTAGTGGTGACACCCCATATGTGAACTCTAGCATTTAGAGGCTGCCATCATGGTGAAGAGATGATAGGGATTGAGAGAAATAGCATGCGCATCTTTCGCATCAAATTGTCCTGACCCCACTGGTCGAGAGTGAGTGATTCATTTTCATATTCTATATGCTCTTGTACCCCGGTGAGGACCTAGATTGCTCGGTCTCTATTCTAATGTCTTGAGTTGGATGCATGAGTTGACTGTTTTGAGTAAGTGGTTGAATCAAGTCTAGGTTGGCCAGTGAACAGAAGGGAGACTCTTCCTTTACTCGATTTGCTGCACTCGAATGTCCTTTGTGGGGGTTGTCCAGGTTGCTATTGAGGTTGTTCATGTGTGGATGTTTGAAAACCAGTACGATTCACATGTTCTGTGCCTTTATGACTTGTCCCCAATGTTGGTCGATTGAAATATGTAAGCTTACCTGGTGTCTGACTTGGTTTGCTTGGGGACAAGCAAACGGTTAAGTGTGGGGGAGTTTGATAGACCGTTATTTACACATGTTTTACCCTCGTTCTTACACCGTTTGAGGTGTTGATTCTCGTGTTTTAGGCCGATTTCACGCTAGGTTGTGCTTGTTTGTGATATTTCAGGTCCTAGTACGTGAATGAAGGCTTAGGAGCGAGTCGGGGGTCGATTGGACGGGCAAACCATGGCATCACACGGCCGTGCGAAGGACAATTCAGGCCGTGCGGAATTCTGCGAGAGCATGCACGGGCAGGCCAAAATTCTCACACGGCCGTGCCAAAGTGCAACCCTGGCCGTGTGGTTTTTGCCGAGGCAGAGCACGGGCTGGATGGGAACCCTACACGGCCGTGCACCCTGGCCGTGCGAGTCGGGAAATCCTGGTTTTAGAGCCTATTCCGAGCCAAAAGTGGGGGAATCGTGTTTTCAGAGCAAAAACAGAGCCCTAGAGAGAGAAAGTACGAAGAACACATCCTAGAAGCTATCTTAGAGCTGGATTTCGTCGAATCGAGCTTGGAGATCGTCATAGGAGTGGAAATCATCGTCCCGGATCAGATTTTCCTCATCGTTATGAGTATGACTAATCCGATTACTGTTTTCTCTTCTCTCTCTATGGAGTAGAACCCTTCTCTCACTTGGGTATGAAGAACCCTAGTTCCTTGTGTTAGGGATTTGATTGTAATGACTTGGGATGATATTACTGTTTGATTTTAATCGAATGATGCATGTTTATTGAATTGATTGGAGTCTGATCAGCTTTTCTCGATTTCTGCTGCAACCTGAGATAGATAGAATCTGATTAGGTTGTTAGAACCTCTTCATTCGATAGTAGGAGATTGGCTATACGAGAGTTAGCCAGTTTACTGCTTTGTACTGGAATTCAATTCCAGAAGTGGAGTTCTGTGTTCATAGCCTCAGCTTTCTATCCCGGTGAAGACTAGTCGTCTGTCGGGTAGTTAGACTGAGAGGGCTTGGTCAGCTTAAGAGATTCCAAGCTACTGTCGGATCTTCCGCAGTCTAATCAACAGTAAATCAACCCAGGGAATTACAATTGAACCTAACTAAGGGGCTAGGGGGACTCAATCCCGAGTGACTCTTTCCTGACTTTGAAAACCGAACAATTTACTGCTTTCTTTTTGCTTTTGCTTTTTACAACAATCACTCGAACTAGTTTGCTAGATAATAGAGAATCACGGAGTAAGCAGTAGATCTAGACCCCGGGTTGATAATTGAACTTGCATGTTACTGCATTCCCGGACTGCGATTACACTTGGTCGCAGTTTGGTGTTGTGTTTTGGCGTGTCAGTAAGTTTTAAGTATTTTTTTCATTCATTTATGTTTTGAATATTGGTTTTATCCTGCTTGAATAATACTTTGAATGTGTTTGAATATGAGTGTGAATGTGCTTGATTATATTGAGTGTATGTTATTTGAATATGACTCTGAATTTTCTGAATATGAGTCTGGGTTATTTGAATATTACTTTGAATGTGTTTCAATATGAGTTCGAATGTACTTGATTCTAGTGTATGTTATTTGTGAATATGAATCTGGCTTTTTGAATACGAGTCTGGGTTATTTGAATGTGAGTTAGAATGTTTTTGAATATGTTTATTTGAATATGAGTTCGAATTATTTTGAATATGTGTTCGAATGTGTTTGAATTTGAGTCTGGGTTATTTGAATATCACTTTATTCTTGTCTCGCCATTTAAATTCTTTTTTTCTCACCAATCTAACATCTTCCTCTTATTTGACTGGCAGGTCCATTTGTTGGATTTTTTGAAGGTCAAAGGTGTTGGGACCTTCATCACCCCAACCTGTAGCTACTGGTTCAAGGATCGTCAAATGAAGGTTGTTGAAGCCATCCATACCATGGGCAGTGGTGGGATAGCAAGTTTGTTGATGACAAGACCAGAAGTTTGACAGAGGTTTGGTGGTTCTGTTGGAGATAAAGGGCAAAGCAGCACACAGGCTCCATATGCTCCTGATGCTCCTGAATTTTACAACTCTTCTTGGTGGGAAAAGGACGACTTGGAGCGCATGGATAAAGATCAGGTATGTTTAACTTTTTTTCCGAACATACTAGAGTAAGGTAGATTGCATGAACAAAAAAAATTTACACATACTTGTAGCTTAAGGTGTTGAAGTGCATGACTGAGTCCATGTTCAATAAGTGGAAGGCACGTCTTGCAAGATTGGAAAACGTGGAGCCCCAATGTGGAGAGGAATGAGTAGCTTTGCTTTCATGAAATTGGATGTAATAGATGTTGAGATTTGGGTAGTTTGAATAATTTGAATACTATTTCCATGTACTTTGTTAGGATGATGGACGAATGTTTAGCATTCTTGTTTGAATACTATTTTGATGCTTTTTTAGTACTATTTGGATGAAACAAAATAAAGTGTGTTATCAATAACCTAAATACCTATTTTCTGTCTTTTTTTAGCTAAGGGTTTGGCGTAGTGTGGGTCCGAATAAGGGGAAAAGATGGCTGGAGTTGACCACACGAATTGGCCACATACTTGAGAAAATGGCTGAGAAGAACAAGCCGTCTGAGCAGGAGAATGAGGAGCCGACAACGGAGGAGGTTCCTTTGCCCTTTGTTGAGCCTCCTTCGTCATCTATGGAGCCAACTCCGGCTTCCAAGGGTGAGGCATTTGAGCCGACTCCGGTGTCCGGGGAGACGCCCACTCCGACGTCTGTTGAGAAGGCCACTCCTGCGTCCGTGGAGAAGGACACTCCAACGTCTGTGGAGAAGCCCACTCCGGTGCCCGTGGGGGCTCCAGTTACGTACCAGCGAAGAAAACCTGTTCCAAGTACTGCTTATTTAGCACCAACGGTGGAGTTGGTTATTGCAGGCGACAAGGGGAGCTTACGGCCATACAATGGAAGAGAACGGACATGAAAACTCCGCACTTCGAGAGGTCAAAGAGAAAGCCAGAAGTATTATCCGACTATGTCCTCTCCTCCACTGTTACTTGCAAGTTGGACCCTTTGCAAAAGGCGATAGTTGAGTTCTCACTTAGTACGAGAGATGAGAACGAGTAAGTATTCAAGTGTTATCCAAACAATATTCATTTTATTATTTACACGTGTGTTTTCATAAAAGTGTGTTAAATACTTTGTCCTTTTTACAGTTCAACGGAATTTGTGGAGACTGTGAAGTGCAAGGTGTGCCGGTTTCATTTGCTGAGTTTGAAACGTACTGTATGGCTGAATCGTGTCATTGTTGAGGCATTTGGCTACTACCTCAACGACCTGAATGTCACGAAGAATGGGAAGCTGACAAAATTCATCTTCCCTATGGTTTTGTTGTAAGTAAAATTAGACTTTCAATGCATGTCATGAATAACCACGCTCTTAAATTTCTTCACAAGTTCTTGTTTTCAATGCAATCACAGGACAAGGCAACTGCTAATTTTAAGAGTGGGGCAACAATAACTGCAAGTCTCCTGGATGAGGCATTTGACACACTTGATCGAGATCCAGTATTTGAAACTGTCGACTTTAAAGGATGAAATTATGTTAGTGAACTATTTATGGGTTAGAATATGAGTATGGGTAATTCTAATACTATTCTGGGTTTTATGAATATTACTTGTTCTTATGTTGAATACTAAATCGGGTTTTATTATCATGTAACCGATGTTCTTTTCCAAATATGAGGACGACCACTACCTGGTTTATGCTGTGGACTTCATCAAGCAACAAACGTTCTTGTTGGACAGAATGAAGCCTTCAGAAAGTTATGCCAAGAATATTCGTGGACCGGAGGCGAGGAACTTGTTCAACTATGTGCAGACATTGCTAGAGAGAAAGGGCGTATTGCTGGAGTCGCCCTTGAGTAAATTGGTGTTCAATGTTGCAGACGTACCACAACAAAATGCTAATGACGAATGTGGGGTATTCGCTTGCCAATACATGGAGCATTGGGAAGGCCACTTGGATGATGCATTCAAAATCATTTGGCGAACCCAAGAGCACGTTGAGCTGCAACGTGCACTGGTTGCTGCGAGGCTGGTTTTGTGGGATAAGAATTTGAGGAGGGATGATATACTGAAGTGGGTGAAAGAGTGGAAGGAAGGGCAAGATGGAGGTAGTAAGAGACAGAAGATGTAAGTGTTGGTAGCCTACTAACTAAGTACTAAAAACAAACATTTGTGGGTAATTATTTATGGGGGATAGTGGGAAATTATTTTTGGGGTGCAGGTCATGTATGGAGGTGTAATCATTTTGGGTTTGACCTCCCCTAATTAGGTGTTCTAATCAGGTTGAGTCATTATTTTGGGTAATTATTCATGGGGGACAGCGGGAAATTATTTTGGGGGGTGCAGGTCATGTATGGAGGTGTAATTATTTTGGGTTTGACCTCCCCTTATTATTTGTGAATATGACTCTGGTTTTTATGAATATGAGTCTGTGTCATTTGAATATTACTTCGAATGTGTTTGAATATTAGTTTCAATGTGCTTGATTCTAGTGTATTTATTTGTGAATATGACTGTTTTTATGAATATGAGTTTGGGTTATTTCAATATTACTTTGAATGTGTCTGAATATGAGTTCGAATGTGAGTGAATATGAGTTAAAATGTGTATGAATATGAGTTCAAATCTGTTTGAATATGACTTCAAATCTGTGTGAATATGAGATCGAATGTGGTTGAATATGGGTTCGTATGTGTTTGAATATGAGTTAGTATTTGTTTGAATATGAGTTAGAATGTGTTTGAACATGAGTTCGAATCTGTGTGACTACGAAATCGAATGTGTTTGAATATGAGTTCGTATGTGTTTGAATATGGGTTCGAATCTGTGTGTGAATATGAGTTCGAATCTGATTGTGAATATGAGTTCGAATGTGTTTGAATATGTTATTTGTGAATATGAGTCTGGATTTTTTGAATAAGAGTCTGGGTTATTTGAATATTACTTGAATCCAAGTACTGTTCGGCCTGCCTTGGTCAAGTAAACACACAAAATGAGAGAGGACCATCTACATTGACGGCCCAATACGAAACCCACACTGGTGCAGTCGCCTATTTCCTCTCCCGCGTCTGCAGTTCCCTTTCTCCCTTCCCCCATCACGAAACCCATCATTGTCGTTGCCGCAAACCCTTTCTTCTCTTTTCTCCCTTCCACCGTCCCAAACCCCTTTCTTCTCTTTTCTCCCTTCCACCATCCCGAAACCCTTTCTTCCCTTTCTCCCTTCCCCCATAGCGAAACCCACGCACGAACAGTGAACCCTAGAGTTCCATGGACCGCGACTACTAACTGCCAACTGATCCCCAAGATTATACACTTTCCTTCTTTGCATCTTTTGATTTTGGTATTAAGAAGGTCTGTTCAACAGGCAGATCGTGCTCTCACACTAATGCCCATAGTGAGCACATAAAAACTTTGTTCAAACATTCAATTTATCCTCCCATTAGCTTTGTAAGACAACACATGACCATGATCTTACGCTAGGCTGCATTATGAGTTGCGTGCCGAGTGCGCATATGGCAGTACGCGCGTCGAGATGACGTTCAATCATGAGGCCACGCTGTCGCTCGTTCAAATGGCTCCGGAAGAGTTTTGCACGAAGCCCTGGCAAGAAGCAAAGGCTCTCATATGGGCTCACTACAACATGCCATTTGCAGCAGAAGTTTACATCGCAACGGCAAACGAACATACAGCCCCACACATCCGCGTTGCCACGCTATGGCACCTATCGGCTTTCTAAAAATTACCAAGCTATGGCATCCACTCCGTTTTTTGCATATGACTTCTCGGCCGATCTGCCTACCACCTAGATCTCTGTTTGGTTTATTTGAATATGAGTCTGGGTTATTTGAATATGAGTTTGAATATGCTTAATTTTAGTGTATGTTATTTTCGAATATGAGTCTGGGTTATATGAATATGAGTCTGGGTTATTTGAATATTTCTATAATAGCATTGTTACTAAAATAGCATTGAATATCAGTGTGGTTTTTTAGAAGCTCGCAAGGACCTAAATATTAGTACAAAATAACGTTTTCATCCAGGCTAAACAGTAGCTCGCAACAAACGTAATATGCCTTCACAAGAATGTGCATATTACTACAAAATAACGTTTCATGTAGCTAAGTAGAAGCTCGCAAGGCCCTGAATATTAGTTCAACCAATTGCATTATGATATGTTATCGTATAACAAATCATATCACAATTGGTTTCCCAAAAAGACATATCTAACCAACTACGATGAGTTTCAGGAACTTGTGACAGAATCTCCAAGTCCTTTAGTTGCTTGGCATACTGAATCTTCTTCTTACCGTGGGCTTTCTCATTTCTGGACCTGTACCTTTCACGACCATGACTCCGTGGATTAACCTTGTGCTTCATGGTCGGGCCATTTAATAGTTGAGATCCCCTGATATAAGACAAGTCATATTCAGTAGTAAAGTATGTAATATTCAATGCAACAGTAATTAATATTCTGATTGGATGCTTACCGGTTTCACTTGTTATGGATCGGGACAAAGCATGGTCTGCCGACTTGCACATTTTAGATAGTGCTTTCATCCACTTCTCATACACTCCATCATCAGCAACAGACAGTTTTGTAGCAAGCTTATTCAACATGGAAGTGGTTTCTCTATATCTCAATGTTGTGGTGTTACCTGCGATGTTGGAAGTGTATGGAGCCTCATCCGTCCTAGCACTAGTGGAGAATTCACCGACCTCTTTCTTCTTGGCATGTATGGTCCATCTCTTCAATATAAAATGTTTTGGCAGGATTTTCATGGCGAGATTGCCAAAATTTCCAAGGTGGACCATCACCTTGAGGATGTGGCGACATATAATTCCCATGGAATTGAACAGCCTACAACCACATTCCAGCTGTGCATTTGCCACATCAATGAAAACAACACGTTCATCCCAACGGACGTCATTTTTGGTGTAGAATGTTGTGTACCCAATAAATTCGTCGTCCCTACCATTGGAGTGCGGCTCCAATTCGTACTCTTCCATTTGTTGATACTATTCTTCCACCCTTCTATACATGCGAGGAGTGTAAATCTCAGCAGCTTGTTTGAGGATCTTGCTGAATGGCGAGGAGATGGCTGGAACCTGATCAATGGATTCAAAGTCAAGAGTCATCTCCTTGTATCTTTTATCCTCTACCAAACTGCAATTGGAAACATACAAATTAATATTCACGACTACTACAGAGCATATTAAAGCAAAGAGGTATGTAGTATTTCCATATTCAGTAACATCACACCTATTAAAATGTATGAAAAACTGATCCAGCTGATGGTTTGGTTTCAGAAAATGTCGCACCGATGCATTACAGGATTCGCTGGCCTGAGTTGTCAACATACCAGCAATGAATTGACTTTTAAGCCAACATGAAGACCACTGTTTCCGGAAGCCTATCAGATACTGCAACCACGAGTAGCCATCCACAAAATCACTGTCGGGGAAGCATTCACCAAGCATGTCCTTCCATGCAATGTCGAATTCAGCCTCACTATCAACCATGTAGAATAAGTAAGTGAGGTGAATGCTTAGCTTTTTCCAAACATCATTGTCCTTCTTAAAATGCTTCTTCGCATTCATTAAAATGTGTCACGTACATAATGCATGGAAAACACCGGGCCACTCATTACGAAGTGCTTTGGCCATAGCCGCATCCTGATCGGTGAAGATGGTGGTTGGGAGCTTCTGATCCATGCAACGATGAAACGCATCAAACAACCACTCGAATGATGCACTAGTCTCGTCATACAACAAACACGCCCCAAATATGCAAGTCTGTCGGTGGTGGTTGAAACCAACAACCATTCCTACATACACACATTTTTACAAGTTCATTATTGTCACCGTCCATGGTAATATTCATACATTCCGGACTAGTATTCAAAAAATTCGGACGAGTATTCAAGCTATCATGACTATCACACAATGTATTTGAATATAAAATTATATGCAAACAACAGAAGAAAACACGTACCCAATGGGCGATAGGCTTTGTTCGTATGGTAGTTGTGTCGAAAGAGATCGAGTCACCAAACAATTTATAATCAGCCCGCATCTGGGCATCCGACCAGAATATGTTAGCAACTTGCTCATCACAATCAACTTCCACGGAATAATAAAATTCAGGTTTGATTTCCATTTGCTACTGAAAGTACTCCAACAAAAAAGTTGCTTCAGCATGTGCCATGTTCTTCTGTCTTCGCTTGTTCAGATGGTTCTTTTGGTCATTCTTCGAGAAGTTAAGATTTTCGTAACCACCAGCACACATAGCAAGTAGCTTGTAAGAAGAGCTCAAACTAACACCAGCATCCGCATTGGCTTCAACCATCAGACCTTCAGCCTCACTAACACTTTTGTTAGACCTTAAAAACTGCGCATGCTCCTTTGCGTGCAGTTCTTGATTGTGTATATTGTTGAAATGACTAACCACGAATGCATTCCTATCGACATCTCATCGAAAGGCAACACGAGCTGTACACCCAACCCTTCACTCGTTTCTTTTTCTTTTACGTTGGGTTTTAACAATGACACTATCCTCCGGTCGTTTCTTAATGATCTTTGGATTTCTAGTACTCACCTTCGAAAAGCCTTGTTTGTTGCAACAATAGTAAAGGTACCAATACTTTTCCTCAAGCTCTCCCTTGTTGTTCTTGCGCAACCTCGTGTGTTCGTTGTATACTCGAACACCAAAACCTCGATCATGACCATATCTTGAATAGAAGCTCTTGCAATCATCTACTGTATTGAATTGCAAGTTCTTCATTAATCACTCATCTTCTAGTGCTGCATAGCCTGTCATTGGAATTGCACAAATGAATACAATTAGTCAAATCCAGCAATAAAAGCATTCAATACAAAGTCGCGTAGTATTCATTACAATCTCAAAAAATATTCATTACAATGTCAAAGAATATTTGTTACAAGGTCACCTAGTATTCATGACAATCTCAACGAATATTCATTACAATTTCAAAGAATATTCATTACAATCTCAACGATATTCATGACAATTTGAACGAATATTTATTACAATCTCAACGAATATTCATGACAATCACAACGAATATTCATTACAATCTTCACTAATATTCATTACAATGTCAACGAATATTCGTTAGAATGTCAACGAATATTCCTTAGAATGTCAACCAATATTCATTAGAATGTCAACGAATATTCTTCTAAAGATGAAGGCGCATTAATTAGAATATAAACGAATATTCTTTAAAAGATGAATGCATATTCATTAAAAGGTCCATGAATATTCTTTTTGAAGATGAATTTGTATTCATTAGAATGTGAACGAATATTCTTATAAAGATGAAGCGTATTCATCTTCAATATTCTTTTGAAGATGCATATTGAAGATGAATATGTACCGACTAATATTCGATGACGTAAAAGTAATATTCATGAAATTTAAAAAGTAATATGGTCATTAGGGCTGACTAGTATTCATGCAAGCGATAGTCATGTTTCTGTTCCTCCACCAGGGATATTCATGATAGAACGACCAAGTATTCATGCAAGCACAGAATACCATGCAAGAAACCCTAAAACATAATAAATGCAAGCACCATGAATGTAAACCCTAACACACCTAACACATTCAATGCTGATCAACAACCAAAATATATATAAGTCTAAATGGATCTGATCTGTTTTTTTTGTCTTCACATACCCCCTTCTATTTCATCAACTGCGGCCATCCACTCTTGCGAGCCCCACAAACCATCAGATGAACCATCCGCTTTGAGGATGGTATCAGCAAGGTCCTCATCTTCCGGTCTATCTCCTTAGACATAACCTTTATTATTTTCAGTCGACAGATCTTCAAGGTGGACCTCCTCTTTTGGTGTGACATCTCCTTCGACATCATCCCCCATCTTCGACACACTATCTTCCCTTTCTTGCATCTCCTTCTTCTCTTTGAAAGATCGATCTTGCACCAGACCGCCCCTTCTTGCGTTTCTCTCTGGATGCTCGTCTTTAATGGCGGCAAGACGGACGAAGAGAAGACATGAGGAAGAAGAAGAAGAGAGTTGTGAGATTGAGAGAGAGAGGTTGGTAGGTGGGTGGAATTAATGAAAGGTTTTTTTGGGGCTGGCTTTTTCGCCAAAAATCCCGTCAAAACACCCAAAAATTGGCCCAGACCCCACCCATCTCTTACTCCTTGGCCCCACCACCACCTTCAGCTCGGCTTCCCCACAGCTCAAGAACGGCTCGTCCCCTTCCCCGAGCCCGTGTACCAGTCGCTCAATCCTGGCCCTCCGTTGTTGGCTTGGGCGACGTGGCCCTCCCCCTGACCTGTGAGTTGGTGCACACAGATTTCTGTGTGTGTATCATGGCGAAATTGCTTGCAGCCGCCCAATTAAGTTATCTAGCTGACTATAAAATCCTCCCACGGTAAAATTGTATCTGAGATATATTATAATATAGGATCAAACTGTAAATTTAGAATAGTTAGATGATTAAAACTATAAATAGTCATAAATTAGTTAGGAGTTAGTTAGAGATTAGTCTTCCAGCTCAACCTATATATACTGTAATCCTCTGTATTCTATTGACGATTCAATCTTCCATAACCAAAGTCTCTGGCATGGTATCGACCAAAATGAACCCAGCTGCAGCCATATCGTCGTTGCTGTCATTCTGGTAATTAGTTTAGGGTTCTGCAGCAGCAGCTATGATGAGGATCCTAGTGGAAGCGGCTGCAACGCCGGCGGGTTCCAGAGCGCCCGAGCCTTGGGGGGAGGCCAAGTCGGAACTTCTCAAAGACTTGGTATACAACACATTCTCGCAGCCCGATTCGCGGTACTGGAACAAGTACACCGCCGCCGACAACACCACGCTCCTCTACAACTACGCTTCCTGCGCCAAGTACGAGCGGTGCGATAAAACTGTAAACCAAACTCAAGCAGAAAGAACACCGCCGAATTAACGTGGTATCCTCAACGAGTATCGTTGAGACTAATCCACGGAGAGGACCAACCTCTCAGAGTCAATAGTATAATTTGTAGAATGGAGTACACGTACAAGAGAGGCGTCTGCAAACATATATACCTAGCCGCCCTAATCTGACTAAGGCTCTAAATGTAATTAATTAAAAGACTTAATAATTACATTTAGCTACATAAACTTCTAACATCCTCCCTCAAATTGATGGTGCTTACGCAACATCAATTTGTATGCTAAAAACCAGTGACGAGATATAGCAACAGCTTTAGTCAGCAGATCAGCAGTCTAATCTTCGGAAGTAATGTATGATAACGCCAGACGCCCTTCCTCAACCAGCTGACGAATATAGTGAACAGGAACTTCAATGTGCTTCGTACGATCATGGAGAACAGGATTGGTAGCATTCTTGATAGCACTAGTGTTATCAGCATAAAGGCGCATAGGAGCCGGACAGACTATCCCAAGCTCGGAGAGCAACCGATGAAGCCACACAAGCTTAGAAGTGACTTCAGACATCGATCGATACTCGGCCTCTGTCGATGATTTAGAAACCCGCTCCTGCTTCTTACACCTCCACGAGATGAAAGAGGAACCAATTTTCACACACCATCCTGCAGTGGACCGACGAGTATCCAAGCAGCCAACAAAATCAGCATCAGCATAAGCTTCAAGGACTGACTCACCCTCTGAAGGAAAAAACAAACCCACATCCTGCGTTCCGTTAAGATAACGCAGGATACGCATAACTTGAACCAGGTGAGAGGAACGTGGAGCAGACATAAATTGAATCACAACCTGTACGGCAATATGCGATATCCGGACGAGTATGAGTCAAATAAATCATACTTCCAACTATGCTGTGATACAGAGAACCATCTGGCAATAAATCACCATCGTCGCGGCAGAGCTTCAAATTTTGTTCCATAGGTGTAGAGCATGGTTGACAAGTATCCATCTGAGCTGTTTCCAGAAGATCCACAATGTATTTTTGCTGCGAGACAAACAAACCAGCCGGTGATCGATGGATCTTCAACCCCCGAAAATATGACAGATCACCAAGTTCCTTAAGATTAAAAGCCTCACGAAGATCCTGGGTAAGAGCCTGAATGCCAAAAGTATCATCCCCACTAATAACCATGTCATCAACATATATCAACAGAACTGTCAAACCACGCGACGACCATCTATGAAACAAGGACGGATCACTATCACTCTGCGTCAAGCCAGCCTGCAAGATTGTGCTATGAATATTTTCAAACCAGGCATGGGGAGTCTGTTTTATCCCATAAAGTGATTGACGAAGAAGACAAACCTTGGACTTGTCACCATTATTATAGCCAGGAGAACACTCCATATAGATAGTCTCTTTTAAGTCACCATGCAAGAAGGCATTTTTAACATCCAATTGCTTCAACTCCCATCCCTTCATGGCGACTACAGCAAGAAGAGTACGAACAGTCTGCATTTTTGCAACGGAAGCAAAGGTTTCACCATAATCAATACCAGACTCTTGGCGAAATCCTTGAGCCACAACCCGCGCCTTAAACCTCTCAACTGAACCATCAGGAAGCATTTTCAAGCATAAACCCATTTTGAACGAATAACTGGGTGATCGTTCGGCCGGGGCACCACATCCCAAGTATGATTCGCTTCAAGAGCTCGAGTTTCTACTGCCATTGACCCGTCCCACTGGGCATGACCATGAGCTTGCTTGTAAGTAGCGGGTACAGAAATAGGAGAGGTGGAGAAGGCCACAAAATCTGACATACGAGGTGGAGGGCAACCCTTGGTGACCCGTAGGGAAGGACGAAGAGGAGGAGGGTCTTCCGAAGGGACTGGGGAAACCGAGTCATTCGATGATGAAGATGATGAACTCAATGAGGCCAAAGAGTCAGAGCTAGAGGAGCTCGACGAGGCAAGGTGGAAGGAGTGTGAGGAAGTGACAAGGAAGAGGCCGATGAACTAGAAGATGAATGTGATGTGCCAGTATCCATTGATGTTGACCCCTGAACAGAATCTGAATCGGATGAACCATCATCACCAGAAGGAGATGGCGGATCCAATAAGACGAGCTGAGGGCGAAGAAAATCCTGGTCCTGTCGAGTAGAAGACTCTGAATCCGAGTAGAATGAGAGATGCTCCAAGAATGCGACATGACACAAAATTCGAACCCTACGATTGGCCACATCATAACACATATATCCTTTGTGTTTATCATTGTAGCCCACAAAGACACACCGAACAGCCTTAGGAGCCAGCTTATGCCGCTCACGACGAGGAAGCAGAACGTAGCAAACGCAACCAAAAACACGAAGTAAGGAATAGTCAGGCTGTCGCGAATAGAGAAGCTCATACGGACTGCGATGGGAGAGAACAGGAGTAGGTTGACGATTAATCAAGTACACAATCGTATGAACTGCCTCAACCCAGAATCCTGAAGGTATACGGGACTGAAAAAGAATCGCCGGAGTCAGCTCCAAGACATGCCTGTGTTTGCATTCCATGAGGCCATTTTGCTGCGAAACTCCAGGACACGACTGCTACGGAAGAATACCGTGAGCTTTAAAGACAGTCGGTAATGGACCAGAAGAGAATTCTCCTCCTGGATCAGAACGAAGAACCTTAATAACTTTCCCAAACTGGGTACGAATCATCTGAATAAACTCCTTGGCCACATCAAGCAAGTCAGATTTCTGATGGAGAAAGTAGACCCAGGCAGAACGGGTCGCATGATCAAGGAATAAAGCAAAATATCGAAACCCCATGCGAGAAGTAGTAGGGGAAGACCCCCATAGATCTGTATGCACTAAGTCAAATGGATCTGAATAAACTGTAGTGCTCGAACTAAAAGAATGTTGAGATAATTTTGCTTCCAAACAATAGGTGCAAGTACTATCCGAATCCGATGTAAAAGTGCCAGATAATAGCTTATTCTTAAACATCTCAATCAATCGAGCAGAATGGGGATGACCCAAACGACGATGCCACAAATCCCAATTCGACAACTTAACAGAATAACGAACAAAAGATCTATCTGTAGCTCGATCCACAGCATCCAACTTCTTCTCCTCATTCGCACGCACACCAACGCCACCCTCCAAACCATCATAGGCGTCTAGAGTGTACACACGACCCCTCCTAGTCCCTTGGCCTATCTCTTTCCCCGTTCTCCGATCCTGCACAATGCAACCAGTAGCATCAAAGATGATACGACACCCATTCTCTGCCAACTGACCAACGGAGACAAGATTAGGCACTAATCGAGGCACATATAGTGTGTCCGGAAGAGATAAACCCGGACCATTAGCTACCCCAATGCCTTGAGCCGGTAAACGAGTACCATCAGCAACCTGCAACTGAATAGAACTAGAAGGCCGCAGTTGACTAAAACAAGAACGAGAACTAGTCATATGACTAAATGCCGCAGAGTCTAAATGCCAAGTAGGAGAAGAACAAGATGGCGTACCAGTAGGAGTACCAGCAGTAAAAACAGAGCCTAATGCAGAAGGGAGAGCATCCCTAACAACCTCCTGAAGCATCTGGCTTGCATCCTGAGTAAAAGGAGGCGCTGGTGAAGGAGCAATGGAGGCAGCATAGGTAGGACCAGTCGATGAGCCCCGTGAAGTAGACCCAGCAGAGGGACGAGCACGCCCCCGTCTAGCATGGATGGGACAAGCGCCAATCTTATGGCCAGTCGCCTTGCAATAATTGCAAGCGTTCCTCTTCGGACAATGAAGCTGGACATGGCCAGGTTCTTTACAGTAGTAACAAATTACCTCCCCACTAGTTGTACGCTGAAAATGAGGACGCTCGCAATCATCACCTGAACATTCTGAATAGCCCACTCATTCTTCTCTTTGTCCGACGCAGAAGCAGCAGCTTCCGGAAGGGAACCATCGAGGATAGGTAGCAAACGGCGCCCTTGAACAAACACCCTGAATTGGAATTCCCAGAGGGGAAGTTCCTCCCATCAAAGCGAACAAAAGCCTCATGGAGACGTGATCATTCCATGATAGCAACTAAATAAAAAAATGAGCCCAGCCACACCAAAACCGAACACCAAACAGAACCAGCCAACCGAAGCAAAGCAAGACAATAAACCCCCAAACAGAAGCAGCCAACCGTAGCAAAGCAAGACAATAAACCCCCAAACAGAACCTGCCAATCGAAACAAAGCAAGACAAAAGGCCCTTCTCAAACTTGAAGAGAGAATGCCAACTGAAGAGCCCAAACAAAAAACGAAAATAACCAGAGCCCGTCGCACAAGTGAAGAGCATCCGACAACCCACTCTGAAGCAAAACCGGAACGCTGAATCTGAAGGGAATCCCGAAATCAAACCTGAACCAGAAGACGGGCAGCTGGAAGAGAACGAAGTCAGTCCAGGAACCTGTCACCGACAAGAAACCCAAGGAGAGAACCCGAGAATCTTAATGCCGCGCAGAACAAGAGACGGCAACACAAAACCTATATTAAGCTTTAGGCTCTGATACCATGTAAACCAAACTCAAGCAGAAAGAACAACGCCGAATTAACGTGGTATCCTCAACGAATATCGTTGAGACTCATCCACGGAGAGGACCAACCTCTCAGAGTCAATCGTATAATTTGTAGAATGGAGTACACGTACAAGAGAGGCGGCTGCAAACTTAATAATTACATTTAGCTACATAAACTTCTAACTTCTAACAAAAACCGCCGTGTACTCGTGCCCCACTGAATCTAACTGGTGCTCTGGTTGCCTTTATTACGCCTTTGGGTTTCTAATGGATGCCTGCGACGGCAGAACAGGAGGCCACGTTATAGAGAACACTGATACGCTGCAGTGTTACATGCGGTTTCAGGACACCCAGTTTTGGTAGCCCGCCCTCTTTAGATCGAGTTCGGTAAAAGAGTTCTATTTGTTTGGAATAAAATCATCAAATCAGTACTTCGACTAGTTTTATGTCACAAAAGAGTTTTTTTCTTTTCCTTTTTCTTTTTCTTTTCTAACTCCAAATTCAGTTTTCAAAGACATTTTACGCCAATTATACTTTAGGACGAAAAAAGTCATGAAAAGGTCTAGTTGTAAGTGAATTCAGCCCCATTTATAAATTTAATACGCACACGCACGTGGACATCCCTCTGACCCTCTCCACGGGAGATTGGACATTTTGTGTATTACTGATAAATTGGCTATTATTATAACGGAATCGATAGTTATGATTATACATGTGTATTACGTTATTAAATTATGATGTGACACCCACAGTACGTCAAAAGTGGCATCCTCGTCGTCGGCGTCTTGTTAATATAACTTACGGAATCTCTAATGACGTTAAAGTTTTTAACGGGAAATGGCTAAATTTGTCAAACGTGTTTCTAAAATCTGGACATTATATGAGCTTCTCATGAAATTGACTATTATTATCACAACAAAGTCGATAGTTATTATTATGCAAATGACTTCTGTATTATTTAAATATAATTTTAGTTATAATATTCATTTCTTATAACTTACGAAGAAAGATAATTAATAGCAGCTAAACAAATATTTTAGTAGGCTAAAAGAATAAGGTTGCTAGGTGGACGATGGACAATATCTTGATCTGATTCATATGATTCACATTCTGTAATCCTGGGCGATGAAGCTTTGGCGACATCACGCGTTCCTGCGTGTCTCGATTTGGTACTTGTCCCTTGGTGTTTGAATTTTCATGATCGGCAAAGACGAGCGGCTAGGTTTTCGAGTCTAATTCTTGGCACTTGGCTTCCAAGGAAATTAGATATTCCTGTGTAAATTGGAAAAGCTCTGGCGAGCAGAAATGGAATTTTTATGTTTATGAACGAGAAATTTTTTGTAACCATTGTGTTATAGGTGTTAAAAAGAGAGGGTCAATTCGGTTCTTAATTCCCTGACCGGCAAAGATATTCTGTTCCCAACACCAAACTTTAAAACTGTCATGCATCGTATGGGTACCACTGTCATAGTTGGTTTACTTCCATAGGAAAATTCGACATGGATCACTTTATAATCTCTCTCTCTCTCCGCCTAAATTGTCCGATCCAACAAACCGCTTATGCTTCCGGCCGCCTAACCTAATTAAGTAAGCTATCCCAGCAGCTAGCTATATATAAAAATCTTCTTCCTAGTGAAATGATCAATATATAACAATAACCAACCAACATGAAGCCAGCTGCTGCAGCTCATGTAGCCACCATGGTCGGCGTTACTACTGTCGTCGTTGTAATAATTTTGGGATGTTGCACTTGCAGCAGCATGCAATACGAGGATCCTAGTGATACCGGCTGCAGCGTTGACGGCGGGCTCAGCCAGGGAGACGCCGAACCTTGGCTGCCGGATGCCAAGACTGAGCTTCTCAACGACTTGACATACAACACGTTCTCGCAACCCGATTTGCGGTACTGGACCAACTACACCGCCGACGACGGCACCACCTCCTTCTATGGCTACGCTTCCTGCGCCAAGCTGATGTTTTGCCCCGACCGCTGTCGCCCTACATCTGCTCAGTATTGCTCCGCTTGTCTTGTTGATGCCAATTCGTATCTCGAGTATAACTGCAATGGAAACAAAGGGGGCCACGTCAGGTGGAACACTGGCTCGCTACAGTGTTACATGCGATACGATCAGACCCAGTTCTGGTAGCTACTTAATTAATTAGCTAGTCATGGTTTGAGAAGGTAAATCTTGGATTCTTAGGAAGTAAACAAATATTTACATTTTAAGTCCATTTGTAGATAAGATACATACATATGTCTCTAATGAATATATTTTGAGGCGAATGGTTTTATCTGTGTTACTTTGATCTTCTAAATGCAAATAATCTGCTTTCCTATTGACATTTAGAGGCAGATAATTATGTTAGGCTTTTAGGTGACTCTTCTTTCATATCTTTTGAAATTACAAGATAAGGTAGATAAGTTGAGGGGGCTGGTGGTAATGTGGGAAAGGGACATTAATGCTTGAAGAAATGTCTGAGAAGCAAAGTAATTAGACCTAGGCAAGATAAAGTACCAGTTTCGTTACTCAAATTATACAAATTTTTTCATGTTTGCTACCCGAATTTTTTTCCTTATTCGTCACTAACTTTATAAATCGTTTCACCGTTACACTCCGTTAAATTTGTCCTACGTGGCAGTCAATTATAAAATTTGACCGTTAATTAGATGATGCAAAAAATTCCAAAAAAAATTTCAAAATATTTATTTTTCCATTTCAACTTGTCATTTAATTTCTCTATATAATTTATCATATTAATTATTTACTAAAAATTAATCTCTACCTCAGGCGCTTCAGCCGCCCTAAGTTCGGGCTCTTTTTTTACCGACACTATCTCTGTTTCGATAAGTTCGTCTTTCACAGTCCGCGTACCTCCGGCCAAAATCTCAGCCACTTCGAGCTCCTCTTTAGATTCCATTTTCACATCACGAGGCTGCTCCGTCGGCACCACAGTTAAAGGAACCGCTGCAATCGCGGTAGCGAAAGGTTTCTCATCGGATTGTTCCCGTTGCTCTTCTATCACAACAACGATTGGGTTGACGGAATCAAAAGGATTTGCATCCGCTGCTTTATGGTTGTGTTTTTGGAGATTATCTTCCTTAAGTTACGTGGGTTTGGCCTCTGCTGCCGACAACTGTTCATCGGACATCTACGAAATTTTCAGCGATGTCGGCGGCGGCTCCGTCGTGTTTGTGGCCGGAATGCTCTAGGGCATCCTCAAGGCGGGAGTCTTTGTCTTGTGCGATTGAAAACTCCATCTTCGCGGCTATCCGGGAAACTCCATTTTCATCTGGGGTGTTTTTGGCTCCACTTCCCAATCTTTAGCCCTTGTAGCGCGGAGATGGTTTTTCTAATTTAATTAATTTTTGTTAAATAATTAATATGATATATTCTATACACAAAGTAAATGGAATGTTTAGATGGAAAGGATTTGTAAAGTAAACAAAACTTGGGTAAAGTAAAAAAAAACACCATTCGCGATTTACCTTCTCATCCTCTGAGTTCTCCCCTGCTTCTCCATCGCCAAACGAACCATCAATCTCCAGCAGGCGAGGCAGCGAGGTCTGTCGTCGCCTGTTAAACCTGCCCCCGCCGACAATTATAGCACGTGCGACATTCGCGAAGTCTATCGTCGCGCTTCCAACTCTTCCCCCGACGTGCGACCGAGAAGCGAGCTGAAGCAGGCGAGGGACTGTCCCCGAATTGTTGCTGAGAAATCCATTTCGGACAGCTGTCTCTGCTCGAGCAAGGTAAGATGGTTCTAGGTAGGGCTGCAAACGAGCCGAGTCGAGTTTTTTCACAACTTGAGCTCGGCTCGTTTATAAATTTTCCGACTCGAACTCGAATTTTGGGATTCTGTCTTTGGCTACTGGATACTTGAATTACGAAGGAGTCCGGAAGATGTGGTACTTGACTCCTGGAGCCACAATGGCAGAGGGATTACACGAAATCAAGACCGACAAGGAAATCATGGAGGGTCTGTTGGTTGATACAACACAGACTAAGGAGGTCTCACTGTTTGTAGATTGTGTCGAGGCTGATGGTGGTTTGATGGGTGACAATGACAGTGCGGACAACTTGGCAAGGCTTGAAAAAGATGAAGACAACTTTGAAGTGGGGAAAATTTGGTTGCTAAGGAGATAATGAATGTGGCTGACTCTAGTGATGAGGAGACATCTGATAAGCAGACTCATGGTCCAATGGTCAGCAGTCCAGAAAGTGAAGGAGAGGAAGGGGTGGATCAGCCTATGGGAGATGCTGGTGACATGGACGAGGAATAAGATGATGGAGACTACAATCCTTATGAAGACGAAGAAGATGACTAGAATGAGGCTTCGGCTTCTGCCCATAGAATAAGCTCAGGTTTTTTGGATGACGAACCCGCAGATATGTTTGATGATCTGTCTTTCTACGATCCGAATTGTGATGACAAAGCGTTAAAGTTCACAGTTGGGCTGAAGTTTTTGGATGTTGAAGACTTTAAAAGGGCAATCAGTAAGCATGTTGTGGTTGTTGGAGCTAGGGTGTGGTGTGCAAAAAGTGATGCAAGTAGGAGGGAGTTCAAGTGCAAAGACAAGAACTGTTCTTGGAGGGTTTATGTTGTCTGGTGGTCAGGGAATGTGTTTCTTATGGTCATAAGGGTTGGGTTGCCTCACTCATTGACTCGTTCTAACTACAACATCCCGATCGACGCCCAAGTATAACCGCCGACCGGTGTAGCATAGGGCAAGCAAGCAATAAGAATTTATCGTACCACGGGGATCTAGGCTTACCCTACTTCAGGTTTAGGGTTCGTTATCTAGCCAACCTAGGATAGTGATTAATAAAACTAAACTAACTAACCTGGACTAACCACTAACCTAGCTATTTACAAGGTTGGGAGCTCTCTTGGGTTGAATCGTCCTAGGTCCGTTTTTTGGATTGATGTTGGGTATCCTCCTAGCTCGATCGATTCAAATACACTACAGTTTGAAGATGGAATCCCTCAGGAATGACCCGGAACGGCAAATTGATGGATGGGTAGTGCTCTACTGAACCCTTGGTTTCGTATAATGCTAGGAGACCACTCGAATCAACTCCCTCAGGGACTTCCCGAACAATATACGATAGGAGTGACCCGAAGACGCCAAAAGGGGCTCTAATGGGATTATCTCCCTCCTATGTCAAAAGCTCAATACATGAAAATGGAAACCCAACTCATGTCATTCATGAAAACATCCATCAATTAAGTAAAATCATCAATCAATCATGGAGTTTGTCACATACATCAACATTAAACCCAAAGCTAGACCTAGGGTCCTTAAACCCAAGAGAAGAGGGTGAGTTTCTAGAGAGAGAGGGGAGAGATTACAAAGAAACCTCTAGATCTTCATCTTCTTCTTCTAGGCTTGATTCCTAGCTTCCAATCTTGATCAATGCCTTCAATTAAGCTCCAAGATCTCTCTCTCTCTCTCTCTCTCTCTCTCTCTCCCTAGAACTCCCCTTTGGTGTTTTTTGTTGAAACCCTAGAGAAAGAAAGTGTTCCTTCTCCAAAAACTAGCTCTCTTTCTTCTTCCTTCTGATGCTGTTTTTATACCCAGATCAAGCCCAGTTTATGGCCTCTGTTCATGGCCGTGAACACCTTAACGGGTCTGTGAACTCAGCGACGTCCCCAAAACGCACCGCTTCACTCTTCATGGTTCACGGTTTGCACTCAAAGTTCACATTCTTAGAGACCGAGAACTGCCTGGTCGTCAGTAACCTATGGAACCTTGTTGGACGCCTCGTTGTTCACGGTTTGAGGTTCCAGTTCACGATCTTGGAAGACCGTGAACTGCGTCTGCTTCATGGACGCCTGCGCTTCACTATTACGACGCAATTGTCACGGTCTTTTCGACCTCCAATCGACCCAAAACTCATCCTCAACCTTCCCACACATGCTGGGACCTGAAATGTATCAAAACAAGCACAACCTAGCGTGAAATATGTCGAGGGGCGATGAAATGCAAAGCCAAACTATCAAGATATGAGGGGTAAAATGTATACGATTGGACCCGAATCACTCATGCACTAGGTTGGCTCGAGTTAACCTAGCAACTGCTAGGTTTATTGCAGAGCACTTCCTTGAGCGTTTCAAGAGTGAGCCAGATTGGAAGGCCCCACTTATTGTGATGGAGGTCAAATGGGAGCTTGGAGTCGATGTTGAATTGAAGGTGTGTTATACTGCGAGGGCCATTGTTAAAGAGATGTTACATGGTACTCTTTAACAAGAGTATAACAAGCTTCGTCGTTATATGGCTGCTCTAATAGCAGCAGATCATGAGGGACGGTTCAAGCTTGAAATTGAGACGGATGTGGAAGTGGTTGATAAGGTGCATTTCAAACAGTTTTATATTGGGTTTTCCAGCTTGAGAAAGGGATTTTTGGCTGGTTGTAGGCCGATTTTTTCCATCGATGGATGCTTCCTGAAGGACGAGGTTCCAGGAATGTTGATGACTGTCGTGGGGAAGGATGGAAACAGTCAAATTTACCCATTCCCATGGGCTATTGTGGAGGGTGAGAACAAGAGTTCTTGGAAGTGGTTTCTAGTGAATTTGCAAGAGGAATTGGGATTCGGGGATGGGGTTGGGGTTGGATGGAGCGTAGTTTCTGACCAGCAAAGGTATTCCCAATCTTGCTGTTTTTTTCATATATAAAGCATGTTTTGTGGGGCTGAATGTATAAGATTTGTTCTTTTATTGATTTCAGGGGTTAGTTGAAGCAATCAATCTAGTTATGCCTAGTGTCGAGCAACAGAAGTGTGCCGCCATGTGTTTGCAAATTGGAAAAAGTCAAGGTTAAGAATGAGAAGATGCGAAAGATCTACTGGGAAGCAGTTTATGCATGTAATGTGCCAGAGTATGAAGTTGTCACGACCAAAATGGAGGCTTTCCAAGGTGCACAAGCTGATATGACCCCATTTACAGACTTTATGGAGCAAGACCCCAAGACTTTTTGTCATGTTTTCCTCTCCATAATCCCAAAATCAAACTCTGTGGAAAGCAATATTTGTGAGAGCTGGAATACTGTCATTGTGAAGGTAAGGGAGTATCGGACCATTGCAATGTTAGAGGCCATTAGAGGGTACATTATGGCCCAAATGAGGAAGAAACGTAAGAAGTTTGAGAAGTTGCAGTCAGTAATATGTCCAGCTGTCATGAGTACGATCACTGGAGAGGATTTGAAGGCTAGGATGTGTGTTGCTAGAGCTAGTTATGATTTTGTTGTTGAGGGTAGTTATGGGGCATCATCATATATTGTGAATTTGTAGACTCGTACTTGCACTTGTGGGGCATGGGATTTGTGTGGCATTCCTTATTGCCATGCACTACCTGCCATAGGGTTGATAAGGCAAGATTTGGAGGACTTTGTGCACACTTCTTTCCTCGTATCAACCATTCAGAAGGCATATACTGGTATCGTACATGCTGTGGTAGGCAACAGGCATGGCCAGTTGTTGATGGTTATCTAGTTCACCCTCCTATTTACAAGAAAATGCCTGGTCGTCCAAAGAAGAAACGAAGAAAGGATGAAGGTGAATTGGAGATGACTTTGCACATGAATGGAAGGTCTGCTGGTATAGCAGCCAAAAGAGTGGGAATGGTGATGCATTGCACCAATTGTGGGGCCGCTGGGCACATAAGTCAAACTTACATTATGAACTTAGTTTGCCACAACAATCAAACTTACATTCTCAATTTGTTTGCCACAACAGTCAAACTCCCTGAAATCTACATAATGCGGCAAAAGCAAAGACACGAATTACACAGACCGTCAAGTTTCTTATCCTACTATCAAGACTACAAATCACATTGCTCAATCTGCTCATCTCCAATATCATCCTTGCACGATCTTCTTTGGTTCTAAGCAACTCTTCTGACAACTTCCTATTCATTTCTTCATATTCAATAAGTTTTGCTAACAAGTCACCCCATGATCCATTCCTGATCTGCATTTCATGTACATCCACCCATATGAAGAACCTGCAGCCTTCAATCTAAAAAAAAAGAGTTAGGAATAGCAATGGCGATTTTGAATTTAGGTCAACAAGCAACAAAACAAACCAAAATACATTACCTTCCAATATGGGCAGCAATAAAACTTCCTTCCAGGATTCCTAGAGGTACCAAACTTGTTCACAATGCACGGAACTTTGTGGTCGCAAACGAGGCACTGAATCGTTATTTGTGTTGGTCGAGCTAAAACAACCCTCCTTTGCAAATCTGTCCCTTGCACAGCCCTTCCTTGCAGAGCTCGCCCTTGCAGACATGATTCTTGCTTCCATTACTCAAAACAGGAGAAACATCTCAATCCACAATCCAATTCATATTCGGCACCGCTGCTCAAACCCCCATGTCGAAGGGTAACTACATCTTACCTTGCGTGAGACGATGTTGGAGGGAAGAGACTGAGAACGGCAGCGCAAGACTCGACCGACGGCGGTGAGACTTCCAACGCGGCCGCGAGACTTCGAATGGCGACTGCGAGGCTTTGAAGGCCGACGACGGAGGCAGGGACTTGTTTCTCTCACTTTGCGAGGCTTCGTGCCCTATCTTGGTTTTCAAATGAAGAGAGGGTAAGAATTACCCAATTAATTAAATAAATACTTTTAAATATTAATTTCCAACATGTACGCTGACGTGGATGCTTACGTGGAGCTCCGTTATGAAATAAGTAATGGTAACAGAACGAATACCCAGACTTTGATTAGTTACAATACATATGGATAATAAATAGATTTTCTATAAGTTTGAATAAAATAAAAGAATTTTAAAAATGTTTTGGTAAAAAATAGACATTGCCCAAAATTATACCCACGAACTCTATGCTAAGTGCTACCATTGCTTATTTTGATCGATCGGGTTATTACTCTTGACAATGTAAAGAAATGGAATCCTAGAGTGGTTACTTATTGTACTATGTATGAACGAGTTGGTGACTAAAGAGCACCTATTTTTTCTTTTGCTCTTTTGTGAAACAAGAGTAAAGTCAGATTGTGCTTCTGGGTTTCATGGAGGTTTTTCCCAAGGGTTGCAGGATGGAGTTGATGATGCAGTTCAGGGGGCTAAATAACTGTAATGTGGGTCGCCTTTTCTGGAATCTAACTCTTAACGAGGTCTGGAGAGAGGTGCACAAAATTGTTTGGAAAGCAAAAACCGAATCATGCATAATTAGCAGCAAAAATGCAACGTGTGTGGGTATTGTCACGACCTTACTCTCGATCGTGCGGCCCTAGCTCTCAAATCCGTTAGAGCGCTAGGCATCCTTTCTCTCAACTCGCTTGCAAGTAAAGAAACAAGAACAAAGACAAAGGATTGGGAGAACTCTCTAGTATGTATTACTCTCAAAAATGATGGAATGAGTTACAAGTGAGGGAGATGGCTCCTTATATAGGCCTCTCCTCAAGGCATCAATGCCCCTCATAATGTCCCTCTACATCAATACACCTCATTAAGTCCCCCCATTATGCACTCTATAAATGTCACCCATTATGCGACTCATAAGTGCACCATTAAGCTCTCTATTAAGGTGGAGAATCCTAGGAGCATCTCTATGCTACTAGTCTTCCATACATGCCACATGTGCAGCCGCCATGTTGTCACCTTGTTGGCGCCATGTCATCAGCCACACGTGACAATAGCCACCTAGAGTTTGTTGTAGCGATTGGAATCAAACTTCTTTGGGTTTTTATAGAGACTGGTTATCTTTTTTGGAAATGTATGTTCTGAACTTGGTGTAATTGAACCTCTTCATTTTTTTACCGTTTCTGAGTTTGGTCAGTTCGGTTGTAGTCCAAACTCTAAAACTTCGATTGTGCTTTAATGAAATGAAGCTTATACCCATTCATCATAAGAAAAGATAGAGCGTTAACATGCTCATGATTGACGAGAAGAAAAGAGAAGTCATGTATAACTTACAACCTATAATGACAAAAGAACAGCTGACCATAAGCATAAAAGGGCAGCAGCCATGGCAGGAAGGGGGGAAAAAACCGGCCCGACCAGGTCTGTCTATAGACGAAGAAACTCGGGATGATGTACAGTACAAGCTAAATAGATCCGAGTGGATTTGAACCACCAACCTCTCACATACCCACGAAGGGGATGGAGCGCTCTTACCATTTTGAGCTTACAGATCTTCCCAAATAGACCAAGGACCCACGCAACAAATAAATCAATAGATGTTCACAAGTCGATGAGATGATCCGAGTTCACACAGTTACATGACATTGACCACAAATAGTTACAAAAAAAAATGGCCAGTCACTATATCCATCATATAAGTTTCTATGCACATAAACGATCCATACTACCACTACAATACTTTGCTCATGCGCAACACGAATAGTGTAATTTCCACAATTTCTTAAGCCTAGACTGAAGACAATAGACCTTTCGATATCAGTAGTAAAAAATAAAATAAAAACCTTCCAGAATTTAACACCTAACCACAACAAAATTCGTCCTAAACTAAGCACAGGAGTATTATAACCAAACCACACAACTAACAATACGAAAATCGACCAACCTAAAATTTGAACGGTTTGTTTGACTTATACAAATAAACAAGTATAACAGCAGTGTAAATCGACTTAATCACTTGCCAGTTATCTAAACATAACTTCAATTTTAAGTTTTAGACATCCATCTTTTATTGCCTACATACATTATACAACATTGATAGAAATATAAAATAGAAATAATTAGCTTTATTTTTTATAAGCCTGAGAGACAATTAGGTTGGACCAAACTAGTTGCGCTAAGTACTAAATAATGACTAATGACTGGCTTGTTAGGAGCCGTTAAATCAACCTAAACAACCGAAACCAAACTAGCTCAAAAATTTTACAAAACCAATATATACCAATTATTCAAATTAGCCAATATCTCCAAATATTACCAGTTAGAATGGCTAACTCGTTTAGCCCTCCGTTTGGACACCCAGGTTATAAGTTCAGTTTGAACAAGCAGCACAAAAATGAAATATAGTAAGAGACAAATCACATTTCTATAGAACTCTGAAAAAGAAACTCCCTCATTACTATAAAAACCAACGAAAATCAAGCTGTAGTGGCAAGACCAAATTCGCATAATACACGGGCAGAATCAACACTTAACTCAGAAGGTTGATTGCTTCTCCAACCCCATACACAAATTCCTGTATTAATTCCTGTACTAACGAGTACTCGGCCGACAATCGACAAACAACCTACAAAGTAGTGCCAGCGCCACTAACAAGCTGACCAAGAATGAAATATAATCAGATGGCAGGTTTATCATGTATCATAATACGCAGTTACAAGATGGGATTCAAATTCACGGTCACCTCAATGAAGACTTCCAGGGTTATGTCCTCTGCAACTAGTTGCAAATCTTCCCCGCCATTGAAGCTTCACCACTTCAATCGAAACAACTGATCTAACGAACTACATATACAAAGTAGCGAATTGCTTGAAAGAGCTAATTATCACATGACCGATAACCACTAAGAGTAAGAGCTAATCAAGAGAAATCATCTCAAGGCCGCAGCACAGAGAAATAAGAACAAAAAAAAAGGAAATCATCACATGTTTGTTCTTCTACCTCTACGAGAATATGGAGCGATGAGATAAAGGGGATTTTAATCTACCAATATTTACAATAACCTAGTACCCCAAGTCCGAGATCCCAACGTTTTAACAACTGCCAATTGTGCAAAAGATTTGAAGTAATTTTAGGTTCCACGAGTACGGTATAATTAACCACCAATCCAAACACTTACGAATTAGTATGGGAAACGGAACTCGAAAAAGGCGGAATAAATGGAGTCACCTGGTTGGATAGGAAGTACCTTGTGCGAGCTGAAATGATCGTGCATAGAGGATCTTACTTGGATGCTGATTGCGCCTTCTAAACAACCTCTCTGGAATTCTCTGGCAATGGTAACGAGCGAAAGCTTGGAGGACAGTTGGTTTTATCGAAACAGAGACGACCGAGAGAGAGAGAGAAGGAAGACACGAGACATCAGAAGGGAAGAACCCGGGCAAAATCCCCCGTGCGAACTTCCCTCTGAACACAAAAAGGTTTCCTTTTTTTATTCAATAGGGTGACCTGCCAAGCGAGCGCACCCGTCATGGCAAAGGTCGGATGACAAAGATATTAACCAGGACCACCAGGCTACCGAAACACAGCGCCCTTCGTCCTCCCATATCTTATACATCATCCCACAACACACAAAAGTCTTCAACCTTCAACTGCTCCGCCGGCAACCACGGATCTGACCTCAAACCACCGGCTGGATCTCGATCTGCCAACAGAAACACCTGCTTTGCCATCGTCGACGCCATCACAGGCAACAAACTGACCAGATCTGCACAGGCCCTGCTGTTCGAGATCTGAGGGGAGGGAAAACAAACCGGAGAAAATCAATAAACAGAAATATGGAATTTATCCAGCTACAATCAAGATTCAGGAGTTTGGATGATAACCTTTAGAACAGATCTGTGTTCGTGTAGGAAAGAAGTCGGAAACGAACATCTCAGCCGCTGAAATGACCATCAGAGGGTAGATCGATGCAAGATCTACACGGAGACAAGAACCACCCGCCGTGAGGAACCGACATGGAAGGGAGATCTGGAGCGAACGTAAACGCAGAGAAAGGATGGAGAGCGTTGCCTGTGAAAAACGGGGCGACGGAGAAGAAAGGAAAAGATAATGATAATTAATATGAAATGAATAATTCAGGGTAGAGGGGGAGAGAGAGCTATATAGGAGGGAAAGGGAGAACGGACGGTCGAGATGAAGGGTTGGTTTGTGGAGATTAGACGTTTATGTGTCAGCACGTGGCTTAGGCGGTGGTTACATAGAAATAGACGGCAACTAATTAGCTGGAATTGCAAGGGAACAAAAAGGGCGCAATTAGCTGGCAACGATAGGTAACCTTTTTTAAACCTTGCGTTGGAGTTACGCGAGCGAGGTTGGACTTTGTCAAAGGCGGCCGATGCACAAGGTACGGGGGACATTTGTTACCAACTATGTCATGTATCACGTGTAGCCAGCAAACTCGGAATTTATGACCCTTAATCATTTATGACCCTACGAACGGGCCATGTGAAAGACCCGACATGGGGTCGGATACTATGCTAACCTCTAAAGGGATAGTGATTTTCGACACGCCCTTTATGATTGGCCAATTTTATTTCCAATCATTGGCAAGTATTAATTAAACTGATTTTTTATTTTTTTTAATCTTGTAATTTGGGGTCTCTCACCCACATTGGAAAAGGAAATAATATGGGGAATCAGAAAAAAGCTCCCCCCAAATGTGCAATTAATTGCCTTTTTTTCTTCCTTTCGTCTCCTTCTCTCTCTATTTGGGCCCTCTTTCCATTTTGATTTCATTTTAACCAGAACCCTCCTCTACTCTGAAACGACCAAAACCCTCCAGCGCCTTCCCCCACCACCATCCTCCTATCTCCAGCTGCCGCCATCCTGGGATCGCCTCTGACCTACCAATGGAGTGGTACGTGTACCAGTGGAGTGGTACGTGTACCAGTGGAGTGGTATTTGTATCATTGAAGTGGTACTGCATTGTTGCTCCGTTATTGTTTATCATTGTTATGAAAAATATCATTGCACTGGTATTGTTCTCACTCTAACCTACCTTGTGGATTGCTCGCACCAGTGGAGTGGTACGTGTACCAGTGGAGTGGTACGTGTACCAGTGGAGTGGTACGTGTAATTAATGTACCAGTGAGAGAAATTAATTATGTAATTAATGGGGGTGATTTCGTTTTTCCCCATATTCTTTCTCTTTTCCAATGTGGTGAGAGACCCCAAATTACAAGATTAAAAAAAATAAAAAACCAGTTTAATTAATACATGCCAATGATTGGAAATAAAATTGGTCAATCATAAAGGGGGTGTCAAAAATCACTACCCCTTTAGGGGTAGTCAGGCTAACCGAACCCCCCGACATGGCCTACTTCTCATGGACGGAGCCAGGACTTTTAATTAGGGGGGGCGACGAATTTTTTCCCAACACATATATAGTGATTAAAAAATACGACTTGGGTTCCATTACAAAACTCCATTTCTGTAAAATCCCGGAAAACCCCGATCGTATCACGTATCACGACTTGTGTGATACAATGACACGACACAATAATACTTTGTATCATCGTATAGCAATGTCATGATACGATGATACGACCGGATTTTGTATGCATGAGTTTTGTACAGTATTCGGTCCTAAAATACATATACATTATAACATCCAAAATTATTAACCATTTTTGTGTAAAAATCATTGAAAATATGTCAAAACTCTGAAAATCATGGCATATATTTAAAAATAAATTAGTCGAACTATTTAAAATGGTAACTTGTTAACCATATAAAAAGTAACTGTGAAATTTTCAAATAAAAATATGTAGGAGAGACTTGCCCATAAAAATTGGGAAATTTTGTGAATTTTAAGCAAAATATGCCAAAATTGGGGGGGGGGGGGGGGGGGAATTAAAAATTTTAAGCAAAATATGTCTAACATTAACAGAGCCCGAACCCTCATTTTAACTGACGTTGGGGAAAAATAATAGGTACCTGGACCACTGCGCTATGAAGAACTTTCAGTATATTCTCTTACTTCTGTTATATTTGTAACTTTAGGGGGGACAATCGCCCCTCCTTGATACAAGCTGGCTCCATCCCTGCTACTTCACCTTCACCGGGAATATTTTGCAGGGGAAGCCGATTACCGTTTATCGGGGCAAGAACTAGGTCGATTTGGCCCAGGATTTCACCTAAATCGACGACGTTGTGAAGGGGCGTCTCCGGTCAAGGGTAGAGGAAACAACAAACGCAACTCTCGCTCCACCATCCCCTGCTACCTTCGCGGGTTGTAGCTCCTTCCGTCGATTTCGTTCAGCAACACCTGAAGGTGGAGAAGAAAGGGATTGAGTCTGGTGGGACAGAGGCCGCTCGAGGTGGGGAAGAAGAACAAGCCAGCGTCGGAGAGGTGGCGTTCGCGTGGAGATATGATTTTAGATATGGGAATCTGCTGAATGGTAGGTGGCTGGCGTGGAGATCTGATTTGGAAGGTAGGGATTTTTTTCAGTTGGGTCAACTAGAGAAAGAAGAGGAAGGGTTAGTCAAGGGTTGGGTTGGATTGGGTAACTTATGTTTGATTAATTAAAATGATGTGGTAGGTGGATTCTTTTTTTCCTTCTTTTCTTTAAAATTAGCTGATTAGGCATTTTTGTTAGCCACGTCAGCAAAAAATTGACAGCGTTAATAGTGACTAAAAGAAGGTGACGGAGAGTGACCAAATTTGGACTGTTTAACTAATTATAGTGATCACGAATGGAATTAAATATTTGAAGTGACTAAATATGAACGTTTTTTTAATAATTTCAGTGACCAACCGTGAAATTAACCCCTACGATTAAGGTTATTTATATGTTGTCGTTTGGACGAGGGACTTGAAGTTAGAATTCTGCTAGTACGAATCACCAATGTCATAGAACGCTTCCAGGTAGCATAATTTCCTTCATCGAGAACTTAGTGACACCAAGCGCTGGCCCATTTTATGAGGGATGAATAAAGAATAGGCTAGATTTAGATAACCTAATCGTCTGTTCAGCCCCCGCGCTCCCGCCTTAGAGCGCTAAATGGCGGATTTGGAATGAAGCGCATAGAATTTGCGAACTCTGTAAAATTAGGAGCGCGAATTTTGTGAAGGAGAACGTGAATTTAATCGATCTGGAGAGAGGGCTCCTTGAGATTAAGTTGGAGAGAGAGAGAGAGGCGGTGGAGATGATGAATCTAGTCGTCTTTGTCGAGGTCACTATCATGAGTGAGGAAGAGTTAGAATGCCTCCCTGAAGCTCTCTCACCGTCGCCGCCATTGTGTGTCTGCCTCCCTTCTTCCATTCGCCGCCCTTAATCTGTTCACGAACTACAGGGTCATAAAGCATGACCGAGAATTGAAAGAACGGGCGAGAGAGGGAGCCGTCGCAGAATCCGCAACTATAACCCAACAACGGTCAAGATCTAGTACTGGTAAACGCCTCCGCCCTCCTTCAGTCTCCTGCTCGCCTTCTTCCACATTGAAGTATAACCTGTTAGAAACCGAACATAAATAATTAGGGTTATCGAATCTGGCTGAGTCGCAGCCTCTGCCCTAACCTGTTGGCATGATGCGCACCTCTACTTCTTCGATTTCAATCAATTGGACATGCAACCTATACAGTTTCCAATCTATATTTCTAGGTTTTCTTTTGTTTTGACAGAGTACATAACAGATGATGGGAAATGGAACTTTGATCCAAAAAAAGGACTTATCTGACTTCTAAAGCTGTTTTTAATAAGTGAAGTGCAAAGAAACTAATGGGCCAATGACTTAGCCCAAAAACTTAGTAATACCTGTTTTTTATAATTGGCCCACAGAAAAGGAAGTCTTTTAAAGATTTAATAGCCCACTTGCACTTTGACTATAACTCTTAGTGGTGTTCAAACGGATTGGTTACCGTGGTAACCATATTAATGTGTAGTATTCGTTTAATTTGGTTTGATAATTTGGATAATTGGTTTGGTTTGGTTAAACAATTTAGCTTATTTGGTTTGGTTTCAACGCTGCTAACCAATGAAACCAATTAATGATACACCTAATATACAAAATTATTTATATTTTCATGCAACCAACCAAACCAAACTTTCGTGATTCCCTAATTATTTCCATGTGCACAACAAACCAAAACATTGTGGATAAAAATTTAAACGGGCCTGTCTATTTACTAAACCAAAATATTTTGGACAACTACTAGACTTTAGGATTACGTTCAATATTATGACAGTCACCTCAAACTATGTATAGTTTAAGTGTTTTGTAGCAGAGCTTTAACTTCGTGATGAGAGGTATTGGTATGTATTTATCCTGAGAGTTTTGTTGTAAGCTTACTATATTAGGAGCAGAGATGATGAATGATGTATTAACTTGAATGCTTATAATAATCATAGGTGGTTAATTTTATTATTATTGCTTACATATAATCATAGTTTATGATAGTAACAACATATGATTATATTTTATTCATTTACAGGATAATTGATTTCATGTAATATTATTTTATTTGGTTAATCCAATTATCCGATTAACCAAATCAATTTAATTTTAGTTTGATTAATTTGATTTTTGTGTTAATTTGAACGACTTAATCAACACATTTTATTTCATAGTTAAAGAAATTTAGGCTTACTTAGTTTGGTTATTACTACGATAACCATTTGAACACCCCTAATAAATTTGTTACTCGTTATAGACTCCAACGTTTAAGTAATAACACCAATCCAATTTTTCTTAGCTACCGGTCTATCACCCGCTTTTTTTGAAAGGTAGAGTTTTGCTTCTTTAATTAGTCTTAGATCATTTTAAATCTTCAATTAGCAAAGCGATTACTACTCGAAATCTTCTTATTTGATTCGAGTTCTTAGTTATTATAAAAAAAATTCATCAAAAAGTTACTATAAAAAAGGACTAAATTAATTAATTTAAATAATATAATATCACACTCCCGTCACACTCTCAATGTTGAAATCTTCAAATTTTTACAAATGAGCGCTCTCACACAATACAGTTAAAAGTGCGATTCTACCTAAAAGCGGAAAATGAGTAAAATCGTAAAACGTAGAATCAAAGCGTAAAAGCATAAGTTTTTGACGCACCCTCTAAAATAGTTAAAATAGTTAAAATATGTTAAGTGAATAACTACATGAAATTCATAATTAAAATATGTAAAATATGAATGTAGATTTTAGATAAGTGAATAACTACATGAAATTCATAATTAAAATATGTAAAATATGAATGTAGATTTTAGATAAGTGAATAACTACATGAAATTCATAATTAAAATGTAATATCTAACCTAAACTAATTTGTGTTGACTCAAAAGTAGAGAAGAGTCATATCTTAATAATAAGCTCATAAACATAGATCGTGACCCGTAAACGAGCTTGAGAATCCAAATTCTCATAAGATGGTTTGAGTTTACATGATTACATACGATCAATTACCCATACACTTTTATCGTAACCCAGGTAAGAGCCACATGTGAAGATTAAGGGAGAAAACTGATAGAATGTCGACAGCTGTTGAAAATACCATTAAGTATCTTTTCAACCTAATGTGAAGCCCTTATCTCGACACTAGTTGTAGAACGAGTGATGAATCATGTTTTCCTTTTTTTTTATGCTGATATGTCTCCAAAATTACATTATTTTGGGTCAATTAGCACATTTTTATGAGATTAACAAAATCGTATAAAAAAGCTTCAGAATCACAATTTTATCGATTTTAAGTGATTTCACCAATTTTACCCATATTTTTACCAGTTTTTGTGACTAAACAACTTTAGATAGAAACTGAAACGTTTTGGTAACTTGGATAACGTAAGTTTTTCTCACCCTACGAATTGGTTACCTAAAACTGCAAAACTGGATGGATCTGACAGTTCAAAAAAGAGATTTGGCATTGCGTGATGACCATCAGATTTGGCATTGCGTGATGACCATGAGAGTGGTGCGACTAAGGCCGAATGTATGGCCGATGATGAGAATCTTTAAGAATTGTGCTTTCGAGCACAGAGATTAAGCAGAAGAACAAAATCGAGCTTACTTGTGCTTTGACACCGTGTCTAAACACTCGATTCACGAAGGCAAAAAAGAACTCAAAAATGATTCCCTTCATACCCGAGCTGGGTTTGCTACCAGGAGGGGGAAAAGGTTGTTGCAAGTCCTAACAAACTGATTAGGAAAATTACGATTTCATACTTCCTATTTTACTAGCTAGTCTTCAGAGTCCTTACTCTTCCTGTATAGTTGCTCTTCAGTTGGTCTGATCACAATCAAATAGTTGATTATGATCACTGACAACCACAGCCTCATCTGCTATAGATTAATCGGACGCCTAACTGATAGAAAGAACACCCCGAAAGTGAACATGAAATTGAAAGGGTACGTAGTAGCTAAGCTAGAGCCTATAGACTTATTACAGAGGCGCAACGGCCACTTGGTCTCGTGCGTCCCCTTCTTATTGAAATAGAACTTCTGCACGCACCGTCTTTGAACTGGTCTCAATGGTTGGCAGTGGCTTGGTTACGCGCCTTCTCCTTCTCTTTCACTTCACTCCCCTGGCTCCTGTCATAATCTACACCCATCCATTCACCCGTAAGCCAAAATTAAGAAGGGGCAACTATCTAAAACTGTCCAATTGACCAAAACAATTATCATCTCTTAACTAAACCATAAATACCAGGGTGATCTTCATGGATCTTCTTCTCCAGCTTGACATTGTCGTCGTCGTTGTTCCCTCCATAGATCCCGCCAAACCCCTCCTCGTCGCTCCTCGTCGCATACCCTTCTCCAAACGAATGCGACATCGCGTCCCTGCACAACCATACACATAGACAGCTCGCTTCAGGCAACCTTTTTAGCGGGTACAGAACAAACTTTTGCACCTAGATAACAAATTCGAAACATCGTAACTCGAATATGGCATACCCTTTCTTGTCCTTGGGCTCCTGAGCTTTGTCCATGTCGTGCTTACTGTCTGGGTTGGTACAAAAAGCCTTCTTCCCCTTCCTCAAATTAACAAAACCTGTTGAATAAGGAACTCTACCTTCCCTGCTTACTTGGTTCGACGTCGGAGATATTATTACACCAGCGGGCAATTGATGATGGCTTCTAAACGACCTAACGATCGCCTGGTTCATCTTTATATTGAAGTGGAAAGAGAAAGAAGATGAATAGTTACATTACTACATACTCTCCAGTCTCCAACGAACGGGGCAGATTTTTATGTCGAGGAAACCGACAATATTAACAAAAGGGCAGGTTTTCAGATCAGCAGCTTTGTCCTGATCGACAGATGTCTGCTCTAGATAACGCCCACTTCCTGCCACGTAGCATTGCTGGCGACACGTGGCTGACGGAGACCTTGCAAGTGCTAGATAAGCCCCAAGAGAAGAGAAGAGTGGCCGGTGGTTGATTAAACATCGACGCTTGTCCCCCGCGTGGCAAAGAACCGAACCTCTGTGTATATGGATTGGGCCTCTTTTTGTGACTGGCCCAACTCATTGAGGCATCACGATTGGGCGCAGTTCTCGGATTTTATGGGCCTAACCCATTAGCTTTTCCAGAAAGCCCGACCCTTGTCTTGATCGGTCGTTCGATACAATGTTTGGGTCCCAAACTGTGTTTCCCGAGTAAAACGACCTGCTGCTTACATGGTACATGAATGCATCTCATGTCACTTCAGTTTTGGTTTGGTTGCACGTTAACCACTTAGATTTGTTTAGTTGCAACTAAAACATTTAAGTTCAATTTTTGTTGCACCGTTATCTTTTCCATCCAAAAACTTAACGGCGGTATGAAAAATATAATTTTACATGCCACATACACATTCCAGCTCAGCTTTGGATTGCTGGCTCACAGAATCTCATACTAATTTAACAATGATAAAATTAAGAGCATCGAAAGAAAAGAAAAAACTCAAATCATTGTAGAAGTTAAAATAAATAGTGCCCAATGCCAAACTCCCCTGTTCCAATACACGAAAAACAGAGCATCAGCTTATCTCTCTCTACGTGAAGCCGAAGGAAGTCGAGCACAAGGTTCCTGATGGTCGCCGATCTTGCTGCTGCGGAGGCGACCGAGGTTGATTACGAAGAACCGGAGGAGGCGACTGTAAAGCTCCTGCGGTGGAGCAAGCTGTCTAAGCTTTCGCGATACCGGAACGGAAGCGAATTCCGCGTCAACGACGAGTAGTCTGTTACTCTCACCTTCCCGGGACTGATTCTGCGCGCAATTTAACATCGGACGGAAGCGGCAACGGTGGTGGGGATGGCGTTAACCCCGACTGAAGTGGGGCTGATCCATTGAACTATAGCGTTTACTTGGCTGATCCGATGGACTCCACATTTATCATCTGAAGTCAAAGGTCAGTTAATACAGGAAGGGTTAATACCTTAGTTTGGCCCGAACTATACACATACTTTCTACTTTGGTCTGTGGTATTGGAAATTGCTATTCTGGCCTGAACTATGTAGCAAACTTCCTCATTTGGCCTGGAGGCGGGTTTGACCGTCAAATTAGACGGTCAAACCTGTTGACCGTTAGTCAATGTACACCTCACCTGCCACGTCAGCTTTGAGGACATAAAAAATTAAATTATTTTTCTGAATTTTGTTTTCTTTCGATTAATAAAATTAATAAATATTATTAAAGAAAAAATTAATAAATCTAATAAATTAATTAAAAGAACGAGAAAAAAACGAAAAAGCGCCCATTTATACCCTCGCACTCTCACAAAAATCGGGGAAAAGATTAATTTTTTAAATGGGTGCTTTTTTCCGTTCTTTTAATTAATTTGTTCGATTTATTAATATTTTTTTGTAATAATATTTATTAATTTTATTAATCGAAAGAAAACAAAATTCAGGAAAAAAATTAAATTTTTATGTCCTCAAATATGACGTGACAGGTGAGGTGTACATTGACTAACGGTCAACAGGTTTGACCGTCTAATTTAACGGTCAAACTCGCCTCCAGGCCAAATGAGAAAGTTTGCTACATAGTTCAGGCCATATAGCAATTTTCAATACCACGGGCCAAAGTAGAAAGTATGTGTATAGTTCGGGCCAAACTAAGGTATTAACCCATACAGGAACCCTCTTTTTGTTTCTGATCAACACCATGGATGCTTTATACGAATGAAGTGGAGCCATAATTAAACTCTGTATTTCTAATCCTATTTATGGCGCTAGTAGTCCGGTTCTCTGTTTAGGGCAATTAGGGTGATGCCTTCTGCAAGAATCACACAGGTCTACTGGGGTGATGCCTTCTGCAAGAAACTATTATTTTGAGTTTAATACAGAGAAACTAATTCTTGTTATTACAAATGTACTGCAACTTTCGATCTTTCTTCCCTCCATGTCAATCTATCCGAAGTACTTTGCGTTTCCGACTGAGTTTTCATTTTCTGAGATTTTCTTTCAAGTTTAACCCAATTTCTGTGAGTCAACAATCCAAAGCTGAGTTGGAATGTTCATGTACCATGTAAAATTACTTTTTTATACCTGCCGTTAAGTTTTTGGATGGAAAAGATAACGGTGCAACGAAAATTGAACTTGAGTGTTTTAGTTGCAACTAAATAAATCTAAGTGGTTAACGTGCAACCAAGCCACAACTTAAGTGGCATGGCATGCAATTAACCCCATTTTAAACTTTTCACAAATTCTAAAATGTTAGCCAAAATTTTGAGAATACGAAATTTGTTAAAAACTTAGCATTCTTATAAGGCATGATGTAAGTAAAACTGTCTTTACTTTCTCATATCACTTTCATATATCATTTGATAGTTGTTGGACGTGTGTAGTGATAATTTTGTTGATAATAGTTGTGCAATGTGCATACATTGAATATTTGTAGATCATACTTAATGATATTAGGACACCAACTCCATTAATAATCATAGTCAAATTCATCGATGAAAGAGTTAAACGCTAGATCCAAGTCACTATCATTTGTACGAAAATTCATGATAAGGAGAATATTGACAGCAATTGGTTTTATCATTCTTCACATCACACTTAGCAGCTCAGCGAATCCTAAACTCCTTAGACATATTGTCGACAATTCACAATTCCCATTGTGTTCCTATTCTCCAACGCGCTAGACCTCTGAGCAGCCCTTCCTTTTCTTGGATGCTCATAACTTTCATAAGCTCTTCACTCTCATCTCTTCTTCACATAATCCTTCCACCGCCACCAAACCCCAATTTCATGCGACAGGACGACAACCAACAACAACTCTCAAATATGAGGATTCGTCATCTGATGATGCTATCTATAATTGTTGGAAGAACGCATAATAATTTATAGTTAATAACTGCAACTATCATTACATGTACTCGGCATTATAAATCTCTTCCTTTCAAAAAAAAAAAAAAAAAAAAATAAGCATTATAAATCTCAAAATACATAATTCAACGATATAAACACATTCTTAGGCTATCCACAACCCTAGAGTTAAAAAGGGCAAAATGCCCTTATAGCCGTAATAAATCATATTCAACCATGGAACAAATTTGGGGGCTAAAAAGGCTATAAGGGGTTTTAGGAGGCTATTTTAACTCTCTTTTTTTTATGGTCGAGATTAGTTTAGTTTTTGTTTTTTGTTTTAGCACTTAAATTGAATATACTTGTGTTGTTGTGAGTGCCTTTAACTAACGAAATTCTTTTTGTTGTAACTTTCAACTTTTCGATTGCTATTTGAAAACAAAAAAAAAATATTTAAAATTTGGAACGTTCTTCCATTTCAACAAAAAAAAGGCATCTCTGAAATTGCTCAAAATCTTGGTAATTTTTATAAATGAAGTTCAGTTTGGTGTAACTTTCTTCCATTTCAACCAAAACAAAGTATCTCAGAATTTGTTCAAATTTCATCGAAATGTTCGTGTTCAATTATCGTGAATGAATATATAAATTTTAAATTTAAAAAATGAATTTAACTATTCAAAGTAATGATTACTAAATACAAAACATAAAATTTTAACCATCAGGGTTGCAGCTATTTCTGTTTACGAGGATACTAAAATAGGCTTAAAACCCTCAATTTTTGCCCCTCGGGTTGTGGTTAGCCTTACGGGAAACTAGAAATCCACCAGGAAACAAAACTGAAAAACCGTACTTGTTTAGGGATGAAATCCCAAAATAAACATGTTTAAAAAAAAAATTCTCAAACTACACACGTTATAAAAATAATTCCCAAAATACACATGTTTGGCCATCGCTGCAGCCGTCAACCGTAGTGAATGCATTCACCGTGGCAGACGAAAGCGGTGAATGCATCACCGCGGTTGAAGGACGCAGTGAATGTCTGACCTAACACTGAAACTTCAAACGAACGTAATTATGCGCTCGGTTATCTGATTGTAGCGATTTTTTATTCCGCATAACTTTTCAAGATCTTTCAATATGCATCAAGGCTTCATCCCAAAAAAATGTCGTTTGTTAACCCGAACGAGCAACTTTTACATTTTTCCAAACTTTAGAAGACCATAACTTTTATCTCCTCAATCCGAACGTCATAAAGTTTTTTTATGATTGGACATAACTTTTTAAGAACTACAACTTTTACTAGGAAAGAATTTTTTTAAAAAGAAATATTTTTGGGTATACGGGATTTTGGGATAACTTTGCATTTACTTTTCACAAATTCATATACATTCCAAAATTATGGTTATAATCAAAGTTGTATTAATTCAAAAGTTATGTAAAATCAAGAAAAGTTTCATGACATTCGGATTGCGGAGCACAAAGTTATGGTCTTCCAAAGTCTTTCAAAATCAAAAAAATTGCTCGTTCGGGGTAGCAAACGACATTTTTTTGGGGATGAAGACTTGTTTCAAATTGAAAGATCTTGAAAAGTTATGTGGAATAAAAAGTTATGCGGTCGTCAACCGTGGTGATGCATTCACCGCTTTCGTCTGCCGTGGTGAATGCATTCACTGCGGTCGTACCGCAGTGATAACCAAACATGTGTATTTTGAGAAATTTTTTGATAACACGTGTATTTTTAGAAATTTTTTTAAAAACAAATGTATTTTTTCCCCTTGTTTGCCCACATTGAATAAGAGAATAGAAAAAGCCATGTAAAAAAAAAAAAAAATCGTACTCCCTGGTAAAATGGTAACCTGTCAGTTTTTTCGACCTCACGCTCACGCAATTTCATTCTTACCGTACCCCCCACAGAGTGACATAGTAGGCAGGCAAGCTCTCTGTTTCCATTTTCTTTTTTTCCTTCTGGTACAAAAGATGACTGGTTGGTTCTATTAAATGTGCAGTGACTGCAGTCAAGTTTCTGGAGCAACGTACAACAGTAAAAGTGATTCACCATCCATTTTACCTTTACCGCCATTCATCCCTTGGTAGATTGCGGGGGCAGGCTTAGGCTGTGGCTGTTCTGGCAGATCTAGTTGCCAGGCTTCAGAGATCTATTAAGAAGCCTGAAGCTACCATTTTCAGGTAAAAAATTGGACCATTGCCTTGTAAACACTAAGCAAAGAAAGAAGGGCACTAGAGGGGCATAAATTTAAGGCCTAAATTCATTGAAGTGCGCACAATGGTCCAGCAGCAGCACCAATCCAATCTTAGGGTGGCTGCATTCAGGATCTACTATCCTTCTGAATGGCCTTATTTAGACCAACATCGACTCATTTCATTTGGCCTAGATCTTGAGCTCCATTGTGAAATTCAACCCTAGTGTCAGATCAAACCTTATAGAATATGTGTAATGTTCAATTATATAATTTAAAATAGGCACCATATAGATAATAGACGTGACTAGTCAGAAAAATTATCAAAGCAAACCGCACGTTGTGCTTAACTTATTAAAGGATGCTTTGTGAATAATTATTCATCGAGTTTGGAATAAATTATATACCGTACTACGATATATGAAATATAGATAATGTTTTTTGTTCCAATTCTCCAACGACAAATCTTTCCGGCTTTTTATGGCACCGGTTATAACATCTTACCCTTTTTTGGGCTCATTACTGTAAAAAAATTCATCTTTGTTTTTGGAGAACAAGAAATACATCTTTGGTGACATAGATTGTAGACACCCAACTTTATTTTGGTACCAAAATTTCATAATCTCTCTGAATTCAATCAGAAAAAGTTCTGAGCAATTTATAAGACTCGTAAAAAATTTCTTATCGGGATGAAGTCCTTGTCTAACTAGTCAAAACTATCTCAGATTAACCTAATTTTATTGACTCACAAAATAGCTAATAACTATGATTCAAAATGACTCACTTAAACTTATGTTTAGACACGCCTAGGCATTAGGTAACGTAAAAAACGTCTCGTCTAGAGGTTCCACAACAAATCAGATATCGGGAACATATCGACAGAGTAAACGCGACACTTTAGGTGTCTCGCTTATCTTAAACCTAAACCCATAGCGATTGGCAGGCTCGTACCAATCCAATCCCGAAGAGGGTAAACAAGAAGAACAGTGTTCTGCAACTGTAGTGCGCGGTGGGAGGGAAACTCCAGCAAGGAAAGAAACCTTCACATAGATCCACGTTGAAGATGACTGGAGCTCACAAGCGTGAAGCAATCCCACACTTGGGACCCGCCCAGTTTCCCCCCCCCCCCCCCCCCCCCCCCCCCCTTTTCCCTTCTCGTTTCCTCTGTAACATTTTGCTCTCTCTGAAAAGCGCACTATTTCCCCCCTGTCTTGGAGAGGCCAGAGGTGGACGGAACTTTGAACGGTCACAATCGGATTAGCCACTGTAGTAGGCAGGCAAACGGCCCCCGCAAACTTGCTCCGAAAACAGGAAGTGTGTTTTGTTTTCTTCTCTTTCCCCGCCTTTGCTTGGTTCAACAACAGGGCCTGGCTTTGTTTGTTTTTTGGGGCTTCCCCTTCCTTCTTTTACCTCCACAGAGAGCGAAAGGGACACGCATTAAATCCACTATCGCCAGAGATGGTGGTGGGGAAGAATGGGGGAAATGGGGCTATCAGATCATTTCTCAGACTACATAATTTTGTAGTCGATGGAGGCCACAGAGAGGGACCCAGATTTGTACAAGTTGCAGTCGTTTTCAGTTTCTTAGATTCAAGAGAAAACGATGGGTGTGCAGAGGAAGAGAAAGAGCGACTTTTCAGATAAGAAAGAAAGCAAAATGGCTAAAACTCTGCTGAATGCCTATAAATATGTGTAACAGGATAATATGGATGGATCAGTCATTTCACAGAAACATACTTTGTTATTGGGTTGTGGAGGAGGTCTCTATCTAACACACTTCATTTGGGTAATTGAAAACCATCTCCACCTTCAATTTTTGTTTTTTTTTTTTTGCTTTCACTGCTTACCATATACGTTACTGTTTCCAATTTGATCTTCTGTAGCTTACGGAACTGTTCATCAGCCACTGGTTCAGAGATAATGACAGCTGATGATCGAAGCTTTTTACTGTGACCGTTTTGCTTGGGGGGAATTCATTTGTATTGTAGTAGTAGTAGGTTAAAGGGTTGCCGCCAGTATACAATCATGGAAGGAAGGAAGGAAGAAGGTGAAAGATAAAAAAAAAAAAAAACAGGACGTTTTCCTGTTTTTTCCCCAACAGTTCATCTGCAGAATAGTAACAGTACCTTGTTCACACTCCGGACTGAGTTCACAATTTTGAAAACTGTGCTTCTGATTTTACTCTTCTTTTATTTCTTTATTTGGACAATTCAATTAACTGCGAATAAGTGCGAGTCTATCTTGATCGTTATGAATACCCGACGCTCGAAAACGAACGTTTTGTGCTTGCATATGATGCTCGAATAGTCTTAAGCCGAAATGATAATCTGTGAAAATTGAACCCACATCATACTGGTCTAAATCTCATCCATTACGAACTTAAAAGTGTTATCTGGAGAGAGTTAGGCAGAGAAAAGTCACGAGACATAATCAGAATCGAAAAGAAAGATCAAATTTTTGTACACAGAGGGGTTACATACGAAACCCTAACAGGGAAACCAACCAAGCTTTTGCCTTTCTACTTCAACTTCTTCCATTTCATTTCAATTCCTCCTTCCTTGCCCCCATTCTTCTCTCTTTTTTTCACCAAGGAAGGTAAAGGGAACAAAAAAACACCAAAGCAGAAGCAAACAAATACACTTCAATAAGCAACCAGAGGACTAAAATAAGGGTGTCACGAATTAGGTCAATGGCCTAAAAGTGGTAATGGTGAGATCGCAGATAAAACAATTCACAACTGCAAAGGCGAAAACCAAAAACTATAGAGACCTTAATCTAGCTAAAGCTACCCACCAATTTATCAGAAACTTCGTTGAACGTTAGCTAGAACACCAATTCTCAGTTGTCCCAATCAACGCCATGAAGAAACAGTGAGCAGGGGGACTTCATTCCAGGCTAACGAAACGAACCCAGGTTTCGATTCTATGAGTGAGTACCGTGGGCTGTAATTGTAGTTCCAAAGAAGGATCTTTGCCTGGCTCATGGCGTAATTGCTCAGCGCCACTGCTTCGAACCCGCAACTCTCCATCAGCACCCGCCATTGATCTCTATCTTCCATCCTTTCCCTTCTGATTCCAGGCTTCTCCTCCGGCCCGATCACTCCTGCGATCCTCCGACCCAGCAGCATTCTCTCGACTTCGAGCCTCTCCGTCGAGTCCCTGCCCAAGCTCGGCTCCAGCGACTCGAACACGGCCGAGTAGTACCTCATCGCGTTTTTGAACCGAGCCAAGTACCCGACCCTGTTCAAGCTCACTTCGTACTCACCCAACGTCACGATCCTCGGGCTCAATGACTTTGCCATTCGCAGAGCCGTCTCCACCGCCACCGGGGTCTCCTCCAGCAGATTGAACAACTGGAGCATGAAATTGACTGCTAAAACCTCATCCGGCTCGACCCGGAAACTAGCTCCGTTCAGGTCTTCGATCGGAGCAAGAATCGGTTCGAACTCGAAGTTCAAATCCAACAGCTTGGCGAAATCGCGAAGCCGTTTCCCTGTGGCGAACAGAGAAGCTGCAGGGGAAGGTCCTAGAGCCTGTGCGGGAATGCCCGATATCCGGACCCGAGCCGGTTTCCCGGCGGATCGGGTCGCCAGAGCTTGCAAGAGGGCCGCCCATTGAACCCCTTGAACGATGCCGAAATCGACGATGTGAATCTTGGTCGCCCTTTCCGTTGCCTCGAGAATGGCCTGGTTGGCCGTCAGGTGAGCGAACTTGGAGTACGGGCAGGCGTCGTTTAGGGATTTGTAGGACAGAGTGAACTCGTCGCTCGTCGTCTCCAACATGGTCAAGCTCTTGCCCGCTTGCTGAGACAGCCGACAGTACAGAGCCTCGGCGAAGTAAAACGCGACCCGCTCCGTCGGATCTCCGTGCTCCGAGGCCGAGTCTCGGATTTTAACCAGCGATTTAATGGCCGATTCGGGTTCTGACTCGGCGAGCCGGGCGCACTCCATTAGGGATTTCAGTAGCGGTGGTGACGACGGCTCTAATTCCGCTGACGTGGAAGAAGAGACGGTGGGACCCGGGATGGGTTTTGGTACTGCCAGCGGCGGCGGAGGCGGAGGGGGAGGAGATGTGTCATCAGCCGGCTTCGCTTCTTTGACCGTCGCCTCCGGCGGAGGAGATGGAGACGATGACGGTGGAGCCCACTCGGGTTGGATCGGTTTAGGACCCGATTCGGGGAAAAGGATCCGATTAAGATCCGCCGGGGCGCTGAGACGAGCGGCAACAAAGGGATCTGAGCCGTAGAGAGCGAAATGATCGGCACTGTTTTGCCACGCGTCGCAAGCAGACGGAAGATTGGAACTATCCGTTGAGTCTCCACCGCCCATTAGACTATCCATCCACTCGTCCGAGTCAAACTCACCCGCCGCACCGCCTAAATCGGAAAACCTAAACCCGCCACCGCCGACGCCGCCCTCGAACGGGAACCCGGCCTCCCCCGCGGCGGCGACAGACCCGGGGACCTGAAACGGGTCGGAAAATCCGGGAGCGGCAAGGCCGTAGCCCAGATTGGGGTTAGTGGGCCAGGGATTCAACGGGAATGAAGTAGTGAGACCCAGTAGCTGATTTTGCTGCTGCTGGTTGTGCTGTTGCTGTTCTTGCTGCTCCCTCTGTTGCTTTTGCTGTATGACTTGTTGGGCTATGGCCATTAGATTGCCGCTGTCGGCGGCGCACATATAGGCCATTCTCCGGCCAAATCTCGCCGGGAAGTCAAATCACCTGCGATAAAAAAAAATTCAAAAAAAAAAAAGAGCAGTCGTCAGTAGCCAAATCCAAATGAGCGAGTCATCACTCAACACAGCGAGCGAGCCGCCGCCAGATTTACAGAGGATGAAAAGGTAAAGGGCGAGTAACGTACACTGCAGAGTCGGATTTGGGCTTTCAATTGCAGAGCTTGAGAGGAAGAGGGAGAGTGAAGTGGAGAGGGAAGAAGAGGAGAGTGAGATTTCTGAGTAAAAGTTGAGCGCAGAGTGCAGACCTTTTTCTTTTATTTACTAGAGAGAGAGAGAGGGTTGCTGGAAAACCTGGACGAGGACAAACGCCGATTAAAGAGACGACGAGTCCACCCCTAGAAAACAGAGGGACCCACTCACAGAGGGAAATTATTAATTAAATTTATTTATTTTTTTCGAGGGAATAAAAGCGAATAGTGCGGATTATTATTGTACTGTTTGAATGATGGATGACGATGAAAACGCTGCGTACTAGTTAGCAAGTTTCGTCTAGACTTTGCAGAAGGTACGGCTCCCCGAGGCGAGGTTGTTTACTGACGTGGTGGCTCCCATTTTAGCTCCAGGTCACCAATATCCACGTGTACAATTTTATATACGGTTAATTTATTTTCCGTTTCCCTTCTAATCTCGCATGAGCCCGTCACCGGGAACCGTTCCGGTCTCCTTCCCCCTCCGTCAGAATTCACCGAGCGAGTGAATAAATATAACGGTAATGACGTCATTGGCGTCTGATCTTCTCGGGGAATCCAAAAGAAACTAAATCCTCACCGCCCGTTTTGGGAGATGGCGCTTTTCCGCATTACCCCAAAACGGGAGACTGTGCCCACTTTGCTCCTTTGCTGGTAGACAAGATGACCTGGGAGGAGGTGCCAGTTTAATTAAACACTTCCCTGCTTCCCAAATAAAAATCGATGCAGTCGGCCGCGAAATTTGGTTCACAATGAAAATGGTCAGTCGTTATTCGTTTGTGAATTGTTGATAAAAGAACTCATGACAAATAGAACACAAGTAAATAATGTACTGATTATATACAATAAACTAAACAAAGAGAAAGTAGGAAGGGCCGAAGGGAAAATATTAGCTTGTTAATTTCTGAACATCTACTTCATCTGACGGGTTTTGACTCACCGCTAAATTTTTCACAATGATCAAAGAGAAACTAGCGAGTAGGGGTGTGCAACGGTTCGGTTCGGTCCGGACCGGACCAAACTCATGAGAACCGCGGTCCATTAGTGAAAGACATGTTAGGACCAAGGACCGGACCATTCTTGCATTTGGTCCATTTGGTCCGGTTCGGTCCGGTCCAAATATGAGCTCGGTCCACCATTTCTTCAGTAATTATAAAATTCATGAGGACCAAGGACCGGACCGCATTATAATCGGTCTGGTCCGGTCCGGTCTTAACAACGGTTTGGTCCGGTGTGGTCCGGTACGGACCAGACCATTGCACACCCCTACTAGCGAGAAACTAAACAAAGAGAAAGTAGGAAGGGCCGAAGGGGAAAAATTAGCTTGTTAATGTCTGAACATCTACTTCATCCGACGGGTTTTGACTCACCGCTAAATTTTTCACAATGATCAAAGTTCATAGTGAAGTTTCTCACCGAGAACCCATCCCACTCCAAATCTATTTATCGAAGGAACCCTTGTCACATATTAAGGAGACCATCACCTTCATCTGAAAGGTTCTTTCACTCTCGAAATATCGAAGGAAGTCCGAATCAAATCTTTAATCATTATTGATATTATATCAAGGTCATGGTCTTGGCCGAAACGATATCAAAAATTCAATCATTTTACCAAATTGGTTCTACCGGTAAAGTATTGAAACACTAACAATCTTCATGCCCACCTACCTATTGACTATCCGAGCAAACGTGCCAATACGTTATTGTAGTTGATTAGTAATTCTATTGATCCGGCATGTCATTCCAATCCGATTTTTTTATATAATAACAAGGCAATCTAAGTAGTAATTTCTTAGACAACTCATTTCAGATGCAGCCTAAGTGGCGTATTTACATTTAGGTTCAGGCGCAACGCTGTCCTGTCTTAACACTTACTTTCTTCTGAGCTTAAGCCAGAGGGTAAAGAAGTTAATTAAGAAGATAAAACACCAAAAACTAGGGTAAAAAAGATAATTCCTGAGTACAGAAGTGTTTCTTTTTGTTGTTGACAAAATGGATAGGGCCTAGGGGTTTGATTTGTCAATTGGGGCCCGCTCTTTGAGCCGGGCACTTGCGGGCCCACAATGGGTAACTGGGCCAGTGAAAGGGTGAAGATTACAAGCGGGCCCACCACAAAGGTAAAACGGGGAAAGACTGGACCAACCCAAATGAAACAAACAACCCTAACTTGAAAAAAGAGTAACGGCAGACGGGATTTATGACGGGGCGCCAGCCATCACGAAAGCTCGAAAAAAACTACGTTGGGTGATGGGCCCCACCACAGTAGAGTGGCTGTCGCTGTAACTTTGCTGTCAAAACGGCTCCCCAACGTTCATATTTGAAATTAACCAAATGAATGAATGACAAAAACCTTCCTCATTCATAATGCAGTAGAATAGAAGTAGCCAGTTGCCCAGTAGGAGATCATTTTTTTTTTTTGGTAATTAGTAGGAGATCATTTTAATAGTAAATATATATTGTTAGGATGCGCAAGATGGTACTTCATTTATGTAATTTGTATAATTCGGTATTTATTTATACGTAATTCATTTACTAACTGTGGAGGCAGTTAAAATTGTGTTTATATTTATATAAACCTATTTCAAGGTGGGGCTACTAGAGGAGGAGAAGAAGGAGAAAACACCGGCTTTGCTGGAAATCGAACACAAAACAAAACGTTACAATGGGAAGTGCACAAATACACCAGCTAGGCTACCCCTTGTTTGCATGTTTATAGCATGTTTGGAAAACTCGTAATGAATGAATTTTCTGATCCGGGGACTCTTTTCCTCTAGACATATATTAGTTGGTGCTTTTAGTCCGTGGACCTCGCCTTGCCAAGCTACTATATCACTCACATAACCTAGTTAATGACCCGATACTCTTCAAAAATGAAGTACCGTCGTACGTCATAAATGTTACTAAAATTTTCTACACATGGACGTGCTATAGAGACAATCATTTATCACCATAGTAAAAGTCCGGGATAAAACATGTCAAATGCACCATTTATTTCAAACAACACAAAGTGAAATGAATGAAAGAAATTCTATGACATCTAATTGACATTGTTTTTTTTTTACGCTAATACATTTTACCAATGATGTTGGGTTTTGAGGTGCAATTCGTTCGTGTATGTGTGTCAGCATGATTCCAATGTAATGTTGTATAACTTGAGAAACAGTTTGTCACTAGAAAGTGACTGATCTCTAACATTGATCGGGGGAGTTGTTGTGGACCCAAGCAATGGCAATGGCAATGGCAATGCCTATTTGCTGGCTTTCTCTCCTCTAGTCCGCTTCATCTCAAACAGAAAAAGTCATTTGTGGCAGTTAAAATTTGGTGCCAACTAACCTCACGCCACGTAATCATATCTTCTCTGTGATTTCTCTTGTGTTATCGTTGTTAAATGGTACATCACAAGAAAAATAAAAATGATATTTTTTTACAATAGAAAAATCAAAACGAGAGAACGAAAATTCTGGGATAATTTGGATGGATCAATTGAAATATGAGTTTTCGGTCAATTATTTTATATTATAAAATGAGACATTTAAAATTTAAAATAAGTTACTTCAAATTACCTGCTTCACTCCAAACAATTATAATTACACCAAAACGAATCAATTTGAAAATTTCCTAGACCAAATTTCTATATCCAAATTTTATACTGCCAAACCAGTCGATTAGAACCAACTGTCTCAAAATGAGTTAATTGGGTCAAATTAATCCGTTAGAATCTCTCATCCAAACGAACCGTAGAAGATAATAATGTGATTGGCAACAACTTATTCTCCACAAAAAAAAAACCCGATCTTTACAAGAGAACATATATGGTGACTTCTATCTTACTTTGAGTGAATATAGACTTCGAATTAATAGGATTTTGGGATGTGACCCTAATGCTTAATGAGTGAACCCTAGGTGCTAATTATTTAAATTATAAACCATAAATCCTAATATGATGCATTTAGTTTGTTGCATGTATTTTGATGAATTATAACCGTGGATTTTTATTTCTAATTAAATTAATCTAGTGTACAAGATTTAGAGAATTAACAACTTAATTTTAATTTTTACGGAAGTATCATGTCTCAAATTCTAATCAATTCAAATTTCAGATAATATTTTCATACACAACGTAAAATGGAGGGGAGGGAAGATTTGGAGGGGAGGGAAGAGGAGGGGAAAAAAGATGTAAAGGGAAGGAAAATGTTGTTTTATGAAGGAAAGTGAAGAGAAAAGTGGAAGAGAAAAAATATATTCGAAAGTGTGACATATATGTTATTTATTAGTTATGCAGTAGTAAAATAATTGGTTATGTGTTGATATTATTTTCGTTATTTATGAATAGTGAATTAAATTTATTTTTTCTTGCTAATTTAGTTTATTATTAAAAACATTTCTCGATTTAAAATCTCGTTCATTTTAATTCGATTGAAAATTTTATCATAAAAATTGGATTATCTCGACTTGTATCTTTTTTGCTCTAACTTGGATTTCAAAATTTTGACACAGATGGAACGCGTTCAGTGGTACCATATGGTATCATTTGGTACCAACTTCCATTTTTAACTAGAATTTTGATTTATTAGATCTAAGATTTTTTTAAAAAAAGCCCAGGACAAAAAATACCATCCCGTTACAATGTGGTAATTGGTGGTAAATAACGATTAATATATTTATACTATGTTGGATGTAATATATTTCTACTCCGGAACATAATGCACTTATGCGTTAGGTAGATTAGTGTTTTGTTATTACTTTTTATTATTCATGTATTGTAGAATAATATTTATTTATTTTTATTTGATTCAATATTTGATTCAAGTAAGACCTTCCGTGATTATCTTTGCCTACAACTACTAATCATTATCATCTTTTCCTAATTATGTTTAACCATAAACATCAATTGTTAAATAAAAAAACAAACAACGTTAATCACTTACTGTTTTCCGTAAGTGATAAATACTAAAACCTTTAATTTAAGGAAAGAGAAAAGAATTAATTTTATTATAAACAAATAAAATAAACTCACGTAATTTCACTTACTAATATTTATTTATTATCATTAAACAAGGAAAGATAAATGGCAAACGGGGAAAGAAAAAAGAAAAAAAAAAGAAAGAGAGCGTTGGAGAAGAAGTTTTCCTTCCAATTCGGAGGGTCTGGTTGCACAGGAGATTTTATCTCCTATTTTCTTTTCCTCCTCACTGTTGCTAGCTTCGAAAAGACGAAAACGGGGGAAAGTTTTTTTTGAAACTGACACTTTTCTTCCGTTTCTTTCCTTCCCAAATGAACATAGTGTAAGTGTTACCATATTAGAACTCCCGTTTCAGTGGGTTTACATGTACTAAGCGTTGAGGTTTATGTAGTAATACGTGGAAAGTAGACCCAAAAGTGAAAAGTGGGAGCTAACTAAAGATCACCACCACCGCCCTAAGTTGAGTAGTCAATAATTGCGGAGAGAACGGAGAAAGCGACGGTCGAAGAAGGTTTCTGCAACAAATACGACTCTTAATTAACTTTCTACGAGAAAATGATTGTTGCTTTAGAAATATAAATCTATGTTATGTCATATAGTACGCCAAGCTATTGTTTGTTGGGCACTGTGGATGGATGGATTGATCTTTCGATGAATTATATAAAGCAGCAGCAGGAAGATTTAGAGAGAGAGAGAGAGAGAGAGAGCACAATCAGTGTATGTGAAGGAGACGACCGTCGCTGTCCAGAGGACGCCAACATGGAGACCAACCTTCGTGGGAGCACTCCTATTTGTTGGATTTTGGTGTATGTTTCTACACCGTAATCATCATCTTTGTTTAAATAAATTACATGGAAGGTATTGCCTATGGCGGCTGACCCACCCACAGTATCAACCGGCGTAGTGATGATTTTGTAAATCGCGGCAAAGAAATGTAACACGTTGTTGGGTTTAGGTGGTTTTCGTCATTTGATGTGAATAGTTGCACTTAAAGATTGAAAGTTTGGTCACGATTTATGAGATTATTTCAAATGCAGCACATAGGATCAACTGCTAGACTTAATAGAAATCCATTCTATCAGCTTTGAGTACTCTTGTGGTGCTGATATTATAACACATGCGTAAAAGTTGAAGTACGTGAAAAAATGTAAACAATCGGAGAAATTAACAGTTTGCTAATATAACTTATTGTGAAGAACGAGTATATTTTACGTAGAGTTTGATCAAAAAAATTTGGTGGACTACAAAATTGGTCAGATCGACCACATTGTCAATTAGGTAAACCATAAGGTGACTTACATTTACCACTTCTCCTTCTGTAAATATATCTATCTTAAGTTTTGCATAGCTTTATCAAAAAAAATTATTGGTAACTTGGGTAGAGGCACCGAATACTCTAAAAGCGACAAGGATGAATATAACATCAAAGATAACGAAGAAGCATGAATATAAAATCAAGAAGTAAAGTTGGTTCATTTATAATAACATACAAAAAGGTTATTCATTCATAGCAAACCTGAACCTACACATGAAAAAGTTTAGATAATGTTAAAAGTTTCACAATTTAGGCGGTTCAGGGTTCAGGGGATTAGAGTTTAGAGTTTGGGTGTTAAGGCTCAAGTTTAGAACTTAAGATTAGTCTAGGGTTAGGCGTTTGGCAATCCAAAGTTTAGGGTTTGGGTTATTAGGGGGTTCAAGGGTTAGGAATTAGGATTTAGGGAAATTTATGTTTTAAGTTTCTTCAAAGGTTAATATTTTGAGTGTTAAGGTTTATGGATTAGGATTTTGATGTTTAGGATAGAGGGACTATGATTTAGGGGGGTTTGGTGGCCTAGGGTCTATGGATTAAAATAAGTTTTAGAAGATGAGAATGTAATGTTACTTTGGACATGTGGTCGATGTAAACCATGAAGAGTTACATTTTTGTATGTGGATTAAGTTTTAATAATTCAATATGGATTCTGAATTCTATATTCATTTCCCTTCAATGTGAGTCATTTTTATGCTCATCATTTTCGCTTCCAAAGTCTACAACGTCTTCACATATATAAACTATGGGGAGACTTAACAAAACTTAGAAATTAATAGTCTACCGGATCGATCATGTGGTCTCCCTAATTGTTCATGTATCGATTTGACCAACCTTATGGTCAATCTAATTGAGTATATGTAGTCGTCCGCAAACCTCCGCCTTCTGATGTTTACCATAAGCATACATTGAGAATTGTCCAAGTTTATAAGGGAAAATATTTTTCGAAAAGGTGCTTCCTTATGGCTACTGCTTAATCTCGCCCATCCTGGGATTGACAAAGCATTCAGTTTGGTCGGCAGTTGTTGGAGCAGGGGTTTAGATGGCAAATTGGTAATGGCCAGTCTGCCCCGTTGCTTCACACCAATTGGGTGCCTCGGCTACACCCCGATGCTCCGACTTTCAATCCTCAAGTATTGCTAGAAGATGGTAAACTTGTGCTTGCTGAAGTTATATGGCAAGGGGAAGGATGTTGGTGTGGCTTAAAGTTTAGCCAGTGGTTTGACTCGCCTACTTGTCGTGCTATTAAAGAAATCCTTCTCCCACGACATAATATTGAGGATCGCTTTGTTTGGCATGAAACGAAAGATAAGGCTTTTACGGTGAAATCAACTTCCCATTTGACAGTCTTGCTGGATAAAAAAGGCTGGTGGAGATCGCTGGTGAGTTGGATGGATAGGCCCAATTGAATTCGGTTATAGGAAGCTTCTATTCCCCCCCAAGCTACGAATTTTTTCTGTGGCAAGTTTTCAATCGTCTCCTCCCTACGATCGAAGCTCTTATTGAGAAGGATATCCAAGTCCATCCTCGATGTCCGATTTGCTGGGCGGAATCAGAGACGATGGAGCATTTGTTCCTTGATTGCCCAGTTGTTAGGGCTTTGTGGGACTATGCGGGATTGGAGTATCTCGGTCAAGGGCTGTCTCGGCATACTTTTCCATTATTCCTTGAAAAAGTTGATGATGCTTACTCACCAACCTCAACTGTTTATGGCAATTGCTACAATTCTTTGGTGAATCTGACGGTCTCGAAATTGGGTTGTCTTTGAAGGCAAACAGTTTGGGATCCCAACCCTCATGCGGCAATTCAATCAACAGTATCAGGAATGGGTAAGTTTGCCTGTTGGTAGGATTCAGGGGTTCCCTGCCCCAACCGATCAACCTATGGGGGATGTCCTCCCTTGTCCAATTATTTATAGGTGGGATGGGGCTATCAAACATGCATCTCACTCGGCAGGAGGAATGATTTTTATGAATCAGGCAGGGGAGGTTCTACTACCTAAAGGAGTTCAATTTGCCAGGATTGATGATCCTTTGGTTACTGAGGTGCTCTCTCTCCGGGAGGCAATTCTTTGGTCTCTAGCGTCTGGGTTTACGGAAATGCGATTTGAAGAGGACGCAAAGATGGTTATTGATAAAATTAACCAATTTGATATCAGAGACAACCGGATTGGAGCCCTACTTGGCGAAGTTGTGCATTGCTTATCAAACCAAAGAGGGTTCACTGCGCGGTTTGTAGGTCGGCGTAGTAATAGGGTAGCCCATTTGGTGGCTAGGAAGGCCCTTCATTTGTATCCGACTACGAGTCGCTTCTTTGATTTTATGACTTGGTTAAATTCCAGGATGTAATTATTTTATTTATTTATTAATATATGATTTATCTTTTATAAAAAATTATATATTTATATCTAAAACCCAACAAATTCACCATTCAACTCCTATGAGGACCCAATTACTCTATAGTTACACCCACGGTTAATAAATCCAGTAATTTGGTACCATCAGAAACAGAGCAAGAAATTAAGCTGAAAGGTTATATTTCGGTTTGTGACTCAAATCCCGAACGATTCTGAATTGTGATCGATTTTGAGCATTAGTTGATATTTGAGATTTACCCTTTGGAGTTTGGAGAAACATCCATGAAAATTTGTGGAACTAGGTCGAGTACAGTCCAAAGCTAAGAGTGCATTAAGAATGAAAACTGATACAAATACTGATCTAAACGTATAATGAAGCGATGGATTCATGCTCGACACACATTTTGCAGCTTATGCGCAGCTAGAGACTTGGAAACAAAGGAAAGAAACGTAAACAACAATCAACAATCACCCCGCATTTCGGGGGACCAAGCTAACAACGAACTTTTAAAAACTTACATTGTCGAATCCTTTTTACCAAATCTGATCCTAGACGTTGCTGTAATCTCCAGACGAATGAACCCAACCAATCTTTTTTCTTGCCAAAGAAGCTATTCCTAGTACAAACAAATTATTGCAGCATGTCCTATCATTTATTGGCGTCCTGGGGGGGTTTATTGCAATGCTTTGTTGGCCACTCCAGTAAAACGGCCATTCATTCCGAAGTCTCACTCGGGCAAAAGAAACTATCTATATGATCAATACACGCGAGCTTTAGGTGGGAACGTTTCCACCTCGTCGTCTAATGTGTTCATGTGTACTGGCCTGTATTCGAGCCGCACTTTCTCGTTTTCCCAGTATCTGAAACACCCAAAAGAAACAGAGAAGGCATGATCAATCATCCATTAGCTTTCCGATTATAACCGAAAAGCAATCTTTCCACTCCACTCCAGTAAGGGGGATTAAGAGGCTTACCCCAAAGTATGCTTCATCCACTTCTCGTCGTCTCTTTTCTGCACCAGTGCAACAAAAATGAGATATCTACACCGTCCCATAAAGAATGAAAATTTGAAGCCAGAAAAGTGGAATTGAACTCACAGTGAAGTCCTCGCGAGCATGTGCTCCTCTGCTCTCTTTCCGAGCTTCGGCAGAATGCATTGTGATGCACGCATTGATCAGGAGGTTTTCCAGTTCTATCGTCTCAATCAAGTCAGAGTTCCTACATAATCCATATTGTACACAAAACCATTTGTCAAATCACTAGGAAAACAATTAGAAGTTTACGGTCAAATATCAATTGTTCTTTGGTTTAACCATACCATATCAAACTTCTATCTTGCAGCTGAACATCATGGAAACTATCCCAGGCTTTGTCAATCAGCTGGCAACCTGCGATCGAGAAGAGTAATAAGGCATGGGACATATTTGGAAAGAGACATAACAAATTGTGTCATAAACAAAGGGAATGACATGAGACTTAAAAAACTGACGTACCTTCTTCCAGAGTTTCCTGTGTACGGAAGACTGCAGCATTATTTTGCATCACTCTCTGCATATTTAACCGAATTTTGGAAGTTGGAAGTGATCCATTCGAATTTCTAATCTTGTCAAGCCACGCAACAGTCCTCTCTCCAGCATCTGCTTCCAAAGGCTTCTGTTTCTCCCCTGTAGAGGTAGACAAGTAGAACCGTTATTTTCATAAAGTCCCCATTATTATATTTGGGTTGTGGACACTAGTCACTTCATCATACTATTACTATGGACTTGCCTGGTGTATGGATCTCCGCCACTCTGTTGGCACAAGCACGACCAAAAACAACAATATCAAGAAGAGAATTTGCACCAAGTCGGTTTGCCCCATGAACAGATGCACATGCTGCCTCTCCAGCAGCCATTAAACCGGGGATTACAGCATCTGCATCGTTGCCTTTCACAGTAACCACCTGAAGGACAGATATAAGACAATAGATGAGATGGCAATCAGCCCCTATGATAACGGTTCAAGTACTTCAGGCAAATACATCTAACATGTTCTCTGCTCTTCAGAATATGTAGATTTCTTGACCTCGTCCTTGATTTGTTCATATATCGCGGGGGGGGGGGGGGGGGGGGGGAATGGATATAGTTCCCTAAGTCGTACCTCTCCATGATAATTTGTGGGAATTCCGCCCATGTTATAATGAACAGTAGGAAGCACAGGGATTGGTTCCTTTGTAACATCTACTCCAGCAAAGATTGCAGCAGTTTCAGAGATACCAGGAAGCCTTTCCTTGAGTACTTCTGGTGGCAAATGATTTAAATGCAGAAAGATATGGTCCTTCAATGGTCCTGACAGAGAATGCATAAACTTTCAGTTAGTTACATAAGGGTAACGGACATTAAGTATAGAATAGTTATACCAACTTCAAGAAAGTGCTGACTAATCTTTATCATAATTGTTAATCTTGAACCAAAATCGAGCATGAACAGATAAACTATGACACATCATAAATAAACTGAACATAGTTTCTGCTCACTAATCCATGTATATTTTGTCAAGTTCAAAGCATTCTTATGCGAGAACCATAACCTGTCATGCAAATGACTAATAAGGATATCCCAATTCCCAACCATGAAAAGAAGTACGAAGCATGAAGAAAAAACGATGTACAGTTGAGTGAAACAATCATACCTACGCCACGGCCCTCCCGAATTTCCATGGTCATGGATCTTGAAACAACATCTCTTGAAGCAAGATCCTTAGCAGTAGGGGCATACCTTTCCATGAATCTTTCCCCTTCACTGTTCCTAAGGATACCACCCTCACCACGAGATCCTACAAATCACAGGTAACATGAGGAAAAAAAGATTCACTTCAGACTAAAACAAACTACCACCCCCAACAGAAGTAGATAGCGATATTAAAGGACACAAACCGAAAGATAAGGGTGGGCCTAGAGATTTCCATGGGTTTGAAAAAGTTCTAACCTTCGGTAATAAGGCATCCAGCTCCATATATGCCAGTAGGGTGGAACTGCACAAACTCCAGATCCTGCATGAAAGTACAAGTCACCAACAATGTTAAAACAGAAAGGGAGATCATTGCATATGGGGCCCATTCCAAAATCTATAAACATAGGTAACCTGAAGAGGAAGTCCAGCTCTCGCAACCATGGCATTGCCATCTCCGGTGCATGTATGAGCTGAGGTCGCAGAGAAGTATGCTCTACCATAGCCCTGAACTCAAAAGAAGAAGACGCATAATTATAAAGGGCCCAAAGTGCTTTTCAACTAAGAGCAATGATGTCAATTAAGTAAAATACCCCGGTGGCAAGAATAGTTGAAGAGGAACGGAAACGATGTAATGTCCCATCCTCCATATTAAGGGCAATTACACCTTGACAGGTTCCTGAATAAAACGATAACTGACAAGTTATTCCACAGTCCAGAGTGAGGCTAAAGTGAAACTATAATATGCCCTGTGTACACAAAGCAAAAGCAAGTGAATATGTCAAAGACACGTCGCTATAGAGTCATTCAAATGCAACAAACATGGAATATGCAAAGGTGATGAGTTACAGGGTCCATGCCCTTAATACAAGGAGCCCAAGACTCTATTGGGACGAAATTATCAAACTCCGTGGGTCAAACAACAATAATAGAGAGCAATGACATTGCAGAACCCAACATTACTGACTATTGATCACGGAAAAACCAAGAGGACATGTCACAAACCAGCCCTAATATGCTTATTGAGGGGGAAACAAGTGTACCATCACTACTCATCAACAAGTCCAAAGCAAAATATTCCACAAAGAACTGAGTATTGTGTTTCATTGCTTGGCCATAGAGAGTATGCAGAAGAGCATGCCCAGTTCGGTCAGCAGCACAAGCACAACGGTAGGCTTGTCCGCCTGCATCAATCACAACAAGAAGAGAAGATTCCATTGTCAAAAGCCTATCACCACAGCCAATCCATTTAGTTTATACAGCAAGTTAAAACTCTAGTTTTCCATTACCTTTTCCAAAATCTAAACTTTGACCACCAAACGCTCGCTGATAGATTTTCCCGTCCTCTGTACGAGAGAAAGGTAGCCCATAGTTCTCAAGTTCAATGACAGCTTTTGGTGCTTCACGACACATGTACTGAATGGCATCTTGATCACCTGTTGATACGTTCTTGGACATCAATCTACAACTCAACATTGAAGATAAAGAAGAGGGCCAAAAGGGAAAGCTCAACAATGCAAGAGGCAGCCCAGGTAATGTAGATAACATTACAGAACCGAGTTGACATACAGGAAAAGCAATTACATGATTAAAGATAATAACTCAAACAATCCCTAAAGTATTGTGAAGCTAGGAAATACCTTAAACAGCTTTCCCTTCAGTATACTAACACTTTAAGCAACAGTAGTAACCACCAATATCACAAAAGGGAAAGAGCATACCTAACCAGTCACTGCCCTTGACAGTGTCATACATGTGCCATCTCCAATCATCCTCGCTCATATTCCCAAGAGCGGCATTGATACCACCCTGTGCCATCAAACCAAGAAAGATTATGTACAAGCTAGCAAACAACGCCACGCTTCCTACGGTATCATCAAGTGGCTAGAGCAACCCCGTACCCACTAGCTCAAGGCCAACTATTTGAGGTAAAAAAAAACATCAGATACCCCTAGCAATCCTAAACACCATGGATTGTTGGACAGACAGACTCATCTACTGGTCTAATCATCCATCGTTCTTTGTTAACGAAGGGTGCATAACAATATAATGGAACATCACTGACCATGTACAATTTGTCCTACCGAAATTCATAGTACATACAATACAAGAGCAAGTAAAATTAGAGCACACTTCTTAATGACAGGGAACCCAATACACCGGAAACTATACCTGAGCTGCAACTGTGTGCGACCGGGTAGGGAAAAGCTTTGTAATGCAAGCTGTGTTAAAACCATGCTCTGACAAACCGATGGCTGCTCTCAACCCTGCGCCACCAGCTCCGACCACAACCGCGTCATAGGTATGATCAACAATTGTATATGAAGAAGTCTGCAACCAACAGTATCACAAACCATCATTATTTTCCAGACCCAAGAAAACCACACACACAAAACCAACAGCAGCAATCCAAAATTTCGCTTGATACGCCGCTGAGAATTTCAGATAATCACAACAAAATAGAAATGGAAAGGGATCCAAGAATTCTCAATTCCGAAACTGCTGAATGATATTCTAGTTCTAGCCTAAACTTGACATAACTAACAGGAAACTAAAGAACAGCAAAGTTAAACACAAATACATGCAACGAGTGAACAGCGAATCCTAATTGCGAATTCCAGTCAGAGATTCAGCTCAGCTGGCCATGAAACGAAAGCGAGGTGAAAAGCTGATCCAATAAAAACGAGGAACGCAGGCTGTACCGGGCTGGTTGAGAAGAATCTGGTAATGTGAGATCTAAGCGAGTCCTTAGAGATCGATCGCTTGCCAGAAGAAGAAGAAGGAACGCGAAGGCCGCGAGCGACACACCGCCACATCTTTTTTCCGATATAAATCCAACTCCGTTCGTTCGTCGGACTCCGGTAATGACCAGTCCCAATGAATTTGATCACCCGAATCAGCACTTGCTCCGACCAGTGTACAGAGATAGATCCGTGGATGGAAAGTGGGAGGATGAGAGACGGCGGAGGCGGAAAGTCTCCAAAATGGGTTGGGTGGAGAGAGCCTCAAGGCAGCCGAGTGTTCAACTTAATTAAGCACAAAGGTCCTAACAAATTGAAAAGGATGATGCATGAATGTGACGAGGTCACTGATTCAAAAGGGCCTTGTTGTTTCGGAAAACTACTGAAATGCCACCCGGTTCGGTCGGAGCCTGGAGGGAACCGACTCGGGTAAATTGCATTCGATGCCATGCCATGCCATCATAGTATGAGAAATTACGCAAACTAGCCATCTGCCTCAACTTTAATGGCGACGAAGTCACTTACTTAAACTTCTTTTTTTTTTTCTCTTGACAAATTAGCTAGTACGATTACATGTCAATAATCACATTCTACTCCGACGCTTCTTCCTTATTAATCTTTTGTAATTTGACATGGAAAGGTTTTGTACTTATATTTCGTATCTTGTTGTTTCCCATCTTGTGGGATACCTTTGACAAAAAAAAAACACATCTAACTCATAAAGTCATAACTCGTAACTAAAACAAGGTTTGCTAATAAGGCTGTTAATGAGCTGAGCCGAACTTTACCATAGTTCGGGTTCGGCTCGTCAATATATTTCCAGGCTCGAGTTTCGGCACGAGTTTTAATATACAAGTTCGATTTTGGCTCGTTTATGAAAATGAAAGCTCGAGCTCGGTTCACCAAATAAGCTTAACGAATCCAAAATCCAGTTCAACACATAAATGTTCGTTATAGCTCAAGATTGAGCTAGAACTGAGCACAAAATTACATTCAAACCTGATAAAGAGTTACCAAACTATAAATATTCATGTTCATATTCTCCAAACTCATTCTTTCAAGTTACACACTCATAGCTCTTAAGGGGCATAACCTCAATTTGATTTCTCATAAGTCGTTAGTCCTCTCGAATAATAGTTTCAGTATCTCAGAAGCAGAATGATACACTCGTCTTAAATATCGGAATCGAGCTACTGCTCCTAGCAAAAATTGCGAATACTAGGTTTTGTGATAATTGAACATGAATATTTTTCAAATTATTAAAACAATAATACCCAACAAAATACATAATCGAAAAATGAAAAAGACACAAGTCTCGTATAATTTTGTTGATGTCACATAGAATCTTGTATCCTCCTAAAAAATTTCAAACAATATTTGATCTCTTACATTTATAATTTTTCAATCGAAATTCTATATCTTCGCCGTGGCAAATTACATCTTACAAGTAGTCATTAACTCTGAGTAATGTTTGATAGATAATATCAATTAGATTAGATGAGTAGAGTTAGGGTTAGGGTTAATTACGTCAAATCGTAATTAGGGAGGTGATACAGATAAAAGCATGGTGTGTTTGAACGTAGGTTGTAGTTGCCAGCATTAATTACTCATAGAGAAGGGACTTGGGGAGGTGCGGCCTACTACGTCCGTCGGTGGCGATGGTGGCCGGCCGTGAGGGAAGACGAGTACCTAAAATGGGCATTGCTGTTACAATTGCAGCCACGCCGGGGTTTCACTGATGGTGGGTTTAGCCACGATGCCTGCGGATCCACCACAAAAAGCCGACGATGGAGAGGACGGAAACATATGCACCTTTTCTCTTCTTTTGCGTAATTGACTTCCTTCCGAATTGATTCCCAACCGATAGGAAGAATGGATTGGCGATATGGACGGAAGGGCAGGTGGTGTCGGCCTGACAAAAGTGACTCATTTTAGAATTGGGCCGGTGCTGGAGTCCGACGTGTTTGAGTTTGGGTCCATCGGATCATAAATCTGTTATCGGTCCAAGGACCTGCCAAAAATTGGGCTTGTGCATAGCCTTTCAATGTCTCGTGAGCCGGGGAAAAAGATTATGAAGCTAGATGCAGTTGGATAATTAAAGCCCATTGTATTGTGATAGAGGTTTTGATCAAATCAAAATTGATACGAACATGTTACTAGTATTACAAATACACGACATAAGCAAGCATAGGTGGGGATTTAGATGGTTTTTAGTTCCGAAAATGGAACATCTATGGTTCGATTATAAGAAAGAGTATGATTATCGGATGTCGATTTTGTTGTTGATGAAATAACCTTTTTCACCCTATAACCGCCACAGAGCTCGTGTGGATTGGCTGAAGTTGATGTAGACCAAGGACTCGCACAAGTTAATGAGGAGGTGGATCTAACATGATGAGAATTGACCTAGGTAGATCGACAACAATCGACAAATACAGTAATAAACACCTAGAGAACTGTATTTTCGTGAGAAAACTTCCTTTGAAAAATCAAATTGATTGCACCTTGACTTCTTGAATAACGATTAAGTTAAACACAGTTCTCATTTCTTCAAACAAAAATTGAACGAGGGTGCTCAATATTTCTACGACTCACGAGACATATCTACATTAAATTAGCCTTACATCTTTGGAAGTTCAGTAAGAGCTTCATAACTATGACTGAAAGTTGCAGAGGAAAGATAAAAATGATAAAAACTTGACAAGTGGTGTAGGGTTGTGATTTTTGCGAACCCCTCCTCTGTCAATTCATCCTCTTATTTATAATCACGAGGAGGTAACCGTCGTTGAGTAATTTCCAAAGAGAAGCACCTCCCTTCTTCCTCGGACGTGGCTGGCGTGTTCTCGAATGTGGAATAATCGACAGTTGCTCCCTCAACCCCCCATGCGCTGCTCTCTTCTGGAATTGAAGTCTTGGCGCTTGCCTCCTCTTCACCACAGCCAGATCTCACAACTAACGTGGTCAAATCTCGCGATTAAGACGATCAGATCTCGCGATCAACATGGTCGTCTCAGACTTAGCTCTCTCGTGACAAGAGTAGCGCATTCTATAAGATTTAGTCGTTTTGGCTTAAAAATCTAGTACCATGACACGCTGTTTAAATAGTATTAATTGTTATAGTTAATCTGACCTTTATAATGACTATAAATATCTTGTAAATAATCGATATGTTACAAAATTATGTTTAGGTGAACATACAAAATTTATTCATCTACAGATGCTGACGGCGAGATATTGAGAGTTAACAACAAGAATCTGATCGGTGATGAGTCCATCAGGGTTGTAATCATATGACCTTTCAATTATTGAATGCTTCAGCATCATCTTAGCAATCAACTTATCCCATAACTGAATTGGATAGTTCGGAGAACAGACATAATTTCTACCAAATGAAAGCGAGGTCCAGAAAGACGACAAATGGCGGACTGTTTAGGTTTTGGGTCTGTACTCCACTATACGCTAGAGAAGTGTGAAAACTTAGGGATGGCAAAAATATCCGTAACCGTGGATATCCGCCCGAATCCGGCCTAATCGGGTAGGGTAAAACCCGAACCCGAAGGACATTTAGTGGGTACGGGTAAAACCCGAACCCGAATATTGCGGGTAATGGGTGGGCATGAATTTCTCACTATCCGACCCGAACCCGCCCGATTATACACATGCATACGTATTTTGTCTAGAAATAATCATTATTTTTCTCTAACATATTTTATATTTAGCATATAAATATAACATTTTCATGAAATTGTGTTGTTTTTAGTTAATTTTCTTCATTCTAGTGAATTCTTGTCGTACTTTTTTTCTTACTTAATATAAGAATACGTGTGAATGTTAACATATTGGTTGGAGTTATGAAGATAAATTAATATCCATGGATAACCGTGGATACCCGAAACCCGAACGGGTATGGGCATGGTTTTGATTTTCTACCCGTTTCACATGTGGGTATGGGTATGGGTAAAACCCGAAGTACTTTGAGTAGGGTAACGGATATGCACTATCCGCCCCCGACCCGACCCATTGCCATCCCTATGAAAACCTCAAGGTTGTCAAACCTCGATTGAACCCAATTCGATTTTAGTCGGGCTTCAAAATGGTTTTTAGAAAGTCTTTGATCTGACCCCTAAAGAGGGAGAAAAGGAGAGGGGAAAGAGAGGAAGAGGAAGGAAGAAAGGGAGATGGTGGGTGAGTCATAGATAGATTTAAGCGGTGGAAAATAAGTTTTTAATAGATACATGTAAGATAAATTTCATTTCAGTGATGAAATCTTTAATTACTACCTTATTTGTATATATATTTAGAAAACGTCTACAACGGCTCAAACCGGTCGGGGCCCCGATCAGACCATTAAACCTCAAACCTCTTACTTGACCGACTCAACGACTTAAACCGGTTTGACAACCTTGGAAAACCCACAGCCATAAATTTACGTACGTGCACATTTTCAGGCCATATTATTAGCGGCGTGGCTTTGCTGCTGCTTCACACGCTGAGACAGAGCAGAGCGCTTGGAGACACATATCCATGTATGATTGGGGACAAAGAAAGACGACAATTTGCGTTATAAAAACCTCGGAAAACGAAAGTAGACCTAACTTCTGTAGTGATACTGAAATCTGAATAGATCTGGTTTTGGCTCAGTTCTGTTGCAGGAGAGCGACGGTCGGTAGAGAGCAAGAAGGGAAAAAACACACAGACTTGTCAACGTTTAAGTTCCCATATATGGAGTATTATGGAATGATGGTCTCCTCACATAGCCCTTTTCCCTGTTAGTGTCTGTCTTGTATCACTTAATTGCTATTGTACAATTTCATTGCACTTGACTTAATTCCCCCATTTGATCAACTTCTCTTGAAAATTATAGCAAATAGTTGTTGGCATACAACGATGATTAGATATGTGTGGGGTGCTGCTTACTCACTTTTTTCGGTTTTTCAATCTCTTCCAAGTGGAGGAAGGCTACCGCGCGAAGCGGGGGACGATCCATGATTTACATTCGATGACGATCAAATCATTTCATAATATAAAGTTTGTACGCAAAGTAGTTAGAGAAAGAAGATCAAAAGTGTTGAATATGACACGTAGTCTGAGCTCGTCGCTTGGATTGTTTGTGCATCCATATAATATAAGATCACTTGAGACCTATTTAATTCGCGTATATATAGTTAGAAATTTATGTGTGTTCCTCTCTTGATCCACTCAATTATACTTCACAAGTCCAACATTTTCCTCCCTTTGAGCATCCTTAAAATAAAATACTAATCGCGTTGCACTTTTTACCATAATATTTTAGTGGTATGGAATATTATATTATAATGTATAATATTGTATTATATTATGGCGGTATGAAAATGTACCATGGTGATATGAATGTATTATAGTGTAGAATGTTTGTATATTTGGTGAAAGAAATATGCAAACATCTTTCGCCGTCTACCACTATGATAAACGATGGTAATGGTTCCGAAACCGACACACATAAAAAATTGACATAATTTTGCATATCACAGCGAACTACTTCTTTCTGAGATTTTTTTTTTTCAAATTCTAGTTAAAATGAAGGAGGTAGAGGGTGGTTCTCAAATTTTCTCCTAATTAAATAAAAAAATGGACAACATTTGTTGTTCACAATGAACTTTAGGTGAAATTTTTTCAAAATTCAAATTAAAAAGAATGCGATACAATCAGGAAAATTTTAAATCCTTCAATCTCAATTATCAAATCTGGACCCAAGACTTGATTTAGAAGTTACGCACCGGAAACTATACCGCTTATACGTGCAAAAGTGAAAAAGAAAAATCTTAAGAAACAAAATTTCATAGCAAGCATCCTGCCTTGAATAGCTAGTAAAATTTACAATGTGGAGCAGAAGTACAGGGGAAGCAAGTGGGAAAGATGCGAAACTGATACACATATATATGGTCCTAACCTCCTATACATTCATAATTAATTGCAACCTTCTCTTCAACTCATTGAATTGCTATGTAACATATTATGGGCATGGAACAGAAGACTTGCACTCTATGGACCCAAATCTCTACAATTTGCACAATATTTTCAGGCCTGGGCTGCTCAAAAGGGATTCCCTTCCTCTGGGCCTCGGGCCCAGCAACCTGATCAGCTTAGGTGCCCATGTCCCGGCGCTTGACGGTAATCGGTAATCCCTTGGGGAAATCGAGGTAAGGGAATGCAAAAGGTTGGTCCTCGTCAGCCAATTCCCACCGGTAGTTGAGGACCAGATGGTGGATGAAAACCGCCATTTCCAGCTTCGCGAACTCCGAACCTGCGCACAGCCGCGGCCCGCCGCCGAACGGCATGAAGTAGTTGTTGCTGTTCTTGCTGTTGTTCGCCGCCGCCGTCGTCGCGCTTGGCGATCCCCGGCCGTCGTTGTTGTTCTGTTATCACCGCAGTATAAAAAAAATCAGTAAATATTGTCATCAAATTGACTCGGTAAAACTAGGGATGTTAACGGGATGGCCAATTGGCCATGACCTCTCCTTATCCTTTCTGGATTGTTGCTTTTTTTTTTTAACCTATGAGTTGGACAGTTACCAAACGGGTAATTTGTCTCATCTGGGCGGTTTTGGACGAACCAGAATTCCTCTAATTTAAAATAACTCATTTAATTAGCCCTAATTCACTGTTGGCGGCAGTGAATTTAATATGGAAAAACGAACCTTTTAATTTGCTTTAAGTTGATGTCAGAAATAAATAAATAAAGTTGAGGAAACAGTAAATATTCGAACATTATTTTTTTATCGCAAATATTCGAATATTATTATAATAATTTATAAGGAGAGAATATAAGGAAAAAGAAGAAAGGGAATGGGGTTCACAGCCAATATTAATTGGACTGGGCCCGGGAGAGCAGAGCAGGCCAGTAGTAGTAATAGGTAGATGACCCAGAGAGAGAGATGAACAGAAGGAAAAAGGCAGAGGCGCACGTGTAGTTGATAGGCCCACAATCCACATGGGGGCCTGGGGAGTAAAGGGGGGAAAAAGGAATTTTTTAATATTATAAATTTTTTTTATTTAAATTAATAATCGTCCCCTCTCGAAGTTCCCACCCACACGCGCACCAACCCAAAATCGAAGGGGCAGAAATCCAGTGGGGCCGGTTCTACAACAAAGCACCAACCCCATCCTCCCCTCTTCAATGATCACGACAGTTCACGCACGGACGGAGATCATATGATTGACTTCTCCCCCCAACCCCAATCTTTAATCCGACGGCCCTGATTCATTTTTGTATTCTGGATTTTCACTTTTCTGCTATCCACCTCCCATTGGCCATTGGTGTTGTAATTAAATTATTGAACATGATCATGCATGAGATGACCTCATAAACCCTCCTGATTATGTTTAACTATGTAATTAATTAATTAAATTGCCCTAACAGCCAGAGATCTCTTGAATGAATATCTGACAGCAAAGCCGTATTTGTCTTATTTTTTTTTTAATTCTAAAGCTTACTTATCCCAACTTGCTTTGCATCTGACAACAACATACATCTTTCATTTTATAGTGTGTTTTTGTAACGACTAACTTATATTATATTAGATTGAAGGATAATTTAGTACTTGTGTTCGAGAAGGAAATTCCGAATCCTAGGGAGGGTAATAGCTTTATATAAAAACTAGCATTAACCCTGCCCTTTGGGTCTAATCATGGTTGTCACGCCGGCCGGCGTGCCAGTGGTTCAACCTGGTTCAACCTGTACCGGTCATAAAACCGGCATGACAGCACCGGTATGACCAGCATGATCGATATACGAATCTCCAAATAAAATGATCTTATTTTAGTGAATTTAATTGATAAAAAGTAATTTATTATTTATTTTATGTGTTAAAAAGTTAAATGTTGATGTTTATTTGTTGGATTAAAGTACAAATATTTAGATATTGACATTAAATGTCGTGTTTGAATATGATAATATATAAATTATTTATAATATTAACCGGCATGAACCGGCACAAACCGGTATGTACCACCGGTTGAACCATTCCACTTGCTAAACCGGCACACTGGCATAAACCGGTTTGACAACCTTGGGTCTAATAAATGAAAGAGAGGAAGGAAGGGTCGTTCTCATGGCGTAGTAACAATGTTTATGTGCAGAGTCGTGCCAAGAGAACAAACAAAAGCTCTTATCATTTTTCTAAATTTATTTTTTTTAAAATTCGAAAGGGATATTATTTTTATTAATTATTTTTTAAAGTGTATAAGTAAATAAAATAATGTAATACACACAATACGGCGGAAGGAGTGGAAGTGAGGGCTGACCTGGAGCCACCTCCACGGGTTGAAGTGTTGAGGGTCTTCAAACATACTACCATCCAAATGGGCAGCCGATATCACCGGCAGCACTTTCCATCCACATGGAATGTCATACCCTAACCAACCCAATCAAACCCCAAAATCCCATTACTACGAGCAAATTCGATGCGTACCATAAAACGCGTCATAATACTATTGCAAGGAAATCATTTATAAATACCGAATCACCGATCGACCATTTGAGCAATTAGACCGATCGCTATGAGAATAAACTTTTAACTTGTTATCATTTATAAGTTTGTTACCTTTGTAGCGAACGTCTTTTAAAGCTTTTCTGTGCAGGAACCTCACCACGTTTCCAAGTCTGAGCGTCTCACTGATAACCTTTCAAACAAAACTAGCATTTCAGTTCCATTTGTCCTAAACCATTTTGTATCCAACAGGTCAAACTGTAAAAAAAAAAGAAAAAATTACTGCCGACAATTTCAGAAAGCTCTTTTGGAGGGTAGTAATAAAAAGAGAGGGAGCTTACACATTGGGTGAATTCCATCTTCTTGTAATCTTCCCAGTTGAGTTCGGCCTCCCCTGCTAGTTTTTTGGCCCTGGCGATTTCACTGTGCTCTTCCTTTTGTTTTTTGCCCCCAAATATGGAAAAAGGTCACCAGAGGGTAAATTTAGTATTATTGTTTTTTTACTGTCCGTCACGTTAAATCAGTTTTGACCAGACCACCAGACTTACTGACTTCAAAGAAAAGAAAAAGAGAAAAAACAGAGCACACGAGTGGGTAGTGCTTTTTTGTTGGCTTGCCTGTAATTGCTGAAGCGCAGCAGGGGAGCCCTGCAAGAAGTAAATAGCTAAAGCAATGGCGACAGATGAAGTCTCGTGCCCGGCAAACAGTAAGCTGAGTATCAGGTCCAGAATCTGCTCCGTCGAGAGATTGGAATGCTTCAGAACCCAGCCCAGGAGATCGTCGTCTTCCCCGTCCTCTGTTCCCACCTCGTTGCTCCTCTTTATCCTCTCCTCCATTTTCCTCTCTATGAACTTCAGAATCGCCGACCTCGACTGTCGCCGGAGGGGAAGAAACAAGAAATTAAGTAAAGGGAAATGACAGATAATGAAAAGGAAGGTGAAAGAAAGGTAAAAACGAACCTGCAAGGCACGCCTGTAAGCAGTTCCAGGAAAATTCAGGGGAGCTGAGACAACCCCTTTCATGAAGGTGACATACTCCTTCTTCAGCTGCTCCGTTTCCGGTTCGCCAGGATCCAAGCTCATGATGTGCTTCGCCATCAGATTGAAAGTGAACTGCCCAAGTCCAAGAATTTGAATCTTAAGAAAAAACAGAGCTCGAAGCAGAGGAAAAATTGGAAAATAAAAACAGAGCAAGAAATTGGTCTACCTTCTTGGCTTCGTCCTGGGCAGAGAAAGTGGAATTGTGCTTCCAGGAAGAGAGCACAAGCAGAGTGTGGTGGTGGACTTCTTTGAGGAGATGGGTTCGCAGCCTGGCGTGGCTAAGGAAGTTGAGCGAGATGATTCTCATGTTCTTGTGCATATCTCCCACCAAAACCAGCATCGACCATTTCCCCAGAATCCCGCCGATGCTCTTCGGGTAGCTGCATTCGAACAGCTTCCCTTCGTTCTGGAGTATGAATCGGTTCAGCCCTGCGTCCGCCGACACAATCGTCCGCTCCCCGAACAAATTCGACTTGTATATCTTCCCGTACCTGCACAATCAGTCAGTTTTACTCTGTTCCACAAACAAAAATCACAAATAATTCAAATGCTCTGTTTTTACCTGGTGACGTGCTGGTCCATGAAATCGCCGAGGGAAGTGGCGGAGAAAGGTCTCAAGTAGCCAATCGTTTCGCCGAGGAAAGGCCAGCCAGAGCTGCCTGGGGGGAGATTGAATCTGCGGTGGGATTTGGTTCTGAGGATGAGGATGAGGAGCAGAGTGAGGAGGGAAGGGAGAAGGAAGAGAACCACACGAACTAGCTCTGATTCAGACATGGAGCTCATGCTTGGGACTGGGTCTCTCTCTGTTTCTCTATTGAGGAAAGGAGTCGAGTGGAGACAGAGAGATGGGTTTTCTCAGAGAGCAGGAGTAATAGTATCTTCTTTTGCTGCTTCGAATTTCTCCATCTGTCGATAAAGGCTGGTTTCGCTGGACTGCCTCGTTTTTAAAGAGAGTTTTATGGACGAACCCTCTTCTTTTGTAATCATGGATCAAACAAGGCGGGCTTCAAAACAAATACCGCCGATTTTATGAGACCAAAATTCATGATAAAAGGAAATTCATCCAGTTGGAAGTTCATTTTACCAAAGGAGTTTTTTTTTAAGAAGTGTTCTAATCTGTATTATTAGTCAGTAGAATTTTATAAGATTCAGTAGCATCATTCACAATTAATAAACTAGACAAATATTATGACTAATTAATAATGTACGTTAAAGGCTATATACGATCTGGTGGAAGTGATTGTATGCTATGAGTGTAGGTAGTCTAAGGGATAAGTTGTGGGTACAACAATATAATTGAACTACAATATCCAAACCCTATATCTCGCACTTGGACACAATGTAAGATCCCCATTTCAGTTAAACTCTATTGATTGATCTACCTTTAAGATTGACCTTGAAAGACTTGATGAATCATCCTTCTTTCTAATGAGACTACTTTTAGAGGACGAGTCCGAAGGGCGCAAGACAAATTCGTTGCTAACATTGATCCATCACCTTACTCCAAGTCATCTTCTATCTCGTGAAACAAGTTTCTAACCCGATAGGGGATATGTATATCGATAGTAAAACAATTTTAGTAAGCATGGTCATTCAGGTATTTTCATAGAATATTCTACTAAGTTTTCTCAAAGCTAACATGGCTAATGAAGTTGATTTTACTGACTAGGTTCTATGGCACCCAATTTGAATCTTTTCATAGAAGAAGGTGAATAATGAGATTTTTTTTTGGATTTGGCATGATCTTATCGTTCATGTGGAAATAATCAGTTGTACAATGATAACAAATTAGAGGGCTAAAATACTAATAAGTTGTTGATTTTGATTGCCATTAGGAGAAATAGAAAGAAAATGAATTACATTCGTGGGAAAAAACGTAGGTACTCCTAGCCAAGTTACACCAAACCAAAGTGATGTGCTCCATGTTGCGACACACACATTTGTACCGACAAAAAAAAAGGTAAGTTCTCTTATGAGGATTTTAAAAGGTGGCAGTAAAAGATGTACTTCTATTTCACCAAGTTGGGACTTTAAAAGTTCACCAAGGAAAAAATCTCCAATCCTTATGAGCAAGTGCTCGAGAAGGATATGCAATATAAGCTTGGAAACATTATGACTTTCTTTGCAAGAACTATATCTTTAATGGTCTAGACGACTCTCTATAATTTCTATAGTACCATGATCACCTCTAAGGAATTGTGGGAGACATTGGAGAAGTAGTACAAGGATGAAGATGTTAGATTGAAGAAATTCATTGCTTCCAAGTTTTTGGAGTACAAGATTGTTGACTCTAAGACCATTGTGACGGAAGGCCAAGAACTTCAGGTAATAACTCATGATCTTCTCAATGAAGGAATGAATGTTAACAAAGCTTTCCAATTTGCTGCCTTTATAGAGATAGTGCCTTCCGCATGAAAGGATTTCAAAAGTTACTTGGAGCACAAGCGCAAGAAGATGACGTTTGAGAAAACGAATTCTTGAGAACCCCTTGCACGGACCTCATTATCCGTTTGAAAATTAAAGAGGTTAATGGGTTGACTGAAAAGAAGAGTTGTGGACAATCAACCATATATATAAAAAAACATTATGGAGACTGACTCCTAGAGAAATAAGAGAAAGGGAATCTTCCCCAAGTTTCTCCGCATGAAGAACAACATCGTAACACAAGGTTCAAATGTGCTTGCTATAATTTTAGTAAACCTTGCCATTAAGTTTTGGTCTTTTGTGCTAAAAAAGAAGAACAAGAATAAGGGTCAAGCCAATGTGGTAGAGAATAAAAATTATATGGATATTGATGACATGTGTTTTGTTCTATCTGAAAGTAACTTGTTGGAAACTCAAAGGAGTGGTGGATAGAATCTAGTACTCCCTTCTATGTTTGTGTTGTCAAAGAGATGTTTTCCTCCTCTGATGTAGCTAAACCAAAGGATAAGTTGTTCACGGGGAACTCTTCAACTATCAAAGTCGAGGGATGTGGGAAGATCGACTTGGAGATGATATCGAGCAAGGTAGTAACACTCAACATTGTACTCTATGTACCTGAAATTTGCAAGAATTTGGTGTCCACCTCACTTTTGGTCAAGCATGGATTCAAGGTTGTGTTTGTTTCCTAGAATGCTGTAGTAAGTAAATAGGATATGTATATGGGAAAGGGTTATCTCAATGATGATTTTTTTCATGCTAAAAGTTATTATCGTGAACAATGCTATTAAAAAAGAATAATGCAAGTTCTTCCGTGTATTTACTTGAGTCAAGTTATTTATGGCATACAAGTTTGGGACATGTTAATTACAAATCCTTATAGAAAATGATAAACATAGAGATATTGCCCAAGTATGAATCCAATGAATCAAGATGTCAAGTATGTGTGGAATTCAAGTTTACAAAGCATCCTTATGATTCAGTCAAAATGAATTCTGAACCCTTAATCTTATTCACTTTGCTATGTCTTCCTTACAATTCAGTCATAACATATATTGACGATAGCACTCTGTATTGATATGTCTATGAGATTAATACCAAAGACGAGACTATTGATGCATTCAAGCAATATAAAATCAAAATTGAGAATCAACTCAACAAGAAAATCAAAATAGTAAGAAGCAATAGAGTTAGTGAATATGAATTCCATTTCAAGAAATCTGTCTAGAAAATGAAATTATTCATCAAACTTGCTTCATATACCTCACAACATAATAGAGTTTGTGGAAAGAAAATCAAAGTTTGAAGGACATTATGAATGTTTTGCTCCTAAATTATGGTTTACCTCAGAATCTGTGGGGGCAGATGTACTTACTACCACACAAATACTAAATAGAGTATAGTACATTAAGATGCAAATCATTCCATATGAGCAATGGAAAGGAAAAAGAGCAAACTTGATATACTTCAAAGTGTGGGTGTTTGGCAAAGGTGCGAGTCCCAAAACCAAAAGAGGCGAAGGTAGGTCAAAAAACGATAGATTACATATTTGTTGGTTATGCCAAGAATAGCACGACACATCATTTTTTGGTCTGTAAATTGAAAATTCTCAGTATCCATTCTAATACAGTCATAGAGTCTGATGATGCAGAGTTCTTGGAGGACACATCCCCTTCCTAGGAGAAAACTCCAATCGGCCTTGAGAAATTAGATCAAAAAGTGAGTCCAATATTGATGAGCCTCGACGTAGTAAACATCAAATAGAGTCCATATCATTTTGTCCCGAATTCTTCAGAAGCTCAATATTGGAAAGAAGATGTCAATAGTGAAGTTACTTTCATTTTGAATAGTCACACATGGGCATTGGTGGATCTTCCTCTCGGTAATAAAGCATTGGGTTATATGGATTTTCAAATGGAAATTGAAATACTAATGGTGATATTAACAAGTAAAGGCAAGACTTGTGAATCCAAAGGTAAGACAAAAGGAAGGTATTAACTACTTTGACACATATGCACCAGTCGTAAGGATTGCATCTATTCAGATGCTAATCGTTTGGTTGTCCTGTATGGTCTCCAAATCCATTTAATTGATGCAAAAATTTCATTTGTAAATGGAGTCAAGGAGGAAGAAATCTAGATGAAACAACCTAAAAGGTTCATCATTCGCGGAGAAGAACATAAGGTATATGTAGATCGGTTAGGCCAGTATATGAACTTAAACAATCTCCTAAGCACTGACACCATAAATCTGGCATAGTAATGTTGTCAAATGGGTTTGGGATTAATGAGTGCAATAAATGTGTCTACCTAAAAAGCACTCCTGATCGCGAGTTCATTGTTTGTCTCTATGTAGATGATATGTTAATAATGAGTAAACACATTACTGACATAGAAGCTACGAAACTAATGCTAACTTGATCTTTCGTATGATATGTTTCGGGGAGGCCAATTATTTTTGGGTATTAAAATTTATCGACCACCTAAAGGTCTAACGTTACCATAGGTTCACTATATTGAGAAAATACTTGATAATAATAAAGGTGAAAGTGAATCTCAAGCATATTACACACGAGTTTTGGGATGTCTAATGTTCATCATGAATTATACTTGGCCATATAGTGCATGTGTGATTCGGATCAAATTGTACACATTTTGCCCCTCATTTCTTGATAGTTTGACTTTGCATTTCATCGTTCCTCGACATATTTCACGCTAAATTGTGCTTGTTTTGATACATTTAAGGTCCCAGCACTTGTGGAAGGGTCGAAGACGAGTTTCGGGACGATTGGAGGTCAAAAAGCGCAAAAACCAAAGAAAAGTCCAAAGACCGTGACAATTGCCTCGTGATAGTGAAGCGCAGGCGTCCAGGAATCAGCTGCAATTCGCGGTCTCCCATTGGAGTTCACGGTCTCCTAAGACCGTGAACTGGAACCACAAACCGTGAACAGCGAGGCGTCCAACGAGGTTTCAAAGGTTACTGACCATAAGGCAGTTCACGGTCTCTAAGACCGTGAACTTTGAGTACAAACCGAGAACCCCGGGGAGTGAAGCGGTGCGTATTGGGAACGAAACTAAGTTCATGAACGCGTTATGTTGTTCACAACCGTGAACTGGCCAACGCGACCGTGAACTGGGCACTTTCGGGCAAATATGAAGACATTAGTGGGGAGAGAGAAAGGAGAGCTGGTTTTTGGAGAAGGAACACTTTCTTTCTCTATGGTTTCGACCCAAAACACCAAAGGGGATTTCTAGAGAGTGAGAGAGTGATCTTGGACCTTAATTTAAGGCATTGATCAAGCTTGGAAGCAAGGAATCAACCATAGAAGAAGATCTAGTGGTTTCTTTGTAATCTCTCCTCTCTCTCTCTCTCTAGAAACTCACCCTCTTCTCTTGGTTTAAGAACCCTAGGTCTAGATTTGGGTTTAATGTTGATGTATGTGACACATTCCATGTTTGATTGATGATTCTACTTGATTGATGGATGTTTTCATGAATGGCTTGAGTTGGGTTTCCATTTTCATGCCTTGAGCTTTTGAGCTAGGAGGGAGATAATCCCCTTAGAGCCCCCTAATTGGCGTCTTCGGGTCACTCCTATCGTATATTGTCCGGGTAGTCCCCGAGGGAGTTGATTCGACCGGTGTCCTAACATTATACAAAACCCTAGGCCGAATAGAGCATTACCCATCCATCTATTCACCATTTCGGGTCATTCCCGAGAGAGTCCATCTTCAAACGGTAGTGTATTTTAGTCGATCGAACTAGGAGGATACTCAACATCGATCCAAAGGTCGGAAATAGGGGGATTAAACCCAAGAGAGCTCCAAACCTTGTAAATAGCTAGGTTAGTGGTTAGTCTAGATTAGTTAGCTTAGTTTTATTAATCACTATCCTAGGATTTGCTAGGTAATGAACAATAAACCTGAAGTAGGGTAAGCCTAGATCCCCGTGGTACGATAAATTCTTATTGCTTGCTTGTCCTATGCTACACCCGGTCGGCGGTTATACTTGGCCGTCGATTGGGATGTTGTAGTTAGAACGAGCCAATGTGCAATAAGTAAATGATTCGATATTAGCATAATCCGAACAACACACATTGAATGGTATGAGACATGTTTTAGGTATATGCAACATACCAATTATTTTTCCTTGCATTATAAATCATACCCCGATATAGTGATGCTAATTGGATCACCAGGTCAACCAAAAGTGCATCCACAAGGGGATATGTGTCGAAGGTTGGTGGGGGAGTGTTGTCTTGGAAATCTGGCTAGCAAACATGTATGGCTCGCTCTATAATGGAATTAGAGTTCATAGTTTTGGACTTAGAGAGGAGGAAGTTGATGCCTTATAAATTTCTTGGAAGATATCCATTTTGGCACAAACTATCAACTCCAAATCTCCAATAAGCATACATTGTGATAGTCAAGCTACTATTGGATGAGATAGGAGTGTTATGTATAATGAGAACTAAATTGTGAATGATGGTTCAACATTGTCAAATCTAAAAAAATCATTCTCATTATGAGAGAATGATAAAAAAAATTGGGATAAACAAAAAGACGAAAGGTTTTTAATAGCTGGAATGCTCAAATAGTGTAAGTTAACGTACCACACGTTTAGAAATCACTTATGTGAGTATTAAGTGGAGCCGCTTCAAGGAGAAGAAAAGAATGTCAATTTTTTCAGCACCACGAAACTAGGCTGTGTTCAGGATTAAAATGAACACAACAGTGGGAACCAATGAATGGATAAGAGTTACTTATGTGTCGTACGTTCACTACAAAATATTTAAAGGGAAACCTTCCTATTCCGATGCAACTATGTCTTAATTTAGAATCACATGATTTTTTGCATGTTTTTAAAACATAATATTCTTCATTCATGTGAGTAATTGTTGGGTTTATGAAGGTGTGAATCGACATAAAGTTAAGAAGAGCGATCAGAAGCTCGTGTGTACTATATTAGTGAAATATGGGTGTGGGAAATGGGTACAACTATGTTTATAATCAATCGAACCAAACCGACTTGGAAGGTTGAGTGCATGGAGTGATGGTGACATTACAATTCCATGAACGTTACTATGTATGGCTAGTAAATGAAAAATCATATCTTTTCAATCGCATACCCTTTCAATTTCCATCCACTTCCTATAAATTCGGAGCTCCACTCATTTTTTTGGCGATACGGGTTTTCACTGCATAAATGTTGGGAAATAGAAAGGATGTATGTTTCTGCTCCCATCTATCAAAAGATAACAACCTCGGTTAAATCTCTCTTATTTATCTTACTTGTCGTAGCTGCAAAAGTATGATTGCAGGATCTCCTAAATCAAAGAAAGATCAAAAGAAGAATCCCCCAAATCAAGAGAAGATTGTTGCATTAAGAATCTATAAATGAAAGAAGCAACAAGACAAGTCTTATGGAATGTGGCAGAACAATCCTACACAAAGCAATGTCAAACACTTTGTGATTAGCAATACGTGTAAGAAGTGATAGAAGTTTGTTGTCTGTATTGCTTGAGTGATTGTGATGTTGTGTAGTTTCTCACTTTAGCGTGAGTGCTTGTGAGGAAGAGAGAACGGGGTATATTGCTTTATTCTTGTGAAGGGTAGATTGGAATAAGATAAAAACCTAAAATTGGGTCTCAAAGGATAAGCTACCTTTGAGCCATAAAGCCATAGGCTGAACTCGGTTAACAAAACAGCTTGTGTACGTATGTATCTCCCTACTCTTCTCTATTGTGTGTTTGCTTCTAAACATTAACATTTCCTTGAATGTTAAAGACAACTCGATAAGGCCCAAATCCCAGCTCGTGATATACTCGGGGTTCTAGCAACGAGTCACGCCCAACACTCTAGTCTATACGACTCATTCTTTATTACTCACCTTTATTTATCTTAGTTTATAATATTTTTTTATGTGCAACACGTGTTCTACAATACAAATTTTCTCTAAGTAGATTTCTTCATCTCTTATCTTTAAAACTCATAAAAGAAAACCAAAATCATTTGGTTCTCATCGCTTGTTGCATAAGTGGGGTTCCGGAGTTCGCAGTACCGCTACACTAGAAATGTAGTGCATTCTATCCTAGGATGAAATGTTCTATAAATCTTGAGTAATGATATCTAATATTGACTCGAATTTAATTTACATGTTTTTATGTTGTTAGCACTTATAAGTTAATATTTATAAACGTGAACTAGTGTTACTGTTCCCTACCAATTTCGCTAATTGATACCGCAAATTTAATTAAATCACAACTTAGTCACTATAATGTACATTTTACATTTTGATACCCCAAATTTAACTTTAATGTAAAATTATTGAACAATTATGTTTTGTTAATTTTTAAGAGATTTTCGTACCTATTACATATTTGTCTAATGTTTAGATTTCATTCGAATCCATGAATCCAATCCACTAATCCATGAATTCAGTCCACCATAACATAAAAGTATAAATTTAGATTGTACAATACAATATGTTGTATCACTCAACACTAGGAGAAGATTCGACCATTTTATATTTGCTCATTACGTAAAATATTAAATAAATAATAAAAAAGAGACATACTCTAAAATATTGCAAGAGCGGATTTATAAACTCATTTAGTACATTTATGGGGTACTAAACAAACTTCTACTAACTACATGTAACAAAATATGCGATATCTACATAAACAAGTGTCAATAAATTGCGACGGTGAAAAGGGTTGATTGTTGTATTGACGGCCAACTAAAGAATTGGTCAAAACCTTTCCATCATCTACTTCATTTTCGTTTCATTTTTCACTTGCCTTTCATAACCCTTTCTTTATTTCTTTCTTTGCCTTCTTCGTCTGACCCTAATTAGTATACTATTTTTATGTATTCTAATCACAAGTATGAACTGGCAAGGGCGGACCGAGCTTGTAGCAAGGTGTGTCCGAAATTTTTGTGAAGAACCCATATTTTTTCGGTGTAAAAAATTTGTACACGGGACCTCTAACACACCTTCAATAATTTTAATCGACACACCTTAATCTTATTACATTACAAAAAATTTGTTGTGATAATAGTATTAAAATATATAAATATAGGAGTTATCAGATTTCATATTAGGTAGATAACTAGCTGGTGGTAAGAGAGTAAACAATTAATTGACTATTTACTAGGTAGTGAGTATTCAGAAATATAGTTATCACCTTAGAGATAACCATAATAAATTGAATGAGAATTAAATTGATTAATAATCTTGAGTCAAGTAATTAGATAGTGAATTTCATACTGTTTTTCCTCATAACTTCTTCCATGGATTCTTTTTAAGTTAACTTTCTACTTGCTTTCTAATTTAGCTATTTCTTTCTATGTTAACTCCTATCGTCACCATCTAACTGTCGGCATCGAGCAGACGACATCCTCATTCTCATTCAAACTTACACGTTGATGCATGTGACCACCCTTCTCGCTTCTCATACCAGCTTTCTCATATTAAATTAGTGTTGATTTTACTTATTGCAACTGCAAGCTACAAAATGACATTTTTCATATATGAGTTTAATCGAGAAAATCTTTAGTATAAGTTGAGTGATCAATTTATGAATAATTTTTTAGTTGTGTACATAAACAAATATTTGTTTTGAAACCTAATGAGCAAATGTATTAAGAAAATTTTCAGAATATGAAAACTCGTTGTGCTTCACTGTAAAAAATAATGAACTTTATGAATAAAATTTTTATGTTTATTTTAAATTAATTAACTAATTTTTTTTATTGTCTGACACACCTATATCAAAATCCTGGGTCCGACACTGTGAATGGGTCCATACATGACTCACCAAAAGTCTAGAGAACTAATAATTGAACCTCGAATCACTAACTTCTTCAGCTGAATGTCGAGTCCAATTAAAAATAAATATACATGGTTATTACTTATTAGAAAGTCATCATTTTCCACTATAGAATTTGAAGGCGTGAAATTTTAAGCGAGTTTCAGTTTGTATTCATTTTGCTTCCCTCTAGAGTTTCTCTTTCACCCGGGCTAGAATTTTCAACAATTATATATGGAATGTTTGGCTAGATAGGTATCTACACGTATCAAATAAATACTTTTCATTTTTCTATAAAAAGGTAAATAATTATCATCTTAAATACATCACCACAAAAGGAATTAAGCCTCAACTATGCAAATTACAATTCTGTACCTAAACTTAAAAGATCTTTAGATTTATAACCTTCATCATTTTTTTGGCATATAAGTCCTCAAAATATTGATGAAAAATTACATCTTAATACCTAAATTTTTTATGCATTACATTTTGGTACCTAAACTTTTGAAATTCAACAAATAGGTCTAATTTTTGTATGTGTAATTAAACCACCATCGAGTAAATAGGTATCCATACCTAGCTCATGCACATTTAGATTATGGAATTAAATATTCATATTCATACCTTACCCAAATCCATCTACAACTTCCATACCCATTTACACGCTCCACCCATACCCAACCAATAATCAATGGGTCTACTTGAGTTGACCGCCATATATCTCTTCTCAATCAATATCATATTGTAAAGTCAATATTACTAGCAAAACTACTAACAAAAAATTAATTTTAGAACAAAACACCATAACGGACCATATAATACTTGCCCATACGCCATTATAATCTCCGTCCGCGACAAGGCCGCGGATCGCCACCTAGATATATATTGAATGCAAGATATACGTAGTGGCTCTTATAGTTTATCTCCCCTGTGCTGGTCGGCATCCGCCATGCTTTAATGGATTCTATATTTCCTTCGTCCGCCTCAATTTAATTTCCTTGCGATCACATTAAGAGCAAGAACCACAAGATGGTCTTTGAGATGAGGTAGCAATTTAGGGATGGCAATTTACCCACCCATGGGTAATTTTGCCCAAACCCAAGTAGACCCATTTATTATGGGTAGGGTTTGGGTGATATGTGTATGGGTTTGGGTTAGATATGGATATTATCTAAATGGGTATGGGTTGGATATGGATATCCATTTACTTGAGGGTGTTTTAACTACACATGCAAAAATTGGACTTATTTGTAAAACTTGAAAAATTTAGGTACCAAAATGTAAGACCAAAAAAATTTAGATACCAAAACGTAATTTTCCATCGATATTTTGAGGACTTATATGCAAAAAAAATTAAATTTAGGTACTAAATATGCATATCTATTAAGTTTAGGTACCAAACTGTAATTTGTATTTGGGCATGGGTGCAAACCCAAATCCATTTGTTATAAACCCAACCCAACCCAAAGTAAATGGGTATGGGTACAAACCCATCAAACTTTACCCATATCCATATATTTGGATTTCATACCCAACCCAATTGGGTTGGATAGTAAAATACCCATGGGTATGGGCAAAATTGCCATCCCTAGGTAGCATATAAGTTCCCACTCCAAAATATATGGAAGATGACTTAAATGGTCTTCCCAAGTCGTGTCGTCGTAGCAAGGGAAAGAACCCAGTGGTCATAAAAAAAAAAAATAGCAAAAGGGTAAAGTTTGCATTAATTTCCAGGCTGAGAATTGCAAATTGAGGGCGAAGAAAGATAAGACTGCCAAAACCTTGTTCATGAGCTGTGCAGCTTCTACTGAAGTGAAGAAATCCCAAGGTTATGGAACTCGGAGTTTTGGAAATCCACAGTGACACAGAAGAAGTACAAGTACACTCTGTCGATGGAACGACAGTACTGAAACTTGGACTGATCCTTCGATCCTCACATATTATAAAAACAAACGACTAAGTTCAGAAAAAAAAACTAGAACCCTTTCAAAATCCGTAGAATACAACAAAACAAACGACTGCGAAGTGGGCACTGGCCCCCGCTTCAAGATAACAGCAACGACGATCATCGATTGTGATTTTTTCCGGAATAAGCAAATACCGAATTTGGAGCTATTCGGAAGCAATTAGTTGGAATTTGAAAAAAAACCCTTACGCTGCATTAGCTTAGCAGACAGCGACTGATGAGAAGCCAACAAATTAGTACCAAACTGGAGGGAGAGGAAAGAAAACAAAAGAAGCAATAATTATTGGTCCAAAAACTACGTGATTTGCATAGTGAAAGCCAGATTGGGACTTCCTTTTGTTTTTTGTTTGGATGGAAAGAAAGGAATATTATATCCACTCGTGCGGGTGGTGAGAAGCCAAAACAACACTTCTTTCTTTCTTTCTTTCTTTTTTTTTTTTTTTTTTTTTTGGTAACAACTAACAACCAAACAAGTATTACTTGTTGTTGTTATGATTGTGACCACCAGCTTGTACTCTGATGAGATTTCTTCAATCTACGCATAATAATTAAGGATTATGTTTACATCATCTCATGGATCATGCATGATTTACATAATGTTTTTTTTTTTAATATTTATAGTGATGGAATCATAGATATGAGTTAGGCGGATTTGAATTATGTTAGTTGAGTAGTCGGAGAAATATCTTATGACTGCAATTTGTTTCAAATTTATTACAATTTTACATCTATTTTAACTCTACTTTGGAAAGTTGAGTATCAGGACAAATCATAACTGTCCATATTAATATTTAGGTATCCGCGTCTTTGTCGTCATCAATGTCGTTCCCTATCATCTTAGAATCCATATTGATTTGCTTACCCAATGATATTATTGATTTCATGTGATCATTTTGAAGTAATTTTCAAAACCAACCATGTAACTCTTTTGTTTTTCATCATCCTCCAAAGTTGAATTATTACTTGAGTGCAACCTATACTGCAAATCCATGTAAAAATCACACGACGTCAAAGTTCACCATATTTAATCTCCCATTTTTACTCAGTTTAACGCTCCAACCAATATAGATTAATTAGATCACCTAAATACCTAATTATTTTTTGATGAATGATTGAAAATTTTTATTAGAAAAATGCTAGCAGCTCAACCAGTAGTAGAGCAAGCTATTAACAAAAAAGGAAACATTCTCGAGTTAAGGCACAAAAACCAGTCTAGAACAAAGAGGGAACAAAAATCAAACAAAACAAAAAGAACACAAAAATCAAATAAGGTGCTTTGTCTCGGTCGTTACCCACTCATGAAAGAGTCTATATGAGATCCGATGACAAACTCGGATCCTAATTATTACTAGCAGTCAAGAATATGTTATATGCCTGCTAATTCATGCTTAATACTACACTAGCTGATGATTAGCAATAGATGAAACTATAGGGGTCGTTTGTTTGAGGGTTTTGGTGATGGATTTGGTCATGGAAATATATTCATCATGGACTTGAACCGAAATCCATCGTTTGCCTTACAGCCTGTTTGGATACAATTCCGGAAGAAATGGAAATGGAAATGGAATTCAATTTTTTATTTTTATAGAATTCCATTTCCAATTCTAGTGTTTGGTATAATTCCTACAACTATGGAAATGAATTGCACTTTTAACCATAATGAATAATGTAATATGTTTGTTTTATTTTGGGAAATGAAATATGAATGAGAGAGAAAGAGAGTAAAATGATAGTGGGTCAACAAAATAATAAAAAGTATTGATGGGTCCCACTAATTCCATCTTCATTCTCTCAATTCCTATCACTTTTGATAGGAATTGTAATTCCCATATTTTAGACCCATTGGAATTCAATTCTCAACCTTTTTATTATTCCAAACATAATATATGGAAATGGAATTGGAAATGGAATTCCAATTCCTTACTTTTTTGTCAATCCAAACAGGCTGTTAGGGAATTAGGAAGATGGAATTTGTGGGGCCCACTTCTTTTGGGGTTCCAAATCCGTGGACCCCACGGACTTGGAAGTTCCACCTCTTGAGGTGGGATTTGAGTGATGGATTAAAATCCATGATGGTAAATTACATTTCTACCCTTAATTATTTCTTTAATTACAAATTTGTCCTACTTTAATTCAATGGTCGTGCAACTATAAACTTTTATAATTTCGTATTTTATAAATATGAGAATTTATCATTTCGTTTTGTAATATCGTATTTTATTTAATTATGAATGTATATGTGATTTATTAGATTCACCTAGAAACACTTTATGCTCATCTTATGCATTATTATTTGATTGACTGTCGGATTCCACATCGGTGAGTTAGCAAGAAGATGATGAGTTGCAGCAATAAAGCGAGCAATTGGTTGTAATTGACACATAATATTACGCACATTATTAGATGAATTGTTAATTAGTGCCAAATTATAATAAATTTCTATATTTGTAGTAATTCACATAGTGGTGAAGAGTTTAAAATTTCTTTCTATGTTTTGGATTAGTTTTAAATGAAAATTTTGGATTATAATATAGAAATATAATTAAATAAGGGTAACAAGGTAATTTGCATTTAATATCCACAAATCTAATCAAACAAAGTCCATAATCAAATTCATCAAGCAAACAATAGAATTGTTCAAATCCATAATGCCACCAAATCCATCATATATCCATGGTTTTTCAAAACTCAGGTTTTACCAAAACCCTCATTTTCAAATCCATGAAGCAAACGATCATATATGTATTTCTAAACTAGCTAGTTTGTTTGGTTTGTGTTCCTATCACTTTTTAGTGACTATAAGGGACTTTTTCACATACGATCCTATCACTTTTTAGTGACAAGTGTACTCATTCAAACTTCGCGTTGTGTGGAAGGTGATCATGTGTGGACATAATTGTTAACAATATATCTAGTTATGTGCAATGGTTCGGACTGTATCGGATTAAGAATAATGCGGTACGGTATTTGGTTCTCGTGAATTTTACAAGTATTGAAGAAATGATGGACTGAATAGAATGCAATGATGGTCCAGTCCTTGGATCTAAGAGGATCTAAGATGTCTTTCACTAATGGATTGCGGTTCGAATTTTGACCTAAAAGTAAAGAGTGTATCATCTATAACTCCATGTATGTAGTCCACGCAACGATGACTTTAATAAGTGAGAAAGGTCATCGGCAAATGATTTCTATGCTTTATCTTCTCTCTAGTTTGTATTTTTTTCTCTCTCTAGTTTGTATTTTTTTTTTTTTTTGCTTTATTTTTTTAAGTTCATCTTGATTCTCCTTTTTATAGATTTTCGGGATTAATCGTAGGCTTGAGCAGGTTCAAATCACTTTGGCCAGGTCGAATTAGGTTGAACCCATGGGTTTGGGTTCGATTTCATTCTCAACCAAAAAGAAAGAAAAATTAACAAACACAAAAGCTGATAAAACTCGCTCACGACCCAAAATTTGGCAACATCATGTTCAACTCTCTTTGATAAGGTTGAACCGACTTTATAACAAATTCACTACCTACCCGACCAGCCAATTTCAAAAGTGAATAAAACTCACTACCGCCCGAAAACTTGTAAGCATCGGGTTCAAGTCGTTTTGACCAGGTTTAATTAGGTTGGATGCCTATAGGTTTGGGTTATCAACCAAAAGGAAAAGGATAAATAAAAAAGCACTAAAGCGGATAAACTCGCTCCCTACCAAAAACTCTACAGAACGAGTTCAATTCGCATTGACTGGTTCGAACAGATTTTTTATCAATTCACACTTGGTTCTACATGTCAATTCTAAAATCAGATAAAACTCGCTCTCTATATGAAACTCGTCAGCACCGGGTCCGGGTTCAATTGTCATTGTCAACCAAAAGGAAAAGGAGAAACAAAAATATTAAAGCAGACAAAATTCGCTCTTGATCAAAAACTCGTCAACATCGTGTTCAGCTTGCTTTGACCGGGTCGAATCGAGTTTTTAACAAACTCACACTCGACCCAACCTGTCAACTATAAAAACAAATAAAACTGGCTCTCGATACAAAACTCGTCAATACCATGAGTTTGGGTTCAATTGTCATTCTCATTGAAAGAAAAAAAAAATAGAAATTTAAAAATACTAAAATTGGGTTCAAAGTCACTTTGACCTGGTCGAATTATATGGATATCCATGAGTTTAAGTTCAATTGTCATGTTTAACAAAAAGGGAAAAAGAGATATAAGAAAACACTAAAGAATATGAAACTCGTTCCCGATACAAAATTCGACAACACAAAGCAGATTTGGTATGGAATTTCGGTAGCGATCTTGGGACACGGTGAATGGATACAACTTAGGATTCCACCGAGAGTGTTTGGAGAAAAGTCGTGCATTCTTGGGCGAATGAGAGGATTGTGCATAATAGATATGGTATGGATCTTCGGTAGTAGTAATGAAAAACAGTAGAAGAGGACAACTCATAATTTCGTCGATAATGTTTCGAGCTGGGTTGCGAAGTGGTGGACCAAGGCGATGATCTGGGCAAAAGACGAAAATCTAATAGATAATTGTTACAATATGGAAAGCAATGAACAATATATGAAAACTTAATAGACAATAACTATTACGAGAAATCTAATGGGCAATAGATGTAGACCCTACAGACAATAGATGAAGAAATATGTTATAGAATAAGAAAGAGATAAAAGAAGGATTTGAAACTTTCACACTTGCACTTGGAGGAGTTTGATGCCAACCAATGTGAATATGACAAGAAGTGGTAATGAAAGCGATCAAGGATGACTAGAATTTTGTGGGAAGGTGTTCCATGCTTAGGGAAACTTTTGCCCTGATGACTGATGAGAGTTGCAGGCGATGCTCTTGTTGGGCTTCCTCATTGTCAACGCTTTAAGATAAGAGAGTTATACTCTTGTTGTTGTAGCTTAGTTGTTTCCTTCTGCTCTGGCAATTGCAGTAGGAGTAGAATCAGTTTTTTGGTTGTGTTAGATGGTCTCCCTGTGGACCTGTTTGTTTCATTGTATAAATTTTGGTTTTAATAATAATGAATGTCACCATTAACAAAAAAAACAGTAAGTTCAATGTTAGGCTATATATATTAATTTTTTATATATTAATATGCTTTTTGATTGAATTCTTCTAAATTTGTCGAGTATTCATGAAATCTTAATAATTTGAGATGTGTGATAAAACAAGCAAAGCTAATTGGAGTTCCATTGTCAAAAAAAAAAAAAAAAAAAAATTGGAGTTCCGGTCTATATATGTGGGGCCTGCTCTAAACCATGATTATGTTTCTTAGATATTGAAATCGTGTGCTAATTGCCGGCCTCCTGGTACTGGTAATGGCGGGGAAGAGAAGGCGATGGGCGGGCCACCCTTCAAAGCAAAACAACGTCATTATGCAATGCCAATGCTACTTTCTTCACGTACTGTTTTGGCACGTCTTAGCTTACATAGGTTCATGGGTTTATGCCTAATCAATGTCAATCCAATCATTGCGTTAGGCCAAGAATCACCATATTTTGGTCCTAAGTGGAACGGCTCCTACAATGAGAATGCATCCTTCTCTCCAAGGAAAAAAAAGGTTTCTGCAGTGTGGGATGCACATCTCCAATCTCCGAAAACTTTTCGCTCAATCCTCTACATCGTGAATTCGCTTCACCGCACAATCGATTCTACGACATAGCTAGTGATTTGCACCATCTTACCATCTCAAATCCGAATACAGACTGAAAGGGAAAGAAGTAGGAAGCAAATATGCAGGAGTTCTGGGATTCGTTTTTCTAGCTAGCTAGACTTTAGGGTGGTGTTGTTTGGCTTTCTAAGAACACAAATACTTCCTTTCTCACTTACCAACGGCATTGTCTATGGAGGAGGAGAACACGATCAAGGAAAAGGCTAAAAGAAACAGCAGGAAGAAGAACATAAAAAGAGGCCTTCAACCAATCAAGTGCTTTGTTTCGCTTTAATCCTTTTTTACACAGTGGAAAAATCCACTGGTAATGCAGACAGACAGCATGTTCCATGAAACAAAAAAGGTACTTTCTTTCTTTGTGCCACTAAACTATATACCCTACACCAACCCCATGCGCCCTCCTTAATCCTTTCTACTATCTTTCCCTTTCCCTATTCATTTCAGTAATATTCTCAGGAAACAAACAGCTCATAAGTCATTTGTTATCGGTCATCCCTTGTATATGCCATAATGAGCCACTACCATTACCTGATGCAGCATGATATGGTCTTTCATCATTTCACAGCTTATTAGGCCCCCTGCACCACAATAATATCATCTGCAAAATAAAGAAGCCATCCCCTCATTCTTTTGCTATCTATACTACGACTATACAGATATGTTTCCAAATGTCATTCTATAGAAACACACAGAAGGGCTACAGATCAAAAGGGTAAGAAGCATGTGTGGATACCATCGAGATCGGTCTCCCCGCGCGAATTCATCAGTTGGATCGACCCGATGGCAATCTTGTAGATGATATCGCCCACAGCGATCCAACAGCTGAGATCGAGTGAGTGACGAGCTGACGACGACAACGATGCCAGCCCATGCGGCCCTACAAGCATAATAACCAATCCCACATGCATTGGGGGCAACACATCAAAAAAGATGAATTAGATGGGTCACCTGCAAAGCTATCAATCACTATCAACTCTATGTTATATTCCTTTTGTGCCTTTTCCTCCTCCTCTTCCTTTGAGGATGACAACTGGTACCTCAATCCATGTTTGAGGATACAGAGCTAATTTGGTCCCCTACCCTTAAAGGGGACCATACAACAACAACAACAACCACATTTGAGGCTTTTGAAAAGAAAAGATAGGGAAAAGATCATAGACAAGGAGAGATATATTATACCCCATCATCACTTAGCCTCCCTAAATATGCCAATCATGCTTCTCGTGTCCATCTGGGCTTCTTTAGTTGACTTTGGAACACAGAGCAACCCACAAAAGAATGGGGACATAGAACAAAAGTGTACAAGAAACATGCATAATCTCAATCAGTGAGCGCACGATTGTAGACTAGTGACATATATGGTCCCTGCAAAACAGGACTGCACCATCATCATCATTAAAAAAGAAAGATATTTCCTTCTTTGCCACAAACCAGGTTTCCTGAAGCTTTTCTTGTTTCTCGCAGCATATTCGAAATGTTCTGTTTTCTCACTTCAACCTCAAAGATGTTGGAAGGTACTTATTATGGTTGGCTAACAATATAACAAAGACCAAATTCTATAAGGCAAATGGATTCAGATTAGAGAAAAGAATGGTCCAAATTGGTGGATGGTAGGTCTGTGTTATGCCTTTTTCCTGGGAGATGAAAAGGAAATGCTTAGCAATTGGTGGGCTGATTAGAGATTTAAACTCTTTGCACTTCAAGCAATGGAAGAATGGTTGACATCAATTATCTTAGCCTCTTAAACAAGTTGATAAGCAAAATCTCACCCTATCATAAGTCCAAACCTCAAGCTAAGGTTCAATCACTAGCAAAAACTTAGATCAAGCAAGGCTGATTGAAGAACGCAAGGAATATGATAGATAAATATCTTGCCAAATAGGTAAAACTAGGACATACCGGCCCAGTTTAAATTTAGGAGTTCGCTACAAATAATTTTCTTACAGCTCATTCTACAAGATCCCTTTTCGGAATGATTCTCGTAAACTAAACAGGTTTACAAGCCAGCTGGGGGCAAAAAATCGCTATGTTGCTGCCCTCAGCTGAAACGATAATCGATACCTTTACATGTCAGTAAGAAAAGAGCAGTGCAACATTCTCATGCCTTGGGTATGGTATTGGTAATGTAACAACATCGGTTCAGACGAAAGAAAAATGCATACCATTCCGGACGCTGTGCACTTGATTTTTCCAGATGACTAGGTGCTCCAAATTTTAGAATCATTAGTTAGGTGCTAGAAGAAACCACCTGGATCAGGAAATCATTCTGTACTACTTCTTTCGTTCTCTTCAGGGAAGTTATTTACATCGACAAAGGAAGCCCTCTGTCCCTCTTTTTGGCTAGTGCTTGCCTTGAACTTTGGAGGCGTAAAAGAAGCAACGTCGCAAGACAGATTTCAATGGCTGAAACCCAGAAGTGCCGGAAATGAATGGCTAAACATGACAAGATTACAAGCATGCTGAAGACCAGTGCCCAAACGAGTGCCACGGCAACATCAGCCCTACACGAAATTAGCCACAGAACACGGTGTCAAAAGACAATTTACAGATGCTTGAGAGCTAGTAACATTGAAATGATAGCTGGTTTATACTCATACTTCCCTAGATGTTGCTTAGTGATGATGGAAACTATAGTTCAGTTGGTGGTTGAATCGATCTAATTGTACAGTAACCGTAATACTCCTAACTGGAATTCAGATGCCATACCACATTCACTTCCAGTAGCCACGAATCGATCTGGAATGAAAGCTCGAAAACTTGGAACTGAATTATGATCAACACTAAAAGGGCCCGCCTTTCGCAAAAGAATTGGAGGAAAACAAAGACCTAAACCCTAAAATTTAAGCAACACCTTGCCCGATTAACCAAATTCATCATCATCCCTTCCAACTCTTCCCGCGTTTTTAAACCCGCTGCTCATAGGAAATCAATCGGAAAACCTCCATATCCAGAGAACGACAAATGTAAACGATTCGAAGGAGTGGATGGAGGGAAGAAGTGGAGAGAATTGTTATACCAGGAAACGAGATGCGGCTTCGGGGAGAAAATGGTGAGCGCGGGACACCGGTGCCGGGCTCGGATCCGATAATCTTCAAAGAGCTGCTCCACGAGCTTGGAACGAGTTATCATTTCTTCTGATCGGAGACTCACCTTCTCCGACCAGATTACCCCCAATCCTCACCGTCAGAACTCCACCAATTTTTTGTTTCTTTTTGCTTCACCGACCTGGATCAGAAACAACACTGAGTTGCTCCCCTCAGAGAAATTTCCTGCGAGTCGCTTCCGGATTCCGGCAGAGGATCGTACCGGCCGACGAAAAGAACCAGCGAACCAGCGGTGAGACGGTAAAAGCTAAATTTTGGCTAGTCGTTAGTTACCAACTCACCAGTCTGTTGTAGTCCCTATTTCTTTTTCTGTGCATCATGTTTATGGGCCTTAACGGCCGAAGTTAACATTGGGCTGGGCCGAAACAATTTGAGCGTACGGTCGCTGTTAGGAGGCCCATATGGAGGGGAATAGAAACGGAAAGCGACAAAAAGACAGTTCGTTATAGAGAGAGAGAGAGAGATGGTTATTTCTCATTCTTTTTTCCAGTTAGCCGGAGCGCCAGACACCGGACACTGTTGCTGGAAACAGCAGGAAGAACGATTCTAGAGCGCCATAAAAGAGAAGGGGCGACGAAGGGCAGAAGGAATTCGTCGAGATTGGCAACAATGGCGTCGAGGGAGAGGGAGAGGGATCTGGAGCGGCTAATACCCGTTCCGCCCAAACAGATTCAGGAGAGCATCAGCACCAATGGTGGCTCCAATTCCTCTGCCTCCGCCGCCCCCTCCGCCATCATCTCTCATAGCTCCGGCAAAGAGGTCCGAAAATTCCCCATTCTCTTCTTCTTCTCTCACGATTAGGGCTCTTCTTCTTCTTCTTTTTCCCCCTTGCTCAATATCTTTTCAGCGTGATCGCTCGTTCGTTCGGTGACCAGAGTTTTTTTCAGGACGAGAAATGATGAATACTATGATTTCTTTCGGGTCACTCATTTTTGGCCAAAACGATCTGATTTAGGGTTTCGTGGTTTTTTTTGGGGGGGGGGCTGTCTGGGTTATATGAACTATGTGATTGATTTCTTTGCACAGGCATTTTCAAAGCTAATCCGTAGCTGGGCATGGAAGAAATTCATCACAGGAAGGTTTGGCCTCTAATTTGAGCAAGGAATTTAGGGATAACATAAATTACATTTTTCTCTGTTAGATTCATACATTCAATATCAAATTGCTTGTGGTGTTCTTCCTTGCTGTTGCTGCAGTGTAATTTTGCTGCCAATAGCCATAACATTCTGTGTTACATGGTGGTTTATCCGATTCGTCGATAGTTTCTTCTCTCCCATCTATGCTCTACTCGGAATCAATGTATTTGGTGGGTACCTTCTTTAACTTGTTATTCCATTCTGAGATGGGGTTTCCTTTGCTAACTCCATTTTTTGTTTATGGGCAGGGCTTGGATTTGTGACCTCCCTCACATTCATATTCCTAGTCGGCGTGTTCATGTCGTCGTGGCTGGGCGCTTCTGTTCTCAGCTTGGGGGAGTGGTTCATCAACAAAATGCCCTTCGTCAGCTACATCTACTCTGCTTCTAAACAAATCAGCGCAGCCATCTCGTCAGGTGAAACAGTATCACAATAAAACATCAAATAACCTACTGCTTCAAACAAGTTGGGGGACAAGATTAGAGTTCAAAGAACAAAACTTTTTGAACTTGGTTTGCAGATCAGAAGTCCAATGCGTTCAAGGAGGTAGCCATCATCAGGCATCCGCGTAACGGTGAGTACGCGTTCGGGTTCATTACTTCGACGGTGCTCCTGCGTGGGAACTTGGGTACAGAGGAGCTCTGCTGCGTCTATGTGCCAACGAACCACCTTTACCTTGGGGATATATACCTGGTCAGCTCTAAAGATGTCATGAGGCCTAATTTGTCAGTGCGGGAAGGAATTGGTGAGAGTTTCGTTTTTTCTAATACAAGTTCTGAAATTACACGAGTTCATAATGATCCTGATTATGGGTTTTCTGTTTGGTTGGGCAGAAATAGTGATCTCGGGAGGGATGTCGATACCGGAAATAATCACGACATTGGAAGAAGCGCAAGTGAATGATGATGCAGCTAGGCTGGGGAAGTATGGAGTGCCACAGGTGTAGATTTTGCACTTTGGAACTTATATGCTTCTATTCTCTTGTCCACTTTAAGAAAGGAACTGCCAGAGCTCCGCAAGGTAGAAGCTGGTTGCCATGTCCATTGACTATCTGTGACGGAGTATGAGAGTCATTGGGTAACGGAGGGAAGGAAGTATATTGTGTTGCAAAAATGGGGGAAGAGACAGCGGCGTTGGATCATTGGACGGATTGAAGAACAGTTGCAACTATGTGTATCTATGGGGGTGAAAGTGGCAGATTAAGAAGCAAATGAAAGGTGCTGAGATGTATATTATTGTTCCTTTCACCGAACTGTGAGAAATGAGATTAGGAGTAATTGGTGTTTGTTGATGGATGCATTAAATGGGGAAACGATTGCACAGACTTATTCTGTAAGACAGATCTCCAGCTGGGTTAAGAATTGCTGAGCTGAGCTAGTCAAAAGATTATTTATTGAAAAACGGTTTAAATATGGGTCAGGAGATGGAATGGGAACAAAAGGGAAAATGGATGAATATCTCTATCATCCAAAAGACGAACATACATTTAAGCTTTAGCAATATCAATATGACAGGCACATCTAATTTAAATAATCTTAGGTGATAATCTCACTATCAGTTCCATTGTCGTCCAGCGGTTAGGATATCTGGCTTTCACCCAGGAGACCCGGGTTCGATTCCCGGCAATGGAATCTTTTTGCTCTGACACATCTATTCCCTTGTTGTGATTAACAATTTTGACTTTTAACTTTTAAGTGTCAAAAGTTAACATAGTTTACTTTGCCCATCATCTATTCTCTAAGATTTAACCATGTTGGCTTGATATTTCTCCTTAGTCCTTACTACCAGCCTAACAGAGAGAAAGCAGAACGCATTTCCCTTGGATGAACCAACATTTTCGAACAACAATATCTATCATCCATTACAGATATACAGCCATCTTACTTTAGCCATCCAATAACAACAAATCCTATTCCGAAGTTCAGTTCTCCAACTCCTAAAAACGAGCTTTGACAACCACCTCCTATCAACAAAATATAACTCGATCTCCCAATTCCTAACCATCCTTGCTATCCATCATCGAATCATCCCCAAAATGGCAAAATGGAAGGGCACAGCTCCAGCCTAGTACAAACATGCACCAGGAGGCTTGTTCAACAAAAGATAAAAGCAGTATCCCTCTACTTCTGTTAGCCCCAAAATTAGCTACACCCCTTGTGCAGGGCACCTCTCGTACAACCAACGCTACAACTTATAGCTCGAGTTGTTAGCTGTTGAGGGTGGAGAGCATGCCTCCCGTCATTGTGGGAATAACCACCTCCCAGCCAGGCCCCTTAACAGGATATCCAGCAGCAGCAGCACCGTTTCCTTTGTTGCTGTTGTCAAAGGAGGGTATGTTAATAAGGTCGCTTCTATCCATCACTATCTCCAAGTCTTCCTCGCTGATGTCTGTTTGTATCAACTTGTCTTCAGCTGTTTCCTCATTACGAAGCAGTGCTAGTATATCCTCTTCCTGTACGAATACAATCAGAATAGCAAAATTCCTCAAGAGGCTGAGGAAAAAAGTTCTAGAAAATGGAAACAAGAAAACAAGAGGGAGAAGGAAGGATGCACCACCTCCAAGTTAGCCAAGGTGTTACCCTTGGTTCGTTCTTGATGAAACTGACCCTTCCCAATCACAACATGCTCCAACTTCAGCTTGCTAAACGCCCTTTTCAGAATTCGACCCTCGACTGATTGGGCCGTTGCTAGCCTGTAAACATGGACAGGTTTTGTCTGGCCAATTCTATGGCACCTGTCCATTGCCTGCAAATCCATTTGTGGATTCTGCACATATTTGGAATTTTTGGAGCACGGGAATAAGAGATCTGGAATGATTTGGGTGTAGAATCAGAAAAATGAGAAATGTGCATATAATGAGCAAAATTTACCCAATCACTATCATAGAGTATGCAAGTATCAGCTGAAGTGAGGTTGATACCCAATCCACCAGCTCTGGTGCTCAGAAGAAACACCCTGCAACTGCTGTTAATGTCATTGAATTCGTCAATCTGTCAAAAAACAAAAAAACATGTCATGCTCGTCTACCATACAAAACACCAGTATCGCAAGGAAGACTAAGCAAAGAAATATAGCTACTGTATCATTCTCATAGCATGTGTCAACTCCCGAGTAAACATTAAGTGGTAAATGCAAGACAGTCATCTTCGTCACTGAAAAGGGTCAATGGAGGCACCAAACCTGTCTTCGTCTTTCTTCCAGCTTGACACTACCATCAATTCTACACACCACAAATCCTTTTTCACTAAAATAGTAGTCCATGATGTCCAAGATCTTAGTCCACTGGCTGAATATCAGAACCTGCCCAGGAAATCAACAGAAGATGATGAGTGTAAAAGGCATCAGCACATTTACTTTCTATGAGATCGGCCTTAGTCATACTTTATGCTTGAGTTCGAACAACCGCTTCAGCAACCTTTCCAGCAACTTGAACTTGCCACATTGCTCAACGATCTGCTCAACAGGCGGGTACATATCTACAAATATTATATAAACATATCATCTCTATTGAATCTGCAGTTCACATCACTAAATAGCTCGTTAGCGTACTGCAGTTAAGGACATACATGAGCCATCAAAGGCTGACTCCAAGAGATCTGGATGATTGCAGTTCTTCCGGAGTTGAACAACCAAATTGTTTAACTTCCCTTTCATGCCAGGTGCTGCAAGGTACAAGATTCAGCTTAGATTAGACAGAGAAGATTATTAATACCACATTAAAATAACTGAACCAAACATTTTGATCATGCAGTACATCAAAATATGGTGCAATATCTGAAAATTGCACATCATGCAGACAACCCCAAATTTATCATCTTTACTAAAGCTACAAAATAGATTTCCTGAAATATTAGCCAGTTACAGAAACCATAGAGCGCTTTCTACCACGGACGCATTCACATGATGTTTAATAGGGCACCCATTTGATAGAAGAGCAAACATAGCACACGATGGTAGTTTTATAAGTAACACAGTTTGCTCAAATTTACAATACCAATAATCACAGCAGATGAGTCACCATAAATAAGAGGGCTTCCATGCATTACCTCCTATAATAGCTTTATCTCGCAAATGATTTTCAAGTGTCTTGTTAATTAAGTGATCCTGGAAGTTCTTCTGGTGCTCAGTCATGGTTGCATATAGTATAATTTCCTTCTTCCTAGGGAGCAGCTGCTCAACATCAGCCTTCAGCCTTCTGAGGAGAAATGGGCGGAGGATGGAATGAAGTTTAGCCACAACCTGGAAAAAAAACCAACGTGGTTATAAAGCCCAGCCAAAAAGCTTAATGTCTTCTAAAGCAGCAAAACAAGAATGCAATACCTGCGATCTTCTCTTCTCTTCTAGCTCTTCCCTCATGTCTTCATTGTTGCACTTTCCTGACAGATCAAACCTGAGAGAAGCCATTAATAAGTTATGAAGTGAATCGTCATTTAATTATGAAGTTGCTCCATAGGTGAATTGAGCATTATCAACTCTGTCATGAAGTGAAGAAACAGGAAGCTATCAAATGGCAACTAAGTTACGCAAAAGAGCTTAAGAAGATGCTAACCATGACTCGAATTCTTCATGAGACTGAAAAATATCTGGTAATATAAAGTTCAACAAGGACCAAAGCTCTGCAAGATTGTTCTGCAGAGGGGTTCCAGTTAACAAAAGTTTGTTCTCCATTGGAATAAGCTTTAGATGTTTCAGCAGTTTACACTTGGAGTTTTTCAGTCGATGACCCTGAAGACAATTAATGGTTAGAAGTGTACCAACAGAATAGTTTAGGCATAAAACACACCTAATAAAGAGATGAATGGGTCAAAAAACAATCAAAGTGCAAGGGCATCTAAAGATCAAACACATTAGTTATAAAGAGAGACTTCACCTCATCAACCACAACATATTTCCAAGAGTAGTGTCTCAGAAACCTTTTCGCATCAGATAATGCAACTTCATATGAAGTAACAATAATGGGAAATTTTGGGCCAATAGATCTAGGCATGTGTTTCCTCCTTATCTCATCCCTCTGATTCTTGTCACCATGGTAGATTACAGCATTCAAAGATGGAGCAAACCTGATTGGGAATCAAAGATTCACAAAATCCAAGTAAACCATAAATTCTTGATTGTATTAGACTTCGCAAGAAAAGGCAGTGACTCTATACCTTGAAATCTCATTCACCCAGTTTGCCAGAGTAGAAAGAGGAGCTATTATCAAATAGGGGCCATTTAAACCCTCCCCCTTAAGGTGTGCAAGGAAACCAATTGTTTGAATAGTTTTCCCGAGCCCCATCTGATCAGCAAGGATGCCATTCAACCCATTTTGCCATAAAGAGATCAGCCACTTGACACCTTTGAGTTGATAAGGCTTCAGCTTGCCACCAGTCAACAATGGCACCAGCTCCTTCTGCTCTTTCTCAACCTTATCTTCTTCACTCAAATTGGCATCTTCAGCACTTTCTACTTCTTTTGATCTGGTAATCATGGCTGCAATGGCCCTCTTGGCTTTTCTCTGAAACCATGGGAATAACAGAAAACTCAGTAAGAAAAATAACTGGAGACAAGAAGAGCTCACCTGTCAAAATTACACGAATCAACCACAATTGCGTAATTAAATATTGATTAACTCAAGGGAGGCCTGAAAGGTTATAGCTTCAACAGTCCAGAATAGAATACACAGTATAGTTTATATATCGGAAAAGAAATTTACCGTATTACAACCTGCAGCAGCTTTTCTCTTTGAACCGCGGCCTTTCTTTTTCTCAACAGTTTCATCCTCTTGCTCCCCGCCATTCTGCAAACTCACTCTCAAATTGTAAGACACGTGACTAAGAGATACCAATGACAAGAGGGGGGAAATGTTACAGCATAAACATGTTTGAGAGGTACATGTGTGATTTCATCCATCTTCTCCAGTAAGAACTCCGAGTACATCTGTGTCTGAGTAAGAAGCTCATCCAACTTGGTAAACTGAGAATCATTCAAATGAGGTGCCTCCTGCTCTTCTGATTTTGCTTCTTCTTTCTCCCTGTAGTTCAACAACTTCTCTTCCTCCTCCTTCATTGTCTTTGATATGAGAGAGGAATCCCCAATCCCTCCCTCTTGAAGAGTGTCTTCCTCAGATTTAGCTTCCAAATTGTTCTGGCAATTATCCTTCACATCCCAGAAAAATGCGAAAAAGTTCAGGAACTAAACATGGTAGCAAACAATCCCTTGGAACAACAAAGTAGCTCAGTATCATTGACCTAAGTTGGATAGAAATGCATCCAGATGAAGCATTTTAAGCATTGCGCTGTAGAATCTATTTTAGAAGCCTCGCAAAAGCAAAGCTTCTGAAATGCATAAGAGTTCCTCGACGTAGGGCCGACATTACAAAGTATGAGATTTCCATGTCTCTTTTTTTTCCCCCCAACTCCCCGGAGAACCAAACAGAAACATGAGACCTCAAAAATTTAAGCAAAAAAGCAGCACACGAGAACCGTGGAAAAGGGAGGTCAAAGAACGCACCTCATCTCCGAGAACCGACGTCGGAGAGTCGACGGAAGCGTCGTTCTTCATTTCACCCTGAATCAGATTCATATCCAGCCCTAGAACAAACACCACAAACAAAATCAGAGCAGCTCCAACGGCGCAGCGACGCAAACAGAAATCCCTCGCAATTTCGACTACCGCATCAACAAAAGCGTGCAATGAGCTACAGTCTTAACTCGTAAACACACAAGTGCAGGAACAGAAAACCCTAGGCACGCAGAAATAAACACAAAATGAAAGCACCAAGTAACCACGAAGAACTATGAACGAAGACTGAAAGCAGCAGACGGACCGGCACAGGGAGCTTGCTCAGCGACGGATTGCAGAGGAGCGGACATTGAAGAGGCGGAGGCAGCACAGCGCGACGGTGAGAGGACAGAGAACTCGAAAAGTTGGAAAATATTTGGAAATGGAGTTTGTTTTATGATATTAATTATCTCAGTGTCTCCACTCCAGTATTCCCTCCTCCCCAGGAGTTTTGAGCGGGAAAATCAATATTTCGTTTATGCCCCTGGACAGTAGAAGATTTACGATTATGTCTAAGTGGATACTGAGTTTGGAATCGAGTAACAGGGGGTGTTTTAGGCAGCAAATAATTGCCGGGCGGCACCCCACGAACGGTAATCGAAAAGGAAAGGAGTGCGCATGGTTGTCACGCCGGCCAGCGTGCCACCGGTTGTATCGGATTCAATCGATATCGGTTATAAAACTGGCATGACATCACCGGTATGATTGGCATGATCGATATACGAATCTCTAACCAAAATGACTTTAATTTAGAGAATTTAATTGATAAAAATTATTTTATTATTTATTTTATGAGTATAAAAGTTAAATATTGATGTTATTTGTTGGATTAAGTATAAATGTTTAGGAATTGACGCTAAATGTCATGTTTAAATATGAGTATTTATAATTTTATTTGTAATATTGACCGGCATGAAGCGGCACAAACCGATATGTGCCACCAGTTGAACCATTCTGCTTGCTAAACCAACACACCGGCATAAACCGGTTTGACAACTCGCTTCCGTGTCCCACTTTCTTAGGCATTTTAGCTCTTCTTTTTATAAGTTTTCTTTTCTTCATGCCATTTCATCTGCCAGCTTTTAGTCAATTTGGATGGGAAGGTAATGTTTTTTATTTATTAAATTTGATAAAGGACGGGAAGCAGGGAAGGTATTAGGTATGGCCTAGAGAATAATCAAAATTCTACGTCTTGCATTAATAAAATTTAAATTCGAATTGATGGTATTTTCTATACAACTCGAATTTGATTTGAAAAATAATATTTTTAATCAAACTTTAGATTGTAAAAATAAAAAAAAATGGCGATGGATGATTTGGAATTTTAAAAATTGTTGTTTGGATACTACATTTTATGATGGATTGTGCTCAATATTATTTATGAGTTGAAAGTTTTATTTATCTTACTATCTCCAATTGTTCTATTATTTTCAATCAGTTTACCTTTCTAAGGGGAAAAAAATTTAAATTGTCTTTTGTTTTTCAACCTTTCATCCTTTTGTTCAAGCGAACTCATAACTTTAGTTTTTTAATCAATATAACTTGTATTACCAAGAAATAACGTTTACAACATCGTGTAGAGCCAATTGCAAAATTTAAAACTAGCCAAAGCTACTGAAGAAAAAAGATGACTTTCTTAGTCACCAAATAAAAACTCGTAACTTCGGTTTTTGTTTTTACGAAGAAAATAAACCATTAGGATTTTAGGATAAAAAAACAAAATTTTAATTTGGATAAAAAGATTATTGTTTCATTAGACGAGTTGCTTGGATTTTTTCTTGGGTTTGTATTGTTTGTTATACACAACCATAGTTTTCATTTTTTGGATTATTTTCCAATTTCTGAACGATTGATTTCATGGACAAGGAAAAATAAATAATGATGGCAAATATGAACCAGAATAAAACTTATGGGGATATGAGAGTCATTTAGTAACAAAGATTTGGTTCCTTCTCTCAAATCTTACCAATTGACGTGAGATTTTCAAATTCATAGGTCTACGAATTTGATACCCACTTTTTTAAGGACCCAAACATTGGTTTAAACAGATTCACATTAGTGTTGGATTTGGAACGACCTCTCAATTTTTTCACAATAATTCTTTTCTAGAGTAGCTAAATTTTACCATTTTACAATTCACTATGATTATCTATTCAATAGTGTCGTCGATCTAAATTCTAGGCATTTCAACGTTCTATCACATTTAAAGTTTTATTCAATTAAAAGATACTAGAGGTGGTTTGATACTCAAATTTTTATGCACCCAAACACGGGATTTAACTGATTCCAAATTTCCAATTAGTGTTGGATTTGGAACGACCCCTTAATTTTTTCATATAAATTCTTTTGGGTAAATTGTAAGTTTGGTCACTAGAATTATTTACAAAGTTCATATTTGTCAATAAAATTAATTTATTTCATTCGTTGTCACTTAAATTAAGTTAACAGTCCAAGTTTGATCACTAGCATTAGTCTCCGTTAACTTTTGCTGATGTGGCGATCAACTCTCGTAGTTGATTGTTAAATGAGTGACATGACAATTAAAAAATAAAAAATAATTATTTTTATTTTCCACCTCATTATCAAAATTATTAAAAAATAAAACTAATTATCTTCATCCCTACCTTGAGGTGAACAAAACAACCCGCAAACCGGCCCACCCATCCAATCCGACCCAAACCACCCGTATTTATTGTTAAAATTAAGATTTATGGTTGGGTGGGATTTTATTTTTGTACAACCCGCCTCTAATGGGTTGGGTCCGGATTTTGGGTTACGCAACCCGTAGAACCCGACCCAACCCGTGTTCCAACTATTATCATAAATGTTCGTATCCAAACCATATTTGTAATAAATTTAAGATATTTTATCATATTTTTCTCTTGTGGTTTCCTAACGTAATACATTCTTCTACTTAAAATTTAGATGTATATTAAATAAATACTACACTTCACATAATATTTTTTGTGTACAATTTTAAAAGAACAATATATTACGAATATGTTCTCTTATAACCATTTTAGTTTATTTTCAAAAATGTTTTTTGTGGGAAAAACTAGACCTATTTTGAAGCAAATTGTATTTCATTAAAATGTAAATACCATTATGCATTTTGATACCTTTCCTTCAGCGCCTTATCCATGCTCCATCCCGACAACCACCGGCCGAGGAGGAACTTGGACTTGAAAAGCTCCGAGTTCCTGTCGACGAGGACGGCATCGCTTCCCTGGTTGAGAACATAGGGCGATCAAGTCTTCACATTTCAGGCTACACATCAATTCCATCAATTCTGAAGCAGAGTCATCGCTGCCCTGTTCGGAAGAGCATTCGTAATAGGCCGTGACCGAATTTCGTGTGAAGCTGTCGACGATTGCCGAAACGAAGCCCGACCCAGATGGAGTTGCGAGCTTGTTTTTGAACTCCTTGGAGACGACGCTGATTGTCTCAGCGGAATTGGAGATTGCATCGCCCATGGAAAGGAAAGCTCCTAGAAGATATGTATTGAAGGATCTGGTATGTGTTTGAGTTCTATACCCAATCTGATCGTCCTATCCTCGAGGGGATTTTTGCAGAGATTATTAAAATGTAGTGGTGGGTGGTGAGATTAGGGGTGGGCATTCGATCGGTTCGGTTTCGATCGAATCAAAATCATACATACTGGAACCGAACAAAAATCATACACATCGGGTCCTCGAATTCCATCAAACTTCAAACTGAATTTGTGATAATACTTGTATCTTCTCCATTTTAAATAAATCTTCACCCCGAATGTAAACAATAAATATGCAATTATATACATTATCAATGATAAAATCAAACATTTCAACACATAAGTCATAAAACACTAACATTATTCAAATATTTAAGTCTCAAAACAAGTACAAACATAAATATCCACCATTTAGAGCTTGCAATTATAGTAATTCGGTTTTTTGGTCGGAATTTAGTTCGGTTGAAAGAACCGTGGTTTCCAAAATATCCATATTTCCTTTCCAAATTTCTAACCGAATAGCATTAATTCGGTTTGGTATAATATGGTTTCGGTTTGGGTTTATCGAACCGGTTGCCCACCCTTAGGTGAGATCTCCGCTAACGTCCTCATCATACGGTTACGCGTCTGTTGTTTCTGGTGGCGGTGAGATTGCGTTGATGTCGACCGTCGTAGAGAAAGCTAAGCCCAGTTCATAATTCAGCCATCCTCCCCCGCCACCGACCGCGCTCTTGATGTCGCCTCGACTGCCACCAACAATACCCAAGCAGCCGCCACCTCTCCAGAACAAGACTTTAGCGCCGTCTCTGCCAGCTCCTCCGAGGAAACCAAACGCCCCGCATCCCCCGACCAAAGCCGGTTCTGCCTCTAAACAACCCCCTATCGAAGAATTAGGCGAGTCGTCCGGGAGCGGCTTGAACATCCTTGGATTTTCTTGTTTTGAATTTTATAATAATTAGGTGAAAAATAAAAATAATTAAATTTTATTTTTTTTAAATTGCCACGTCACTCATTTAACGGTCAACTATTAGAGTTGACCACCACATCAACAAAATTTAACGGACACTAACGGCCAGTGATCAAACTTGGACTGTTAACCTATTTTAAATGACTATGGATGGAATAAACTGATTTTAGTGACAAACAAAAACTTTTTAAGTAATTCCAGTGACCAAACTTGCAATTTACCCAAATTCTTTTCTGCATTGCTATTCGTCGCGCTAAATGTCAAATTTTATCGCCCTAAAATGTACCAAATTGACACTCTTACCCTCCGATCCCTGCTAATCCTCTGTCTTGCGGCCGCTGCTATCACTGTAAAAATTTTCTATCGGAGCCGCCCACCTCAACCCGATCTCCGCAGGTGCTTTGCTTCTACTGTCGGAGTCGATCCCAAGCAGGAGGAGGAAGAAGAGTATCTATGACTAAATTCCAAAAATGACAAAATAAAAGTAAGCCTATTTCTCAAGTTGCCTTGCACGAGCTTTGATGGTGATGATTCTTCTTCTCTAGTTTCCATTTTTTTTTGGCTTGGTGCAGTTTTTATGGAAGCTGAAATCAGGCAACGGTTGGAATAATTCTCGATCAAAAGTAATTAAGAACAGTTGGAATAATTGAAAGCAAGGGAAAAAGGGTAAACGGATCGCGCAATGAGGCCGCCGCCTAACTCCTCTATCCTACACTTCTAATACTAAGAAATCTTCTCTTCGGCCCAATGCCCACCGTTGCTTCCCTACTGCTACTGCCGGATTCTTCTGTACCGAACAAAAAGAAGGACACGAATGAGGAAGAATGCTTAAGTTTGGAGATGCAGGGGATCGAACCCTGTACCTCCCGCATGCAAAGCGGGCGCTCTACCATTTGAGCTACATCCCCTTGTTATAATTCCAAAAAGAGTATATATGACTAAATTCCAAAAATGACAAAATAAAAGTAAGCCTATTTCTCAAGTTCCCTTGCACGAGCTTTGATGGTGATGATTCTTCTTCTCTAGTTTCCATTTTTTTTGGCTTGGTGCAGTTTTCATGGAAGCTGAAATCAGGCAACGGTTGGAATAATTCTCAGTCAAAAGTAATTAAGAACTATTGGAATAATTGAAAGCAAGGGAAAAAGGGTAAACGGATCGCGCAATGAGGCCGCAGCCTAACTCCTCTATCCTACACTTCTAATACTAAGAAATCTTCTCTTCGGCTCAATGCCCACCGTTGCTTCCCTACTGCTACTGCCGGATTCTTCTATACCGAACAAAAAGAAGGACACGAATGAGGAAGAATGCTTAAGTTTGGAGATGCAAGGGATCGAACCCTGTACCTCCCGCATGCAAAGCGAGCGCTCTACCATTTGAGCTACATCCCCTTGTTATAATTCCAAAAAGAGTATATATGACTAAATTCCAAAAATGACAAAATAAAAGTAAGCCTATTTCTCAAGTTCCCTTGCACGAGCTTTGATGGTGATGATTCTTCTTCTCTAGTTTCCATTTTTTTTGGCTTGGTGCAGTTTTCATGGAAGCTGAAATCAGGCAACGGTTGGAATAATTCTCAGTCAAAAGTAATTAAAAACTGTTGGAATAATTGAAAGCAAGGGAAAAAGGGTAAACGGATCGCGCAATGAGGCCGCCGCCTAACTCCTCTGTCCTACACTTCTAATAATAAAAAATCTTCTCTCCGACCCAATGCCCATTGTTGCTTCCCTACTGCTACTGCCGGATTCTTCTGTACCGAACAAAAAGAAGGACACAAATGACGAAGAATGCTTAAGTTTGGAGATGCATGGGATCGAACCTTGTACCTCCCGCATGCAAAGCGGGCGCTCTACCATTTGAGCTACATCCCCTTGTTATAATCTTTTCTTTCTTTGGAATATATCCTTGTTTATGCAAACATAATGCATGTATTATTTGCAGGAACAATCATTCAAAATAAATGATTGTAAAATATCAACTTTTAACTGAGAGTTGTGTTTGTTCGATAGAGATTGTTGTTTCTTTTCCCCAATTTGATTATTTAATAGTACATATCGCATTAAATGGATATTACAAGTGTCATATTTTGTCACAAACAAATTTTATTTTTAATATGGAAAACACAATCAGAAATATCAAACATTATATTACAATAAATCAAATTAATCACCTAGCCAGCCTAAGGGGTCCCGCTCAACATTTGTGGCACCGCCAAGCAATTTTTAGCGGAAGTGATGGATCATTCTGAGATCCTTCTCATATGGCGGCATATGGGGATGTGGTTACTAACTACCATGGGCAGATTGTTGACAGCAGGGCTGGTACCCTAATCTACTCATCAGCAATTGTGGTAGAAGCACAAGCTATCTTAGTTGCCTTGGAATTTGCAAATGCGTCTGGCTTAGACTCACTTACACTCTGTTTGGGAAGAGGGGTAAATGGGAGGAGGGTGCAAATGTGAGGGGTAAATACAGTTTCCAACACATTTGCACCTGTTTGGTTAATTTGGAACAGTAGGGGGGTGCAAAACGGGAGTGCAAATTTACTGTTTCGGCTTACCCCCCAAATTGGGGTGCAAGGGAAGGAAGGAAGAGAGGGGGAGGGGGAATTATGGAATTTTGTTTTTCTAATTGTGTTATATATAATTATATAATAATTAATATTATCAATTTCTTCTTTTTATAAATATCATTAATGTAAACATTATTCGGGGTTGACCATTTGACTCGGGAAACAAGTTTATCAATGTTCGTCAAGTCAAATCTAGATCTCTTGGTTGAATCGAATTTGCATTGAAAATTAGAGATACGAGGTGTTTGTGAAAAAGATAGAGAGAAATTGTTTGGTTAACTCAGTTTATTTGAATAAATAGTTAAAACTTACAAATTCGAACGTGTTTAACTAAGTTTGACAATTTAAAATTAAACTAGACACAAAAACCCTATATAGGATGACCAGTTACAAGTTGAGCTTCGAGTTTTGAGATCGCTCGATCAATGATTATACAATTGTCATAATTAATTATTATTTGAGCATTATTATATAATAACTATTTTTAGTAAAGTATATTTATTATTATATAATAATATTTATTTTATTATTTTGTGATAATATTTTAAAATTTTAAAATCTATTTTGTAATCTAAAATTTATTTTTAAAATCTATTTTAAAATAATATAATTACTTACTTTTCACTCTATTTGCACCCCCCTACTTTTTCATCCAAACAACAATTTACCCCTCCACTTACACCCGCCAGCAATTTGCACCCCCCAACAATTTACCCCTCAACTTGCACCATCCTGCAATTTGCACCCCCCTTGTTGCCAAACAGAGCGTTATGCATACAGATTGTCTTTATATTGTGAAAGCCCTTCAAGATACCCCATCTTCGCGGCCTTGAGAGTGACGAGCTTGACAACACTCCATTTTGATTGGATTCATATCCTTGATCTCATTTCACCGCTTCTAGAATAGCTTATGTGACCACTCTAACTAATATATAGTGTCCTCACCTTTAATAAAAAATGTGGTTGATGAATCAAAGACTCAAAATTCCTTCTTAATTTTTCATGACACAACATTTAATTCTGAAGAAACAAGCTCAAAATAAAGATTTAGAAGCTTCATAATTATTCGTACATAATATTATGGCGAAGAAGAACAATAACCAAACTCAAATACACTATTTAGCAGCTTGACTCGCACAAGACAACAGTTTTGCAACATCCTCGAATCTTGAGATCAATGGCGGCAGAAGTTCTCAAAACCCATGTATTCTCTCTTCTCCAGCTTCTCAACCATGTTGACTATCCCTACCCCTCCTGCAGTAACAACCAAAGTGTAACTTTCTCCAGAAAACCAGAAATGGTGACTTTGCACTGAGATGATGATGGTGGTGGTGGAGAAAAAAATGGAAGACAAGAGAGCAGTATACCTAGGGTGATTGCACTGAGGAAAATGGTCAAAGCAAGGATGAAGATGATGATTGAAGCCCTCCCAAGAACTGCAATGATCTTTCTCACCACATGTTGCCCAGCCAGAGCAGCAATGGTCGATACCACCACGAAATAAGCAGCTGCAACCATAGATTTTCAAGCAGCCATAGTCAAGACTAATTATCAGACAAGTGTAAGCACTAGACCAAGCCCTTGTTCGTCATGTTAACAAACAATTCAAGTACAAATGTTTCGACGGGTTAGAGTCACGATGGATGCGAGACTGACCATAGGGGATAGGGAAGCGTTTGAGGAGGTAGTACTGGACTACAGACATTGAAGATGAGAACACCATTGCAAAGGTTGATGTTGCACTTGCCACCTGCATTACAGGTGAGGTTGTGAGAGTTTATGTAAATCTCAGATTATAGTGTTTGATTTTCAATAAATGTTTGATTTCCCTAAGTAGCAAGTTTTACCTACCTGAGGAGGGATACCAAGTTCAAGGAAAAGAGGCCCCAAGATGAAGCCACCACCAAGGCCAAGGAGGCCACCAACCATCCCAGCCACAATCCCACAGCAACAGTAGAGCAACAACTGATGCAACTTCCAGTTGGTGATTTGCTTCCCTCTGGAAGCTATCACCCTTTTCCCTTTCCACAGCCACACCGCTTCATACACTGACACAGACACTGCAATTGGTACCTACAGTACAAACCATTGCAGCAACATTTCTTCTTTTGAGTTGCTACAGCAAAATATAAGCACTACTGTTAATTAAGAAAGTCTGAAATGGGTATTACCTGCAAGGCATTCAAGATCCAGTATGTGACAGAGCAAGTTGGAACATATGTCTGCGTTACAAAGTCACACGAATCGATCGATTCAGTCTATCGAAGAATTTCGCGCGACACTGAAAAAAGGTGAAGGGAAGTTGTGTGCCGGTACCTTAACTAGTTGAACTAGAAGGAATCCCACCCAGACATAAACCAGCATTGCCATCTCTTTCCAGTGTATGTTCTGTGATAAGGAAACCTGATAACAATAGCAGAAAAAAGGAACAACAGAGAGCACATAAGTAACTAGATGGGATTAGTTTCTGCTGAAAACAGTAAATATGAATAAACTCACCTCATCATCTTTATCATGGAGAGCTGCTGGCCCACTTGGCAGCCTCTTATAGTCTTGTTCACCACCATTGCCATGATCTGCAGAAATTTACCTCAGTAAATTATACACTTCACAGTATACTACCCATTTTTCTTTATATGGTTAGGCATTAACAAAATGGTCAGTACCATCATGATCTGTTTTGGGTTGTGATTCCATCTGCCTGGAAGCTTCCTTCATCATTGTTTCCTTCTTCCATGTCTCTATACCTTTGGATAAAGCCTTTGTTGATGTACCTGCAGAGTAGTCAATTGCAGAGTTAGCCCCATTAATTCAATTCCAACTACTACTGTTATTTTTATCTTTCCAGTAACTAGTGATCACCAACTTGCCTATGAAGAGAATGATGAGGAGAACAGTGACCATCCAGTCAGCAAACATGACATTGAACGCGACACCGATGCTGATCCCAAGCATCAGCATCGGCTGAAACAGGAGGGCAAGGTCGTAGTCAATGAGTGGCATGTCCAGCGTCGGATGCCTCAGTCTCAGGTTGTAGTAAACTGTTGATCCAGCAGCGCCCGTTATCATGCCTGCAGAATTCACCACCACCATCCATCATTAATTAAAAAAAAACGTTACAGCACATGGTTAAACTATGAAGTTGAAAAGCTCGCGTTGATCTTTACACTTGGAAATGGCAGTTGAGGACTTGGGATCGAAGCCGACGATCAATGTAAGCATGGGAACAAAGATGCCACCACCTCCAACTCCCCCAACGCTGCCAAATGCAGCTCCAAAGAAGCCTACTACTGCTCCTACCACAATCTTCCATCCAAACTCCATTTCCTGAAAAGTTTAGGGATTAGAATTGAAGAACAATCGGAGGGGGGAAAGGGTGCGAAAAGGGAACAGAATTGGTATTACTCACAGGCCAGACAGGCTCATAAGATGACTTGCCACTCTGCCACAGGAAATGAACCATTCTTGTCAGGAACTGATCTTGTCTAATTTCTTTCTGCACTTCTTCAGTTTCATCTCCTAACATTCTATGTGCTGCAGTGGCTATGATTCTGATGGTAAGCAGCCATAGAATTGTCATCCAGGCTGCTACTGATCTTTGGCTGAGCTTGTTGTTCTGATCCATTGTTTTCTTTTCCTTCAAGTTAACTGATGAGAATGCTGCAGGAAGAACTGTGTGCAAGAGGGAAAGATGATAATATATGAGTTGTTTAAATGTTCACTCCTTTGGCTGCTCAGTCTTAAAGTTGCTTCTGCATGTGTGGGGTAGTTTCCTAATTCGACCCGGATATGAAATTCTGAGGCGTCCTTTTGTGATTCCTTTCAGAGGAAGGTGGCATGGGTGTGACCAAAGCAACTTTGGTACCGGTATTTGAGATGCATCGACATTTGTATCGAATTTATCGATGTTACCAAATTTATTCTGAGGTGTGTACTTCCAGTGTGAAGTTGCAGTCGGAACTTAAACGGGAAATGCGTACTGCTGTTTTTAGCTAAAGGTTAAGCTGTTGGGTTTCCTGTAAAAATGACGTTACTCCGTGCACAGAAAAGAAACAGCCTCTGAATACGGCTGTCTTGTAATGCAAGCAACCGAAGGAGGAAAAGAAAGAGGAAAGTGGTAAAAAAATCCAAAGTGGCGAAATTTCCTGTAGTAGTGCAAGGAGGTGTTCCTCAAAGAACAACGAGAATCATTCAGCTGGGAGGTTAATTATATCTCACATATTCAACCCGGAAATCTTTCGTATTGACCGGATATGAAAACACTAAAAAGTAGAGGTGATAATTTTAGTGATAATGATTAGAATAAAATATTTTTAGTGACGAACATGAATTTTTTTTAGTAATCCAACTAAACTTGCAATTTACCATCTTAATTTTGTTCCTTAGCAAATTTTGAACAATTTTGACTTCATTCCCATAGGCCATAACCATCCTCTCCAACGATCTCCAAAATCCCATTGCTTGTTGGATATTATTGTTAGGGTGTGGTATAAGATCCAGCATAACCTTCTCCCAACAACTCGAGTTATTGAGACCAACTGGTTTATGACATGGTATCAGAGCTGGTTTGGCCAAGTGGTCGTGTGTTCGAATCTCCACGACCCCCAATATTAACAGTTGATTAAAGCACAAGGTATGGTGGGCCTGTGCAAATTTCAAGCCCATGAGTTGGCTTTCGTTTGAGGGGGCGTGTTAGGGTGTGGTATAAGATCCAGCATAACCTTCTCCCAACAACTCGAGTTATTGGGATCAACTGGTTCTTGACAATTATCAAGCGGGCCTTTTCCAATCTACCAAGTCATGTACTTTCCTCGTGTCTAATTTAATCAGCATTTCCGATGTCACTTCATGGACTCTTAACAGTGAGAGTGAGTGGCGTCTTTGAATAGCTCACTCACTCGTGAAGGTTGATTGCACTTGCACCTTGCAAGTAGGGCTGCAAGTAGCGATGCAAATAAGTCGAGTTTTGTCCCAACTCGAAGTCGAGCTAGTTTGGTTACTAAAATCTTGACTCGTATTTGATATATTCAGTTTGTATGTCATATATGATAAATGTGATTAATGTCAAAATGAAAATTATAATAATAATATTTGTGTTCATATTATTTAGTTAATAAATTTTAACTAATCGAAGTAATTTATGATACATAATTTCTTTTTAAAATTAAATAAGACATCTCATGAACTGTAAATGAGTCAGCTCACGAGTTGAACTCAACAAGACACCAAGTCGAGCTAGCTCGCGAGCTGCTGCATGCTTAACTAAACTCCGCTCGTTTGTAAACAAGTCGAGTTTCGAACAAATTTTTCTCGAGTCGAATGCCAAACCGTTCACGAGCAAGTCGGCTCATTTGCAGCCCTAGGAGAAGACTGTGTTCTTGATTTTAAACCTCAGAGATTGGTATTGTTTAGTCCTGCTTGATTTCATCACTTGCGATTCTGGGCATTCCGTCCCGTTGTTAGTTTCTTTTCGGCTAAATTGCAAGTTTGGTCACTAGAATTACTCAAAAATTTCACGTTTGCCACTGAAATTAATTTATTTCATCCGTAATCACTTAAATTGAGTTAACAGTTCAAGTTTGGTCACTGCCCGTTAGTCTCCGTTAACTTTTGCTGATGTGGCGGTCAACTCTTATAGTTGACCGTTAAATGAGTGACGTGGCAATTAAAATAATAATAATAAATAAAATTTAATTATTTTTTATTTTCCACCTAATTATTTTAAAAATTAAAAAAAGAAAATCCTAAATAGCATTAGCTTACTCGTGATTAGAGAACTCGGAGAGCTTCCCGCGCCGGGAGAAGACGATGACTGCAACCTCGCCGTCGCAGAATACAGACATCACGTGAGCTTTCTTGAGCAGCCCATACTTCGGCTTCGATATTTCTTGGCCGCAGCAAAGGAGGAGAGCCAATGGAGGCTTCCACACGGCTGGTTTGAGATCTATCAATATATTGTCTTTTGCACGAATTAATTAACTGATGGCAGATAACCGAATTGGAAAACCCTAAAGATAGAGAGACTGAGAAGGAAGAAATTGGGGTTGTGGATGGTGGAGGGATCTTGTTTTGGTCTGCGGCCACAAGGAAGGAATTGAATGGATGGTGGAGAATATGACTTTTGGGATGGAAATGGAAGTGGAGACGACATTTGTTTGTTTAAGAGTTTCCCCTTTTGCCCCATTGTACGTATTCATCTATCTATCTACCTACCTCAGCTCCACAGCTCAATCTCATCCCCTCTTACCAGGCTCAACCGTTTCTACTCTATCTTCCTCAACAACAATCTCCAGGCCCTGGTCACAGTGTAGACCTTGCTTGTGGCCGTGTACCATTTTGACAGGTAAGCTTCAGGAACGATTTCGAAATCTGGGTCCAAGAAAAACCTCCTCCTCCACAACCGCTGCCGCCGCCGCACTCCAGGCATCTCCGCACTCCACCCATCGGCCATCGCTTCTTCCCCGATCTGGACCGCACGCCCTCCTTCGATCATCGCGGGGCGGCGAACTCGGCCGCCTCGTTCGCAAACATAGGGACCAGCCGCAGCGTGAGCTCCAGCGACGGCTGGTTGGTCCTCCTTCGGCCCCGTCGGCAACAACGTTTACCTTCTCAACCCGGTGACCGAAGAGAAGTTAGCGGCAAGTTAGGTTTTATTTTAAATTTTTAAAATAATTAGGTGGAAAATATGAAATAATTAAATTTTATTTTTTATTATTATTTTAATTGCCACGTCACTCATTTAACGGTCAACTATAAGAGTTGACCGCCACATCAGCAAAAGTTAACGGAGACTAACGGCCAGTGACCAAACTTGAACTGTTAACTTAATTTAAGTGACTACGGATGGAATAAATTGATTTCAGTGACAAACGTGAAATTTTTTTTGAGTAATTCTAGTATCTTTTCACTCTATGAAATAGGACACAGACTAGACTAAGCACCAATATACAAATATGCAACCCACCAATATCCCTAATATAAAACAGATTAGAGACAGAGAGAGATAGGAGCTTTCAACCAAACTGGCAGAGAAACACATTAAACAATACAGATAACCAAGTAAATCCTGCAGGCTGCAGCCAGTACCTTGAGACTTGCGACACAAAACACCAACCAAATGTGATCCACCCAGCAACTAATTCAACAGACCTTTCTTCAGTACAAAAAACACGAAACCAAAAAAACCTTCAAAACAAATTTCATCTCAATCTCACCGCTACAGGCTTCAAGGAAAGTCTTGTGGGATTCCCTTGAAAACCAGCCCGATGTCCTTGCAGAAGCTCTTCCCCAATATTAGCGGTAATCATCATCATCATCACCCACCTGATATGATCGATCACGGCCAGCAGTGTATTGATCGCCATAACGGTCTTGATCGCCTTCTTGAACATCCATGTCGTCATATTGCTGCTCCCTACCACGATGACGGTCATACTGCTTATATCGTTGTTGATCATCGACAGACCGCTTATGTCCCCTTGATCAGATTGATCGTACCACCCAGGATCGTCCTCTGCATCACCACCATCATAATCACGACGGTCCCTATTATGCTTTGAGTCGTCACGTTGGTAATCATATTCTCGATCACGGGAGCGTCCACGAAGGTCATCATCACCGCCATCCCTCTCCCTCTCTCTTGTCCGATCGCGGTGGTCTCTACCACCACGATCGCGACGGCCATCCCTACTATCTCTTTCTCGGTCTCGGTCTCGGCCTCCTCGCTCTCTCTCCCTCTCACCCCTATCACGGTCTCTGTGATGCCTATCCTCCCTGTTGTTGTCACGATCCCTTGGGCGATCATGGGATCTCTCGCGGGACTTCTCTCTTTCTCTCTCCTTCTCCCTCCCTCTCTCCCGCGACTTCTCCCTATAATAGATCACCGTCGGATATAAACAAAAATTCAGAACAGAACATACAAAGAAAAATAGTAAATTAAACAAGATATACACAACCTTCATTCTGTCTTCTATATAAATCAAACAAGACGAGGCAACTTACCGTTCAACATGGTGATCATCACGAGCCTTTGGTTCCTCAGATCGTGATGTACCTCCAGGTTGCTGAGCTTCTCTGTAAAAAAACAAACCAAAGCACATTTTAGTAGACATAAATTTCTCCAACAGAAGCAGATCAATGTCCACGATAATTAATGATGCAGGCGGTGTCAAAATGGTTTCCAATGACACACAACGAGTATATCATTTTCAGAAACATATAACAATCAAAATAATTACGGATGCAAGTTAATTTATCCTTAATTTGGCAAAATGAACAGCCCAAGACAACCAATTAGGTCTCTATCAGGGACATATGATGAGACAACATGCAGCTACAGTTTACAACGCTATTAAGTATTTAACCACAACAAACAATGCCTCCCAAAGTACCTCGTAGCAACCTCTTCGCTACCTACTCTGCTAGTTCCAAGTCCACCACCAAGCCTGCGAGGCCTCCAATTTGGCACGGTTCTACCACGTTCGACATCAACAAGTACCCTTCTACCATCAATCTTTCTCCCATCAGCTTGCTTATATGCAGCTGCCAAACATATAAGCACAAATCAGAAAGCCATACAGAAGAAGAGTAGAAGATAATGTACAAGAATGAGCTCAAACCTTTCATGTCCCGTGTATGCACATATTCTATGAAAGCATAGCCTCTAGGTTTGTTTGTATCCTTGTCTGTCACGAGGCGGACCTGCAATGCTCAAAGCAAGAGAATGATCTAATGCACAAAGAAAATAAAATGAATCTCTGTCACCTATTTTCCATATAGAGTGCACTTTTATGGAAACTTTTGAACTACAAATTCCTAAAATGGCACGGCAGACAGGCACTAAGCCTAATGAGCCGTGCTCACCTTCAATAAAAGGGCTGCCAATTGTGAGATGCATCACCGCCAGTGCTAGAGTTGCAGTAAAACTGATATATCGTGCCATATTTACCATTTCTTGGACAGAAAAGACTAACCGTCCCCTTACCAGGGAGCAATGTTCTAATTGGGAGACAGTAAGAAAATGAAGGAAATACCAGAAGAACATCTTCACAATTGCTGAAGTGTTTTGGTAGCCTTAAATGTCAAAAGTAAGAGTTTTAGTAGCAGAAATTGTACTATGATAAGTCCAGATAAAGAGATAAGAGGTGCTAATACTCCCAACTTTGTTACCAAGAGTAGGAGAAAAAACAGATGCCAGCCTTCTTTTGTTGCATAGGACAAAGGGCAAGTGCTCTAAGCTCGGATCAATTACGATTTTCAGCTTGACCAGCAGGAGGCAACATCTTTGCATTTGGAATGGCAAGATAAATAAAGAGCCTAGATTTCCATTTGAGGAACAAAATAAACAAACCCCTTACCACAGATCTCCCACTGTCATGAATCTTAGCAGATCATACTACTTAGAAACTGAAACATTTCCTAATCCCAAGATAATTTCTAAAACCAACTACAACAAACAGAGTTATCAAAGGATCAGCTCATGAAATCCATGTTAATACCAGTGAATAAGCAGTGATACCTGTCCTATTACCTGACCTGCATACTTCACCCGAGTCACTGATGCTAGAAATTAGAGAGAAGATCAACAGTCTTCCATATTATTGAGTACAGAATGCACTAACCACAGCGCACATACCACATGTTAAACGGAAGAAACCTTTTTCTTTGGCAAATCATACCTGTGGTTTTACTAATAATTGTTTCTCGAACAAGCTTTAGAACTTGAAAAATTGGCATGACATTAATTTTTTTAAGTGACCACAGAGGCAGACATGCGAAATAAAGACATAGGAACAAATAGCCTCAGGTTTAGTTAAGAATTTAGGATCCTTTAACTGTTTAGCAAAGGTGAATAATAATATTGTTAAATATCTGCTTACCAAACCTCCTTGCTTATATTCAAAAGTACCTACCCTTTTTATTGGTCCATAAGACTCAAACTCCCTTTTAACTCTACTCTCAGATGTCTCGTAGTTCTGCAAGAAAAGATTAAGCAACTTAGATAGAGTCACCATAAACAAAAAAAATAAAATAACTGAAAAGCAAAAAAAGAGAACTAAAGGTAAGACTCACAAGCCTAGCCACAAACAATGTTTTGTACGGATCTCCTGAGACATTCGAGTCATTAGTGGGATCATCTGGATGAGAGAAAAGGAGTACAAACATGTTAGAACTACAAGATGTGTACCAACATGTTAGAACTACAAGATTTATTCTGTGCATATAGATAAGATTCAGGCAAGAGAACGAAAGTCTCACAGTTTTTAAGTTCATCAGCAGCAATCTCTGCACCTTTTTCCAATCGTAGCTTGTGGATTCTGGCTCTTCTTTGTGCCTGGATAAAACAGACAACAAAATCATGATTTCAAATCTATGGAATGTACAAAAAAAACAGAGAATGAGCAACTTCAAAACAAGACACAGTTCCAGAAAGAACTTCAGAAAGATGGAGACATACAGGAGTTTCGGCTTTTTCAACAGGTGGAGCATATTCAGGGTCACCAGGCTCCGCAAAATTGCTCACAAATTGTGCCATACCTTTGAAAACAACGAAAAGAGACAAAACCCCAGAACACCAGAGGGATTAGAACCCAATACAGAGCTATGCACATAAGGGAAGATATTAAGCAATACCATCAAGATATATAAAAAAAAAGTGATACCAGAGTAGGGTGGGCATTTTCTCTTCTCAGGAGGGGGTTTGAAGTCCAATGGAGGACGAGGCTCAAAAAGCTTCAAAAGGGTGTTTGTCAACCCAGTTGGGTGGCTTTGCCCAATCTGCAAAAAGTAACCACAACATTCAACATCGACTTACCCAGACCCAAACAGCTTAACTACACAAACCTCTCTAACCAACAATTATCAGTGTGCAGCACCATATACAGCTAACTACTAGAAATATTTGTGAAACCCGCCTGTCCCTCGGTTAGAGATAACTTATTGCATTTGACGACGGGATAAAGATGAAACTCATAGAACAGCTTCATAATCGCAAGAATGCGATATAACATAACTATTGCGGATGGATTCCATCGATAAATTCCGTATCTATGATGGAGAAATGATGCAGCATGTGATAATGAACATCCTATCATCAAGAAACAATCAGATGAAGGAAAAACACCCTGATAAGATAGACGCCAATAGATCACAAATCGGTGATTAGTGTTTCTGTATGAGTCTCGGAGAACGAGAAAACCCTAGCTCTAAAGGGAACGAACCAGTTTGAGCTGGAGAACGTTAGCTCGGTTCTGCGCCTTGGTGGCGCCGCGAACGGCAGTGTTCTGGTTGCGCATGAACGCATCGGTGTAGTCCCCCATGGCGACGGGATGAAAAAGCTAAGCTCCTATTCGTCTTCGTCGGGAGCGAATTTGCCGCGCTTCAACTTTTATCTCCCGGGAATCGCAGAGAAGGAGCAGACGAGATTCGGCCGATCGGAATTTGGGGTCGGCGTCGGGTGGAGGGCTCTTTGAGGCCACAGTCCGGATCCTTAGTGAACAGCGAATCAGAGGTGAGTTGAATTTATACGAGGCCTTAACTATGTAATGGGCCACGGCCCACGAGACGCTGCTTATGGCGAGTCTAATAAGTTTTTAAGTGTGTCGAACCTGGCTTTAGCTCGGTAGGTCGTGATCAAGTTTTTAAAATTGGGTTATACAGTTGTGTCGGTTAGCCAGTGAAATTGTTCGATCAATAATATAATTGATTTTATGTCGGTTCATGTCCGTTTAATAAAAGATGTAGAAATATGAAAAATAATTAACATCGAATGAATATAATCATATATATAAATTTAAATCATATTTGAAAACAATTTGCTTACAACCCATATCTATATGTAAATAAAAAATAACGTTCCAAATAAAATAAAAAATACTCATATTTAAATAAAATATTTAATGTCACTAGCTAAAAGTTTGTACTTGAATCCAACAAATAACATCAAATTTAATTTTTAATTCATAAAATCAATAATAAATGAATTTTTGAATAAAATTCACTAAAATGACATCATTTAGGTTAGATACCGTAAATCGATCACTCTGCTAGCTGTGTTCACCACCGGCATGGCAATCATGCTCAAGATAGACAAATCTACACATATATGTAAAGTAGAATGAAAAATATTGTTCCGCATTTCAAATTTTCTTGCCCGTGAATTATTTTAGGATGTAATTTTCGTAATTACGTCCAATTTATTTTTATATATTAAAACTGTTATTATTTTAATTTAAATCTACGTCACTCAAACGAGGAAGAGCACTATATATAACCAACTATACTACACTGTATTTAATGCATATTTGATAGTGATGTTTTCACATTTATATTTTATATGAAGTTATTTATATCTTATAGAAAGAGATCAATTCTGGAAAAAAGAACTCAAGTAACAAATTGGGGGCAAGTGCTATAGTAGTCAATCTAGCTATGGTGCTCATAGCCCTTTTTGTGAGTACATACTCACACAGTGAGGATGAAGGCCACACAGACATAACTGAGATCCAAGGGCTGGGCTCAAGGAAGAGCTCCTTTAAGTGGATTTTGGTGGCTTCTCGACTAAGAGCTAATCCAATTGAGAGAACTAGTATCCAAAATTCAAAAACTAGTATTTAATGCCACCCACCAACTATTCTCACACGGGAGAGAGAAAGCATCCCGGACTAATATTCATATTGCACGATCTAGTATCCGCTTGAGTTGAAGTAGTATCCATGTTTTGTTGAACACTTGGTATGATTTTGTTTTAATTAACTAAATTCAATAGAGCACAAAATTGTATCCATAGAGCACAATATAGCATCCAGATTCACATAACTATATTCAACCAATCAATTACCAACTAATATCCACAATCAAACCAATTAGTATTCAAGGTTTGCTAGCTGATATAAATCAGTACACTTGGTAGCATTTTGATATCGATCAGTATACATGAACTAGTAACCACACTATGATGAAGCAGTATTTTAGTATACATGAGAGCACAGACTAGTATCCAGAGAGCTCCACATTCACGAACTAATATCTAGACAACAAATAAGAGTATACAAACATCACATAATTAGTATAAAAGCCAATCAATTACGAACTAATATCAACATTCAAAACAACTAGTTTTCAATGTTTGCTAAATGATATCCAGCATGAAAACAATACGTATTTTACATTCACGAACTAATATCCAGATAACACAAAAGAGTATCCATATTGCACAGAACTAGTATTCAGACAAAAAAATCCATTTACGAACCGGTATCCATGGCATTAAATAGCAACATGTCTTCTTTTCTGACTCATTCTCTTTCGTAAAACACAAATTAAAATGATATTTAGGCACTTTTTGTTCCTAAATCTAGTCACTCATGTCTCGTTAGATTCGCTCGTAAACTTATATACATTAATAAAAATAAGGGCTAATACCACTGGGAAACCCAAACTATTAACTTTGTGTCATTTGTGTCCTAAAGTATTCGATATGACAATTGTGTCCTGACGTATGATAATTGTGTGTCATTTACGTCCTAACAATTTTGTTGACCGTTATAGATAACGGTTGACCAAACAGTCAACCATAAAATGTTGACTTTTGGTTACATGGCACATATGTGGCAGCCACATATGCGCCACGTCAGCTGCCACATCAGATTATAATTTTTTAAATTAAAATTACAATTAAAATTAACAATTAAAATACAAAATAAAAAATAAAAAATAATCCCTTCTTCCTCATCTCTTCATACCCGAACAAATGGTGGAAGACGATGGACCTCGTCCCTATCCCTTCTTCCCCATCCTTTATTTTATCAAATTGAATCCCAATCGATCTCATAAGAAGGGCACTTCTCCAAATTGAAGTTCCTAGTGTCATAATCCAACGGCGCCTCTTCACCACCGTCGCGGCCTTTGCCGCAGCCGCAGCCGCCTTCTTTGCAACCGTCGTCGAGGGTTTCTTCTTCTTCCCTCCTTTCCCGCCGTTCTCTGCCAAGCTCTGGCAAATCGCTTCGAGCTTGGCGTCGACGGAGGAATAGAGGGGCTTGTACTCGCCGAACTTGCACTCGACGTGGGACCCCTGGTGCCGGAGGCTTGAGAAATTCAGCCTGGCGAAGTCGCCGCGGAGCTTGAACGCCGCATTGTCGTAAGCCAAGGCGGCTTCCTCGGCGGTATCGAACGTTCCAAGCCAGAGGCGCGTCCTGTTTCGGGGGAGACGGATCTCAGCAACCCATTTCCCCCAATGCCTCTGCCTCACTCCCCGATAGAGCTTCATGGGCTCCATCCGGCCGTGCTCAGTGGTCGCCGCAGGCAACTACCACAGTTCCTCATCTTCCCTTCAACTACTAAATCTGCCGCAACCTCAGATTTTATGGTGGGTAAGGGTTTGATAAGAATTAGGTTTTTGAATTTGGGATTTTTTCAATTCCAGCATTTTTGTTATCTCTAGAAGAAGAAGAAGAAGAATAGGGGGTGGCTCGTCTGTATTTCCAATCCTCAATCCAAGCTTCCCCTCGGATTCGACGGCAAAGCTATGGTTTGGCTCGTCAACTCCCTCAAACAAAGACGAGAAGGCTGCTAGCAATTCATTCGCGTCGACCGTCACCGGAATTGTTCCCCGGAGATGCAGATCTTCATATCTGAATTTTTTTTATAACTTTTCTTTATTTCTTTTTGTTAGTTTATTCATTTTTATGAAAAAATAAATATAATAAAATAATAAAAATTCCACGTCAGATGCCACATAAGAGCGGTGACTAGACTTTCTGTTAAAAACTAACGGTCAACGCCGGTCAACCATAACGGAAAAATAGTTTGGGACACAATTGTCATATCGAATACTTTATGACACAAATGACACAAAGTTAATAGTTCGGGTTTCCTAGTGGTATTAGCCCTAAAAATAAGATAATGCCATATTTGTAACTTTACAAAAACTATGAATTTTTTATTTTATCAAGAAGTTGTGATAACGAGTGCAGTCTAAATAGGAGAAACAAATGGACAATATAACATAATATAAAAAATATTTAATAAGGCGCTAGTATGCATGTATATTAATTCATTTTAAAAAATCATAATTAAAAGCCCCACAGGCCACAAGGCACAAATTAGCTAAACTTTAAAAACTTAAGTAATGCAAAAATCACACAAACTAATGTAAGTAAGTATATAGAACTGGATATGTGTCTCCACTTTTCATTACTCAAATGTTACAAACCACAAAGAGGATGAATGAGAAATTAATTGTCCACTTATGAAAATAATAAAATGAAAGAAAGAAAGAGAAATTTTCAGTCAGTACTATAAATCAAGATCCAACATCATATGCTTAACAATTGTTTTTTCCTTTTTTTTTTTGTCTTCCTCTTTCCGCTTCTTTTCTTTGTTCTTTTCCAATACTTTCTCCTCTTGGTTTTTCCTACCATTAAAAAAACATACATTTGCACAACAAAAACAACTGAGAGTAAAAAAGACTTCAATGGAATGCCTAACATTAATTTCTTTCTTTCTTTTGCACTCTATTCAGTAAAGTCGTCTCTCATTTTCCTCTTCTAACATCCCCCTCCAATGTTTGTCGAGCTTTGTTTGTTGGTTACAACCAGTTGTATGTTCCGTTTACAAATTGTACTTGCGAAGGCCGGCCGGTGCCATGTCTCGAGAATCGCTGCTTGATGAAGTGGTCTCATGTTCGCTGCTTGAGAATTCCTGGCTTGCCAATGCTACTTGTCGGAACCTTTCCATGTCGGCGTTGTAAGCACTGATGTCGTACTCGCCGCCACTACCCCCAGCTGCGCCAAAGATAGAACTTTGGCCGGGCCTGATCCCGTCGTTCAAGTCGTCCAAAGATGCATCTCCTTCCAACGTGTGCACTATCTGTTTGGTTTCATTTTGATAGTGTAATTACGTAAATACAAAACATGCACATCAAATGGTTCAAAATATGGTCACCTTGTTTGACAAAAAGAAATTATCAAAAGTTGTTACCTGGCTCATCTTAGGACGCTTTTTGGCAGAGTGGCGAATGCTGGCAGCGGCACATGCGATCATTCTTAGCATCTTTCCAGTGTTGAAGTTGCCCTCCATTTTAAGGTCAACCAACTCATTTAAGTTGCCTTCATCCAGTGCTCGGGTCATGAGAGGGCGTGCCTATGCCAATCAAATGAAATAGTTGAGGAAAAAGGGAAAGAAGACATTAACAAATTTACATTTAGAAGCAATTTAGTCAGTAGTTAAGTTCAGTAAACAAACCCAATCCACCAAGCAATCTTCCATGACATTGGTTGGATCCACGGGTCTCTTCCCTGTGATGAGTTCTAAGAGCATGACCCCAAACGAGAACACATCAGATTTCTCTGTCAGCTTCCCACTTGATGCATACTCTGGAGCCAGATACCCAAACGTGCCCATCACTCGTGTAGATATATGAGTGTGATTGTCCGTAGAGAGCTTGGCCAACCCAAAATCAGCCACCTGAAACATATAGGAAGGAGGAGCCAATATTAGTTACTTACCCTTAGTTCAAGCTTAAAGGTTGGCAAGGAATTATAAGTCAAACTATATATACCTTAGCTTCAAAGTTCAAGTCCAAGAGTATGTTGGAAGATTTGATGTCCCGATGAATGATCTTCGGGTGGCCTAGTAAAAAGGGTAAGTAAGTGATTTACACGTTAAAATTTATTAGTAAAGTAGAACTTACAAGAGAACTTTTTGTAACTTACAATCTTCATGGAGATAGGCGAGTCCCTTGGCAGAGCCTAATGCTATCTTGAGCCTAGTAGGAAAATCCATAACTGGACGGCCCCTCCCTACATCCCAAAGATATTACCAATCAACTTCAATTGTATCTCTCTTATAAAAAAAATTTCAATTATATCTCTAAGCTATCCAAAATATTAGGATGATATTTTATATCTTATTTCATTTTTAATACATCAAGTATGAGGTTTTGAAATTCTTCTTCCAATGAAATGTGAATAATTCTTCATTCATTCGACAAGTAAAAAGAATTGGGTAAAATTATATATTCCATAGATCATTCTTAATTTTATCATATTGGTTTATATTTTAACTCTTTCTTAATGAGTAGGATTGTAAAATCATACTGCCTTAAAAATGAATGTATAACAATGAAATCTTCCATAGATAATTCCTATTAAACCATATATTTTCCATTTCATGTAATGACAGACTTTCATGATGCACCACATCCAACATACACCTATCAATTATACGACGGCCTAATGCATTAATGAGCTTGGATTGTGCATTTTAGACCCATGACTATTAGATGCATTTAACAATAATTTATAGCTTTAATATGTCGTAGTAATTCTAGTGGGCGTATGGCCATTACATTCTTATGAGATATAAGAATATTAGATGCACCTTGTGATGATTTTGTTCATAATTACTACTGTATGCATCCAGAAAACCTAAATTATGATAAGACTATCTAAATGCAATAAATTAAGGACCCTTGTCATATTTCATCCCAATTGCCAAAACATGCTATTAATCTAGCCCAAATTTATCCATTGGAAGAAGAAGAAAAAACCAGAGAAAGATAGGGAAATTAATTACCATGGAGATGATTTTCAAGAGTGTCATTAGGAAGGAACTCATAAACCAACAACCTCTGTTGATTAGTAATCGAATACCCAACGAGCGACACAAGATGTCGATGATGAACCCGACTGATAATCTCAACCTCTGCCATGAATTCCCTCTCACCTTGCCCACTGCCAGATTTCAAGCTCTTTACCGCAACTTCTTTTCCATTAGGCAAAACCCCTTTATGAACATACCCGAACCCACCTTGCCCCAACAGATTTGACTGTGCAAACCCGCCCGTTGCAGCCTGCAACTCCTCAAATGTAAAAGTGCTTTGATTAAAACCAACCGAGATCGTTGGCGGCGGGGGCGGCGGCTGGAGGTTGGAGTAATTGGCGCTAGTCATGTCCCCACTGGACATCATCGGAGGAGGCCCACCTTGCCACCCGGTCCCAGGCTGTCCACCGCTGTAATTCATCCCCATCGGTGGTTGCGATTGTTGCCATTTTTGAGGAGGTGGAGGGTGTTGGCCGCTATTCATATAGTACTGCTCTGGTGGGGGACCCATTGGGTACTCGCCGTAATAATGGTGTATGTGTTCTTGTTTACTCTTCTTCTTCTTCTTCCGACAACAACAAATGCAACAAATGATTATCAATAAGATGAAGAACAACCCAACCCCGGCAGATATTCCGGCAATTAGCTTAATTTGGTCTTGGGTTAACCCTTTGGTTGCGCTTTTCCACTGCTCCACTCCCGGTGGCAGGGCAGGGTTAATGCTAGTTTTTATATAAAGCTTTTACCCTCCCTAGGATTCGGAATTTCCTTCTCGAACACAAGTACTAAATTATCCTTCAATCTAATATAATATAAGAGCGTCGTTACAAAAACACACTATAAAAACTAATTTACATGATGTATGTTGTTGTCAGATGCAAAGCAAGTTGGGATAAGTAAGCTTTAGAATTAAAAAAAAAATAAGACAAATACGGCTTTGCTGTCAGATATTCATCCAAGAGATCTCTGGCTGTTAGGGCAATTTAATTAATTAATTACAGAGTTAAACATAATCAGGAGGGTTTATGAGGTCATCTCATGCATGATCATGTTCAATAATTTAATTACAACACCAATGGCCAATGGGAGGTGGATAACAGAAAAGTGAAAATCCAGAATACAAAAATGAATCAGGGCCGTCGGATTAAAGATTGGGGTTGGGGGGGGAGAAGTCAATCATATGATCTCCGTCCGTGCGTGAACTGTCGTGATCATTGAAGAGGGGAGGATGGGGTTGGTGCTTTGTTGTAGAATCGGCCCCACTGGATTTCTGCCCCTTCGATTTTGGGTTGGTGCGCGTGTGGGTGGGAACTTCGAGAGGGGACGATTATTAATTTAAATAAAAAAATTTATAATATTAAAAAATTCCTTTTTCCCCCTTTACTCCCCAGGCCCCCATGTGGATTGTGGGCCTATCAACTACACGTGCGCCTCTGCCTTTTTCCTTCTGTTCATCTCTCTCTCTGGGTCATCTACCTATTACTACTACTGGCCTGCTCTGCTCTCCCGGGCCCAGTCCAATTAATATTGGCTGTGAACCCCATTCCCTTTCTTCTTTTTCCTTATATTCTCTCCTTATAAATTATTATAATAATACTAGCTTATTACCCGGCCCGTTGGCCAGATTACTGTATGTTACCCACTTGTGGAATAGGAGAGAAAGCAAGTGAGAGTGAAGGAATTGGGATTCCACTTGATTAGGACCGACCCACTAATCCAATTCTTCCCGACCCGCCCCAACCTACAGGGTCAGAAAGAGTCAATAAGAAAATACGAACGGGGAGGATTAGTCATATATCTTGACTCTTCAGAAGTGGGTCAAACAGGATCAAGGTTGGGTGAGGGCAATTTTTAGCGCTAAGCAGAGTTCTGGGTTGAATACCTTTACTTAGGCCTAGAAATTGGTGCTGATGCAGACTGCAGTTTTTATTATACCATCATCAATCATCATTGAATTAGTCCTGGGCATCCCTCCCCGTTGTTGGTCTGAATTCTAATGATGGCTTCATTCCTTGCACCAGCCATATCAGCGAGTTGCCCTCTCGAACATGATTTGCCTATGTACAAATAATACAATTAGAGTATGAAAATGAATTCAATGAAAAGGAAAAGAGAATTCTATCACATGCCAATAAATATACACATAATAGTTGAAGCTAAGTGAAAGTCATTACTCGCACATCAATTCTCAAAAATTACAGACTAAACATTGGCTAGAATGGCACTGAAACTACCAAGAAGCATGGACGAAACAACTTGTCAAATTAAATAATCCTTATACTGAAACTACCTTCTAACTTGAAATAAGACATGATCACAGTCCATAGCTCTCTTCTCACTATGTATTGGTTGCAGCTCGTCCTTATCACTGCCTCTCAAGCTCAATTCAAACAGAATAGAGACCGTTATGTAAGATAACCATATTCTTACTGATCATAATTCCTTTCTTCACTCCATTTTTGTCGGAGAAAAGAGTTATCCCCCTCTCCTGCATTTCCCTTTCCCCCTCTCTTCTCCCTCTTCTTCACAAACCGATCCCCAAACCAGCAACAACAACACAAAAATAGCCTTCGCCTCTCCCGTCTTCATCTATTGAACGCGTTGGTGGCAAGACAGGACTGCAGAAGCAAAATTTTCTAAAATCAAACTAAATTTTTTGAAGCAGACTCAACCAAGAAAAAAAAGTAAAGCAACAATGCAGTAGAACCCTAAATTTAACTACAATCAAGCACATATCAGCAAGATTTTCGATTTGTCTGAGAGTTAACTACACAGAGAGAACAATTGATGCTTAATTGAAATGCTCCAAGCAAGTTGAAGGCAAACCATAACTTTAGAATTTGGTCATTATAATAACCTTCAAGTATTGATGCTTCTAAGAACTATCATGTCCAACCCCCACTTATACAACTACGTAGCCATAGTAATTAGTTGTATAATGAGAAATATTACAAAGAAAACTACATAAACAACCAATGTAAGTAAATATTAAAACTAACAACTGATAAAACTTAAAATCTCTCTATTGGTATAAATGTATCTATTAGTAACTACTATGCAATCGAGTATATATGATTTTTAGGCACTGAATAAGAAAAGTATAGATGGCTCACAAATGAAGACGTAGCAACTGAAGGTAGCACACAAAAACCAAAAATAGAAAAAGAGATAAGAAAAAAGGCGAGAAAAAGTCAAACAAAGAAAAAGCCCACATAGGAATACCTCGCTAGCTTTAGGGACTCTCTGCCACAACAAACAACCTTCTTAAAAATCTAACACCCTGAGACATCAAACAAACCTCCCACGACACTAATGTATGGCATTCCTATTGTCCAATAGGTTTGCCCAATTTAGACTTCTAAATAAATGGACTTTTCACCATTAAACCAAAACTCACAATCATTAACAGTTAATGCAAAGACATACATTTCTGAGGCCAATTACAGCATTTAAGCATAATTTTTAGTTGAAAAGAACAACTAAGTATTTAGCTAAATGATACAGTAGAATGAACACAATCTGCTACCTACTAATGATATAAACGTGTACCGGTACCATCGTTGTATCCTGACTTGCCATTTGCAACGGGCACTTTGAAAGACAACTGCATTTTAGAGAATAAACACCCATAAGGGCGTTACGAAACCAAGCTTAATCGAAAATCTTCATATTCCACTTCGAAGACTCCATTTTCAAAAATAAGAGAGTTTAACATGTCAAATCACTCATTTGAAAAATCTCAAACAACTATTAATCAATGCAATATAAAGGCACGTTCCAAATTATGTACTTGTAGGAATAATCCCAAATAATTATCAATTAATGCCCCAACTACCTAATGTGCAGAATAGCCCTGGAGCTGTGCTCTTGTTTGCGTTGGTCTACCTCCAAACATAACATAGTTGCATCACGAACCAAAGCAATTAAGCAAAAATCTTCATATTCCAAGTAGAATGACTCAATTCAATTTGGCCAACTTTATACATATTGTTTACCCCTGGACCTGTTGCACTTGCGCCTTCAGATCTTCGTGAACACAATACAATTGCGGAGATGAGGCTGTCAACGGAATAAAAATTGTTAATTAAGTGAATCACCATACAACTAAACAAACGCGCTCTTCTTGATTAGCTATCAAAATAGTGGGGGTCGCTACAATCCATTGGTTGCTCCCTCTGCGCCTAAGTTGTAGATATTAGGTTTCAGTGAGAACTTTGAGTACATGAGGAGATATTTTGTAGTGGAGGAGATGACCCGGCGAGTAGAATAGGAAGATTTGGAGAGGTTGCGATGGGCAAAGCAGTTAAAATCGAGATTTTACCTAAAAATAATTGAACTCCAATAAAATAAGTAATGTTAGTGGCTTGGTACAAATATATTCATTAATAAATTAATTAGCAAATAATGATGTTAGTTCTTACATACTTCCAATATTAGGACAGGTAGTTAAATGGGGTGAAGGGAAAGAGATTAACCGAACCCTAATTTGGTTATTTTTATTATTTTTGAATATTTTTCTAATAGAAAAAATATCTGAGAAGATTCCATTGCCCTTTCCGCTGAAACAGTTATACTTATTTTAAATTGGCTCAAACCACCTATTTTGTTCTCTTACGATCAAAATCCCGATTTCGGTACTATTTAACGATTTTAGTCCCGATTTTAAACGATTTTAAGGTCCACCGATTTTATAGTAAAATCAAGATCGGAATCCCTAAGTAAAATCCTACGATTTTACGATCAAAATCCCGAATTTGACTGCGTTGGCGATGGGTGCACGATTAGTGGGCCAAATAACAGTTTGGGCCCGTTTAAATGAAAACATATTTTTACTTTCGTGCTCAACAGACCGACCACACTGGCATCTTCTAAATTTACCCCTAAAAAATTGCTCTGTACGCATCAAATTTGAAATGGAATCCCTCTTTTCTCATTTCACATTTCACCTTTATATGATGTGTAGATTGTGATGAGTGTAGATGTAGACCTGTCATTGTCCTACAAATGAGCCACCCTATTAAACACAATCTTGTATAATGATCATTGGATCCAATCATGCCAGATTATGAAGAAGTTTAAAATGTAGCGGTTATCCCGACTAAAACATTAAAAGAACCAGTCTCATATAGTTTGCACAAAGATATAATTTCTCCATAGTAATTCTGAAAAATAATATTAATTTAAGAAGTCGATATTGCTTCTACATGTTTAATATTGCAATTCGATATGCAATATTCGAACCAGTGATATTTGAGCTGCAATTTTAGGGTTATTGTATATTTATAAAATAGATAGAAATTTAAATTAAGTATTAAACTATAACTAAAATAATCAAAGTATTAAAACACCAAATAAGTACTTACGGGAGATTCAGTGGCCAACTAATCGTTAAAAAAGTCATATGATTTTCATAATTTAGGTTCGTGTATGTTTGAATTTAAATAGATACAACAAATATACTTAGTGTGATTGGTTATGATACTTACTTGCCTTTAAAGAGACCAAGGTTCAAATCCCAGTGCATGCCTTTTTTATGAATAAATAAATAAGAAAATAAGCAATTGTGAAGACCAAAATGTCCTTCCTATAATAACTCTCGTTGCAGGAAATTTGAAATGGTACAACAGTTTTCATCATTCGGCTTTTATTTATTATCTAGATTCGAATATTTGCGATAAAAAAATAATGTTCGAATATTTACTGTTTCCTCAACTTTATTTATTTATTTATTTCTGACATCAACTTAAAGCAAATTAAAAGGTTCGTTTTTCCATATTAAATTCACTGCCGCCAACAGTGAATTAGGGCTAATTAAATGAGTTATTTTAAATTAGAGGAATTCTGGTTCGTCCAAAACCGCCCAGATGAGACAAATTACCCGTTTGGTAACTGTCCATCTCATAGGTTAAAAAAAAAAAGCAACAATCCAGAAAGGATAAGGAGAGGTCATGGCCAATTGGCCATCCCGTTAACATCCCTAGTTTTACCGAGTCAATTTGATGACAATATTTACTGATTTTTTTTTTACTGCGGTGATAACAGAACAACAACGACGGCCGGGGATCGCCAAGCGCGACGACGGCGGCGGCGAACAACAGCAAGAACAGCAACAACTACTTCATGCCGTTCGGCGGGGGGCCGCGGCTGTGCGCAGGTTCGGAGTTCGCGAAGCTGGAAATGGCGGTTTTCATCCACCATCTGGTCCTCAACTACCGGTGGGAATTGGCTGACGAGGACCAACCTTTTGCATTCCCTTACCTCGATTTCCCCAAGGGATTACCGATTACCGTCAAGCGCCGGGACATGGGCACCTAAGCTGATCAGGTTGCTGGGCCCGAGGCCCAGAAGAAGGGGATCCCTTTTGAGCAGCCCAGGCCTGAAAATATTGTGCAAATTGTAGAGATTTGGGTCCATAGAGTGCAAGTCTTCTGTTCCATGCCCATAATATGTTACATAGCAATTCAATGAGTTGAAGAGAAGGTTGCAATTAATTATGAATGTATAGGAGGTTAGGACCATATATATGTGTATCAGTTTCGCATCTTTCCCACTTGCTTCCCCTGTACTTCTGCTCCACATTGTAAATTTTACTAGCTATTCAAGGCAGGATGCTTGCTATGAAATTTTGTTTCTTTACTTAAAGATTTTTCTTTTTTACTTTTACACGTATAAGCGGTATAGTTTCCCGTGCGTAACTTCTAAATCAAGTCTTGGGTCCAGATTTTTTTTTTTTTTTTGATGAATGGGCTTGGGTCCAGATTTGATAGTTGACTTGAGATTGAAGGATTTTGAATTTTCCTACTTTTTAATTGATTGTATCGCATTCTTTTTAATTTGAATTTTGAAAAAATTTCACCTAAAGTTCATTGTGAACAACAAAGGTTGTCCATTTTTTTATTTAATTAGGGGAAAATTTGCGAACCACCCTCTACCTCCTTCATTTTAACTAGAATTTGAAAGAAAGAAAAAATCATAGAAAGAAGTAGTTCGCTGTGATATGCAAAATTATGTCAATTTTTATGTGTTCCGGTTTCGGGATCATTACCATCGTTTATAGTGGTAGATGGCAAAAGATGATAGTATATTTCTTTCACCAAATATACAAACATTCTATACTATAATACATTCATATCACCATGGTACATTTTCATACCACCATAATATAATACAATATTATACATTATAATATAATATTCCATACCACTAAAATATTATGGTAAAAAATGCAACGCGATTAGTATTTTATTTTAAGGATGCTCAAAGGAAGGAAAATGTTGGACTTGTGAAGTATAATTGAGTGGATCAAGAGAGGAACACACATAAATTTCTAACTATATATACCGACGAATTAAATAAGTCTCAAGTGCTCTTATATTATATGGATGCACAAACATTCCAAGCGACGAGCTCAGACTACGTGTCATATTCAACACTTTTGGTCTTCTTTCTCTAACTACTTTGCGTACAAACTTTATATTATGAAATGATTTGATCGTCATCAAATGTAAATCATGGATCGTCTCCCGCTTCGCGCGGTAGCCTTCCTCCACTTGGAAGAGATTGAAAAACCGAAAAAAGTGAGTAAGCACCCCACACACATCTAATCATCGTTGTATGCCAACAACTATTTGCTATAATTTTCAAGAGAAGTTGATCAAATGGGGGAATTTAAGTCAAGTGCAACGAAATTGTGGTCCGGCTTATCTTGGCTCGCTAGCTGGCAATTAAGTGATACAAGACAGACACTAACAGGGAAAAAGGGCTATGTGAGGAGACCATCATTCCATAATACTCCATTTATGGGAACTTAAACGTTGACAAGTCTGTGTGTTTTTTCCCTTCTTGCTCTCTACCGACCGTCGCTCTCCTGCAACAGAACTGAGCCAAAACCAGATCTATTCAGATTTCAGTATCACTACAGTAGTTAGGTCTACTTTCGTTTTCCGAGGTTTTTATAACGCAAATTGTCGTCTTTCTTTGTCCCCAATCATACATGGATATGTGTCTCCAAGCGCTCTGCTCTGTCTCAGCGTGTGAAGCAGCAGCAAAGCCACGCCGCTAATAATATGGCCTGAAAATGTGCACGTACGTAAATTTATGGCTGTGGGTTTTCCAAGGTTGTCAAACCGGTTTAAGTCGTTGAGTCGGTCAAGTAAGAGGTTTGAGGTTTAATGGTCTGATCGGGGCCCCGACCGGTTTGAGCCGTTGTAGACGTTTTCTAAATATATATACAAATAAGGTAGTAATTAAAGATTTCATCACTGAAATGAAATTTATCTTACATGTATCTATTAAAAACTTATTTTCCACCGCTTAAATCTATCTATGACTCACCCACCATCTCCCTTTCTTCCTTCCTCTTCCTCTCTTCCCCTTCTCCTTTTCTCCCTCTTTAGGGGTCAGATCAAAGACTTTCTAAAAACCATTTTGAAGCCCGACTAAAATCGAACTGGGTTCAATCGGGGTTTGACAACCTTGAGGTTTTCACACTTCTCTCGCGTATAGTGGAGTAGAGACCCAAAACCTAAACAGTCCGCCATTTGTCGTCTTTCTGGACCTCGCTTTCATTTGGTAGAAATTATGTCTGTTCTCCGAACTATCCAATTCAGTTATGGGATAAGTTGATTGCTAAGATGATGCTGAAGCATTCAATAATTGAATGGTCATATGATTACAACCCTGATGGACTCATCACCGATCAGATTCTTGTTGTTAACTCTCAATATCTCGCCGTCAGCATCTGTAGATGAATAAATTTTGTATGTTCACATTGGTATATGTCAATTTGTGCTATTATTCTTGTTTACACCTAGACATAATTTTGTAACATATCGATTATTTACAAGACATTTATAGTCATTATAAAGGTCAGATTAACTATAACAATTAATACTATTCAAAAAGGGCGTCATGGTACTAGATTTTTAAGCCAAAACGACTAAATCTTATAGAATGCGCTACTCTTGTCACGAGTAGAGGTGGCAAATGGATTGGATTGGTGGATTGGTGGATTGGATTGGTGGATCCATGGATTCATGGATTGGATCAAATGGATTGGTGGATTCATGGATTGGATCAAATGGATTGGTGGATTATCCATGAATCCAAATGACATCCTCAACCAAGGACCAATATGTAAAATGTAAAAAGTTTAGGTACTAAAATGTCACAATGAAAAATTTTAGGTACCAAAACGTAATTTTCCAATGATATTTTTCGTATAAAAAATAAAATTCTAGGTACCAAAATGTAAAAAATAAAAATTATAGGTACTAAACCGTAATTTGCCAATGATCCATGGATCCAATCCATGAATCCACCAATCCAATTGGATTTGGATCAAATGGATTGGATTTAAATGGATTGGATTAGGTGGATATTTTTAATGGATTGATGGATTGGATTGGTGGATTGGATTGAAATTGCCACCTCTACGAGAGAGCTAAGTCTGAGACGACCATGTTGATCGCGAGATCTGATCGTCTTAGTCGCGAGATTTGACCATGTTGGCTGTGAGATCTGGCCGTGGTGAAGAGGAGGCAAGCGCCAAGACTTCAATTCCAGAAGAGAGAAGCGCATGGGCGGTTGAGGGAGCAACTGTCGATTATTCAATATTCGAGAACACGCCAGCCACGTCCGAGAAAGAAGGGAGGTGCTTCTTTTTGGAAATTACTTAACGACGATTTTCTACGACGGTTACCTCCTCATGATTATAAATAAGAGGATGAATTGACAGATGAGGGGTTCACAAAAATTACAACTCGACACCACTTGTCAAGTTTTTATCATTTTTATCTTTCCTCTGCAACTTTCAGTCATAGTTACGAAGCTCTTACTGAACTTCCAAAGATGTAAGGCTAATTTAATGTAGATATGTCTCGTGAGTCGTAGAAACATTGAGCACCCTCGTTTAATTTTTGTTTGAAGAAATGAGAACTGTGTTTAACTTAATCGTTATTCAAAAAATCAAGGTGCAATCAATTTGATTTCTCAAAGGAAGTTTTTTCACGGAAATACAGTTCTCTAGGTGTTTATTACTGTATTTGTCGACAGTTGTCGATCTACCTAGGTCAATTCTCATCATGTTAGATCCACCTCCTCATTAACTTGTGCGAGTCCTTGGTCTACATCAACTTCAGCCAATCCACACGAGCTCTGTGGCGGTTATAGGGTGAAAAAGGTTATTTCATCAACAACAAAATCGACATCCGATAATCATACTTTTTCTTATAATCGAACCATAGATGTTCCATTTTCGGAACTAAAAACCATTTAAATCCCCACCTATGCTTGCTTATGTCGTGTATTTGTAATACTAGTAACATGTTCGTATCAATTTTTATTTATCAAAACCTCTATCACAATACAATGGGCTTTAATTATCCAACTGCATCTAGCTTCATAATCTTTTTCCCCGGCTCACGGGACATTGAAAGGCTTAGACTATGCACAAGCCCAATTTTCGGCAGGTCCTTGGACCGATAACAGATTTATGATCCAATGGACCCAAACTCAAACACGTCGGACTCCAGCACCGGCCCAATTCTAAAATGAGTCACTTTTGTTTTGTCAGCCCGACCGTTCCCCTCACCACCTGCCCTTCCGTCCATATCGCCAATCCATTCTTCCTATCGGTTGGGAATCAATTCGGAAGGAAGTCAATTACGCAAAAGAAGAGAAAAGGTGCATATGTTTCCGTCCTCTCCATCGTCGGCTTTTTGTGGTGGATCCGCAGGCATCGTGGCTAAACCCACCATCAGTGAAACCCCGGCGTGGCTGCAATTGTAACAGCAATGCCCATTTTAGGTACTCGTCGTCCGTCACGGCCGGCCACCATCGCCACCGACCGACGTAGTAGGCCGCACCTCCCCAAGTCCCTTCTCTATGAGTAATTAATGCTGGCAACTACAACCTACAGAACACACCATGCTTTTATCTATATCACCTCCCTAATTACGAATTGACATGATTAACCCAAACCCTAACTCTACTCATATAATCTTAATTCTGAATTGATGACTACTTGTAAGATGTAATTTGCCAGCGAAAGATATAGAATTTCGATTGAAAAATTATAAATATACGAGATCAAATATCGTTTGAAAATTTTCAAAAGATATAAGATTCTTTTGTGACATCAACAAAATTATATAGGACTTGTGTCTTTTGCATTTTTCGATTATGTATTTTTTTGGGTATTATTGTTTTAATAATTTGAAAATATTCATATTCAGCTGTCACAAACCCTAGTATTCGTAATTTTTTTTGGGAGCAGTATCTCACTTCCGGTATTTGAGACGAGTGTATCATTATGCTTCTGAGATACTGAAACTATTATTCGAGAGGACTAACGACTTATGAGAAATCAAATTGAGGTTATGCCCCTTAAGAGCTAAGAGTGTGTAACTTGAAGGAATTGAGTTTGGAGAATATGAGCATGAATATTTATAGTTTGGTAACACTTTATCATGTTAGCAAACCTTGTTTTAGTTACGAGTTATGACTTATGAGTTAGATGTGATTATTGACATGTAATCGTACTAGCTAATTTGTCAAAGAAAATAAAAAAGAAGTTAAAGTGACTTCGTCGCCATAAAAGTTGAGGCAGATGGCTAGTTTGCGTAATTTCTCAGACTATGAATGGCATGGCATCGACATCGACATCGACATCGAATGCCATTTACCCGAGTCGGTTCCCTCCAGGCTCCGACCGAACCGGGTGGCATTTCAGTAGTTTTCCGAAACAACAAGGCCCTTTTGAATTAGTGACCTCGTCACATTCATGCATCATCCTTTTCAATTTGTTAGGACCTTTGTGCTTAATTAAGTTGAACACTCGGCTGCCTTAAGGCTCTCTCCACCCAACCCATTTTGGAGACTTTCCGCCTCCGCCGTCTCTCATCCTCCCACTTTCCGTCCACGGATCTATCTCTGGACACTGGTCGGAGCAAGTGTTGATTCGGTGATCAAATTCATTGGGACTGGTCATTACCGGAGGCCGACGAACGAACGGAGTTGGATTTATATCGGAAAAAAGATGTGGCGGTGTGTCGCTCGCGGCCTTCGCGTTCCTTCTTCTTCTTCTGGCAAGCGATCGATCTCTAAGGACTCGCTTAGATCTCACATTACCAGATTCTTCTCAACCAGCCCGGTACAGCCTGCGTTCCTCGTTTTTATTGGATCAGCTTTTCACCTCGCTTTCGTTTTCATGGCTAGCTGAGCTGAATCTCTGACTGGAATTCGCAATTAGGATTCGCTGTTCACTCGTTGCATGTATTTGTGTTTAACTTCGCTGTTCTTTAGTTTCCTGTTAGTTATGTCAAGTTCAGGCTAGAACTAGAATATCATTCAGCAGTTTCGGAATTGAGAATTCTTGGATCCCTTTCCATTTCTATTTTGTTGTGATTATCCGAAATTCTCAGCGGCGTATCAAGCGAAATTTTGGATTGCTGCTGTTGGTTTTGTGTGTGTGTGTGGTTTTCTTGGGTCTGGAAAATAATGATGGTTTGTGATACTGTTGGTTGCAGACTTCTTCATATACAATTGTTGATCACACCTATGACGCGGTTGTGGTCGGAGCTGGTGGCGCAGGGTTGAGAGCAGCCATCGGTCTGTCAGAGCATGGTTTTAACACAGCTTGCATTACAAAGCTTTTTCCTACCCGGTCGCACACAGTTGCAGCTCAGGTATAGTTTCCGGTTTATTGGTTTCCCTGTCATTAAGAAGTGTGCTCTAATTTTACTTGCTCTTGTATTGAATGTTCTATGAATTTTGGTAGGAAAAATTGTACATGGTCAGTGATGTTCCATTATATTGTTATGCACCCTTCGTTGACAAAGAACGATGGATGATTAGACCAGTAGATGAGTCTGTCTGTCCAACAATCCATGGTGTTTAGGATTGCTAGGGGTATCTGATGTTTTTTTTACCTCAAATAGTTGGCTTTGAGCTAGTGGGTATGGGGTTGCTCTAGCCACTTGATGATACCGTAGGAAGCGTGGCGTTGTTTGCTAGTTTGTACATAATCTTTCTTGGTTTGATGGCACAGGGTGGTATCAATGCCGCTCTTGGGAATATGAGCGAGGATGATTGGAGATGGCACATGTATGACACTGTCAAGGGCAGTGACTGGTTAGGTATGCTCTTTCCCTTTTGTGATATTGGTGGTTACTACTGTTGCTTAAAGTGTTAATTTACTGAAGGGAAAGCTGTTTAAGGTATTTCCTAGCTTCACAATACTTTAGGGATTGTTTTGAGTTATTATATTTAATCATGTAATTGTTTTTCCTGTATTACAACTCGGTTCTGTAATGTTATCTACATTACCTGGGCTGCCTCTTGCATTGTTGAGCTTTCCCTTTTGGCCCTCTTCTTTATCTTCAATTTTGAGTTGTAGATTAATGTCCAAGAACGTATCAACAGGTGATCAAGATGCCATTCAGTACATGTGTCGTGAAGCACCAAAAGCTGTCATTGAACTTGAGAACTATGGGCTACCTTTCTCTCGTACAGAGGATGGGAAAATCTATCAGCGAGCGTTTGGTGGTCAAAGTTTAGATTTTGGAAAAGGTAATGGAAAACTAGAGTTTTAACTTGCTGTATAAACTAAATGGATTGGCTGTGGTGATAGGCTTTTGACAATGGAATCTTCTCTTCTTGTTGTGATTGATGCAGGCGGACAAGCCTACCGTTGTGCTTGTGCTGCTGACCGAACTGGGCATGCTCTTCTGCATACTCTCTATGGCCAAGCAATGAAACACAATACTCAGTTCTTTGTGGAATATTTTGCTTTGGACTTGTTGATGAGTAGTGATGGTACACTTGTTTCCCCCTCAATAAGCATATTAGGCTTGGTTTGTGACATGTCCTCTTGGTTTTTCCGTGATCAGTAGTCAGTAATGTTGGGTTCTGCAATGTCATTGCTCTCTATTATTGTTGTTTGACCCACGGAGTTTGATAATTTCGTCCCAATAGAGTCTTGGACTCCTTGTATTAAGGGCATGGATCCTGTAACTCATCACTTTTGCATAATCCATGTTTGTTGCATTTGGATGCCTCTATAGCGACATGTCTTTGACATATTCACTTGCTTTTGCTTTGTGTTCACAAGGCATATTATAGTTTCACTTTAGCCTCACTCTGGACTTTGGAATAACTTGTCTGTTATCGTTTTATTCAGGAACCTGTCAAGGGGTAATTGCCCTTAATATGGAGGATGGGACATTACATCGTTTCCGTTCCTCTTCAACTATTCTTGCCACTGGGGTATTTTACTTAATTGACATCATTGCTCTTAGTTGAAAAGCACTTTGGGCCCTTTATAATTATGCGTCTTCTTCTTTTGAGTTCAGGGCTATGGTAGAGCATACTTCTCTGCGACCTCAGCTCATACATGCACCGGAGATGGCAATGCCATGGTTGCAAGAGCTGGACTTCCTCTTCAGGTTACCCATGTTTATAGATTTTGGAATGGGCCCCGTATGCAATGATCTCCCTTTCTGTTTTAACATTGTTGGTGACTTGTACTTTCATGCAGGATCTGGAGTTTGTGCAGTTCCACCCTACTGGCATATATGGAGCTGGATGCCTTATTACCGAAGGTTAGAACTTTTTCAAACCCATGGAAATCTCTAGGCCCACCCTTAACTTTCTGTTTGTGTCCTTTAATATTGCTATCTACTTCTGTTGGGGGTGGTAGTTTGTTTTAGTCTGAAGTGAATGTTTATTTCCTCATGTTACCTATGATATGTAGGATCTCGTGGTGAGGGTGGTATCCTTAGGAACAGTGAAGGGGAAAGATTCATGGAAAGGTATGCCCCTACTGCTAAGGATCTTGCTTCAAGAGATGTTGTTTCAAGATCCATGACCATGGAAATTCGGGAGGGCCGTGGCGTAGGTATGATTGTTTCACTCAACTGTACATCGTTCTTTCTTCATGCTTCGTACTTCTTTTCATGGTTGGGAATTGGGATATCCTTATTAGTCATTTGCATGACAGGTTATGGTTCTCGCATAAGAATGCTTTGAACTTGACAAAATATACATGGATTAGTGAGCAGAAACTATGTTCAGTTTATTTATGATGTGTCATAGTTTATCTGTTCATGCTCGATTTTGGTTCAAGATTACCAATTAGGATAAAGATTAGTCATTACTTTCTTGAAGTTGGTATAACTATTCTATACTTAATGTCCGTTACCCTTCTGTAACTAACTGAAAGTTTATGCATTCTCTGTCAGGACCATTGAAGGACCATATCTATCTGCATTTAAATCATTTGCCACCAGAAGTACTCAAGGAAAGGCTTCCTGGTATCTCTGAAACTGCTGCAATCTTTGCTGGAGTAGATGTTACAAAGGAACCAATCCCTGTGCTTCCTACTGTTCATTATAACATGGGCGGAATTCCCACAAATTATCATGGAGAGGTACGACTTAGGGAACTATATCCATTTCTCCCCCCCCCCCCCCCCGCGATATATGAACAAACCAAGGATGAGGTCAAGAAATCTACAATATTCTGAAGAGCAGAGAACATGTTAGATGTATTTGCCTGAAGTACTTGAACCTTAGCATAGGGGCTGATTGGCATCTCATCTATTGTCTTATATCTGTCCTTCAGGTGGTTACTGTGAAAGGCAACGATGCAGATGCTGTAATCCCCGGTTTAATGGCTGCTGGAGAGGCAGCATGTGCATCTGTTCATGGGGCAAACCGACTTGGTGCAAATTCTCTTCTTGATATTGTTGTTTTTGGTCGTGCTTGTGCCAACAGAGTGGCGGAGATCCATACACCAGGCAAGTCCAAAGTAATAGTATGATGAAGTGACTAGTGTCCACAACCCAAATATAATAATGGGGACTTTTTGAAAATAACGGTTCTACTTGTCTACCTTTACAGGGGAGAAACAGAAGCCTTTGGAGGCAAATGCTGGAGAGAAGACTGTTGCGTGGCTTGACAAGATTAGAAATTCAAATGGATCACTTCCAACTTCCAAAATTCGGTTAAATATGCAGAGAGTGATGCAAAATAATGCTGCAGTCTTCCGTACACAGGAAACTCTGGAAGAAGGTACGTCACTTTTTTAAGTCTCATGTCATTCCCTTTGTTTATGACACAATTTGTTATGTCTCTTTCCAAATATGACCCATGCCTTATTACTCTTCTCGATCGCAGGTTGCCAGCTGATTGACAAAGCCTGGGATAGTTTCCATGATGTTCAGCTGCAAGATAGAAGTTTGATATGGTATGGTTAAACCAAAGAACAATTGATATTTAACCGTAAACTTCTAATTGTTTTCCTAGTGATTTGACAAATGGTTTTATGTGTACAATATGGATTATGTAGGAACTCTGACTTGATTGAGACGATAGAACTGGAAAACCTCCTGATCAATGCGTGCATCACAATGCATTCTGCCGAAGCTCGGAAAGAGAGCAGAGGAGCACATGCTCGTGAGGACTTCACTGTGAGTTCAACTCCACTTTTCTGGCTTCAAATTTTCATCCTTTATGGGACGATGTAGATATTTCATTTTTGTTGCACTGGTGCAGAAAAGAGACGACGAGAAGTGGATGAAGCATACATTGGGGTAAGCCTCTTAATCCCCCTTACTGGAGTGGTGTGGAAAGATTGCTTTTCGGTTATAATCGGAAAGCTAATGGATGATTGATCATATGCCTTCTCTGTTTCTTTTGGGTGTTTCAGATACTGGGAAAACGAGAAAGTGCGGCTCGAATACAGGCCAGTACACATGAACACATTAGACGACGAGGTGGAAACGTTCCCACCTAAAGCTCGTGTGTATTGATCATATAGATAGTTTCTTTCGCCCGAGTGAGAATTGGGAATGAATGGCCGTTTTACTGGAGTGGCCAACAAAGCATTGCAATAAACCCCCCCCCAGGACGCCAATAAATGATAGGACATGCTGCAATAATTTGTTTGTTTGTACTAGGAAGAGCTTCTTTGGCAAGAAAAAAGATTGGTTGGGTTCATTCGTCTGGAGATTACAGCAACGTCTAGGATCAGATTTGGTAAAAAGGATTCGACAATGTAAGTTTATAAAAGTTCGTTGTTAGCTTGGTCCCCGAAACGCGGGGTGATTGTTGTTTACAGTTCTTTCCTTTGTGTCCCAGTCTCTAGCTGAGCATAAGCTGCAAAATTTGTGTCGAGCATGAATCCATCGCTTCATTATACGTTTAGATCAGTATTTGTATCAGTTTTCATTCTTAATGCACTCTTAGCTTTGGACTGTACTCGGCCAAGTTCCACAAATTTTCATGGATGTTTCTCCAAAGGGTAAATCTCAAATATCAACTAATGCTCAAAATCGATCACAATTCTGAATCGTTCGGGATTTTAATCACAACCCGAAATGGTACCTTCCAGCTTAATTTCTTGCTCTGTTTCTGATGGTACCAAATTACTGGATTTATTAACCGTGGGTGTAACTATAGAGTAATTGGGTACTCATAGGAATGGTGAATTTGTTGGGTTTTAGATATAAATATTTTTTTTTTGAAAATAGATAATCATATATTGATCAGAAAAACTATAATTACATCCTGAAATTTAACCAGGTCATAAAATCAAAGAAGCGACTCGTAGTCGGGTACAAATGAAGGGCCTTCCTAATAACCAAATGGGCTACCCTATTACTACGCCGACCTACAAACTGCACACTGAACCGTCTTTGGTTTGATAAGCAATGCACAACTTCGCCAAGTAGGGCTCCAATCCGGTTGTCTCTCTCTCTAGGATACAACTTACTCATTCCTGATACTGCTGATTGAATTGTCGCATGAGAGCTGGGATCCCAAACTGCTTGCCTTCAAAGACAACCCAATTTCGAGACCGCCAGATTCGCCAAAGGATTGCAGCAACTGCCATAAACAGTTAAGGTTGGTGAATAAGCATCATCAACTTTTTCAAGGAATAATCAATAATGGAAAAGTGTGTCGAGGCAGCCCTTGACCGAGATACTCTTATCCCGCATAGTCCCACAAGGCCCTAACAACTGGGCAATTAAGGAACAAATGTTCCATCGTCTCTGATTCCGCCCAGCAAACCAGACATCGAGGATGGACCTGGATATCCTTCTCAATAAGAGCTTCGGTCATAGGGAAGAGACGATTGAAAACTTGCCACAGCAAAATTCGTAGCTTGGGGAGAATAGGAGCTTCCCATAACCGAATCCAACTGGGCCTATCCATCCAACTCACCAGCGATCTCCACCGGCCTTCTTTTTTATCCAGCAAGACTGCCAAATGGTAAGTTGATTTCACTGTAAAAACCCCCATCTGTCGTTCCATGCCAAACATGGTGATCCTCAATATTATGTCGTGGGAGAGGGACTTCTTTAATAGCACGACAAGTAGGCGGGTCAAACCACTGGCTAAACTTTAAGCCACACCAACATCCTTCCCCTTGACATATAACATCAACAACCACAAGTTTACCATCTTCTAGCAGTACCTGGGGATTGAAAGTCGGAGCGTGGGGGTGTAGCCGAGGCATCCAATTGGTGTGAAGCAGCGGGGCAGACTGGGCATTACCAATTGTCATATAAGCCCCTGTTCCAACAACTGCCGACCAAACAGAATGCTTTGCCAACCGCAAGATGGACGAGGCTGAGCAGTAGCCTCAAAGAAGCACCCTTTCGGAAAATATTTTCACTTATAAACTTGGACAATTCTCGAGGTATGCTTATGGTAAACATCAGTAGGCGGAGGTTTGCGGACGACTACATATACTCAATTAGGTTAACCAAAAGGTTGGTCAAATCGATACATGAACAATTAGGGAGACCACATGATCGATCTGGTAGACTATTAATTTCTAAGTTTTGTTAAGTCTCCCAATAGTTTATTTATGTGAAGACGTTGTAGACTTTGGAAGCGAAAACGATGAGCTAAAAAATGACTCACATTGAAGGAATATGAATAAAGAATTCAGAATCCATATTGAATTATTAAAACTTAATCCACATACAAAAATGTAACTCTTCATGGTTTACATCGACTACATGTCCAAAGCAACATTACATTCTCATCTTCTAAAACTTATTTTAATCCATAGACCCTAGGCCATCAAACCCCCTAAATCATAGTCCCTCTATCCTAAACATCAAAATCCTAAACCATAAACCTTAACACTCAAAATATTAACCTTTGAAGAAACTTAAAACATAAATTTCCCTAAATCCTAAATCCTAACCCTTTGAACCCCCTGATAACCAAAACCCTAAACTTTGGATTGCTAAACACCTAAACCCTAGACTAATCCTTAAGTTCTAAACTTGAGCCTTAATACCCAAACTCTAATCTCTAATCCCCTGAACCCCCTAAATTGTGAAACTTTTAATCCCTTAATCACTTAAATCATTAAACAACAAGCCTTAGCATGTCATAAAGTCCAAAACATGTTAACATATGGCCATAAATTGCTTGATTCAGTCAATCGTCTTTTCTACTTTGATCGAGCATTTTGCATAATATCACCTAAATTTGAGGGTTATCTGTCTCTTAGAAGTGGTGTCTTCTTAACATTATCTCGTGGGTTGATCATTGATGCATCTTGTTCATGTGGTTGGTCCAGGTTTGCTATGAATGAAGAACCTTTTTGTATGTTATTGTAAATGAATCAACATTACTTCTTGATGTTATATTCATGCTTCTTTGTTATCTTCGACGATGTTATGTTCATCCTTGTTGCTTTTAGAGTATTCGGTGCCTCTACCCAAGTTACCAATATATTTTCTTATAAAGCTATGCAAAACTTAAGATAGATATATTTACAGAAGGAGAAGTGGCCAATGTAAGTCACCTTATGGTTTACCTAATTGAGAATGTGGTCGATCTGACCAATTTTGTAGTCCACCAAATTTTTTTGATCAAACTCTACATAAAATATACTCGTTCTTCACAATAAGTTATATTAGCAAACTGTTAATTTCTCCGATTGTTTACATTTTTCATGTACTTCAACTTTTACGCATGTGTTATAATATCAAGACTACAAGACTCAAATATGATCGAATGGAGGATTTGTATTAAGTCGAGCAGTTCATCCTATGTGCTGTATTTGAAATAATCTCATAAATCGTGACCAAACTTTCAATCTTTAAGTGTAACTATTCACATCAAATGACGAAAACCACCTAAATCCAACGTGTTACATTTCTTTGCCGCGATTTACAAAATTATAACTATGCCGGTTGATACTGTGGTTGGGTCAGCCGCCATTGGCAATACCTTCCATGTAATTTATTTAAACAAAGATGATGATTACAGTGTAGAAACATACACCAACATCCAACAAATGGGAGTGCTCCCATGATGCTTGGTCTCCATGTTGGCGTCCTCTGGACAGCGACGGTCGTCTCCTTCACATACACTGATTGTGCTCTCTCTCTCTCTCTCTCCCTCTCTAAATCTTCCGGCTGCTGCTTTATATAATTCATCGAAAGATCCATCCATCCATCCACAGTGCCCAACAAACAATAGCTTCGCGTACTATATGACATAACATAGATTTATATTTCTAAAGCAACAATCATTTTCTCGTAGAAAGTTAATTAAGAGTCGTATTTGTTGCAGAAACCTTCTTCGACCGTCGCTTTCTCCGTTCTCTCCGCAATTATTGACTACTCAACTTGGGGCGGTGGTGGTGATCTTTAGTTAGCTCCCACTTTTCACTTTTGGGTCTACTTTCCACGTATTATTACTACATAAACCTCAACGCTTAGTACATGTAAACCGGCTTAGGATAGGGTGAGTAACCACCTAGGAACCGTTGATCTGGGGCGGACGTATCGTGTGGCTGTGGTTAATGCGGTGATGTCAGGGGCATTTTTGTCTGATTTTTTGAATTAATGACTTCCCCCTTTTGTCCGTTGCGAATCTTTCTGTGCGCGAGTTGGATTCGGATTTTGGAGAGAGAAACTACGAGCAGGGGAGGAGCAGCTGAGAAACAAGGACGGCGATTCTCCATGATTGATCGACGGCGATAGAAACTGCGAGCAGCAGCTTCGAATCGAGCTTTCTGATTCGCCATAATTGATCGACGTGTGCGCGAGTTGGATTCGGTTTTTGTAGAGAGAAACTGCGAGCAGCCGCTGAGAAACAGGGGACGGCGAATCTTTTCTGATTCTCCATAATTGATCGACGACGAGGTTAGGTATTAGTTTTTTTTTATTCTTCCTGTTTAGCTAATCGAGTTTTCTGTTGATCTCTGGTTTCTTTGGAGGTTTTTCATTGCTGCTAGTCGAGCTTGTTTATGTTTAGCTAATCGAGCTTGTTCATGTGTTATGTTCTTTGTGTTTTGGTGTTTTTGCAGTATTCTGGTGAGATGAGTTACGTAAATTGTGGCGATGTTGTTCCAATTGATAGATCTGGTTCTTCAACCAGCGTTGTAGGATCTGGTTCTTCATCTAGTGCTGTTGGAACTGCTTCTTCATCTATCGATCTTGGATTTGATCATTCAGCTAACTCTGGTGAATCAGGAGGTAAGATATACAAATTTGTTTGTTTATTGAAGTTTGAATGTGTTAGATACCATATGGTACCATGGTGGTAATTACTGGTATACGATGAGAGGTGATACTATAGTGTTGTGTTGTGATGTTATTGTCCTCTGTATTTAAGTTTTACCATACCATACCATGGTGGTAATTACTTGTACCATGTTTGGAATCATTGGTATAGTGTCGTAATTTGATTTTACCATGCCTTATCATGTGGTATAGTGTGGTAGTTTCAAGTTAAAGGTGGGGTTATGTGTGGTAATTGATTTTACAGTGCATTACCATGTGGTAAAATGTGGTAATTAGGAAGTTAAATGTGAGGGTTCTGTGTGATATTGATTTTACCATGCCATACCATATGATATAGTGTGGTAAATTGATTTTACCATGCCATACCATGTGGTATAGTGTGGTAGTTTGATTTTACCATGCCATACCATATGGTATAGTGTGGTAATTTGATTCTACCTTGCCATACCATGTGGTATAGTGTGGTAGTTTGATTTTACCATGCCATACCATATGATATAGTGTGGTAATTTGATTTTACCATGCCATACCATGTGGTATAGTGTGATAGTTTGATTTTACCATGCCATACCATGGTGGTAACTCTTGTATCATGGCTGTAATTATTGGTATACATTGAGATTTCATACTATTGTGGTGTGGAATCCATTTTACCATATCATACCATGGTGGTATTATATTTGTACATATTTAATATGTTGCTTGATAATGTTTGTAGGTTTCAATGGTATAGATCCTACTGTTCGTGATTCTTGGAAGGACTTAGAGTTCAATACACCAGATGATGCATATAATTTTTATGTTGATTATGGGAATCATGAAGGTTTTGGTGTGAGGATTTATAACCAATCAGCGTGTCCGAAGCTCAATGGTGGTTCTTCAGCTGTATATTATATCAAGTATTGTTGCAATAAGGAAGATTGGAAAAGAGGTAGCGAGAATAACCCTGATAATGCAGGTGTTGTTGATACGACGGTTCGTGTTCGTAATGTTCCAGAACTCAGGGGTGGATGTAATGGTGCTTATATACGACTGAGGTGGTTTAAAGAGTTTAAATGCTACAAGATCTATCGTTGGTATAATGTGCACAACCATGACATGATTCCTGAGTCTCTGCGTCACTATGTGAGATCCAGCAGACGAATGGCTCCTGTGTATAAGATGTTGGCAGAGGTGAATGATGCTGCTGGTATTGGTGTGACTTCTTCGTATGATGCAATTAGTAGGGCTGGTGGTGGTCGGAAGTTTGTTGGGTTCACAAAGAATGATTTGAAGAACCATCTGCGAACGGTTAGGACGTTATCAATGGAGTATGGTGATGCGACTGCATTGCTTGAATACTTTAGACGTCAAGCACATCTGGATCCTGGGTTCTTTCATGAGGTGGAGGTTGATGTTGAAGAGAACATTGCTAGTATTTTTTTGGCAGATGGGAAGATGATGATGGATTATCATTATTTTGGTGATTCAATTAGTTTTGATACTACTTACTGGACTAACAAAGAGTATCGGCCACTAGGTATGTTTTCTAGTTTGTTGTTTATTATTGTCTTTGTGAGTTTGTATGATTATTATTATTATCATTCTGTATCATGTTTTTTTTTGTTCTTACAAGTCTGTACCATATGGTATGGGTTGGTAAGGATTGCTTTTTTGTTCTTAAAAGTATTTTACCATATGGTATGTGTTGGTAACAAGGTTATTTGAGGTGGTTTTTGGGTTGTTAGAAGTTTGTAATATATGGTATGGGCTGGTATGCATTGTGTTTTTGTTCTTAAAAGTCTTTTACCATATGGTATGGGTTGGTAACAAGGTTATTTGTGGTGGTTTTTGCGTTGTTAGAAGTGTGTACTATATGGTAGTCTGGTATGGATTGTTTTTTTTTTGTTCTTAGAAGTCTTTACCACATGGTATGAGTCTTTACCATATGGTATGGATTGGTATTATTGTTATTTGTACCTTTTACCACATGGTATGTGCTGGTAGAATTGTTTTTACTCACATTTTCTTATGTTTTTGTAGCTTTGTTTGTTGGTTTCAACAATCATCACCAACTGACTGTCTTTGCGGCTGCTCTTCTATATAATGAAACAACGGCAACATTTGAATGGTTTTTCGATCAGTTTTTGAAATGCATGGGAGGTGTGAGACCGTTATCAATGTTTACTGACCAGGCTGCTGCAATTGTTGCTGGTATAAGGTCTGTTTTCCTAGATTGTTTTCATGGGTTGTGTACATGGCATATTGCTTAGAATGCAGTTGTTAATCTGGGAAGTTTGTGCGACTCTGACTTCCTTCGTGAGCTTAGTTATTTGATGTATAATGCTGATGAGGATGATTTTGAGTATAATTGGAAGACGATGATTGAGAAGTGTTTTCCTGGGAAGGGACCTTTGGGACACAGTTGGTTACAGGGCATTTACAAAGTCAGGACGAAGTGGTATTCAGCCTGGGTGAATTGTCATTTTGGTGCGGGAATGAAGAGTACCCAGCTAAGTGAGTGCTGCAATAGTAATATTCGACATTACTTGCAGTCAGAGTTTAGCGTTAGTAGGTTCTTTGTGCACTTTGAGAGGATGCTTGATAATAAGAGGGATGCTGAAGAACAAGAAGAGTACTATGCCTTATCTAGGTTGGCTGATTCTCGGTTTTCTACTAGCCCTATTGTGAAGCAAGTTGCTAATGTGTATACGCCGAAGATATTCAAGTTTTTCCTGGATCAGTACAAGGAATCTCTTGCGTATAATATTTTTTCCAATACGGAGATAGAACCAGAAGGACATGTAGGACTGTTTGATATCTTCATATTGGAGGATGACCTTACAAGGTTGGATAGTAGGGTGTTGAAGGTTGATTTTGAAAATGGTGAAATCAAGTGTTCCTGTCGTAAGTGGGAGTCAAGTGGTATGATCTGTAAGCATCAAATTAAGGAATATGATATGTTGTGGTCTACAACATGCAATCTGAAGTTCCAGCACATTCCTAGCAGTTTGATTTTGAAGCGGTGGACAAGGGCAGCGAAAACTGGAGGGAACTTTTCTTTTGAAGTTCCGTCTACTGATAGTCCATCGAAATACCGTTCTCGTCTTTTCAATCTGTCAGCTGTTTCTGCATCAATGATCAGCAGGGTTGCATTGGATGATGATTTGTATAAATCAGCCATGGCCTTCATGACTGATTTGATCAAAAAGTGTGAAGCCCTATCGATTACTGAACCTGCTGGAACAAGCATGTCTTCTAACGGTGACAGTAAGTTTTTAATTGTTTAGAGTTTTGTGTTTTTATATATGCAATTTTTTGAGGAGAGTGATTTTATATATATCTGTCATTGATTGTAGTTTGTTTTTGTTATCTTGGTATAGATGATGTACCGGTCCAAAAAGTGAAGGGGTTTAAGCCTAAAAAAGATTCATTCAAGCCTTCGAAACGACCAATTCCAGTTGCGGAGGCTGCAAGGGCTGTAAGTAAGAAGAAGAGAAAAACTAGCAGGCTTGAGGAGGAGAATTTGAAGGCTGTTGAAGAAAGTTTAAGGCTGAAGCTGTAATAGTTTTCTTAGAGGATTATTTGAATGAATGGTTGATGCTGGTTGAGTTGTTGAAACTATTTTGTTCTTTTGGATTGGTTTTTGGTTTTGTTGGATTAATTTTACAATGTCATACCATGTGGTATAATGTGGTAATTTGATTTTATCATGTCAAACCATGTGGTAAAATGTGCTATTTTGAAAGTTGAATGTGAAGGTTCTGTTTTATAATTGATTTTACCATGCCATACCATGTGGTATAGTGTGGTAGTTTGGAAGTTCTGTGTGATAATTGAGTTTACATTTGCCATACCATATGGTATAGTGTTGTAATTTATTTTTACCATGTCATACCATGTTGTAAAATATGATATTTTGGAAGTGGCATGTGTGGTAATTGATTTTACAGTGCATTACCATGTGGTAAAATGTGGTAATTTGGAAGTTAAATGTGAGGGTTCTGTGTGATAATTGATTTTACCATGCCATACCATATGGTATAGTGTGGTAATTTGATTTTACCATGCCATACCATATGGTATAGTGTTGTAATTTATTTTTACCATGCCATACCATGTGGTAAAATATGATATTTTGGAAGTGGCATGTGTGGTAATTGATTTTACAGTGCATTACCATGTGGTAAAATGTGGTAATTTGGAAGTTAAATGTGAGGTTTCTGTGTGATAATTGATTTTACCATGCCATACCATATGGTATAGTGTGGTAATTTGATTTTACCATGCTATACCATATGGTATAGTGTGGTAATTGATTTTACCATGCTATACCATATGGTATAGTGTGGTAATTGATTTTACCATGCTATACCATATGGTATAGTGTGGTAATTTGATTTTTACCATGGCATGCCATGTGGTAAAATGTGGTAATTTGGAAGTTCTGTGTGGTTAACTGATTTTACATTGCATACCATGTGGTAAAATGTGGTAATTTGGGAATCAAGAACACATGTTAAGTATTTGCTAACATAATAAAAAACAGAACATTTCATTTAGTCATAATACAAACCATAATAAGTTGTTTCATACCATCCTACTAATTAAAATGAAGTGGCTACTGAACACTGTGAGTTTGTTCTCAAAAGCTTACTTATACCCTCCTACTACTTAACACAAACGATAATAGAATTTTCATCTCCTTTCTTTCAAATCTTTCTTCTTGTTCTTCATGTTGCAGTACTTTGTTGCTTCTTTCATGATCCTTTCCCGTTCAAGATTTTCTTTATCAAGAATGATGTCCAACATCAGGCACTCCCTTTCTTCATTTATGAGATCAATCCTCTTCCAGTCTTTGGTCAGGGCACTGTTGTACTTACCTTCCCAGTGTCTCATCCACCTGATGATGTACATCCCACATGACTTTTCATCAGGTTGTGTAACCTTCTCGAGGTTGAACCAGGTAAACCTCTCCCACTTTACTGTCTTGTCTGCAAACTGTGTGTTCATGTAGTTGATTGCGTACTTGACAACCCTCTCTGCCATTGGTTTGTAGTATTCTTTAAAGTCTTTGTGACGGAGACTGTCGAGTACTTCAAATCTCTCTGCTTTGATGTTGACACAAATCATGATGTAGTGCTTGTTATCACAGTAAGGGAAGAACCACTGCAAAATAATTTTACCACAGTATACCATATGGTAAGCAGTTGTCATATAAGTGATGAACAGTAAGTTAAGAACCATTGCAAACTAATTTTACCACTATATACCATATGGTAACCACTGCAAAAATTGTGGTGAGATACTTACAAGGTTACATTCTGTGAAGCTGAGGTTTTTTGCCCATTCTTTGTTGGTGATGTCCAAGTCCACTTTGTCGTAGTAATCGTCTGGAGTTAGTACAGGATTGCCACTATCAATGTCCAGTTGGCAGTCACCCTGAAAGTTGTGGTTGTTATTATGTGCTTTATATATGTGTTGTCTAAGAACTATTGACAGAATATGGGTGGGTTTACTTACTGCCAAAGATGTACCGAAGAACCACCTTTTGAATTTGCCTTTTTTGCTTCATTCCTGTTCATTACATCTCCATACCAGTCGATGACATCAGATGTGATTTCACAGCGAATGTCAATCGACTGTACTGACTCCCTTTTCAGCAAGAATGTTCCATCCTTCCTTTTAAACATTATCTCATCACTGTATAAAAGCACATCACAACAGGACGGATGGTTTACTTTAATTTATGACATCAAACAATAGGTTACCACAACAAAACCATAGCTTACCACATCTTACCATATGGTAATAAGTAAAACACAACAGCTTACCACATCTTACCATATGGTAATAAGTAAAATACAACAGGAGTTATGGTTTAATCCATTCTTTAACAATAAACCTTAGCTTACCACATCATACCATATGATATTAAACTAAAACAAAACAGGACTTGTGCATTACTACATTTTGTAACATTAAACCATAGATTTATCTAATTTTACCATATCTTACCATATTTTACCATATGGTAACAAACTAGATCACTACAATAACATCATATAACAGTAGAAGTTTTAAGATGATGACTTACCTCTTGACAAATTTCTTGTTTTTGCATCTTATGTACTCCAGGATGTTGCTGAACATATCATCAGGTGTTGTTTGTGTTGGTGTTGACCATTCAACTGGTGATTTTTGTGATTGTGGAGCAACTGGTTCAACAGTTGGAGAATTCAGGTCCTCTAGGTAAGCATCTATGCATTCACGGACTTCCTTGAGCTTCTCTTGGCTATTTGTGTACAGATTTGACCATATAGCATATGACTCTGTCTGTGACTGGGTGCTTTGTGGCTGTGCTGGTGGTGGTGTTCCTCTTGCCTTCTTTTCGTTTCCGTGCACATTCTTCACCACGATTCTTCTTTTGCGAGGCTCTCCTGGTTGATCGGTTGTCGTGTTGGTAGTCAACTTCGTTGGTGTTGTTGGTGTTTGATGGTTGAGAGGGCTGAGATCAAAGGATGGAATGTCGTCTTCCCTTATCACTTTAGGCTTCTCAGCAGCTTCGGTTGTCAGTTTTGGAGCCTCTGCTCGAACAACATCATCTGACACCGTTTTCTCGCTGTCAGTTTCTGCAGTCTTTTGCGCAGCTTGCCCTGTATTCCCTTCTTCTGTTGTTTCCTTATCAACATCCATTGGATCTGTTGTTTTGGTAGCTCCTTTTTCTTTTGTTTCTTTTGCAGATGTCTGTTCTGGAACTGCTTTCGGGGTGTCCTCTTGTTGTGGTGTTCCCTGATTCAGACCTTCTTGAACAGATTGTGCTGGTGGTTCTGTTGCAACTTTCCCCAGTGGATCTCCTTCTTGGATGATGCTTTCCCTATCCACAGCTCCTGGAGCAGAATCATCTTGCTCCTTTTCTTTTGCCTTCGGTGTGGATGCAGCAAGATCAACTGTAGATGGTTGTGAATCATCTTCTTTCTGTGTTTGCTCCTCGTTCTCCTCTTCGTTCTGGTCTATCTTTGTCTGTTTGAATATTTCATTGAGTGTTTTATTCAAACTGGCATTCATTTCTTCATCATTCTCTTCTTCATCATCTTCACAATGAGATTTTTCTCCTTCTGTGGGCTGAACATATTCATCACAGCTTTCTTTCGCAAGATTCTCCTTGTGTCTGATCAGATTGTCAATTTGGCTTTTGTACTGGTCTTTGATTGCTTTCATCATTGCTTTCATTGATGCTTCAAGCAGTTTGATTGCATTCTCAGCCTGCATAATGAGAGTTTTTTGTAAGATACCATGGTGGTAATGTGTGTATGGTATATGGTTAGTTACCATGGTGGTAATACATGGTATTGGCAATTATTATCACTATTCTGCATTTTTATAACATGAAACTATATCTTACCACACCTTACCATATGGTAACAAAGTAAAACAGAACAAGAATTATGGTTTCCTCCATTTTTATAACATGAAACCATTGCTTACCACACATTACCACATGGTAACGTAGTAAAACACAACAGGACTTATGTTTTCCTCCATTTTTACAACATGAAACCATAATTTACCACACATTACCATATGGTAACAAACTAAAACACAGCAGGACTTATGGTTTTTTGCTATTTTAAAACATGAAACAATAGCTTACCACACATTACCATATGGTAACAAAGTAAAACAGAACAAGAATTATGGTTTCCTCCATTTTTATAACATGAAACCATTGCTTACCACACATTACCATATGGTAACGAAGTAAACCACAACAGGACTTATGTTTTCCTCCATTTTTATAACATGAAACCATAGCTTACCACACCTTACCATATGGTAACAAACTAAAACACAGAAGGACTTACGGTTAGCATGAATTGGACAACTGTAATATAGATAATTTGTACTTACTTGGTTGACTGTTCTGATATTCTTCAAATCAAAGTTCAGTGATGATGACTGGTCTGGACTTTTGTTTCTTTGTTTTTTCGGTGATTCATAGACTGGCTCATTCTCCTCTTGCTCATCAGTTGCATCATCAGCCTCATCGTCACTAATGTTGGCAACCTTTTCGATCTCGTTCAACTCTTTTCCATTGTAGTAGCTCTTAATGTTCTCAAAGTTGCTATCAACATTGTTATCATCATAGTAGCTTACTGTTGGTGTTCGAAGCTGGGTTGAGAATGCCATTTCGTCCAGTTTGTACATGAAGCATACCTTTTTATGCAGATAGTTGTATTAGTTTTTTTAAAGAGTATCATTTATATATAAAATATATGAGTAACAAGGTTGAAATGGCCAAGGGAATGGAGACTTACTGTAAGGAAGTGAAGATCTGCACTGACGTAGAGGGTTGGTGATTTCAATCCTTCATTCATGTGGTTGAAGAAGTATTTGCACCAGTTGTAGCTGGTGAAATGTTTCAGTTCATCAGCCTTCAAGTACTCAAGCATGTTGAGTTCAGCCATAGGGGCTGAAGTTGGGCACAGCAAGCCTCCGGTGACCAGCAGAAAGAACAATTGTAACCATCTCTTACTGTTTGTAACTGTAGGAAGATCTTTTTCTACCTGACTTAGCTTTACCCTTGGAGTGGATGCTCCATCTACTTCCAGTAGGGTTTCTATTGCATAATTTGCTGCGTCGTCCCAAGAAATCGTGGGAGGTACAACTTCCCTATTCCCCATTGGCAGACCATATACCCTATGAAAGTCGATTGGTGATATCTTCATGCGTGTCCCGTCAGGTAGCTTGAACGATTGTTTCATTGGATTGTATTTGTTCATTACGAACAGTGCAAAATGGTTGTTTATCTTTGTCTGCTTGATTGATATTAAGCCTGCTAGGCCTAATATCTCAAGTTTCTCTTTCTGCTCATCTTTTTATTGTCCTTGCAATTGCAGATACTCTTGTTGGGCTGCACCTTGTGCGAAAAGTTTTTCTTTGCTTTACCATAGTGTACCTGAATGTAGAAATTAGGAATAGTCTGTTAGCGTGCTTTTTACCATAATATACCATATGGTACCATAATGGTTTCCTACCATACCAAATCAAACCATATATTTATCACATTTTACCATATGGTAATTACATCAAACCATGTCTTATAACATCTTACCATATGGTAACGAAGTAAAACACAACAAGACGTATGTTTTCCTCCATTTTTATAGCATGAAACCATAGCTTACCACACATTACCATATGGTAACAAACTAAAACACAGCAGGACTTATGGTTTTTTGCTATTTTACAACATGAAACCATAGCTTACCACACATTACCATATGGTAACAAACTAAAACACAGCAGGACTTATGGTTTTTTTGCTATTTTACAACATGAAACCATAGCTTACCACACATTACCATATGGTAACAAACTAAAACACAGCAGGACTTATGATTTTTTGCTTTTTTACAACATGAAACCATAGCTTACCACACATTACCATATGGTAATAAACTAAAACACAGCAGGACTTATGGTTTTTTGCTTTTTTACAACATGAAACCATAGCTTACCACACATTACCATATGGTAATAAACTAAAACACAGCAGGACTTATGGTTTTTTGCTTTTTTACAACATGAAACCATAGCTTACCACACGTTACCATATGGTAACAAACTAAAACACAGCAGGACTTATGGTTTTTTGCTATTTTACAACATGCAATCATTGCTTACCACACATTACCATATGGTAACGAAGCAAAACACAGCAGGACTTATGGTTTTTTTACTATTTTACAACATGCAATCATAGCTTACCACACATTACCATATGGTAACGAAGCAGAACACAACAGATTCTACATCAGTTCAGCAACGCATGGTAACAATTCGGTAATTTAGCGAGTTTACTACAATTTTCACATGAAGAGTGACTGAGATACTGTTTCTATTGTACTGTGGATGGATTTCGAAGAAAGAAGTGAGGTTTTACCTTGATTTTTTGTGCGAAAACGATTTTTGAGCCTCGTTGAAGTTGGAAACCCTTCGTTTTTCGACGAAGAAGCGAGAACAGTGTATCGTTGAATGATTCTTCGAAGACCTTTGCGAAAATCGTTCGATTTGAAGTTTATTTTGTATTTTTTCTGGAAGTTTTTGCTGCGATTTTGGTGAGAGAATTGAGGATCGGGAGGAAGAATGGAGAGTTAGAGAGCAGAGGGAAGTGGAACTGTCGCTTGAAAGGTGAGAGAAAGAAGGAGAGAAGGCGGGACGGTTGTCGTTGTCACGTCTGCAATTCAAATTGTCAGAGACGTGATTACTATTTTGCCCCCGCGTGTATTGAATTTGCCTGATCTGACGGCTGGAAAGATGGCGCGATGGACGGTCAGATGGATGGTTACTGACCGTTACTGATAGGTCGGTTACTGAGGTGATCCGGACCCATGTAAACCCACTGAAACGGGAGTTCTAATATGGTAACATCTGCGTGTGGGTACGACATACCTTGCGTATAAAAATAGTATCTAGAATTTGAATTAACTAGACTTTGAGACATGATATTATATCATTTCGTAAAAATTAAAATCAAAGCCTTAATTCTATACACTAGATCAATTTAATTAGAAATAAAAATCAAAGGCTATAATTCATCAAAATACACGCAACAAACTAAATGCATCATATTAGGGTTTATGGTTTATAATTTAGATAATTAGCACCTAGAGTTTGTTAAGGGTTGAATGATCTGATTTGTATTAGGTAGGAGAGTTAGATTAAATACTCTCTCTACAACTGAATCCTAACCTACGTGGCTATAAACATGGAGCCACTATGTACATGATCACACAACTAACAACAATTACAATGAAGGAAAATATTTATTTAAGTATCCTTATCACGCTCCCGCAAGATGGTGGCGGGTACGACGCCAATCTTGGACCGTAGGAGTTGAAAACGAGTGATGGGCAAGGGCTTCGTTAAGGAATCCGCGAGCTGATGAGCGCTGGGGATGTGAAGCACACGGAGAGCAGAAGCTTGGACGAGCTCACGAACGAACAAGTAGTCAAGGGCGAGATGTTTCATGCGGGAATGGTGAATGGTGAATAGGGTCACTTCTTATCAGAGTTCACTCATTAAGCGTTAGGATCACATCTCAAAATCCTATTAATTCGAAGTCTATATTCACTCAAAGTAAGATAGAAGTCACCATATATGTTCTCTTGTAAAGATCAGGTTTTTTGTGGAGAATAAGTTGTTGCCAATCACATTATTATCTTCAACGGTTCGTTTGGATGAGAGATTCAAACGGATTAATTTGACCCTTGTCGACTCATTTTGAGACAGTTGGTTCGAATTGACTGTTTTGACAGTATAAAATTTGGATATAGCAATTTGGTCTAGGAAAATGTCAAATTGATTCTTTTTTGGGCAATTATCATTGTTTGGGTTGGAGTAGATAATTCAAAGGGACTCATTTGAAATTTTAAATGACTCATTTTATAATATGAAACTATTGACCGAATTATCTCGTATTCCAATTGATCCATCTAAATTACTCCTAGAATTTTCGTTCCCTCATTTCGATTTTACTTGTGATGTACCATTCAACAACGATAACACAAAAGAAATCACAGAGAAGATATGATTACGTGGCTTGAGGTTAGTTGGCACCAAATTTTAACTGCCACACATGACTTTTTTTTCTTTGAGATGAAGAAGATTAGAGGAGAGAAAGCTAGCAAATAGCCATTGCTTGGTCCACAACAACTCCCCCGATGTTATAGATCAGTCACTTTCTAGTGACAAACTGTTTCTGAAGTTATACTACATTGTATTGGATTCATGCGGACACACATACACGAACGAATTGCACCTCAAAACCCAATATCGTTGGATAATGTATTAGCAGCGTAAAACACCATGTCAATTAGATGTCTTAAAATTTCATTCATATTAACTTAGTGTTGTTTGAAATAAAGGGTGCATTTGACATGTTTTATCTCGGATTTTTACTATCATGATAAATTATTATCTCTACAGCACGTCATGTGTAAAAAGTTTGGCAACACTTATCACGTTCGACAAAATTTCATTTTTGAAGAGCATCGGATCATGGACTAGGTTATGCGAGGGATATAGCAGCTTTTCAGGGCGTGATCCAATGACTACACGCACCAACTAATATGTGTCTAGAGGAGAAGAGTTTGCGAATCAGAAATTCATTCATTACGAGCCCTCCCCTCCTCTAGTAAGCCCACCTTGTGATAGGTTCAAATAAATATAAACATAATTTTAACTGCCTGCACAATTAATAAAAGAATTACGTATAAATAAATACCGAATTATACAAATTAAATAAATGAATTACCATCTTGCACATCCTAACAATATATATATTTCTATTAAAATGATCTCCTACTGGCTACTTGCCTACTTCTACTGCATAATGAGGAAGGTTTTGGTCATTCATTCATTTGGTTAATTTCAAATATGAACGTTGGGGAGCCGTTTTGACAGCAAAGTTACAGCGACAGCCACTCTACTGTGGTGGGGCCCATCACTAGGGATGGCAATCAAACCCATGGCCGTGGGTACCCGACCGCCCCCGACCCAGTCAACGCGGGTAATCCCCGCTTTGACCGGGTATGGGGCGGGTATGGGTAAAACCCGCAAAAAGTTTGATGGGTATGGGGCGGGTATGGTTTTAGCCTCCCCCGCCCCATACCCATACCCATATCCGCCCCACCAAGAGAATTTCTTCACATATACAAAAACATGTGGATCAAATTTTAATCTATCAATGGTGATGAGGATAACTCAAGGAAATAAATAGTAGAAATGCAATTGAGTGACCACTTTAATCAAAACCTAATTCATTTCCCTCAATTCTCCTTTCACTCTTTCACTTTCCCCCTTGTCAACAAGATTATGTTAGTTAATTATTACTTAGTAGATGTATAAGAGTTAGAATATAATAATTTGAAGGTTTAATACATTTGTATAGCCATAACTTTCGCGGTTTTGACAATAATAGCCACTTTTTGAAAAATACACTAGAATAGCCATGCTTTTGAAACTAGGTTGACAACTTTAGCAATTTCTGTTACAAAGTTTAACGACGTTAGAAATGCCGTCAGTTAAATGGATGTTAATCTGATGTGGATGCCACCTAGACGACACATCAGCTCCAACTAGACTCGTTATGCCACGTAGATGCCACCTCTTATTTTGAAAAAAATATAATAAACTCCAAATAATTTCAAAAAATGAAGTATTATTTCAATAATTTTCTATTTCTATTTTTCTTTAATCCTTCCTTCTCGACGGGAGTCCCGACGACCTCGGCGTCGGCGGTGGCTGGACCCAATTCTGCAATTGCTAGCACAAAATCGACTGACAAAATTAGCTCTTTTAATTGTCTCTCATCTCCAACAAAGCGAACACCATATCAAGAACCTTCCTTACCTTGCCTAGATTAGCTTGTCCAATGACGAGAAAAATCCAAATGCCAAAATCCACCTCTGACGATAAGAATGCCCACTGAACTCATCACCAATAAATCCACCTCCGACGACTAATTCAACCCACTTCAAACAGCATAGAAACCCTACAATTTCGAATCTCACATTCTATCATGCAAGAAAGCAAAAATTGAAAAAGTATCGATTTTGACGCAGATTCGATAAGGGGTAGCGGCGGGTCGGAGGTCTACGACGATCTCATCAATTTCTCCGGTGAGCTCTGGAGTTCTCGGTGAAGGAGATTGGAAAAGGCGGTGCCAGATTTTGAGCATTGGCGGTGGTTGGGGTTTCACAATCGACGCTGCGGAGTGGCTCTCGTTCTCTCTGATCTGTTTCACTCTGAGCCGAATGACGAACAGAGGAGAATGGTGGATGAAGCGGCAATGACGATTGGACGGCTCAAGTGCACCAAGTGGGATCCCCGTCGGCCGACATCGTCTCCTTTGTCGAACGCGGCGTCGGCGACCTGACCGGCAACTCATCGCTCGAGTTAGTCGCGGACTGTCCGAGGAATCAGGTGCTGGTCACTCTCGGACTCTTCCTTCCCCTTCTTCCTTCTTTTCCCACTAGGGTTTCTGGGATTCAAATTAATTTGGGAGTTCAGATCTGAAGGAGGAAGAAGGAGGGGGATTTGGATTTTCTAATGAAACTTTGAGTGGGCAGCGGGACAATATGGATTGGAAAAAGGAAGACAATGCTTGATCCCGCTCCTTCTCGTTCTTCGAGTTACCCAATGACGCCGGCGGAGAGGAACTTTCAATCCCGCTGCTACTCGTGCAAAGGAAACCCAAATTCTTCTTCAACCTCGTCTACAGAGCAAGTAAGCAGGTCTGGATCGATGATTGCTTGGCATCCACATGAAAATTGGGATTAAACAGAGAAATCAGAGGGAGGATGAAGGAAAAGAGGTGGAGGGAATGGTGGCGGAGCTTGGGTATGGAGATGGCGGTGCGAAGCTTCGTGAAAAGGGGGAAGATGATGACTCTTTATTTTTTTTATTTTTATTTATTTATTGTTTTCTAATTAATTGTAATATAAAGGATATTTTCACGTGGCAAAGCTTTTGAGAAAAAGTTGCCACCTCATAAAAAATCGTTAGTCCAGTCAGCGCCTATCTTAATGCCGTTAAAGTTATGGACGGAATGGCTATTCTAGTGTATTTTTCAAAAAGTGGCTATTATTGTCAAAACCGCGAAAATTATGGCTATACAAGTGTATTAAACCTAATTTGAAAAATATTATACTCTATACTATGTATTAATGAATGTTTTAGGATCATATTCTTTGAACCATATTAAGAAAATGATCGTGTTTTATTGAATTCGTGATATAATAGGTATGTTTAGAGTTGTAGTTAAAACTTTTCTTTTGAATTTTTGGATAATAGTGTTGGATGTACGGGTACGGGTATTACCCATGGGTACCCGAAACCCACGGGTATGGGGATGGGTTTGCCGAACATTCCCCCGCATGGGTATGGGGCGGGTATGGATTTGGATATTTGAAGATGGGGATGGGGATGGTTTAGACAAACCCGCCCCAAACCCGACCCATTGCCATCCCTACCCATCACCCAACGTAGTTTTTTTCGAGCTTTCGTGATGGCGCCCCGTCATAAATCCCGTCTGCCGTTACTCTTTTTTCAAGTTAGGGTTGTTTGTTTCATTTGGGTTGGTCCAGTCTTTCCCGTTTTACCTTTGTGGTGGGCCCGTTTTTAATCTTCCCCCCTTTCACTGGCCCAGTTACCCATTGTTGGCCCGTTTTTAATCTTCCCCCTTTCACTGGCTCAGTTACCCATTGTGGGCCCGTAAGTGCCCTCAAAGAGCGGGGCCCTAATTGACAAATCAAACCCCTATCCATTTTGTCAACAACAAAAAGAAACACTTCTGTACTCAGGAATTATCTTTTTTGCCCTAGTTTTTGGTGTTTTATCTTCTTAATTAACTTCTTTACCCTCTGGCTTAAACTCAGAAGAAAGAAAGTGTTAAGACAGGACAGCGTTGCGCTTGACCCTAAATGTAAATACGCCACTTACATAGGCTGCAACTGAAATGAGTTGTCTAAGAAATTACTACTTAGATTGCCTTGTTATTATAAAAAAAAAATCGGATTGGAATGACATGCCGGATCAATAGAATTACTAATCAACTACAATAACGTATTGGCACGTTTGCTCGGATAGTCAATAGGTAGGTGGGCATGAAGATTGTTAGTGTTTCAATACTTTACCGCTAGAACCAATTTGGTAAAAATGATTGAATGTTTGATATCGTTTCGACCAAGATCAGGACCTTGATATAATACCAATAATAATTAAGAATTTGATTTGGACTTCCTTCGATTATTTCGAGAGTGAAAGAACCTTTCAGATGAAGGTGATGGTCTCCGTAATATGAGAAAAGGGTTCCTTCGGTAAGAAGATTTGGAATGGGATGGGTTCTCGACGAGAAACTTCACTATGAACTTTGATCATTGTGGGAAATTTTGCGGTGAGTCAAAAACCCGCGGATGAAGTAGATGTTCAGACATTGACAAGCTAATTTTTCCCCTTCCTACTTCCTCTTTGTTTAGTTTCTCGCTAGCCCTACGTTCTTGTTTACCATTCGATTATATATAATCAGTTCATTATTTACTTGTGTTCTATTTGTCATGAGTTCTTTTATCAACAATTCACAAACGAATAACGACTGACCATTTTCATTGTGAACCAAATTTCGCGGCCGACTGCATCGATTTTTATTTGTGAAGCAGGGAAGTGTTTAAACCGGCACCTCCTCCCAGGTCATCTTGTCTACCAGCAAAGGAGCAAAGTGGGCACAGTCTCCCGTTTTGGGGTAATGCGGAAAAGCGCCATCTCCCAAAACGGGCGGTGAGGATTTAGTTTTTTTTGTATTCCCCGAGAAGATCAGACGCCAATGACGTCATTACCGTTATATTTATTCACTCGCTCGGTGAATTCTGACGGAGGTGGAAGGAGACCGGAACGGTTCCCGGTGACGGGCTCATGCGAGATTAGAAGGGAAACGGAAAATAAATTAACCGTATATAAAATTGTACACGTGGATATTGGTGACCTGGAGCTAAAATGGGAGCCACCACGTCAGTAAACAACCTCGCCTCGGGGAGCCGTACCTTCTGCAAAGTCTAGACGAAACTTGCTAACTAGTACGCAGCGTTTTCATCGTCATCCATCATTCAAACAGTACAATAATAATCCGCACTATTCGCTTTTATTCCCTCGAAAAAAATAAATAAATTTAATTAATAATTTCCCTCTGTGAGTGGGTCCCTCTGTTTTCTAGGGGTGGACTCGTCGTCTCTTTAATCGGCGTTTGTCCTCGTCCAGGTTTTCCAGCAACCCTCTCTCTCTCTCTAGTAAATAAAAGAAAAAGGTCTGCACTCTGCGCTCAACTTTTACTCAGAAATCTCACTCTCCTCTTCTTCCCTCTCCACTTCACTCTCCCTCTTCCTCTCAAGCTCTGCAATTGAAAGCCCAAATCCGACTCTGCAGTGTACGTTACTCGCCCTTTACCTTTTCATCCTCTGTAAATCTGGCGGCGGCTCGCTCGCTGTGTTGAGTGATGACTCGCTCATTTGGATTTGGCTACTGACGACTGCTCTTTTTTTTTTTTGAATTTTTTTTTATCGCAGGTGATTTGACTTCCCGGCGAGATTTGGCCGGAGAATGGCCTATATGTGCGCCGCCGACAGCGGCAATCTAATGGCCATAGCCCAACAAGTCATACAGCAAAAGCAACAGAGGGAGCAGCAAGAACAGCAACAGCACAACCAGCAGCAGCAAAATCAGCTACTGGGTCTCACTACTTCATTCCCGTTGAATCCCTGGCCCACTAACCCCAATCTGGGCTACGGCCTTGCCGCTCCCGGATTTTCCGACCCGTTTCAGGTCCCCGGGTCTGTCGCCGCCGCGGGGGAGGCCGGGTTCCCGTTCGAGGGCGGCGTCGGCGGTGGCGGGTTTAGGTTTTCCGATTTAGGCGGTGCGGCGGGTGAGTTTGACTCGGACGAGTGGATGGATAGTCTAATGGGCGGTGGAGACTCAACGGATAGTTCCAATCTTCCGTCTGCTTGCGACGCGTGGCAAAACAGTGCCGATCATTTCGCTCTCTACGGCTCAGATCCCTTTGTTGCCGCTCGTCTCAGCGCCCCGGCGGATCTTAATCGGATCCTTTTCCCCGAATCGGGTCCTAAACCGATCCAACCCGAGTGGGCTCCACCGTCATCGTCTCCATCTCCTCCGCCGGAGGCGACGGTCAAAGAAGCGAAGCCGGCTGATGACACATCTCCTCCCCCTCCGCCTCCGCCGCCGCTGGCAGTACCAAAACCCATCCCGGGTCCCACCGTCTCTTCTTCCACGTCAGCGGAATTAGAGCCGTCGTCACCACCGCTACTGAAATCCCTAATGGAGTGCGCCCGGCTCGCCGAGTCAGAACCCGAATCGGCCATTAAATCGCTGGTTAAAATCCGAGACTCGGCCTCGGAGCACGGAGATCCGACGGAGCGGGTCGCGTTTTACTTCGCCGAGGCTCTGTACTGTCGGCTGTCTCAGCAAGCGGGCAAGAGCTTGACCATGTTGGAGACGACGAGCGACGAGTTCACTCTGTCCTACAAATCCCTAAACGACGCCTGCCCGTACTCCAAGTTCGCTCACCTGACGGCCAACCAGGCCATTCTCGAGGCAACGGAAAGGGCGACCAAGATTCACATCGTCGATTTCGGCATCGTTCAAGGGGTTCAATGGGCGGCCCTCTTGCAAGCTCTGGCGACCCGATCCGCCGGGAAACCGGCTCGGGTCCGGATATCGGGCATTCCCGCACAGGCTCTAGGACCTTCCCCTGCAGCTTCTCTGTTCGCCACAGGGAAACGGCTTCGCGATTTCGCCAAGCTGTTGGATTTGAACTTCGAGTTCGAACCGATTCTTGCTCCGATCGAAGACCTGAACGGAGCTAGTTTCCGGGTCGAGCCGGATGAGGTTTTAGCAGTCAATTTCATGCTCCAGTTGTTCAATCTGCTGGAGGAGACCCCGGTGGCGGTGGAGACGGCTCTGCGAATGGCAAAGTCATTGAGCCCGAGGATCGTGACGTTGGGTGAGTACGAAGTGAGCTTGAACAGGGTCGGGTACTTGGCTCGGTTCAAAAACGCGATGAGGTACTACTCGGCCGTGTTCGAGTCGCTGGAGCCGAGCTTGGGCAGGGACTCGACGGAGAGGCTCGAAGTCGAGAGAATGCTGCTGGGTCGGAGGATCGCAGGAGTGATCGGGCCGGAGGAGAAGCCTGGAATCAGAAGGGAAAGGATGGAAGATAGAGATCAATGGCGGGTGCTGATGGAGAGTTGCGGGTTCGAAGCAGTGGCGCTGAGCAATTACGCCATGAGCCAGGCAAAGATCCTTCTTTGGAACTACAATTACAGCCCACGGTACTCACTCATAGAATCGAAACCTGGGTTCGTTTCGTTAGCCTGGAATGAAGTCCCCCTGCTCACTGTTTCTTCATGGCGTTGATTGGGACAACTGAGAATTGGTGTTCTAGCTAATGTTCATCGAACTTTCTGATAAATTGGTGGGTAGCTTTAGCTAGATTAAGGTCTCTATAGTTTTTGGTTTTCGCCTTTGCAGCTGTGAATTGTTTTATCTGCGATCTCACCATTACCACTTTTAGGCCATTGACCTAATTCGTGACACCCTTATTTTAGTCCTCTGGTTGCTTATTGAAGTGTATTTGTTTTGCTTCTGTTTTGGTGTTTTTTGTTCCCTTTACCTTCCTTGATGAAAAAAAGATAGAAGAATGGGGCAAGGAAGGAGGAATTGAAATGAAATGGAAGAAGTTGAAGTAGAAAGGCAAAAGCTTGGTTGGTTTCCCTGTTAGGGTTTCATTTGTAACCCCTCTGTGTACAAAAATCTTATCTTTCTTTTCGATTCTGATTATGTCTCATGACTTTTCTCTGCCTAACACTCTTTAAGTTCGTAATGGATGATATTTAGACCAATATGATGTGGGTTCAATTTCCACAGATTATCATTTCGGCTTAAGACTGTTCGAGCATCATATGCAAGCACGAAAAGTTCGTTTTCGAGCTGTCGGGTATTCATAACGATCAAGATAGGCTCTCACTTATTCGCAGTTAATTGAAGTGTCTAAATAAAGAAATAAAAGAAGAGTAAAATCAGAAGCACAGTTTTTAAAACTGTGAACTCAGTCTGGAGTTTGAACAAGGTACTGTTACTATTCTGCAGATGAACTGTTGGGGAAGAAACAGGAAAACGTCCTTTTTTTTTCTTTCTTTCACCTTCTTCCTTCCTTCCTTCCTTCCTTCCATGATTGTATACTGGCGGCAACCCTTTAACCTACTACACTACAAATGAATTCCCCCCAAGCAAAACGGTCACAGTAAAAAGCTTCGATCATCATCTGTCATTATCTTTGAACCAGTGGTCGATGAACAGTTCCGTAAGCTACAGAAGATCAAATTGGAAACAGTAACGTATATGGTAAGCAGTGAAAGCAAAAAAAAAAAATTGCAGGTGGAGATGGCTTTCAATTACCCAAATGAAGTGTGTTAGATAGAGACCTCCTCCACAACCCAATAACAACGTATGTTTCTGTGAAATGACTGATCCATCCATATTATCCTGTTACACATATTTATAGGCATTCAGCAGAGTTTTAGCCATTTGCTTTCTTTCTTATCTGAAAAGTCGCTCTTTCTCTTCCTCTGCACACCCATCGTTTTCTCTTGAATCTAAGAAACTGAAAACGACTGCAACTTGTACAAAATCTGGGTCCCTCTCTGTGGCCTCCATCGACTACAAAATTATGTAGTCTGAGAAATGATCTGATAGCCCCATTTCCCCATTCTTCCCCACCACCATCTCTGGCGATAGTGGATTTAATGCGTGTCCCTTTCGCTCTCTGTGGAGGTAAAAGAAGGAAGGGGAAGCCCCAAAAAAACAAACAAAGCCAGGCCCTGTTGTTGAACCAAGCAAAAGCGGGGAAAGAGAAGAAAACAAAACACACTTCTGTTTTCGGAGCAAGTTTGCGGGGGCCGTTTGCCTGCCTACTACAGTGGCTAATCCGATTGTGACCGTTCAAGTTCCGTCCACCTCTGTTCTGATCTCTCCAAGACAGGGGGGAAATAGTGCGCTTTTCAGAGAGAGCAAAATGTTACAGAGGAAACGAGAAGGGAAAAGGGGGGGAAAAACTGGGCCGGTCCCAAGTGTGGGATTGCTTCACGCTTGTGAGATCCAGTCACCTTCAACGTGGATCTATGTGAGGTTTCTTTCCTTGCTGGAGTTTCCCTCCCACCGCGCACCACAGTTGCAGAACACTGTTCCTTGTTTACACTCTTCAGGACTGGATTGGTACGAGCCTGCCAATCACTATGGGTTTAGGTTTAAGATAAGCGAAACACCTAAAGTGTCGCGTTTACTCTGTCGATATGTTCCCGATATCTGATTTGTTTTGGAACCTCTGAACGAGATGTTTTGACGTTACCTAATGCCTAGGCGTGTCTAAACATAAGTTTAAGTGAGCCATTTTGAAATTTGAATCATAGTTATTAGCTATTTTGCGAGTCAATAAAATTAGGTTAATCTGGGATAGTTTTGACTAGTTAGACAGGGACTTCATCCCGATAAGAAATTTTTTACGAGTCTTATAAATTGCTCAGAACTTTTTCTGATGAATTCAGAGAGATTATGAAATTTTCGTACCAAAACAAAGTTGGGTGTCTACAATCTATGTCACCAAAGATGAATTTCTTGTTCTCCAAAAACAAAGATGAATTTTTTTATAGTAATGAGCCCAAAAAAAGGGAAAGAGGTTATAACCGGTAGGGGTGTTCAAACGGTTTGGTTACCATGGTAACCGTTTTAACCAGTACTATTTGGATAATTTGGTTTGGTTAATTTGGAGATTTGGTTTGGTTAAAGTTTTTAGCTTGTTTGGTTTTGGTGGTTTGGTTTGGTTTCAGATACTCCTAACTAGTCAAACCAAATTAACCAGTTAAGTAATTAGTCATATATCTAACATATATTATATACACATACTTAATACTTTGCATAACTACTCAAGAGTTAACGTTCATCCCTTTTAGACTCATAAAATAAAAAGCTCAATATTGCTCATATAGTGTATATTTGTATATGTAAAATGTAAACCACAACATATGAACGCCTAATTTAGATAAATTTCATACATTATGATGGATGAAAACTTGAAAGGAAGGTCATTTCCAGCCTATGATAATTGCTAAGAGACTAAGTCAATTTACACAAACACAACAATTCATTAACCATACCATTGTCATAAATTTTTGTTAGGTGAATACTTCTATACTAATCGTAAGATAATTGTCTCAGTTGCATGTATTTTTGTTAAGGGTCAACTATAACTACGTGTTGATTGTTATGTTTTATTCATTATATAAATTGTGAATTGTTGCATTAACCAGAAAATTTTCATCGTCAATGATAATGTGATTTTATATCGGTTAATCTGGTTAACCAATTAAACAAACCGATTAAACTTTAGTTTGGTTAATTTGGTTGTTGTATTAGTTTGGACGGTTTGGTTATGATATTGTATTCCATGGTTAATGGAATTTAGCCTTATTTGGTTTGGTTATAACCATGGTAACCATTTGAACACCCCTAATTAACTGGTGCCATAAAAAGCCGGAAAGATTTGTCGTTGGTGAATTGGAAAAAAAACATTATCTATATTTCATATATCGTAGTACGGTATATAATTTATTCCAAACTAGATGAATAATTATTCACAAAGCATACTTTAATAAGTTAAGCACCACGTGCGGTTTGCTTTGCTAATTTTTCTGACTAGTCACGTCTATTATCTATATGGTGCCTATTTTAAATTATATATTGAACATTCCACATATTCTATAAGGTCTATTGATCTGACACTAGGGTTGAATTTCACAATGGAGCTCAAGATCTAGGGCAAATGAAATGAGTCGATGTTGGTCTAAATAAGGCCATTCAGAAGAATAGTAGATCCTGAATGCAGCCACCCTAAGATTGGATTGGTGCTGCTGCTGGACCATTGTGCGCACTTCAATGAATTTAGGCCTTAAATTTATGCCCCTCTAGTGCCCTTCTTTCTTTGTTAGTGTTTACAGGGCAACGGTCCAATTTTTTACCTGAAAATGGTAGCTTCTTAATAGATCTCTGCCCCCGCAATCTACCAAGGGATGAATGGCGGTAAAGGTAAAATGGTAAAAGGGATGGTGAATCACTTTTACTGTTGTACGTTGCTCCAGAAACTTGACTGCAGTCACTGCACATTTAATAGAACCAACCAGTCATCTTTTGCACCAGAAGGAAAAAAAGAAAATGGAAACAGAGAGCTTGCCTGCCTACTATGTCACTCTGTGGTAGGTACGGTAAGAATGAAATTGCGTGAGCGTGAGGTCGAAAAAACTGACAGGTTACCATTTTACCAGGGAGCACGATATTTTTTTTTTGCATGGCTTTTTTTTGTTGTTGTAAGAAGACGGACGGCATTGCGTCCTAATTCATTAAAATAATATATCGATTCATGGATATGGCCATGGAATCGTACAACAGCCAGTTACACAGACTAGGCTCGTACACATCGAAGGAATGTGTACCAAAAGTGGCCAAATGACCCTTGCTTGCCAAGAAATCGGCGTCAAAATTTTCCTCTCTATACACATGTGATAAAGTAACTGCCCCGTCCAGATTCAACAGCTTTCCAATTCGTGCTGCAATCAGTCCGTGGCGATGGTATGTATCTGTTTGAACCTAACTGAGTGTAGGAGTGAGGTTCGAATGAGAGTTTGGGTCAAGAAGAAACGCGAGCGTCAAGTTCGATCAGGGAGATAGGAATTAGAGAGTTGAGCGAGGACCGGAGTCCGAACTTTTAGAAAGAGAAGTAATAGCTATAGAGAGAGAATGGTGAAAAATGCGATCCCCTCACCCACCGTAGTAAATGCCGTATTTATAGGCTTCGTTGTGGTGGGTGAGTGGTTGACCCAAGTGGGGATACGAGATGTGACAATTGGGATACAATGATGTGACCACTGGCACATACTAAGGATTTTAGACCCTGTCCAGGCCATCCCCTACCTAGGACGTGTCAGAGACTTGCCACTGGCCTTGATGTGACCACTTCCTGGGGAGGAAAGCTACGCTTCCCTCCTCTCTTGGCTTTGCCTGCGCTACGCTCTTCCTCGGCGCCTGTAACTCACATCGCGCACAAACTCTTCGCGCCAGGACGTGGTTGACTACGATGAGGTGTCGCGCTCGGGGTCTTCGCGCTGCTATGTCGGAGTCCATCCAGTTGCGTCCGTTCCTTGACGTGGCCAGGCCCGAGTCACATGCCCAACAATTGCCCCCCATCAGGGGGTGTTTTGCGAACACCTCCTGTTTGGATTTTTCCCTGAATGACTCGGGCCTGTGTGGTCTCCGTGATGCTGGTTTTTTTGGGTCTATTCCGCTCGTCGCGATCGGTTGGCTCCCGCGCATGCTCGCGTTTAGGTTTTTCGTCGCGCGCGATATTATGAAACAGTGACGCGTTTGCTGGCGCGCGCCCGCGATTGGGCTCCTCACCGCGCTTAAAATAGGGCTTGGCTCGCTGCGCGCGATGTGTGGGGCGATTTTGCGTACTCCGCGCGCTCGCGCGTTCCGCTCGCGCGTCGCGTGATACCCGGTACTGCGCGAAGCATGTTTTTCTTTCCTCGCGGGTATATCTTGCCCCCCAGGCGGTGCGCGGCACTCGTGGCGTCGCCGACTAGTGCCTATGTTGGTAGGTATCCACGTGTCATTGTGTGGTTAGGTTGTTTGGGCGGGGATTTTTGAATTTCGAAAAGATTTGGTAGGATCTGACGGTTACGGATCCCTATGTTGCTTTAACCCTTCGCCTTCCGCTGGCCGACATTGGCCCCTTGCCTTCCCATTGGCCCTTTATTTTCCCTCCGACCCACTATAAGAATGGGTTGTTGTGAGAAGTAAGGATTCATCTGTTACCTCTGATTACTGTTTCCCTCTGCTTTCACTGAGATTTGCTTCCTCTGAGATTTTTTCTCCTCCTTCTGCAACCTCGATCCTTCTCAGCTGTTGCCAAGTTTCGAGTCGACATCATGTCCGGCGTCAACAACAACAACGAGGCCGAGGTCGTGCAAGGCGAAGAAGGTAATTTCTCCCCTCTCTCGCACACTTCTTCTGACCGTTCCGGTGACGGGGACGGTGGTTCTGGGGGTTGGGATGACGGGTCTGACGGCGGACGTGACGGTGGCGACGGTGGGATTCCGGCGACGCCGTCATACGATGCCAGGTCCGGCGACGGTGTCGGAAGCTCCTCCGACGTGGGTGATATTCCCTCCGGCAGTGGGGAAGCCATGCAGCAGGCTCGGGGAGTGATGATCATCCGGCGTAATCCGGGTGGTCGACCGGTAGGGGCCGATGAAGTCATCGACGATGAAGTCATCGACGATGAGGTCACCGTCGATGATGAGGCCGCGGATGAGATGGCGCAAGGAGATATTGATGCGCAATTCGCGCCGCGCGCCATTGAGCGCGTTTCCGAAGCAATGGCCCGTCTGGGGCCGCAAGGCGTCGGCGCGACCTACCGTGTGATCGAGTGGGCCGAGATGTGGGGCGATCAGCCGGCGCCCTCGGACAACCTTAAGCGCGGACCCGAGCACTCCTCAACATACGACGTGGACGACGTGGAGGAGTTGGTCCGCGGGCTGGGCTTGCCCCCCCATTGGGAGTACGCTGCCCCGTCGGTGCGCAGCATGGTGGGCAACTGCCCCCCTGGTTGGTTCGGCGTGTACACGGAATACTGGGTGATGGGGTTCAAGTTCCCCATCGATCCGTTGTTATGCGCGATCTATGAGCGCCTCAAGTGTTCCGTCGGGCGGCTCTCTCCTTCAGTCATCATGCACGCGAGCTGCCTCCGTCTCGCGTGCAAAAGGCTCAACATCGAGCCTACGTATGGCCTGTTCAGGAAGATGTACAAAATCAAGGAGCCCACCAGGGTGAGCGACTGTCTCTCCATCCAGCGGCGCGACCACCGCCCCGATGGTTTTGTGTATGGCTCGCCCAAGCTGAAGAAAACCTGGTTCGAGGAATTCTTCTATGTTAAGCCTACCCCCGGGCAATGGGCCAGCGGGACCATGGCGGAGCCCACCTCCTGGGAGAAGGGCAGTACGCATGGGTTCGAGTCGGACGTCGGGTTCTATGTCGGGCTGAACGACGAATATGAGGCTTGCATGCCTCATCGCATCAATTTATACACCAAGGGAGTCCGCGAGGCCTGCTTGGAGGAGCTGTTTGGGGATGGTTAGTTATATTTTCTTTCCTTTGTATTCTATCTTATTAACCGCTCTCTTACGACTTATTGGCGCAGGTGTTGATTTCTCCAACATCGCCAGTATGATGTCGGTGGATGACGTCGCGCCCCGCGCTGACAAGAAGAAGAAGAAGAAGAACGTCGCGGCGCCTAAAGCTCCGAAGCGGAAGGATATCGAGCAGCCGCCCGCGCAGGCTGTCGAGAGGCCCCGCAAGACGATTCGCATCGTGGAGCCGACTCCTCTGGCGGTGAAGCAGACGCCTGCCGCGGTGAAGCAGACGCCTGCCGCGCAGCAGCTGACCGCCGCACAGCAGCTGTCCTTAGCATTGTCGCAGCCGGAGGCGACGGTGACCAGACCCGCTCGTCGGGATGGGAGCGGAGCGAGCAGCTCCTCCGGGGCAACCACCACTGCTGCCCCCGCTAGCGCTACTCCCGCTACCGCCGCCGTCCACCAAGTTCGTGACGTGCGGATTCATACGGCGGCGGCGTGCAACCTGGTCTCCGCCAATCATGCGCTCCGGGCGATCGGGCCCGTTCTCACCGTTCCTCCGCGGGTGAAGGAGACAGACCCCCTCCATGATCTGGCGCAGATCCACTTCGCGGTAAGTCCTAGTTAGATCCCCGTAGTTTAGGTTTTACCTTCTTCTCTTCTCTTCCGTTTTCCTTTTTATTGCCATCGCATTTGGCTAAGGCTCGTGGCGTTGTAGGGTCTGTCGGCGACATTCCGAGCTCAGCAAGAGCGCGCCGCGATGCGCGCAAAGATGAAGGCTGACGAGGCGCAGATCGTCCAGCTGGAGGGGAAGGTGCTGGGGGCAAACAACCGGGCTGAAGACGCGACATCCAAAGCCAATGAGGCGTTGGAGTCGCTCGGCCTCTTGCAGAGCCGGTTGGCCGCGGATGTGGAAGCGGCCAAAGAGAAGGTGCGGAACGAAGAGCGCTCCGCCCTCCGGGAAGAATTGGAAGCCTCCTTCTCTGAGAAGTTGCGCAAGGCTCGCGAGGACTTCCAGAAGGAGAAGGACGACCTGGTCCGCCTTCATACCGTCGCGAAGGCTGAGGCCGTTCGCGCAGCTGAGGTCGCGGCTATCCGCCAGTTCAAGTCTTCCCAACCTTTCGGGAAGATCATGGCGGATGCCATGACCAAGGCCGTGATAGCGGTCGGCAAGAAGGTTCGCCCCGAGAATCCAGGGATGCACTGGGATACTCGCGAAATGGTCCAGCACGTCAAGTCCTGGATCAGCGGGAAGCGTCCTTTGGATTCCGACTCCGAATCCGAGGAAGAGGAGGAGGAAGAGGGGGAGCGCCGGGAGGAGGTAGATCGTCCGGCCGGGGAGGAGGTTACAGGCGCCCGGAGGGATGGCGAGGTGGCCGATGAAGACGAGGATGAGGAAGAGGAGAGCCCCTTGGTGCGTCGCAAGTCGAGCAAGGAGGACAAGCAGCCCAACGCTGGCTCTGCCTAAGTGTCGCCCAGTTTTTCCTTAGCTGTTGTCATTGTTTATCCATGTGTAATTGCGAACAAAATTACTGCTTCTTCTATGATTATGCCAAGTGACCCTCGATTGTGATTGCTCCTTTCTCTCTTTGCTCTTTAACTATTTGCTTGACAATTTTGCGTGCGGGGATGGGCATTTGTTTCGTTTTCTTGCGCGGAGGGTGCGCGGACTGGGTGAGCGCGGATAGTGTTGGGTTATCGTTAGCTCTTCGCTCTTTCGGACTAGGCGCGATTAGTACTGGACTATTGCTAATGAGCAATAACTTTGTGTGCGTGAATGAGCGACAACCGCTGCTTCCGCCTTGTCCTCTCGCGGAGGATGTGCGAGCTGGGTGCTCGTTTTTGTTCTTTCGAACTAGGCGCGAATAGCGCTGGACTATTGCTAATGTTTTGTTCTTTCGAACCATGCCCTTTTGCGCGAATAGTGCTGGACTATTGCTAATTTTTGTTCTTTCGAACCATGTCTTTTTGCGCGAATAGTGCTGGACTATTGCTAATTTTTGTTCTTTCGAACCATGTCCTTTTGCGCGAATAGTGCTGGACTATTGCTAATTTTTGTTCTTTCGAACCATGTCCTTTTGCGCGAATAGTGCTGGACTATTGCTAATTTTTGTTCTTTCGAACCATGTCCTTTTGCGCGAATAGTGCTGGACTATTGCTAATTTTTGTTCTTTCGAACCATGTCCTTTTGCGCGAATAGTGCTGGACTATTGCTAATTTTTGTTCTTTCGAACCATGTCCTTTTATTTATTGCGCTAATGCGCTGTTACAAACGTGGTACACGTTAATCGGCACGATGGTATTTCCTTAGATTCTGTGCGTTCCATGTTCTTGGAATCTTGTTGCCCCCCAATTCGCTGAGTTTGAATGTGTTGGCGCCCACCACTTCGCGAATTAAGTAAGGACCTTCCCACGTCGAGGCGAGCTTCCCGTGCCTGGGGTCGGGGCGGAAGTTCCGCCGCAATACTTGGTCGCCCAGGATCAACTTGTGGGGGACCAGCTTCGCGTTGTGGTACTTGGCTACCTGTTCTTTCATTGCAGCTAGCCTGATGGCTGCCAACTCGCGCCTTTCTTGCGACAATTCGAGCTCTAGTAGGCGCGCCTCGTCGTTTGCTTCCTCGCTGTACCCGGTGATCCGGTAGGTCGGTATTGTTGTCTCGATGGGGATCACCGCGTCAGTGCCATACGTGAGGGCGAAGGGGGTTTCGCCTGTTGCCACTTTGTATGTAGTGCGGTGCGCCCATAGCACCGTGTGTAGCTCGTCCGCCCAATTGCCCTTGGCCTCATTCAGGCGAGTGTGGAGGCCATGTAGGATTGCCTTGTTGGAGGACTCTGCTTGGCCGTTGGCTTGGGGGTAAGCGACCGACGCGAATCTTGCAATGGTCCCCACCTCATCGCAAAAGTCTATCACGTCTGCGCAATCGAACTGCTTCCCATGGTCGAAGACGAGTGCATTTGGGACTCCGAAGCGTGACAAAATGTTGTTGCGCAAGAAACGCGTTACCTGTTGTGCCGTTATGGATGCCAGTGCCTCGGCCTCGATCCACTTAGTGAAGTAATCCACTGCCACGATTATGTATTTGCGCTTCCCTTTTGCTGTTGGGAAAGGGCCCAAGAGATCGACTCCCCATTGCGCGAAAGGCCATGGGGTCAAGTTGCCTTGGAGCTCGGTGGCCGGCAAGTGGTGTTGGCGCGCGTTGACCTGGCATTTGTGGCATTGGTCCGCGTAATTCTTCGTATCCTTCTTAATCCTCGGCCAGTAGTAGCCATGCAGGAGGATGGTGCGCTCCATGCTTCGCGGCCCTGCGTGCATTGCGCACAACCCCTCATGCAGCTCGCGCACCAAATCTTGCGCCTCCTCTTGCCCGATGCATTTGAGGTAGACGCCCGAGTATGATCTTCGGAACAGGTTCCCTTCGATGAGTGTGCACCGAGCTGCCTTTTGCCTTAGCGCCCAAGCTTGCTTAGGGTCTTCCGGCACCGTCCCATCTTGGAGGTATTCCACAATTGGGTGTCTCCAGTCTTCGTTTGTCATGAGCTGTGTTGTGTTGACTGCTGATTCCGAAGGGGTATCCTCTTCTTCCTTTTGAACGGACACGAGCCGCGTGGACTCGAAGTCGGTGGCCGTCGCCAGTTTAGATAGTGCGTCAGCATGCGCATTCTCCTCCCTTGGGATCTGCGCATATGTTACTGCTTCGAACGTTGCAGCTCTCATTTTGACGCGTTCCATGTAGTGTGCCAGGGCGTCCTCCTTTGCGTCGAACGCGCCGTTCAGCTGGTTGACTGCCAAGGAGGAGTCGGAGAGTATCCGTATCGTTCTTGCCCCTAGGTCGTGAGCGGCTGTCATCCCCGCCAAGATGGCCTCGTATTCCGCGGCGTTGTTTGTCTTCAACGCTCGGAACCTGATTGCGATCTCGTGCACCACGCCAGTAGGTGTGCGCACCACAACCCCTGCCCCGGCGCCGTGTTTGCTCGCCGCTCCATCGACATAGACTTCCCAGACGCCCTCCGGCGTTGTTTCGAGGGTTACCCCCTCTGCAATGAAGTCTGCGAGGATTTGTGCCTTTATCGCTGGTCTTGGCGCGTACTGAATGTCGTACTCCGACAGCTCGACCGCCCATTTGACCATGCGCCCCGACACTTCCATCGATGTCAGAATCTTTTTTAGCGGGAGGTTTGTCAGGACGGTGATCTGGTGCGCTTGGAAGTACGGGCGCAGCTTCTGCGACGCGCTCACGAGCGCCAAGGCAGCCTTCTCGATCGAGGAGTATCTTGTTTCTGCGCTGACAAGAGTGCGCGAGGTGTAATACACCGGTCGCTCGGTCCTGCCGTCTCTTCGAGATATTAGCACCGCACTCACGGCCCTTGTTGACACGGCGAGATACAAGAAAAGTTTTTCATTAAGCTTGGGGGCCGTTAGTACAGGGGGAGATACAAGATACGCCTTTAGCTCTTGGAACGCTGCTTCGCATTCTGGAGTCCATGCGAAGCGCGCCCCGTTCTTGAGCGTTTGGAAGAAGGGCGCGCACTTGTCGGCAGATCGCGGTATGAACCTCCCCAGCGCCGCTATTTTGCCATTTAGAGACCGGATTTCCAGCGCGTTCCGGGGCGCCCGCAGCTGTTGGACTGCGGTGATTTGCTTTGGGTCGACCTCTATGCCGCGCTTGGTTATCATGAACCCGAGGAACTTCCCCGCTTCCGCTCCGAAAACGCACTTGAGTGGGTTGAGGCGAAGGCTGTGTTGGCGGAGAGCTTCGAAAGTCTCGCGCAGGTCCTGCAGGTGTGACTTGCCCGCTTTCGTTTTGACGATGAGGTCGTCTACATATGCCTCGATGTTCCGCCCGATTTGTCGCGAGAAGACCGTGTCAATCATTCTCTGATATGTCGCGCCCGCGTTCTTTAACCCGAACGGCATCCCCACAAAGCAGAAGTTCCCAAACGGTGTCATGAACGACGTCTTTTCTTCGTCTTCCACTGACATGGGGATCTGGTGGTACCCGGAGAACATGTCGAGGAAGGATAACGTCTCGTGATCTGCGGTTGCGTCGATCAGTTGGTCGATGCGTGGCAGTGGATAAGGGTCTCCTGGGCACACTCTGTTGATCGTGGTGTAGTCGACGCACATCCGCCAGGCCCCTGATGATTTCTTGACCAATACCACATTTGCCAACCACTTTGGATATTTTACAGGTCGGATTAGCCCGGCTGCCAGTAGGCGCGTCACCTCCTCTTCTATCGCCTTCAGCTTATCTCCCGTGAAGGACCTCCGCCCCTGTTGCCTTGGCTCTGCGTTGGCTGGCACTGCAAGGCTATGTTGGGCTACCTCCCTGGGCACTCCGGGCATGTCTTCCGTGCACCACGCGAACAGTTCCTTGTACTCCTTCAGCAGTGCCACGAGCGGCTCGATTGCGTCACTGCTGACGTGAGTGGAAATGCGTATCTTCCTGGTCGGCTCGGCTGGATCTAGCGCGACCTCAAAATCGGAATCCATCGACTCCGGTCGGGGTTCTTCCGCCCTTGTGTCGACGATGTTGGTTTGTCGAGTCACGACGCGATCTTCCCATGTCGTTCCCCGGGCTTCTCCCACTCCTCTCTGTGTTGGGAACTTGAGTTTCTGGTGGCAGGTTGATGGGAGAGCCAGGAACTTCGCAAGGAATGGCCGGCCTAGAATGCCGTTGTGCGCCGATTCGCAATCGACAATCGTGAATTCTACCTGTTTGGAGGCGCGAGGCTCCTGGTCGCCGACCACCACAGGGAGGGTGACCACTCCAATGACCGGAACTTTAGTTCCGGAGAAGCCCACTAGGTTGCCATGCGCGCGCCTGATTAGGCGCCGGTCGATGTCCATTTTGTCAATGGTACTCTGGAAGAGGATGTCAGCCGCGCTACCTCCGTCTACCAGGAGGCGGTGGGTCTTGCAGGCGGAGATTAGCGCGGTGATAATGAGCGGCTCCTCTGATGGGGTTCCTTGTGGGAATTCCGCGTCGTCGAAGCTCAGGTTGAACCTTGCCGGCGCGTCGGTGGTCGCGCACTCCATCGCGCGCTCCCGTTTGGTTTTCTTCTGGGGGCGGTCTCCTTCGACCGTCACCACCCCGATTTCCTTGCGCACTACATATGCGCCTGTGTCATCGTTATATTCAGCTTGGGGCGGTGGCGGCGGCGGGTGCTGTGGGTGCTCAACTTGTTCTTTTTTCACGTGAACAAACTCGGTCAGCAGCCCTCGCTGTATGAGGCCCTCTATTTCGTACCTCAGGTCTCGGCACTCTTCTGTTCGGTGCCCCGTTGCTCTGTGGAATTCACAATGCCTATGTGGATCGCGCATGTAGGGTTGGGATTTCAACGGGGCAGGCCAGTTGATCTTGTAACCCTTCTCGCGAAGGACATGGAACACATTCCTCATTGAGTCATTAAGGGGAGTGTAGGCGTTATGCGCGCGCCTGTCCGGCGATCGGCCGCGTTGCGCCTGCTCTGGTGGGGGAGGAGGGGCGCGCTTCGGGCCACTGTGCATCTGTAGCAAGTGGTCTCGTGGGATCGCGGCTGGAGGCTGACGACGCGCCTGTTCTTCTCGCGGCATTTTCGCCGGCTCAAAGCGCCTGACGGACCCTGCCCCCAAGGTTTCTTCCAACGTGATCGCCTTTTCGATCTTCATCTCCAACTCTGTCGATAGCGTGACGGGTCTCTTGGCCAACGCCCGCTTGAGCTCCATATTGTTGGTGGCCTCCATGAGGTGATGGGCGGCTGTTTCGGGGGTGAGGTCGCGGACGGCCATTGCTATCCTGGACCATCTGGCATAGAAAGTTCTCAGGTTTTCTCCATCCTTTTGCCTGATATCTATCAGGGCCTTGAGGTGAAGCGGGCGCCGTTTCTGGGACGCAAACTTCGTCGTGAACAGGAGTATGAACTCCTCGAATGAGTGGATGATTCCATTTGGGAGGCGGTTGTACCAGTCGAGGCATATGCCGGTGAATGTCGACGGGAAGGTTCTGCATAGCGCGGCGTTGGAGTTGGTCTGGAGTTGCATACGCAGGCAAAAAGTGCTTACATGGTCTTCCGGGTCGGTCGTGCCGTTGTATGTCGGGAGGGCGGGCGTCGCTCCTGTTAGGTTCTCCGCCATTATCTGCGCGCTCAGCGGCTGGTGAAGGACTCTTTTTGCCGGGTTGGGTCGGTACTGCGGAGACAGATGTTGCTCTAAGAAGCTGAGGTCTGCCCGCTCTGGTGGCTCGATCCCCGGCGCTTCGCACGCGGGGAGTTCCGTCGCCCCGTGTTGGGGTGGCTGGGCTGTCCCCGACGTTTCTCCCAAAGCCTGTTGTGGCGCTACCGCCAAGGTTCGTCGAGGCGCGTCCGCCACCGCACCGGTCGCTGCCGCGCTATCCCTGCTCATCATGAGCGCGATAACTTGGCTCATTTGTTTCTGCATGTCGGCTATGACGTTGTTTTGCTTTCTCACTAGATCCCTCATTTCTCTTGCCGTCAGTTCGGGCTCTTCTTCTTCAATGAGCACGGCGTTGAGGTTGCTGGCTTCCGCGACCATCCTCGGGTCAGTCATTGCCTTGACTGGTGTTGCTTGGTCAGGCTGGTCGTGGTTGTGCTCTGCCATCGGGGGATTTTCTTTAGCGTTTCTCCTTGGCCCCACGGTGGGCGCCAATTGTTTGAACCTAACTGAGTGTAGGAGTGAGGTTCGAATGAGAGTTTGGGTCAAGAAGAAACGCGAGCGTCAAGTTCGATCAGGGAGATAGGAATTAGAGAGTTGAGCGAGGACCGGAGTCCGAACTTTTAGAAAGAGAAGTAATAGCTATAGAGAGAGAATGGTGAAAAATGCGATCCCCTCACCCACCGTAGTAAATGCCGTATTTATAGGCTTCGTTGTGGTGGGTGAGTGGTTGACCCAAGTGGGGATACGAGATGTGACAATTGGGATACAATGATGTGACCACTGGCACATACTAAGGATTTTAGACCCTGTCCAGGCCATCCCCTACCTAGGACGTGTCAGAGACTTGCCACTGGCCTTGATGTGACCACTTCCTGGGGAGGAAAGCTACGCTTCCCTCCTCTCTTGGCTTTGCCTGCGCTACGCTCTTCCTCGGCGCCTGTAACTCACATCGCGCACAAACTCTTCGCGCCAGGACGTGGTTGACTACGATGAGGTGTCGCGCTCGGGGTCTTCGCGCTGCTATGTCGGAGTCCATCCAGTTGCGTCCGTTCCTTGACGTGGCCAGGCCCGAGTCACATGCCCAACAGTATCATTGCATGGCTTTTTCTATTCTCTTATTCAATGTGGGCAAACAAGAAAAACAAATATATTTGTTTTTAAAAAAATTTCTCAAAATACACACGTTATCAATTTTTTTTTTCAAAATACACATGTTTGAGCATCACTGACCGCAGTGAATGCATTCACCGCGGCAGACGAAAGCGGTGAATGCATCACCACGGTTGACGGTCGTGGTGAATGTCTAACCTAACACTGAAACTTCAAACCAACGTAACTTTGCGCTCTGTTATCCGATTGTAGCGAATTTTTTATTATTCCACATAACTTTTCAAGATCTTTCAATTTGAAACAAGCCTTCATCCCCCCAAAAATGTCGTTTGCTAACCCGAAAGAGCAATTTTTCGATTTTCAAAGACTTTTGGAAGACCATAACTTTGTGCTCACAATCCGAATGTCATGAAACTTTTTTTGATTTTACATAACTTTTGAATTAATACTTTGATTATAACCATAATTTTGGAATGTATATGGATTTGTGAAAAGTAAAGGTAAGTTATCCCAAAATCCCGTATACCCAAAAATAGTTCTTTTTTAAAAAATTCTTTCCTAGTAAAAGTTGTAGTTCTTAAAAAGTTATGTGCAATAAAAAAAAACTTTATGACGTTCGGATTGAGGAGATAAAAGTTATGGCCTTCCAAAGTTTGGAAAAATGTAAAAGTTGCTCGTTCGGGGTAACAAACGACATTTTTTTGGGATGAAGCCTTGATGCAGATTGAAAGATCTTGAAAAGTTCAGCGGAATAAAAAATATCGCTACAATCGGATAACCGAGCGCAAAATTACATTCGTTTGTAGTTTCAGTGTTAGGTGAGACATTCACCGCGGCCTTCAACCGCTGTGATGCATTCACCGCTTTCGTCTGCCACAGTGAATGCATTCACTACGGTTGACGGCTGCAGCGATGGCCAAACATGTGTATTTTGGGAATTATTTTTATAACGTGTGTAGTTTGAGAATTTCTTTTTAAAACATGTGTATTTTGGGATTTCATCCCTAAACAAGTACGGTTTTTCATTTTTGTTTCCTGGTGGACTTCTAGTTTCCCGTAAGGCTAACCACAACCCGAGGGGCAAAAATTGAGGGTTTTAAGCCTATTTTAGTATTTTAGCATCCTCGAAAACAGAAATAGTTGCAACCCTGATGGTTAAAATTTTATGTTTTGTATTTAGTAATCATTACTTTGAATAGTTAAATTCATTTTTTAATTTAAAATTTATATATTCATTCACGATAATTGAACACGAACATTTCGATAAAATTTGAACAAATTCTGAGATACTTTGTTTTGGTTGAAATGGAAGAAAGTTACACCAAAATGAACTTCATTTATAAAAATTACCAAGATTTTGAGCAATTCCGGAGATACTTTTTTTTAGTTGAAATGGAAGAAAGTTCCAAATTTTAAATATTGTTTTTTTGTTTTCAAATAGCAATCGAAAAGTTGGAAGTTACAACAAAAAGAATTTCGTTAGTTAAAGGCACTCACAACAACACAAGTATATTCAATTTAAGTACTAAAACAAAGAAAAGCTAAAATAATCTCTACCATTTTAGCTCCCACCATCTTAGCCCCTCTTATACCCCTCCCCCTCTCCAAAAAAGAGCTAAAATAGCCTCCTAAACCCCTTATAGTCATTTAGCCCCCAAATTTGTTCCATGGTTGAACATGATTTATTATGGCTATAAGGGCATTTTGCACTTTTAACTCTAGGTATGTGGATAGCCTAAGAATTTGTTTATATCGTTGAATTATGTATTTTGAGATTTATAATTGCCGAGTACATGTAATGATAGTTGCAGTTATTAACTATCAATTATCATGCGTTTTTCCAACAATTATAGATAGCATCATCAGATGACGAATCCTCATATTTGAGAGTCGTTGTTGGTTGTCGTCCTGCTGCACGAAATTGGGGTTTGGTGGCGGTGGAAGGATTATGTGAAGAAGAGATGAGAGTGAAGAGCTTATGAAAGTTATGAGCATCCAAGAAAAGGAAGGGGCTGCTCAGAGGTCTAGCGCGTTGGAGAATAGGAACACAATGGGAATTGTCGACAATATGTCTATGGAGTTTAGGATTCGCTGAGCTGCTAAGTGTGATGTGAAGAATGATAAAATCGATTGCTGTCAATATTCTCCTTATTATGAGTTTTCGTACAAATGATAGTGAGTTGGATCGAGCGTTTAACTCTTTCATCGACGAATTTGACTATGATTATTAATGGAGTTGGTGTCCTAATATCATTAAGTATGATCTACAAATATTCAATGTATGCACATTGCACAACTATTATCAACAAAATTATCACTACACACATCCAACAACTATCAAATGATATATGAAAAGTGATATAAGAAAGTAAACACAGTTTTACTTACATCATGCCTTATAAGAATGCTAAGTTTTTAACAAATTTCGTATTCTCAAAATTTTGGCTAACATTTTAGAATTTGTGAAAAGTTTAAAATGTGCATTCATGTAAGCAGCAGGTCGTTTTACTCGGGAAACACAGTTTGAGACCCAAACATTGTATCGAACGACCGATCAAGACAAGGGTCGGGCTTTCTGGAAAAGCTAATGGGTTAGGCCCATAAAATCCGAAAACTGCGCCCAATCGTGATGCTCAATGAGTTGGGCCAGTCACAAAAAGAGGCCCAATCCATATACAGAGAGGTTCGCTTCTTTGCCACGCGATGTTTAATCAACCACCGGCCACTCTTCTCTTCTCTTCTCTTCTCTTGGGGCTTATCTAGCACTTGCAAGGTCTCCGTCAACCACGTGTCGCCAGCAATGCTACGTGGCAGGAAGTGGGCGTTATCTAGAGCAGACATCTGTCGATCAGGACAAAGCTGCTGATCTGAAAACCTGCCCTTTTGTTAATATTGTCGGTTTCCTCGACATAAAAATCTGCTTCCTTCGTTGGAGAGTATGTAATGTAACTATTCATCTTCTTTCTCTTTCCACTTCAATATAAAGATGAACCAGGCGATCGTTAGGTCGTTTAGAAGCCATCATCAACTGCCCGCTGGTGTAGTAATATCTCCGACGTCGAACCAAGTAAGCAGGGAAGGTAGAGTTCCTTATTCAACAGGTTTTGTTAATTTGAGGAAGGGGAAGAAGACCTTTTGTACCAACCCAGACAGTAAGCACGACATGGACAAAGCTCAGGAGCCCAAGGACAAGAAAGGGTATGCCATATTTGAGTTACGATGTTTCGAATTTGTTATCTAGGTGCAAAAGTTTGTTCTTTACCCGCTACAAAGGTTGCCTGAAGCTAGCGAGCTGTATATGTGTATGGTTGTGCAGGGACGCGATGTCGCATTCGTTTGGAGAAGGGTATGCGACGAGGAGCGACGAGGAGGGATTTGGCGGGATCTATGGAGGGAACGACGACGACAATGTCAAGCTGGACAAGAAGATCCATGAAGATCACCCTGGTATTTATGGTTTAGTTAAGAGATGATATTGTTTTGGTCAATTGGACAGTTTTAGATAGTTGCCCCCTTCTTAATTTTGGGTTACGGGTGAATGGATGGTGTAGATTATGACAGGAGCCAGGGGAGTGAAGTGAAAGAGAAGGAGAAGGCGCGTAACCAAGCCACTGCCAACCATTGAGACCAGTTCAAAGACGGTGCGTGCAGAAGTTCTATTTCAATAAGAAGGGGACGCACGAGACCAAGTGGTCGTTGCGCCTCTGTAATATAAGTCTCTAGGCTCTAGCTTAGCTACTACGTACCCTTTCAATTTCATGTTCACTTTCGGGGTGTTCTTTCTGTGAGTTAGGCGTCCGATTAATCTATAGCGAATGAGGCTGTGGTTGTCAGTGATCATAATCAACTATTTGATTGTGATCAGGCAAACTGAAGAGCAACTATACAGGAAGAGTAAGGACTCGGAAGACTAGCTAGTAAAATAGGGAGTATGAAATCGTAATTTTCCTAATCAGTTTGTTTGGACTTGCAACAACCTTTTCCCCTCCTGGTAGTAAACCCAGCTCGGGTATGAAGGGGGGAAAACACTTCTCCTCTGTATCATTCTCGTTTTTCCAAGCAAGTAAAGCGGATCTAGATGAATAAATCTTTTCTTGAGTTCTTTTTTCCTTTCATGAATCGAGTGTTTAGACACGGTGTCAAAGGCTCAAAGCACAAGTAAGCTCGATTTTGTTCTTCTGCTTAATCTCTGTGCTCGAAAGCACAATTCTTAAAGATTCTCATCATCGGCCTTAGTCGCACGAGTCTCATGGTCATCACGCAATGCCAAATCTCTTTTTTGAACCGTCAGATCCATCCAGTTTTTAGTTTTAGGTCATCAATTCGTAGGGTGAGAACGAGAGTGTGAGAGCGCTCATTTGTGAAGATTTGAAGATTTCAACACTCAGAGTGTGATTGATGGAATTTTCTATAATAATAACTAAGAACTCGAATCAAATAAGAAGATTTCGAGTAGTAATCGCTTAAGATTTAAAATGGTCTAAGACTAATTAAAGAAGCAAAACTCTACTTTTCAAGTGAAAAAAGCGGGTGATAGACTGGTAGCTAAAAAAAATTGGAAAAATTGGATTTGTGTTATTACGAAAGGTTGGAGTCTATAATGAGTAACAAAGTTATTAGTGGTGTTCAAATGGTTATCGTGGTAATAATTAAACTAAGTAAATCTAAATTTCTTTAATTGTGAAATAAAATGTCTTGATCAAGTCGTTCAAATTCACACGAAAATCAATTTAATCAAACCAAAATTAAATTGATTTGGTTAAGCGGATAATTGGATTAAATAAATAACATATTACATGAAAGCATTATCCTGTAAATGAATAAAATATAACGGTATGCTGTTACTATCATTATATATAAGTATACTAATAAACTAACCATCCATGATTATTATAAGTATTCGAGTTAATACATCATTCATCATCTCTGCACCTAATATAGTAAGCTTACAACAAATTTCTTAACATAAATACATACCAATACCCCTCATCAAGAAGTTAAAGCTTTGCTACAAAACACTTAAACTATATATAGTTGAGGTGACTTTCATAATATTGAACGTAATCCTAAAGTCTAGTAGTTGTCCAAAATATTTTGGTTTATTAAATAGATAAGGCCCATTTAATTTTTTATCCATAATGTTTGGGTTTGTTGTGCACATGGAAATAATTAGGGAATCACGAAAGTTTGGTTTGGTTGGTTGCATAAAAATATAAATAATTTTGTATATTAGGTGTATCATTAATTGGTTAGAAGCATTGAAACCAAACTAAATAAGCTAAATTATTTAACCAAATCAAATCAATTATCCAAATTAATCAAACTAAATTAACCGAATACTACACATTAATATGGTTACCACTGTAACCAATCCGTTTGAACACCACTAAGAGTTATAGTCAAAGTGCAAGTGGGCTATTAAATCTTTAAAAGACTTCCTTTTCTGTGGGCCAATTATAAAAACGGGTCTTACTAAGTTTTTGGGCTAAGTCATTGGCCCATTAGTTTCTTTGCACTTCACTTATTAAAAACAGCTTTAGAAGTCAGATAAGTCCTTTTTAGGATCAAAGTTCCATTTCCCTTCATCTGTTATGTACTATGTCAAAACAAAAGAAAACCTAGAAATATAGATTGGAAATTGTAAAGGTTGCATGTACAATTGATTGAAATCGAAGAAGTAGAGGTGCGCATCATGCCAACAGGTTGGGGCAGAGGCCGCGACTCAGTCAGATTCGGTAACCCTAATTATTTATGTTCGGTCTCTAATACTTCAATGGGGAAGAAGGCGAGCAGGAGACTGAAGGAGGGCGGAGGCGTTTACCAGTACTAGATCTGGACCGTTGTTGGGTTGCAGTTGCGGATTCTGCGACGGCTCCCTCTCGCCCGTTCTTTCAATTCTCGGTCATGCTTTATGACCCTGTAGTTCGTGAACAGATTAAGGGCGGCGAATGGAGGAAGGGAGGCGGGCGCACAATGGCGCGATGGTGAAAGAGCTTCAGGGAGGCATTCTAACTCTCCCTCTCTCATGACAGTGACCTCGACAAAAACGACCAGATTCATCATCTCCACCGCCTCTCTCTCTCTCTCCAACTTAATCTCAAGGAGCCCTCTCTCCAGATCGATTAAATTCACGTTCTCCGTCACAGAATTCGCGCTCCCAATTATAAGAGTTCGCGAATTCTATGCGCTTCATTCCAAATCCGCCATTTAACGCTCTAAGGCGGGAGCGCGGGGGCTGAACAGACGAATTAGGTTATCTAAATCCAGCCTATTCTTCATTCATCCCTCATAAAATGGGCCAGCGTTTGGTGTCACTAAGTTCTCGATGAAGGAAATTATGCTACCTGGGAGCGTTCTATGACATTGGTGATTCGTACTAGCAGAATTCTAACTTCAAGTCCTTCGTCCAAACGACGACATATAAACAACCTTAATCGTAAGGGTTAATTTCACGGTTGGACACTGAAATTATGAAAAAACGTTCATATTTAGTCACTTCAAATATTTATTTCCATTCGTGATCACTATAATTAGTTAAACAGTCCAAGTTTTGTCACTCTCCGTAACCTTGTTTTAGTCTCCATTAACGCTGTCAATTTTTTGCTGACGTGGCTGACAAAAGTGCCTAATCAGCTAATTTTAAAGAGAAAAAAAAACAAGAATCCACTTACCATATCATTTTAATTAATCAAACATAAGTTACCTAATCCAACCCAACCCTTGACTAACCCTTCCTCTTCTTTCTCTAATTGACCCAACTGAAAAAAATCCCTACCTTCCAAATAAGATCTCCACGCCAGCCACTAGGACTGGGCATGCGGGTGGATCATCCGCGGGTTTGGGCCGACCCACCCGCATTTGACCCAAATTTCGTTAAGTGGGTGGGTCTGTGGGTGGGTGACGGGTTGCGCTGGGAGCCATCTGTCGGGTGGTGGGTGGGTTGTGGGTGAGTGTGCGGGTGACCCGCTCAACCCAACAGGAAAAAGATCAAAGTCGTTGGCACTAGAGAGAGGAGAGTGAAGACATTAGATATAAACTCGGACTGCTCCTGGAGTTTGAACCTCAAGGCCAACCTTCCAAATAGAGATCCCCTCTTCTTCCCTTTACTTTTTCCTCTAATTCTTGTGCCTAGATCACCGCTCTTTCCTTTGTGGAATTATTTTCCTTAGTTCCTTGCACCTAATAATCGTCTCAATCTGTAGAAATCTCTTTCATAATAGAATTTCTATCCTATTTAAGAACTAATTCGGCATTTTTCGCCCTATTTCAACTACTTGTTTCCCTCGATGATTCTCTTCACCTATTATCTTGTCAAGTTTACTCCTTTATATTATATACATTGTGATGTGGGTGAACCCACAAACCCACCCGCATCATCCACCATCCGCCCGACCCAACCCGAGACTAAATGTGGGTGGGTAGTGGGTTAAAAATTATCAATCCGTTTAAGCGCGGGTGGGTGCATTTTATGGTCAAAATCCACCCGACCCACCCAATGCCCACCCCAGCCACCTACCATTCAGCAGATTCCCAAATCTAAAATCATATCTCCACACGAACGCCACCTCTCCGACGCTGGCTTGTTCTTCTTCCCCACCTCGAGCGGCCTCTGTCCCACTAGACCCAATCCCTTTCTTCTCCACCTTCAGGTGTCGCTGACCGAAATCGACGGAAGGATTTACAACCCGCGAAGGTAGCAGGGGATGGTGGAGCGAGAGTTGCGTTTGTTGTTTCCTCTACCCTTGACCGTGTTGGAAAATTATATGGAACGGTTGAATAAATGAACCAAGCCACCGTTCCATTTAATTTGAATTAACCAACTTTAATCTTATTTCTCCACGTGATTGATTGATTTGGAATTAATCAAGCCACCGTTCCATTTAATTCCAATTAATGGTCTCTAATTGTTCACGTGGGAGTATGAATGAACAGAGGGATATATCCCTCCCTCTTATTCCTTAAAATAGGCGTCCCTCCATGAATGGTTGCCATGGATAAATGCAACCTTTAAATCAAAGGATGCATTGCTTGGAATGAAGCGGTACAAAGCTTCATGCTCTATAAATAGAGGGACTCGGTGGATGAAAAATGAGACACACCAAAACAGATTCTTTTTCCTACTAAACTTCTAAGCATGCTTTAGGTACTTAAGCCTGGAACCTAAAGTGGTGATAGTTTTATCCTACGAAGAAATTTCCTGTAACCCTAGGCTTGTAGAGGGTGGAAATATTCTTTACGGAAAGTGAACGTAGTTCATGACTCTATCATAATCCTAGTCACCCGGTCTCGGGCTATCGTACGTGTACCCTCGTGCCCAAAAGTCCCAACAATCGTAAAGAATATTTTCCGGTACGATGGCTCGAACCGCTCTTTACAAGAAACCGGTTCCGGTCTATGGAATTATGAGAATGTTCGATGATGGGTTTTTCATCGATGGCAGTAGAAGATGGGTTTTCTTCATACTTATCTCATGGTGTATTCCATATCCGGAAGGTAACTTGGAAGAGGGATGATTCGAAGATGAGGAAGAAGGAAAATGATTCGTAAAATGGAGAAATAGAAGAATGAAAATTGCCTTTGGGTAGGTCACATACTCAATGGTTAATTAGTCTAATTCTCTATTCGACATTTACGAAGTTCTAGATAAACTTGGATTTGTCTAGTAGTTTGGTGGTGTGATTTTGTCTAGTGGTTTATGTTATTTTAAACCAAGGAGACAAAAGTGTATATACAATGTTTGATGATTCTGGTAATAGAGTCGTGTTTGTATGTAGATAACATATTTATCTTTGGGACCAATCAAAGATAAGTGATTTTGTCTAGTAGTTTATGCTATTTTAAACCAAGGAGACAAAATGTGTACACAATTTATGATGATTCTGGTAATGAATTCATCGTACATTTGTCTGTACATGACATGCTTATCTTTGGGACCAATAAAAGATAAGTGAACTTTGATAAAAAAGTTGTTATTTCAATTCTCCATATAGGACATGGGGGAGACAAATGTGATTCTGTGTATTGAATCAAGCGGAACGACAAGAAAGAGTCATTCTCTCAATTTTTCTGCATGAGAAGGTACTTGCATAAATTCCATAGTAGGAATTGTAGTGAGTTAAAGACCCCAATGGATCCAAGTATGGAACTTATGGTTAATACTGGAAATCAGCTTTACAACTGGAGTATTCCATGTTAAATTGGGGGCTCGGTGTATGCATGACTTGCATGATGCTAGATATCGCATACGCGATAGAACAATTAAGTTGGCACATGATGAATCCTAGTTCTCATCATTTGAAAATGAAATGAGGCGTGTACTAGGATATGCCAAAGGCACATTGTATTGACTTATAGTGGCTTTCCATCAATTTTGGAAGGATTTGTTGATGTTAGTTGGATTTCTCATGTTAAAGGTGATACTTCAACATTGAGATGAGTCCTCTTGCTTGGGAGAGGTGCCATATTTTGGGCCTCTGGAAAGCAAACTTGCGTCACTAAGTTTCACTATAGAATCAAAGTTTGTGTTGTCTTGGTTTCTCTTAGAGAAGAGACATAATTGTTGAGAGGTTTGGTTTATGACATATATTTATGGCCTAAACTAATCTCTCCTATTACTATCTTTTGTGATAGTAATGCTAATTTGGCTAAGTCATATAGTCAAGTGAAAATGATAAGTACGGTCATGTGGGAGTATGACACTGTAAAATCTGTGAATTGATCACTCATGGAATTGTGTCAATATAATGTGACCGGACTTGAGATAATTTGGTTGATCATTTGACGAAGTGGTTAACTAGTGACTTGGTGATCAAGTCTGTGAAAGGGATGGGTTAAAGTCCATATAATTTCTGGTAATGGGACACCCAATTCCCCTCTAATACAACGTTAGAGGCTGAATTCAATGTGGAAAGCTTATTATCAGAAATTGAAGCACACAATTTGTCATCCCGAGGTATGTGCTTGTTACCCTGCATGAGAGAGGAGGATGAAGTTCAAATTTCTTAATTGAATTTTTGAAAAAGTGTATTATGCGGGTACACGAATAAGAGATTCAACCTATGTAAGCATGAAGTGTAGCCGCTTCAAGAAACCCGGACTTTGGTTTCGTGTGCGCTTATGAGAAGGATTGGACACATGGCGGGTAATAGTGTCAAGGCGCTTAGAAGTTTTGAAAACTTAAGTGTATATTATCTTCGAATATTCATATGAGTCAATGGGTTCAATCGTTACCGACACCCTTTGTATTCGAGTATTCGTCAAGTGTAATATACTAAGGTGAAAATTCAATCGTCACGACATTTTCATTTATGCTTAAGTTTTATTGGAAGAATGTTGTATTTTTAGTGGATTCGTTGAATACACTAAAATGGGGGAGGATTGTTGGAAAATTATATGGAACGGTTGAATAAATGAACCAAGCCACCGTTCCATTTAATTTGAATTAACCAACTTTAATCTTATTTCTCCACGTGATTGATTGATTTGGAATTAATCAAGCCACCGTTCCATTTAATTCCAATTAATGGTCTCTAATTGTTCACGTGGGAGTATGAATGAACAGAGGGATATATCCCTCCCTCTTATTCCTTAAAATAGGCGTCCCTCCATGAATGGTTGCCATGGATAAATGCAACCTTTAAATCAAAGGATGCATTGCTTGGAATGAAGCGGTACAAAGCTTCATGCTCTATAAATAGAGGGACTCGGTGGATGAAAAATGAGACACACCAAAACAGATTCTTTTTCCTACTAAACTTCTAAGCATGCTTTAGGTACTTAAGCCTGGAACCTAAAGTGGTGATAGTTTTATCCTACGAAGAAATTTCCTGTAACCCTAGGCTTGTAGAGGGTGGAAATATTCTTTACGGAAAGTGAACGTAGTTCATGACTCTATCATAATCCTAGTCACCAGGTCTCGGGCTATCGTACGTGTACCCTCGTGCCCAAAAGTCCCAACAGACCGGAGACGCCCCTTCACGACGTTGTCGATTTAGGTGAAATCCTGGGCCAAATCGACCTAGTTCTTGCCCCGGTAAACGGTAATTGGCTTCCCCTGCAAAATATTCCTGGTGAAGGAGAAGTAGCAGGGACGGAGCCAACTTGTATCAAGGAGGGGTCATTGTTCCCCCCAAAGTTACAAATATTCCAGAAGTAAGAGAAACTGAAAGTTCTTCATAGCGCAGTGGTGCTGGCACCTATTATTTTTCCCCAACGACAGTTAGAGTGAGGGTTCGGCCTCTGTTAATGTTAGGCATATTTTGCTTAAAATTCATAATTTTTTTTCCAATTTTGGCATATTTTGCTTAAGATTCACGAATTTTCCCAATTTTTCTAGGCTAGTCTCCTACATGCTTTTATTTGAAAATTTCACAGTTACTTTTTTAGGGTTAACAAGTTACCATTTTAAATCGACTAATTTATTTTTAAATATATGCCATGATTTTGACATATTTTCAATGATTTTTACACAAAAATGGTTAATAATTTTGGATGTTATAATGTGTATGTATTTTTTAGGACTGAGTACTGTACAAAACTCATGCCTACAAAACCCGGTTGTATCATCGTATCACGATATTTCTATACGATGATACGAAGTATTATCGTGTCGTGTCATTGTATCACACAAGTCGTGATACGTGATACGATCGGGGTTTTCCAGGATTTTACAGGGATGGAGTTTTATAATGGAACCCAGGTCGTATTTTTTAATCACTATACATGTGTTGCAAAAAAATTCGTCGGCCCCCCCTAATTAAAAATCCTGGCTTCGCCCCTGAGAAGTAGGCCATGTTAGGTCTTTCACATGGCCCGTAAATCGTGAAGAATCTCAAACCGGTGATGGAAAATTCGCAGATGTGGTTGATTTCTTCTCCGGCTTTCTTCGTCGCAACGTAGAAGCTCTCCGTCTGGTCGGTCCAGTTCGATTCGGAGAAGGGGGATTTCTTGTTCAATCCGTATACGGAGCTCCATTCGTCCTGAATACATCCCCAACCGCATTTCGGAGCATCACTATGTTCGTGTGTTCGACGAAGCTGAGACGACGGCGGGTTGGGGGTCGCCGATTTGCAGATGTCAAGGTCGCCGTCGAAGAGTCGAGTTTGGTCTGGTTAGAGGGTTATGTTTGTTTAGATGACATGGGGGGTGTCAGTGACATGGTGGGTCGGGTCACACTATTTTCAAGTTAAATATGGCCGATTGAACAATTCTGTCCGCCACATCATCACTTAATGGACTCCGTTAACGGAGATGGACGACGACTAACGGAGAGTGACCAAACGTGAACGGTATCAATAAATTGAAGTAACAACAATGGATTTAAATATTTCGTGTGACCAACATTAACATTTTTTGTAATCTCAGTAACCAATCATGCAATTAACCTTTGAATGATGAGTTTGCTAGCTACAAGTGATTCATGACAAAGTTGGTTACAAATGTCCCCCGTACCTTGTGCATCGGCCGCCTTTGACAAAGTCCAACCTCGCTCGCGTAACTCCAACGCAAGGTTTAAAAAAGGTTACCTATCGTTGCCAGCTAATTGCCTGCCTTTTTGTTCCCTTGCAATTCCAGCTAATTAGTTGCCGTCTATTTCTATGTAACCACCGCCTAAGCCACGTGCTGACACATAAACGTCTAATCTCCACAAACCAACCCTTCATCTCGACCGTCCGTTCTCCCTTTCCATCCTATATATATCTCTCTCCCGCTACACTGAATTATTCATTTCTTATTAATTATCATTATATTTTCCTTTCTTCTCCATCGCCCCGTTTTTCACAGGCGGCTCTCTCCATCCCTTCTTTGCGTTCACGTTCGCTCCAGATCTCCCTTCCATGTCGGTTCCTCACGGCGCGTGGTTCTTGTCTCCGTGTAGATCTTGCATCGATCTACCCTCTGATGGTCATTTCAGCGGCTGAGATGCTCGTTTGCGACTTCTATCCTACACGAACACAGATCTGTTCTAAAGGTTATCATCCAAACTCCTGAATCTTGATTGTAGCTGGATAAATTCCGTATTTCTGTTTATTAATTTTCTTCGGTTTGTTTCCCTCCCCTCAGATCTCGAACAGCAGGGCCTGTGCAGATCTGGTCAGTTTGTTGCCTGTGATGGCGACGGCGACGGCGACGGCATACCAGGTGTTTCTGTTGGCGGATCGAGATCCAGCCGGTGGTTTGAGGTCAGATCCGTGGTTGCCGGCGGAGCAGGTGAAGAACGAAGACTTGTGTGTGTTGTGGGATGATGTATAAGATATGGGAGGACGAAGGGCGCTGTGTTTCGGTTGCCTGGTGGTCCTGGTTAATATCTTTGTCATCCGACCTTTGCCATGACGGGTGCGCTCGCTTGGCAGGTCACCCCTATTGAATAAAAAAAGGAAACCTTTTTGTGTTCAGAGGGAAGTTCGCACGGGGGATTTTGCCCGGGTTCTTCCCTTCTGATGTCTCGTGTCTTCCTTCTCTCTCTCGGTCGTCTCTGTTTCGATATAAAACCAACTGTCCTCCAAGCTTTCGCTCGTTACCATTGCCAGAGAATCCCAGAGAGGTTGTTTAGAAGGCGCAATCAGCATCCAAGTAAGATCCTCTATGCACGATCATTTCAGCTCGCACAAGGTACTTCCTATCCAACCAGGTGACTCCATTTATCATATGAATTTCCGCCTTTTTCGAGTTCCGTTTCCCATACTAATTCGTAAGTGTTTGGATTGGTGGTTAATTATACCGTATTCGTCGAACCTAAAATTAGCACAATTGCCAGTTGTTAAAACGTTGGGATCTCGGACTTGGGCACTAGGTTATTGTAAATATTGGTAGATTAAAATCCCCTTTATCTCATCGCTCCATATTCTCGTTGAGGTAGAACAAACTTGTGATGATTTCCTCTTTTTTTCCCCCTTCTCTGTGCTGCGGCCTGGAGATGATTTCCCTTGATTAGCTCTTACTCAAGCAATTCGCCACTTGTATATGTAGTATGTTAGATCAGTTGTTTCGATTGAAGTTGTGAAGCTTCAATGGCGGGGAAGATTTGCAACTAGTTGCGGAGGACATAACCCTGGAAGTCTTCATTGAGGTGACCGTGAATTTGAATCCCATCTTGTAACTGCGTATTATGATACATGATAACCTGCCATCTGATCATATTTCATTCTTGGTCAGCTTGTTAGTGGCGCTGGCAGTACTTCGTAGGTTGTTTGTCGATTGTCGGCCGAGTACTCGTTAGTACAGGAATTAATACAGGAATTTGTGTATGGTTGGAGAAGCAATCAACCTTCCGCGTTAAGTGTTGATTTCTGCCTGTATATTATGCGAATTTGGTCTTGCCACTACAGCTTGATTTTCGTTGGTTTTTATAGTAATGAGGGAGTTTCTTTTTTAGAGTTCTATAGAAATGTGATTGTGACCCTTCCTATATTTCATTTTTGTGCTGCTTGTTCAAACTGAACTTATAACCTGGGTGTCCAAACGGAGGGCTAAACGAGTTAGCCATTCTAACTGGTAATATTTGGAGATATTGGCTAATTTGAATAATTGGTATGCATTGGTTTTGTAAATTTTTCGAGCTAGTTTGGTTTCGGTTGCTTAGGTTGATTTAACGGCTCCTAACAAGCCAGAGTCATTAGTCATTATTTAGTACTTAGCGCAACTAGTTTGGTCCAACCTAATTGTCTCTCAGGCTTATAAAAAATAAAGCTAATTATTTCTATTTTATATTTGTATCAACTTTGTATAATGTATGTAGGCAATAAAAGATGGATGTCAAAAACTTAAAATTGAAGGTATTTTTAGATAATTTGCAAGTGATTAAGATTCACACTAACATTGCTGTTATACTTGTTTATTTGGATAAGTCAAACCAACCGTTCAAATTTTAGGTTGGTTGATTTTCGTATTGTTAGTTGTGTGGTTTGGTTATAATACTGGCGTGCTTAGTTTGGGACGAATTTTGTTGTGGTTTGGTGTTAAATTCTGGTCTAGATATCAGGCGATACTAAGGTTTTTATTTATTTATTACTGATATTGAAAGGTCTATTGTCTTCAGTCTAGGCGTAAGAAATTGTGGAAATTACACTATTCGTGTAGCGCATGACCAAAGTATTGTAGTGGTAGTATGGATCGTTTGTGTGCATATAAACTTGTATGACGAATATAGTGACTGGCCATTCTTGTTTGTAACTATTTGTGGTCGATGTCATGTAACTGTGTGAACTCGATCATCTCATCGACTTGTGAACATCTTTTGATTTATTTGTTGCGTGGGTCCTTGCTCTATTTGGGAAGATCTGTAAGCTCAAAATGGTAAGAGCGCTCCATCCCTTTCGTGGGTATGTGAGAGGTTGGTGGTTCAAATCCACTCGGATCTATTTAGCTTGCACTGTACATCATCTCGAGTTTCTTCGTCTATAGACAGACCTGGTCGGGCCGGGTTCCCCCCCCCTTCCTGCCATGGCTGCTGCCCTTATATGCTTATGGCCAGCTGTTCTTTTGTCATTATAGGTTGCAAGTTATACAGGACTTCTCTTTTCTTCTCGTCAATCATGAGCATGTTAACACTCTATCTTTTCTTATGATGAATGCGTATAAGCTTCATTTCATTAAAGCACAATCGAAGTTTTAGAGTTTGGACTACAACCGAACTGACCAAACTCGGAAACGGCATAAATGAAGAGGTTCAATTACACCAACTTCAGGCTCAAGATAGGGTGCATAATCCATCAATAACCAAATCTGGACTTGGACCCTTCATTTAGAAAATCCAGATCTAAAGATGGAGAATTAAAGACTATTTTTATTTTTATTAGTTTTCTTAATTGACTCATATCTTTTTCGTTTTAATTCGGATTTTAATTTTTTTTGCATAGATGGAACGAGTTCATCGTGCTCTACAAAATGAGATCAATTTTCAATATTTTTTGAGGAAAAAAAAAATTCTGGCTTCTCGGTACCAACTGCATACCATATGGTATTTTCTTCGTTTTTCATTCGTTTTTGAAAACGTTTGCACAGCAGGGACGAGTTCATCATGATCTATTGGATCTACAAATTTATGGGTGAACAAATTACAAGACCAAAAAATACCACACAATACCATACAATACCACCCTGGTACGGGGTGGTATTTTATGGTATTTTATGGTATACAATGTTAAAAGTCGTAAATGACAATTAATATACTTCTACTATCATGTATTCAATCATCCTACAGTCTTGGTTTGTTCATACCACCATGGTACGCTTTTGAACCCATAGGTATGCTCTTATTTCAATACCAGTCAAATACCATATGGTATAGACTGGTAAAAAACGGCTCAATTTTTTTTGTTCGAAAAATATATAAAAGTGGATATCATTTTGAAGAGCACAATTAATCTGATCTAACTGTGCAAAAAAATTAAATTTCGACTTAAAACGAGTGAGAAATCGTCCGTCAAAAATTAAGGAGGGGAAAATTAAAGGCTTTCCAGGAGAGAGAGGATGCTGATGTCATGCTGATGTGGGCGGGTTACTCATAGTTACTCACCATAAAGTTGCTGACCTGATCCATTCCCCCAACTTCAGAACATACATTTCCAAAAAAGATAACCAGTCTCTAAAAAAACCAAAGAAGTTTGATTCCAGTCACTACAACAAACACTAGGTGGCTACCCACACACGTTGCATTTTTGCTGCTAATTATGCATGATTATGTTTTTGCTTTCCAAACAATTTTGTGCACCTCTCTCCAGACCTTGTTAAGAGTTAGATTCCAGAAAAGGCGACCCACATTACAGTTATTTAGCCCCCTGAACTGCATCATCAACTCCATCCTGCAACCCTTGGGAAAAACCTCCATGAAACCCAGAAGCACAACCTGATTTTACTCTTGTTTCACAAAAGAACAAAAGAAAAAATAGGTGCTCTTTAGTCACCAACTCGTTCATACAGAGTACAACAAGCAACCACTCTAGGATTCCATTTCTTTACATTGTCAAGAGTAATAACCCGATCGATCAAAATAAGCAATGGTAGCACTTAGCATAGAGATCGTGGGTATAATTTTGGGCAATGTCTATTTTTTACCAAAATATTTTTAAAATTCGTTTATTTTATTCAAACCTATAGAAATTCTATTTATTATCCAAAAGTATTGTAACTAATCAAAGTCTGGGTATTCGTTCTGTTACCATTACTTATTTCATAACAGAGCTCCACGTAAGCATCCACGTCAGCGTACATGTCGGAAATTAATACTTAAAAGTATTTTAATATTATAAATTTAAAACAAATATATATTTATTTAACTAATTGGGTAATTCTTACCCTCTCTTCGTTTGAAAACCAAGATAGGGCACGAAGCCTCGCAAAGGGAGAGAAACAAGTCCCTGCCTCCGTCGTCGGCCTTCAAAGCCTCGCAGTCGCCATTCGAAGTCTCGCGGCAGCGTTGGAAGTCTCACCGCCGCCGGTCGAGTCGTGCGTTGCCGTTCTCAGTCTCTTCCCTCTAACATCGTCTCACGCAAGGCAAGATGTAGTTACCCTTCGACATGGGGGTTTGAGCAATGGTGCCGAATCTGAATGGGATTGTGGATTGAGATATTTCTCATGTTTTGCGTAATGGAAGCAAGAATCATGTCTGCAAGGGCGAACTCTGCAAGGAAGGGCTGTGCAAGGGACATATCTGCAAAGGAGGGTTAACACAAGTAACGATTCAGTGTCTCGTTTGCGACCACAAAGTTCCATGCATTGTGAACAAGTCTGGTACCTCTAGGAATCCTGGAAGGAAGTTTTATTGCTGCCCATATTGGAAGGTAATGTATTTTGATTTGTTTTGTTGCTTGTTGACCTAAATTCGAAATCGCCATTGCCATTCCTAACTCTTGTTTTTTTAGACGGACGACTACAGGTTCTTCATATGGGTGGATGTATATAAAATGCAGATCAGGAATGGATCATGGGGTGACTTGTTAGCAAAACTTATTGAATATGAAGAAATGAACAGGAAGTTGTCAGAAGAGTTGCTTAGAACCAAAGAAGATCGTGCAAGGATGATATCGGAGATGAGCAGATTGAGCAATGTGATTTGTAGTCTTGATAGTAGGATAAGAAACTTGACGGTCTATGTAATTCGTGTCTTTGCTTTTGCCGCATTATGTAGATTTCAGGGAGTTCGACTGTTGTGGCAAACAAGTTGAGAATGTAAGTTTGATTGTTTATACCTCACCTTCCTCCGGCCAAATGACCGGGGCCCACGCTACCACAGCAGGTACGATACCAGTATATGCCTTCTGAACGGTTGATACGAGGAAAGAAGTGTGCACAAAGTCCTCCAAATCTTGCCTCATCAACCTTATGGCAGATAGTGCATGGCAACAAGGAATGCCACTCAAATCCCATGCCCCACAAGTGCAAGTACGAGTCTACGAATTTACAATATATGCTGCTGCCCCATAACTAACCTCAACAACAAAATCATAACTAGCTCTAGCAACACACATCCTAGCCTTCAAATCCTCTGCATTGATCGTACTCATGACAACTGGACATATTACTGACTGCAACTTCTCAAACTTCTTACGTTTCTTCCTCATTGGACCATAATGTACCCTCTAACGGCCTCTAACATTGCAATGATCTGATACTCCCTTACCTTCACAATGACATTATTTCAGCTCTCACAAATATTGCTTTCCACAGAGTCTGATTTTGGGATTCTAGAGAGGAAAGCACGACAAAAAGTCTTGGGGTCTTGCTCCATAAAGTCTGTAAATGGGGTCATATCAACTTGTGCACCTTGTAAAGCCTCCATTTTGGTCGTGACACCCTCATACTCTGGCACATTACATGCATACACTGCTTCCCAGTAGATCTTTCGCATCTTCTCATTCTTAACCTCGACTTTTCCCAATTTGCAACGACTTGGCGGGCACACTTCTGATGCTCGACACTAGGCATAACTAGATTGATTGCTTCAACTAACCCTTGAAATCAATAAAATAACAAATCTTATACATTCAGCCCCATAAAACATGCTTTATATATGAAAAAAGCAAGATTGGGAATACCTTTTGCTGGCCAGAAACTACGCTCCATCCAACCCCGTCCCCGAATCCCAACTCCTCTTGGAAATTCTCTAGAAACCACTTCCAAGAACTCTTGTTCTCACCCTCCTCAATAGCCCATGGGAATGGGTAAATTTGACTGTTTCCATCCTTCCCCACGACAGTCAGCAGCATTCTTGGAACCTCGTCCTTCAAGAAGCATCCATCGATGGAAAAAATCGGCCTACAACCAGCCAAAAATCCCTTTCTCAAGTTGGAAAACCCAACATAAAACTGTTTGAAATGCACCTTATCAGCCACTTGCACATCCGACTCAACTTCAAGCTTGAACCGTCCCTCATGATCTGCTGCTATTAGAGCAGCCACATAACGACGAAGCCTGTTATACTCTTGTTCAAGAGTACCACGTAACATCTCTTTAACAATGGCCCACGTAGTATAACACACCTTCAATTCAACATCAACTCCAAGCTCCCATTTCACCTCCATCACAATAAGTGGGGCCTTCCAATCAGGCTCACTCTTGAAATGCTCAAGGAAGTGCTCTGCAATAAACCTAGCAGTTGCTAGGTTAACTCGAGCCAACCTAGTGCATGACTGATTCGGGTCTAATCGTACACATTTTACCCCTCATATCTTGATAGTTTGGCTTTGCATTTCATCGCCCCTCGACATATTTCACGCTAGGTTGTGCTTGTTTTTTATACATTTCTGGTCCTAGCACGTGTGGGAAGGTTGAGGACGAGTTTTGGGTCGATTGGAGGTAGAAAAGACCGTGACAATTGCGTCGTAACAGTGAAGCGCATGCGTCCATGAAGCAGCCGCAGTTCACGGTCTCCCAAGATCGTGAACTGGAACCTCAAACCATGAACAACGAGGCGTCCATCGAGGTTCCAGAGGTTACTGACGACCAGGCAGTTCTCGGTCTCTAAGACCGTGAACTTTGAGTGCAAACCGTGAACCCTGAAGAGTGAAGTGGTGCATTTTGGGGACGCCGCTGAGTTCACGGATGCGTTAAGGTGTTCACGGCCGTGAACAGAGGCCATAAACTGGGCTCGATCTGGGTATAAAAACAGCAGCAGAAGGAAGAAGAAAGAGAGCTAGTTTTTGGAGAAGGAACACTTTCTTTCTCTAGGGTTTCAACCCAAAACACCAAAGGGGAGTTATAGGGAGAGAGAGAGAGAGAGTGATCTTGGAGCTTAATTGAAGGCATTGGTCAAGTTCGAAAGCTAGGAATCAAGCCTAGAAGATGAAGATGAAGATCTAGAGGTTTCTTTGTAATCTCTCCCCTCTCTCTGTCTAGAAACTCACCCTCTTCTCTTGGGTTTAAGGACCCTAGGTCTAGCTTTGGGTTTAATGTTGATGTATGTGACAAAATCCATGATTGATTGATGATTTTACTTAATTGATGGATGTTTTCATGAATGACATGAATTGGGTTTCCATTTTCATGCATTGAGCTTTTGACCTAGGAGGGAGATATTCCCTTAGAGCCCCTTTTGGCGTCTTCGGGTCACTACTATCGTATATTTTCCGGGTAGTACCCGAGGGAGTTGATTTGACCGGTCTCCTAGCATTATACGAAACCCTAGGTTCAGTAGAGCACTACCCATCCATTGATTCGCCGTTCCGGGTCATTCCCGAGGGAGTCCATCTTCAAACGATAGTGTATTTGAGTCGATCGAGCTAGGAGGATACCCAACATCGATCCAAAGAACAGACCTAGGACGATTCAACCCAAGAGAGCTCCCAACCTTGTAAATAGCTAGGTTAGTGGTTAGTCCAGGTTAGTTAGTTTAGTTTTATTAATCACTATCCTAGGTTGGCTAGATAACGAACCCTAAACCTGAAGTAGGGTAAGCCTAGATCCACGTGGTATGATAAATTCTTATTGCTTGCTTGCCCTATGCTACACCCGGTCGGCGGTTATACTTGGTCGTCGATCGGGATGTTGTAGTTAGAACGAGTCAATGAGTGAGGCAACCCAACCCTTATGACCATAAGAAACGCATTCCCTGACCACCAAGCAACATAAACCCTCCAAGAACAGATCTTGTCTTCGCACTTGAACTCCCTCCTACTTGCATCACTTTTTGCACACCACACACTAGCTCCAACAGCCACAACATGCTTACTGATTTCCCTTTTAAAGTCTTCAACATCTAAAAACTTCAGGCCCAACTATGAACTTTAACGCTTTGTCATCACAATTTGGATCGTAGAAAGACAGATCATCAAACATATCTGCGGGTTCGTCATCCAAAAAACCTGAGCTTCTTCTATGGCCAAAGCCGAAGCCTCATTCTGGTCATCTTCTTCATCTTCATCAGGATTGTAGTCTCCATCATCTTCTTCCTCGTCCATGTCACCAGCATCTCCCATAGGCTGATCCACCTCTTCGCCTCCTTCACTTTCTGGACTGCTGACCATTGGACCATGAGTCTGCTTATCAGATGTCTCCTCATCGCTAGAGTCAGCCACATTCATTATCTCCTGAGCAACCAAAATTTCCCCCACTTCAAAGTTGTCTTCATCTTTTTCAAGCCTTGCCAAGTTGTCCGCACTGTCATTGTCACCCATCAAACCATCATCAGCCTCGACACAATCAACAAACAGTGAGACCTCCTTAGTCTGTGGTGTATAAACCAGCAGACCCTCCATGTTTTCCTTGTCGGTCTTGATTTTGTGTAATCCCTCTGCCATTGTGGCTCCAGGAGTCAAGTACCACATCTTTCGTACTCCTTCGTAATTCAAGTATCCAAAAGTAGGACACTTCATCAACATCCACCCTTAACTTCTCTGAAAACCCTCCAACATACTTTAGGAAATCACCAAGAAAATCAATCACTCCTCCATGATGGAAATCGAGATTCATATATTCAGTCATCTGTAGCAAAAGGTTCGAATTAGGTTAAGGGTTCGAAACTACAAAATCACCCCAATATCGAAAAACACCAAAATCACAGGTTAGGGTTCGTAAAAGGGTTTGAATATGGAGAAGGGATTTCGTCTTTGAACAAAAATTTCAGAAGGATTAGGGTTTGAATAAAAAATCTAGAACTAGGGCTTCAAATGAGCCAAGCCGCTCGCGAGCAACTCGGCGTGTGAATCGGAAAAAATTCGTTCGACACTTAGTTCGTTATTTAACAAGCCGGCTCGCGAGTTGCCTCGTTAGTAAACGAGCCAAGCTTGAGCTAGATGATAGACCATTGATTGCACATGTTTTTACCCCTATTCTTGAGCCGTTTGAGATGTCGATTCCAGCGTTTTAGGCCGATTTCACGCTAGGTTGTTCTTGTTTGTGATATTTCAGGTCCTGGCACGTGAATGAAGGCTTGGGAACGAGTTCAGGGTCGATTGGACGAAGATTGGACCTTTGATGAGAAGCTGAGGAAGCCACACGGGCACGCCAAAAAACCCACACGGCCGTGTGGCACCAAATTGCACGGGCAAGCCACAGTGGCCCTGTATGGGACCCGTTGTGGCCGTGTGAAGGCTCGGTAAATCCCACACGGGCAGCCTGGGAATCCACACGACCGTGTGGCCCTGGCCGTGCAGCATGCCTGAAAGCCCACTAATCGAAACGCCGCGTTTGGACACTCACACGGGCAGCTGGGAAAGTCACACGGCCGTGTGATCGGGAATTTCTGGGTTTTAACCCAATTTCGAGCCAAAGGAGAGGGGGAGCTGGATTTTGGATCCCAAACACCCAAGGGAAGAACCAAAGAGAGAGAGGGCGATTTGAGGGCATTCTTTGAGTGGAATTGGAGGATTTCTTCGCCTTGGAAGCTCGAGGAACAAGCCCGGACTTGAAGACTGATCATCTGAAGATTCTTACGGCAGTCTCTCTCTTCTCTATGGAGTAACTTCCCTTCACTTAGGTTTTGAGGAATCCTAGCTATGTTTGTTTGATTGGATGATTGTATGAGTACTCCTACTTGATAATCTTGAGTTCATATTCAATCTATGCATGTTTTCATGATTCAATTCTGCTTTAGTCGAGATTATTGATTCTGCTTTGATCCTATGAGAGCGAATACCTGATTAGGTCAATAGAGCACCATAGATTGATACTATTGGATCGATTGCTTTAGTCGAGGGTTGATTCAATGCTTTGTATCGATTGAGAATCTCATTTGATAGAGGGAATCTAGTTCAGAACGCCTTGATAGGTTGTTCTAGAGAAGGATACGTCCCTCTAGGCAATTGACTCAAGAGGGCCTTGTTCCTTTCGTCGAGACTCAAGGTCTAGTCAAGGATTCTCCGGATTGTGAATGAAAGTGAAACAGGTTAGAGATCATCAATCATTAATCTGGCTAGTGGCTAGGGGGAATCATACCTAAGTGAGTTCCCAATATGTAATTAGATTAACTTTAACTGTAGTTTGTTAGAGTAGTTTTAGTTCTTCCATCTTAATCTGGTTTGCTAGATAATGAACTGAAGCTGAGTAATAGTAACTCTAGAGACCAGTGGATTCGATATTTATTACTTGAGCCACTATACTGCAGTCCCTTTCATTGGTTACACTTGGTCATTGTTAGGAGTTGTGTCATAGCGAGTCACTAGACCATGGTGAGCTTGATAAGCTTGTGAGCTAGCTTGACTCGATGACTTGTTGAGCTAAACTTGCGAGCTGGCTTGTTTAGAGCTTGTGGAAGGATTTATTACTTTTCTGAACATGAACATTATCTTGTTAATATGGACATGTAGGGAAGTTAGTTGTTATTTAAAGTTTCTAGTGTTCTTTTTATCATTCAAACTCTTATGTGTACACATTTTTCAGCAAGAATGATTTCAAATGGAGCTCATCTTGAGCTGAGCTTGTAATCAACTTGACAAGTTGTGTTAATGAGCATTTATCGAGCTCTACCGAGTAACGTTCGAGCTGTATTATTTTTAATCAAGCCAATGAGAAACCTTTCCCTACCACGATTGCAGCGGATCCTTTAACTGTGGTGCCGGCGGAGCAGCCTCGTGATGTGAAAATGGAATCTAAAGAGGAGCTCGAAGTGGCTTAGATTTTTTACGGAGGTACGCGGACTGTGAAAGACGAACCTATCGAAACAAAGATGATGTCGGTAAAAAAAGAGCCCGAACTTAAGGCGGCTGAAGTGCCTGAGGCAGAGATTAATTTTTAATAAATAATTAATATGATAAATTATATAGAGAAATTAAATGACAAGTTGATGTTTTAAAATATATTTTTTTAATTTTTTTGCATCATCTAATTAACGGTCAAATTTTATAATTGACTGTCACGTAGGAAAAATTTAACGGAGTGTAACGGTTGGTGACTAACGGTAAAACGATTTATAAAGTTAGTGGCGAATAAAAAAAAAATCGGGTAGCAAACATGAAAAGATTTGTATAATTTGAGTAACCAAACTGCTACTTTATCTTGCCTAGGTCTAATTACTTTGCTTCTCAGACATTTCTTCAAGCATTAATGTCCCTTCCCGCATTACCACCAGCCCCCTCAACTTAACTACCTTATTCCAACATCTTGTAATTTCAAAAAATATGAAAGAACAGTCACCTAAAAGCCTGACATAATTATCTGCCTCTAAATGTCAATAGGAAAGCAGATTATTTGCATCTACAAGATCAAACACAGATAAAACTACGGCTGGAAGTTTAGTACCAGTATTTGGGATATACCGAATATTGTACCGAATTTGTCTATATTTGGTATTACCGAATACACGTATTATTTCGTGGGATTGTGATTGGGATTGAGTTTCAATTATTATTCGGTTTTAGGGATTACGAGATAGGGATCGATATATACCGAAATACCGATCAATAACGAATTATAAGGTAGTGTGTATTTTATCCTCTGAACTAGACTCTCTCATTCACTACTACACGATCCTCAACCACCAATAATGTCATTTAATTAAAAAAAAACCAAGAATGTCATTTAATTATATATAGATCATTATATCACTATTTCACACTAGTATTAGTCGTCTCTCAACCTCAAATTCATCAAATTAAAGATTATCAATTACAAAAAATTGAGATGTTAGATCTAGGATACTCAAGACTCTTTGCTCTAAATTAAACAATAAAATCTAATTTATATATTTAATTATTAATTGCAAAGGTAATTAATTTTGTATTTGATAATACCGATTGGGATACCGAGATACCGATTGGGATACCGAAATATTTAGAGATTGAGATTGGGATACCGAAATCATTTAGGGATTGGAATTGGGATTGATTTCAGGGTATAATTCGGTATTCGGGATTTCGGTATTTGGTATTGACATACCGATAGCATACCTATTTCGATAAAACCATTCGCCTCAAAATATATTCATTAGAGACATGTATATATCTTATCTACAAATGGACTTTAAGGGGTCGTTTGGAAGTTGCGATAGTTTTGTTGAGATTGTCATTATGCATGTATTGTTTACAATGCATCGTTTATTTGTTTTTTTTTAGCAGAAACAATATATGGATTGTTTCTGTGATGTGACAGAAACTATCACTCATTTTGAGTGATTGTTATAGCTCAACTTTTAGTTGTGATTGTTGAGATAGTTGAGTTGAGATTGTTTTGTCTCAGCTTTTAGCTGATGCGACATACACAATCACACATACCAAACGTTGTATTCTACAATGCATCAAATTCGACAATACATGTATAATATTATACATGCATTCTCAACAATACATCTATTTAACAATCACAACTTCCAAACGATCCCTAAATGTAAATATTCGCTTACTTTCTTGGAATCCAAGATTTACCTTCTCAACCATGACTAGCTAATTAAGTAGCTACCAGAACTTGGTCTGATCGTATCGCATGTAACACTGTAGCGAGCCAGTGTTCTCCCTGACGTGGCCCCCTTTGTTTCCATTGCAGTTATACTCAAGATACGAATTGGCATCAACAAGACAAGCGGAGCAATACTGAGCAGATGTAGGGCGACAGCGGTCGGGGCAAAACATCAGCTTGGCGCAGGAAGCGTAGCCATAGAAGGAGGTGGAGCCGTCGTCGGCGGTGTAGTTGGTCCAGTACCGCAAATCGGGTTGCGAGAACGTGTTGTATGCCAAGTCGCTGAGAAGCTCAGTCTTGGCATCCGGCAGCCAAGGTTCGGCGCCGCCCTGGCTGAACCCGCCGTCAACGCTGCAGCCGGTATCACTAGGATCCTCGTATTGCATGCTGCTGCAAGTGCAACATCCCAAAATTATTACAACGACAGTAGTAACGCCGACCATGGTGGCTACATGAGCTGCAGCAGCTGGCTTCATGTTGGTTGGTTATTGTTATTGATTTCATTTCACTGGGAAGAAGATTTTTATATATAGCTAGCTGCTAGGATAGATTACTTAATTAGGTTAGGCGGCCGAAAGCATAAGCGGTTTGTTGGATCGGACAATTTAGGCGGAGAGAGAGAGATTATAAAGTCATCCATGTCGAATTTTCCTATGGAAGTAAACCAACTATGACAGTGGTACCCATACGATGCATGACAGTTTTAAAGTTTGGTGTTGGGAACAGAATATCTTTGCCGGTTAGGGAATTAAGAACCGAATTGACCCTCTCCTTTTAACACCTATAACTAGGGATGGCAATTTCGACCTGACCCGTTTTACCCGATCTGTTTGACCTGTTTTGGGGCGGGTTCGACCCGTCCCGTAGGCGGGGCGGGGCGGGCATGGGTACTCTCGTAGACCCGACCTGCCCTGACCCGCCCCATTCTCGACCCGTTCTTGCCTAAATTACACGTAATTTTAGTCAAATTACTTAGGATTTTCCTTTTACTAAATCAAATTTTAGCTATAATAAAGTTGTAAATTAGTGAAAACCTTAATTTCTACAATAATTTAACTATATTTATCATAATATTGTTTGTTTCCATGCAGGGGCGGAGCTACATTGGCCCTAAGGGGGGCCCCGGCCCCCCCGAGAATCTCGAACTTACGTGTAAACAGTTTAGGATAATACGTATAAACAAGAAAGTATTTAATAAAAAGACAAAGCGTGCAGATTATAACATGAAATTTGAGTTAGCCTAGCGGAATTTGGAATTTAGAAGGACCAAATGGTCACGGGTTCAATTCTTGAGGTGAGCATATATTTTATTTTTTTGCCTTTTTGGTAAGCAGTAGCCCTCTCCTTTCTTTTTTGGAAGCTAGTTATTAGCTAATTCGACTATTGTCATTATATTTTTTTTATGATTTGTAGTGAACTCAATGTGAAAAAGTTTTGAGTTTTAATTATAATAATATGTTTTTAAAATAATTTTTATTACTAGTTTTTCCTTTTTTGCTGCAACGTATTAAGAAAATTCCGGCCCCCCCGATGATTAAATCCTAGCTCCGCCCCTGTTTCCATGGTCTTATAATAAAAATAACGAACATTTCTAATACTTTTCATATAAATTGCTTACTCATTGGGTCGACCTGCCCCGACCCGTGACCCGTGATAAATTACCCGACCTGACCCGACCTGCCACGAGACGGGTCTGGATACCAAGAAACCCGCCCCGAACCTGCCCATTGCCATTCCTACCAATAACACAATGGTTACAAAAACTTTCTAGTTCATAAACATACAAATTCCATTTCTGCTCGCCAGAGCTTTTCCAATTTACACAGGAATATCTAATTTCCTTGGAAGCCAAGTGCCAAGAATTAGACTCGAAAACCTAGCCGCTCGTATTTGCCGATCATGAAGATTCAAACACCAAGGGACAAGTACCAAATCGAGACACGCAGGAAGGCGTGATGTCGCCAAAGCTTCATCGCCCAGGATTACAGAATGTGAATCATATGAATCAGATCAAGATATTGTCCATCGTCCACCTAGCAACCTTACTCTTTTAGCCTACTAAAATATTTGTTTAGCTGCTATTAATTATCTTTCTTCGTAAGTTATAAGAAATGAATATTAAAACTACAATTATATTTAAATAATACAAAAGTCATTTGCATAATAATAACTATCGACTTTGTGATAATAACATTCAATTTCATGAGAAGCTCATAAAATGTCCAGATTTTAGAAACACGTTTGACAAATTTAGCCATTTCCCGTTAAAAATTTTAACGTCATTAGAGATTCCGTAAGTTATATTAACAAGACGCCGACAACGAGGATGCCACTTTTGACGTACTGTGGGTGTCACATCATAATTTAATAACGTAATACACATGTATAATCATAACTATCGATTCCGTTAAATTTATAAATGGGGCTGAATTCACTTACAACTAGACCTTTTCATGACTTTTTTCGTCCTAAAGTATAATTGGCGTAAAATGTCTTTGAAAACTGAATTTGAAGTTAGAAAAGAAAAAGAAAAAGGAAAAGAAAAAAACTCTTTTGTGACATAAAACTAGTCGAAGTACTGATTTGATGATTTTATTCCAAACAAATAGAACTCTTTTACCGAACTCGATCTAAAGAGGGCGGGCTACCAAAACTGGGTGTCCTGAAACCGCATGTAACACTGCAGCGTATCAGTGTTCTCTATAACGTGGCCTCCTGTTCTGCCGTCGCAGGCATCCATTAGAAACCCAAAGGCGTAATAAAGGCAACCAGAGCACCAGTTAGATTCAGTGGGGCACGAGTACACGGCGGTTTTTGTTAGAAGTTAGAAGTTTATGTAGCTAAATGTAATTATTAAGTTTTTTAATTAATTACATTTAGAGCCATAGTCAGATTAGGGCGGCTAGGTATATATGTTTGCAGCCGCCTCTCTTGTACGTGTACTCCATTCTACAAATTATACGATTGACTCTGAGAGGTTGGTCCTCTCCGTGGATTAGTCTCAACGATACTCGTTGAGGATACCACGTTAATTCGGCGTTGTTCTTTCTGCTTGAGTTTGATTTACATGGTATCAGAGCCTAAAGCTTAATATAGGTTTTGTGTTGCCGTCTCTTGTTCTGCGCGGCATTAAGATTCTCGGGTTCTCTCCTTGGGTTTCTTGTCGGTGACAGGTTCCTGGACTGACTTCGTTCTCTTCCATCTGCCCGTCTTCTGGTTCAGGTTTGATTTCGGGATTCCCTTCAGATTCAGCGTTCCGGTTTTGCTTCAGAGTGGGTTGTCGGATGCTCTTCACTTGTGCGACGGGCTCTGGTTATTTTCGTTTTTTGTTTGGGCTCTTCAGTTGGCATTCTCTCTTCAAGTTTGAGAAGGGCCTTTTGTCTTGCTTTGTTTCGATTGGCAGGTTCTGTTTGGGGGTTTATTGTCTTGCTTTGCTACGGTTGGCTGCTTCTGTTTGGGGGTTTATTGTCTTGCTTTGCTTCGGTTGGCTGGTTCTGTTTGGTGTTCGGTTTTGGTGTGGCTGGGCTCATTTTTTTATTTAGTTGCTATCATGGAATGATCACGTCTCCATGAGGCTTTTGTTCGCTTTGATGGGAGGAACTTCCCCTCTGGGAATTCCAATTCAGGGTGTTTGTTCAAGGGCGCCGTTTGCTACCTATCCTCGATGGTTCCCTTCCGGAAGCTGCTGCTTCTGCGTCGGACAAAGAGAAGAATGAGTGGGCTATTCAGAATGTTCAGGTGATGATTGCGAGCGTCCTCATTTTCAGCGTACAACTAGTGGGGAGGTAATTTGTTACTACTGTAAAGAACCTGGCCATGTCCAGCTTCATTGTCCGAAGAGGAACGCTTGCAATTATTGCAAGGCGACTGGCCATAAGATTGGCGCTTGTCCCATCCTTGCTAGACGGGGGCGTGCTCGTCCCTCTGCTGGGTCTACTTCACGGGGCTCATCGACTGGTCCTACCTATGCTGCCTCCATTGCTCCTTCACCAGCGCCTCCTTTTACTCAGGATGCAATGCGCCAGATGCTTCAGGAGGTTGTTAGGGATGATCTCCCTTCTGCATTAGGCTCTGTTTTTACTGCTGGTACTCCTACTGGTACGCCATCTTGTTCTTCTCCTACTTGGCATTTAGACTCTGCGGCATTTAGTCATATGACTAGTTCTCGTTCTTGTTTTAGTCAACTGCGGCCTTCTAGTTCTATTCAGTTGCAGGTTGCTGATGGTACTCGTTTACCGGCTCAAGGCATTGGGGTAGCTAATGGTCCGGGTTTATCTCTTCCGGACACACTATATGTGCCTCGATTAGTGCCTAATCTTGTCTCCGTTGGTCAGTTGGCAGAGAATGGGTGTCGTATCATCTTTGATGCTACTGGTTGCATTGTGCAGGATCGGAGAACGGGGAAAGAGATAGGCCAAGGGACTAGGAGGGGTCGTGTGTACACTCTAGACGCCTATGATGGTTTGGAGGGTGGCGTTGGTGTGCGTGCGAATGAGGAGAAGAAGTTGGATGCTGTGGATCGAGCTACAGATAGATCTTTTGTTCGTTATTCTGTTAAGTTGTCGAATTGGGATTTGTGGCATCGTCGTTTGGGTCATCCCCATTCTGCTCGATTGATTGAGATGTTTAAGAATAAGCTATTATCTGGCACTTTTACATCGGATTCGGATAGTACTTGCACCTATTGTTTGGAAGCAAAATTATCTCAACATTCTTTTAGTTCGAGCACTACAGTTTATTCAGATCCATTTGACTTAGTGCATACAGATCTATGGGGGTCTTCCCCTACTACTTCTCGCATGGGGTTTCGATATTTTGCTTTATTCCTTGATCATGCGACCCGTTCTGCCTGGGTCTACTTTCTCCATCAGAAATCTGACTTGCTTGATGTGGCCAAGGAGTTTATTCAGATGATTCGTACCCAGTTTGGGAAAGTTATTAAGGTTCGTCGTTCTGATCCAGGAGGAGAATTCTCTTCTGGTCCATTACCGATTGTCTTTAAAGCTCACGGTATTCTTCCGTAGCAGTCGTGTCCTGGAGTTTCGCAGCAAAATGGCCTCATGGAATGCAAACACAGGCATGTCTTGGAGCTGACTCCGGCAATTCTTTTTCAGTCCCGTATACCTTCAGGATTCTGGGTTGAGGCAGTTCATACGATTGTGTACTTGATTAATCGTCAACCTACTCCTGTTCTCTCCCATCGCAGTCCGTATGAGCTTCTCTATTCGCGACAGCCTGACTATTCCTTACTTCGTGTTTTTGGTTGCGTTTGCTACGTTCTGCTTCCTCGTCGTGAGCGGCATAAGCTGGCTCCTAAGGCTGTTCGGTGTGTCTTTGTGGGCTACAATGATAAACACAAAGGATATATGTGTTATGATGTGGCCAATCGTAGGGTTCGAATTTTGTGTCATGTCGCATTCTTGGAGCATCTCTCATTCTACTCGGATTCAGAGTCTTCTACTCGACAGGACCAGGATTTTCTTCGCCCTCAGCTCGTCTTATTGGATCCGCCATCTCCTTCTGGTGATGATGGTTCATCCGATTCAGATTCTGTTCAGGGGTCAACATCAATGGATACTGGCACATCACATTCATCTTCTAGTTCATCGGCCTCTTCCTTGTCACCTCCTCACACTCCTTCCACCTTGCCTCGTCGAGCTCCTCTAGCTTCTGACTCTTTGGCCTCATTGAGTTCATCATCTTCATCATCGAATGACTCGGTTTCCCCAGTCCCTTCGGAAGACCCTCCTCCTCTTCGTCCTTCCCTACGGGTCACCAAGGGTTGCCCTCCACCTCGTATGTCAGATTTTGTGGCCTTCTCCACCTCTCCTATTTCTGTACCCGCTACTTACAAGCAAGCTCATGGTCATGCCCAGTGGGACGGGTCAATGGCAGTAGAAACTCGAGCTCTTGAAGCGAATCATACTTGGGATGTGGTGCCCCGGCCGAACGATCACCCAGTTATTCGTTCAAAATGGGTTTATGCTTGAAAATGCTTCCTGATGGTTCAGTTGAGAGGTTTAAGGCGCGGGTTGTGGCTCAAGGATTTCGCCAAGAGTCTGGTATTGATTATGGTGAAACCTTTGCTTCCGTTGCAAAAATGCAGACTGTTCGTACTCTTCTTGCTGTAGTCGCCATGAAGGGATGGGAGTTGAAGCAATTGGATGTTAAAAATGCCTTCTTGCATGGTGACTTAAAAGAGACTATCTATATGGAGTGTTCTCCTGGCTATAATAATGGTGACAAGTCCAAGGTTTGTCTTCTGCGTCAATCACTTTATGGGATAAAACAGACTCCCCATGCCTGGTTTGAAAATATTCATAGCACAATCTTGCAGGCTGGCTTGACGCAGAGTGATAGTGATCCGTCCTTGTTTCATAGATGGTCGTCGCGTGGTTTGACAGTTCTGTTGATATATGTTGATGACATGGTTATTAGTGGGGATGATACTTTTGGCATTCAGGCTCTTACCCAGGATCTTCGTGAGGCTTTTAATCTTAAGGAACTTGGTGATCTGTCATATTTTCGGGGGTTGAAGATCCATCGATCACCGGCTGGTTTGTTTGTCTCGCAGCAAAAATACATTGTGGATCTTCTGGAAACAGCTCAGATGGATACTTGTCAACCATGCTCTACACCTATGGAACAAAATTTGAAGCTCTGCCGCGACGATGGTGATTTATTGCCAGATGGTTCTCTGTATCACAGCATAGTTGGAAGTATGATTTATTTGACTCATACTCGTCCGGATATCGCATATTGCCGTACAGGTTGTGATTCAATTTATGTCTGCTCCACGTTCCTCTCACCTGGTTCAAGTTATGCGTATCCTGCGTTATCTTAACGGAACGCAGGATGTGGGTTTGTTTTTTCCTTCAGAGGGTGAGTCAGTCCTTGAAGCTTATGCTGATGCTGATTTTGTTGGCTGCTTGGATACTCGTCGGTCCACTTCAGGATGGTGTGTGAAAATTGGTTCCTCTTTCATCTCGTGGAGGTGTAAGAAGCAGGAGCGGGTTTCTAAATCATCGACAGAGGCCGAGTATCGATCGATGTCTGAAGTCACTTCTAAGCTTGTGTGGCTTCATCGGTTGCTCTCCGAGCTTGGGATAGTCTGTCCGGCTCCTATGCGCCTTTATGCTGATAACACTAGTGCTATCAAGAATGCTACCAATCCTGTTCTCCATGATCGTACGAAGCACATTGAAGTTCCTGTTCACTATATTCGTCAGCTGGTTGAGGAAGGGCGTCTGGCGTTATCATACATTACTTCCGAAGATTAGACTGCTGATCTGCTGACTAAAGCTGTTGCTATATCTCGTCACTGGTTTTTAGCATACAAATTGATGTTGCGTAAGCACCATCAATTTGAGGGAGGATGTTAGAAGTTTATGTAGCTAAATGTAATTATTAAGTCTTTTAATTAATTACATTTAGAGCCTTAGTCAGATTAGGGCGGCTAGGTATATATGTTTGCAGACGCCTCTCTTGTACGTGTACTCCATTCTACAAATTATACTATTGACTCTGAGAGGTTGGTCCTCTCCGTGGATTAGTCTCAACGATACTCGTTGAGGATACCACGTTAATTCGGCGGTGTTCTTTCTGCTTGAGTTTGGTTTACAGTTTTATCGCACCGCTCGTACTTGGCGCAGGAAGCGTAGCTGTAGAGGAGCGTGGTGTTGTCGGCGGCGGTGTACTTGTTCCAGTACCGCGAATCGGGCTGCGAGAATGTGTTGTATACCAAGTCTTTGAGAAGTTCCGACTTGGCCTCCCCCCAAGGCTCGGGCGCTCTGGAACCCGCCGGCGTTGCAGCCGCTTCCACTAGGATCCTCATCATAGCTGCTGCTGCAGAACCCTAAACTAATTACCAGAACGACAGCAACGACGATATGGCTGCAGCTGGGTTCATTTTGGTCGATACCATGCCAGAGACTTTGGTTATGGAAGATTGAATCGTCAATAGAATACAGAGGATTACAGTATATATAGGTTGAGCTGGAAGACTAATCTCTAACTAACTCCTAACTAATTTATGACTATTTATAGTTTTAATCATCTAACTATTCTAAATTTACAGTTTGATCCTATATTATAATATATCTCAGATACAATTTTACCGTGGGAGGATTTTATAGTCAGCTAGATAACTTAATTGGGCGGATGCAAGCAATTTCGCCATGATACACACACAGAAATCTGTGTGCACCAACTCACAGGTCAGGGGGAGGGCCACGTCGCCCAAGCCAACAACGGAGGGCCAGGATTGAGCGACTGGTACACGGGCTCGGGGAAGGGGACAAGCCGTTCTTGAGCTGTGGGGAAGCCGAGCTGAAGGTGGTGGTGGGGCCGAGGAGTGAGAGATGGGTGGGGTCTGGGCCAATTTTTGGGTGTTTTGACGGGATTTTTGGCGAAAAAGCCAGCCCCAAAAAAACCTTTCATTAATTCCACCCACCTACCAACCTCTCTCTCTCAATCTCACAACTCTCTTCTTCTTCTTCCTCATGTCTTCTCTTCGTCCGTCTTGCCGCCATTAAAGACGAGCATCCAGAGAGAAACGCAAGAAGGGGCGGTCTGGTGCAAGATCGATCTTTCAAAGAGAAGAAGGAGATGCAAGAAAGGGAAGATAGTGTGTCGAAGATGGGGGATGATGTCGAAGGAGATGTCACACCAAAAGAGGAGGTCCACCTTGAAGATCTGTCGACTGAAAATAATAAAGGTTATGTCTAAGGAGATAGACCGGAAGATGAGGACCTTGCTGATACCATCCTCAAAGCGGATGGTTCATCTGATGGTTTGTGGGGCTCGCAAGAGTGGATGGCCGCAGTTGATGAAATAGAAGGGGGTATGTGAAGACAAAAAAAACAGATCAGATCCATTTAGACTTATATATATTTTGGTTGTTGATCAGCATTGAATGTGTTAGGTGTGTTAGGGTTTACATTCATGGTGCTTGCATTTATTATGTTTTAGGGTTTCTTGCATGGTATTCTGTGCTTGCATGAATACTTGGTCGTTCTATCATGAATATCCCTGGTGGAGGAACAGAAACATGACTATCGCTTGCATGAATACTAGTCAGCCCTAATGACCATATTACTTTTTAAATTTAATGAATATTACTTTTACGTCATCGAATATTAGTCGGTACATATTCATCTTCTATATGCATCTTCAAAAGAATATTGAAGATGAATACGCTTCATCTTTATAAGAATATTCGTTCACATTCTAATGAATACAAATTCATCTTCAAAAAGAATATTCATGGACCTTTTAATGAATATGCATTCATCTTTTAAAGAATATTCGTTTATATTCTAATTAATGCGCCTTCATCTTTAGAAGAATATTCGTTGACATTCTAATGAATATTGGTTGACATTCTAAGGAATATTCGTTGACATTCTAACTAATATTCGTTGACATTGTAATGAATATTAGTGAAGATTGTAATGAATATTCGTTGTGATTGTCATGAATATTCGTTGAGATTGTAATAAATATTCGTTCAAATTGTCATGAATATCGTTGAGATTGTAATGAATATTCTTTGAAATTGTAATGAATATTCGTTGAGATTGTCATGAATACTAGGTGACCTTGTAACAAATATTCTTTGACAGTGTAATGAATATTTTTTGAGATTGTAATGAATACTACGCGACTTTGTATTGAATGCTTTTATTGCTGGATTTGACTAACTGTATTCATTTGTGCAATTCCAATGACAGGCTATGCAGCACTAGAAGATGAGTGATTAATGAAGAACTTGCAATTCAATACAGTAGATGATTGCAAGAGCTTCTATTCAAGATATGGTCATGATCGAGGTTTTGGTGTTCGAGTATACAACGAACACACGAGGTTGCGCAAGAACAACAAGGGAGAGCTTGAGGAAAAGTATTGGTACCTTTACTATTGTTGCAACGAACAAGGCTTTTCGAAGGTGAGTACTAGAAATCCAAAGATCATTAAGAAACGACCGGAGGATAGTGTCATTGTTAAAACCCAACGTAAAAGAAAAAGAAACGAGTGAAGGGTTGGGTGTACAGCTCGTGTTGCCTTTCGATGAGATGTCGATAGGAATGCATTCGTGGTTAGTCATTTCAACAATATACACAATCAAGAACTGCACGCAAAGGAGCATGCGCAGTTTTTAAGGTATAACAAAAGTGTTAGTGAGGCTGAAGGTCTGATGGTTGAAGCCAATGCGGATGCTGGTGTTAGTTTGAGCTCTTCTTACAAGCTACTTGCTATGTGTGCTGGTGGTTACGAAAATCTTAACTTCTCGAAGAATGACCAAAAGAACCATCTGAACAAGCGAAGACAGAAGAACATGGCACATGCTGAAGCAACTTTTTTGTTGGAGTACTTTCAGTAGCAAATGGAAATCAAACCTGAATTTTATTATTCCGTGGAAGTTGATTGTGATGAGCAAGTTGCTAACATATTCTGGTCGGATGCCCAGATGCGGGCTGATTATAAATTGTTTGGTGACTCGATCTCTTTCGACACAACTACCGTACGAACAAAGCCTATCGCCCATTGGGTACGTGTTTTCTTCTGTTGTTTGCATATAATTTTATATTCAAATACATTGTGTGATAGTCATGATAGCTTGAATACTCGTCCGAATTTTTTGAATACTAGTCCGGAATGTATGAATATTACCATGGACGGTGACAATAATGAACTTGTAAAAATGTGTGTATGTAGGAATGGTTGTTGGTTTCAACCACCACCGACAGACTTGCATATTTGGGGCGTGTTTGTTGTATGACGAGACTAGTGCATCATTCGAGTGGTTGTTTGATGCGTTTCATCGTTGCATGGATCAGAAGCTCCCAACCACCATCTTCACCGATCAGGATGCGGCTATGGCCAAAGCACTTCGTAATGAGTGGCCCGGTGTCTTCCATGCATTATGTACGTGACACATTTTAATGAATGCGAAGAAGCATTTTAAGAAGGACAATGATGTTTGGAAAAAGCTAAGCATTCACCTCACTTACTTATTCTACATGGTTGATAGTGAGGCTGAATTCGACATTGCATGGAAGGACATGCTTGGTGAATGCTTCCCCGACAGTGATTTTGTGGATGGCTACTCGTGGTTGCAGTATCTGATAGGCTTCCGGAAACAGTGGTCTTCATGTTGGCTTAAAAGTCAATTCATTGCTGGTATGTTGACAACTCAGGCCAGCGAATCCTGTAATGCATCGGTGCGACATTTTCTGAAACCAAACGATCAGTTTTTCATACATTTTAATAGGTGTGATGTTACTGAATATGGAAATACTACATACCTCTTTGCTTTAATATGCTCTGTAGTAGTCGTGAATATTAATTTGTATGTTTCCAATTGCAGTTTGGTAGAGGATAAAAGATACAAGGAGATGACTCTTGACTTTGAATCCATTGATCAGGTTCCAGCCATCTCCTCGCCATTCAGCAAGATCCTCAAACAAGCTGCTGAGATTTACACTCCTCGCATGTATAGAAGGGTGGAAGAATAGTATCAACAAATGGAAGAGTACGAATTGGAGCCGCACTCCAATGGTAGGGACGACGGATTTATTGGGTACACAACATTCTACACAAAAAATGACGTCCGTTGGGATGAACGTGTTGTTTTCATTGATGTGGCAAATGCACAGCTGGAATGTGGTTGTAGGCTGTTCAATTCCATGGGAATTATATGTCGCCACATCCTCAAGGTGATGGTCCACCTTGGAAATTTCGGCAATCTCGCCATGAAAATCCTGCCAAAACATTTTATATTGAAGAGATGGACCATACATGCCAAGAAGAAAGAGGTCGGTGAATTCTCCACAAGTGCCAGGACGGATGAGGCTCCATACACTTCCAACATCGCAGGTAACACCACAACATTGAGATATAGAGAAACCACTTCCATGTTGAATAAGCTTGCTACAAAACTGTCTGTTGCTGATGATGGAGTGTATGAGAAGTGGATGAAAGCACTATCTAAAATGTGCAAGTCGGCAGACCATGCTTTGTCCCGATCCATAACAAGTGAAACCGGTAAGCATCCAATCAGAATATTAATTACTGTTGCATTGAATATTACATACTTTACTACTGAATATGACTTGTCTTATATCAGGGGATCTCAACTATTAAATGGCCCGACCATGAAGCACAAGGTTAATCCACGGAGTCATGGTCGTGAAAGGTACAGGTCCAGAAATGAGAAAGCCCACGGTAAGAAGAAGATTCAGTATGCCAAGCAACTAAAGGACTTGGAGATTCTCTCACAAGTTCCTGAAACTCATCGTAGTTGGTTAGATATGTCTTTTTGGGAAACCAATTGTGATATGATTTGTTATACGATAACATATCATAATGCAATTGGTTGAACTAATATTCAGGGCCTTGCGAGCTTCTACTTAGCTACATGAAACGTTATTTTGTAGTAATATGCACATTCTTGTGAAGGCATATTACGTTTGTTGCGAGCTACTGTTTAGCCTGGATGAAAACGTTATTTTGTACTAATATTTAGGTCCTTGCGAGCTTCTAAAAAACCACACTGATATTCAATGCTATTTTAGTAACAATGCTATTATAGAAATATTCAAATAACCCAGACTCATATTCATATAACCCAGACTCATATTCGAAAATAACATACACTAAAATTAAGCATATTCAAACTCATATTCAAATAACCCAGACTCATATTCAAATAACCCAGACTCATATTCAAATAAACCAAACAGAGATCTAGGTGGTAGGCAGATCGGCCGAGAAGTCATATGCAAAAAACGGAGTGGATGCCATAGCTTGGTAATTTTTAGAAAGCCGATAGGTGCCATAGCGTGGCAACGCGGATGTGTGGGGCTGTATGTTCGTTTGCCGTTGCGATGTAAACTTCTGCTGCAAATGGCATGTTGTAGTGAGCCCATATGAGAGCCTTTGCTTCTTGCCAGGGCTTCGTGCAAAACTCTTCCGGAGCCATTTGAACGAGCGACAGCGTGGCCTCATGATTGAACGTCATCTCGACGCGCGTACTGCCATATGCGCATTCTGCACGCAACTCATAATGCAGCCTAGCGTAAGATCATGGTCATGTGTTGTCTTACAAAGCTAATGGGAGGATAAATTGAATGTTTGAACAAAGTTTTTATGTGCTCACTATGGGCATTAGTGTGAGAGCACGATCTGCCTGTTGAACAAACCTTCTTAATACCAAAATCAAAAGATGCAAAGAAGGAAAGTGTATAATCTTGGGGATCAGTTGGCAGTTAGTAGTCGCGGTCCATGGAACTCTAGGGTTCACTGTTCGTGCGTGGGTTTCGCTATGGGGGAAGGGAGCAAGGGAAGAAAGGGTTTCGGGATGGTGGAAGGGAGAAAAGAGAAGAAAGGGGTTTGGGACGGTGGAAGGGAGAAAAGAGAAGAAAGGGTTTGCGGCAACGACAATGATGGGTTTCGTGATGGGGGAAGGGAGAAAGGGAACTGCAGACGCGGGAGAGGAAATAGGCGACTGCACCAGTGTGGGTTTCGTATTGGGCCGTCAATGTAGATGGGCCTCTCTCATTTTGTGTGTTTACTTGACCAAGGCAGGCCGAACAGTACTTGGATTCAAGTAATATTCAAATAACCCAGACTCTTATTCAAAAAATCCAGACTCATATTCACAAATAACATATTCAAACACATTCGAACTCATATTCACAATCAGATTCGAACTCATATTCACACACAGATTCGAACCCATATTCAAACACATACGAACTCATATTCAAACACATTCGATTTCATAGTCACACAGATTCGAACTCATGTTCAAACACATTCTAACTCATATTCAAACAAATACTAACTCATATTCAAACACATACGAACCCATATTCAACCACATTCGATCTCATATTCACACAGATTTGAAGTCATATTCAAACAGATTTGAACTCATATTCATACACATTTTAACTCATATTCACTCACATTCGAACTCATATTCCGACACATTCAAAGTAATATTGAAATAACCCAAACTCATATTCATAAAAACAGTCATATTCACAAATAAATACACTAGAATCAAGCACATTGAAACTAATATTCAAACACATTCGAAGTAATATTCAAATGACACAGACTCATATTCATAAAAACCAGAGTCATATTCACAAATAATAAGGGGAGGTCAAACCCAAAATAATTACACCTCCATACATGACCTGCACCCCCCAAAATAATTTCCCGCTGTCCCCCATGAATAATTACCCAAAATAATGACTCAACCTGATTAGAACACCTAATTAGGGGAGGTCAAACCCAAAATGATTACACCTCCATACATGACCTGCACCCCAAAAATAATTTCCCACTATCCCCCATAAATAATTACCCACAAATGTTTGTTTTTAGTACTTAGTTAGTAGGCTACCAACACTTACATCTTCTGTCTCTTACTACCTCCATCTTGCCCTTCCTTCCACTCTTTCACCCACTTCAGTATATCATCCCTCCTCAAATTCTTATCCCACAAAACCAGCCTCGCAGCAACCAGTGCACGTTGCAGCTCAACGTGCTCTTGGGTTCGCCAAATGATTTTGAATGCATCATCCAAGTGGCCTTCCCAATGCTCCATGTATTGGCAAGCGAATACCCCACATTCGTCATTAGCATTTTGTTGTGGTACGTCTGCAACATTGAACACCAATTTACTCAAGGGCGACTCCAGCAATACGCCCTTTCTCTCTAGCAATGTCTGCACATAGTTGAACAAGTTCCTCGCCTCCGGTCCACGAATATTCTTGGCATAACTTTCTGAAGGCTTCATTCTGCCCAACAAGAACGTTTGTTGCTTGATGAAGTCCACAGCATAAACCAGGTAGTGGTCGTCCTCATATTTGGAAAAGAACATCGGTTACATGATAATAAAACCCGATTTAGTATTCAACATAAGAACAAGTAATATTCATAAAACCCAGAATAGTATTAGAATTACCCATACTCATATTCTAACCCATAAATAGTTCACTCACATAATTTCATCCTTTAAAGTCGACAGTTTCAAATACTGGATCTCGATCAAGTGTGTCAAATGCCTCATCCAGGAGACTTGCAGTTATTGTTGCCCCACTCTTAAAATTAGCAGTTGCCTTGTCCTGTGATTGCATTGAAAACAAGAACTTGTGAAGAAATTTAAGAGCGTGGTTATTCATGACATGCATTGAAAGTCTAATTTTACTTACAACAAAACCATAGGGAAGATGAATTTTGTCAGCTTCCCATTCTTCGTGACATTCAGGTCGTTGAGGTAGTAGCCAAATGCCTCAACAATGACACGATTCAGCCATACAGTACGTTTCAAACTCAGCAAATGAAACCGGCACACCTTGCACTTCACAGTCTCCACAAATTCCGTTGAACTGTAAAAAGGACAAAGTATTTAACACACTTTTATGAAAACACACGTGTAAATAATAAAATGAATATTGTTTGGATAACACTTGAATACTTACTCGTTCTCATCTCTCGTACTAAGTGAGAACTCAACTATCGCCTTTTGCAAAGGGTCCAACTTGCAAGTAACAGTGGAGGAGAGGACATAGCCGGATAATACTTCTGGCTTTCTCTTTGACCTCTCGAAGTGCGGAGTTTTCATGTCCGTTCTCTTCCATTGTATGGCCGTAAGCTCCCCTTGTCGCCTGCAATAACCAACTCCACCGTTGGTGCTAAATAAGCAGTACTTGGAACAGGTTTTCTTCGCTGGTACGTAACTGGAGCCCCCACGGGCACCGGAGTGGCCTTCTCCAGGGACACCGGAGTAGGCTTCTCCACGGACACCGGAGTGGGCTTCTCCACAGACGTTGGAGTGTCCTTCTCCACGGACGCAGGAGTGGCCTTCTCAACAGACGTCGGAGTGGGCGTCTCCCCGGACACCGGAGTCGGCTCAAATGCCTCACCCTTGGAAGCCGGAGTTGGCTCCATAGATGACGAAGGAGGCTCAACAAAGGGCAAAGGAACCTCCTCCGTTGTCGGCTCCTCATTCTCCTGCTCAGACGGCTTGTTCTTCTCAGCCATTTTCTCAAGTATGTGGCCAATTCGTGTGGTCAACTCCAGCCATCTTTTCCCCTTATTCGGACCCACACTACGCCAAACCCTTAGCTAAAAAAAGACAGAAAATAGGTATTTAGGTTATTGATAACACACTTTATTTTGTTTCATCCAAATAGTACTAAAAAAGCATCAAAATAGTATTCAAACAAGAATGCTAAACATTCGTCCATCATCCTAACAAAGTACATGGAAATAGTATTCAAATTATTCAAACTACCCAAATCTCAACATCTATTACATCCAATTTCATGAAAGCAAAGCTACTCATTCCTCTCCACATTGGGGCTCCACGTTTTCCAATCTTGCAAGACGTGCCTTCCACTTATTGAACATGGACTCAGTCATGCACTTCAACACCTTAAGCTACAAGTATGTGTAAATTTTTTTAGTTCATGCAATCTACCTTACTCTAGTATGTTCGGAAAAAAAGTTAAACATACCTGATCTTTATCCATGCGCTCCAAGTCGTCCTTTTCCCACCAAGAAGAGTTGTAAAATTCAGGAGCATCAGGAGCATATGGAGCCTGTGTGCTGCTTTGCCCTTTATCTCCAACAGAACCACCAAACCTCTGTCAAACTTCTGGTCTTGTCATCAACAAACTTGCTATCCCACCACTGCCCATGGTATGGATGGCTTCAACAACCTTCATTTGACGATCCTTGAACCAGTAGCTACAGGTTGGGGTGATGAAGGTCCCAACACCTTTGACCTTCAAAAAATCCAACAAATGGACCTGCCAGTCAAATAAGAGGAAGATGTTAGATTGGTGAGAAAAAAAGAATTTAAATGGCGAGACAAGAATAAAGTGATATTCAAATAACCCAGACTCAAATTCAAACACATTCGAACACATATTCAAAATAATTCGAACTCATATTCAAATAAACATATTCAAAAACATTCTAACTCACATTCAAATAACCCAGACTCGTATTCAAAAAGCCAGATTCATATTCACAAATAACATACACTAGAATCAAGTACATTCGAACTCATATTGAAACACATTCAAAGTAATATTCAAATAACCCAGACTCATATTCAGAAAATTCAGAGTCATATTCAAATAACATACACTCAATATAATCAAGCACATTCACACTCATATTCAAACACATTCAAAGTATTATTCAAGCAGGATAAAACCAATATTCAAAACATAAATGAATGAAAAAAATACTTAAAACTTACTGACACGCCAAAACACAACACCAAACTGTGACCAAGTGTAATCGCAGTCCGGGAATGCAGTAACATGCAAGTTCAATTATCAACCCGGGGTCTAGATCTACTGCTTACTCCGTGATTCTCTATTATCTAGCAAACTAGTTCGAGTGATTGTTGTAAAAAGCAAAAGCAACAAGAAAGCAGTAAATTGTTCGGTTTTCAAAGTCAGGAAAGAGTCACTCGGGATTGAGTCCCCCTAGCCCCTTAGTTAGGTTCAATTGTAATTCCCTGGGTTGATTTACTATTGATTAGACTGCGGAAGATCCGACAGTAGCTTGGAATCTCTTAAGCTGACCAAGCCCTCTCAGTCTAACTACCCGACAGACGACTAGTCTTCACCGGGATAGAAAGCTGAGGCTATGAACACAGAACTCCACTACTGGAATTGAATTCCAGTACAAAGCAGTAAACTGGCTAACTCTCGTATAGCCAATCTCCTACTATCGAATGAAGAGGCTCTAACAACCTAATCAGATTCTATCTATCTCAGGTTGCAGCAGAAATCGAGAAAAGCTGATCATACTCCAATCAATTCAATAAACATGCATCATTCGATTAAAATCAAACAGTAATATCATCCCAAGTCATTACAATCAAATTCCTAACACAAGGAACTAGGGTTCTTCATACCCAAGTGAGAGAAGGGTTCTACTCCATAGAGAGAGAAGAGAAAACAGTAATCGGATTAGTCATACTCATAACGATGAGGAAAATCTGCTCCGGGACGATGATTTCCACTCCTATGACGATCTCCAAGCTCGATTCGACGAAATCCAGCTCTAAGATAGCTTCTAGGATGTGTTCTTCGTACTTTCTCTCTCTAGGGCTCTGTTTTTGCTCTGAAAACACGATTCCCCCACTTTTGGCTCGGAATAGGCTCTAAAACCAGGATTTCCCGACTCGCACGGCCAGGGTGCACGGCCGTGTAGGGTTCCCATCCAGCCCGTGCTCTGCCTCGGCAAAAACCACACGGCCAGGGTTGCACTTTGGCACGGCCGTGTGAGAATTTTGGCCTGCCCGTGCATGCTCTCGCAGAATTCCGCACGGCCTGAATTGTCCTTCGCATGGCCGTGTGATGCCATGGTTTGCCCGTGTAGCTTCCTTGAAACCTCGCCATTCGTCCGATCTTCGTCCAATCGACCCCCGACTCGCTCCTAAGCCTTCATTCACGTACTAGGACCTGAAATATCACAAACAAGCACAACCTAGCGTGAAATCGGCCTAAAACACGAGAATCAACACCTCAAACGGTGTAAGAACGAGGGTAAAACATGTGTAAATAACGGTCTATCAAACTCCCCCACACTTAACCGTTTGCTTGTCCCCAAGCAAACCAAGTCAGACACCAGGTAAGCTTACATATTTCAATCGACCAACATTGGGGACAAGTCATAAAGGCACAGAACATGTGAATCGTACTGGTTTTCAAACATCCACACATGAACAACCTCAATAGCAACCTGGACAACCCCCACAAAGGACATTCGAGTGCAGCAAATCGAGTAAAGGAAGAGTCTCCCTTCTGTTCACTGGCCAACCTAGACTTGATTCAACCACTTACTCAAAACAGTCAACTCATGCATCCAACTCAAGACATCAGAATAGAGACCGAGCAATCTAGGTCCTCACCGGGGGTACAAGAGCATATAGAATATGAAAATGAATCACTCACTCTCGACCAGTGGGGTCAGGACAATTCGATGCGAAAGATGCGCATGCTATTTCTCTCAATCCCTATCATCTCTTCACCATGATGGCAGCCTCTAAATGCTAGAGTTCACATATGGGGTGTCACCACTAACTAATCAGGAGGTCTTAGACACAGGTTCAAATGACTGGCCAGGGTCTTGGACATGGGGAAAAAGCCTTTTAGGTGGTGGAAGTATTCATAGCAAAAGGTTCCACATTTTCCAACCACACAATCACAGTCAAACAAACCGGTATTTTCTTTCTGCTATTCTGCATTACTCAATATCTCAAGAGCACAAGAGCGAAGGAGGTATAAACATCAGCATTTCCAAGCCAGACTGCTAAGAAACACTACTTACTGGGCATTATTCAGATTTTTGGTAGTGGCTCTCTTTTGCTTTCAATTTTTTCTTTGTTTTACTTTCATTTTTCTTCTCATTTCTTAAGAGAGCCACCACTCCTGCACAAATTTCAAACACCTGCCCAACTTTTAAGCACTACCTCCAACACTCACATAGACTTTAGCAGAAACAACAGAGAATATGTAAAAACCACTCTGTGGAACCTTCTAAAGATGCAACAAGGGTGATTTTTTCCGTTAGAGACCAAAAGAAAGGGATAACACACGGCTCAAAAGGGCTGACTAGGGGATATGACACATCAGGACAGTCAATTTTTGGGCGTGGGCTAATCCTATGCCCCCATCATCTTAGCTAGTGACAACGTGAATGCTACACATCATGGAAGAGGGATCTATCGCACAAGAAAGAAACGAGCAGGCTCAAATCTCACATGGCTACCTATATGCTCTATCTCACATTCTGATACCCTGAACTAGATGCAAAAACGACTGTCAAGAACAAGTAATCAGATCAAGTCACAGTTGGCAAGCAAACAGTTGAAAAACTGAACCCCTACATCGTTCTACTGCACATCTTAGTCCTCATCATAGGTTGCCCTAGTCGCAAACAAGTTGTCATGCATTAATCCGAAAACCAATCAATTCATCCATCAAAACACAGTGCCAATATGATCAAACAGCAGTACTTGGAGCCCTCAAATCGTAAGATTCGGACAGCGGACTAGGCTCCAAGCACCCAAATAAATATTCCAACCGATACAAAGCACCCCCCCACACTTAAGCACGACATTGCCCTCAATGGAGTAGAGGGAAAGATAAGGGGAACGATGTTACCGGATTGGAAGACTGCTGGGGGACTGGAAGTGGACCAGTCAGCGAGAAACAAACGGGAGAGTGGACAATGCTGCACAAATCGAACACCAGAAACACACTAGCACACTGTGCGTTAGGGATAAGTGTTAGCCCAGACGACTACATCAAACCACAAAGGAAAACCAAAACCAAAAACAAACGACACGAAGTTCAAGCTCCGCACACATGGAGCAAACACACAAAAGTCTAAAACGAAAAAGAAAACACACTGAGACGGGCAACGAGTACAGCCTACTCGTCGCCAAGATCGTCGAGGTCGATGTCGTTCATGAACGCGTCATCATCAGCAGCGCCAGCAGCACCATCATCGCCGTCAGCTGGGGCATGTGGAGGGGAATCATCCCAGGGAGTCCTCCAGACAGGCTGCTCGCCCGGGAGCAGCTGGAGCAGGTGCTGCTGAACCTCCTGCATGCGCCGTGAACGGCGCTTCTCCCGCTCGATGTGGGCGAGAGTCACTCCCTGCTGAGTCTGGATCATGTTCAGCCGCTCGTCATAAGCATCCATCCTGTTTCGGTACTCGGCCTGGTCTGCCGCGTACTGCTGATGGAACTGCATCTGCTGGTCGAGGATCAGCTGGTTCTGGATCCGCAGCTGCTCGAACTGATGGGCGAATTAATCCTGGCCCTGGAAAGCGGAGCTGCTACCCCCGTAATGGAAGTCAGTCTGTGGTGGATCATCATCAGCAGCAGTAGCAGCATCCACCTCCTCAGGATCCACCTCATCAGCAGCCTCCTCCTCCTAGCCCTCTGGCTGGGCCTCTGGTACGGGCTCCGCGGGGATCGGAGGCTCCGGAAATCCATCGACCCACAGAACACCGTTCCTCTCCCGCAGCAGCTGCATCTTCCCGATCGTCTTGCTGCCAAAGATGAGGGTGTCCCCCTCCTCAGTGCACCCCTGTAGTGAAAGGCCAAAGAAGGTGGCCAGGCGGGTGATGAGGGGGCCGCAGTGGAGGCTCTTCAGCTCTGTAGCAGTCTTCTCGAAGGTCTTGGCCACCACCGAACCCAGGTGGAGAGGATGGTTGCGCTGGCGGATCGAATGGATGAAGTACAGGGTCCTCTTCGTGATGGCGCTGTCTGCTGCAAGGGTGTAAGACTTCGTCAGCAGGTGGTGGACAAGTCGGTTGTCGAGCAGCAGGGTAGATGCCTTCGTCCTCCCGGCCCGGAAGGGACGCGTCTGGCCTGGCTTAGCCAGGCGGGTGTACAGCCTCCCGAAGTCCACCTCCGGTGGATCATTGACCTCGGTGATGTAGTCCTGACGGTCGTCGAGGTCGAGGTCAAGAGCCTCGACCAGCTCGTGGTAGCTCATGGACCGGGGGACACCGCGCAGCCTGAATTGGACGGCTGTACCGTCCTGCCAATTGGTCGTGGAATTGTGCTGGAAGGTCGTGTAGAACTCCCACACGGGCTCGTAGTAGACCTTCTCGCAGAGGATGAGCAGACGGCGCCATGCAGTGTTGGCTACGGCGGCGGAGAGTTGGTCGTAGCAGTGTAATTGCCGAAACTCCCGTTTGGACCAGCAATGGTGTGACCCAAACGGGGTTTCCAGGACCTCCTTGAAGCGGTCTGCGGTGGGGCCCCTCTGTAGATCCGGGATGAACGGGTGCTGGAGATTAGGCTTCGCCATTGCTTTGCAAAAGAACAATCCAAAGTGGAACCAAAAGAGCCAAAGAAAAGGTCAAGCACACCCCCACACTTAAGAACAGAAAACAGCCTAACCATGGTTTCATCCATAGTTCGGGGGTCAAAAACTCGATAAATCAAGCATAATCTGGGTGGGAGTGCACATTCAAAAGAAAATAGGCAACTTAAGGTTCACATCCATAGCAAATACACCCTCAAACTACATCATTAAGGGCCCCAACCGGTGGCCACAACATGACATGGAAAACAGGCATTTTATCGAACACCTTGTGTGCACTATTAAGTTAAGCATGAAATTGGCCAAATTCTTGCACACAAGGGCTCAAACAAGCAAAGGGGACTTTTCCCAACACAATTCATTCACATCCCATGCATTCCCCTCAATCAATTTCACAAAAATCACATGATTCAATAAGGTTCTCTAACATACACCCTACACACTCAATTCTCCACAATTAACATAGTTAGGGGCAAAATCAAACCTGGAGACTCAAGTAGAGGTGTAGGGGATTATGAGGGGAAGGCAATGGAAGCGACGAAACGCCGTAAAACTGGTCGGAAGTGCTCGTTGGAGCCTCGTCGGAGCCTCGTCGGAGTCTCGCCGGAAATCGCCTCCGGCGACTAAAACGTCGCCCAAACTCGCTCAAAATCGAGGGATAGGCCGCTTTGGGTGTAGAAAGGGTGGGTTTGTTGGTGGTTTGGTGAAAAAATGACCCAAAGTGGCCGAAAAAATCGAAAAAGGGTGGTTTTGTCGCGGTTTTCCGGCGAGGGCAGAGGATTCCGGCGAGGTTTTTGGATTTTCTGACCAGACTGGCCGTGCAGGCCAAATATATAGGTCGTGCCTCGGCCGCACGGGCAAGCACGCACGGCCGTGTAGGGGGTGCTTTTGCCCGTGCGGGCCGACACGGCCTGGCCGAGGATCTTCGCACGGCCGTGCACCTGGCACATTTGGTCGTGCGATTTTTACCGAGAGCTCGCACGGCCAGGGTGAAAATTCCGCACGGCCGTGCGAGACAATTTGTGACCGTATCGGCCGCACGGTCAGGCCAGGCTGAGCTGCACGGCCGTGCAATATGCACTTTTGGCTGTGCGCTTTTTACCGAGAGCTCGCACGGCCAAGGGGGGATATCCGCACGACCGTGCAATTTGAGGACCTGGCCGTGCGACATTCTGGTGCCCCGAAATCAACCTGTTTTCACTCAAAAACGGACACTTGACTCTGGATCAACGTCTCAAGACTCATAAAACACACAAAATCAAAGGAAAAAGAGTAAGAAAATGCAAACCTCGGTGGGGTTGCCTCCCCACAAGCGCTTCTTTACCGTCTTTTAGCTGGACGCCAGTAGAGGAACTAAGGGTCCTCGAGCTTGATCAGCAGCTCTGCGCGCTCGACAGCACCTCCCAAGTACAACTTTAGGAGGTGGCCATTCACCTTGAATGGCTCGGTTTGAGCATTGCTGATCTCCACCGCACCATGCGGGAAAACTTGGGTCACCGTGAAGGGACCCGACCACCTCGAACGGAGCTTGCCCGGAAAGAGTTTCAGGCATGCATTAAAGAGCAGAACACGATCACCTACCTGAAACTCCTTCGGGCCCCTCAACCTAGCGTCGTGAAGACGCTTGGTGCGCTCTTTGTAGAGTAGGGTGTTCTCATAGGCGTGGTAACGCCACTCCTCCAACTCCAGCAGCTGCAACTTACGTTCTGTACCTGCAACACTCAAATCCATGTTTAGCAGCTTAATGGCCCAGAAGGCCTTGTGCTCTAGCTCTACCGGCAAATGGCACGCCTTCCCATAGACAAGCCTATAGGGAGAAGTGCCAATCGGGTTCTTATAGGCAGTCCTATACGCCCAGAGAGCATCATCGAGCTTGGTGGACCAATCCTTGCGGGACTGATCCACCGTCTTCTCAATTATGCGTTTTAACTCCCGGTTCGTCAGCTCGGCCTGCCCATTTGACTGGGGATGATAGGCCACCGACACCTGATGCTTAACGCCATAGCGAGAGAGGAGTTTAGTGAATTGCCCCTGAAAATGGGTTCCTCTATCACTAATAATGGCGTGAGGAGTCCCGAACCGGGAGAACAGCTGCTTCAGAAATGAGCAGACCCGTCTTGCATCATTGGTGGGTATGGCTTGAGCTTCTGCCCACCTCGAGACGTAGTCCACTGCAACCAAAATGTACAGATTGCCAAAAGATGGAGGGAATGGGCCCATGAAATCGATACCCCAAACATAAAAAATTTCACAAATAACAGATATATGTTGGGGCATCTCATCCCGGGCAGAAATGTTACATGACCTTTGGCAGCGGTCGCACTGGCGTGCGAAGGTGTCTGCATCCTTGAAGAGCGAGGGCCAATAGAAGCCCGACTGTAGCACCTTCCGCGCCGTGCGAGTTCCTCCATGATGACCTCCAGTAGGTCCTTCGTGACATTGAGACAGGATGTCTCCCATCTCATGCTCCATGACACAACGCCGGATCACGCCATCTGCTCCGATTCTGAAGAGGTAAGGATCCTCCCAGAAGTAGTGCTTCAGATCGGAGAAGAACTTGCGCTTCGCATGAGTAGCCATCCCCTTGGGTAACTGCTTGCCCACCAGATAATTGGCAAAGTCAGAATACCAAGGAGCCACGCTGTCCACCAGGGTCATCGCCAACAGTCGCTCACCCGGGAAGGAGTCGTCGATCTCTTCCTCGAAGTTGTCCACCGGAGGGGCTTCCAACCGTGAAAGATGATCTGCAGCAACATTCTCGGCTCCCTTCTTGTCCCGGATCTCGATATCAAACTCCTGCAGCAGCAGGATCCAGCGGATGAGCCTAGGCTTTGCATCAGCCTTGCTCATCAGGTAACGAATCGCCGAGTGGTCAGTGTAGACCACCACATGAGAGAGCACCAGATAGGGTCGGAACTTGTCAAACGCATACACCACAGCGAGGAGCTCCTTCTCTGTGGTGGTGTAGTTCTCCTGTGCATCGTTCAAGGTCTTCGACGCGTAGTAGATGGGCTGGAAGTGTTTCTCGCGTCTCTGACCCAGAACTGCTCCGACTGCATAGTCACTCGCATCGCACATCAGCTCAAAAGGAAGAGACCAGTCAGGAGTCACCATGATAGGGGCATGGGTAAGCTTCTCCTTCAGAGTCTCAAATGCAGCTGTGCACTCGGGAGTGAACTGGAATGGCGCATCCTTCTCCAGCAGCTTGGTCAACAGCAGGGCAATCTTCGAGAAATCTTTGGTTAAGCGCCGGTAAAAGCCTGCATGACCCAGAAAGCTGCGAATCCCCTTCACAGAAACGGGAGGAGGTAGCTGACTGATCGTCTCAATCTTCGCGCGATCTACCTCAATCCCCTTCTTGGAGATCTTGTGCCCGAGCACGATGCCCTCACGAACCATGAAATGGCACTTCTCCCAGCTGAGTGCCAGATTAGTCTCCTCGCACCTCTTCAGAACGAGTTCCAGGTTATGGAGACAGTGAGTGAAGGAGTCTCCATATACCGAGAAATCATCCATGAAGACTTCCATGATCTCTCCAACCAGTCGGTCGAAGATAGCCAGCATGCATCTCTGGAAGGTCGTCGGTGCGTTACACAGCCCAAATGGAATCCTCCGGTAAGCAAAAGTGCCGAAGGGGCAAGTGAATGTGGTCTTCGCCTGATCCTCCGGTGCAATAGGAATCTGGAAGTAACCAGACATGCCATCTAGGAAGCAATAGAACTCATGGCCAGCCAACCTCTCCAGCATTTGGTCAATGAAAGGTAGGGGAAAATGATCTTTCCTGGTGGCGTCGTTCAGGCGCCGGTAATCGATGCAGACTCTCCAGCCGGTCACGGTCCGCATCGGGATCAACTCCTTCTTCTCATTCGGGACCACAGTCATCCCGCCTTTCTTCGGGACCACCTGAGTGGGGCTGACCCACTTGCTATCAGATATAGCAAAGATGATCCCTGCATCCATGAGCTTCACGATCTCTATCCGGACCACCGCCTCCAAGTTAGGAGACAATCTCCTCTGCGGCTGCCTGACTGGCTTAACCTCATCCTCCATCAGGATTCTGTGAGAGCAGAAAGATGGGCTAATGCCTCTGATGTTGGTGATCTTCCATGCCATGGCCCGGGCATACTTCTGCAGCAGAGCCACCAGCCTGCTCTTCTGCTCGGGGGTCAGATCCGAGCTAATAATAACCGGGAGCTTATTCCCCTCCTGGAGAAATGCATACTCCAGATGAGATGGGAGGGGTTTAAGCTCCAACTCTGGTGGCTCCTCCAATGATGTAACGAGCCGGGGCGAGATGGGGATCGGCTTGAATGGTATCTCTCGCCCCTCGCTCGCGGCCTCGTCCAGCTCCGCAAGCTGCTCCTCCAGCTGCATATCCTGTGATGCCTGTTCCCCTAGCAAAAGACAACGCTCAAGGAAATCATCAGTACCCGCACTCGTGATGGCGAGTGCGGTCTCAAAATCAGCAACAACATCACAGTAATCAAGATCATCATGGAGCTGGGGGTGTTTCATATTATCAGAAACAGAGAAGGTGATTTGTTCACCCCCAGCTCTTAAAATCAGTTTCCATCATTAACATCAATCAGCGCCTTGGCGGTGGCGAGAAAAGGTCTGCCCAGTATCAATGGCACATCAACATCCTCATTTTTGTCCAAAATCACAAAATCAACAGGATATGAAAATGGCCCTACTGCGACTATCAAGTCCTCTGCTATACCCCTAGGATGCACAATAGATCTATCAGCAAGCTGGATGCTCATCCTAGTATTACTGGGTTCACCTAGGCCTAGCTTCTTAAACAGTGAATATGGCATGACATTAATGCTAGCGCCTAAATCCACCAAGGACTTCCCTACATGCAAACTACCAATCATGCAAGGGATAGTGAAACTCCCTGGGTCTTTCCGCTTCTCTGGTAGTTTATTCTGCAGGATGGCAGAACACTCCTCGTTTAGCATCACCGTAGACAGCTCCCCAAGCTTCCTCTTGTTGGTGAGAAGATCCTTCATGAACTTGGCATACTTGGGCATCTTCGATAATGCCTCCACGAAGGGCATGCTAATATTCACCTGCTTCAGCATTGCCATGAATTTGGCAAACTCAGTCTCCAGTCGTTCCTTGTGCAACCGAGTAGGAAAGGGAAGCTGTGGTACATACTCCTTCACCACTGGTTGCGGTTTAGGAGCAGGCACCTCAACCTCCTTCTCCATTTCTTCCTGATTAGCTGGAAGTGCTGAAGCAGGGGTCTCTCTCTCTCTCCTGCCCGAACAGGTGGATCGGCGGTCACCTTGCCACTCCTGGTTGTGATGGCACTCACATTTTCATCCTGGTCCTGCGGGTGAGGGATGGTCTGACCAGGCAAGGTACCTGGAGTCCTCCGAGCAACAGCCTGGGCAACACCACCAAGCTGGGTCTGTATATCTCGCAGCACAGCCTGTGTGTTTCTCTGACCAGCTTCTAGCTCCAAGAACTTGCCAGAAGCTTTCTCCATGAACTGCTCAATGTTATTGAATTTATTTGCACTGGAGGTGGCCAGAGAACCCACCAGATCTCTCAGTTCCTCCATCGGGTCACTCTGTACTGGGGCTGCAGGTGCTGCCCCTGCCTGTGGAAATGGTCGTGCCTGCGACTGAGGTGGAACTGGCCCTGTCTGGGCGGATAGAGTGGCTGCTGTGGCTGCTGAAATTGCCCCTGTCTGGGCTGGTATGGAGGCCTCTGAAAACCGGGAGGTCCCTGGGGAGCTGGTGGTCTGGGATTTGGCCGAGCCCAAGAAAAGTTAGGATGCTGGCGCCACCCCTCGTTATAGGTGTTGCTGTAGGGGTCAAAGCGCCTGGCATTCTCGATGAAGTCCACCTGCTCCTGGGGAGTGGACGACTCCCTCATCGCCTGACAGTCCTCCACGGTGTGATAAGAGCTCTCACACCACTGGCAGTGCATCGCTTGCGGCTGTCCTGTACCTGCAATCAAACCAGAACGATCGATAGCTGAAACCAGCTTCGATACCACCTGCACCAAATCAGATGACTGGGTGCCCACAGCATGCACACCCCGTCCAGGTGCTCGTCTCGATCTCCTGGCAGTGCCCCAGTCGTACCCGTTCTCCACCATCTCCTCAAAGAGTTGATTCAGCTGTGGCGGGGTTTTTGTCAGCATGTTCCCGCCACAAACCGAATCAATCAGCTGCTTGTACTACGGGAAGAGGGCGTGATAGAAGGTGCCCACCTTGAATGCATCATTGAAACCATGATTGGGACACCTGAGAAAGAGGCTGGTGTATCTCTCCCAAGCATCCCTAATGGTCTCATCCTCATCCCGAGAAAAATGTGTAATTTGCTTCTGCAGATCAGCTGTCTTGGATGGAGGATGGTAGCGGGTGAGGAACTTGTCCGCCAGGTTGGCGAACGTGGTGATGGAGCCCGGAGGTCGAGTGTCTAGCCACTCCTTGGCCTGCCCCTCCAGAGTGAAAGGGAAGTACCTCAGCTGGTACCCCATTGATCTTGATTCCATCGATGAGCTCGTGGAATCGCCTGAGATGTGATCGAGGGCACTCTCCCTCCTTACCACGGAACACCACTGAACCGCGCAACATAGTGATTACTGAGGTGCTCACCTCAAAGTTGTTGGCTGGGACATGAGGGTGCTGAATGGGTGACCTCATGTCTGCAGCCCTAGCGGTCCAGTAGGATCCCATGGTCTGCTCCTCGGGGATCACAGCACGGTTCTCTGGATCACCCATCTCTTCTTCCTCTTCTTCTAACTGCAGCTGTGTTAGCGCCTCCTCCGCAGCCAGTCGCGCCTTTAGAGCCCGCTTGAAGTTCCTGCAAGTTCGTTCAAGCTCCTGGTCTAAAGGTAGTAGTTCTCCCGACTGGCTACGGGTCATGCACTACCTGCACACAATTAGCAGAAGCAACCCGTGAAGGCACACAGGTGGAAGAGATAAAATGCAGTAAATAAAAGCTAGAGTAACAAATTCTCACGTTTCCCCAATAACCTAGAGGTTCCCCGGCAACGGCGCCAAAAACTTGACACGCCAAAACACAACACCAAACTGCGACCAAGTGTAATCGCAGTCCGGGAATGCAGTAACAGGCAAGTTCAATTATCAACCCGGGGTCTAGATCTACTGCTTACTCCGTGATTCTCTATTATCTAGCAAACTAGTTCGAGTGATTGTTGTAAAAGCAAAAGCAACAAGAAAGCAGTAAATTGTTCGGTTTTCAAAGTCAGGAAAGAGTCACTCGGGATTGAGTCCCCCTAGCCCCTTAGTTAGGTTCAATTGTAATTCCCTGGGTTGATTTACTGTTGATTAGACTGCGGAAGATCCGACAGTAGCTTGGAATCTCTTAAGCTGACCAAGCCCTCTCAGTCTAACTACCCGGCAGACGACTAGTCTTCACCGGGATAGAAAGCTGAGGCTATGAACACAGAACTCCACTACTGGAATTGAATTCCAGTACAAAGCAGTAAACTGGCTAACTCTCGTATAGCCAATCTCCTACTATCGAATGAAGAGGCTCTAACAACCTAATCAGATTCTATCTATCTCAGGTTGCAGCAGAAATCGAGAAAAGCTGATCAGACTCCAATCAATTCAATAAACATGCATCATTCGATTAAAATCAAACAGTAATATCATCCCAAGTCATTACAATCAAATCCCTAACACAAGGAACTAGGGTTCTTCATACCCAAGTGAGAGAAGGGTTCTACTCCATAGAGAGAGAAGAGAAAACAGTAATCGGATTAGTCATACTCATAACGATGAGGAAAATCTGCTCCGGGACAATGATTTCCACTCCTATGACGATCTCCAAGCTCGATTCGACGAAATCTAGCTCTAAGATAGCTTCTAGGATGTGTTCTTCGTACTTTCTCTCTCTAGGGCTCTGTTTTTGCTCTGAAAACACGATTCCCCCACTTTTGGCTCGGAATAGGCTCTAAAACCAGGATTTCCCGACTCGCACGGCCAGGGTGCACGGCCGTGTAGGGTTCCCATCCAGCCCGTGCTCTGCCTCGGCAAAAACCACACGGCCAGGGTTGCACTTTGGCACGGCCGTGTGAGAATTCTGGCCTGCCCGTGCATGCTCTCGCAGAATTCCGCACGGCCTGAATTGTCCTTCGCACGGTCGTGTGATGCCATGGTCTGCCTGTGCAGCTTCCTTGAAACCTCGCCATTTGTCCGATCTTCGTCCAATCGACCCCCGACTCGCTCCTAAGCCTTCATTCACGTACTAGGACCTGAAATATCACAAACAAGCACAACCTAGCGTGAAATCGGCCTAAAACACGAGAATCAACACCTCAAACGGTGTAAGAACGAGGGTAAAAACATGTGTAAATAACGGTCTATCACTTACAATGAAGAAATGGACATCTCCATGGACCCAGTCAAGAAATGCCTTTCCTTGAACTGCAGCAAGGCTACTCTTCAGTTCAGCTACAACAAGGCCAAACCAGTTGTAGCTTTTTACCCGCTCAATCTTCCCAACGAGGAAATACGCATAATCAAGCTCACAAATCCGTGACCATGATGGTCGGAGCAGCGAGGCAAGGGCAAGCAGGATGAACTGCTTGACGGCCTTAAGACCAGGAGGCCTAGCATTCTCATCCGTTAACTTGTCCACCATATCACTCAGAGGGAAATTCCGGCACCTGTTCCCTCCCAACCCAATCTCGGCTTGAAAATCCGACAACTTGGTTTTGTCCAGGCACTTCTCCAACACTATTTCTTCCCCAACGTGAGGAACAATGAAGTCAAAATCGCGCTTTAAAACTTAAAAACTTACAATTTTACGCTTCTAGAACACTATAACGCTTTTGTTTCCATATAAAATCTTAAGTGTATAAAATCGGGACTGAAATGCGCTTTAAAGCTTAAAAGCTTACGCTTTTACGCTTCTGGTTCACCAAAACGCTTTACGCTTTTACGTTTCTAGTTCACTAAAGGACTATTCTATTCACGAAAATACTTATATTTTACAGGTAAATCACAAAAAATATGATATATTTAAGATTAAAAGATACATATCAAGTACTTGGGTGCATTCTTAGTTTCAATAGAGTAATCTAATTCACCAACTAGACCCTTCCCAAAATCACTAGCTTAGAGGGGAAGGTAGCTTATGGTTAAGATATATGTTTATGAACTTATTGTTAAAATGTTATGAGTTTCTCAACTTTAGACATGAATTACAGGTATTTATTAACTTATCTAAACTATGTGCACTCATATTTTACATAGTATATGTCGTACTTAACACATTTTCCGTTATTTTACAGTATGCGTCAAAAACTTACGTTTTTACGCTTTGATTCTACGGTTTACGATTTTACCAATTTTCCGCTTCTAGGTAGAATCACGCTTTTGACTGCATTGGTGAGGAAGGCCATAAACACGAGCCACGTCTTCGTCCTCTAAGGACAACACCTTCCTATTCTCTCCCTCTCCGAAAATGAAGCTGCCAGAAATAGCATCGTAGTGTCGTGCCATTGCACACAGCAGAAACATATCGACGCCGCGCAAGCGTATCTCCAGCAATCCATCAAACCCGGCCTTCTTATGCTTCTTCTCGCATTCCTCATAGTAGGCCTCATCCTTCTTCCGAAATTCAATCACACTCAACAATGAAGATGTGTGACATCGATGCTGCGTTTCATGTGGTTTCTTGGCCTTGCCTTTTCCAGCAGCCTTCCCCCCATCTTTCCCAGCAGACTTCACCACACCTTTCCCAGCAGACTTCCCCCCATGTTTCCCAGCAGACTTCCCCACAACAACTTTCCCAGCAAACTTCCCCACAACAGCTTTGCCAGCAGACTTCCCCCCAGCTTTCGCATAAGACTTTCCCTCAGACTTCATCCCAGAAGACTTCCCCATAGACTTCTCAACAGAAGTCTCACCAGATTTCCCTGCAGAGGTCTCACCGGACGTCCCAGCAGCAAACTTAACTCTTTTTGCTGCAACCTGATCTTCTGGACCAAGAGGAATATCTTCAGCAGTAGGAGGAGGAATATCTTCAGCAGCTTTCCCCGTAGCAGCATTCCCAGAAGACTCCCCACCAGACTTCCCAGCAGAAGGGGGATCTATTAAGGGTCGTTGTCGTTTCATAGCAGGAGGAACATCTTCAGCAGGAGGAGGATCTACTAACGGTCGTTTCATATGTCCAGGAACACGCTTCTTGGTTCACACCATTATTCCAAACCTGTAGACCAAAAACACATGTATTCAGAAAAGGGGGAAACACAACACAATGAAGAGAACTAATATTCAGAACTTTCAACATGCAATATTAATCTATGACAAACAATTTCAATGAATACAACTAATATTCAAAATCAGAAGAACTAGTATTTGCCAAAAACACAGTCAACATTATACAACTAATATTCAAAACCATAAGAACTAATATTCGCCAACAACACATGCAACATTATACAACTAATATTCAAAATCAGAAGAACTAGTATTCGTCAACAACACAGTCAACATTATACAACAATACTCAAATCAGAAGAACTAGTATTCGTCAACAACACAGTCAACATTATACAACTAATATTCAAAATCAGAAGAACTAGTATTAGTCAACAACACAGTCAACATTATATAACTAATTTTCAAACCACAAATCACTAGTATTCAACAGATTGAAGGTTACGGTAACAACTACTATTGGATTCAACCATATTTACTGATTCTAAGCAAAAACCGATTCTAAGCAACAACCCAAAAACTTAGTCAACAAAAAATTCACATATCTCGCCTACACAAGACACATTCTGAAGAATACCCTTGAGAATCGAGTCGATTTTGAAGCTGTACCAAAAAAACCTAAACGCGTATTCAATAAACCCTAAACAACCAAGAATGAAGCAAAAAGGAGGATTCAAGGGAAAAGCCCACACCTAGAAAGAAAAGGACAGAGAGAATCGTCCTCACCGGAGCAAATACCCAGACTCGAGGATGGACGATTCGCTCTCGTCGAGGCTCTCCTGGTTATCAACTGCGCTGCTCGTCGGCTGAAGGAACCTCGTCGTCCTCGCTTTCCTTGTGCCGATGTCCTTCTTTCTCGTCGACAAGAGATCTGTGTTTGGGCAGGGAGGTGTGCTCTGGTTCTGGTTCGACGAGAGCAAAACAGAGAAAGAAACGGAGAAAGAAGAAGAAAAGAAAACGCAGAGAGAAAGAAGAAGAGCGGAGGAGGTGGTGCGGTTGGAGGAGACAGTTTTTTTTTTCAATTTCAAAAGCCCGCTGCCCCGACCCCACCACTTTTCCCTCCCTCCAGTTTTTGGCTCGGCTGAGCCGGCTTCGCTTTTCCCCTTTCCTCTCTTACGCCTAGCTCGCTCAATTCTGGCCCTCTGTTACTGGTTTGGGCGGCGTGGCCCTCTCTCGGCCGTGTGAGTTGGTGCACACAAAACTTGCTGTGTGTACCATAGCGAAATTGGGCTGCAAGCGCATACAATTTATTGGGTGGGACAAAAATGGCGGAGGGAGAGATTTACACTATGTTCATTTAGAGCAGAAAAGGGGGGAAAGGAAAGAAAAGGGAGGAGAGTTGGATTTTCGAGGAACTTTCCCCTGTTTTTTAAGCTTTGTACAGTGTGGAGGTGAGGGAAAAGGGAGGGATGGGTCACTGTTGAACCCAACCCTCCAAATCGGAGAGAAAACAACAATTTCAATTTTTTTTTTTGACAGCTCCCTCCTCTATCCTCTCTCTCTCCTTTCTCCTCTGTCTTTCCCATCTTCTTTTTCGTTCTCCCCAAATGCAAACCCAAACCCAAACCAGAGAAAATCATGGCTATCTCCCAATAAGTATAATCGATCCAAGCTCACTCGCTCCCTCTTTGTCCCAAAAATCCGCCATCTTCCCAAATCGAACTGAGCTTCAACTTCTTCCTTCTTCCTTCCCAAATTGAACTGAGCTACAAGCCTTCCCCCATCTTCTTTCATCGAAAACCTCTCCAAAAAACCAAACAAATAGACTGGATTTTAACCTTTTTTCCCCCAAATCGAAATCTCATAAATCGAAAACTGAAACATGCAGCAGTGGGTGACGGCCGCAGGATTCACCGGTGGAAGATGGAGGCTTGGGTTTCGGATTAGAAGTCTATGATTGAAATTGATCACTAGGGAAAAGAGATGAGGAGAACTGAGCTTCTCTTGCTTTGGCATTAGAGAAGAGGGAGGGAGAGGAGGCGTAGTAAGAGAGAGAGAGAGAGAGAGAGAGAGGAAGTTTGGGAGTGTGCTTTCACACGGTGGGTGTATGAGAGAAGGATAAGGGAATGGTCAGTTTTTTAATAAAGTATTAATTGATCTAATTAAATTTATATAGACTATATCAGTATTAATTACATTTAAAATTACTTATAAACAATGCATTATAAATATAAAAAAACCATGTGGCCTCGTCAAATATTTGAGTTATTGTCACCTCCCAAAAAAATTCCATATCACTCAACTTTAGCTACGTCAGAGTCAACTAACGTTAGACCGAATAGAAAATAAACGGTTTGGCTATTATACTGTTTCTAAAAAAATTTAGCTATTATTTTGTTTAAAATCAAAGATTTGGCTACTATATTATATTTACCCTTTTTTATGATCTTCATTGTTCAAATTAATTAAATTAATACTTAAGTCATTTTTTATTAATTGGGTGTCGAGAATATCAAGGATTACGAAACTGTTCCACTTTCCCTCTATTAAACAACATTTTCTTTCCAATTCCCTCTAATTTCCCTCCCTTCCAAATTTAACCTCCCCTCCAAATTTTCCTACCCTCCCCTCCTTTTCCTCCCTTCCTTCATGAACATAGTGTTAGAGGTGGCAATTGGATTGCATTCATGAATTGGTGTATCAATGGATCAAATGGATCGGATCAAGTGAATTGGTGAATTAATCCATGAATCCAAATGACATTCAAGTCTTGGACCAATATGTAAATTTTGAAAAGTTTGGGTACTAAAATGTCATGATAAAAAATTTTAGGTACCAAAACATAATTTTCCAATGATATTTTTTGCATAAAAAATTAAATTTTGGGTACCAAAATGTAAAATATGAAAAGTTTAGCTACCTAACCGTAATTTGCCATTTGGATCCATGGATCAATCCATGAATCCACCAATCGGATTTGGATCAAATGGATTGAATTTAAATGAAATGAATTGGATTAGCTCGATAATTTGGCTCTGGATAAGGTGAACAACCTTAGGACGCTTAATATGAGTAATCAAATCTAGACCCTTCCTTTTAAGTGGCATGTAGATCTAAGGGTGGAGAATTAATAACATTGTATTTTCCCTAGTTTTCTTAATCGACTCTTCTCTTCTGCGTTTTAATTTGAATTTCAATTTTTTTTGCAAAGATGGAACGAGTTCGTTGTGCTCTACAAAATGAGATCCATTTTCAATATTTTTTTAAAACAAAAATTTCATGCATCCCGTTACCAACCCAATACCACATGGTATCTCCTACGATTTTAAGTCGTTTTCGAAATTTTTTGCACAGAATGAATGAGTTCATCATGATCTATTGGATCTAAAATTTCTGGGTGAACAAAATACATAGGAAAAACCAGCCGTGTTGGGCATTGTTCCAGGGCAGGGGTAAGAATTGGCAGAGGAAATAAAGCCATATATGATTATAATAAAAATGAAATACAAAGGTAATATAAGGAATTCGTCACTATGCCACAACTCATTACTTGTTTATAAATTGGCATAAAATTAATTTAACTTGATTACTTGGATTCACATTAATGACCTGAAGGGGATAGGTTCACCGCACCATCATGTTTTGCAGCTCCTTGTACCTGATTATCAGCTGATTATTTCTTATTAAGTTTATCTTCCTTTCTCACTTCCGAACCACATTTCTTTGAGTGTTTCTCCGCTGTTTGTACTTGTTTTACTCCCTGGCCTTGCCCACCTTTCATACTAGCCCCTTCTTTCACCTTACTCACATCTTCCTGAACCTTACTCTTTCCCCCTGTACTCTCATCACTTGCCCCCTTGTTCTTCTGTACATTCAGTGGTCCACCTTCCCCCTGTCGGGACACTCGCCCTGTCGGGACACTCGCCCTCGCCATTTTGGTAGTCTCCCTTGGCATTGCGTCCTCCCCCATAGTGACTTCCTCTTGTAGTACCGAGAACTTGTTCCTATCCCCTTGATCACTCTCTCTTTGCTTCACCGGGATTTGGTGGTAGTTTAATGGGGTAGTGGGCTTGTGCACTCGACGTTCTCGACGTTGAACGATCATCCAATCCCCATAAACCTAACTCTACGTCCGCGATTCCGGCCGAGTTTCAGGCAGCATGTCTGGCGTAGGTTGGGTTTCCTCATTGTTCATGTCCTTACAGCCACTAGGGGTGTTCAAATGGATTGGTTACCGTGGTAACCATATTAACCGGTAGCATTCGGTTAATTTGGTTTGGTTAATTTGGATAATTGGTTTGTTTGGTTAAACAATTTAGCTTATTTGGTTTAGGTGGTTTGGTTTGGTTTCAACACTGCTAACCAATGAAACCAATTAACCAATTAATGATACACATAATATACAAAATTATTTATACTTCCATGCAACCAATCAAGCCAAACTTTTGTGATTCCCTATTTTATTTCCATGTGCACAACAAACAACAACATTATGGGTCAAAAATTAAATAGGCCTGCCAATTTGCTAAACCAAAACATTTTAGACAACTACTAGACTTTAGGATTACGTACAATACCATGATAGCCACTTCAAACTATGTATAGTTTAAGAGTTTTGTAGGAGAGCTTTAAATTCCCGATGAGAGGTATTGTATGTATTTATGTTAAGGGGTTTGTTGTATGCTAACTATATTAGCTGCAGAGATGATTAATGATGTATTAACTCGAATGATTATGATAATCATGGATGGTTAGTTATTGCTCATATATAATGATAGTTTATGATAGTACAATATATGGTTATGTTTTATTCATTAACATGATAATTGTTTTCATGTAATGTTATGTTATTTGGTTAATCCGATTATCCGATTAACCAAACCAATTAAACTTTGGTTTGGTTAATTTGGTTTTCGTGTTAATTTGGACGATTTGGTTAAGACATTTTATTCCATGGTTAATGAAATTTAGGCTTAATTGGTTTGGTTATTACCACGGTAACCATTTGAACACCCCTAACAGCCACACTGTTGGGTAGGTTTGCCATATATCCCGTAGTCAGTACACATGTTTTCCAAGCCTTCATATTGGATGAGGTATTCTTCTCCTTCGATCTTGAATCGAGACAGTAGAGGCTTAGTAAAGTCCACCTCGACACAAACCCGGGCATATTTCCCACGTTCTCCAAATTCAGTCGCCCTGTCCACCCGAATAGGCTTCCCGATATATGATGCGATCTTCATGACCGCTTCTTTGATAATGAACTCAATAGGAAGGTCGGGGAGCTGCGCCCAGACCATCGCTGAAGTTGTCTCCGACCTCCAGGGGTTAAAACCTTTGTACCAACGTGTGACCGTGAGATAGGTCTCACCTAGAAGCCATGGACCCCCGTTCATCGCAAACTCATAATCATCTTGGTGTCGGAATCGCACCAGGAAACACCCATTTTTCATATATGAGATCTGGAGCTCACCGTGCTTCCCCCATAAGCTATCCAACTTATGGGAAAGGGGAAGGAACGCTACCCGCCTACCCAGTCCCTTTACTACAAGTGCAGATCTCCACTCACGCCTCCAACGAATTTTCTCTGCTGCCGTGAAAAGGATGGTCAGCAGTTAGGGTTGTTCTCCTGCTCATCACACACATCATCCTCTTCCTTTTCCGCTTGGAGAATATCCTCCGTATCCGACTCGGCCACATACAAGGCTGCCCGCGGAGTTGTTGTTCCAAACAGCTTCTTGCCACTACCCCCAGCCCAAGCTAATGGACCACCAAACAGCTTCTTGCCCGCGGAGTTGTTTTTCCACTAATAAATTTATTATTTTTAAATTGCCACGTCACACATTTAACGGTCAACTTTTAGAGTTGACCGCCACGTAAGCCAAAGTTAACGGAGTTGGACGGAGAGTGACCAAACGTGAACGAATTGAAGTACCACCAATAGATTTAAATATTTTGAGTGATCTAATTTGAACTTTTTTGCAATCTCAATGACCAACCATGCAATTAATCTTTATTTTAAATGTTGATTGGACTATAACATTTTTGCTGATTTGGCGGCACTAGTATAAGAATTTGTCTATCTCGTATGGAGAGGGAGGTCCACGTGTGCGTATTGAATTTGTAAATGGGGCTTCATTCAATTCCAACTACACGTATCCATGAGTTTTTAAGATTCCTGATGGAATTATTGAGGATATACACAGCTTTATTGCCAACTTCTGGTGGGGACAAAAAGAAAACGAAAAAAGAATTCACTGGAAACGATGGGAGAAGCTTTGTAGGAGGAAAGAGCAGGGAGGAATGGGATTCAAAAATCTCAAAGTTTTCAACACAGCTATTCTTGCAAAGCAGCTCTTGAATCTGAATCTCAAGCCTCAATCCCTTGTTGCAAGGTTACTGAAGGCAAAATACCATCCGAAATACAGCATTCTGGATGCAAAACTTGGTTGGAGACCTAGCTATATCTGGAGGAGCCTTATGGGGGCCCAGGAGCTTCTAAAGACGGGCTGCAGATGGAAGATAGGCTTAGGAGATGATGTCTACATTTGGAGGGATCGTTGGGTTCCAGGTCTGGAAAACTTTCAGGTATACTCCTACAGCCCTTTTCTGGATTGGGACTCTAAAGTTTCGTGTCTCATTGATCAAGATACTAGAACATGGAGAAGGGACTTGATTGAACTAGTTTTCACAAACGAGGAGCAGCAGGCCATTATGGATATCCCATTATCTCCTATTATTGAAAAGGATGTATTATGCTGGGTTGGTACTGAAAATGGAAAGTACACAGTCAGATCTGGATATGATGTAGAGATGAGTAAGATTGGAGGGACAATGTCTGAAAGTGATTTTGAACAGGAGAGAAATACAGGTTGGAGGAAAATTTGGAAGCTGAACATTCCGGGGAAGATCAAGACTTTTCTTTGGAAGGTTGCCCATAACATCGTTCCTGTGGGAGTAAGAATCAGCAAGAGAAGCAAAAGAAGAGGAGATGAATGTCCTAATTGTGGCATGAGGGAATCGCTAAAACACTGTCTTGTGGAATGTAGCTGGGTTGGGAGAATCTGGTCAAAAACTCCGGTTGCAGATTTGTTCTATTGTGCTTCAAATCTCTCTTGCAAAGAATGGATTTTCAAGGTGGTTAAGGAGGCGAAAGAAGGGGATATCGAAAGATTCCGCTCGCTTCTTTGGTTCTTATGGAAGGAAAGAAACAACAGTTTATTCAACAATAAGATGATGCAAGAATGGGAGGTCTTCACAAGAGCTGATGACTATATACAGGATTATATGGCAGTCCAGGGAAAGGAGAAAACCAACAGTAGAAGTGCTAACAGGAAGAACTGCAAATGGGAAAAGCCTCCTGAGGGGTTTATAAACTTAACTCTGATGCAGGATGTAGTGGTAAAGGGGAGATAGGAATGAGATTTATAATTCGAGACTGGCAGGAGAATGTGAAGGTGGCAGCTAGCAGAACAATCAGAGCAAACTGGCCCCTTGATATTGCAGAAGGGATGGCTCTACAGTTTGGGTTGCAAAAAGCTAAAGAATTGGGACTAAGAACCATACAAGTGGAGTCTGATTGCAAGAAGTTGATAAACATCCTTAAAGGCAATGAAGATAGCAGAACAGAAATCAGAAATGTGTGCAGAGGCATCGGTTTATTAGGCGTGGAGATTGATGTGCTGGATTGGAAGTTTGTTTTCAGAGAAGCTAATATGGCTGCTCACCTCCTTGCTCATTTTTTTCCTTTTCATAGTGCTGGAGAACGAATGTGGCAAGGCTGTTACCCAGCCCAAATAGCTGATGTAATTGCCCAAGAGGCTGCAGTCTGATTTCAATGAAATCGTTTTGAGTTAAAAAAAAAGTATAAATGGGGTCAAATGTCTTTCAAAACTGAATGGAGTTAATTTTTTTTCTCTTTTTGACATAAAACTAAATGAAGTACGGATTTGATTATTTTATTCCAAACAAATAAACCCATCCAACTGTAACTTTTTTTCTTACCAAACGAGAGCCCGCATACAATTAATGGAAAACTTAACATATAAAACAGCAAGTTAAGGGCAAAGCTATCGGGTCCAGATCGGGTCAGTAACTGATGGGTCAGTAACCCATCAGTAACCCCTTCCCTGGTCTCCACGTGTCAGTCACTTTTTTATTTAAATTAAATGTGAAAAGGATAGTAGGGTAAAATTGCACTTACTCCTATTTATTGCTGATGCTCACTTTTGACCGGAGCATATCAGCGCCCCCTTCTCTCTCCTCGCAAAACATTTAATTTTCCTTCTCTTAATCTTTAACGGACGATTTCTCACTCGTTTTAAGTCGAAATTTAATTTTTTTTGCACAGTTAGATCAGATTAATTGTGCTCTTCAAAATGATATCCACTTTGATATTTTTGGAAACAAAAAAATTTGTCAATTATTACCAGTCTATACCATATGGTATTGATTGGTATTAAACAAGAGCACACCATATGGTATGGTAATATTTGCCACATGAATATATATTTTGTTACCACCCAATACCATATGGTATATTGTGGTAATATCAATATATATTTCGTTATCACCCAATACCATATGGTATAGTGTGGTAATATCACACAATTCACACAATACCATATGGTATAGAGTGGTAATATCAATATATATTTCGTTACCACGCAATACCATACATTACCATAGGGTATAGTGTGGTAATATCAATATATATTTCGTTACCACCCAATATCATATGGTATAGTGTGGTAATATCAATATATATTTCGTTACCACCCAATACCATAGGGTATAGTGTGGTAATATCAATATATATTTCGTTATCACACAATACCATATGGTATAGTGTGGTAATATCACACAATACCATATAGTATAGAGTGGTAATATCAATATATATTTCGTTACCACACAATACCATATGGTATAGTGTGGTAATATCACACAATACCATATGGTATAGAGTGGTAATATCAATATATATTTCGTTACCACTCAATACAATAAATTACCATAGGGTATAGTGTGGTAATATCAATATATATTTCGTTACCACCCAATACCATATGGTATAGAGTCATAATATCAATATATATTATCTAAAAGGAAAAAAACAGAAGGAGGGAGAGAAAAAAATCGTCTTCTGATGTCTCTCATTTCCTCTTCCTCAATCAAGAACACCAAAATGCCAAAAAAAATGAGAAAGATCGGAATTGAGTCCAACGATTTGATGAAGAGAAGAAATGCAATGAAAGAGAGTGGCTACAATTTTTATGCTAGAGAAAAAAAAATGAAGAAGGAAGAGAGTAGATTTAGATTTGAAAAAGAGATTGTGAGAGAAAAAGTAAGAGAGAAGGAATAGAGAAAGAGAAAGTATCTGGAAAGAAATTGAAAAAAAGGAAGAGAGAAGGAAGAAAGTTGAGTTGAAAAAAAGGAAGAGAGAAGGAAGAAAGTTGAGTTGCAGAGAAAAGACATTCTCTCTCTTTCATTGAAAACCCAGCCATTGAAATGCAGAATAAATAAAAAAATTAAAAATACAAAAACGGACAAAAATGCCCCCTCCCCATCCAGCGTCCAGCCCATCCACACGATTTCTCCATCCCTAGATCTACGGCCCGCGTGTTGTTACTGATGGGTCAGTAACCAGTGGTTACTGACCCTATCTTGGACCAAAGCTGTCAATCCGAATATTGCAAGCTTACACTGCAATGGTTTCTGTCCATTCCAACCACCACAAAGCCGCCGACTCTCTTTTCGCATTTCCAAATAGTTGAAAAAACCTAAAACACCAATACCGTAAATCATTATAAAATTCCTCAAATCAAAACACAAACTCTTCCCAAACGTGAAATTTTCTTTAATTCCCACATGTCACGATTTTGTAAAATGTGAAAAATTTGACCACGTTTCCTTCAAACAAACGATGCCTTTATTCACGGAGATAGATATTTTTATGCGTCATTAATATTAGCTCACTACAGTTCAAAGCTAGCTACCAAAACTGGGTGTCCTGAAACCGCATGTAACACTGCAGCGTATCAGTGTTTTCCATAACGTGGCCTCCTGTTCTGCCGTCACAGGCATCTCTTAGAAACCCAAAGGCGTAATAAAGGCAGCCAGAGCACCAATTAGATTCAGTGGGGCACGAGTACACGGCGCTATCATCGCACCGCTCGTACTTGGCGCAGGAAGCGTAGCCGTAGAGGAGCGTGGTGCCGTCGGCGGCGGTGTACTTGCTCCAGTACCGCGAATCGGGCTGCGAGAATGTGTTGTACAACAAGTCCCTGAGAAGCCCATACTTGGCCTCCCCCCAAGGTTCGGCGCTCTGGAACACGCCGGCGTTGCAGCCGCTGCCGCTAGGATCCTCTTCATGGCTGCTGCTGCAAAACCCTAAGCTAATTACCACAACGACGACAGTAACGAATGTGGCTGCAGCTGGTTTCATTTCGGGTTGAGTTTTAGGGCTTCTCTCAGATACAATTATACATGTGATTTCATTTTACCGTGGCCGTGGGAGGATTTTATAGTCAGCTACGTAGCTTAATTGGGCGGCCGCAAGAATACAGTTCATAGGGTGGGACAAATGGCGGGGAGATCGAGAGATATATATATTATAAAGGTGATCGATCTTTTTAGTTTTGACCAGTTTTTCCTATGGAAGTGAAACACTCCGACGGAACCCAAATATTTATTGCTTTATTATTTTTAATTGATGTAGTTTCAATTTTCACGTAACACCATGGCGGTGTGTGTGTTTTCACCTCAAGCTAAACTTAAGTTTGAGGAAAAGAAAGAAGAAGAAGAAGAAGAACAATAGCGTGTTTAGAAATAATTTAGAAAAAGTAAATGGCTATGAGATGGTGAAAAGGTTGTCTAATAGTTAATTTTTATAAATGATTAATATTAATACAATAGGAAGAATATATTTTTAAAAGAAACAGAGTTGTAAATGAAAATTTGAATGTCATATAATTTTGAGAAAAATATGTTAAAGTTTATTTATTTGAGGTTTTTTTTCTTACAAAGCAAAAAAGTAAAAAAAAATTGAAACAACCACACCTTGTTCACAAAGGTAGTATTAAGGAATGAGGTAAGGTGATAATAACTCATTAAAGAGTTATCACACTAATAAATACGTTTATAGTGATTAAGAAGTCAATTGATTCGGGTCCAATTATACATGTTTTACCCCGTTTTTTTAGGCGTTTGTGGCAATTGTGCTCCTAAAAGGTGGGTTTACACTAGGTTTCTTGAGCTTTAGCATGTTTCAGGATTTAACAGGTGAAACCAGCCCCAGAATCGAAAGTTGGACAAAAAGGAGCGAAAACCGGGAGAAGAGGTGAAAAGCAGGCAGTTCACAGCTTTCCTTGGAAGTTCACGGTCTGCTAAGACCGTGAAGAAGAGCTGTTGCTCGTGAACATCGAGGCGTCCAAAGCATTTCCAGAAGTTACTGACGCTAGGCGAGTTCACGGTCACTAAGACGGTGAATTGGAGCTGTTGCCCGTGAACCTGTGCAAGCAAAGCGGTGGGTTTCGATGCCCACCGTGAGTTCACGGCCGTGAACTGAGCTCGATCCCTGTTTAAAACAAGAGCTGGAAGGAAGAGAGAAGAGAGCCCTAAGAGTGAGAAAGTCTTCTTCTTCTTCATATTTTAGAGAGAGAAAGAACGAACCAAAGCAGAAGGAAGGCCAGAGTTTGCTCCAAGTAGTGAATTGGGAAGATTCTCCCCAAGAGAAGTTCAATACAAATTCAAAGAAGATTGGAAGCATCTCCTATTTAATTTACTTCAATTTCTGAATGAATCCCTATCCGCATAAAAAAGAATATATCTACGGAAATAAATTATAAATCAAATATATGGAAAGTAAATAGATTCGAATAGAATTCGAATTTAGACTAGACCCCCTAGGTAACTCCAATTTATCGTTTATGAATGAACTACTAGGAGAGGTCTAGTCTAATGATGGTTTCTACCTCTTCCCCTTGTATTTCTCCCCCTTTCTAGCATGGAGTAGATTTTTTTTCCACATGGGTGTTGTGAAACCCTAACTATTTACCATGTAGTTTTTGTTATGTGAATTGAATGATTGTTTATGGGTGTTGTTTAATTCAATGATTGAGGTATTTTTCTTGTTGATTGTGCATGTTTGTACTTAGCAATCTAATTAGCCATTTTAACCTAGATTAAAAAAAAAATCTGAATCCAAGGATTCATATACACTATCGAAGACTCATAACTATATTGCCAAAATTTGGTATGAAATCAAAGACTCATAACTATATAGACTTGTTACAATTTTCTTACTAAACTCATATTTATTAAATATTCATCTTTTGATCGCTCGGTTTACACTATTGTAACTATAAATGTTTTTGTTATATATGTGAAGTTAAACATTAATGTTTATTTATTATCTCAATCTTCGAATTTAGATTTTTCTTAGCATGAAATGTGATGTTTAACGTACATTTTTAACAAAGATTTTCTAAATTTCACACATTTCATTTTTCAAGTGATTTCATGTCTCATCCTAGAATATGAAGTCAAAGTTCATCAACTATTATACTCAAGTCATTTTGGAAACTTCAATTTATAATCTTTAACAATAAATAACTCCAAGTCTGAAAAGAAATTTTCTTAGCACATGATGTAAGACCTCAATAGAGCTTGCTCAATCAAACATGACCTAGAGAAAATATTAGTAATGTGAACTTATGATACATTATAAATACTGCACATCCGATTCATATGTTTTCACTTGATCAGAATGAATAAGAAGCTTTTTTAATAAATAACTATTATTTCTTGGTCAAGTTTCTTTTAGAACTTATCGACAAAATATTATTATTTTTGTGTGTTTGTTTAAATTATTCATTAAAATGTAAATTATTATTAAGTTTTAGTAAAAATGAGGAGAAATTTACATGGTAATCTTTAATCATATTTTTGTGGTTTAAAAAGTGTGATATATATGTCACTCTACGAACATTAGTATATTGTTGCGTACATCGATATAATGCAAAACCAAAATGTGATATATGTCACTCTCCATCATGATTTTCACGTCGGCTGGCATGCCACTGGTTAAACCATTCAACCGGTACCGATCATGTAATCGACATGACACCATCGGTATGACCGGTATGATCGTTTTACGAATTTCTTAGTAAATTACGTAGTTTTAGTGAATTTAAGTATGAGTACATGTAATTTTATTTGAAATATCATATTTGATTCAAATATCAATATGAATTGTACGTAAATTGTCTTCAAATATGATTAAATTAATTTGATATTAATAATTTTTGATATTTCTACTTATTTTATCAACCGGCATGAAACGACACAAACTGGTTGTACCACTGGTAAAACCATTCCACTTGCTAAACCGGTTTGATAACCTTTCTCTCCATGTATTATTTATAGATATAATGCAAAAATAAAAGCAAAATAAGTATTGGATAAAAGAGAATTAAATATTAAATGAAGAGAGAGGGACAACTCCATAAATAGGTCAATAACTATTTTTTTGGTAAAAAAATTGTTCACCTTGGCAACTTGAGATCTCTCCAAGTGCTTATGTGACAAAAATTTAATTTTGAATTGCCATAATATTATGTATAGATTACAACTAGACGTTTTCATGAATGTTTTGGTCCTAAAGTTCAATTGGGGTAAAATGTCTTTCAAAACTGAATTTGGAGTAAAATTTTTTTTGTGACATAAAACTAGACAAAGTAATGAACAATTGCTTGGTCTAGTAATAAAATTACTAACTTTAAATCTAGTGGTTTCAAATGGGAATCTCTTAAATATATAGTACCTAAACAACAACAAAAAAAAACTTAAATCCTTGTAAAAATAAAACTATGAAGAAGTACTGATTTGATGATTTTATTCCAAACAAATAGAACCCACCCGACTGCAGCAAGCATGCAATTAACAGAATTTTTGAGATCAAAACAGGAAGTAATTTAAGGGCAAAGCCGTCGATCCGAAAATTGCAAGCTACACTGCAGTGGTTTCTGGACAACCACAACAAATCCGCCGACTCTCTTTCCGCATTTCTTCATGAGACGCCGCCGAGCTTCTCCCAGACACGTCGCGCACTGCTGGTATCTGTCGGAACAGTACACATCTTCGCCGCAGTTCGAGGACAAAACGACACAGTTCGCCACGCCGTATACGTACACGGTGCCGCTAGTTGCGCCGGTGCCGGTGGCGGTGTCATAAGTACAGCGCTGTTTGAAGTACGCAGAGAAAGTTTTGGTCATTAAGGTATCAAAAACTTTGCCCCTCGCCGTCGCTAGAGGGTCGCCGGACTTTAACTTTCCTCCGCTGCACGTGGCCTTGCCTTCAGTGGAAGGGAAATGGATGATGCTAAATCCCAGTAGAAAATACAGAGCAATTGCCATAGAAGAAGAAGAAGAAGAAGAAGTACTATTAATGGCGGTAATTGGCTTCTGATATGGTTAGATGTAACTTAATTATTGAGGATTGGATTAATATGGAGAGTTTCAGGCGGCCACTGTATGCTGTTTTCTAACTCCTCCAAACATATATGTATGTCTATCGTTATATATTATTAGTTCGACTTTTTCACGTAACAAATACTATAGTTTGATGAGCATTGGCGCATTTAATTAATTGTACATTTTAACTGTTAGGAATTTAAAAGTTTGCCGGTCTGGAAAGAATTGTTCCTATTTGAGAAGTGCTATCTAAACACAATCATGGACTTCGGAACGGGGAAAAAATAATCTAACACAAATTTTGAGTGTGTCCGAATTTAATTTATCATGACTCAAATCAAATTTGGGTAATAAATTTTTTGGGATATATACATGATCAGTATTTTAGTTTGGATTTAAATTTCATATATATTATAGGGTTGTCAAAAAGTACATATATAATAATAATCAATAGAAAATTGATACTCCATTCTAATACGGGTTTCGTTTTTCTTTGTACCGAAACAAACATAAATATGGAAACTTCGACATTGAATGTGAGAATTCGGTTGAAAACAGTAATTGAGATGGTCGATATTTTTATTTCGTGGGGTATAATCATTTGAACCCAAATATAAGAAATTGGACCTATTCCATTCCAAACCCAACCCAAAATCATTAAGAATGTATATGAGCAGTGTTGTCAAACCCGTCAAACAATAATCGCCAATTACCAGTATTAGAAAGAGGTTAAAAGTTTATCGGATAACCTGTGATAGACTTGTTATATTTATGATCCATGATACACATGATAATTAGTATTAGTTTAGAATTTGAGAATTTGATATATGATATACAGATTCTATAGAATAATTCAATATTTTAAAGTTAGGCAAAATACATTTGTATAGCCATAACTTTTACGTTTGTGACAAATATAACCATAATTATTCGAAAACCAAAAATAGCCCAAAAAACTGAGGGTAGTGTGACAAATCTAGCCAAATCCGTTAGAAACTTTAACGGTGTTAAAACCTCCGTTGGTTAGGTTAACGTTAGGCTGATTAGAATGCCAAATCAACACCCTTGTCAGCGACCAATCATCATATTATTGCCACGTCACTTTGAGTTATAAAAATAATTAATTTTGAAATTAAAAATAAATATTTTTTCTAACTTTTCCCCTTCCCTTTGCTGTGCATTCTCTCTCAACCTTCCTCTGCCATCGTTAGATCTTAAAAAAAAATCTCGATCCCAAAAACCCAGATCAAGAACCCTTCGTTGATTTCCCAAATAGCCTTTTCCCGTCTTCCCAACTTGTCTCGCTTGAATCCTCCCCCAACTATAACAAAAAATCCCAAATCCAAACCCAGCCTTCCTTTCCCCAAAATCCCTCCATCCTTCCGACGCAATCTTCAATCCGTCTCCCCAAACCAGATCCCGACGACGTTTAGTCGCAACAGAAGTGGTCGTCGACGCGAGCGCCGGTAGATCTTGTCGCGGTCCAGCTCCTCGTCGCGTCCGCATCATCAGAGTCGAGGATCGGTAGATCCAGTCGTGCTTAGCCCGGTCAAACCTTTACTCCGGCGACCACGAAAGCTTAGTCATAATCGACCTCCAAGTCGTCGCGTCGACACAAACCCGACCTCTAGTTTCGAGAAGAACGGGAGCTCCAGCCGACGAATCTGATTCGTCCCCGCCGTACGTGCTCAGCATGCTCGACCCAGATGAGGCGTCGCTCTGATTCGAGATTCAAACTCCCTCAACATTTATTGTAGTCGATGCTTTTGGTGGTCGGGGGTTTCTTACGACGACGTTGTCGCTTCTAGAACGGCGGAGGGCAGGGGGCGGGGGAGGCGTGGACTTGGACTCCTTATCGGATAGCGACGAGGAAGTGGGGAAGGGCGAGCGGGTCTTCATCTTGAAGTGGATTTGAAAGCAGAGACCGCCATTGCTGGGTGTAGACGGAGGAGCTGAGCTCACCCGATTTGGGAATTCCGCTAGAACACCTTGTTGGATGCTGCAGAGACTAGGCGAAAATCAGGAAAGAGTATGGGTTTGGGTACAAGGAACTTTGGATCTTTCCTCTGTGGCTGGAAAAGGAATTAGCGGAAGAGGATGAAAATGGTTTATGGTTTTTTGGTTTATGTTGGGCGGAGAAGGAATTAGTGGAAGAGGAAGAAGAGTATTTGGATCTGGGAAGATGTACAATAGGAGGAAGGGAGAGGGGAGAACGATATTAGATTGCAATTTTTTGTTTTTTTTTTTGTTTTTAAACTAAATTATGAGATAAATAATGATTTTTTATATTTTAATTTTTTTTGTTAATCCACATCGGCTTGGTGGGGACCATAAATCGCCAACTCAGCATATTCCGTCAGTACAGTCAGATTGTTAAGTAACACCGTTAAAGAGATGGACGAAATTGGCTATTTTTGGTTTTCGAATAATTATGGCTATATTTGTCACAAACGTAAAAGTTATGGCTATACAAGTGTATTTTGCCTTAAAGTTAACCATACAAATAGTAGAGAAGACAAAATCACAAAAAATAAAGGATAGGAATAACTTCCCTTCCCTTTATTTTTCATTTTTCATTTTGAGTTTTTCTTATATGGTAGGACATTAGAAAAAACAAAAAATTACCAAAACCAGCAGTTTGATTTTGGCCAATTTTGTCAGTTAATCGGGTGAACCGATCGGGAGCAGATCCGGTAAGTAACCTTGTGGTGAGTAACTCCATGCATAACCCAATAAGAATCTGTCACATCAGCGCCTCCTTCTCTCTCCTGGAAAAATCATTAATTTTCTTTCCCTTAATCTTTAACGGACGATTTCTCACTCGTTTTAACTCGGAATTTAATTTTTTTTTTGCACAGTTAGATCTGTTTGATTGTGCTCTTCAAAATGATATCCACTTTGATATTTTTTGAAGCAAAAAAAATTTGCCAGTTATTACCATTCAATACCATTGGTATTGACTGGTATTAAATAACAACATACCATATGGTATGAAAAATATCAGTCAAAATACCATATGTTGTTATTTAACCAGTCAATGCCATATGGTATTAAATAACAGCATACCATATGATATGAAAAATACCACCTTATACCAGGGTGGTATAGTATGGTATGGAGTTGGTAACGAGAGGTTTGAAATTTTTTTCCCCAGAAAATTTTGAAATCCAATAGATCATGATTAAACCGTTCCTTTTGTGCAAAAATTTCCGAAAATGACTAAACAACGAAGGAGATACCATATGGTATGAAGTTGGTAACGAGAGGGATGCAATTTTTTTTCTCAAAAAATATTGAAAATGGATATCATTTTGTAGAGCACAACGAACTCGTTCCATCTGTGCAAAAAAAAAATGAAATCTGAGTTAGAATGAAGAAGATATGATTCAATTAAAAAAACTAGGGAAAATAAATTTCTTTAATTTTCCACCCTTAGATCTGCAGTCAATTAAAAGAAGGGTCCAGATTTGATTACTCATTGTTACTCACCCTAAGATTACTCACCCTATCTTAAGCCGAACCGATCACAACCTGAGTAACAAATTTGAGTTTAACAAATTTGTTACATACATTAATTAGTTCCTCATCTCATCGATAATTAGGAGTGAGTCTTATTCTTATATTTGGTTTTCAGAGGTCTCCAGATTTTTTTATTCGGTCAATTAATTAGGGTATTGAATATGCGATTGCGACCGTAAGGATGAAAAAAAACTTGACCGGCCGGCCGGTTGCTTCCGGGAATAATCGACACTTCCATAGTAAAAAGCGACGGAACACGTACGTATTGCATTAATTAGACATACTCTCTTTGGAGTAGTCCCAAAAGCCGCCCCAGTTTCTCCTTATAAACCAAATCCACATCTCAATTTACATCAAACCATACTTACAAACACAATTAATATTATGAAGAAGGCCGCCATTAATGCTGCTGCTTCTCCCGTGGTCATCATTGGTCTTGTACTGGGATGCATCACCATCTTTTGCTGCTGCCCGTTCACTGCAGCCACGGTCACGTGCAGCGGAGGACAGTTGAGCTCCGGCGACGCTCTGTCGACGGCGAGGGACCAATTGTTCACCGACCTGATAAGCTACACATTCTGGAACTCCTACGAACAGTACTGCACGCATTACCCCGCCGCCGGCACGACGAGCACCATGTACGGCATGGCCAACTGTGCCACGTCGAAGAGGTGCGGCCCCAATTACTGTTCCACGGTGTACGAGGATTGCAACCACTGCCTGAAAACAGCTCGGTATCATCTCATGTTGAAATGCGGAGACAGAGAGGGCGGTTTTGTTGAGATTGTGGACGACCAACAGTTGCAGTGTACCATGCAGTTTGTGTTGGATACGACGCTTTGCCAGTGATTTGATGATTTTCGTGTTTTTTGATCATGTGAAATAATTTGCTATGTTGTGTGTTGGATCCTTCGGTTTGGAAGTCTGTTTTCTGTAATAAATTTGGTATATGTTGTGTTTTTCGATAGTTATAAAGTTATGGTTATACTACAAGTGTATTTTGTCAAAATAAAACTATCCAGGAACCCCTAACAAACGAACCTCTAATGAGGCATTCCAAGAAAATCAAAAGACTCTAGCTCTCGGAAAGACAACAGCAATGCTTTACGCGCTACTCTATGGGCAGAACTGTTGTGGTCTTAGGATCCGCCCTAAACTCTATACAAACTGACAAGGAGTCTAGAATCTGACGACAGTACTCCTGGAGCACCGGACCTCCAATGGAATCTTCTAAAATGCCAAGTCTGATTTGGTTGACGACCAACTCGAAATCACCTTCCACCAACACGTGGGACAAGGATCTTGAAGCGATTAAGTAGATAACATCTCTCGCTGCTAGGAGTTCTGCCATATAAGGGCTAACTACTTCTTGGTGACGCAGATCGGCAGCCACCACCACATGCCCATCTGAGCCGCGGACAACGAGACCTGATGGGCACCTTGAGTTGCAAACTGCTGCATCGAAATTAACCTTAAAAAATTGGCGATTTTTTGAAATGTAAGGGTGGTTTTGTCGACGAATATAAAGATAGGTTGGTGGCTAAGGGATACACACATGAGCTAGGAAATAATTATAGTGACATTTCCTCTGTCGTTGCTAAGCTGATTTTAAGTGAAATGATGTTAGCAGTGGCGTCGATTCAGAATAGGGATGTTGCACCAAGGGATCGATTGCTTTGAGTGATGAATTTAGGTCTTAATTCCAATTCATTACGAATTTAGGGTGAATCGGTGTTTGCTTGATGAACTACAGAGGTACTTAATCTATAATATCCTATCTTTAGTATTGAGATATGGGATCCACAAATATCCTATCTTTAGTATTGAAATAGGAATTGGATATGCTCACAAAATGATGATTTAGTTACTCAAATACCCTATATACTATTTTTCATATTGCCATTCTGCCCTCACTTTTTGCACCAAATGAATTGATTGGTGATTATAATGTATGCAGTTAAGGATTAAGGCTTTTAGTGTTAGGCTTTGAACATATATACTATTTAATTATTTTGATCTTCAGTCATCAACTTGGATTGATTTATGAATATTATAGGCCAGAGTGTATGCTAAAGTTCCCTCGAGCTCATTTATTGAAATGCGGCGACAGAGAGGGCGGTTTTGTTGAGATTGTAGACGACCAACAGTTGCAGTGTACCATACAAGTTGCCAGTGATTTGATTTCGTGTTTTTTTTTTTTTTTTTTATGTGAAATTTGCTAAGTTGTGGTAGCTACTGTTTCAGCCGCGGGTGGGTTGGTTTCTGTTTTCTGGAATAAAAGTTAAAGAAGGTAATGCAAGGAACGTCGTTAATTATTTCCATAAACCTAGAAAAATCCTTGTAAATCGGTACGGTATCGATATATCAATATCAAATATCGAAATCTCGAATACCAATTAGTATAATAAATTCAATCTCAATTCTCAATCTAATTCCCAAAAAGAATTCGGTATCTCAATCTCTAAAATTTTATTCGGCATCGATGTATACAGAATACCAAATTAATTCTCTTCAAAATCATAAATCAAATAGACAAATACACAAATTAATCTTCTCCACAAACCATTATGAAAATATATAAAAACAAAAAAACTATATGGTGCTAACACTCGTGCAAAACAAATGAAAAAAAAAATCTCAAATATATTAACAACACACTAGAAAAATGTGGTGCATAAGAAGCACATTAACAAACTAAAGCAACAAACTAAAACAGGAGACTGCTAAACAACACATAAACATACTATAAGTAACAAAATGACATTGGTATGGATTGTCAAATAACGAGGGAATGAGTTATGTATAATTAAGTGACATTATTAGTGGTTGAGAGTCTGGTACTAGTGAGTGAGGGAGTCTAGTTGAGAGGGATAAAATACATAGTAGTCTATATTTTGGTATTGATTGGTATTTCGGTATAGACCGATCCCAATTTTGTAATTCCTATTACCAATTAACACCTGAATTCAATCTCAATCCCAATTCCAATCCCAAAAAATCAATAGTTGACATATTCGATACGATACTCGATATATCTCAATAGCCAATACTAAACTTTCAGCTTACATGTGAAGGGCCATAATGTAAAGGAAAGATATGCGGACAAGCATATAGTTACATATTAAACTGATTGTAGCAGTACTTGGACTTGGCTTCAAGCAATCAAATTTAGATTGTGCCATCTTCATTTCTCACATTGAAGGCCATTTGGTTGTTCTGATTTGTCCATCTGGATGGCATGTGATGGGGAGTGTGTGGATCTTGGAGTAGTGCAAGTGTGCAACCAATAATGGATTCCAAGTAGAGGTGGCAAATGGATTGTATCAATGGATTGGTGGATTGGATTGTTGAATCCATGATTAAATGGATTGGATCCAATGGATTGGTGGATTCATGGTTTGGATCAAGTGGATTGATAGATTATCCATGAATCCAAATGACATCCTCAACCAATGATCAATATGTAAAATGGAAAAAGTTTAGGTACTAAAATGTCATAATGAAAAAATTTAGGTACCAAAACATTTTTATGTTTCTAAATGTAATAATAATTTCTTGAGATGTCGAAAGGAAAGGTTCTTGGATCTTAAGCTAGCCAAGGCACCTTAAATTGCTAATAAACAAGAACTCTTTCATTCTCACCCCAAAACGCGTCTTGTCAATTAAGACCAATCTCTTACTCATAAATCACGAATCTCTTCCTTACTTTGTTTGTCGATGTACGATTCGCTTAAGGTTGTTACGCTTATAGCACCCCTTTAACTTTCATTCCCAAAGAAGAAACCCAACCGACTGAAACATGTTTTCCCCCCAAAAGGAGCCGCAGCGTACAACAGGAGGGTTAATTAGTTAAGAGCAAAGGTGTGCATCCGTAAATTGCATGCTACACAGCTGCTGTTTCCCGCCGTCAAGAACCACAGCGTAGCCGGCGACTCTCTTCCCGCACTCCTTGACGAGGCGGTTCCGAGCGGTGGTCAGACACGTGGAGCACTGAGCGGCGGTGGTGGAACAGTAGCTCCCGCCGCAGCTCTTGGACGCCGAGGCGCAGTTGGCGAGGCCGTACACGTACTTGGTGCCGCCGGTTTTGGTGGCGGCAGGGTACCAAGTGCAGTACTGCTTGTAGGGCGCGTCGAAAGTCTTGGCGATCAGGTAACCGAAGAGCTTGTCCCTCGCCGCCGCCAGAGGGTCGCCGGACTTCAACTTCCCTCCGCTGCAGGTGGCCGTGCCTTCGGTGAAACGAACGATGCTGCTTCCCAGCACAAGATACAGAGCGATAATTGCCAATAATGAATTCATAATCTTTTTTTTTTTTCTTTCTGGTATGGTTAGAATAGATTGGTGAAATTAAGTTGAGATGTGGATTATATGGAGAGTTTCAGGCGGCTAGTGTATGCTGTTTTTCTAACTCCTCCAAAGATGTCCGACGGCGAGACTATGCAACAAGTGACGGTTCACGGAAGCAACCTGTTGTTGTTGTATTATTAAAAATGTAGTTTCAAGTTTTCACGTAACTAACACCATATCGGTGACGGTGCAGTGAGTTAATTACGGTGTATTTTTATTTTCGGTTAAAGTTGGATTTTGCCGGTCAGGAAAGAATTATTCCTTTTTGTGAACATGTATTCAAACACAATATATCAATGGACAGATGTCCTAGCTTTAAATGATGACAATTTGAACCCGTCTTGTTGGGTGCATGCATGATCTGATTTGCGAGTAATATACAAAATTCGTAGTAATATGGAGAGAGATATGTGAGTATTATTTTCGTCCTGTACCTATTCGTTCCCCCTTGTTGACCTGTTATATTGATATGTCTCAATATCTATGTTATATTATTATATTATACTAATACTGTATTTCAATTAAAATTGAGAATTTGATGTCTCAAAACTAGTTTTATAATTGGGTAAATAGTTTGCACTCGTTTTGCGAGTGCACTGTAGAATATATGGAGAATTTTAGGGCGGCCGGTTTATGCTGTTTTCTGAAATGACTCCAAATATATAAGTGTTCCATTTCCATTCCTTTCATCATTAATTCCTATGGAAGTGAGAATTCGCAGAAGCAATCCACCATTTACATATTAATTAGCCAGCTAGTCTCAATCGTATTATATATTTCTACATTGGTAGCACTAGCCTCAATGGGGCTGGCTGTTGGAAAAATATTTAAATCAATCATAAAACATTTATTCAATTAAATCATTTTTATTTAAATGAACATAAAAATTCGTAATCTTAAAAAGCAAATATCAAGGTGGTAAACCAACAACCTTCAAGCATAGTCAAAGAGGCCGATGTCTCTCGTGGATTAGAGCCAGTGATGAACAGTAGAGGCCACAAATTTTTTATTCTACCAAGGATTTAATTTGGTTTAATGAAACTGTGTCCCTGCAAGCTTAGTTTATTAAAACTAGCAAAACCCAAATCATACCAGAACCAATAGCAAGCAAAATTAACATGTAGTGTTCCGTCTTATTAACCAAAATCGTCCATAATACAAAAACCATAGAAACGAAACTGCTGCAGAAATTAACAAATTAAAGCTACGAGGCTTAAACTTGAATATTAGTTTTGCAAAGCGACCCATTCATTCTTAAGCAGCAAGCATAGCAGTCTCCCACTCCACAGCTTTCTTCAATAGGCTGTCCTCTTCAAGCACCATCTGAACCGGCAAGAACCCCATCCCGCTCGCCATTGCCAACATCATCTGCCTCGTCTCGGCCTTGAACTCCTCGAGATCCACCTTCCCATTCGAGTCATGATCGAACTTGGTGAACAGAGACTCGTACTCACTAGCCAGCTAGCTGGGGCTCATACTCTCGTCGATGCCAAAATGAGTCTCGAAGACCCTCAAACTCTGCAGCTCCTTCAGCATCTCCGAATACGAGAGCTGTCCATCGTGATCACTGTCGAGGTTCACGAATAGCTCGTGAACCGAGACAGTGAAGGCCTCCTCGTCGCCAACAAATTTGACGATGGTGTTGCCGTCTAGAACTTCCACACTCATCGTATATGGCTTTTTTTGGGATGTTGTTAGAAAGATTTTGTGAAAGAAAAGGGGTGAAATTGAAGTTGGTTGTGGGTTTTCAGTTGGTTTGGTATGAGCTATGAGTTTGGTTGGAGAGAGCTTATGATGTATGATATATAGGTACATGTTGTAGTTTCCATTTGTTTCCTAAGAAAGATCTTCCTCTGTTTCTTTGTGTGTGTCGTTTTGCTCTGGGCTGGTTGTTTGGAGGATATACCACTGGACTAATTAAAGTAGTTCTGGTGGCCTACAAAGATTGCTTTTTGGATCAGTGGATGGATGGTTATGTCACAAATCTTTGTTTTAGTTAAGTTAATGGAGAGATTGATATCTATTAGCGCCTAATCAAAACCTACAGGCAGGGGGGGGGGATTACCAAATAAATAGGTAAATACCAAGTGGGGGTAATTATATGGCTAGGAAGGAATTGAAACGGCAAATTACAATTAATTATTAAATTATATATACTAAAATTAATTTGGAAGTTGGTCACGCTGTTTTTGACCGGTTTGAACTTTAGTATAGTAAGAAGTAAGAAGCCGAAAGACAGAAGGCTTTCATCCTTCTGGACGCGGTCGCCAAAGCCCATTGGAAAGCTTTCAACACAAACAAGGAAAATATATAAGTTTATGCCCAAAGTGTCTTCATTAAGCATCATGTTCAATTCCGATGGAGGTTTATCTAGTCCATACATAGCGAAAGTGTTATGAGATAATCCAAGTATCACATCGGAAATACAAGAGAAGGAACCCTTGTATATTAGTGTCAATCTAGCTAATTAGTACGAGGCCTTTTGGGAAGGATATCGAAAAGTAAATTCGTGCGGGCTTGGCCCAAAGCGGACAATATCGTACTAATTAAACTGCCCGATTTTAACTGAAAATTTTGTCGTGCTGCTCTCATCCGTGTTGACTTTGAGCCAGCTTGATCTCGGCGTGCTCCAGCTAATGACCATCAACGAGATCGGGAGCTCGATAAAACAGTCCCACTGCTAGTTGTTTTCCATGCGTTTGCCCATTTGTTAGCTTTGCTCACCACATAGTTGCACAAGGTTGGGAGCTTGATACCTTTGAAAATTTAATCATTGTGACATTTCCAAATATAGCAGCAACAAGACTAAAAAAGCTGGGCCAATTGACTGGCCAATTGCCCTGCAGCCTACAGGACTGAGTTTGATGGAATCTCGTAACTCATAATACTAACATAGTTTTTTTTTTTGGTAATCGTGATATAGTATTAGGATAAAAAAAGAACAAAAAGAGTTTAGGATTACAGGAAGGGCATTTTCAGGTAGGGGTGTTCAAATGGTTTGGTTACCGTGGTAACCGTTTTAATCAGTATTATTTGGATAATTTGGCTTGGTTAATTTGGATAATTGGTTTGGTTTGGTTAAAAATTTTAGCTTGTTTGGTTTAGGTGCTTTGGTTTGGTTTCAGACACTCCTAACCAGTCAAACTAAAATAACCAGTTAAGTAATTAGTCATATATCTAACATATATTATATACAAATACTTAATACTTTGCATAACCACTCAAGAGCTAACGTTCATCCATTTTAGACTCATAAAATATAAAGCTCAATATTGCTCATATAGTGTATATTTGTATATGTAAAGTGTAGATCACAACATATGTACGCCTAATTTAGATAAATTTCATACATTATGATGGATGAAAACTTGAAAGGAAGGTCATTTCCAGCCTATGATAATTGCTAAGAGACTAAGTCAATTTACACAAACACAACAATTCATTAACCTATACCATTGTCATAAATTTTTGTTAGGTGAATACTTCTATACTAATCGTAAGATAATTGTCTTAGTTGAATGTACTTTTTGTTAAGGGTCAACTATAACTACGTGTTGATTGTTATGTTCTATTCATTATATAAATTACGAATTGTTGCATTAACCGGAAAATTTTCACCGTCAATGATAATGTGATTTTATATTGGTTAATCTGGTTAACCAATTAACCAAACCGATTAAACTTTAGTTTGGTTAATTTGGTTGTTGTATTAGTTTGGACGGTTTGGTTATGATATTGTATTCCATGGTTAATGAAATTTAGCCTTATTTGGTTTGGTTATAACCATGATAACCATTTGAACACCCCTATTTCCAGGATTCACAAACGAATCCAAGGACTGTAACAACAAAGAAAGGTTGACACAACTTGCCACTTAAACTAATAAAGAAGATAAAGAAAAAAGGCCCAGGTATAAGTGATAATGCAACATTGCTTTATCCAATTGCTAGCCTCCAATCATCATCATTAAGCTATGATCCCTCGAGGGGAAAAGTCTAGTTTTCAACACTATTAGCCAACTCTCTGCCATGCCCCTGTTTACCTTTTGCCCAACGATTAACCACTGAGAAATGTCACAACCAATTTTATATGCAATCAGCCAGGCAGGGGAGTCTTTATCCTTGAAGATTCTGAAATTTCTTTCAAGCCACTGGCCAGGATCCGCCGGTTTCTGGTGAGGCCAAAGCTTGATTCTGTCCTAGATGTCTCTAGAGTTGCTGCTGCTATTTTCAACATTGATGAAGAGTCTAAGCTTGCTCCAAACTTCCACCGAGAACTTGCAGCTGATGAAGATATGGTTGATGGTCTCTTCTTTTTGCAGGCACAGTGCACACCTACTAGGTAAGTTGATTCCTTTCTTCTTCAAGTTGTCATGGGTTAAGATTCTCTTGTGAAACACCATCCATAGAAGAACTTACACTTTGCTTTGGATGAAGTGCTGCCATACGACCTTGGAAGGAAAGTCATTTGAGCTTGGAGATCTTGCTGTAACGAGTTGTTCGTAAGCAGATTGTACACTGAAGTCGGCTGTTGGAGTAGGAAGCCACAACAATCTATCAGGACATGCAGAAAACTTAGATAGCGGAAGGTTTCCTAACATTTCGACGAATATCTCTCTCTCTCCCTCTTAGCCCCACCTTGAAGAGAAAATTTTAAAGGAATTTCCCACAAAAGATTTTCACCTTCGATTGTCAAGTAATCAGCTACACGAGAGCTCGGGGATTCTGCAGCGGCCAATGTTCTCGGGAACTCATATGCTAGGCGGACACCTTTATTCCAAACATCAAACCAAAATGAGGTCCAACGGCCATATCCTTGTTCGACCTTTGCCATATTCCAAAATCCATCTTTTAGTTTAAGAATTTGCATCCAAGGGCTACAACCCACACTTCCCAAACTTTCCCCAACCATCCACTCTGAGTTGTGATTTGGAAATTTGAGAGCAAGAAGCTCCCTCCACCAACTCTACCTTTCATTCCCAAACCGCCACCACCATTTATATAACAATGCTCGATTATGAAGCTCCAGATCATGTAAACCTAGACCGCTGAGGCGTTTTGCTCTTTTACACAACTCCTAAGAAACCAAATGAAACTTTTATTTCTCTTGTGTTTCGGACCAGAGAAAATTTCTCTACATCTTTTCTAGTGTATGGATGATTCCTTTTGGGGCAAGGAAAAGGGAGCTCATGTAGGTGCTTTGGCTTGCTAGAACAACATCAATCATGACGATCCTTCCTCCAATAAAGAGGAAACTCCCTTTCGAGCTCTCTAGTCTTGATTGGGTCTTGTTAATGACTCGGTTCCATAATTGAGGCGAGGTCGAATGAGCTCCCAAGGGAAGTCCAAGATAGAAAGTCGGCAAGAAATCCCGCTCACATCTGAAGACTTCCGCCAGCCTATTAATATTCTACACTTCACCAACAGGAAAATCCGGGTTTTAATCAAGTTGATTTTGAGTCCTGTAATGCACTGGAAACAGATCAGGGCAATTAATACATTCACCATCTCCTGTTCATTCGCTTTGCAGAAAATGACCGCATCGTCGGCATAAAGGAGATGCATCACTTCACCACGATGCCTAATATCATCGACACAAAAGCCATGCAGGAAGCCTGCCTCACCGATTTTGCTCAATATATGAGTCAACATATCCATTCCCGGGTTGAAAAGAAAAGGAGACAACGAATCACCTTGACACCTCTTTCCATCCCAAAGAAACCCACAACTTCACCATTGATGAGTACAGATAGCTTGGACGAGGAGAGAGAGCCTTTTATCCATTTTTGAAACCTTTGATGTAGCCTTAGTCTCCCAAGTATCTCCAGAATGCAGTTCCAGTTTATAGTGTCTAAAACCTTTTCAATGTCTAGTTTTATGACTGTCAATTAGTTCATTGGCAAGGAAGTTGGACTAATGGATCACTCTACATCTTTTCACCCCAAATTGTTGTCTAGATATGATGTTCATGAAAGGCTGAAGTCAATTGAATAAAACCTTAGAAGTGATCTTGTTTAGCTACCTAGCATGGTAAAGGAAACCGTACCGGAAGTCATACCGGACCCGTCTGTGGTATGGTATTTTGTGGTACGGCCGTGGTTCAACCGTTGTGTACCTGTAAAATACCATTTTTTGTAATTAAAAAAAAACTTTTTTGTTAAAAAACCGTACCGACAGATTCAGGATATCGTTTCGGAGTAATACCGGAATAAAACTAAAATATACCGGATAACAAACCTTAATAAACTAAATGGGCATAGGTAATATAAAACATCCAAAATTCCACGTACCATTATTAACCAATATAGTCACCAACTTCCAAATAATATCTCGCGCAGGCATTGTAAAAACTCAGCAGTCCAAACATTGTTCACACGTTGTCAAAATCCAAATACTATCTCGCGCATGCCTTTTCCTTACCTATGTCTCGTACAGGAGGAGGGAGACTCTTGCACGGCAGCACGTTCTTGAGTCGGGGAGGGCCACTCGAGCAGGCGTCGCGACCGAAGACTGAGGAGGAGAGAAGAGGAGCGGCGGAGCGGAGTGGACTCTTAATCTGATTTTAGTAGGCTTCATCTTCCGAAAATTTGAGTAGGCAAGCATCCTTGATTGCCATTTTAATCTGATTTTCATCATCTATCATGACACCAGCAACTCTTAATCTCTTTAGTATGTTTATACGCCGATTGTCTTTGGCCACTCTGTGGAAAAAGGGGGGGTATTCTTATCTCCTTCTTTGAGCCATAGCTCTCGGGACCTCTGTCTCCACGAAATTTCTTCCATTAACAACACTTTTTCCATGTCACCCTTCATAAGTGCTCTTTCAGTTACCTGTATTTCACTAAGTTCCCCACCTGCTTCCTCGACATCATCAATGCTTTTGATACTAACATAGTTGATCACTATTTTTTATCTAATAAGTTCAAAATAATTTTAATTTTTGCTAGAAAGTAGATTTAGTTAACTTTTATACTTTGATTTCTTAATCATTTAACTTTCAACTTGATTAGTGTAGCTTTATAATTTACAAAACTATATTCTTAATGATAATATTTATACATAATGTATAGTTTATTGTTCAAATAATTATATCGAATAACATAGTTCAATTGGAAATGAATGATTAGCTTTTAGTTGGTAATTTAGTAATTTATAATGAACGTACGATAGTGGATTCTATCTTGATCCAATCCAAGTATTTCAAAAACATCTTTTGTGATTTGATAATTGACTAAATGACATAAAGCAAATTTTGAATGTTCGTATAAGCATCACTAAATGAAACAACAACAAATATCAATCTCGATATGCTAATTTTTGTCTGGATCAATAGACGTATGCATTCTTAAGAAGAAAAGAAACAAGCTCGATCGATCATTTTTTATGCAAACCTTGGAGGAATTTTATTAGCTACTGGAGCTTAATACATTATCATGAAGTAACTGATCTACAAGGAAAACTGATAGTCGGTCAGTCCAAACCACTTCCTCATTTCAGTTTGTCTAAGCATGAGCCATGATATGTGATTGCTTCATTCACCCGTGCCAACGCCTAACAGACACTGGCAAATACTTCTGAACAGCACACCAGTTTTTTTTGTCAATAAAGTAGTGTCACTAACGGTACAACACAACATACGGCACATAATATATAAACCATACTTTTCCCCCCGATAAAGTAGCGGTAAGCTTTTAGCAGAATTTGTCTTCCTTCTCATATCTGACGGAACATTCGGGGTTCTGATCAACCAAATTGATCTGGCCCCCGCTTCCGCTCCTGCACTTCTGGTTCAGAAGTTCCTTGGCCCTGTTGAGACACGTGGAGCACTCCTCGAACCGCGCGGCGCAGGTGGCCAGGCCGGTGATGGTGAACCCACTGCCGTCGACGTCGGTGGAGGTGCAGAACCGCCTCTTCTCCGGCTTCGAGCTGGTCACCCCTACCAAGCGGCCCAGAATCTCGTCCCTCGCCGCCGTGGCCTGAGGCTCGTCGGTGCTGTTGAAGTTGTGTGCGTTGCACAGCACCGGTACGTTCACTTTCTTCCTGGCTTCGGCGGGGCGAGTCGTAGTAGTAGTACTGGCTAGCAGGACAACTGCGACCAGGAAAACAATGGTAGTAGTACTACTACTAATTGCCATCTTCTTCATGTTGTTAATTAATTAATTAATTGCTTCCTTTTTTTTCTAATTACCTCTCTCTTGTTTTTGGAGTGGAATGGAATATGTTGAGTGGCGTGGGGGGATTATATACTGTAGCGGCGGCCTGTGCGTTTCTCATTCCACTAAGGCATCAAAATGATTCGGCTCCTCTTCTCAACTGTTTTAGGTGCCGGCTCAAAATGATTGAGAGGCATAATAATTATAATTATAAGATAATGTTACCTTGAACCTTGTTCTCTCAGAAGTTTAAAGATTTAGTTTTTGGTCTTACACGAATCCCGTTATGTTATTAAAATGTAGTTTCAATTTTTCACGTAACTAACACCATACCGGTGCAGTGAGTTAACTGTTTTTTTCTGTCGTGAAAGAATTTTGCCGGTCAGGAAAGAATTTTGCCGGTCTGCGAATATGCATTTAAACACAATAGATTAATGAACACACATGTCCTAGCTTTAGTTGCTGAAAAATCCTTTGATTTCTCTCTTTCCATGTTTTCGTGGTGAAGGAATTGTGATCCTTAGTTTTCAGTTTCTGTTCGGCTCAAGATACTAATCAAAGTTTATATAAGGATGTAGGACAATCGGTCACCGAAACAAGTTTTTTTTATAAGGCAGATAATATAGATTTTAATTTTTTGTGATTAATGTACTATTTAAGATATTTGAACCTGTAATCTCAAGATTATTGACTAGTTGTTTTCAGTAGGTCACTGAAACAAGTTAATCAACCAATAATAACATAGTATAAAAGAGGTCGATCTCTCATTTGATGATCTGGATTAATCAATCGGGAATAGCACATAAAACTTGAGTGTCCCTTATTGATGCTTTTTTACTATATATGCACACTTTTTTTGTATAAAAGGGAGGCCGAGGCCGCAAAGAAAGAAGATTACAGAGAAGAAGCGGGTTGCGTCACAACACGACGCTGAAAAGAAATGCCCATACAATCACTCATAAGGATAGGAGCTAGCGCCGGCGGTGGATCAACAAGTTCATGCATACCCAGGGGATAGACGAGACTGTGCTTCGAGAGCCAGTCCGCGGCTCTATTCCCCTCCCGATACACATGCCCGATGCTGACCAACCAATCCTGCGCCAGACTCCTCCGGATCGAGGCCAACAAGGCGGCGTAGGGATGAACAGGATCGTGCCGACTCTTAATCAAAGCGATCGCCAGCTGAGAGTCTGACTCCACAAGAACACAAGTGCACCCGACTTTCCTAGCGAGAAGAAGGCCATGGTAGACAGCCCAAAGCTCTGCAAGCGTAGCTGAGGCTTCACCTACTTTAGAGACAAAACCCCGGATCCACTTACCATGTTCATCCCGAATGATGCCCCCAGCTCCAGCCAGCCCCGGGTTACCCGCCGAAGCCCCATCCACGTTGAGCTTGACCCATCCATTTCGAGGAAAACTCCAATGAACCTGCGTCTCCACCCTCTCCGGCTTGAATCCCTGTCTGCCGAAATTTACCGTAGGGGCCTCCCACGCCTTATGCCACAAAATAGCCTTTTGCTGAATGGAGAAAGCAAGGGAGGGAGCTGAAAGCGCCTTATGCAGCCCCTGAAAACACCCTGTACACCTGTTCTTCCAAATAAGCCACAAAGCAGTACTAAAGAAGCTATTCCAATTCATACCAGACTCCGTCCCGTCCTCCTTAAGGATATTGTCTCTGAACCAATCTTCCCGACCGCTGCTGAAAAAATTCTGATGCTCCTCTTGCGGAATCCATCTCAGCCAAAAGAAACGAGCAGGATAGCAGTCTCGAAACAAGTGCAGAATGGTCTCTTCTTGGTTCCCGCATCTAAGACACATCGGGGACTCTGCACATTTATGGGAATAGCGGAGAACATTAGTCGCAATGCGCCCTAGCGATACCAACCACACAAAGCACCTAACTCTTTCTGCAACAGGGAGCTTCCAAATGGTTTTCCACACCTTCTCATTCGGATCCTTCCTCGGAGGTAAAGCCAGAGTGTAGGCCGAGGAAGTTGAAAAGTGGCCATTCGAGGAGGCGGTCCAAAGGATAGTGTCCTCCTTCAGAGACATGGGATCCACCAGGTTCGCCGTGATCTTCTGAAGCACTTCAGACGGAAGCCAATCCTCCAAACGATTGATGTCCCATCTACCATCATCATCAATATAGTCCGCCACATGCTCCTCCAGCATCTCTTCCGTTACCGGATGAAGAGCCACCTCGGCCAAAGGTACCTGCAGCAACCAAACATCACGCCAGAACTTAGCTCCTTTCCCATTATGAATATTCCACGCACAACCCTTCCGAAGAAGGTTTGAGGCTTTAGTCATACTATTCCAGGTAAAGGAACCTCCCTTAACAGGCCGAAGCACATCAAGTCCTTCCCGCTGCTTTCCGTACTTCGATCTCATGACTTGAGTCCAAATGCAGTCCTTCTCTTTAAGAATCCTCCACCCTCCTTTAGCGAGCATAGCCAGGTTTGCATGGCGGACGGACCTCAGCCCCCCTCCTCCCTGAGCTCTGGGTTCAGCCATTCTATCCCACGCCACCAGATGGATCTTCCCTTTCTCCTCCTCTTTTCCCCAGATAAAGTCCCTGTTAATTTTATCAATAGCATTGCAAACATTCACAGGCAAAAGTTCAGTCTGCATAGGGTAAACAGGGATGGACAGGGAAACTGATCTGGCAACAGTCAGGCGCGCAGCGAGCGACAGCTTCCTGGCTTTCCACGGCGCCATCTTCTTCTTAATCTGCAGCAAGAGACCTTGATACCGCCCCCTGGTAACTCGACCATGGATCTTCTGAATACCCAAATATTTCCCTAGGCTAGTGGCAAGGGGAATACCAGCCCTGGTACTTAGGCGTTGAGCTCTGGCATGGTGTATATTGGGGGAAACGTAGATGATGGACTTCGCAAAGTTCACTCGCTGCCCGGAGCTTTCACAGAACTCATCAAGACACCGCTTTATAATCTTCACCTGAGAGACTTTAGCTTCTGCAAACAAAACCAAGTCATCGGCAAAGAAAAGATGAGTTAGAGCCGGGCCATTCGTTGATAAGCGAATGGGATTCCATAGCTTATCACGAACAGCCTTATCAATTCTATGGGAAAGGCGCTCCATACATAAAACAAACAGGTAGGGAGAAAGAGGGTCTCCCTGGCGAACTCCACGAGTGGGGGTTATGGTCTCTAGCAGCTCCCCATTCCAGAGAATGCGCATTCTGTTCTGTTCGACACAGTACATAATACATCTGATCCAAGAACTCGGGAGGCCAACTTCGATTAGGGTGTCCCTCAAAAAGTCCCACCGAAGCCGATCATAGGCCTTCTCCAGATCGATTTTCACCACCATACCACCCTTTCGTCCCCTCCTCTTTCTCAGCGAATGGACAACCTCCTAAACCACCGCTATATTGTCCATCGTCTGACGCCCTGGGATAAAGCTGGATTGCCGAGGTGACACAAGAGTTCTCATAATAGACTTCAGCCGGCTCGTCATCGCTTTCGTTATGGCTTTCAGGCTGACATTGTTCAAAGAGATGGGGCGAAGCTGCGTGACTGACTCAGGGTCTTCCACCTTAGGAATAAGAACCACCGTGGACTCCGAAACAGCAGGAGGAAGGGTTCCATGTTCAAAAAAAGAGATCGCCATCTCTGACAAATCTTTCCCGACAACTTTCCAAGCTTGTTGGTAGAAAATGGCTTGGAAGCCATCCGGACCAGGAGCTTGGAAAGGTTTCATGTCAAAAACCGCCTTGTGAATATCCATTATAGTTAAAGGTCTGAGGAGTTGAAACCATTCTTCCTGCCTGAGTCTGGGGAAATCACCCTTCGGAAGCAGATCAATATAGGGTGTGTCATCCTGCAAGTAGAGCTCAGAGTAGAAATTGAAAATAAGACCCGCCAAATCCTCTGTGTTCGTGACCCATGTCCCATTCCCGTCCTTCAGAGCTGTAATCTTACTCCTGCGTCTGCGGATATTAGTCAGCTGATGAAAATAGGCTGTGTTCCTTTCACCGAACTTCACCCAATTCTCCCGAGACCTTTGAAACCATATAAGCTCTTCCTGCTCCAGGGTCTTGTCCAGCTCAGCCTCAAGCTTTGAGTGTAGTTTTGCTAAGCTTGGGGAGAAAGAAACAGCTTGCCTCCGCTCAATTCCAGAAATCCGAGCAACCAGCCTCTTCTTTCTCTGAAAGATGTTACCAAAAACAGCCATGTTCCATCCCTTCAGCTTGTCCGATAAAGCCTGCAAAGCATCGGGAAAAGCAACCTGAGACTCCCAAGAATTTTCAATAAAAGAGGAAAAATCAGCATGGGTTAACCAGGCTGCCTCAAATCTGAAACGCTTAGGAGAAAGATGCGAGACTCCCTGAATTGGCCAAGTGGTAAGGATGGGGTGATGGTCCGAGCTGAGGCGAGCAAGATGCGTCACCGAAGTCGTTGGGAACATCTCATTCCACTCCAAGTTGCATAGGCTTCTATCCAGACGACTGGCCTTGTAGGAGGCAGTGGTATCCCCCCTGGACCATGTAAATCTGGGGCCAGAGAAGCCCAAGTCAAGAAGCTCTGCCTCATTGATCCAGTCCCCAAAACGCTTGCATCTACTGTAGGTAGAAGAGGAAGCAGAACCAGTCCTCTCGTCCGGGTCGCGGATAGCATTGAAATCCCCAGTAAGGATCCAAGGGAACTTTGTTTTCGTGCTCTGGTCAATCAAATGACCCCAAAGAGAGTGTTGGAGCTGCTGCCGCGGAGAAGCATATATAGCCGTGAGCTTCCAAGTCGGCATTCCATCCCTGCTGCAGATCAAAGTGATGTGTTGATGACCAGCAGACTCAACTTGCATAGAAAGGGCCTGCGAGTTCCAAAACACCCAGATCCCACCGCTCCTGCCATTGGCCTCAACTCTAGCAACATCCTGGAAACCCAACTTGTCACAGACAGCATTCGCCACCCCACCACTAACCTGAGGTTCAATCAGAATCACTATGTCAGGCTTATGGAGCTGAAGGACGAACTTGAGAGAACGAGAGAAGGCCCGTCCACCAGCTCCACCAACATTCCACGCAAAAATTTTAAAATTAGAAACAGCAGACATAGACATAAGAGACAAAAAACGAGCAGAAAAAAGGGGAGAAGGCCACAAGGAAGCAAGAGATCAGAAATTAGGCCGGCGGGCCACGTCCATCGATCAATCCCGGTCCGAGCTCGTCTGCCGGAAGAGGGGGCTCCCGAAGAGCCTCGCCGGCTCTACTTTCCGGGCTCATCTCTGTCCACTCTTTAATCTGTTGCAGCGTCAAAGAAATTCGTTTCTCCTGGCCCTTGTTCTTTCGATCTTTGACGGGAGACCAAAGCTTTAGAGCCTTCATCGGATCGTGGCGGATTGGGGTAGTCTTCCTTGGCGTTGACTCCCTCCTCCCCTGAGCTCCTTTCTTCCTTTCTTTCTTCTGCTTTGTTCGCGAAACAGCAGAGGGAGCTGCTGGATCGACAACTCTGTTCGCTGGGGGGGCATATGGCTGGGCCTCTACAATCAGCATGTTGGTCCCCTTCTCACTTCTAATTGATTGGGTAATCAACCCAATTGTTTTAGACCCATTAGGCCCATCATCCTTGAGCCCAGACCCAGAGGCTTCACTAGTGTTGGGGACGATTGAAGGCCGCTTGGAGCTTGGGCCTTCGGGTCTTGGAATCGGGCCCAGGATGCCCGACGATTTTCCAACTTCCGACTCCACCAACGCGGCCTCTTTCCCCTTTTTGTTATCTCCTTTCCCCTTCTTGCTCGTAAATCCCCCTTGCGCCGCCTGCGGTTCATGTTTCCGTTGAGTCGATTTTGTCCCAGCTTGATTTGGAGATTTCCCCCATTCCTTCTTCGTTGATCCCTCTTTCCTTTCCTGTTTGTTGTTTGTCCCCTCACTAGTTTCACCCGCCTGATCCAGCCGACCCTGATTTGGTATCTCCCGCTGATTGCGGCGGGATTTCCTCGTCCAGGGGGCAAAGCCAGGCACCTCCTCCGGCGAGGTTTCAACGGAGGCTGCCATCGGCGTCGGTGAGAATTCCGCAACTCGATCTCTAGACTGTTCCGGGATGAGAACAGGGCAGCTGATCTTGGTATGCCCAATCTTCCCACATTCAAAGCAGACAATCGGTAGATTCTCGAACTCAACCCTCTGCCATTTCCCATCAAGACGGATTCTCGGAACCAGCGGCTGCGACAAATCAACCTCCACAGCCACCCGCGCGAATCTCGTACGTTGCTGATGTAGCGTATGAAAATCAAGTTTAATCGCCCTTCCAATGAGATTACCCAGTGAGAAGAGAAGATCCTTGTGGTAAAAATGGACGGGAAATCCCGGAAACTGAACCCACACCACCATTGTACTTGGAAGATCGTCTGTGACCCTGAAGGCCGGTGTCCATTGTTGAACGACCAAGTAATGATCAAAAATCACCCACGGCCCGTCAGAGAGAGCTTTGAAATAGTCTTGATCGTTCCCCAATTTGACTAGGTAGAATTCTCTGTCCATAGCAAAGACCTCCATATGACCAGCAGGTCTCCATAAGGATCGCAGTCTGTTACAGAGAGTTGTGTATCCGATGGACTTCCCGAGCAGCCTAACCACAAGGGACCTCTGCCACGGGGCACTTAGTTTCGCTTTGAAGATTTCAGAGATCCTCAATTCCGGTTCCCCATTGAACGAACCCGGAACGATGTCATGCTCCCTAACTGGAATCCACTGCGAGACAGCAGCCCCCGCCTGAGAACCAGAGCCAGCCACCGCAGTGGCATAGGAAGCCTTTGGCAAGGACAGACGAAGGTCGGTTAATTGACCCCCAAACTCAATCTCGCTTGACACCCCCTTCTCGTCCCTCCGCGAGACTTCAGGAGCTAAAGCGCTGGGGTTCTGGGTCTCCGATGTTGACAGGGACACCCCACCCGCTTGAACAGTGTCAACCTGCATCGCAGCCACAGGCTGGGAGCTGTCTGGCGGCCGTCCCGGCGGGGCAGAGTTCGACGTCGGAGCCATCACGCCGGCAGGGATCGTACAGAGCGTTTCCATTCAAAAGTACTTTTAATACCAATTATAGCGGATTAATTGAATAGCTAGTTAAATTCCCCCTTCTGCTGATTATTATGATTATCCATTATCAATTGCGTATTTGCGTACAACAAAAATGTAAGACTTACTATATATGCACAATTAAATCATGGTTTTAGTAATTTTAATTGTGTGTTCGTGTGCTAATAAATGTAAGAGGTTTCTCTGATGGGCTACATCAGTAATGAGTTTTAAATTCCCACAAAAAAAAATTGTTCCCACCAAAAGAAAAAGTAATGAGTTTCAAAGGAAATAATATGTGGCACAAACACACCAAGAAATTAAAACTAGGTTTTACTATGAAATATAAATATGATTCTCACACGTTCTCTGTTTCCCCTGCATTCCACTGTTGATTTGTCTGCAAAATCTTACCCTTAGGGTAGTCTCTTCAAATTGGGGTGATTTCCTTAAATACAACATTAATTAAAGTTAACTCACAGAATACATAAGAAAATGAAATTTTCCCTAACTACCAAAGGTTCAAAGAGTTCGAGTCCTTAAAACTTGAACAACACACTGGATCGACTCTCAAGAACTCGAACTAAAAGCGGATCGAGTGTGCAAAACTCAATCAATGTAGATCAATTTTGGAGGACTCGATCAACACAGTTCGATGACAAAGGATTCGATCAAAACAAATCGACTTTGGAGGACTCGATAAGTAGATCGACGCCAAAGAACTCGCTCATCACAAACAACTTTAGAAGACTCGATCCGCATCTGCACTATCGATGGTTTAGGACTCGAACAACACTAGTTCGATTGCCCTGGCCTAGAACCACTGTTTAATCTTGTTTCTTCCATACACAAACTGCAGCAGCTGGAGCACCATAGCTGAGTAAAGAAGAAAATTTTTGGAGGTAAGTTCTGCTTACGTTGTTGAATGAGCATTTGAATTTTTTATTAATTTAGTATTGTTTGAACTGTATGTAATGGGCTGCTCTATAAACTGCATAAATGGGTAGAAAATTTTGAAAATTCGACCTATTGATTCGGTGGAATGGTCGAATTACACATTTTCAGAATAGTATTGACTACGAAGATGATGAATCAAGTACTATCCGGATTGAGAGCATATTTACTTGGAAAGAACTCGGAGACATTTGCGCGGAACGATGTTGCATAGGGGGCGAAGAGTATGTAAGATGACTTACCGTATGCCGGTTTACAAGGATTATGCACTTGTATATGAAGGATCAGTTCTGTCTGACGATAATGACATTAATATGATGGTGAGATTTATTGCAGAAAATATATTTCCAATTGTTGAGGTGTATGTCGAGACAAAAGTTGTTGGCCAATATGGTGGTGGCGGTTATACCGAACAAGGTGAGGGATTTCTGGTTCAGGAGATTTCAGAGTTCTGCATGATGTACCATGGCCAAGATATGAGGATCGAACTGCACCTGGTCAATTTGAGCCCCCACACCTCACTACACGATGGTGCCACAACATCCTCTCTATGCTCACAACGACGATCTTGACCTCCCTCCCATACCTATCTGGAATCCTGATTCTGGGTTCGTGGTTGGTCAAACATTTGGAGGAAAGCCTCAGGTTGTCGATGCATTGAAAGAAATTGCTATGCGAAGAAGCTTTCAATATCGTGTCATCACTTCCGACACTAAACAAATTCATGTTCGTTGCGAGAACCATGGCGACAGATGCATGTGGCATGTTCGGGCGGCATATGCTAAAAGAAATGGGGCTTGGCTCATTCGTAAGACAGACAACAACCACACTTGTAGGTCATCACTAATTTCTCTAGATCACCGACAATTGAGTACAAGGAAGGTTGCACAAACAATCAAACATCTGATTGAGGCACAACCTGGGATCACCGTGAAGAGTGTCATCGCTGAAGTGAAGAATCGACATGGCTATACCATCAGTTACAAGAAAGCATGGATTGAAAAGAGTCATTTGCTAACCTTCCTAGTTTGATTCTTGCAATGGTGGAAAATAATCCTGGGTCTGTTTTTGTGCCTAGTTACGAAGATTTTGGAGGGGGTGCTAAACACGTGTTTAATCGACTATTTTGGGCATTCAAAACATGCATTGATGGTTTCACCCATGGTCTGCCAAGAATCCAAGTTGAAAACACCTTTCTAACCGACAAATATAGGGGCATTCTACTCGTTGCCACTAGTGTTGATGGAAGTATGCAACTTCTCCTACTTGCTTTTGCTATAGTTGATTCGGAGAACAACTTAAGTTGGGCATGGTTTTATTCCCAACTATACACTTGTGTCGCTCAACAGAAGGACATTGCCATACTTTCTGATCGACACCATGGAATTGCACATGCAATGTACGACTTGCCCAAGGAGCTAGGGTGGAAGTGGTGCTAGTGCATACGACATTTCAAAAGCAATTATGGGAAGCACTTTGGTCGCACTATTGGACAACGTGCAGTTTGGCACGCTGGTAAGAACAAATAAGATGTTTCATTTACTCAATTGGTTGAATGCTTCTGCTCCTTTACTAACCCTATTTTTCTTTATTGTAGCTATTGCTTTTCAGACTCGAAAGTTTGTAGACAAAATGAAGAAAATAAGGGAGGTCCACCCTGATGGTGCAGATTGGCTATAAACCCATCCTTTTGAGAGGTGGATGTTACATCAAGACAAAGGGTATAGGTATGGCATAATAACAACGGACATGGGTGAGTGCCTCATTGGTTTGTACGTTGGTCTTCGTGCAATGCCTATATCATCTATACTCTTGCATACCTTCTTTCATACGGTTACATGGTTCTTTGAATGCTACCAAGCGAAGATTATGGATGACATGAAACCATGGTCGAAAAGGAAAAAAATGGCATAAGGTGACTTTATTTAGTCTAAGGGAAAATGGGGACGACACACAAACCGCAAGGGGCGGTTTGTGTATCGGCAATGGCAAAACCGCCCCTTGAGGATGCGGTTTGTGTTGGAGAAATAGAACTGCAGCCTCAACAAGCGGTTCTGCTAGGTCATCCAAAGAACCGCCTGGCCAAGATGCGGTTCTGTTAGGTCAGAATAATAACCGCATGGCCAAGATGTTGTTTTGTCACAGAAACTCAAACCGCTCCCTCAGGATGCGGTTTACATGTAAACCGCACGACCAAGGTGTAGTTTTTAAAAAAAGATGCTAGTTTTGGAATTGGTGTGGGATGGGTGACATTTTTTTTTTGAATGATGCTATTTCTGGAAAAATCCCTGTAATTTGAGGACTTTATATTGTAATTTGAGATCTAGATATTAAGGAAACTAATGTAACTGACAATAGAACAACTCGAACATATGAACAAACTCTATAGAATTAGAACAACTTAACATCTCTATAAAATAGAACAACCCGAACATACAGAAATATCTAGAAAATAGCAACTCGATAATATCACAACTCTAGAAATCACACTGCTCACTCTTGTGCACCACGTCTGCGTCCCTCTCTTCGACTTCTATTCCTTAAACGAACTCTATATCCAATTCCAGTATTTCATGGCAGTGGACGTGGGGTTGCAGCGGCTGGAGGAGAAAAGTAGACATGGCCCATCAGAGGCGACGTGGCGGTGTAGATGCAGGTGAATATACAATGACATCCCTTCGAATTTCCCGTGAACATGGCAGGAGATTCTTGAAGAGCTTCTTCAAGAATGAAAATTTCTCAGGTTCCAAATTTTGTTCTGGTTCACTCTCCATAGTCATTGATGCAAGTTCCAACCCATCAATCTAAATAATAAACACGTTAGTCAAACATTCTTTGTGTAGCTAAAGTAAATATAGAAAATAGATGTTGTGCTTCCAACGAACCGATCACGGCACCACGTTTGGTTATCCATCTTTTTGAGAACTTGCGGTACCAAACCATGTATTCATCATGGTACCCCATTGGCCTCGTCATTGGGATCCCATCAATTGCAAACGTATGGCGAGACTCCCACATACCAATCCATCTATGGTGCTTGGTTGGCCAATCATTGACTGTACCCCGCAGATCCTCATTGTACTTGTGGAGTGACTTATGTACGTCGGGTGGTGGGAGAGGAATCGGCTATGCACAATTATATTGCTGGACACATCTATTCGGGAGGTGCCACTTGACAATGTTGTGGCAAATCACAGGCAACTTGCACGACCAGAGTCGACGATCCTCAGTGTATTGCAACTCGTACAACTCCTTTTATCCGTTCGGATATGGATCCCACTCTACCTAAGTTTCGACAAATAAATTAAAATCCATACAAATAATTTCAACAAATAAATTAGCATTCATATTCATAAAAATAAATTCATGTTCGTAAGCTAGAATGTTACCTCGTTGAACTCTATACGCTCAAGATGTTGGCGATACCCGTCTAGAGAGGAGATTCTCGTAATAGCTGCAATCCATCTAGCACCATAAGCCGCTTGATTTAGTGGCTCTTCGGGACCCCAACTGTTGGCAGGACAGGTTGGAGCGAAAGTAGGAAGGTGCTCCCAAACCCATAGTTGGAGGATGAACATGGCACCACCCACTTGCTTTGTTTTCGAGTCCGTACACTTGCACAGCTCCACATATATCATCGCCAAACAAGCAGATCCTCAACCTTTTCTCCCAATCTCGTCCCAATCTTCCAAAAAAACTCGGAGCCACATATATTTCCATCAATCTTGTTCGGAAACAAAAATCCTCCAAACAAACAAATCAGGTAGATGCGAGCATACCTCTCTATCTGAGCATCCATGGCATCCTCCAGTAACTCTCCTGCGGCCCTCACTAGCCAAGGGATCGATAGCATAGACTTGTGTAGAGGTGGTATACGAAGACCTTGTGGTGCTTCCTCGGAGATGTTGATGCCTAAACGCTCGCTTATAAATTGACCCCAACCATTCAATGGTTTCTGTGAACTCTCTATTATGGCATCACCATTGATTGGAAGCTCTGTCAGCATGACCACGTCCTTCAACGTAATCGTCATCTCTCCCTCCAGAAGGTGGAATGTGTGCGTTTCTTTTCTCCATCTTTCCCCCATTGCCCTAAGAAGGTTTTTGTCCATCTCCATCCGCACAAAGTTTCGCACCCTCAGCAATCGCGCTCTTTCAATGAAGGGCTTGATCCGAACATCCCATGCATGCAAGCGAGATAGCGACCGATGGGTGATTACATTAAGTTGTTCCTGTAAAAAAACCTTAATTATTATATGAAAAAATTATAAGAATACTTTCGCATTTAAAAAAAAAAAAGAAAAGTACATGAGGAAATGCTTACCGAGTCTGCCGCCCAAACACTTTCAGACTGATGGTAAGGTTGCTCATCCATCAAATCGGTTTCTCGCGGTCCGCCTCGAATGTATAATCTAAGATCGTAAATACTCGGGTCCATTTTGGCAATTTTGAGTGATAGAAGTACCAAACAAAAGAAAAAAAATTGATGCGGAAGATCAGGCTTAGCCGCAACCACAGAGCATATTTTTTTCTTCAAGAGTGGTGAGAGGAAGAAGAATTGTGTGGTGTAAGTTTTGGTCGAATGGAGGGTGGGGAATTTATAGGTTCCGTGGGAGGAAGTGGATCGAATTTTGTGACGTAGATCCGCGTCAACGGCTGCTCTAGGGAAGGGAAATTGAACGACCCAGATCGCGTTTTGAATACTCGATCAACGTAGAAGCGTGTCTGACGCCATCGATCCGCGTCGTGTAGATCGAGTTCCACCCACTCGATCCGCGTCATTACTACTTCGCGGCATTGGCCATCGAACGGACCATATCGATTTCCGAAGGCACGATCTAGGGTGGAACGCTTCCTATGTCATCGATCTGCGTCACACTGATCGAGCCATCTCTCATCGATCTACTTAGATCGAGTTTTCAAAACTCAATCTGCTTCGTCATGTTCCAGCCAATCATGGCCCTTTCACTCGATGCTCGTGGATCGATGGTCTGGCAATCGATCTGGTTCTAGTTCGAGTTTATCGAACTCGATTTGTACCAAACTTTGGTATTTTGGAAAATTTTATAAAAAGTTATGTATTGTAGGAAATTTTTTAATTATTACTTAGGGAAAAAAATCCTTCAAATTGCAGGTTTTTTCAAATATCAGTAAGAGCATCCACATTGGTATTGCATTCTCAATTGAAAAATGACATGGTATAGGTGTTTGCAATTGCAAAACCAATTGCATTGATATGGCTACCAATTGCATATTTGCAAGCTTGCAACAAATGCAATTCCATATGCAAGTCAAAAAAGTCTAAAAAAATGGGGATTTTGTATTTTATATTATTTTCTTTTCTCTTTTACTTAATTTTCTATAATTTAAACATAATATTTAATTATATTTGCAATTGCAAGTTAATTGCATTGATGTAGGTGAATGAAATGAATGTGATGTGGATTGCAAAAAATTTGGATTGACAATAAAAAACACAAATGCAATTTCTTTTACAATTGCATTGATGGAGATGCTCTTTAAGTGTTAAAACACAATGATTTTAGATCGAAATCAATACTTGAATCAAATTAGAATGAGATCGAATATAATTCAACTCGGTTTCCTTCAAGACCACTATCGACTTGAGATTCAGAAATATTCTTCTATTAAAAGAACAAGTTTTGCTGCACTGTTCCTTAGAGTCACATCCAAACACTGTGACTTGGTTTGCTTTTTTGACCCTTTGATGGAGATTGATTTTCTGCTTTTAGCCGTCGTTCCGCTGCCTTTTTTTTTTTGGCTTTTCCCTCCCATCCCTCTTCCTAGCCACACAACTTTTCTTCTCTCTTTCTCTTCCTTCTACAGAAACCAACAACCCACTTGTTTCTTCCTCCCTCAGTCCCTCTCTCTGTACAAGAACAAAAAAAACCAAAAAGGAAGAATATGAAGAAGAAGAAGACGCAGGAAGCAGAAGAACCAGGAAAAGAAGGAACCCCCACCCAACCTCACTTGTGCTCTCCTTCTCTCTTCTCTCCGACGTTGTCTCTTTCTCACTCTGCGATCTCAAATCTCCGAAATCGCCGATGAAGCGGCAAACTTGCCAAGGAAGGAGAGTCATTCGACGCCTGGTTGGCTAGATCGTGAGTTTTATTATGTTTTTAGTGTTCTTAACGCCGCCGATCTTATTTCTCCGAATCTGTTCGTTTATTTTTCTGTTTTTCTTTGTTCTCTTCCTTGGTTAGAACGCCCTTTTGGATCGATGAAGAGAAGGAAAGGCGTGAACGACGATGACGGTTGGCAATGGACGTCGGTGATGGTCCCGGCAACGAGTGACAACCATTTTTTTTTTCAAATTGTCCTTTTTTGAATTTTTTGTTTGGTTTGAATTCTTACTTCTTGTCATCTTTTGTTCCTGGGTTTTCGATCAGGAAGAAGGAAGTGATTCGTCTACACTCATGCCAAAAGAAACATGTCATGCCGCCGGCGGTGGGACTGCTGTCAACCGCGACCAAGGTGGTAAGTTGTTTTTGTGGATTTATTTCCTTTTTCGGTTTTGACATGTTTGGATTTTTATGGAGTGCTTTCTTGCTAATCTAATTGGACTTATTCGTTTTGCCTTTTCGAATTCGGATACTAGCCAGGATAATGGAGGAGCTGCTGCCAATGTAGATTTCCAAAGGCAGCAGAGCAGACGAGGGCTACCCACTGCTCTTTGGGTAAGGTTCTTTTTGGGTTTTGGTTCTGTTTTTGTTCTTGATGACTCCTTTCTGTGGAGTGGTTCTGTATGTTTTCAGCCATATGGGTTTTCGTTTTCCCGAATTTAGCTTCCAGTCATTGTCTTTCTCTCCTCACAAACTCTTACTGCTTTTCTCGGTTGATTCATCGGCCACAAAAACATGCTGACGGCGAACTTGCCTGGGGAGAAGGATTGTCAGCCGGCGGCTTGCTTTGCTTGTGAGTTTCTGCCTTTGATTCTATTCATTTTTTCGTTACTTTTAGGGTTTTGGTCATTGCTTAGACGCTGAATTTCTTAGATGGATTCATAGATTGCAATAACAAGTCAATGATGAACATTCTTGAGGGAGAAGGAGAAAGCAAATGCAGAAGTCCAATGCCCAATAATGAGTATATATATCTATAATCGTTGGGAAGGAGGAAGCAGCTCCAGAAGTCTACCATGAAAGCTTTGGTGTTGGTGATCTCCTCTCTCTATTTCTTTTGTTTTTAGTTTAGATTTCTTCTCTTTGCGTAGATGGTTTAGAGGTCTTGAATAATTTGTTTATAATTGGTCATTAGTTCCACCTATCGCGCTACACAGTATACTTTTTACTCTATTGGTTTTAGCACGGACTAGCCTCGACTCCAAATCCTTTTATGCTAAGATTCCTATGTTTTGTTTCCCTTACAGATCAAGTAGAGTTGGTTCTCTTGCTCGGTTGGACCTTCAGGTGAGCCTCCATTAACATGCTATGGGGCGTGGGGAGAATGGGGATTTCTTTCATTTTTGTTGTTTTCCCCTGAACCCTATGCATTTTAGCGGGAGATATCACTACTTGAAAGCTTCTTGCATACTGTTTTGCATCTCCAGTAGGCTGAGTTGTATATTTTTTGAGTTCTTAAATGACAAAGACTTTGGAAATCACACGAACAAAGGTGTTGGGGATTGATTATTTCAGAACTTGAGGTTGTATGGTTCTGTTTCATTACATGCATACGGTCATATAACTAGGGTGATGCAAATGTGGGGAATTGAGTAGAATGCATTTTCAATTAAGTTCTCATCAATATTAGCCATTGATGTTGCATATTTCTATGAACCCATCACAGGGGATGAAAAGTGAATGGGTTTTTTCTTTTGAATTGCAGGTGTAACTATATTTTCCCTTTGCATCCTTCCAACCGAGGAGTGATAAGTCGGCTTGGGGTGGGTCTCCTCAGCCCCCTTCTATGGAAATGACAAGCGCCGACGGGGAGACAACATTAGTGGCCAGGGAGGATGACGGGTAACGGAGAGATGGGAGGATGACGGGCAACACCGTACACTGTCCCTTGCAGGTAATCGCTTTCTATGTCTCTTTATTTTACTGGTTCTGTCTAGAAATTATAGCTTTTGCCTGCTTTAAACTGTATATCTAACCTAACTTGAGCACTATGTCTCATTAGTCAAAGTTGCTCCCTTGATTTTTACTTTCTGTTCCCGTGTCTGATTGCTTGCACCTGCTATCCTGTTCCCGTGTTTGATTGCATGCTCCCTATGTTGGGTTCATAGGGTCTATGTGAAGGTACTCAGTTGAGTAGGTGATCTTCTGCAGGTCTGGAACCAATGTCACTTGAGCCATTGGAGGAGTGTAGGCCAGCAGATGTCTTCAGAGAGAAACATGGCCAATCTGCAGCAAGAAGCTGATCAGATCCCTCTTATGCTTGCAATTTAGTGACAATGTCAGCTCCTTAATGCAAACTCTTTTGTTATGTCCACGCCCTTTTCATCAACTGTTCTGTTTTACTAAAATTCACTCGATCCAGCTTAAGAAATTTGATGTGCCAAATCAATTTTACTTCTTTCTTGGGGTTGTCCTTTGCTGATTTATCCGTACAGTTCTACGGAAACACATATTGCATTTCTTGGGATAAATATCTTTTGAAATTTCATCACAACTGAACTCCAATGTGTTCACTTTCCCTCTTGATCGTCAGTTTGTTGTAAATTGATAGAACTTAGGTTAAACTTTGCTGCAATATTGTTCTTTGATTTTAAACTTCTCTTTGCAAATCCAATGTATTTTTATGGTATCAGTTCCCTTCATTCCTTACCTATCAATTAAGTTCCTATCTGGATCAGATCCTGAGATTCAGTTCCTGTGTAATCTCGCTTGGTGTATTTGCATTTAATCGTGAACTTTGTATATAGTTTCATGGTCTAAGCAATATGAAATCAAAACTATGCGTCCATCTAATGCTACAGGTTTGATGTTATGTTACAGGACTTCTGTGATGCTGCTGCAGTTCAGCAGCACGCTCAAAAGGGATGGAGTCAGAGAAATAGGCTAATAAATAAAAGATATCGTCCAATGGGAGAATGGAATGAACAAACTAGGGGAGTAATAACATGCTTTTATATGTGCTAAGTTATTCTGTGCAATTCAGTAAGTATGTGATCTAAATTATTTGGGTGTCCGGAACCCTTTGCAATTATATGCTTCTCATATCATAGTTGTCCATTTGCCAAATTTTAATTCCTCGGTGGAGAGTAGGTCTGCTATAATTTGTCTCCATTTTCCATGATGTCATTGCTTTGGACTTCTTCCTTTCTTCGCATAAAGTTTCGGGTCATTTCAGAAACATGTAGGGGTAGAAACCTTCTTAGTCAATAGGGCCTGCCAAAACTAGGTTCATGTATGTACTGTTTCAAAACGTACCTTGGTTTTAAAGTTTTTGACATTTTCTATTAGTTACCCTCTTAATAGTGACGAAGTGGCGCCTTATGGGATATACGAGTTGCCCTCCTGCTGCATGCTCAATTATCTGAGCCATTTTTAGAGCTAAAATACATTTGTTGTGCCTTTCCGGTTGTAGGTGGGTCAGATTGTTTTACTATACGACCTTGCTCACTTGGTGGCGCTAACGACGGAGAAGATCTCTATAACGTCATGAGAAGGTTCAATTTTTAACAGTTCACTTCCTCGGCGAGACTCTTATTCAGTGTCCTTACTGGTATGATCCCACCTATGCATTTATGTTCTCTCTCCTTTGTCTTATGTTCACAGTTGCTTTGATCGTCGTTCGAGTATGCTGAGAACTTTTTCTTCTTTCCATGAATCTGGTGTGTTTTAGCCATACTTTTTCCTCTCTTTATGTTTCCCATATTTTGCCTTTCTTTTGTGATTCATTTAGTCTTTCTTGGGGTTTCCTTTGACGGGTATTGCCCCCTTCCACGAATTTAGGTTTGTATATAATAACATGTTTATGTTCTCGATCATCTTAACTATTCCTGCCTTTTAAATGGTCAGTTAGGTTAGCTTCACCATCTGATGTTATTGATATGAATTCAATTTTGTAATGCTTTCTAAAAAATAAGGAATTTTTAGTTGCTGCCCCGTGCACTAATTTTTATTTAGGTGTGTTTTATCAGTGATTTCTGAATGGAGACTGATGTAAAAGGCGGGTTCGTGTGCTTTTATGAGTTCAATTAGAACAGTCATATTAGATTTCTTTCCAGATTGAGTAACAGCTAAGTACTTAACATTGGGGAACTGTGAAGTGTTCAATTAGTTTTGTGGATTTCTTTTTGTTATATTAAAGCTTTAGCATTTTCTTTTACTTGGAACTACTTGAATGTCAATGCAACCTACTTTGTTGACTAAATCCCCTTTTTGCTATTTGACGTAAGCTTGGTGAACATTGTTTGGTGGATAATGGTGAATGTTGTGCCGTTAGGAAACCAACCCAATATAACTATATTGCAAATGCTTAACCCAACTATTTTGTGGCGTCAGATTTGTTGAAGCATTGTACAGTTTACTTGAAATATCCCATGGTTACACCTTTTTTTGGGGTCTGCTAAGCTGTTCTGGGAATCTATTCATGATCCTTTCTTTTGCTGAACTGCAGCTGGAACTGAGAGGAAAACTTCTCCTGCAGAGCTATGATTTTGATTATGTTGCCTCGAGAGGCAATATTAGCAACAGACCGTGACCGTGACCGATATTTGAGGAAGTTCATGGATCCAACTCTACTCTCTCTTTAGAACCTTAAAGAAGAAGAAGAACACGACATCGCCTTAAGCCGCTGCAGGTGAGGAGCCCCTCACTTCTTTAGTCTCTTTTTGTTTGGTTGTTTTCAGTGAGGAAGCCACAATATACAAATTAATGATTGGACTTGGAGCATTGTTTGCTTTAACTGTTTCCAATTGATTGGATTATACATAGAGATTAATGTTGTGCGCTACTTTAAATCAGCCAACATGCATCCATATAGTTTTGGTTGCCTTTAGTTTGTTCTTCTTTGCAATTCTGAAGCCCTCAAATTTTTAAGTTTCCTGCAAGTTTATTCCTTATTGCAATCATACATTTTCTATCGTTACATTGAATGCTTTTGACCTTTTATAGTCTCATTTACCTTTAATGAGTGCTTTAACTATTTAGAATCATGAGGTTATTGTGATGAGCCTATTCTGTTTTTCTGTATTGTGTTCCTTAAACTCAATAGCTTTGTGCAGTTTATATTCATTTGGCTTGGCCATTGTAATATAATTTTCCTTTATTTACGCTTTTGCATCTAAGTCATATAATTTCCTACTCATCTCGTGATTCATACTGTGTTTGGTTTCACAGGATGATGACAAGTGGGAAGACTATTATCAAGATGGTGACAGGCGAATAAGAGTTGAGGTGTTAAATGTTTCTACGAAAATTATGGGAATCCCTGTGGGTTTGATATGGTTGCTTTTGAAGATTATATTATTGTAGGTGCGTCTATCTTTTTTATCCTATTTTGTATCGCAAGTTGTTCTTTCAGTTTTAAGATTGGAATTTGTGCCTCTGATTGTTAAACGTTGGGTATTTATGTTTTCAATGAAGACGACTCTGGAAGAGAACAAGATAGGGAAGATGTATGATGGGTTTTGCCTTCACCCCAATCTATTACTGGGTATTTGACCCTCTTCTCTAATAACCTTTCTGGTTGTATTCCATTCCATCTTCTCCATGTCCTTCATAATGTTGCCAGTTTACATTGTACAGTTTGTTTGTTTCTTTGTTTGGTTTTAGCCTTTGTTCGGAGAAAAAGAAAGATTCAAGAAGACTAAAGGAGAACAGCTTAGACAAGAGGTAGGTCCACTTTGATTAGAGTCCAAGCTACCATTTGGAACCAAGGTTTGTGTTCTTATACCACACATGGAATCGTTCAGTATAGGGAATCATTCTTGAAAATATGACACCCTTCTAGCCTTTGCAGTCGCCCCAAATCTTCTATGTATACTCTGCATATACTCTTAGATTATCTTTATAATAGTTTTGTTTGTTACTCAATCGTTCAGTGCCTGTGTGAAGTTGGATTAAGTTTGTTCTGCTGTTGTCTTACGTAATGGATGTGTACTTTCTCCTTGATAACTGTCTGTTCGAAAAGAGCATTATTTTGAAAATTATTATGCAACTCTGCAAATCTAAGTCTGCAGACATCATTATGAGAGGGAGATGATGTTACCTATATATGCCTACTTTACTGATTCAGATGTGAATTGTCAGGTTAGAACGAGGAAATGCAATGCCATGAATAGTGGCAGAGCCAGGAAGTCCCTCATTAAGAGCATTTCTCCTAAATCACGCTGGAGTTGAGGTGATATTTCGAAGGCTTAGAGAGAATGAGCAGTACCCTGTGGAGCTTTATGGAGAAACTAAAGAGGTATAGGAACTTTCATTGTTTGTTATTGCAATTTTAATATTTTTGCACATACTATAAGAGAAATTTTATAGGCTTCATTCTTGGGTCTCTTATGATTCAGAGTTATAAGATAGATAGTTCTCGCAATGCATGTTTATGACTCCCTTATTCCTGCTGCACTTTTTCCATATCAGATACAAGAGAGGCCAACTGAAGTATGTTATATGATGATGGTGTGTTCCTTGGTGATCCACGAAGTTTGGACCAATTTTCAGATGTTGCCAAAAGGGATGAAGAGCAGAAACTCACAATTGCAGTCTAACATGTTGATTTATGCATTAATTGTAAGATGTGGGAGTAACGAATACACGGCTTCTATGTTTAATGTAGACATTTTTATCTTCCTTGATAGATTGTGGGTGTCGATTGCTGCCTTTTCGTTTATGTTATTCTTTCACAACATCTTTGCTTTGGCTTATTTCATCTGTGACATGCTTGCATATTATGCATTCAAGATCCCGAAAAAAAAGTCATGCATCCTACTCTAGACTAAGAATTTTTAGCTTTTAAAAGCTGTCTTACCTGCTTTGTGCGACATTTAGTGCTACAATTTCTTTTTTTCTTGAAGGATTTTCAAGGTTGCACTGAAGGACTCTAAAGTAACACCGCAATGTCACTCCCGCTGCGGAGCGCGGGTTTCCTTACTAGTTAAGAATAAAGAGACAAGTGCATCGCATTAGAAATATATTGTTTTCCCTATATTTTCTATCCAGTCGCATACTAATTTGACGAAACTCTGGCCAAACCATACCTTACGTAGCAAACAAAATTCACATATAGCGTTGTGTCTTATTAACCCAAATCCTCCATAATACCAAAACCAAAGAAACGAAAACTGCTGCATAAATTAACAAACGCAAGCTACGGGGCTTAAACTTGAAGATTGGTTTTGCAAGTGATCCATTGATCTTAATTAAGCAGCAATCATAGCAGTCTCCCACTCCACGGCTTTCTTCAAGAGGCTGTCCTCTTCCAGCACCATCTGAACCGGCAAGAACCCCATCCCGCTCGCCATTGCCAACATCATCTGCCTCGTCTCGGCCTTGAACTCCTCGAGATCCACCGTCCCATTCGAGTCATGGTCGAACTTCGTGAACAAAGACTCGTACACACTAGCTAGCTCGCTGGGGCTCATACTCTCGTCGATGCGAAAATGAGTCTCGAAGACCCTCAAACTCTGCAACTCCTTAAGCATCTCCGAATACGAAAGCTGTCCATCGTGATCACTGTCGAGGTTCACGAATAGCTCGTGAACCGAGACAGTGAAGGCCTCCTCGTCGCCAACAAATTTGACGATGGTGTTGCCGTCTAGAACTTCCACACTCATCGTATATGGCTTTTTTTTGGGATGTTGTTAGAAAGATTGTCTGAAAGAAAAAGATTGGAAGTAAAGGTAGGGTTTTCAGTTGGTTTGTTATGAGCTGAGTTTGGTTGGAGAGAGCTTATGAAGTATGTTATTTATAGGTGCATGTTATAGTTTCCATTTGTTTCCTAAGAAAGATCTTCCTCTGTTTCTTTGTGTGTGTTGTTTTGCTCTGGGCTGGTTGTTTGGAGGATATACCACTGGACTAATTAAAGTAGTTCTGGTGGCCTACAAAGATTGCTTTTTGGATCAGTGGATGGATGGTTATGTCACAAATCTTTGTTTTAGTTAAGTTAATGGAGAGATTGATATCTATTAGCACCTAATCAAAACCTACAGGCAGGGAGAGGATTACTAAATAGGTAAATACCAAGTGGGGGTAATTATATGGCTAGGAAGGAATTGCAACGGCAAATTACAATTAATTATTATTTTAAATATTAATCTGTAAGTGGGTCACGCTGTATTTGACCGGTTTGGACTTCAGTCTTCAGCGTATAATGAGAACCTGAAAGACAGAAGACTTTCTTCCTTTTTGGAGGCGGTCGCCAATTGGAAAGCTTTCAAAAAAAACAAGGAACATCTATATAACACAGCAAGTGTGTTAAAAATGAGCGAATAAAAATGTGAGACTTGTGATAGTGGAATGCAACAATAAGAAGGAAGGTCAATTTAGTGGTTATTGATAGGCTTAACCAAGCTCAAGACATGGACAACCTTGCTGGTGCAATTTTTCACGAGGTCCTCAGTTGTCTGGCGGAACATATAGCCTTCAGTGTGCGATTCGTTGGTCGACGTAGTATAGGGTAACTCATTCGGAAGGCCCTTTCGTTGTACTCGATAGTGTGTCGTACGTTTGATTTTGTGGCCTGGTTGAATATCAGGATCTAATGATCTTTTTTTTAATCAATATATATGCTTATTTTTTGTAAAAAAAAAAAGTAGGAAGGTCAATTCATTCGTCAAGACTCAAGACCACCAATCTTGAGAGTGAGGTTGCGATTCAGGGTGATTATTGTTACAAGAATCAAACCATTGTAATAAGTAGGAAAATTCTGGGGTTGCTTACCTTTTCTATTTTAGTAATTAGTTATTGTTCTAGTAGGTATGGATGTTTTGTAGTAATTTTTTTAGGAATGGTTACTAGTTTCCTATTAGAAGAAGGTTACATATTTTGGGTATGAAAGGGAAAAGAGTGCCGAACCAAAAAGGGAAGGAGAAGAATTCATAAATATGTACTTCCTCGTTAGTTTTATGTTACTGAAGATTGGAACCGAATTTATGTTTCTTGTTTTGTTATTCAATTAGTAATTTCGCAATAATTTGGGGTGGTTCTCACCATAAAAGAGATCCTCTACATGAAACTAGTCACGCGCCCGGCCATTATTCCGGACTTAGTAGCCAATTACATAAACAACATTATCAAATTGTATGTGACATACACGGGTTTTTATAGTATACAAAAATCTAAATTACTCAAGTACTCGAAACATTCAAATTGATTTGTAGAATAAAAGAATCCATATTATTAGAGTATTTCAACAATTGAAAATGGTCAATATCATAAGGTTTAACGACATTGTAACCGACTCATTGATTAAAATCATTTTACGAAAATGAAAGACAAACCCAAACTGACTCCTAAAACATTTTAAAATCACCATTATATTTACTCATCTCTAGAGATTAATGCACAATTTCGTTTTGACTTATTTGCACTTCCTCCATCGTTATCTATACCAATGTTAATGTCTTCATCTCGGTAAGTGATATATTTATCACCATTTTCAATTTCCTCTTCTTTTTTCTCTTGCATTTCAATAATCTCTTCCTTGTTTTCATTATAGTAGAATTTACCTCATCCAAGTTACAAACAATATCCATTATTTATTCTTTCTCCTCATCATTGGTACTTGTATCGTGGTATACAATTGATAACAATTTATTTACTGGATGATAGATGCAATTAATTGCATTGGAAAATGAACATGTGAGAAGTAGACATGGAATGCAGGTTACTTAAATAATAATCAGAGGGTGTGCTTTCCGAATATAATCCAAATCCAATAGAGAATATAATTTTTTTTAATAGTAATGTTCATGCAAGTATAATTTACCTCGAATTGAGTCAAGAAATCGTATGAGTTTTGGTCTTCTCGTCCTCCCCTATCCTGGAAATTGTGTACTCACTTGTTGATTAGTAATGTAATATGTGAGCTTGATATCAAACTTCAGTATCATTTCCTCAATTTGTAGCAGGTGTTATCTTCTTATTCTATTGTTGCCTTAGAATAGCTTTTAAGCCGATATTCGAAAATACATCTCCACTCGATCCAAAACAACAAAGTTAGCCGCAGTGATTTTGTCCACAACTTGAAGTTACATAGCAATTGTGGCTAGCCTTCTCTGCACTATTGTCCGTAGCAATTGTGGCTACTTAATTGCAAATTTACGTAGGTGTAGCATGACTGCAATTGCAAGGTAATGCCATTTTTTTATATTCCTATTCAATTAAGTAATTCTACTATTTGTGTGTAGTATAAATTTTGAAATGAAATGTTGAGTGAAGCTCTCTAAATTTTTAAATTTTGTCATATTCAATTATTGTAGACTTCAAATATTATTTTATTAGTTTTCGTCGTATAAGCGCTAAACCGGATCAACGATTGGGTCAGTAGAATCACTAAATCAGTTATAATAGTGGTTTGGTTCATTTTATTAGACATCTAGAGATGAACAAAATGATTTTTATCGGTTTGACATGAAACCTGATGAACCACCGTTTAACTAATCCGCCGGTTCACTATTTTAACCATAAACAATAAAGGAAAAATACGTTAACGTAAACCAAAACCATCAAACCTCAATCACTAATTTTATTTATGCTTCATTTATTCATTTTTCAACCTTCTTGTCGAATTTATCTGGTTCTCTACGGATTTTCACTCTTATTATTGCCTTAAATTTAATAAAAAATTTATGATTTCTTTTATGAGATAGTTTGAATGCTTTGTTAGAACCTTTTGGTGATAGGATGATGTGGATTTGAAATGTTTATGGGTCAGTGATAAATTCACTCCTAAATTAGTGTATAAATATGTCTTTATATTATAGCGCATGAACGTTCTATCAACAATTAACAATGGTTCTATAATAATTAATTGTTGAATCGTGAATCACTAACTTTTCTGGTTGAATATCCAGCCAGATTTTAAAAAATTGGGTTTTTTTAACCTTGCACTTCGCAAATATCTCGTTTAATGGACTAAACGCCTAATAAGAGTTAGGCGTGTGTGTAATATAATATTTGATACTGTAAATCGTATGAACATAAATTATATTGAATCGGACCTGACATATTTCCATGTTCTTAATAACATCACAATCAAAGCCCATACAAAACATAATTATTAGTCAGATATCAATTGGTTAGTTAAGAAGCTAATATCAATTGGTTAGTTAAGAAGTTGAAAATAAGTAGCTATAAACTGGAGGCCCATATAGATTAAAATACTTCCGTGCTCTAAGGGATTAAGACCAATAAGAATAAATAGGAAATCACCAAAAGCTCCCTCCGTGGCATGCGCGGAAGCTGAGGAAAAGTTGAATTAAAGGGTTGCTGAAGGAGAATCTCCATAAATGTATTGTTAGATAGATATATTAGATAGATTGTTAGATTAGATTGTCAAGCAAACGTATCTAAAGTTCATGAAAAGGGTTTCTATCGAAGAAATCCACGTAAAATTGTTTCAAAATATCACTACAAAAAAACACTTAGTTGATCACAGTAATTTGACCACAGGTGAACTCCCGTACTGAGATGAATTCCCGTGACTCTAGAATGCTAACTTCGTGTGCTAGTTAAAGCATGCATCCACATCAATGCAATTGTAAAACCAATTGCATTTGTGCTCTTTGTTGCCACATCAAAAATTTTGCAATTCAATTCACATTACTTGCATTTACCTATATCAATGCAATTAACTTTTAATTGCATATGTGGCCATTTCTTTTTTTATTAATAAAACAAAATATTTATTTGTTTATTATTTTATTCATACATAAAAAAATCCATGAATTCCTAAGTGAAATTGCAAAATGGAATTGCACGAAATGGTAACTTGCATTGTTACAATTATGACTTCTATCAATGCAATTAAAAATGCAATGTATTTCAATTGTCATGACACTTTGCAATTGAATATGATAGCTTGATGTGAATGCTCTTATAATTATTTCATGTGATTATTTATGAGAGAGGACAACCAATTTTCATTTTGGCGCAAACCAGTGGAATAGGCAAGATTTGAAACCACCTAACTACTATTTTCAGAATATAAATATATAAATAAATAATTTATAAATAAAATTTAAATTTTAAAATTAATAAAATTCAAATAATTAATTATTAAATGAAGAAATAATTGACTAATATAATAATTGGTTTCATAAACAATCATGTCTCATTTTCAAATTCTAAAAACCGTCGGAGGAACAACGGCTGATCTCATAGCGATCGTCGAAGGAGACGAGGGAAATCGGCATTGGACTGCTTCTTCAAGGTTGCTGAAAAGATAGAATATGCCTAAGGTAGAAACTGTATCTTGATTATGGATTTATTCCGATTTGAGATTTCGTTTATATTGTAATAATTAATCTAAAATAATCAAGAAATGAATTGTCTTTATTTTTCTTAGATATCTTAGTGTTTTCCCGGCGAGAAAAACTAGATGAACAGAATTGGATTTTGCACCTTTTTTACTTCCAAGCAAACGATTAACAAACACTGTCCACACCTCTTTGAACAAAGTTCAAACAAGGGTGTTCGATGTTCTTCGTGATCTACGAGACAAACTAAATTACATTAATTCTACTCCTATGGAGATTCAGTGAGAGCTCCGAAACTACAACTATGGCTACATTTGCAGAGGAAAAGGTAAAGATAAAAGGATAAAATTTGACAATAGGTTGTCTGGTGTGATTTTGGCGAACCCCTTCTCTGTCATCTTCACCTCCTATTTATAGCCATCAGAAGTAACTGCCCCAAGAAACTGCTCTGCTGACGTGGAGTGACGGTTACCCTCTCAACTGCTATGACGGTTACCCTGATGTTGGAATTGGGATCCTCTTCAGTCTTAACCCCCTCCTCTTGAGACCTCAGCCTATGCTCTTGGCATATCCTCTTAGCCAAATTCGGCCAACACCCCCCTCACCATGTCATGGGGGTGGCAGTATGATGTCCGCCCCCTTACCACGTCATGGGGGGTGGTATATGATGGTGGCCACCCCCCTTGGCACGTCCTGGGGGTGGTATGATGGTGGCTAGGGATGGCAACAAAACCCGAATCCATGGGTACCCACCAGACCCAACCCGGTCAACGCGGGTAAAATCCGTGTTGACGGGTTTTGGGCCGGGTTTGGGTTTAAACCCGCTACACTATTCACTAGATCGGGTTGGGTTTGGGTTTAGGTAAACCCGCCCCATGGGTACCCGCCCACACACATAATTACTTTTCCGGTATATTTAATATTCTAAATAATATATCTTCCTTAAACAACTACTATTCTTTATGTTTGTGGAGACATGTATAATTTGTTCTTTCTAATTGTTTAGAATGAAGTTGATAATATGAATTGGAGAGTGAAGAAACTTAGTTGACGAGGAAGAAGCTTTCGATTAATTTTATTGTTTATAAATGTTTATCTTTAATTTTGAACAATTTGTATTGATCATTTGCGGTTTGCTTGTATGCTCTAGATTGGTGTTTTTATATGATTAATTTGTATGAGAAAATTGATGTTAAACTTTTATTTTGAAAGAAACTTGTTATTGTAAATTTTTTTCCAAAAAACCCACGGGTACCCATGAACCCGCGGATATCCAGCGGGTTGGGTTTGAGTTTTTCAAACCCAACGGGTTTTACCCCGGGTTTTTTTAGCGGATAAACCCATGGGTTTGGGTTTGACAAAACCCGCCCCAACCCGACCCATTGCCATCCCTAATGGTGGCCACCCCCCTTGGTACCTCCTAGGGTGGTAGTATGATGTCCACCCCGCTCTGCGTGTCATGGGGGTGGCTCCCATACTTAGTCAAATTTGGATATGCATGGCGCGCGTGGTGGCACGGAGTAATGGGCCCAAAAACCCAATCCTCATGGCCCACTCAACTGATTTAAACTGATATGATTAAGTTGGCCTTATAAAGCCATTTAATTCCTTGTTTTTAATCGATGTGGTACAAGGTTAATTTTTATGGGTAAACAAATGCCCCCAACTACGTAATGCATAAGAATTATGGACTAAGTAGTTTCACACCAACTAGGCCATCAAACTCAAATAGTTGGCCTTACAATTTAAATGACCAAAACAATCCCAATTTCTTCTCCTTTGCTGCCATGTGGGAGGAAGGAAGGGATTCAAACATAATTATTCCATAGTCCTTCCATCTCGACACAACCGTGCCCCCCATGCCACTGTGACCACCAACAGTTATGGTCACTCTTAAATCACACGGCGTGGTATCTTTTGAAGTTATTGGGCTAGAACAACATCATGCCCCCCTAGTTAATCCAAACTACTACTAATCATACCTCATGCCATTCACCATCACCTCCATGTCTTGTCATGGGGTATATAGTTCACACCTTACAAAATTTTAAAGTTTGGCATGGTTAGGCCACCTTAATGGCCTGACAATACGAGTAATGATTGAGGCTTACCAGTCGTGACAAGATTCTCACATCAAAACCTACTAACTTCTTCTGAAACTTGCCACTTTGGGATTTTAAATATATATATAGCTGTGATTGGCTTTTCTATATTAATTAATATTTTTTTTTACTTTTTTTTATTGTATATAATAAGTAATTACAAGCATCATTGATCTCCATACCCTTTGGCAATAACCAAAGTGCCAAAGGTATACATCCACTACCAAGTCCATGTATTAAACCAAACAAGCCAACCATACACCATATGGCCATGGTTGTTCAAAGGAGACGATTCTTCACAAGCTGACTTTGAATCACCCCCTACACCATTTTTTCCCTTCTGACCCTTACCATCACTTTGGACTTGGACATGCTTGCCTTTGTAAGACACTATTACTTTGGTACCCGTGGTCATAGAGTTATCCACCTCAATACTAGCATGACCATCCTCATTTTGTTGTGATGGCCCCACTATCTCACCAGGTACTACTGGGTATTGCCCCTTTCGTGCTTTAGCATTCTTACGTAGGAATCTCTTCGTTTGAGTCCTTGTCATCCCCCCAATAGCTACTGGTTGACTATGCATATCATAATTATGCCCCCCTCTTTGTGGCACATTGGGCATCTTGGAAGTCCTTCTCATGGGAAGAGGGCCATGTGCCACCCATTGCCTTCTTTACACCCATGTCGATTGAATGACCCCCTCTACTTGTCTTTGATATGATGGATATCTCGGCCTATAGGGTGGGCCAATTCTTTGTTGGACTGGTCGATTTGGTTTCACTTCATCAAGTCTAAGATTCCTTTTGCATTGGGAACATAGCTTCTCCACCTCACTGGACACCTTAGACGCGGCTGAGTTGGCCTGCATGCCCCTCGATGACTCCCTCTGCTCAACCACTACCTTGGGGATCCCTTGTTGCGGTGTTGTATCTAACAGCAGTTTGAAATGAGGAAGCTCAATCTTGGAGAAGTCTGGATTAACCATGTTAACACCAAGCACGTTGGGAAACGGGTTGGTATCCACCATCATGGCATCTTTCTTTGGCTCGGGGAGCTTGATGCGACCCTTCTCAATAGCATCCTGCAATATATTGAAAAAAACCACACATGAGTTTGTGGAGTGTAGCATGTTGTTATGCCACTTACAATATGTTTTCCCTCTTAACTTCTCAGGGGGTGGGATGTTATGCCCCTCTGTCAACTTGATTTGACCATCTTTGTAGAGTTGGTCAAAAATCAAGTCAGTTTTGGATATATCGAAGGAATACTTCCGTTGCTGGATGGGGGCACGATTTGGTCTACCCCCTTGTGGCTCATTGTTCATCTTAGCCAAAGGAGCACCTACATATGGCTTCCCCAGAGTTAACTCAGCGAGGTCTACCTCGACCTCATTGGCCTCTTGGCCAATATGGTTAACAGGGTAGCCAATGTTGGGGAAGTATTGCCTCCTTGATGCACTCCTCCTATTCTCCTCTTCTTGAAGAAGAGATTCATATCTCGCCGCACAAGACATGAGTTGGAACAAATCAGAGAATTGTCTATCTTGGAATTTCTTCCTTAACTCAAAACTCAACCCCCCTTGTGCTAACTTGAAAAACTCTCTCTCTGTCAAGTTGACAAAACAACGGTTATGAGTATTCTTGAAGTTTGTCAAGAAGTGCTCCACTGACTCCCCTGGCTCTTGCCGCATTCGTGCCAAATCAACCATGGAAACCTCACGCTCAGATCGATAGAACTAAGCATGGAAGATTTGCTCCATCTGCTGTCATGACTGGACGTAATCGGATGACAAGTTGACATACCAAGCAAAAGTAGGTCCTGTCAATGAGTTGCCAAATACTCTTAACTTAATAAAATCTCCTGCATCCCCACACTGGACAGTAAAACGTCCAATGTGCTCCACAGTAGACTGGTCCCCTGTCCCAGTGAATGTGACAAACTCAGGCACCCTTAACCCCTTTGGGAATGGGTAGAGTCTATCCACCCACTCAGGGTATGGTTTTCGATAAATAGGTGGCATGGTGGGTCTCACTCCCATGCCAAATTGCTCGGCAAGAAGTTGAGCCACCTGGTCCCTTAGAGTGTTGGGATCATGCCACCCTGGTTGCCCCCCTTGGGGTACGCAACCCATGGGGTCCATGCCATGCCCATTGAAATGGGGTGGCATGGGTGTTGGGTATGCTCTCGGAGGAACTTGATCTCCCCCACCTAAGCCTACTCCCCCTCCCATGTGAGCAGACACCGTATAGGGCCTTGCCACTAGTATGGGTATGGGTGGCAGTTCCACTAGCAGAATGTGTAACTCCCAAATTCTCACCACGTGGGGGAATTTCTCCAACTCCCACATTGGGAATCCCTTCCACTTGAGTAGTGGCAGGAATCTCGCCGCGATTCATGCGGTGAGGATTTGGTTGGTTTGTCATCGTCGGAAAGAGGTTATCCTGCTGTGGTTGACCATTCCCGCCGCCGACGGGAGATGAACTAGAATTTACAGAAAAATTAATGGGGTTTGGATTCCCGCCATCTAAAGGCAGAGCTCTAGATTGGATTATTGGTGTGGCTAAAAATCTTCTAAACTCATCAAAATCTCTTTTTTTCTTATTAACGACTTCAAATAATTGACTTAGACGTCTATCAACTCTAGAATTAAGACAGTCCATTTGAGAATTTACCTGATGAGAAGCAGCTCTAGCCTCCTCCATCATGCGATGTTTCTCCTCTGTGGCTTGACGGTTCTCTGCCACCAGTTTGAGGTTCTCCTCCATCATTTGACGAAGAACCCCCACTGCTTCACCAATATCTCCACTAGGAGTCGCTGTTGGTAGGATCTCCGCCCACCATTATTTCCATCCACCGCCTCTGACACTTGGCCAGGTTCAATGTTGGCCACCTGTTCCTCCACAAAACCAGACGGAGCGTCACCTTCTTCATTCCTCCGCCTCGGAGCCATCAAATCGAACACACGAGTCCCACCAGGTGTGCCAATTTGTTTTCCCGACGAGAAAAACTAGATGAACATAATTGGATTTTGCACCTTTTTGAATTCCAAACAAACGATTAACAAACACTGTCCACACCTCTTTGAACAAAGTTCAAACAAGGGTGTTCGACGTTCTTGGTGATCTACAAGGCAAACTAAATTACATTAATTCTACTCCTATGGAGGTTCAGTGAGAGCTCCGAAACTACAACTATGGCTACATTTGCAGAGGAAACGGTAAAGATAAAAGGATAAAATTTGGCAATAGTTTGTCTGATGTGATTTTGGCGAACCCCTTCTCTGTCATCTTCACCTCCTATTTATAGCCCTCAGAAGTACCTGCCCCAAGAAACTGCTCTGCATACGTGGAGTGACGGTTATCCTCTCAACTGCTATGACGGTTACCCTGATGTTGGAATTGGGATCCTCTTCAGTCTTGACCCCCTCCTCTTGAGACCTCAGCATATGCTCTTGGCATATCCTCCGTAGTTTTGCTTATCCATAGAGTAACAATGGCTAAGGCATGAAGGAATACCACGTACCACATATGGGTGAGTATTTGAATCACATGGATTAAAAATGGCAAAAATTACTTCACCATTAGAAGAGTAAAGATACCACATGCTCACATGACCCCCTTGCCTTGGCCATACCATGGGGGTGTACGTTTGGTGACCCCCTCCCCATACCTTTTTGAATATGACTTGAATTTGATTTGGGTTTGTTTTGTGTTTTGGGCCTATTTTGTTTAGGTTTGTGTTTGGGCCTTTTTCCTTGTATGTTTGGGAAAAGGTATTTGGTTTTCTGTTTGGGATTAGGAGAAGAGTTCTATAAATACTCTTCATCACCCTAGTCTGTATTAAGGTCAGTCAGGTTAGTTTGTTTGGTTTGTCCGTTTGGAATTTGGTTTGTAACCTGTACTCTCCTCAAATCAGTGAAATTTGTTCTCCTCTGCCCGTGGATTAGCTAGCACACATTGTGTTAGTGAACCATGTTAAATTTGTGTTCGTTCGTGTTGGTTTGGATTATCAATTGCACGCTTCTGTTCTGACAAGTGGTATCAGAGCCTGGTTCGGCGGATCCGGGGTGGTGGACGTCAGTTCGGTGGACCCTATTTGGTGACCTCGGATTTGAGATTCGCATATGGTTTGGTGGATCAAGGAGAGATCCACGTTTGGAGCTTGGCGGATCAAAGGGAGTTCCGCGTTTGGGAAGCAGATCAAAGAGAGTTCTGCGTTTGGTAAAGTCCTTGTACCGAGAAGCCCATCGATACAAGGCGTGTGGCAGATCAAGATAATCGCTGAGGTGAGGACATGAAGTTCGTGGTCCTTGTCTTGAGGGGAGGATTGTTATGGGACAATCCAAGTACCACATCGGAAATACAAGGGAAGGGACCCTTGTATATTAGTGTCCACCAAGCTCATTAGTACGAGGCCTTTTGGGGAGGACACCCAAGAGTAAACCCGTGCGAGCTTGGCCCAAAGCGGACAATATCGTACTAATTGAGCACCCTGGTGTTATGACAAGTTGTTATGGGAAAATCCAAGTACCACATCGGAAATACAAGGAAAGGGACCCTTGTATATTAGTGTCCACCAAGCTCATTACTACGAGGCCTTTTGGGGAGGACACCCAAGAGTAAAACCGTGCGGGCTTGGCCCAAAGCGGACAATATCGTACTAATTGAGCACCCTGTGTTATGACAAGTGGTATCAGAGCCTTTGGTTCCGGTTTTGGGAATTTGGCGTTGGACTGAAGTTTTGCTTTGTGGAGTTTGTTTGGAGTTTGTTTGATAGTAAGAATGGATGCTATCAGTATGAAGATTGAGAAGTTTACAGGAAGAAACAGTTTAAGTTTGTGGCAGATCAAGATGCAATCACTGTTGAAACAACAGGGTTTGTGGGCTCCATTGTCTGGAAAATCAAAGAAGGAAAGTATAGATGAAGAAGAGTGGATTACTTTGGAGGAGAAAGCTCACTCTACAATCTTGATTTGTTTGTCTGATGACATCATCACTGAGGTTGCTACTGAGAAGACTGCTGCGGGCTTGTGGTTGAAGCTTGAAAGTCTATACATGACAAAGTCTTTAACTAACAAGTTGCATATGAAGCAACGTTTGTTCAGTTTGCGTATGGAGGAAGGTACTTCTCTCAGGAATCATCTAGATCAGCTCAATACTATCTTGTTAGATCTGCGAAATATTGATGTTAAAATAGATGATGAGGATGTTGCCTTAATTTTGTTAGTATCTTTGCCACAGTCATATGAGAATTTTGTGGATTCTATTATTGCTGGGAAAGATAGTTTGTCTTTGGAAGATGTCAGATCTGCTCTACATACTAGAGAGATTCGACATTAAGGCGTCTGATTTAGGTTCGGAAAATCAGGCATCTGGGTTGGCTGCTACTAGTAGTAGGAGACAACAATCTGGTAATAGGAAGGCGAATACAAATTCGAATTCTGCTGGTTTGAAGGATGATATCTGTCATTACTGCAAGGAGAAAGGACATTGGAAATTTGATTGTCCTAAACTGAAGAAATATCAGGAGAAGAAGGAATTATATGCTACTGTGACGGAAGAAACTAACTCTGATTCTGAAGATGGTTTAGCCTTAGCAGTGAATGAACAGGTACATCATCAGGATGTGTGGTATTTGGATACTGCAGCTGATTATCATATGTGTCCAAGCAGGGAGTGTTTTTCAACTTATGAGCAGATAGATGGAGGGAATGTTTCTATGGCCAATGGTGCTACGTGTAAGATTGTTGGAAGAGGCTCCATCAGGATGAGGACACATGATGGTTCTGTTCGCACCTTGAACAATGTTAGGCATATTCCAGAGATGACTAAGAATCTTATATCTTTGAGTCTACTCGACATCAAGGGTTTCAGTTTCAAAGGTGAAGGTGGAGTGTTGTCTGTCTACAAAGGTTCTAAGGTGATTTTGAAAGGTGTCAAGCGTGGTGCCTTGTATAATCTACAAAGTTCTGTTTTGACATGTTCTGTTGGTGATAAGTGCACCAAGTTGGTTTTGAGTGGCAAGTCTCAGCATGGGTTGGACTTGCCGAATGGTTTGAGTTGTTGACCGCCCTTAGGGGCATTTGGAGATAGGGGAGATTCTGGTACAGCTGATTTGGAGGAGTTGGTACGTCTGGCAATTCTGATTGCATCTGAGTTTGACGATTTGCATCGCTTTTGAGTTTGGTGATTTCGATCACATATGGATATCTGGCAATTACGATCGCATCTGGGTAAATTTGGCGATATGAATCACGTCTGGTACATCTGGTATTTGAGAGAGAATTCAAGTCAAGGTGGAGATTGTTTGAATATGACTTGAATTTGATTTGGGTTTGTTTTGTGTTTTGGGCCTATTTTGTTTAGGTTTGTGTTTGGCCCCTTTTTCCTTGTATGTTTGGGAAAAGGTATTTGGTTTTCTGTTTGGGATTAGGAGAAGAGTTCTATAAATACTCTTCATCACCCTAGTATGTAGTAAGGTTAGTCAGGTTAGTTTGTTTGGTTTGTCCATTTGGAATTTGGTTTGTAACCTGTACTCTCCTCAAATCAGTGAAATTTGTTCTCCTCTGCCCGTGGATTAGCTAGCACACATTGTGTTAGTGAACCACGTTAAATTTGTGTTCGTTCGTGTTGGTTTGGATTATCGATTGCACGCTTCTGTTCTGACAATACCATTGGGGGCATCCCCCATGGGGAAAATATGGATCACCCCACCACTATATCATCCTCATGGGAGCTGACATTGGTGACCCCCCACCCCCTGATCATACCATGGGGGTGGTATGTTGGTGGTCCCCAGACCACCTCATGGGGGTGCTCCTTGCCACCCGCATCATCTTCCATACTTAGCCACATTTTACCTCTTCTGGTCTCACCAAGGCGCCATGACTCCTTGCCTTAGCCAAATTCGGCCAACACCCCCTCACCATGTCATGGGGGTGGCAGTATGATGTCCGCCCCCCTTACCACGTCATGGGGGGTGGTATGATGGTGACCACCCCCTTGGCACGTCCTGGGGGTGGTATGATGGTGGCCACCCCCCTTGGTATCTCCTGGGGGTGGTAGTATGATGCCCACCCCCCTCTGTGTGTCATGGGGGTGGCTCCCATACTTAGTCAAATTTGGATATGCATGGCGCGCGTGGTGGCACAGAGTAATGGGCCAAAAAACCCAATCCCCATGCCCCACTCAACTGATTTAAACTGATATGATTAAGTTGGCCTTATAAAGCCATTTAATTCCTTGTTTTAAAATCGATGTGGTACAAGGTTAATTTTTATGGGTAAACAATTAGATAGTGATGCTTTTTATTCGACCTTGTCCTTCTCATATCCTCAAAAGACCTTACACTCGTTTGGTGAAACTTTTATTTGACACCCCTCTTCTTTGAACACTTCTACTATGTTATAAGGTATTAGTGCTTTAATGTATAAGTTAAAGTTGTACCATAATGTTAAATGTAGAAGTTCATGGTGTACCATAAATGAATTTGTACTATTATGTTATTGTACAACTTTACAACTTGAAGTTGTACCATCACATAAAGGTACAAGTTCAAGTTGTACCATAAAAGAATTTGTACAAAAAGTATAGGTACAATCTGAAGTTGTACCACAACGTTAAAGGTACAATTTCAAGTTTTACCATAAAGGCAAAACCTTATAGCACCAATACTATATAGCATTTTAAAATTCCTCCTCTTCCTTTCCTTTAAAAACCGAAACCTTGCATAACTCATATCGTCACTCCAGTATTCCTTAAAAACCAAGAAACAGAGGAATGTCGGCTCTGATACCAAAATAAAATAACCCAATCCTTTGAAACCAAAACCAGTACTCAAACCAAAAACCGATTACTCCGAAGCAATCCAAACCACTTTTTAAAAATAAACAAACTGACGAAGTTTAAGAATTCCAAACGAAAAGCCATAACACTTGGGAAATCTCTATCTAAATAATTAAAAAAAACTTTACCCAAAATCTCCGGTTTATACTGCTAACCATGCAATAAAAGTAATTAAATTGTTCTAGCTCTGAATTCTCATGAGCTTCTTGGCTTCTTCTCAATGCTGGAACGGTTGCTCGCCTCGCCTTGCTACTCCTCGAGATCCACCTCGGCTAACCCTTCCTTCACCTGGTGAGTGAGAAGGGGTCAGTCTCGTCATTACTTCCTAAGGTCTTTGCCTAAGCAAACCCTTACTAACACATTATTAGAAATTACTTCCTCTTACATGAAAGTCGTTCTCGCTTTCATCCTTAATACTTTAGTTCTTAATCTGCACCCTCATTCATCTCCTTTGCTTCCCCCTTTTCGGTCCTTTCTTTCCTCTCCAAATCCTCATATCCTTATCATCACCAACATCAAATCTTGAAGTAACCAAAAAATTTAGGGGGAATTAGAGCTAGAAATTGTAAAGAAAAGACGAGAGGAATAGAGAAGCTAGAGAATTTTCATTTTGCAGCAAAGTAGTGAGCTCAAGAGGAGATTTCAGTAAACCTCATCGTTGGATCGTCCTCAAATTTAGAGGACGTGTTCCATACTTTATGGGATCCGATTAGACCGTTGAAATTGCCGTTATAATATCTAGTTCGTTGAGAAACGTTGCTGGTCACACAAGGTACGACCCTGTTCTCCTATAATTGGGCAGATGGTTCCAGCGATGATTACGGAGAAACCAGCTGTTGGATCATCTTCAAACTTTGAGAACTGGTTTTAAACTCATTTTAAGGTGGTTTGACCGTCGGGATTGATGTTATGACTACTGGATTTTTGGAAGAGAGGTTGTGAAATTGATTGAAACTTGTTCAACTGAAAACGTACAAAAACGGAGCAGAAGCGTATTTTTAACCGTTATTATTCGCTTTTTCATACGTTTTTACACATTATACGTTTTTGTATAGAAAATGAAGTGTTTTTTCTAGTTAGAAACGTAAAACGTGTGTCTGTACTTTTTAAGACGCGTTTTTACTACATTGGTGTTGTCCTCGCCTGTCTGGTAGATACAAAGAATACGGCTAGATGTTCAGTTTAATTAACTCGAAGTAGGTCTCATTTCTGTAGTCTTCTTTGCTATCCTAAACACTGGAAGAAATTCACGTAAACTTATTTCTTATTCTATTACCAACTAATGACAAGTGATTAATGAGATGTTGCCCTCACGATATACATTAGCAAAATAGGATTATTACATTCATACCAATAATTCAATATTCAACTCAGCTACCTTCGATCGACGGGTCGTGTTATAAGCTATTCTATTGGAAGGGCACACATAGATATAGTATAGCTTTCACTGTAAGGTTTAATTAGCAGAATTGTTCCTTCTCATATCTGACGGAACATTTGGGATTCTGATCAACCAAATTAATGTGGCCTCCGCTGCCGCTCCTGCAGAGCTGGTTCAGAAGGTTCCTGGCCCTGTTGAGACACCTGGCGCACTCCTCGAACCGCCGGGCGCAGGTGGCCAGGCCGGTGACGGCGAACCCACTGCCGTCGACGACGTCGGTGGAGGTGCAGAACCGCTTCTTGTTCGGGTGCGAGCTAGTCACCCCTACCAAGCGGCACAGGACCTCGTCCCTCGCCGCCGTGGCCTGAGGCTCGTCGGTGCCGTTGAAGTTTCTTGAGTTGCACACCACCGGCACCTTCACTTTCTTCCCGGCTTCCGCGGGGAGGGTAGTCGTAGTACTGGCCAGCAGGACAACTGCGACCAGAAAAACAATGCTAGTAGTAGTAGTACTTGCCATCTTCTTCATAATGTTGCTTCCTTTTTTTTTTTTTCCCCCTTCTATCCTCTCTCTCTTGTTTTGGGGTGAAATGAAATGTTGAATTGCATGGGGATTATATACTGTGGACATGAAGGGGAATTAAGTGTATATGCCCTTTTCATTGTTTGTTGTGTGGAAGATCGTTTGGTTTAGTTTAGTGTCTTTCGGACCCAAAAACGAACCTTCGTATACTCCATCACGGGAGGGTTAAGATCGATGGAGTTTGCCTCCTTCCGATCTCTTTTAGTTTTGGAATGCACGCAAATCATATCCTCACATTAGTTCTTCTTCCTCAATGGATTCTAACGGTTTGTTAATTATGCTGTTATATTGTAGCTGCAATTTCCACTGTCGTACGACTCATACCCTGTTTGGATGGTTTAATTTGGCATTCTGCTCGTGTCTTGACTCTTGTATGGTGTATGCCTCAGCGGTCGTGATGGTAACATGGCGGGGCGGGTACCTCAATATACATGTCCCATCACACACGTTATTGCGGGTCGAGGCAGATAACATTCTGCGGATGCGAGGTGGACTGGGTCGATCCATTCTTATATGCTATTTGAAAAAAATATACGCAAAATTTTACTTTTTACAATAAAATGAAGAAAAAACACTTTATGAATGAAAATAGTGATCACATAATGGTTAACTGAGTCTAACTAATTGAAAGATCAAATCTTATTAGTTGAAGACTAGTCCAAATAGAATAAATATGAATAAATATTATAAGAAATTAAATAGAATGAGCCAAGAATGGAGACGGGGCGGGTAGTAGTATTCCCCCCTCATCCCTTGTAGATGTGATATTTGGCATACTTGCTTCGGCATTCTTTTTGAGATATTGCAAATAACATTGACATCGTGGAGCAGTATGGACGTTGTACAAAGTACAAGTATGATAAGAAGACCAAATATATTTTAAGGGGGAGAATTGAAATATTAAAATATATTTTTAATAAATGAAGATCATTAGTGATTGAGTTTTTTTGTGAACCATCTGAACCGGCTTTCTTCAGTAGGCTGTCCTGTTCAAGCACCATCTGAACCGGCAAGAACCCCATCCCGCTCGCCATTGCCAGCATCATCTGCCTCGTCTCAGCCTTGAACTCCTCGAGATCCACATTCCCGATCGTTCGAGTCATGATCGAACTTTGTGAACAAAGACTCGTACTCGCTAGCCAACTCGCTGGGGCTCATACTCTGGTCGATGCCAAAATGAGTCTCGAAGACCCTCAAATTCTGCAGCTCCTTCAGCATCTCCGAGTACGAGAGCTGGCCATCGTGATCACTGTTTAGGTTCACGAATAGCTCGTGAACCGAGACAGTGAAGGCTTCCTCGTCGCCAACAAAGTTGACGATGGTGTTGCCATCTAGAACTTCCACACTCATTTTTTTATGTCTTTTTTGGGACGATGTTAGAAAATAGAAGATTGTCTGAAAGAAAAGGGGTGAAATTGAATTAAGTTGGTTGTGGGTTTTCAGTTGGCTTGGTTAGTATGAGCTATGAGTTTGGTTGGAGAGGGCTTATATATGATACTTACTGCCTATTGGTGGTTGACTGGTTGTAGTTTCCGTTTGTTTCCTGAGAAAGATCTTCCTCTGTTTCTTTCGGTCAGTGCATGTTGTTTTGCTGGACTTATTATTATAGTACTTCTTGGTGGTCTACAATTGAAAGATGATGCTTGCTTTTTGGATCAGTGGATGGATGGTTAAGTCGCAAATCTTTGTTTTAATTAAGTTAATGGAGACATTGGTATGTTATTAGGGCTTAATAAAAAACCTATAGGCTTCTATAAAAAAAAAAAAAAAAAAAACCTATAGGCAGGGAAAGGATAACCAAATACCAAGTGGGGGAATTATATTATATATGGCTAGGAAGGAAAGGAATTGAAACGGCAAATTACAATTAATTATTATTATTTTCAATATTAATTTGTAAGTGGGTCACGCTGTTTTTGACTGGTTTGGACTTCAGTATAGTCACAAGTAAGAACCTGAAAGATAGCAGGCTTTCTTCCTTACTGGACGCGGTCACTAACACTATGTTCATGAAGGAGGGAAAGGGAGGGGAGGGGAGGGATTAGAGGGGAAGCACCTGTTTTTGTAGACCTGGAACAGTAACCAAGGAAAGAAAAGGAAAAGGAAAAACACTGTACCAAGCTACCCTCCAAATCGGAGGGAAAGTTGTGTTGTGCAATTTTACCTTTTTTTCTTTTTCTTTCAGCTACTTTAATACTTGATGGTTTCCTTTTTTAAAGTGGAGGGTTTTAGTGCAACTACACAAACGTTAGTCATGTCTTGCAATTCGCTTGTGTAATTATTTTAATTTATGTGTTATTTGTTTGGACTAATTACTTGTACGTATTTATTTTAGACTTTTCTTTCGTATTTATTTTTGTTACTTTGGTCCAACAAACTCAAAACTAAAATGAAAAGAAGATGACGTGGGTTATAGATATAGATAGGAATAAGTAATATTTGTAATAATCGGTATTAATCCTTATAATTAAGATAATGACATGAACCATATAGAACCATTCAATACAGTCAAAAACACAATTCTACGTAGAAGCGTTTGGGTGACCCAAAAGCGTAAAATCGTAAGCTTTTAAGTTGTAAAAAGTTATTTTGGCTACGCTTGTAAATGAAAAGCACGATTCTACGTAGAATCATTTTTATAATCTAGAAGCGTAAAAGTGTAAGCTTATAATTTCCAAAGCGTAAAATCTGTGTAACTTGGATTTCGGCACAAAAATATCCTACCAAACAAGATAGATGATTTACCTCATACGTAACGTTGTTTTGCACGATACATAACACTGTTGTATGAGATATAAAAACTTGTTACGCTCCTCTTACAATTTATGTATCTGTAATTTGTTGTATGTTTATATATTTAGTTGCTATGTTATTACTCAATAAAATAGTTAACAAAATTTTAGTAATAGGTTGACAAATTTCATTCAAATAACCAACTTTTGATTTGTTATAGTTAACAAAATTAACAAAGAAGAACAAATTTGATCCACATTACATAATTAATGTAAATAGTATAAACACATAATTAAATTATTTAACTATTCTATCATCAATAAAATATAATACATATCACAATTCCCAATCTACTTTTTCCCTCCCACTTTCCCTTCCACTTTCCTCCATTAAACAACATTTTCTTTCCAATTCCCTCTAATTTCCCTCCCTTCCAAACTTAACCTCCCCTCCCCTCCTTTTCCTCCCTTCCTTCATGAACATAGTGTAAAGCCCATTGGAAAGCTTTCAACAAAAACAAGGAACACGTATATAAGTTTAACACAGGATATAAAGGCGTGTTAAGAATGAGTGGATATTATCATTGTTAGAAGAACTGAACCAAATTAATGGCGGTTGCGGTAGAATTGCTAAACCAGTTATGATAGTGGTTCAGTTCATTATTTGACTGTTTTTACGGTTTAATATAAAATCAGATGAACCATCACGTTTTAACTGGTTAACTGGTTAGTTTACTATTTTAGTCCTAAAGTATTCTTTTTAAAAATAATTTAACGTAAAGACCATCAAACCAGAATTATTAATTTTATTCCTGCTTCCTTTTTCTCATTTTCCAACCTCGTTCTCGACTTTACATGGTCCACTATCGACTGACACCGTAATTTTTAACTTGAATTAAAAAAATTATGATTTTTTGTAAGACAGTTTGAATGATTTGTTAGATATTTTGATGATGATATGGATTTTAAACGGTTTATATGATTCTTAAACTAGTGTATTATACAAGTCATGTATATTATATATCATGAACGCTTATATCAATGGTTAGCTAACTGTTTTACAACGGTTAACCACTAAACCCTAAATCACTAGCTTTTTCAATTCAACGTTTAGTCCAATTATGAAAGCATAGATACTATGCACTCAATTTTAAAATTATTTTTAAAATATCATTGCAAAAAATCATATAATTAAGGAGGAGGTTCCTGTTAGGGGGGCTATACGGTCCGGTCCGGTTAAATTGGCCCAAATTGATCCGCTCCATTCCGGTCTTTTTGAAAATAGAAGGACCAAAAATTGAATTGGATACAGTTCGGTCTTGACCCGGTCCGGTCCCGACTCGGTCTTGATTTTATATTGAACTTGTGGGGATTGAGTGGCCTAAGGCCTGAAAGTGTGAGGAGTTGGTTAAGTTTTATACTAAGTGCAAAGGTTTGTGACCGTTTATGCAAATTACCCTTAAGTTTTGGGTGTTGAGCTCTCTTATCCGGTCTTTATCCAGTTTTCGATTCGGTCCCGAACGGTTTTTTACCTCAAATCTAAGTCCAAAAATTGGATTGGATTGTTTACTATCCGGTCCGGTCTCGATCCGAATTATACGGTCCGGTTTCAGGTAAAACCAAAAAACCCGGACCAAATAGCCAGCCCCAATTCCTGTAACAAATTCCTTGGTTTTGTATATCTACAAGAGCAAGATCAATAGCGGAGGTTAGTGGGGTTGTAGATCTTATGGCCATTAATGCGGAAGAGTATTTTATCCCTGTGGAAAATAAGGCCAGTCATGTTCATGTGCGGCCGGATGCATTATATGTTGCGCGTTCTTAGTACTGTGGACTTTTAGGAAGTTGTTAAGACATTTCTTTTGCTTTAGATTCTGTAAATAATTGTACAGAAAAATCAAAACTTTTGTACTCTACAAGATAATATTCATTTTATTATTTTATTGAGCAAAATCTTTTCAGGTTATTATACGGCTGTCATATCATAATATTGTCACTGGTATTGGTATGATATCACAATGATATGATAGTGATATGTTGTTAGTATGAATTCCTATGTTTGACAAAATAGTTTTTCGACATCATATCATGATATTATTAATATGAAAAACTTCCGCTATTTTCCATAAATAACCTTAATAAATATTGAAGGCAAACTGTCATATCTTAAAACAAAGCCGTAACATTTGGACAATAAAGGAGCAAAATACAGGGGTTCACTACAGGAAAATTCACCTTCGATTACGGGATTTCCCGTGACTGAACAACCGATTCCCGTGATGGAAAGATTTTGTCACGGTATATTCCCGTGTCAAGCGTGCCCGTGATCAAAGATCAAAAGTCACGGGAAATCCCGTGACCGCGAAAATACAATAACGGGAAATTACCCATGACAACAGATCTATTTTGTCACGGTAATTACCGTGACTTCAAATTAAACACGGGAAAAACTAGTGTGACTAAATTATAAAATAGCCACAGGATTTCCGTGACTGATTAGGTTATTTTTCATGGGATTTAACTAGCATCCAAAGGAATGATGCGGTTATGAAGTTCTAATGAGTCGTATTCTAATTGATATGACATAATATTTGTTGAGAAACCGAGCAGCAACCACAAACAAGAATAGAATGACAAGACACACGATTTTTACGTGGAAAACCCAAATCGGGAAAAACCACGGGACCTTTGTCCAAGCCACAACTCCACTAGACTTTGGTGGGATTACAAGTCCTCTCTAGACTATCTAGAGGATTACAAATAACTCAAGAACCCCCTTCTTGGATTAACAATCAACCATAATAGCTCTCACCAACATGGTGGATAACAAGAACAAGAGCAAGACAAAGAAAGGTTGAGAGATACCCAAAAACAGATTCGTAAACCTTCTGTCCAGCAGCGATTCCCGACGACCTAGACCTCAGAATGACGATCCCTTCGGTCAGAATGAAGCCCAGACAATTGCGAACTTACTGTCCAAATTTCAGGACGATCCAACGGTTCAATCTTCCATAACTCTCACTTGAACAGGCTGCCCTGCTGCAGAAACGAAAAACTGCAGCTCTTCCTCTCTTCTCTCTTTTTCCTTATCTCTTCTCTTTTCTGATTCTCTCTCTACAAAATGAAAGGCTGTCAACTCTTTTTCACTTTTGAGTAGCAATAACTCTCTATTTTGAAAATAGAGGATCTTCTAGAAACCAACCAAAAACTCAAACTCAAACCGGTTAATCCAACCACCATATGAGTTGGACCAACCCAACAAATCTCCCCCTCCAGCTCATATGGGGGGTAGCACCAAACCTGCTTCATCTCGACAGAAGATATGTTTTCCACTTGGTAGAGACTTAGTCATCATGTCCGAACCATTGTCATCCGTATGCACTTTGTTGAGCTCCAACAACTTCTCTTCCAAAACATCACGAATCCAATGATATCGAACATCTATGTGCTTCGACCTTGAGTGGAAAGTAGGATTCTTGCAAAGATGGATTGCACTTTGGCTATCACAGTAGAGCACATACCTCTCTTGCTTGATGCCCAACTCTTGAAGAAACTTCTTCAACCATAGCATCTCTTTGCAAGCTTCTGTCACAGCTATGTACTCGGCTTCTGTTGTTGATAATGCAACACATTTTTGCAGTTTAGATTGCCATGAAACTGCAGCACCTGCAAAAGTCATCATGTATCCAGAAGTCGACTTTCTAGAGTCCACATCACCTGCCATATTAGCATCGGTATATCCATCAAGTATGGTCTTGCCATTACCAAAGCATAGGCACACTCTAGAAGTACCTCTCAAGTAGCGAAGAATCCACTTCACTGCTGTCCAATGTTCTTTCCCCGGATTGGAAAGAAACCGACTAACAATCCCAACGGAATGAGCAATATCTGGCCTTGTGCAAACCATAGCATACATCAAGCTCCCAACAGCTGATGCATAAGGCACATTCTTCATTGCTTCTTTCTCTTCCTCACTTGTTGGACAATGCTTCGAACTCAATATGAAATGTCCTCCAAGTGGAGTACTAACCGCCTTAGCCTTGCTCATGTTGAACCGCTCAAGAACTCTTTCAATATACCTTTCTTGAGACAACCAAATTTTTCCATTCCTCCGATCCCTAGAGATTCTCATCCCTAGAATTTGTTTCGCCGGTCCTAGGTCCTTCATGGCAAAGGATTTACTCAACTCCTTTTTCAATCTATCAATCTCTCCAACATTCCGACCCATGATCAACATGTCATCCACGTAAAGCAAGAGAATGATGAAATCATTTTCAGCAAAGTATTTCACAAACACACAATGATCGGAGGTAGTTCTTGCATACCCGTTTTTGACCATGAATGAGTCAAATTTCTTGTACCATTGCCTTGGTGCTTGCTTCAACCCATATAAGCTCTTTCTCAATCTGCATACAAGATCTTCTTTGCCTTTAACCTCGAACCCTTCCGGCTGATCCATGTATATCTCTTCCTCTAAGTCACCATGAAGAAACGCCGTCTTCACATCGAGTTGTTCAACTTCTAAGTCCAAACTTGCAGCCAACCCAAGCACAACTTGGATAGAAGACATCTTCACCACGGGAGAGAAAATTTCTTCAAAGTCAACACCTTTCTTTTGGTTGAAACCCTTCACAACTAGTCGCGCCCTAAACCGAGGCTTTGAACTAGTTTCCTCCGTCTTTAACTTGTAGACCCACTTGTTCTTAAGTGATCTTTTTCCTTTGGGTAGTTTCACCAAATCATAGGTGTGATTCTCATGCAAAGACTTCATCTCTTCTTGCATTGCTTTGTTCCACTCCTCCTTGTCTTCATGAGACATGGCTTCTTGATAATATTCGGGTTCTCCCCCGTCAGTCAACAATAGGTACTCATGAGGGGAGTACCAAGTGGAAGCTTTGCGATCTCTTGTTGACTTTCTTGGTTCGGGTAGAGGTTGCTCTTCTTCAACTTGTTCTTCTTGCTCCAATTGCTCTTCTCCTTGCACTTCTTGATCTAGTGCACCTTGGGGCTCATCATGCACTACTTCCTCATCATTTTCATGCATTTGGGATGGAGATATAGGCTCCAAATTAACAGGACCAGCTGCTGTATTTTTCTTGTTTTCACCCCTTTCGACATCTTCACTTGTCTCATCTTCAAGAAAAATCACATCCCGGCTCCGAACAATTTTTCTTGCAATTGGATCCCATAATCTGTACCCAAACTCTTCACGCCCATAGCCCATGAATATACATGGCTTTGCTTTGTCATCAAGCTTTGCTCTCTCATCTTTTGGAACATGAACATAAGCTTTGCAACCGAACACTCGCAAGTGCTCATATGAGACTTCCTTTCCCGTCCAAACTCGTTGAGGCACGTCACCCTCCAAAGGGACCGATGGCGAAAGGTTGATTAGATCAACAGCTGTCCGCATTGCTTCTCCCCAAAATGATTTAGGTAGCTTGGCATGTGAGAGCATACACTTGATTCTCTCACAAATTGTTCTATTCATCCTCTCGGCGACACCGTTTTGTTGTGGAGTCTTGGGTACACTTTTCTGCAGTTTAATTCCGTGCAATCTGCAGTAGCTTTCGAATGGACCTCTATACTCTCCCCCGTTATCAGCTCTTACACACTTCAACTTGAGGCCGGTTTCCCTTTCCACTTCAGCATGAAATTGCTTGAAAACATCTAGCACTTGATCCTTCGTTTTCAAAGCATATGTCCACACCTTCCTTGAGTGATCATCGATGAAGGTAACATAATAGCTTGCACCACCAAGAGTTTTATCTCGCATAAAACAAACATCGGTGTGAATTAGATCAAGTACCTTACTCCTTCTAGAAGGTGGAAATCTATGAAATGCAACTCTATGAGTTTTTCCGGCTAAGCAATGAACACAAGTTTTAAGAAGAGTACCTTTAGCTCCGGGCAAGAGTTGTTTCTTGGACAATATTTGCAGCCCCTTCTCGCTCAAATGACCGAGTCTCTTATGCCAAAGCTCAATGGAAGAATCTTTCTCAGCAACATTGATTCCTTCCTTGCTATGCTTTGCATTCGTCATGTAGAGCGTACTTTCCTTCTTGCCTTTAGCCACCACAAGAGAACCTCTTGAGAGCTTCCATTTTCCTTCTCCAAAATAGTTGGTATAACCATCATCATCAAGCTTTCCCGTGGATATCAAATTCAGCCTCATGTCAGGAACATGTCTCACATCCTTCAAGACTAGCTTGCAACCCGTGTTGGTCTCTAGATGAATATCACCCATGCCAACAATCTTTGATGCGCCATCATTTCCCATCCTCACACAACCATAGTTACCGTTTGTGTAGGAAGAGAAAAAATCAACCCTTGAGGTCACATGGAATGAGGCACCCGAGTCAACAACCCATGTACTCTCTTGACAAGCAAGGTTAACAAAACCAGCATCACAAACAATGACTACATCACCATCTGTGGCAGCAGCAGTAGTATAATCTTTTTCTCGGTTTTCCACACCTTTTCCTCTAGCTTGTTCCCGTTTCAAGATTCTGCACTCTCTCTTTATGTGTCCGGGCTGGTTGCAATGATAACATGTGATTTCTCCTCTTGGTCTTGACAATGATTTTGATCTCCCTTTTGATCTCCCTCGGCTGTTACTTCGATTCTGAGAGTTCTTGAAGTTGGAATTTCTATTTCTGCTTCTTCCACGACTTCCAGAATTATCCGCCACCAAAGCATGTGACTCCGATGTAATCCCCAACTCTTTTCTCCTTGCCTCTTCATTCAGCATGCTATCCTTGACAATGTCCATCGTCAACTTGCCATTAGGTGCTGAGTTGCTAAGTGAGACCACCAAAGTCTCCCAACTATCCGGCAAAGAACTAAGAAGTAACAATGCTTGCACTTCATCATCAAGTGCTAACTTCATAGTAGTTAGCTGGTTCACAAGCCCTTGAAAGTCACTCAAATGCTCCGAGACACTATGTCCATCCTTGTACTTCAAGTTCACAATTCTTCGAATGAGTGAGGCTTTATTTTGAGCCGATTGCCTCTCATACATGGACTCCAATTTCTGCCACAATTCATCTGCTCTTGTATCTTTTGCAACATGATGAAAGATGCTTTGGTCAATCCATTGTCGAATGATTGCCACCGCCTTTCTATGCAAGACCTCCCATTGCTTCTCGGTTTTGTCTTCCGGCTTCTCGCTGCCATTTTCAATTGGCTCATAGAGATCCTTGCAAAACAAAATATCCTCCATCCGTGGCTTCCAAATAGAGTAGTTGGATGATGTCAACTTAATCATTGCTCCACTTGAGTCATCCATTCTTGCCATTCACCAAACACAGCCCCCAAACAACCTAATGCTCTGATACCACTGTTGAGAAACCGAGCAGCAACCACAAACAAGAATAGAATGACAAGACACACGATTTTTACGTGGAAAACCCAAATCGGGAAAAACCACGGGACCTTTGTCAAAGCCACAACTCCACTAGACTTTGGTGGGATTACAAGTCCTCTCTAGACTAGCTAGAAGATTACAAATAACTCAAGAACCCCCTTCTTGGATCAACAATCAACCATAATAGCTCTCACCAACATGGTGGATAACAAGAACAAGAGCAAGACAAAGAAAGGTTGAGAGATACCCAAAAAACAGATTCGTAAACCTTCTGTCCAGCAGCGATTCCCGACGACCTAGACCTCAGAATGACGATCCCTTCGGTCAGAATGAAGCCCAGACAATTGCGAACTTACTGTCCAAATTTCAGGACGATCCAACGGTTCAATCTTCCATAACTCTCACTTGAACAGGCTGCCCTGTTGCAGAAACGAAAAACTGCAGCTCTTCCTCTCTTCTCTCTTTTTCCTTATCTCTTCTCTTTTCTGATTCTCTCTCTACAAAATGAAAGGCTGTCAACTCTTTTTCACTTTTGAGTAGCAATAACTCTCTATTTTGAAAATAGAGGATCTTCTAGAAACCAACCAAAAACTCAAACTCAAACCGGTTAATCCAACCACCATATGAGTTGGACCAACCCAACAATATTTAATATTAACATTAAGGCCAATTCATTCTAATTGATGTGGCATAATTATTAATATTAACATTAAGGCCAATTCATTAAACAATAATAATCTTGTACATTAATGAATTCCCAACAACATTACATCGATTCGTGTCTCACATCAACATATAGATGCTTCTGCAAAAGGGCTCCAAGTGTTGTATTCTAAAACATATAGCTTGGAGATATAATACTTAGTTCTAAATAGAAAGTATAAATGTAAGAACTTTTCATGAACCAAATCTTCTCGCAATCTATCCATGACTCTCTACACGCTGCAAAAAGTGTAACAAACCGAGGGAGAAATGGTAAGGCATGGACAGTCATTCAATTTGAGTTGTTAGAGAATCATGAAATTTCATTCCAAAAACGAAAAGCTGCAATCAAAGTTTAGGTAAAACAACATAATTTGCAACTTACCAACATTAATCGTAGTTAACCTGCTTATAGGTTAATGCTCTAATAAAGAATTACATCATGTTGCTCTTACTGAGAATTGCAGTGATTCACCTAATTAAAAAAGCAAATAAACTGGGAGTTAAAAAGGTCAGCAAGGCAAGATCGACATCACTGATGACCCTAATTCCCTGAAGAAGCTCCCACAACACGAACACCCAAAAAAGGCTACACAACACCTTTATTGACGTATCCAGAACCAATCATTTCTTACTAGTTTGTCGTGCTTCCATCGCTGATCAGTCTCACAAGAGTGGCTTGTGTCAAAGATGGAGTTGAACTGCTGGAGAGGGCATCGACTGCTGCTCCCACATAAACTGCTCTCACGGAATCACTTCAGACGTAAGAGATGTGGCCTTGAGTGACAATATGGAGTGATGGAGTAGAATATGCAGATCCTGCATTCATAGAACCAAACACAGAGGAACAACAAAAAAAGTACGAAAGCAAGATAGAGATAGACACAAAACCAGACAGAAAAAATCACAACACAAAACCAAACCTGATGTCAGTAGATGACATACTTTGAATCCTTCCAACAAAGAAAACATTGCAACATAAATATAAAGGAAAGCATACAGAGGTCAAACTTAATACATGATTAGCAGAGCAAAAACCTTAATTTTTACTGAACAATGAAAACCAACATAAGTACAAACTGCACATCTGCATATTTTTAATTGACTTCTCTAATCTCAACTGCATCTAAGTCCACTAACAGCAGAAACTAACTACGGACTCCAACAAACTAGAACAAGCTGTTACACAATTTAAATTTATTGACTCTTACCTGACAACCCAAAGCTAGCAGCACATAACCAACGATAGCAATAAGCTGCTGCTCTGCTCCAAACCCATTCTTGAAATAAAAGGAAAATCTCCCAGTCATATAATCTTTGCAGGCTTGTTCCTTTCATGTACTTGGTTTGTTCCATGTAAAACATGGTTTTGAACCTGTCCTCCCCTCAAACGGATGAGAAGCAACAATGAGAAAATCTGCAAAATAAGCATGAGAGCAAGCAAGAATAAGAAAGACAAATAATCTAACGCAAAATGAACCTAATACACCTCGAGATAGAAACCCTTAATTAAGTCACGAAAGTGAAGCAATAATAAAAAACAGAGTAAGCAAAAATCGATAAATTTGAATTGAATCGGACCATAATAGAACCCCAAAGAGATAGATCTAATTGAAGCATACACAGAGCTGGAAACCAAACTATAACAATAACTAAGGGAAGGTGAAGTGAGAACAAGAGAGGATGCGAGGGGGAAGATGTGGGGATGGATCATGAGGAAGGACGCATAGCTGAAGCGTGGAAGATGAGGGGTCTGGGAGTCGATGATTGCATGGCCTCCTTTGCTTTCCCGTTTCATGCTTGATTCCATGAAATCGAAAAGCATTGTTGTAGAATTGGATTGAGAATCTTTCTCTCCTTCTTATTATTTCTTTTGTCAGGCGACTTGTCTCTTCTTCTCCAGTCGTCTTCCAGCAATAGCATCAAATGAGATGCTTTATGGGTTCTTCTTTATCGAGTTCAGAAAGGGGTTTTTCTTTATGATAAGAGCTCGACCAGATTTGGAGCGAGAGTGAGTGTCGAAACAGAGGGGAACGGAGGCAAACTTGGGTGGAATTTGACGGAATGGTTTTGATTTACGGCGGATTGGTGGGCTGGGCGGCGAGGGATGGCGATGGAGGAAGAGCAGGAGGGAACTTTGAGGAGACGAAAAGGGAAAGTGGCTTTTCTTATGAAATTGGTAAAGTTGGGTTAAAAGATGAGGAAAATAATAAGCGGGCACTTTAAAAATTTTGGGATGGGAAAAAGCGCCAAACATAATTTTGGCTCCCGCCCAGTGGCCCTTCATGTTTTCGCTCCACCCACCAACAGTCACGGGAAAGTTACCCGCATTGTTGTTTAACAAGCACAAGTCACGGGTAAATCTCCCCATGACAAATAGTTTACCTTTAGTCATGGGACTGTACCCGTAGCAAACGAATCCCGTGACTGAAGGTGTATATTTTCTTGTAGTGGTTGTAGCACAACAGTGACGTGGTTCGCCTTGCGAAGTACCAGAACTAGGAGTTTGGTTTGTTGGCTCGCTCAAACATAACCATGGTGGTGGTACAGTGTTCGTGGGTTTCGGTTCCTTAAGTGAGGCCGTCTTTGCGTTTGGGCAACATTACAAAGGTATAAATGACCCTTTCTTAATAGAATAATTGGCTTTGCGATCGAGAGGCTATGAACTAATTAATGTCTAACCCATCGTGCTTAATCTATTAAATTTCATGGCAATTCCCAACTGGTCATTCGACAGATGATGACGGGCGTGCTTTCACATGATTTGGGAGGAGACATCTTGAAAAATATTGGCAAGCTGTCGTCTAATTTCAAAAGTTTTATTTTTATTTTTTTGCTCCTCGTCGCTTCAGTAAGACCGCCCATCGTATGACACACAAAAAGCTCTCTTATCAGAAGTTTAACTATTGATCGACTACCGTGGATTCTTACTGTCTACATTCTTGACAAGAAAAGAAACAAACTCGATCCTTACTGAACGTAATACAATAAAGTAGTGTCACTAACGGTACTGCACAACATACGGCACATAATAACCCATACTTTTCCCCCCGATAAAGTAGCTGTAAGCTTTTAGCAGAATTTGTCTTCCTTCTCATATCTGACGGAACATTCGGGATTCTGATCAACCAAATTGATCTGGCCCCCGCTTCCGCTTCTGCACTTCTGGTTTAGAAGATCCTTGGCCCTGTTGAGACACGTGGAGCACTCCTCGAACCGCGCGGCGCAGGTGGCCAGGCCGGTGATGGTGAACCCACTGCCGTCGACGTCGGTGGAGGTGCAGAACCGCCTCTTCTCCGGCTTCGAGCTGGTCACCCCTACCAAGCGGCCCAGAATCTCGTCCCTCGCCGCCGTGGCCTGAGGCTCGTCGGTGCTGTTGAAGTTGTGTGCGTTGCACAGCACCGGTACGTTCACTTTCTTCCTGGCTTCGGCTGGGCGAGTCGTAGTAGGAGTACTGGCTAGCAGGACAACTGCGACCAGGAAAACAATGGTAGTAGTACTACTACTAATTGCCATCTTCTTCATGTTGTTAACTAATTAATTAATTGCTTCTTCTTTTTTTTTTTTTCTTCTACCTTCTCTCTTGTTTTTTGGTGTGGAATGGAATGTTGAGTGGCATATCGGGGATTATATAGTGTGGAATGAAATTTCTCATTCCAGTAAGGCATCAAAATGATTCGGCTAGCTACTGTCAATTCCTCTTCTCAACTGATTTTATGTGCTGACTGGCATGGCCATCAAAATGATTGAGAGGTATAATAATAATAATAATAATAATAATAATAATAATAATAATAATAATAAAATTTGAAAATATGATATGTGCATGTTACCTTGAACCTTGTTCTCTCAGAACCTCAAAGATTTAGTTTTGGTCTTACACGAATTCTGTTCGGCCAAAATTGGTGCATACAAGCAAAAGTCCAAACATATGTATGCATGTCCGACGGCGATACTAAGCAAGTGATCACGGTTCCCGGAAGCAACCGGTTATGTTATTAAAAATGTAGTTTCAATTTTTCACGTAACTAACACCATATCGGCGCATTGAGTTTACTGTCGGGAAAGAATTTGGCCGGTCTGTGAATATGCATTCAAACACACTATATCAATGGACACACGTCCTAGCTTTAGTTGTGCAAATATGTGTCAAGAACCAGTTGGTACCAATAATTCAGAGTTGTTCGGGAGAGGTTTAATCGTTGATCATATACCACAACACGAACATGTCCCCTCAAACGAAAGCCACTCACAAGGGCTTGAAATTTGCACAGGTCTGAAGACAAGAGTACTATGTGCTTAACAAATGGAGGTCACCGGAAATCGAACACAAAACCTCTCGGCCAAAGAAGGCTCTGATACAATGTCAAGAACCAGTTGGTCCCAACAACTCGAGTTATTAGGACCAACTAGTTCTTGAAAATCTGAACCCATCCCTTCCTTTACTTGATTTAATTAGCTTTGGGTGGGCAAGTATGTATATTGACAGTACTTAGCCTTCGGAACCATTAGTCGGATAATATTGCTATGTATGTTTGGACTTCGCTTTATTTAAGTTGGTCTTAACATTTACTATACAACAAAGAACCATCAATTAGGCAAGAATTTTATTCATCATTTTAACATAACATTACTTTTAAAAAATTTGGTACCATTTGCAAAATATATTAAAATTCATAATTTGATATTGAGGATAAATATGAAAAATGATTAATTCAATTACTTAAAACACGTGTGTTAAACATTCTATACGAAAAGTATCAAACAAGTGAGGAAAAATGAGACGATTCTACAATAATAGGAAAATGTGATTTTTTTCATTTATATTTTATAACCTCACAATGGTCAACACTCAGCTTTGGCCAAAAAGTAATTTTTGGTGATAGTTTTGGCAATAATATAATATTAATTAGTCAAAAGATTGGTCAAGATGTTAAACTACGGGTCACATAAAAAGATTAAACTTTTTTGTATAAACCTGTTACAAGGTGCTATTAAAGGGAGGGATCAGGGAAGGGAAAATGCCGACTAGACATCAAACACATGACCTTACAACGAGAAGTCATTTATTGGCCCCAGAATTGACAATTCATCAAGTTTCACCCACCAATTAAATCATTTCAATATAATTAAATCAATTTGCTGGGACAATCAAGCGATCTCTTGAGATTTTTATCAATCTTATTTTTCAAGAGCGGCCGCAGTCTAATCATGTAAAAATGGATTGTTATTTCGTGTGTGAACCGTTTATAATTTGGAGGTATCCTAATTTTCAAGGTCAACTCTCATCTTCATGTTGCTAATCATTTCACCGAGAATTTGGGAGTTGGTTGATTTTATATTATCCTCGATCTCCAACCTTGCGACCTTCACTGTTCAACTTGCAAAAACCTATTATATTGAGATGAAGTTCGGCCCACTTCTGAGACCTAAACAACCAAGCCCAATCAACCCGAGTCACAAGCTAACGTAGCTTCCATTTTTTTTGTGGTGAAGGAATAGTGATCCTTACTTTTCATTTTCTGTTCGGCTCAAGATAGTAAATCAAAGGGTTTATATAAGGATGTAGGGCAATCGGTCAATGAAACAAGGTATCAGTCAATAGTAGCACAGTATGAAAGAGGCCGATCTCTCGTATGAATTGATCTTGATTAATCGATCGGAATTCGGGAATACCACATAGAACTCGAGTGTTTTTTTTTTTTTTTAATAAAGGTGAAATCTATTATTAAAGTTGGGAAGAAAACGGGACAAAAAACCAGAAAAACAAAACGTGGAGACACAGCAACCCGCAGCCAAACAAGCAGGCCACCCAGGGGCGGACCCTAAAATTTGGGAATACGATTATCCAACCCCCGGTGGTAATTTACGTATGGAAAAAAAAATATAATTGATAGTGAGGGACACCTCTGAAATTTGAAAACATGATTATCCTACTATCATAGTGTCATTTGTGTATAGGAATATAAGTGGTAGATTGGGTAATTCAAATCTAGAACATTATTCTTATTAATAAACTTAATTTTCGTTGACCTACCGCTCATTTGTTGTTTGATTTTGAAAAATGTAATAGTAAAATGTCATTTCCTATCTCTAATTATTTTAAAAACCTAACAATTAAACTAATTTCAAGCTACCCTTAATGCGGCAAGTGTTGAAAGAGTCTTTCAGCTTTGGGTTACATCGAGAACAAGTTTAAAAATCGAATATGCGATAAGTTCGTGAATGATTGTCTAATAGGGTATATAGAGACAAAAAATTTTAACACTATAGACACCAAGTGTATTCTACAATTATTTCCGAATATGAAAACAAATCATGGACTTTTTTAACCTGTACGAGTAAGGTATTTTCAAATTTACGATTTTATTTTTATTAATTATTAATTATTTTTATTTAATTTATTTTTAAAAAATGGACACCCCTATGAAAAATTTCTGGGTCCGCCACTGAGGCCACCATCTCCCTGCCCGGCAACACAAACCTGCCAAAGCCTCCTAACTACAAGGTCCACAGGCCCCAGGGACACTAGGACAAAACAGAGGAAACGAAACACCACAGGCCCCAGAACTCGAGTGTCCTTTTGTTGCTGCGTTTTCACTATATATGCACAATTAAATCATGATTATAGTAATTTTATTGGTGTGTATTCGAGAGGGTTTTCTGATAGGCTACATCAGTAACGAGTTTCAAAGGAAGTAATATGTGGCAAATGAATTTATGGACAAATACACCACGAAAGCTAGGTTTTGCTGTGAAATATAAATATGATTCTCAAACTTTCTCTGTTTGCCCTGCATCCCTCTGTTGATTTATCTGCAGAATCTTGCCCTTAAGTGTAGTCTCTTCAAATTGCAGGTTTTTCAAATATCGGTAAGTGTTAAAAACACAATTATTACGGTCGGGTATCGATCAGTCTGTGTGGATCGTATATGACTGAATCAATATTTAAATCGAATTAGAAATATAAGACCGACTGTAGTTCAATTTGGTTTCGATCAAGACCACTATTGATTTGAGATCCAGAAATATTTTAAGAATAAAGAGACAAAAGTGCATCGCATTATATAGAAACATATTGTTTTCCCAATATTTTCTATCCATAGTCCAGCCGCATACTAATTTGACCAGACTCTGGCTGAACAATACCATAGCACACAAAATTCACATATAGTGTTGTGTTTTATTAACCCAAATCGTCCATTAGACCAAAACCAAACCATAGAAACGAAAACTGCTTCAGAAATTAACAAACCGAAGCTACGATGCTCAAACTTGGAAATAATTAGTTTTGCAAAGCGACCCGTTACGTTCTTAAGCAGCAAGCATAGCAGTCTCCCACTCCACCGCTTTCTTCAATAGGCTGTCCTCTTCAAGCACCATCTGAACCGGCAAGAACCCCATCCCGCTCGCCATTGCCAGCATCATCTGCCTCGTCTCGGCCTTGAACTCCTCGAGATCCACCTTCCCATTCGAGTCATGATCGAACTTTGTGAACAGAGACTCGTACTCACTAGCCAGCTCGCTGGGGCTCATACTCTCGTCGATGCCAAAATGGGTCTCGAAGACCCTCAAACTTTGCAGCTCCTTCAGCATCTCCGAATACGAGAGCTGGCCATCGTGATCACTGTCGAGGTTCACGAAGAGCTCGTGAACCGAGACAGTGAAGGCCTCCTCGTCGCCAACAAAGTTGACGATGGTATTGCTGTCGAGAACTTCAACGCTCATCTTTTATGGTTGTTTTGGGGTGATGTTAGAAAGATTTTCTGAAAGAAAAGAGGGTGAAACTAGAGGTTGGTTTTTTTTCAAGGTGGTTTGGTGTGAGCTGAGTTTGGTTGGAGAGGGCTTACGATATTTTATAGGTGCATCATGTTGTAGTTTCCATTTGTTTCCTAAGAAAGAATATTCCCTTGATTCTTCTAGTGCGTGTTGTTTTGCTGGGCTGGTCGTTGGGAGGACATACCACTGGGCTTATTCTTCTGGTGGCCCACAAAGGTGATGCTTGCTTCTTGGATGGGCTAAAGATAGGGTGCATAACCCATGGTTATGCACCCATCAATAACCAAATCTGGACCCTTCATTTAAAAAATCCAGATCTAAGGATGGAGAATTAAAGGCTATTTTTATTTTCACTAGCTTTCTTAATTGACTCATATCTTTTTCGTTTTAACTCGGATTTTAATTTTTTTTGCACAGATGGAACGAGTTCACCGTTCTCTACAAAATGAGATCAATTTTCAATATTTTTTTTATAAAAAAAATTCTGGCCTCTCGGTACCAACTGCATACCATATGGTATCTTCTTCGTTTTTAATTCGTTTTTGAAAACGTTTGCACAGCAGGGATGAGTTCATCATGATCTACTGGATCTACAAATTTCTGGGTGAACAAATTACAGGACCAAAAAATACCACACAATACCATACAATACCACCCTGGTACGGGGTGGTATTTTTTTTAATTCGTTTTTGAAAACGTTTGCACAGAAGGGACGAGTTCATCATGATCTATTGGATCTACAAATTTCTGGGTGAACAAATTACAGGACCAAAAAATACCATACAATACCACCCTGGTACGGGGTGGTATTGTGTGGTATACAATGTTAAAAGTCGTAAATTACAATTAATATACTTCTACTATCATGTATTCAACCATCCTACAGTATTGGTTTGTTCATACCACCATGATACGTTTTTCAAAACATAGGTATGCTTTTATTTCAATACCATATGGTATAGGCTGGTAAAAAATGGCTCAATTTTTTTTGTTCGAAAAATATATTAAAGTGGATATCATTTTGAAGAGCACAATTAATCTGATCTAACTGTGTAAAAAAAATTAAAATTCGACTTAAAATGAGCGAGAAATCGTCCGTCAAAGATTAAAGAGGGGAAAATTAAAGGCTTTCCATGAGAGAGAGGATGCTAATGTCATGCTGATGTGGACGGGTTACTCATGGTTACTCACCACAAGGTTACTGACCTGATCCATTCCCTCTTGGATGGATGGTGAAGTTAAGTAGCAAATCTTTGTTTTAATTAATAAGTTAATGGAGCGATTGATATCTTAATTAAATCTTAATCTGTAAGTGGGTCAAGTTGTTTTTGACCGGTTTGGACTTCAGCGTATAATAAGAACCTGAATGACGTACAGTACAGAAGACTTAATTTCTTCCTTTCTCTTTCTGGATGGGGTCGCCAAAGCCCATTGGAAAGCTTTCAACAAAACAAGGACTATATAACACTGCATATATAGGTGGGCTAAAAATGGTGGATATTATACGCCAACTCAAATTAGTTTTAAAATATCTGATTGTAAATTATAATTGTTTGTATTAGTTAGTCTTATATGATGATATCACAAAGAATTTTAATCGATCTATACATTACTCTAAATTCTAAACCATAAATTCTAGATCTAAACCCAAACCCTAATTTTTAAAATGAAATAAACCTTCAATCATTATAGAAAATTTATGCATTTAATTGTCCATCACATGAGAACTAACTATTGATATTGTTTTGACATAAATCACATGGTTAAAATGACCAAAGTAAGATGAGTGTATGACATTGGGGGAAAAAAGAGTGCACCGAACAATATCATATATATATATATATATATATATATGGAGAGTTCTACGGTACCCAGGGTGAAATCCAGGGTACTACATACCCTGAGTATGAAAACGCTATTCAGACCATGAATTGACTGATCTTTCGGACATAATACTATACTCTAACCCTTAAAGATCAAAATCTAGGTCTTAGTTCCCTAAATCTAATACTCTAAGATCAATTTAATTAGAATAATAATCGACGGTTACGATTCGTCCAAATAAAGGCCAAAAATGAATGCACCATCTCAGGGTTTATAGTTTATAATTTAGATAATTAGGAACTAGGGTTCACTCATTAAGGGTTAGGGTATAGTATCATGCCCAAAAATCCTGCTAATTCGAGGTCTAAATAGCGTTTTCATACTCGAGGTATGCGGTACCCCAGATTTCATCCGGGGTACTGTAGAAGGCACCATATATATATTTAGAATAATTAAGCCACAAGTTCGCAAGAATTACCAAAAATCGCGTTTACTGTTCCTTACGAACAAATCGCGTGCTACTGTTCACGGGGAAGTTTTTTTATTGCACGCGGACGGTTTTAGATAAACTTGCATTCACCATATTGGGCTGGACAAGCTGTAGCGATTGATGGTCTTTTATTTTCGTCAAATGCATGGGCCCACGTGTAAATGACCACATCTGACCAGTACCCCTCTCTTTTCCGTACGTCTCCACTCTCCACAATCCCTTCTTCCCCATTCATTATCTTTCCCTATTCTGAACAAAAGATCTCTTTCCGGCCTTTTTTTTCTCGTCCAATCTCAACCGGAGAACCAGAGAGTTCAAATCATTCGATCCATTTCTCCACCAATAGCAATCGTGTTTTCCTATTGTGACCAAAAAAGATCTCTTTCCTAACTAAGTCTTCCGTCCAACCTCAAATGGAGAATCTAAAGTCAAGTCGATGGAGGTAGAAGAAGATCAACAAGAAGAAATTGAACGTGCGGTTGCCGGAGCTAGGGGCAGACGGAAAAGATCGTTTGAAGGCTTCCTCTTTGAACCCGAATAGTTTCCGAAAGAAGATGCAAATCAAAATTGCAAGCTTATTCTCTACAAAATCAAGGGTTCCCTACCATCGCAAAATCAAATAGAAGCCTTGGAACTTGGAAGGGTAGAACCTTTCTTATATGTGAAATTGAAGCCATTGGAAAATTGGACAGACTAACCGAATTGTCACAACTATAAAAGTAAACCCGGCCATATGATGTTCTTTTGCCCGCTCAATCAACACATACGACAACGGCGGTGGTTGAGCAGTAGAAAGAGAGGACGAGAGATGAAGCATTGAGAATAGAATGGATGGGTTGTCAAGATGTATATGGTTACTCCTCTCTTATGAGTTTTTGGGAACATCAATCCTTTTATGAATGGAATTGCATGGAGTACACATGTCTCCATTTGCAATTGAAGAAGGCCACCTGTATACATGTCCACACATGTCGACTAAATTTGGGTCGTCCCCAAATATAAATTTCTTATTTAATTTTTTATTTATTGGATGAGGGGTGATATAAGAAACTTTCCTTCTTTCTTAACTTTTCAATCATCTCTAAATCACGAATTCATGGTTTGGTTTGTGGAATAATATATAGTCTATTCATGTGTTATTTTTTAGATGATAAATTAAAACACATATATACACTATAAAAATATATGTTTCTTCGGTTTGATTTTGGCAATTCATACATACACTATAAATTACAATTTTTAAGAGTGTTAACACATTGTATGTTTGAAGAAATTGTTTACTTCATGATTATAAAATTTTGATAATAAATTTTTTCGAATTACCAGATCATGCTACAATAACCAATTTTAGATAAATTCAAAATTAACGAACCACAATCTATTTTGATGTTCTTCGTTTTGACGAAAATAAAATACTAAAGGTTTCTTGCAATAAATTGGGAGCCTAAATTTTATTATTTGAGTTTTCTTTTCAACAATGCAGTATAATGATATGCGAGCTTAAATTTCATCCTAATTTATGTAATTAAAAAAAATTATATATAAAAATATCGATGGCAAGTACAAGTATGTAACACTTCAGGTACACCGTACACGTATATGATACTCATAAGGAACAATTCAATTTTTACTGAAAAATATGTGTTTCAATGATTAAATGAATGATTTCTTATACAAACTCTAAATTTACATATATCAGGGTGGAGCATTTAGAACTTACAAGTACAATAAAAAAATAAAAATATTGAAACAAAACAAAGCAAACATCCACAACATGGAATACCGGGTAAATAACTGTATAGATATATAACCACAAGTTAAAAATAATTGTTCATTACTAAAAATAGAGCATACTATTAAAAACTTCTTTTCCTGTGTACTATTCACTTATTTTGTTATCCCTTATACCCAACTTTACCATAAATCACTTCCCCTTATACAAATTGTATAATAAAATTATTTATTTCTCAACCATTACAATCAATTTCACTATAAATTATATTTCCTTAATTGTCTGTCTAGATACTTTGTTTTCTTTCCTAAGAATTCCTTTCATGTTATGAAAGACATAAATATTACAAATACATTATGTACAACTTAGAAAGGATAATAATTTTATATGAATCAAACATTACGTAAATTACAAATACATTGCGTAGGATTTATAGAGAAATATTCATTTCTTATGTATAAATTAAGCAAAATGTATCATGTAAGTTTTTGGAAATGTTCAAGACACTAATTATAGTGAGTGATAGTTATTTATTATGTATCAGTTAAACATATTACGTATTTTTTTTAGTAATGTAAGTTTGACCATGAATTTATTTATTATTGGGCAATGTCTATTTTTTACCCAAACCTTTTTCAGATTCTTTTATTTTAACCAAACCTATTGAATTCCTAAAAATTATCCAAACGTTAATTCTCCGTCAACTTTTCTGTTAGTAATGCTGACTAAGTATGACCATAATGAGTTGACTTCCTACGTGGCGGTCAGAATACCATCGTTTACTATTTTTAATAAAAAGATTATCAAAAAACAAAACAAAATCCCACCTCTCACGTGGACAAAATAAGTAACGGTAACAGAATGAATGCCCAGACTTTGATAAATTATAATACGTTTGGATAATAAATAGAATTTCTATAGGTTTGGTTAAAATAAAAGAATCTGAAAAAGGTTTGGGTAAAAAATAGACATTGCCCTTTATTATTAATTAAACTGTTGACGATGTCATCAACTTGCATTACAAAAAGGCACTGTAAAATTAATTATTTTGCAGACAATAGTTTAATCAAATTTGATATATTTCATAACTTGATTTATATTATATCACGCATCACAAGAGATTTACATAACATCATTCTCTAACAATTACCTGAAAACAGTGGATTACCTAAAATTTATGAAGTGATAGTTATTCTTACGTATCATTTTTTATTGACGCAATGTAAACCTTATGGAGGTATCTTACACAATCTATTTTATGAATTGTTTGATTTTCATTAAATTTTCATTTGAGTGAATGCATTTTTAGAGATAATTAATTTTCTACCGCAGCGAAGCGCGGGCCAAAAAACTAGTATATATTTAAGAATTAAGTATCAATTGTGAGGTTTGCATCGACAATCTGCTGTAACTTTCCAATCACCATTATAAAAAAAAAACAATCTGCTGTAACTTTCTAAAACTACTAAGATCAACTAATTATTCATAAAAAAAGACTACGTGTTCAAGTCCCAGCAGCCGAGTATATGTACCTGTACGTATCTTATTCATTTAAAACTTTCGTATCGGTACTATTGGTAAGCCATTTTATTTTTTTCCATTCATTTGATAACTCTTGTACTAAACATGTATAAAACCCATATAACACGTTGAATATTTGTATTTAATGAACTAAATTGTTAACTTTACTATTATTATATATTTATTTATTTTTAAAATAATTTTTTATATATATTTATGACTATTAATGTACTATTAAACGTAACATTAGTTTCGAGATGAAGTAAAATACCCATACATATTTTATACGTAACTTTCTCATGGCGTATCTTACTAACTATGATTCAGCCTCGAAAAGTATTATGTAGTTAATTACTATGGTAATGGTAAAATATTGGTTAACCACTGCATAGCTTATGCGCATGGATACTGTTAGAATATGACTTGAATTTGATTTGGGTTTGTTTTGTGTTTTGAGCCTATTCTGTTTGGGTTTGGGTTTGGCCTTTTTCCTTATATGTTTGGGAAAAGTATCGATTGCACGCTTCTGTTCTGACATATACGATAAATGGACGTACGGCATGACGCATACAACGATATTTCTATACGAGTACATGGTATTTTTTTTTTTACAAGAGATACTCAAACCTCATGGAAGTGTGTGTAATTTTGTGGCAAAATGCCACATTCAATACCAAAATTTTGTTTAATGAGTATGAAACTATCTCTATAGCGAGTAAGATTTCTGGATTTTGCTATGGTAACTTACAGAATGTCATGACATAAAGGGGTCGTTTGGATGAGGAATTGTAACGGATCAATTTGACATAATTGTCTTGTTTTGAGACAATTGTACCAAATTATCTCGTTTGCCAGCAAAAAATTTGGATGGGTCAATCTGCCTGAGGTATTTTGAATTGATTCATTTTGGGTCAATTTCAATTACCTGAGCTGGGGGCAGGTAATTCGAATTGACTCGTTTTAGTTGCCTCATTTATAAAACGAGACAATTGATCAAATTGACTCATTTCTAGATTGATCCATCCAAACGCAAATATGAATTTCTCCGCATAAACTGGTGGGATGAACTGATATTTGAGGGCATATATAATGCTTAAACACAACTGAATGAAACCACAACAAATCGAAATCTCAATATCATAGTTTTTTTGTGGAATATTAATACAATTAATAATCATACAACATTCTTAAGAAGTAAAGAAACAAACTCGATCCTTACTGAACGTACGTAACAAACAACAAAGTGCTGTACCGCTAACGGTGCAGCACAACATACGGATCAATACGGCACATAACAATAACAACCCTTTTTTTTTTTTGGGATGATTATTATAAGCTTTAGCAGAATGGGTCCTTCTCATATCTGACGGAACACTTGGGATTCTGATCAACCAAATTGATCTGTCCTCCGCTTCCGCTCCTGCAGAACTGGTTCAGAAGGTTCCTGGCCCTGTTGAGACACTTGGAGCACTCCTCGAACCGGCCCTCGCAGGTGGCCAGGCCGGTGACGGTGAACCCACTGTCGTCGGCGTCGGTGGTGATGCAGAACCGCTTCCTCTCCGGCTGCGAGCTCGTCACACCTACCAAGCGTTTCAGAACCTCGTCCCTCGCCGCCGTGGCCTCGGGCTCGTCCCTGCTGGCGAAGTTTTGTTTGTTGCACAGCACCGGCACGTTCACTTTGTTCCTTGCTTCGACTGGGCGAGTCGTAGCAGTACTGGCCAGCAGGACAACCGCGACCAGGAAAACAATGGTGGTAGTGGTAGTAGTTCCCATCTTCTTCATATTATTGTTTTTCTTCTACCCCTCTCTCTCTCTTTGTTTGTGTGTAGAATGGAATGGAATGTTGGGTGGCTTGGGGATTATATAGTGTGGGAAGAAGCGGCAGTAGATATGCTGTTCCCCAAAACTCCAAGGAAATGTAGGAAATTTGTCACGTAAGGCTTAGTTGCTAACTTGCTATATCACAAATAATTCACAATGCAAATATCAATTGGTGGTCACTATCTCGGACTTGGCTTCTCATTCCAGAAATCTCTTTTTTTTTTTCGTTGTTGGAAAGATCCTAGTGTCTTTCGGACCCGAAAATGAGCCCTTGTTTGTTGGAATTAGAAAGGCATCAGAATGATTCGGCTACTGTCAGTTCCTCTTCTGAACTATTTGCCTATTTTATGTGCCGGCTGCTGGCCTGGGATGGGCCGGCCATCAAAATGATTGTTTTTTTTTATAAAAATCTGCTCAGGGTTATTATTAATCAGAAGAAACAGTTACATCATCTAGTTTCAGCTGATCAAGCAGACACATTGGTGGTCTATCAAACCAGACCTCCGCTTCTTCCCATCTCGTATTGACGTGCGCCATTATATGGGCTGCCTCGTTTGCCGTCCTGCTCACGTGTTGCCACTCACCTCCCCCAATTTCCTCCATCAGCTTACATATACTTCGACATATAACTCCCACTTCAGTATGGACGTCCCTAGCTGTCGAAAGCTTGTCCACCAGCGTAAGGCAATCTGTTTCGAGTACTGGGGAACCCAAGTGATGTTGTCGCACCAAAAGGAGACCAAACTCCCCTGCTAGCGCCTCACCCATTTCCGGATCTCCCCCGTATCGGATTCTCTTTGCAGCCGCTAGCACAAAGCGCCCCATGGCATCCCTAATAACCACACCCAGACCCAAGCCTCCATCCACGACTCCTGCATCAACATTCACTTTAATCTTTCCCATTCTTGGTCGTTGCCACGTCTTCGTCACGCCTGGCCCCGATGAGGTCTCCAAAGTCTCCTGGTATTGTCTATAATCATCAAGAAAAGCTTGGGCGCGCACCACTATTTCTTCTTCGGCCAACTTTGCACCATTGAACAGATGTGCATTTCGTTCTTTCCAAAGAAACCATAGCAATACACTCCAGTCCGCGAACTCTTCTGCTGTTGCTACCTGAGCCACTCGTGCTACCCAGTCCAGGCATCCCTTGTCATCTCTCATATCAAACCACTTTGCTAAAGTTGATGCCCGCCAGATTCGACAAATCCAGCCACACTCCCCAAATAAATGAACTTGTGTCTCCTTCAAATTACAAAAAGGACATGCATCTCCTCTCCGCTCACTTCTCATACTAACTTGGTCACCCGTAGCCAAAGATGTTCTAGCAAAACGCCACATAAAATGGCGAACCTTTGGTGGCGTCTTCATTGACCAAATCGTGTTCCACATATTGGCCTCCCCTACTGGCTGTAACCCCCGGTCAGACATGAACTCCTTCAACCACACACGGTAGCCTTCCCTAACTTCATAGCTCCCTGTTTTACTCGAAGCCCAAATCTGCCGATCATGCTCGCTAGTACCTCGCACTGGGATGCGCAAGATGGACTCAGCCATCGCCGCTGGAAAACAGCTTTCAACAAGTGCTACATCCCATTGCTCAATATCCGCATCAATCAGCTCACTAACCTTCGAGTCTACCGACAGCCCCATCGGTGGAGACTGGACGAAGAAACCTGGGACATCCGGCAACCACCGATCTCCCCAGATGTGAACCAAATCCCCGTTCCCAATCCTCCACCTCAATCCACTGCATAAGAACTCTTGCGCACTCATCATACTGCGCCATACAAAGCTTGGTCGGTATCCGACATGAGCCTCAATTGCTGACCCATTCTTATAATATTTTGCTTTCATCATCCTCGCAATAAGGGAGCCAGACCGCTGATGGAGATTCCATAATTGCCTAGCCAGCAGGGCAGTGTTGAAACCCCGCAGGTCTCGGAAACCAATACCACCCTCCTCCTTCGGACAAACTAGCTTCTCCCTCGCTAACCATGGTATTCTCTTTTCAGTTCCTTTTTGTCCCCACCAGAACCTCATAATCATGCCATGTACTTCATCAATAACTCTCTCTGGTACACGGAACACCGACATGACATAAGTCAATTGAGCGTGAGCGACTGATTTGATCAAAACCTCTCTCGCTGCTGCAGACATATTCCTCTCCTTCCATCCCGAAAGCTTCTTCCTCACTCTTTCCTTAATGGTAGAGAATAATTCCTTCTTCGATCTGCCTGCCACCGCAGCTAGTCCCAAATACTTATCATGCTTTTCTACAGTCTTCATGTTCAGGATCGAGCTCACCTGGAGGCTCTGATGGGGCTTCACACTCGCCCCAAAGGTCACTTCCGACTTCTCATAGCTGATCATCTAGCCTGACTCTTTTTCGTAGTCACTCAGGATCTGTTTCAGCTCCCGCCCCTCCTGTGGAGTAGCCCTAGCAAAAAAGATAAGAGTCGTCAGTAAAAAACAGGTGTGAGACTGCCGGGGCTCCCTGCGCCACCTGGAGTCCATGGAGCCTCCCTTCTAGCCTTGCTTTCGTTGTATATGCCGAAAGGCCCTCTGCCACCAACAGAAACAAGTACGGGGATAGTGGATCTCCTTGCTGAAGACCACTACTCGGCGTGAACCGCGGGGAACGATGGTCATTAACAAGTACCGAGTATGATACCGAAGTCACGCACATCATCACCAAACGAACCCATCTATCATCAAAACCCATCTTCTTCATAACGCCCTCCAGAAACCACCACTCTACCCTGTCGTACGCCTTCGCCATGTCTGTCTTTGCTGCAAAGTAACCTCTCTTAATCTTCGTTTGCTTATTCATTATGTGGAAACACTCAAAAGCTGCCATGATGTTATCAGCTATGAATCGTCCCGGGACAAAAACACTCTGTTCCGGCGAGATCACAACATCCAGCAGGCTCTTCATACGGTTTGCTAAAGTCTTTGCCACAATTTTGTAAAGAACATTACATAAGCTAATTGGCCGAAATTCCTTTGGCATTGTGGGTTCCTTTACCTTTGGAATTAAGGAGATTAGCGTATGATTTAAGTTTGGCGGCAAACTTTCATGTTCCAGGATATGAAGGACAAGAGCTGTAACATCGTCTCCAATAATACCCCAGAACTTCAAATAAAATAAAACTGACAAACCATCATCTCCTGGCGCTTTCCTTTTTCCCATTTGTTTTAACGCAGCAAAAATCTCTTCCCTAGTGAACGGTCGAAGCAGTGTTTCATTTGCTTCCTCTGGGACTCGGCGACCAATTGAGTCCAGAACTGGCGTAACAGGCGGTTGGTCCCCAGCCTGAAACAGCCGACCGAAATACTCCAGCAAACAGCCAAACACCTCCTCCTATCCTCGATACCATTGGTTCATCTCGTCCTTCAGCTTTGTGATCGTATTTCTTTTCCGTCGCGCAGAGGCTTTCCTGTGGAAATAATTAGTATCCTTATCACCGCCTTTTAGCCAATCAGCCCGGGATCGCTGTTTCCAGAAAATCTCCTCGCCACATTCAATATCTTCTAACTCCGACCGGAGTGTATTGCTCTGCACCAATATTGCATCCATCTTCGGTAGTCGCTCGAGCGCCCTAAGCGCCTTCCTGATCTTCTCTTTTTGCTTTTTGAAGTTTGGAAAAGTAGTTCTACTCCATCTATCCAGTCTGCTTTTGACTTCTTCCATCCGAGAGAAGAAATCCATTGCCCCACCCTTCGAGCCTTCCTCCACAATTTTCGGACAATCCACATGTTTGGCCCAATGTGGTTCGAACTTAAACGCCCAACCCCACTTAACCTCCTCATCTTCCTTCCCCATAGTATCACAGAATATAGGCCGATGATCCGACCTGCTTGCGTCTCCATTTACCACTCTAGCGAGATAAAACAGCTCCTTCCACGAGTCATTGGCCACAAACCAGTCCAACCTCTCCTCAATATATCCCCCCATTCTCCTTCGGTTTTCCCACGTGTACGGGTAGCCTTCATACCCCAGATCATTCGCGCCCAAATCCACCAGACACTCCGCAAACTCCACCATTTCCTGTTCCGGGACGAAATTACCACCCTTTTTCTCCTCAGTCGACAGAACCTGGTTAAAATCACCTCCGCACAACCACGGTCCTGCCCATTGATTCGCCAGAGAGCGTAATAAATCCCATGTTTGACCCTTATCACCCCTGTCCGGCCAGCCATATATCCCGGTGAACCTCCACACCCATGTTTGAGAGGCCTTTAATATATCGATAGGTAATCCGAACTATTGCAAAAATGTTATTTGTGTATCAAGTTATTTAATATTTTATTTTTTTTTAATTACTGTTCTGTTAGTGTTTATCTTCTTTGACCGTTGGTATTTAACAGGAAGTCCAGTCAGCGCTGACGTGACTTATGATGTGGAATTTTCATATTAAATTTCATTTACTTTTTCATCTAATAAAAAAATTTAACATTAAATTTAAAAATTTAAAAACTCAAACCTCTCCTCCTACACCTTACCCCGATCGAATCGCATCCGGGTAAGCTCCGATGTTCGCCGGCCTTGTTGACTTCGACCACCGCGAGGCTGGTCAACACGGTGCACCCGATTAACCCGGCAATCGAACACACACAAACATCTAGTCTTGAGTCATGATATACAAGACTACTCCCACTACTAGTTCCAACCTACCCGCATCGGTGAAAGATTTAGCCTTCCAGCTCTGAACTCTAGCTGAGTAACTGTTAACCGATCAATAAGAGGGTTGCACACTGTCAATTCACCAGCTATCAGAAGGACTCCTAAATACCTCACTAGGAAATTACCTTCCTGGTACACATATCTAGCTAGCTCTAATTTTCATTTCCTCTTATTTCATACCCAAAAATGATCTTTCACTTACTGGAGTTAAATCTCAGCCCTGACAATGAAGTGAAGTCCTCCAAAATTCTTTGTATACTTTGAATCTGAAAGTTAATATTATATTTCTTTTATTTTTTTATGGACAATAAAAGTCATTAATGCTCAAGGTAAGCCCCTAATTTGGAGGAAAACAACACTAGTAGTACTACTTGCCATCTTCTTAATTTTTTTTTTTTTTTGTTATACCGTCTCTCTTGTTTTTTTGTGTGGAATGGAATGTTGAGTGGCATGGGAATTATATACTGGAGATTTTTCCAGAAATAGCACGGTTTAAAACAAAAAATTCCACAAACAGCACCCAACTCCGAAAAATTCCAAAAATAGCACCCATTTTGCAAAACCGCCACCCGTACCAGCGGTTTAGGCGAAAAACGTCACCCGGGGGCGCGTTTTTCGATGAAACCGCACTGGTAGGGGGCGGTTTTGCAGACCCACCCCCACCATGCGGTTTGGTTGCAGACCGCCCCCCCCCCCCCCCCCGATGCGGTTTGTTTGCAGACCGTACCCTCACGATGTGTTCTGCTTTTTTTTTTCTTTTTTTTTTTTTTTTTTTGAAAAATCCTAACCTAGGTGGAAACTTCAAACGAACGTATCTTTATGTTCGCGTATCCGATCGTCGCGATTTTTTTTTATTCCGCATAAATTTTTGAGATCTTGCAAGCCGAAGACTCCCAAAGGTGATTTGGTCCCGCCTTCGTCCCAAAAAATGTCGTTTGCTACCCCGAACGAGCTTTTTTCCGATTTCGTCAAACTTTGGACAACCGTAACTTTGTGCTCCAAAATCCAAACGACATGATTTTTTTTATTTCGCATAACTTTTTAAGGACTACAATTTTTACTAGGAATGAATTTTCAAAACAGGAATTATTTTTGGATATACAATATTTTGGGAATAACTTATCTTCCCTTCTCAGCAATCCACGTACATTTTGAAATTATGTCTATGATAAAATTTGTATTCCTTAAAAATTTATGCGAAATAAAAAAAAATTCATGCCGTTTGGATTTTGGAGCACAAAGTTATGGTTGTCCAAAGTTTGACGAAATCGGGAAAAAGTTCGTTCGGGGTAGCAAACGACATTTTTTGGGACGAAGGCGGGACCAAACCACCTTTGGCAGTCTTCGACTTGGAAGATCTCAAAAAGTTATGCAGAATCAAAAAAATCGCGACGATCGGATACCCGAACATAAAGATACGTTCGTTTGAAGTTTCCACCTAGGTTAGGATTTTTCAAAAAAAAAAAACAGACCGCGTCGTGGGGGTGCCGTCTGCAAACAAACCGCATGGTGGGGGTGCGTTCTGCAAAACCGCCCCCTACCAATGCGGTTTTCATCGAAAAACGCGCCCCCGGGTGGCGGTTTTCATCGAAAAACGCACCTCCGGGTGGCGATTTTACAAAAAGGTTGCTATTTTTGGAATTTTTCGGAGTTGGGTGTTATTTTTGGAATTTTTTTTTTAAACAGTGCTATTTTTGGAAAAATCTCTATATACTGTGGACATAAGCGGCAGTATATATATGGGAATGGGTTAGGGTAATTACTTGTTTTTTAGTAATCATGGTGGCAACCTCTTTATATAGCATTAGATTTCATATTTTTCTTTCTTTTTTAATCTTACGGTCAAGATTCTTTTAGGGTAATTTTGAAAATGAAATAGTAACCACACCCGATTATTCTATATAATCTACCCAAACCCTAGTTCTACCCTCCCTCCAGCCAAACCCGCCGCAGCCGTCTCCACCACTCCGTCGCACTAATCTCGCCGGCCGCCTACACCAGCCCCTCCCCTCGACCACCCCGACGACAACGATGCCTACAGCCGGCCATTCTTCCCTCGGCCACCCCCGATTTCCCGGCGATCTCCCGGCGGAGTTATTGCTGCTTCCGTTGATCACGTCGCAGCCCAAAGGAAGAATCGGCTCGCAGGAGCATCAGCTACGGTGGCGTTGAGATGGTGATGATCTGGGGAGATTCCAATCATTTATACACAATCTAAAACCCTTTGGAATTGCCTGTGGTGGAATTCCAGAGACGCCTATGGTGGGGTGAGATGGTGATGATCTGGTAAAATTTTTTTTTTATATTGGTTGATTGTTTTGTTTTTTGAAATGGTATAATTTGTTTTCCACAATGGTATTGATTTGATTTCATAATAGTAGTGGCATTGATTGATTTTGGTATTGGTTGACTCTTGTAATGGCATAAATTGTTTGTATTAGTAGTTTTAGTTTATTGGTATTGATTTATTTATGCAATAGTATTGTTTTGATTTCACAGTAGTAGTGATATTGGTTGTTTTTGTATTTATTTGACTTTTGTAATGGTATAGATTGTTGATATTGGTAGTTTTCGTGTAATAGTATATATTTATTTCTGCAATGGTATTGATTTTTTTCAAAATGGTAGTAGTTGTCTAATGGATTGGTAGTGATTTCGTGTTTTTTCTTTTGCAGAAATATTGAGAAAAATATGGAAATAAAATATGGCCGGAGATTACGGAAGTGAGAGAAAGAAAAAGAATTTTAATTAATAGATTTTTGTAACTACCTAAAATGTAATTTATTAAAATTAATTAATTAATATAATTTATTTTTTATACCCAACTTACCCTTAGTAACCACGGTGATTACTACTTTAGTAATCACCGTAACCGCTCCCTATATATATGTTGTTCCCCCAAAACTCCAACGAAAATGTAAGAAATTTATCATATAAGGCTTTGTTGCTATTGCTTTATCACAATTAGAGGTGGCAATTCTCAATCCAATCCACCAACCCATTAAAAATATCCACCTAATCCAATTAAATCCAATCCATTTTATCCAAATCCAATTGGATTGGTGGATTCATGGATCAATCCATGGATCCAAATGACAAATTACGGTTTGGTACCTATAATTTTTATATTTACGAAAAATATCATTGGAAAATTACGTTTTGGTACCTAAAAATTTTCATTATGACATTTTAGTACCTAAACTTTTCACATTTTGCAAATTGGTCCTTGGTTGAGGATGTCATTTGGATTGATGGATAATCCATCAATCCACTGGATCCAATCCATGAATCCATCAATCCATTTGATCCATAAATCCATCAATCCAATCCACCAATCCATGGATCAATCCATTTACCACCTCTAATCACAATGCAAATCGGTCACTTTCATTCGGAAAGATGCAGCTAGTGTCATTCGGACCCAAAAACGAACCCTTATGTTATTGACTTATTGTTTCGAAATAGAAAGGCATCCAAAGGATTCGGCAAGTGTCAATTCCTCTTCTCAACTATTTGTCTATTTTATGTGCCGGCTGGCATGGCAATCAAAATAATAATTAAAAAAGTGTGACAAGTATTAGGACTTGTGTATGACAGGACAGCTAATTATGGGAATACGATTTCCTTCCCTTTTCCTTTTCTTAGCTGGAAGAGTTGAATACGAATGTCGTGGCTTTGCTCAATCAGATCCAGAAATTCTCTGTGTCACAAGATGTGTGGGCTTGGACAGTTGCGTACATTTTTACTCGACTTAGCTTTGCTGTAGCTTGTTTTTGGATAATGTCTATTTTTTATCTAAATCTTTTTCTGATTCTTTTATTTTATCCATACCTATTAAAATGCTATTAATTATCCAAATCTTTCGTAATGAATCAAAATATTAGCCATTTTTATGTTATCGTTAATAATTTTGCAACTCTTTTCATAGTTAAAATACTAAAATTTTGTAATGTTGACATTCATGTGTCTCTTCCAAATCAGTATCATGTTGCCAAGTCAATATTACTAACAAAATTGCTAACTGAAAGTTAACATTTGGTTAATTCTTAGCATTTTAATAGGTTTGGCTAATAAAAAAGAATCCAAAAAAGATTTGGATAAAAAATAGACATTGCCCCCTTTTTTTACAAAAGATAATCATATATTGATTCAATAAGATAGTTACATTTTGGAGTTCAGTCAGGCCTGAAAATCAAATAAACGATTCATAGTTGGGTACAATGAAAGGGCCTTGCGAGCCACCAAATGGGCTGCCCTATTGCTACGTCGACCTACAAATCGAACACTAAACCCATTATGAACTACAAAATAATGCACAATCTCTTCGAGTATAGCTCTCATTCGGTTATCTCTGGTATCACCTCGAATGGTCTTCTCGATACCCACTTTGGCATCTCCTTCAAACCTCATCTCCGTGAAACCATGGGACGGGCACAATAAAATAGCCTCCCGGAGAACGAGCAATTCGACCACCATAGGGTCATCAATCAATGGGAACTACACCCCTTTAGCAAAAAGGATTTCCCTAGTCGGGTTCTTAATAATCATTCCGCATATCGAGTGAGACCCAGTCCTTGTTGCCCCATCCAACATACAAACAGGCAAATTAGTCCCCCCCAGAACCCACGTGATGTATTAGAGGGATGGACGACTGGAGAATTTGATCCACCTGCAAACTTACTCACTCCTCATACTACTGATTAAATTGTCGCGTCAAGGCAGGGATCCCAAACTGTTTCCCCTCAATGACCACCCAGGCACCCAATTACGAGACCGTGGGATCCTCCAAAAAATGGCAACGACCGCCATGAATAGTGAAGGTTGATGAATAAGAGACATGAACCGTTTCTTAAAAAGCGGAAAAGTATGACGAGGCAACCCTTGCTCAAGATACTCCAGCCCCGAATGGTCCCAAAGGGCTCTTGCCACTAGGCAATCCAGAAATAGATACTCCATTATCTCTGAATCCACCCAGCAAACCGGGCATCTGGGAAGCACTGGAATATCCTTTGGCTTCCTTGGCTGGCAGAATTTGGTTAAAAATTTGCCAGACAAACACTTTCAATTCGGGAGGATTGTGAGCTTCCTATAAACAAATCCAGCTAGCCCTATCCATCCAACTAGCCATGACACGCCATCTACCATTCTGCTTATCTAATAAGACAGTAAAATGGTAGGCCGATTTAATAGTGAAAACCCCGTCAACAGTACCATGCCAAATCAGTCTATCCTCCACATTCTGATGAGGAAGAGGAATAGTTTTAATGGCCCGACAGGTTTTTGGTTCAAACCACTGGCTAAGATTTTTGTCACACCAACGACCCTCCCTAGGACAAATAACCTCCGCAACTCGCGGGTCCCTAGCCTCGGGAAGCACCAGGCGGTTTACACAAGGGGAAATGGATGCAACCGAGAAATCCAGATGGAAAGAAGCAGAGACGCAGTCGGACCATTACCAATTTGCCATCGTAATCCCATTTCTAAGAACTGTCGACCAAAGTCGATACTCTGTCAACCCCAAGATGGATGGGAACGATTCGTAGCATCGAGAAAGGTTCCATTAGGAAAATACTTCCCTTTATATACCTGGGTCAGGAGGGACTGGGGTTCATTCAGGATACACCAACCAATCTTGGCTAAAAGATTCTGATTAAAATATTTGAACCGACGAAACCTCATACCCTCGTCATGCTTACTCTTGCACATATTGCGCCAGGACATCCATCGAATCCTCGAGTGCGCTTCTTCCACACCCCACCAGAATCTGGCCACATGTTTGTGTAGGAGCCGACACAGAGGTAAAGGCAACTTGAAGTAGGACATAACATGCAATGGTAATGCTAAAGAGAATGATTTAATCAAAGTCACTTTAGCTGCTCATGACAATGTCCTCTGCTTCCATCCCTGGAGGCGCTCAAGCAATTTCTCCTCCAAATAACGGAACTTAGTCATCTTAGATTGGGCTATCAGCGTAGTTAACCCCTTATATTTATCATGGACCTCTACCGCTCCAACACCCAGAATCTGAGCCAAGGACTCTTGTTCCGACAGAGCAATATTCTTACTAAAGCAAACCGCCGACTTCCCAAAATTCACCCTTTGGCCACTAAGTTCCTCATATTCATTCAAAATCTCGATTAAATTCTCACATTCCTGGAAAGAGCCCCTAAGGAATAAATATGAATCATCTGCAAAAAACAGGTGCGAGATCCGGGGAGCTCAAGGGGCCACTTTAACTCCTAGTTTTTATTTCCAAAAAGAGCCTTCCGAAAGAGCGCCGCAAACCCCTCAATGCATATGACAGACAAGAGATGAGATAAAGGATCCCCCTGCCGGAGTCCTCTGGATGGGATGAAGAATCCCGAAGGGATTCCATTCATGAGGACAGAGAACGACATAGATCTGAGGCATTCATGTATCTATCCTCTCTCGATGGAGTTAAAGCCAATCTTGTCCAAAACTGCAAGAAGAAATGGTCATTCGACACTATCATAGGCCTTTTCCATGTCAACCTTTAGAGCCATGTACCCTTTCTCTGTTTCCACTATAATAATAATATGAAAATTAAAAAAAAATAATAGGTCTGTAATTTCCGCCTACCCACATAAGTTAAAGATTTAGCTTTCCAGTTCTAAGCTTTAACTGTGAACCAATCAATCAAAGGCTTGCAAGTATTCACTGTCAATTTACCAGCTATAAAAGGGACTCCAATGTACCTTACTAAAAATTTACCTAGCTAGCGGTCATAGCTAGATGCTCTAATTTTCATTTCCTCCCGTTTCATTTCTAGAAAAGATCTCACACTTACTGGGGTTGGATCTCAGCCTTAACAATAAAGTGAACTCCTCCCATTTTCATTTTCTTTTATAACAAATGTTTGCATGTTGAACTAAATTAATGAAAGATTAGAAATGATTAAAAAAATATAATTTATATATGTTGGCCGCTTCATTCTCATAAAGTTTAGCCAGTGGATTTCTGCTTATCTCAATGGTTTGGCAAGGGTCATTAGAGAGGTTAGCTTCTTTTTCTACTATTTCCCCCCTATGAATTAATAAGGGTCGCTTCTCTCTAAGTTTATTGATTGATTATCTGAAGAACATCTACAATCGGCCTCAAACTGCATACCTTCCAAAAATCAAGCTACAAAGGTGTTTTCTGGCGAGGAAAAACTAGTGTTTGAACTCAATGAATGCACTTTTGACTTCTTGAACAACGATTAATAACACGGTTCACACCTCTCCAAACAATGTTCGAACGAGGGTGTTTGATGATTTTGATGGCTGATAAAACTAAGTTACGTTACTCCTACTCCTATGGAGGTTCAGTGAGAGCTCCAGAAACTAAATGCTACGACTATGGCTACATTGCAGAGAAAAAGATAGTGTTTGACATGTGTTGTCAAATGTTTGGTTGTGGAACCCTTGCTTCTTCTTCGTTTCTTCTATTTATAGCCCTTAGGCGTAACTGCCTTGGTAACCGCCTTGACTGGTCTCTTGCTCCAAACTGCCTCGGGGTCCCTTGTCGCCACCTTGGTGACTAGTTGGTAACCGTCGCCTTGGGGCCCTTGTCATGACTAGATAGGGTTGAGCCTCCATGATGAAGTCTTAATCACATCAGCCTTGACGACTCCACACTCTCTTCTTGGTAGCCACCTCGAACCGTCTTGATAGCTAGGCCATATTACCCACCTAGATAGGATGAGAACTTGGCCCCTTTACCCACCAAGTTTTCACACTTAGTCTTAGAGAGACTGTCATGGGACCACTGGTAAGCCCGTCTTGTCGGCCCTTGCTACCTGGACCGTCTTGCCATCATCGCCTTGTTAGCTAGGCTTTGTTACCCAAGCTTGTCTTATCAGCTTGATGTCACCCTACTACCAAGCCGACCTTGTCGGCCTGGTCTCCATACTTAGTTTTTAGAATCTCATATTGGTATCTTGCACCCGGCCAGCTTGGTACATGGTTAGGGGGCCACCATGCCCATCTTGGGACTCAGTCTCCATAAGCCCCCCTAAGGGGCTCTACCACTTGTAAGCCCGTCTTGTCGGCCCTTGCTACCTGGACCGTCTTGCCATCATCGCCTTGTTAGCTAGGCTTTGTTACCCAAGCTTGTCTTATCAGCTTGATGTCACCCTGCTACCAAGCCGACCTTGTCGGCCTGGTGTCCATACTTAGTTTTTAGAATCTCATATTGGTATCTTGCACCCTGTCAGCTTGGTACCCAGTTAGGGGGACACCATGCCCATCTTGGGACTCAGTCTCCATATGGCCCCCTAAGGGGCTCTACGAGTCCTCGTCATCCAGCCACCTTAGTCAAATTTCTTGTCTTTTTGGCTTGATACCCAAGCCAAACCCGTTGTGTCGCCTTGTTTCAAAGACTTAGTTTTTGGAGCCTCTTATTTGGTATCCGCCCGTTGTGTCGCCTTGTTTCAAAGACTTAGTTTTTGGAGGCCTCTTATTTGGTATCCGGTCTTTTGGCACTTGGTATCCGATCGTTTGGCACACCCCGTTGTGTCGCCTTGTTTCCAGACTTAGTTTCTGGATGACCTCCTATTTGGTACTCGGCTTGGTACCCGGTTGTTTGGCACCCCGTTGTGTCGCAATGTCCGGATATGGGGCCATGGAGACGGGTCGGCCATCGTGTAGGGAAGAAGGGGCTTGGCCACTTAGGCCCAAAAATCCAACCCAACTAGGCCCAGCTAGCTCTTTTAATCATTAATGTTGAGCTGGCCTTATAAATCTATTGAATTTCTTGTAGTTGATCGATGTGGTACATGCTGATTTTTTTTATGGGTAAACAAAAGGAATGAGTATGAAGATATCTCGAGTTCCCGTTTACAAAGGCATGAGCTATGAAATGAACCAATCGTGTCGGTTGTCGTTCTGGTTGTCGTGATGGTGAAACCATCTTCAGAAAGACCATCGCAAATGACTCATATTAATCTTTTAATAGTGCACTTTTAACGAAAATTATGGCTTAGCTTTTACATCTTTTTTTAAACATGCGTAATTTTATTTGGTCTCTCGTGTAGATAATATGGCTACTCATATCATAAAAAAGAAAGTTCTATCATCGATCATTCAACTATATATTGTTTGACAATTACCCTCTTTTACATTAAGCAAAACATATGGATGAAAATGAAACTAATGACACCCAATAAGTATAAATCGCAAATCAAATCACCTTCCAATGGTATTAATTAGTAACTCTAGCTAGGCATTTAAGGAGACGGTACAATGAAGGAATTAAGAAGACTGTAGTGTAGGGTAACTTAGCAGAAGTTGGTGCTCTCAAATCTCATGAAACATTTCGGATTGGCGATTTTCAGATCAACCTGGCCGCCGGTAGCCTTACTGCAAACATCCTTCAGCAGATCTCTGGCGGCGCCAAGACACGTGGAGCAATCCTCGAATGTGGTGGAACAACGGTCGCGGCCTCCGCCGCCACATCGCTTCGACGTGGCGCAGGAAGCGAAGCCGAAGATCGTAGAACTACTTTTGCTACCGTCGCCGCCGCCGTCGACGGTGGTGCAGACCTTTGGCTTGTTCGGCCGTGACAGCGTTTGGGATACCAATCGGCCTAGAACCTCGTCCCTCGCCGCCCTGGCCTGACGCAGCTCGCCGCCAGTGAAATTCCTTCCGTTGCACAGCACCGGCACGGTGTCAGCTGCCTGGGTTTTGCCTTCGGCGAAAGGGCAAATAGTGCTGCCGCCCAACACAAGAACTGCGACGGCGGCGACTACTGCGGCGGGAATCATTGTTGCCATGATTTCTCAATCGAATTGGGTTGTTGTTGTGGCTTTCTCTCAACCACAATTTGCTGGTGTGGATTTTATATAGAGAGGCTATAAGCGGCAATTTGTTTATATATAATAATATAAAATTAAGCTGCAGGCTATGTACCATTGAAGATCGCTATTCTCGGTCGCAGTCCATTTGCTCACAATGTGCGTTGTTAATAGCCGTAACAATGGTAACGAGGTGTCCCGTTGCATTTTTTTTTTTTTCTTTCCTTCCAAAATACCAAACTTGCTAAAAAAAGATTTTGCAGTACAACGCATACACTAAAATTTCTCAAAATATAGAAGTTTGAGTTGGATCATTGTAGTTTCCAGCAATTTTGGTCGTTGCTCGTTGGTGATCGAGGTGATTTTATCCAAATCGCTGCCAACAGACATGATTTACCGAAACGGTTGAACAGCGGCGGATCCAGAACATAGTAGAGCACTGGGCCGCATTTCATTATAAAATTCGATATCGTAAAAAAAAATATTATGATTATAGTTTTTTTTACAATGTCAATTGTACACGGCGGTCTTTTAATTTAGCGAATGCATCAATAATGAAATCTACATCCATACCAACTATGTTTCAAATAAAATACTTGAGCAATCAACGAGAAATTCATTGCTCATTTTGTTGCGCAAATCAGTTTTCACATGTTTCATTGTTGAAAAGGTTCTCTCTGTGGTAGCTGTTGAAACGAGAAGCATCAACACTAGACAAATCAATTGACTAATCAATTTGCATTGTGTGTCCATGCCTATATCCACCATACTGCTCTAGTAAAATTTTAAGGGAACAAACATCATATTTCTTTTAGTCTTTTACGCTTTAGACTTTAGGATTTTTAGTTTTCATTGTTTTTTTAGACGAAAAACCTTTGGGGCTAGAATTTCTAGGATAAATTTAGAGTAGTGAATTGAATATGTTCATCTGAATCATTTTTCTAATTATACACATTCATATTATAAAATAACACTGGGCCTAATGACTAAAATCGACAAATTTATAAGGATTATTCTAACTCCGGATCCAGAAGAGGGCTGGGCCGGGGCCCGGGGTGGCCACCCCCTGGATCCGCCAATGCTGTTGAAGCCATCAGCAATTTAGCTAGAAAATCATTGGAGGCTCCAGCGATTTGCGTCTTATATACATGAAAACTCATTCTTCTGAAAAAAAGTTGCGTCGATCGGTTAACTGAGTACAAAGTTATAGTCTCTGAATTTTCTACGTACAATCGTAAGAGACTCCAACGATTTTAAAGCTAAATCGCGTATGTTGGCAACGATTTTAATAAAATCTCTCTCCTTCTGCCTGTAATAGCTAGAAAATCGCGTATGTTGAATCAATTGAACTTTATAATAATTCCAGAATCTTCCATGTAAGTTGATGTACAGAGGAATTTCTTTTAGTAAGTTTGATAGTTTGAGGGGGATCCAGGAACTGGGTTGTCTTTGACGGCAAACAGCTTGGCTTCCTGGCCTTGATGCGTCAAATTCAACAACAGTGTGAGGAATGTGGTGATTTGTCGGTGGATCCTGTAGTTCCGTATCCCTTGCCCACCTTTCATCCATTGAGTCCGAACGCTGGTTCAAGCTTTATTTGTTCGTGGGATGGGGCTAAGCGAGCTGGTTCACATTCGGGCGGGGGAATGGTTCTTCACAGCCCTCAGAGAGAGGTCCTTCTGGCCCATGGGGCGCAGTTTAGGGACATCGAGGATCCAATGGTCGTTGAATTGCTCTCCCTTCAATAGGCGCTCTATTGGTGTATAAATCATGGTCTTCAGAACGTCCGGTTTGAGGGGGATGTCAAGGTCATCATCGAGAAGATACATCGGGCTGATACCAGAGATAGTCGGTGCGGGGGTGTTCTGGAGGAGGTTGTGCATTGTTTTGCTTCTCACTCGGGGACGGGTTGAGTATACGATTTGTAGGTCGGAATAGCAATAGGGTAGTCCATGTGGTGGCTAGAAAGGCCCTTTTTTTGTATCCGCCTACTTGTCGTTCTTTTGATTTCCAGACCTGGCGGTATTCCAGGATTTAACTGTTGAATCGATTATCTTTTATCTTGTTCCAACAGTGTTTTGCACGTTACTAATTTGCTTTGAATCTTGATCTTCTAACGCCAGCTTATGAAATATCGAGCCAATGGCATTGCATAGAAAATTAGAAATAAACGAAATCATCTGTGCAGGCCGTGGACCAGCTGGTGACAATGATTTGGCAGCTCACACTGGCCCAGTTACCTTCTTTTGTCCCCAATGGGCCAAGCCCACATAAATGCAATTCAATGAAAAGTCCAAAGAAAACTGGAACTCGAAGTTCATTGAATACGAAGGGTCCACATCATGACATCAACGACTTGATTGCTTTAGTTCCATATCACAGCCTTTACGTATAATTTAAAATAAATGCTGCTAACAACTGATGGATTTTTGTGCTTTCAGGGATCAATAGAAAAGGCCCATAGTTGATTCTAGAGATGGGTTGCATGGCCCGGTCTCGTATTGATTTTCTTTCTTCTTTTCCTTATGTGTCGGTAATGATATTGATTTAGTATATATAGCTATAAATCATTTGGGGGAAAAAAGATATATAAATCATATAATAACTACACCAAGCTTACTCAATTATATCAGCTCATTTAGATTATTAATGCGTTGCATTATTTCTTTGTTGACATTTATAAATTGCTAGTTTCGAATTTTAGACCTCTAGGATGAGGAACTTCTTCATTGTCAAGCTAACTAATACAGTTAAAAATTGAAAAATGTAAGCTAAAAATCATACTAAATTAAATGGAACGATAATTCAATGTAAACACTTGGTCGTTTATGTACCAAATAGTTGGTCATCCCAAGTGAATTTTGAGCGATCCGTATAAGTTTCACAGCTGTATTTATATGTATAAGTTTTACAACTGTAATGATAACTAGACCAAGCTTACTCATTTATATCGGCTCATTTAGATTATAAATTTGCTGCATTTATTTCTTGGGCATATATAAAAAAATTCGATAGTAGTCATTGCATGATATATGGGAAAAAAAATAGTAGTCAACATGTAATTGCATGAAACACGAAGCAAAATGCTATTGAAGCTATGAGAAACACTCCCTCTGGAGATTTGTTAACAGTATCTGGAAATTTTAAAAAGTTGAAATTTGTCTGAATTTCCATGTTTTACAAAATCAAGGAATTGACTTGTGGAAATTGAAAAAAAAATCACGTTTGGATAGGGTTTAGTTTTGTGGGAATTGATGGTGTGGAATTTGGAAAAAGAAGTAAGAAAATATGGTAATGTCAAATTACTAGGGGGAGGTGTAGTATTCTCAATTACCATGAATGTGGTAATTGAAGCCAATTTCTATGGTCCAATTTTCATACCATTTTTGCTCTCCCAAACGTGGGTTTTTAACCCAATTACTGCATTATGCGGTAATTGGGTCCAATTACTCCATTACATTTCCACATCCAAACGACCCCTTAATACAAAATTACAAACGGACGTACATGGTGATAGTAATAATTTAATTTCATAGTTGTTAACAATTATGACTTTGTATGTTCCTATAATTGCTAGTAATAATGATTTTGTACCTCCCCTCGTCAATAAGGATTTCCATATAGGTTCGAGTAAGATTTTTCACATGGTCAATGATGACTTTATATCATAGTTAGTAAAAGCTCCAATTGTATGCGTTTCAGACTTTCGTTTTCATACTATTATTAAACAAATTGATTTTTTCCTTGTTCATTTGACTCATGTATTAATCCCATATAAAATTCAAACAACATGTTTAATACTCATATTTAATTAAATAAATTGGAAATTTGAAAACTATTTATACATGAATTTATATTTAAAATAATTAATTTTAATGTCTTATCACTATTGACTCATTATCATACGTAACATAAGTTTATAGATGAATTAAAATATTTGTATGAATTTTATGCATACCATACGCGTACCTTATCTTACTAAATATGGTTTATAAATTGTGCGTCAAGTCCCTCTAGGGACATATGATGATATGACACAAAGATAAATTGTGAGTAATGATTTCTCTCGTTGATCTTCGATTATGCATGACAGCTTAGAAAAACACCTCTATCTTATTTTCATAACTAGATCACATAGTTAACGGGAAAATTAGTGGTTTATGATTGACTAAAAGTTAAAAGATCGTTAATAAAATCATTTATGTGTTTTAGCGTAAAAAACATATATAGTGCAATAATTTAATGATTGAAATAATTATCGATAACTATAAATAATTTCGAATTCATATCATCCATAACCAAAAAATTTAAATAATCAATCAAACTATCTCCCAAAATAAATCATCAAAAAGATTTTTGAATTCACGTTAATAATTAGGATGACAATCGATAATGAACCACGTAAAATCGAGAGGCTAGGAAACAAAAAGAAAAACATGAATAAAATTAGTAATTTAGGTTGGGTGGTCTTAGTTTATGATTTAAGTATTTTTTTTCTTTTCTTTTTTTTTATTAAAATATTGAACCGGTGGACCTATTTAAATCAAGATGATTAATTTGTATTTAAAATTAACCTTATGGTGCGTGTGTAATCAAATACATATCATTCACTGTCATTTATTCCTTAGTAATGGACAAAAAAATGTATTACACCAATTTGATGAAACTCTCCTATCAAGATTGTCTTCTTAATTCGCTTTCGTGAAGAAAATATAAAAAAGGGTTCCTGATTTCCTGCTAGCTTCCAGCGACCTCCTCATTCCTCAGCAACAAAAGGCAAAAAAACGGTCCCGGTCAGAAATGGCCACACACTCACTCACCAAGACCAACTCAACATTTCCGGCCGTGTCACTTTCATCCACCAAAGAAAACGACACCGGATTCCGTGGATCCCAACCCCTTAATTAGTTCGGAATTGAATTGTTAAATTTTATCTTCTGTTATTATTTACCAAATAAAATATTTCCAAATATGAATTCCACTCTCTGCCTGCCACCGATCAGAGAGAGTCTCTGAGGCCGCCACTTCGCTTACATTTTCTTGATCACCAAACAGCTTACGAACTCCGCCATTTATATAACCCCTCTCTCTCTCTCTCTCTCTCTCTCTCTCACACCTCCCCACCCCAATCTCATTTTTTCATTTTTCCTCTTCTTTCACTCTCTCGCCTTTTTTTCATATCCTCTTCCATTTATCGATCGATCGCCGCACATTTCCCGCCCAGGAAAATCCACCGGAAAAAAAAAACGACCTCCGCCTCTCCATCTGGCCGGTCAAACTGAGACAGCGCCTCCCCGAGCGGTGCTCCAGGAAGCGATCACAGCTGCTCATCTACTCTACCGTTGAAAGGTTCGTCCGACGATCCTCTCGATTTCTTTCCGTGGATTTGCATGGTCGCGTTTGCTTGTGAAAATTATGAAATCAGGTGTAATTAATTCGATCCGCGAGTGAATTCTTTTTGGTTGACTCAGTGATGATCAATCCACCTGGCCTGCCTGTTGTTTAGATCTGGATTCGATTAGTTTTGAAGCCGTGTGTAGCTCAGTGATCGCGTAACGAATTTCATTTTTCTCTTGGCTTAATTCGTTTTTTTTTTTACCGGCGTGTTTTGGATTCCTCTCCCAAATTGCCTGGCTGCTGGCCTGATCATTTTCCTGATGTTTCCGTTTGGTTTCTCGGAAAATCGGAATCGTCGATCAGACTGTGGGAACATGTCACTTGTGAAATCAGGGAGAGTTGGATAGATCACAAACACACTTGCGTAGACTTTTTCTTCTCTCTTTCCTGTTCTTCTCCCCTGCTTTCAGAAGGAAGAAAAAAAAAATGAAGCGTCAATCCACGTGATTGAGCCGAGCTGTTTGTTTATTTCCTTACGACGCTGGATCACGTGGTCAGTATCGGACACGATTCCTGCATTTTTTGCAGGAGTAATTATTTTCATTTTTTTTTTTCACTAAAAAAAGAAAATAGAAATGCGAAGCTGCAGGATCATAATGGCCCTGAAAAAGTTTGAATGGCGCTTGTTTGTTGACCTTTCTAGAAAGATCCACTTTGTGTGGGAGGCCCGCCCGCCATCATGTTCCGAAGGAAGCAACAGAATGGTCAGGAGATTGACCTTGCACAGAGAGATGCTAAGGTAAGTAGTAAAATACCCTCTCTCATCCATCCCTCACGCCTTTTCCTGTTTGTTCGTTTGGGGAAAAACCTGAAAATGGGTTTGATTGGATTTTGACAATTTGACCAAGGCCTAAATCGGGCTGACATGAATTTGTTATAATATTGTGATCGTATCGATCTGAATGACAATAAACAGTTGTTACGATCCTATCAGTTGATATACTATGGTAAAATTATTGACGGTTCGTTTTGGTTTAATGATCCCATTTTTCGCTCTTCGTAGGTAAATGAGCTAAGGGCTGCTTTAGGGCCTTTGTCAGGTAGGAAAGCAAAGTACTGTACTGATGGATGCCTGCGGAGATACCTGGAAGCTAGGAACTGGAATGTTGACAAGGCTACTAAAATGCTTGAAGAGACTCTCAAGTGGAGAGCCACATATAAGCCTGAACAAACCCGCTGGGTATTTGATTGCAATAATGCATCGCCTTCTTTTGTTTCTTGTTGTTGGATTACAAGCTATGGAATTTGGGTGGTTGCTCACTGGAACTACTCTGTTGCTGCACAGCATGAAATAGCACATGAAGGGGAGACAGGCAAGGTGTTTCGAGCCAATTTTCGTGACCGTGCTGGGAGGACAGTACTGATTATGAGGCCAGGGATGCAGGTTAATGCCAGGGTTACAATGTGTAATCTCCCAATTACACCTACCAAAACCAAACGAGATCGTTGCTAAAGTTATATTCTTTCCTTCTCCCATTGCAGAACACCAACTGTGCAGAGGACAATATCCGGCATTTGGTGTATCTCATCGAGAACAGCATTCTCAACCTTCCTGAAGGCCAAGATCAAATGTCATGGTTGATAGACTTATCGGGATTCTCCTTGAACACCAACGTCTCCATGAGAACTGCTCGTGAAATCATCAACATTTTGCAGAATCACTACCCGGAGAGGCTCGCCCTTGCATTTCTGTACAGCCCGCCAAGAATTTTCGAAGCATTCTGGAAGGTCTGCTCTCCTTCTTAGTCTGTTAATTGTGTGGTTGGTCATATAGTGAATTGATCTTTATTTTCCCTACATGCTATGTTGTTGTCTACTAGGCTGTGAAATACTTCTTGGATCCAAAAACTTCACAGAAGGTGAAGTTTGTGTACCCGAACAAGAAAGAGAGCGTGGAGCTCATGAGCTCCCTCTTCGACGCCGACAACCTTCCTAAAGAGTTTGGCGGGAAGGCCACACTGCAGTACGATCACGCCGAGTTCTCCCATATGATGGTTCAAGATGATGTAAGAACTGCAAAATTCTGGGGATCGGATGAGAAGCCGATCCCAATTTCCAGCAGTCTTGCTGTGAACCAGGTCGCTCCGGAGCCATTGCCTCTGGCCCCAGCAGCCAGCTAGAAGCCATAACTCTACCTATCACCAAATACCAAGTCTTACCTACCCATGAGAAATCCAAAATGGCGGATTTTAAAGCAACTGAAAGGGAGCTGTCCTGATCTAATTTATTATTAGTGAAGTGATGAGTTGATGAATAACCGGTCCAAATTGATGTTCTTGTTTAACAGTTATTATTATGTGCGGATAGAAGACAGTTTATCTCTAAATATTCCTCAACTCTATGCTCTTTCCCTTCTTGATGTGTTTCTCTCTTACTCGCCTCTTTCGATTGTAAGAATGGTAAATTTGAAATCTCAATCAGAAATTTCCCTTTGACATAATTCAGGCATACAATTGGTATCTTGCCTAACTGAAAGGAAAAGAAGTTTTGGCTCCAAGCCAGAAAGGCTTAGCAAGAAGCACTTGCAACTGGCAAGCAGCCCACTGCATATTGAAATAGAACGAGGTGAACTAACTAATGGAAGTCAGATGTAGGATTCGAATGCTACGACAACAAGAACAGCAATTCCAAAGCATAAATAGTCTATGTGACGGAGGTAGCTTATGGTACAAGAAACTCTATTCATTATACGTTCTTTGAGCGTTTGAATTGGCAGTTCTGTAAGCATTAATCAATGAAGAGGCAAGATAAAAGCACTGCATCACAACTTAACAGCATTCATATTCAGTAGTTAAAACACGGTTCTAAAACTTAGCAGTAATCATGCTTGGTAGTTATACTATGCCACAACTTTTAACATCATTCATCTTCAGTAGTTACACGCTAATGCTACACTACAACTTATCAGCATTCAGGCCTCAGGAGTTACTCTGTACAACAACTTTTGGAAGGCAGTTTAAGTTCCATCAATATTTGTAGGGTCACAGGCTCACAGCTCATTTGAGTAAAGACACTCATCGACGAGTTGGCGGAGATTAGGATTCTCTAAGGCAGCAGCAACTCTTTCCTTGTCATTTAGCTGCTTATTCACTGCAAAATACGTGCTTGGAAAGATCAAACTATTGAAGCAACAATGTCAGTTACGATTGAGTAGAATAACGTCCCATCTGTGTACATATCAAGCCCCACGATTGACAGGAGACTAAGCTATGTGTTTTTTTATTTTATTTTGATTGATGAAGGGAATCTAAACTGAGACATGATAGCGGGGGACGAATTGAGAAACATTACTTGAAAGCAGTCATGCTAATGCCGGGTTCCAAATCAAGCCTAGATGAGGAAACTTTACCTGCTTCTTCATCTGCATGAGATCCAGGGGAAACTTTTATGTCAACCTGCAGAAAAAAGTAACAACAAAGGCATAGCTGCTTTTATCTGACTTGAGAAGAAGAATTGGTTCAGCTCAAAGTGAACTTGTAGATTCAAATTAGCCAAGTTCTAGCAAGCATCCCTCTGAAACCTGGTGAGCGAATCACGGTCTAGCTCAAAGCGAGATTGGCATATCCGTATCTAACAGCACATCCCTGGAACTGACCTTGTAATGAGGAGGGAAACATTCTTGTAGCTTCACTCTAAGGCATAGACCAATTACAGTCGCCATGCTGCAATGCTGAATGGTGGGGGTGAATGTAATCCTATTGAACAACAACAAAGACACAACATCCACTCACTACTAGAGAACATCCATGGCAAGAGCATAGAAGTATGAATCAACTACCCAGATGAATAAATCGCACAACAAATCAACTCATCTCTAAGTATGAGAAACTCTTCATATTTTGGATCAACATTTCCTCCTTATTCGATTCAAGCAGCAGGCAGAAAGACTCACAGGATGCGACCCAGCTTATCATCAACTGTAATGGATTCCTCCGACAATACACTGAGCTGCTCCAGTGAATACGGGTGCTCTGGATCTCTAATATCCCTCACGAAATTTGTCAACTTTTAGTCAAGGATCGCCATTTCAGTTCCCCACTAATCGGAATCAGTTCATGACAAAAAGGAAAGAAACAGACAGAAAATTGCACGACTCAATCCAATCAAAGGGAAACCCACATCAGGAAATGAGAAGCGATTTGCGGGGGTAAGAAAAGAAAGAAAGGATATCATAGATATCGAGTGGATCGACGGCGTCGTCGCAGTGGGGATCTTCGCATCGGGCGACCCTTTCCTTCTTAGCGTGGACGATTGGGTTAGCATTGATCAGACCCAGAGTCATTGATCTCCTCTTTCTTTCAACTCTTTTTCGTCCTCGTCCTCGTCCTCGCAGTCTCTTTCGTTCTCCGGTGACCTTTTCGCTTCCCTTTACTTCTCAACCTTTTTTTTTATTTACTCAACTACTCGAGTTCACGGACACATTGTCCGCCGCAGTCGGCGAATTTCAGGGGCGGACCTGGATTTTTCTGATTCCGGGGGCCATTTGAAGGTCGACACATGTCACACTTTCGTCTGTCCGGTTCGTGGTTGTCACGTGGATGAAACGCCGGTCGTCATGTCATATCGGTTTGAGTACACCGATATGACTGGAATGATTAATTTTGCATTGACATATAAATTAGATAGTTCTAGTGACTGTAATTAAAAGAATTAATTTGTGGTTTGATTAAATTAAATGTTGATGATATTTGTTGGATACAAATATAAGCGTTTGGGTGTTGTGATTTTACATATTTTTACATATGTTGTTAAATCGACATCGACATAAACCATTGTACTATTGTAGGAACCATACTACTTGTTAAAAGGGGTCCAATAATATAAAAAACCGGTGTGACTCACTTGGTCCGGTTTGGAAGTCCAATCAATTAGATTCATCATTTCGCCGACGTCTGGCCACGTCGGCCGGGTCCCATTTGTTTGAGAACCGTAGGACTGTTGCGTCCGGCATTTGGATCTCGGGCCGATTTGAGCTAGCCGGGTTGGCCCATTACCGACGAGCGCCTAGCTTTCGGTGCGGTGCGTGTAATGAAATTGTGATCGGAGAAAGGAAGATCAGGCGGGGACCAAAGGGCGGGGGGGAAATATGGTGCACAGTGCCTATGATTCCTTCGAGCTCCTCAGAGGCTGTCCGACGAAAATCGATGCCGTCGCGTCCTACGCTTCGAAGCTCTTCGTCGGCTGCTCCGATGGCGCTCTTCGAGTCTACGCTGCCGAATCCGATCGATCTTCGTCGTCTTCGGATTACCTCGGCCAAGCTCAAGAACTACGAAAGGAAGGATACGCCCTGGAGAGGACAGTGAACGGGTATTCCAAGAAGAGTCTGTTGGCAATGGAGGTATTGGCCTCGCGAGAGCTGCTCCTCTCGCTCTCTGAATCGATCGCTTTTCACCGACTCCCTAATTTGGAGACTTTCGCTGTGATCACCAAAGCCAAAGGCGCCAATGTCTACTCCTGGGATGATCGGAGAGGTTATCTGTGCTTCGCGAGGCAAAAGCGAGTCTGCATCATCCGCCACGATGGTGAGTTTCTCGTTTCGAATTCCACAGTTGCTGCTGAAATTCCGATGCGTCTTCTGGAACTGAAATCTTTGGTGGTGTTCTTCAGCAGGACGAGGATTCGTGGAGGTGAAAGAATTTGGCGTCCCTGACACGGTGAAGTCAATGTCCTGGTGTGGCGAAAACATATGTCTTGGGATTAAGAAGGAATACGTGATACTGAACGCCACTAGTGGTGCCTTGAGCGAGGTGTTTCCTTCTGGTAGACTGGCTCCACCTCTGGTCGTCCCTCTTCCTTCAGGAGAACTTCTTCTTGGCAAGGTAGCACTCATCTTTCAGCCCTCCAACTGTTGGACGAATTGTTTTCTTCTGGACTGTTGCCATTTACTTCTCACCCGTGAATGACTGCAAAAAGCAATCACTTGCAATTCCTACAGGAGAATATTGGAGTCTTCGTGGACCAAAACGGCAAGCTTCATCAAGCTGAAAGGATTTGTTGGTCGGAAGCTCCCTCTGTTGTTGTGGTTCAGAAGCCGTATGCGATTGCCCTGCTTCCAAGGCGTGTTGAGGTAGCAGCATAGAGAATGAGAAGTTCCTGTCCTCTTTATCTTTGTCTGGAGATGGTCTTCCTGACGAGGTTTTGTAAAATGAATGCAGATACGGTCTCTTCGAGTTCCATACCCGATGATTCAGACCATCGTTCTTCAGAATGTTCGTCGTCTTGTTCAGAGCAATAATGCAGTAATTGTTGCACTAGATAATTCTGTTCACGGACTCTTTCCTGTTCCTGTTGGTGCACAGGTACATCTTGTACCCCTTTGTTTTTTGGGTTAGAATTTTCTTGACTGGTAGTTTCTAGGTTAATTCTTGTGATGACTGGTAGGTGGGTATCAAAGAATACAGTCTAGAGGAAAGAAAGATTCTTGAATTTTGAGATCAAGTTGACTGCCCTGGGTCATCTTAGACATATTTCGATTATGTTTTTGCTTTTGGTGCTCATACAAACTTGATTTGACACATTGACATTGTACTTCTTTTAATATTCCTATGATTATGGTGCAGATCGTGCAATTAACTGCATCTGGAAATTTTGAAGAAGCTCTGGCATTGTGCAAGTTACTTCCTCCCGAAGATGCAAGCCTTCGAGCTGCAAAGGAGGGGTCCATTCACATAAGGTAGATATTTACCAAAATTGACCGATGAACTATTTGCATCACTTAGTTCTTGTTTCACTACTATGATTGATGTGTTTCTCGCTAATCGCAAGGCTTGGTCTAGCAAATGGGTTTTCATTGTACATGTATGATTTTCTGTGTGGCATGTAATAGCAGCCAGACTCTATTATTTTCTCCTTTTTTGGTGAAAAGTAATTTTTCTTTTAAGGTTCCTATTATGATTTTTCTTTAAACAAGTTGCTGATAGGGTTTTTCACTTTCCACAGATATGCTCACCATCTTTTTGATAATGGGAGTTATGAGGAGGCTATGGAACACTTTTTAGCTGCCCAAGTAGATATCACCTATGTACTTTCTATGTATCCGTCAATAGTTCTTCCCAAAACAACTTTGCTTCCTGAAACAGACAAGCTAGTGGACAGTGACCCAGATGCTGTACATCTATCAAGAGGTTCTTCTGGTGCATCAGATGATATGGATCCCTCATCTGCATCACATTTTGGGGATTTTGATGAGCATTCCGCACTTGAGTCCAAGAAAATGAGCCATAATACTCTCATGGCTCTCATCAAATACTTACAGAAACGGAGATACAACATAATTGAAAAGGCCACTGCCGAGGGGACAGAGGAGGTTGTTTTAGGCGCTGTTGGTGATAATTATGGACATTACGACTCTAGTAGGGTCAAAAAGTCTGGCAAGGTAGAAGCTGATCCTTTCGAATAACTTGTTAATTCACATAGTTTGCAGCTACAATGCCTACAAAAGCATATTCTTGAAGGATAAGAATGGTAACTCTAGGTAGTTCACTTTTGAAAAGAAAAGTAACTACATGTGATGCTTCTGTTCCGCTTGGTTTCTTCTATTATCTGACACTGTTTATGATCTCTCAGGGGCGTGGCAATGTTGCGATTAACTCAGGGGCTAGAGAAATGGCAGCTATTCTAGACACTGCACTACTCCAAGCACTTCTGCTTACTGGACAGTCTTCAGCTTCTGTAGAATTACTCAGAGGCCATAATTATTGTGATTTAAAAATATGTGAGGAGAGTCTTCAAAAGAGACATCACTATTCTGCTTTGCTGGAGCTTTATAGAAGCAATGCCATGCACCGTGAAGCTCTAAAGCTTCTGCATCAATTAGTTGAAGAGTCAAGCTCAGGCAAATCTGAGGTTACACATAAGTTCAAGCCTGAGGACATTCTAGAGTATCTCAAGGTATCTTTAGTTTCTATTCTGGTACCTCTTTTTCATTTAGCTCATATATATTTCTAGGAAAATTGAATGAGAATTAGCAAGACCAAAGCATTAGGTCAACCATCTTCCAGGATCTAGAAAGGATAGTTGGCCTTTGTGCAACCTGTGGTTTTCTTTCCTCTACCATGAAACTCAATGGCCATAGGTAATGATGCCAGGTCTGTAATTCTGTATTAGTTCCTTTACAAAAAAAAAAAAAAAAAAAAAAAAATTATACATTTTCTATAATTCTATTTATATGCACTTGCTTAAGTACCAAAAAACTTTGGTTCCTTTGAGTTGGTTAATCATCTGAATCTATTACTATACTTATGCCACGGTGGGTTATATATTGCTAGGGTTGGCTTCCATAATCTCTGCTGCTTGTTAGCCACCTTCACCTATGGTCATTAATTTATTGAGAAACTTTCAGAATCTAGGCCTGAGCAGAACTGTTGAGGCTTGATGTCTGTGAAGGTGACTTGGTTGCAGTTCGTACTCTTCCTTTGCTAAAAGTATCTGAGAATCTTTTTTATGGGGTTTCTTATGCAGCCTCTCTGTGGAAAAGATCCTATGCTTGTTCTAGAGTTCTCAATGATCATTCTCGACAGGTGTCCAACACAAACAATTGAGCTGTTTTTATCTGGGAACATACCTGCAGATATGGTCAACTCTTATCTGAAACAGCATGCTCCAAACATGCAAGGAAGGTATCTAGAACTGATGCTCGCAATGAATGAAAGTGCTATATCAGGAAACCTGCAAAATGAAATGGTAACTTGCCCTTGCTTTTAGTCTGTGGATATTATTTTTTCTTCGTGTATTCTTACTGGATGTGACCAAACAAATTGCATTCTCGTAATGAATTTTGAATCATATCGCTCAATGTCATTCTATCATTCATGACAGGTGCAAATCTATCTCTCGGAAGTTCTTGACTTGCATGCGGAATTAAGTGACCAAAATAAATGGGACGAGAAGGCTCATTACCCGACAAGGAAGAAGTTATTATCTGCTCTAGAAGGCATCTCAGGTTATAACCCTGAGGCTTTGTTGAAGCGTCTTCCTCCTGATGCACTGTATGAAGAACGTGCAGTTTTATTAGGAAAGATGAACCAACACGAGCTTGCCTTATCCCTCTATGTTCATAAGGTACTAATGTATTTATGCAAAAAGGCTGATAATCTTACACATGAAAGCTATAGAGAACCCCTTGCACTCATTGGAATCATTTCCCTCTTTGCGTTGATTGATCAGTTCATCAATTGTCAAGTGTTTTACCATCTAAACTTACTCATGCGTATCTCTAATCTGCAGTTCATGAGCCAACTAAAGTTACCTTTTTCCTGTATCAGCTTCATCTACCTGATCTGGCATTGTGCTACTGTGATCGCGTTTATGAGTCTGCAACTCATCAACCTTCAACTACAAAATCTGGCAGTATATACCTCACACTTCTACAAATCTATCTTAATCCCAGTAAGACAACCAAGAACTTTGAGAAGCGAATCACAAATATAGTGGCTTCTCGGAGCACCAGCATCCCTAAGGTCAGTTCTGCAAGTGGAACCAAGACTAAAGGTGGTCGTGGAGCTAAGAAAATTGCTGCAATAGAAGTTGCAGATGACTTGCGTGTGAGTCCAAGTGGCACTGACAGCAGCAGGAGTGATGGCGATACAGACGAAATTAGTCCGGAAGACAGTTCTACTATAATGCTTGATGAGGTGCTTGATCTCTTGAGCAAAAGGTGGGACCGAATAAATGGTGCCCAAGCCCTCAGACTTTTACCGAGGCAAACCAACTTACAGGTAACAATTTTACCAGAAAGTAGCAACGTTCTTGTATGCTGAAAGCATAGAGCTGCCCTCTGCTTTTGTATTTTCTTGATCTTCTTAGGTAACCACTTCGCGAGAGGCCTGAGACATGTAGTTGAACTCATTTTGTTTTGTACTATGCAGAACCTGATGCCGTTTCTTGGACCTCTACTGAGGAAATCCAGTGAAGCGAACCGGAACCTTTCAGTAATCAAGAGTTTGAGACAGAGTGAGAACCTGCAGGTATCAATGACATGACACCCTACGTATAACTTCTCTTGATGCCATCTTTATAGCCCGGAATGACCACTTGAGAATGGTTAATATATTAAGTCCCGCTGAATATGGCCTATTATGTGGTGAACTAGGTGAAAGACGAGCTGTACAAGTATAGAAAAACAGTCGTGAAGATCAGCGGCGACAGCATGTGCTCCCTTTGCCACAAGAAGATCGGAACAAGTGTGTTTGCAGTCTATCCCAACGGGAAAACACTCGTCCATTTCGTTTGTTTTAGAGACTCACAAAGTATGAAGGCCGTCACGAAAAGCACAACAACGACTCTTCGAAAGTGGTGACATTTTTTTAGACCGGATATTTCACTACATCACCAGAAACCCGCTGATACATCATCAGCTAGGAAATTCTCAGCACTGGCGAGTGCATTGCCATTTTCATGAAACTGGTGTCGGGGAGCCATATCCTGCAGCTGGCCATAGCTCGGGATTCAGGAGCTTGTTGGTTTTCCATTTCGAAGTTTGGTGGCTTGCTCGATGGCTCCCCTGTGTTGTATGTTTTGCAGAGTTTGTTCTCTCATCGAGATTTACGTTCTTTCGAGTGCAGTTCCCATTGACAAAACTAAAACAAATGGCCTAGTGTAAATTGATATACGATTTGTTTGTAGCCTTTTCGTCCTTATGAAAATGCAAATGACACTGAATAGCAGCCAAAATATGGCACCTTTGAGGACTGATCTTTGGTTTACCAAACAAACAACACAACAGAAGCACAGTGATAATGTTTATGAACCACCCAACCGTTAAACATCTTCTGCCTTTGCAGAAGCCAGTTTCTCATTTCTCAGTCCCTTGGCCGTAAACGGTATACGGTGACGCCGATTCTGCGCCCTTCACTCGGGCTGTCCACGTAAATCGCTTCCACATCAAACGACTTCCTGGCCCTCTTGAAGAACGCGGAGTCCTTCTTCCACCTCCTCAAATGCGCCATCACAAACGCCGGCTTCCTATCCCCTGCCGGCTCTGTTCCTCCCAGCAGCAACCAACGCAGCGTTTTGAGCAGTGGATCGTACAGATGATCATGGTAAACGACGTCGGACGCTACCACCAGGTCAAATCCCCGCCCCGCGACGGTTTCCACGTCATCCTCCTCTCCCCAACTCAGCGGAGCCACGTCGACCGCCCCTCCTCCGCAGCGCACCACGTCGGCGTTGAGCTCCGCGTTGAATTGAAGGTTAGGCGCCACATGGGGGAGGTCGGTGACCGTGACGTCAGCGCCCAGCACGGCCGCAGCAGCTATCCCGACGAGGCCGGTCCCCGAGCCAATCTCCAGGATTTTGAGCTTCCCGCGGCAGCGGCCTGCTCGGGCGGCGGTGAGGGTGGACAAGAGCGGGCTGGTTGTGGGATCGACTACGTGGCGGTCGAGGAGGTTGACGAGAGTGGTGGCTGCGGGCCATAGCTTGAAGGAGAGGCCTTCCGATGGGAGCTGGCGGATTTTCACGGTTGACTTGATCGAATGGAGGTAATGCTGCTCGATTTCTAGATTGGAGTCTCCATCTCGCGGCGCCGATGGGGTTTCTCGTTCTTCGGATTCTTCGGCAGGCAGAAGGACTCTCATAGGGTCTAGTTCTATATCGTCGTCGTCGCTGTCGTCCTGTGGATGCGGCGCGGCGGTGGCCATGCGCCGTCGGAAATCGGGAATCTGTCCCTTCAATTCACTGATAGGTTTCAGCTCCCTGCTGCAGGCTGCTAGGTCTTCTTTCCTGAAGGGCGGTATAAAATAGAGGGGTCGAGCAAGGTTCTGTTTGGGCCCAAAAAGATGCTAAGCCTAGGAGTCTGCATTATTGGCGGCCCAACGTGATTTTAGATATGCTGGAGATGTAGACCATATTGAGTGAAAAATGAATAGCTTGTTAGTTATCCACGCAAAAAATAAAATTAATAACTGAGATAATATCTAATTTTTTTCTTTAAACATAAATTCCAACATGCACATATTTTATGATAAAAAAAAAAAACATGCACATATTTTAATACTCTTAAATTTAGTGATAGCAATGAGACGAGACGGGTACCTTAACTTAGTGCTGGGAAAATAGACCAGACCGTTAGAAAAATCATGGTCCAAACCGTACCGCACAGTTTGGTCCGGACCGTAGACCGTTAAGTATTGTCTGGTCTGGTCCACGGTTTGTATTATTTTATGTTTTGATCTTTTGGTCTGGTCTGGTCTAGACTGCGGTTTACCGGACCAAACCGTGGACCCAACCAACTAGTCAATACGTGTCAACAGCTCATTCGACCACTCTCCCAACTCCCACAACGACATCCAAGTATCAGCCTTAGTTTTGTGAATCACGTCCCTCCTTCATTCACAACCACATTTAACCAGAGAGTAGAGATAATTGTGTCTCCATATGGAATTATGTTAATGTTTATGACGTTATGGTGCAAGTTGGGATGCTTTTAATTTGTAACTTTGTTATGTAGTAAGATTTAGGGTATCAAAATTATTCATGCATGTTAGGATTAATGTTTTAAGGCAAATAACAATTATTTCTCTTGGTATTGGTTCAATTCTTTTTGTGGTAGACTAAACAAATTATTCATTTTTCGTTGAGTGTGGTCTATCTGGACCAGACCGAACCAGACCGCACAGGCGTGGTCTGGACCGGACCGTATAGTCTATGGTCTGGTTTGTGGTCTACACTTCAGCCTCTCGGTCTGGACCATAGACCGTATATATGGTCTGGTCTGGACCAGACCGCACCGTTTCCCAGCCCTTAACTAGGGATGATAGTCGGTGATTAGTTAGTCGGCCAACCAAAAAACCAAACCGAAAACCACGATTAGTCAGGTAATCGCACACCGAAAAAAATGGTTGCAGTTTCGGCCGCGATTGGGTTATTTACTTATTTTAATTTGGTAGCCAATTGTCGATTGTCGGTGACTGACTGATATGTAACGAGTGCACCGCTGATTAACCGCTAGGTTTTTCTCCATCCAAATTTATAAACTCCTACCCAACACACAACACTCGGTAGAAAGAAGAGGGACAAAACCCAATTTCAAACTTGTAATCTCAACCAGAGTCCAGCCGCCCCAGTCAATCTTTTCTGGGTCACCTATTTCACAACCTACATCCACCCATATGAACCACCCACATGATAATGGGTGGGTCGATTGCGGGTGGTTTTGGGTGGATCTGTGGGTAGAGCACCTAATGCTCACCCCTACCATTATCATTAGAGATGACAACAAAACCCGAACCCACGGATACCCTACCTCGGCCCAACCCGGTCAACGCGAGTAAAACCTGTGTTGATGGGTTTCGGTTCGGGTTTAAACCCGTTACACTTTCACTCGGTTGGATTGGGTTTGGGTTTAGAGTTACCCGACCCATGAATACCCGCTCACACATATTCCGTCGCCTACTCTCTCCAAACCCTACCCTAATTCTAATTTCCCCAATCTAATTAACCGTTTGTATGGATAATTTGTGATTTGTTTGAATTTTCTAGACCGATGTTTTATGTATGGATAATTTGTATGGAGAAATTGATGTTTGACTTTTATTTTGATTGAGACTTGTTATTGTAAATTTTTTACCACAAAAATCCACGGATACCCATGAACATACGGATATCCAGCGGGTTGAGTTAGATTTGAGTTTTCCTAACCCATTGAGTTTTATCCTGAATTGTTTTACGGATAAACCCATGAATTTGAGTTTGGATTTGACAATCCCCGACCCATCCCGACCCATTGCCATCCCTAATTACCATTAGTAGACAAATTGAAGCTGTCGGGTCAGATTGTGGGGTGAAAATTGGTGGATGGGTAATGAAATAGCCCATGGTCTAGTCCATTTAAATGTGGGTTAATGGCGTCCTCTTAATTAACTTGTTAGCCTGACTCTGATTTTTGCGATTCAGCCAGTTGACCTTCTAATCTATGAACTCCGAAGCAGGTTTGTATCATACATGCCAAAGCTAGGGGGATGGCAGAGAAGATAGGGAAAGTTGAAAACACAGAGTTAGGCGGTCGGCGGCGGTACTGAGAGCAAATCCTTCTCCAGATAAGATATGGAAAAAAGCATATTCACAAACCGTAACCATTCAACTCTACCGCTCTACGAGTTCCTATATTTTATCTAAGTGAGGGACTGTGGGATCTGCTCCATCGAAGGATTTAGCGGCTCGGGTCAGCGAGAGGCAAGTCTTTCTGCGAGTCTTCCTTGAGAAATTTCACTGCTTTCTTTCATCATTTTTGGAGGATAAAGCACTTGTCTTTACTGTGGCTCTGGAGTCCCTGTCTCCAGCTCCTTCCTTCTGGAGGGACTGTTTTAAGTTCAAACAGAATTGTGTCCGACATTCATTCATTCATTCCTTCTGTTTTGTTTATTTCTTCTTCCTTGTAGTAAAGGAAACTGATGCCTTCTCTTGTTTGCCTAAGATTCTGTGTCTCTTACCCGTTGATTTAATTTGTGGGTGGAAATCGGAGCGATCCTTGTTGAAAGTTTCTAGCTTTTCATATCATCTTGCGTGGTGTGGTTCTCAGTTTCTTGTCCAAGGATGCCTCCATTAAACCGTGCCCTGATGTACAGATTTGATCCACCCAACAACGTTTGTAGCTCGGAGAAGGTATGGATCTGCTGCTTCTGTTTTCCATCATGATAATTACCGTCCCGTTTCCTTGTGTAAAGCAAAAGCTTTGTTGAGGTTTCCTGTGCTCATTGGCTGTCTATTTCTACTGTGCATATAGGTTAAAGAGGAAGCTATTTCCATGGATCATATTAGCACATTGCCCCATGCGCTTCTTGTGGAGATTCTGTCCCGCCTGACCTTAAAAGAAGCAGCTAGGACATCAATCCTCTCCGGGACTTGGGTTGATTTGTGGAAATTTGTTCCAAACTTGGACTTCGATGTTCCAAAGGTGAGGCAGTGCATCTGGGAAAATTATTGGAATTCGGGGGATATGGAGCCCGTGCTTTTCGGAAGGAGGAGGTACATTGAATGGGTTAATAGGGTCTTGACACACTACCAGGGTCGGAAAGTGAACAACTTTCACGTCTGTTTCAACATTCATAATGAATCCAATGCAAATGGTGACATCGATAGGTGGTTGGACTTTGCAATCTCAAAAAGAGTTCAGAAGCTCAAGCTGGACTTTGAACGGTATGGTGATGCAAGTTGGGATGCTTCAGGGTGCTATATTTTCTCGGAACGCTGTTTCAAACATATGAAAACCTCTGAGGGTTTATCGGATATTCGGTTCCTTCAGTCCTTGTGTTTGGCTTTCGTTGATGTGAGCGATGAGATCCTTGAGCATTTCCTTTGCAATTGTCCTCTACTGGAGAAGTTAGCCGTCCAACATTCCCATGGTTTAGTAAGGTTTAAAGTTGCTGCTGGCTTGTCGTCACCACTGCCGTTGAAGCACTTGGAAGTAGCCCATTGTAAGAATCTAAAGGAGATTGAAATCGATGCGCCTAATCTCACCTACTTCAAGTTGGATGGTCGGTTTCCAGATGGCATTAATCTTCGAATGGAAAATATATCGTCGCTTACCGGATTGGACTTGTACAACATGATTGATCCAGGTCCTGTTTTCCTTCCTCGAGCAAAGTTTGCACGGCTGGAGACCCTCACTTTTATGTTTGACGCGGTAAGTTAATAATCACCATCATAATATGACTGAACCCCCTCTTATAAATAATTACTATGATGTGATCTGAATGAAGTCTTTCTATTGGTGCAGCGTAAAGCCAAGTTTCCCAGGTCGATTGAGGAGTTGACGTCTCTTAAGCAGCTGACTGTTTATGTGCTCGGTTCCGATAGGAACGAGATTCGTGGTCTGCTCCCCGTGATAAATGCTTGTCCTTCATTGTACCAACTGTCGGTTCGGGTATGCTATCTCATTTTACCTCAATTCATCATCAATCAATTATGAAGTTTTGAACTTGTTAGTTTATCTCTTGTTCTGATAAGTTTGGTTCTTCAGTTTTACTCTTTTTTCTAGTACACATTTTCAAATGCGCTGGTTATGATGTTGCAAGAAGTTGAAAATGTAATGTCAAACCTGGTAAACTGTATGTAATGCAGATGGACACCGACGAAGAAAAGGATAGCTCCTACCGCATTTGGGGTGGGAGTGAGATGGAGGAGATGCACAGGGAGAGCATCAAAGTGGTGGAGGTTAGTGGGTTTGCTGGTAACGCAGCTACCCATACAGGGCGTTGGTTCCTGGACTATGCGCTGCGGAACTTTGTGACGCTTGAGAAATTGATTCTCGATAGTCGCACATGCACTAGTACCGGGCGCATATTTAAAGCCCCGAGAGTGCAAGCTGAAGTTGCAGTCGAGTGCATTCAGATGTTGAAATCTAGACTGCCCTCAACCGTTGAGCTTGTTATCCCCGTTAGTTAATTTACTGCTATTCCATGGCTTGGTTTTGGTTTGTGTTTTACATGTTCATGAGTGAGTTAACTTATCCTATACAGCTGGCCCTGTACTTAGCCTGCATTGTGATGTTACACGAGGTGCGAAATACGTTATGTTCTTTGGACGACTTCACTCATAGTACGTAAATTGAGGCGATGTTCAAATTCCAGAGTAATTTCCACTCGAAGCAACAGGAGAATCCTCACGACTGTACTCAAGAGGGGAGATATAGAACCACAGTTCTTCCGTTGAAGTCTTGGATTCTGGAACTGTAAATGCAACACTGGATAGGGCATTTTTGGAAGGAGGAATTCCTTTTCTTTCATCGTCTCTTGAAGTCCTGAAGAACGACGTTGGCGGCGTTGCGTCCAGGTGCCCCCATCACGCCGCCGCCTGGGTGGGTTCCACTGCCGCATAGGTACAAGCCCTGGACAGGAGTTCTGTAGCTTGACCTATACGTAACAACACCCCACAGTTATAAGACTACAGTCTGAATCTAAACAACTTGCATGACAACACAAAAAAGGGGAAGGGCCTCACTCACCATCCTTTCACCGGTCGCATAAGGAAGAGAGAATCCAACCCCATTGCTCCGTGAAATATGTTACCCCCTGTTACAAAAACATTTTCTTGGTTAGGTGTGATCCCACGTAATGATAATCTGATGTTGGTTAATGGTTTTTACCTGTCAGACCGATTTCTCTTTCGAGATCAGGTGGTGTCAACATGTCATAGCCGATTATTGATGAGCTGAAGCCAGGTGCAAATTCGTCGATCAAGCTGAAGCATCTTTGTGCAAAAGACTCCTGCTCAAACCAGAGAAAAGATTGTATTCTCAGATCAGTGGAACTCAGCTTAATCCCCACAATTCAAGCTGCTTTTATCGAGGTGGCTACTGATCCAGTTAACAGTTAGCCATTTAACAAGTATAACTGGTTCAGTTAACAGGTAACCGGATACTGATAGCCACCGCTAAGCTATATTATTTGACCAAAACAAAAGGCTATGAGTACTTAGTTGGACAATGGATAGTTCTGTAATGTACCCGGTAAGCAGGATCTGACCAGCTTCCATCTGATGGCTTATAGGGGGTGTATTGTACGAATAAGTTGATGACGTGTTTACCTACAGAGAAAGAGTAAACTCAGGTCAACCTCGTGTCAATCTAGGAGTTGTTTATCCTTCTGTCATCGTTTTTAGTATTAGTATTGTCAACAGCAGCGAAGATACAGAAGGATGAATTTATACCAGGAGGAGAAATGGTTTTGTCCAGAACAGAAGGAATTGTCATCTCAATAACTGGTCTTCTGGATGGTATTCCATTCACAGCATCCTGGCAGGCTGAATCTATCTCTTCCATTCTGATCAAAGCAGAAAAAACAAAAAACAAAATATCAATAATCCTCTCAATATGGGCTTTAAATGAAGGCCTAAAGGATGAATCTAAATTACTAATCTTCCTATCAATTCTCCCTGTAGGTTAAACTTTATAAGGATTTTGTACTGGGATAACACAAGGATGAAGACTAATAATTCTCAAGCAAATATCATACCTCTCTGAACCAATGTGAATAGTGCCCATATGTTGAGGCCCTGCATCAGGATGGCTCAACTTGCAACTTTCAAACTTGGGTAGTTCATCAACAGCCAGGTTTATTTTTGTAGTTGCCTTATCAGTTTGTGGGAACACCAAATAAGAGAGTCCAAATAAAAAAGGCAGGAATATACAAGTCTCCAGAACAACCTAAAATTACCCAAGTGGTATGCTTACAGAGCTATAGTCAGAATGCTTCAAATTACTGGTAAATTCATCTGGAAGAACATTGTTGGGCACTAATTCCTGGGATAAAAAAAGCATAACATATTGTAATAACCTACTCGCCCAAAAAGTGACAATTAGGCAACTATTTCCTTCAACTAAATAATTATAACAGATGTTGATGAGCGAAAGGCTTATACCATGAAGGTCTTGTAAGGCGTAGCATTTGAAAGAACCATTGAAGAGAGTATTTCTGTACCATCAGCCAGCACCACCTAAATAACACCAACATTCAACATCTCTCCAATTAGTTTTGAAATCCTTCCCTTGAGCCAATTCATTAACAGGGTCCAAAATTGAAACAAACCCCACTAGTTGCACCAGAGTCGTTGACGATTAATTGTGAAACCTATGCCAAAAAGAGAGCAGTAAGTTCTCTCGTAACACACTAACTCTGCTTTCACTCCAGCTTTAAGCAAAAAATATTCTGCTAGAAGAATAGCTAACCACTCATCCAGCAAAATGGAAAGAAGTACCAAGGCATAGTTATTCATAAACATTGAAGTGGAGGACTCATGTCACTATCATATTCCACAAAATGTTACCTCTGCATTTGTCAAAATATGAGCGCCAGCTTCCTTAGCAGCTTTACTTATAGCAAGGGATACTGAACCCATTCCTCCTTCAACATACCTACAATAAGGAGGTAAGTTTTTTAGTATCTTTCATTGAAACTGATCGAAGCAGTCATTGGTCGAATAACCAACTACAATACATACGACCAAACTCCACGATCCCCATCGGTTTCTCCCATCACATGATGTAGCAGAACATATCCACTTCCTGGTGTGTGGACACTACCCTGGAACATATAACTCCAAATGCTTCAATTGGTCAACAATAACAGGTCTAATGAGGATTCTCTTCAATATTAAACTAAATACATCTCCACGTTGGTGGAGTCTTACCGTAGTACCTATAATAGCATCCGTTCCCAAAGTCGCCTTTAGAACCTCTGCCTATAATGAAGTGGCAGAAAGTCAACAAGCCGATAAAGACTAATAGTATCTTATCGTCAAGTGTTCAGCATAATTACTAAACTCAGGACGGATGAACGTTGAACGTTGAGCACAACATAAACATTCTGATTACCTCAAACCAGTTATTTAGAACTTTTGAAGCCGGGGCCAGCAGAAGGTCCATGAAATCGCTGTCGAATTCGAAGCACATATCAAGCATCATAATCAACTTATTCAAGCTAACTAGACGAGAGCCAAAACAGTGAGGTGATCTGATCTTACACTAAATCCTTTTGCCCCAAGGAGAGACCGCTCCGCAAGAAACGAGTCCAGTAAGCGGATTTGTGCAGTTTGTCCTTCAATCGATCAGCGATTGATGAAGTATTCTGCAGAGATTCTGGAGGAGGTGCGTCCAAGAGTGGATCCATGAACTCACAGAACCTTTCAAGTTGGCTCTCATATCTGCATATCAGCAATCGATAAATCTGGGAATAAAGGACTTGTGTTTCTCAATTAGTTTCAAACTGGAGGGCAAAAAGAGGGACACCATTGGCACCTTGGATAAGCTTCCGCGTCGCGACTAGAGAACTTGGAGATTTCAGAGCGATTGAGCTCCTTATCAGGTCCCAACAGAAGATAGCGTCCATCCACACACGGCGTGAACGATGACGGGCTTCTCCTTAGCAGCTTCAATCCATGTCTCTTCAGCTCCAACTCTCTGCTCTCAATCGCAAACGATTCGATACTTTCAGCTAACAAAAAATATCATCTAGTACATGGCAAAATGAGAGAGGAGTTGACAATTTCGGCGATTACTTGATGACGGAAGGCCGGAGGAGGCTCTGGAGGTAACTGCATCGAGAGAATTTAAATCCTGGAATGATCTCTTCCGTGACGGCGGCGCCGCCGAGCACGTGACGGCGCTCCAGCACGGCGACGGAGAGGCCGGCTCGAGCAAGGTAGGCAGCGGCAGTCAAGCCGTTGTGGCCGCCGCCGATCACCAGAGCGTCAAATTTCTTACCGGTTAGTGCGCGAGAGGCGGCCGCGCCGGTGCTGAAGTTTCGTCGCCACATGACCGGACGTCCGATGGTGTTCGGGTGCGGAACTCTGGTTGATTGCGCTCCGGAGGGAATGCTGGTTAGTTGTGGGAATTCTCGTTCAGTGTTTTTAAATTCGCATTTGGCTTGGCCGTGGTGCGGTAGACGGAGGTAAAGGGAGGGGAGAAATTGGTGGAACTTTTTTTGTTTTTGTTTTTGGAGCCATCAGAAGAAAGACGACAGTCGTTCAGTGGAATCCACAAGAAAGGACAAACTGAATGTTGATGATGGCGGGACCCACGTATGACGTCGGACCAAATTTTGGGGAGAGAATGCCTGGGCTCCGTTTGAGCTGGGCCAATATATTGGACCAACAAGAGTAATCTACTAGCTGAACTAAAAGAAGAAAATATAGGCCCGTAGATTGAAACGTTAATCGGTTTGGTTTGGGTTAATCACTAAGCATAAAATGCATAGTAAAAATTGAATTGATAAGACTTTTTGGTTAATTACTTGTTATCGGTTCGGTTGATGGTTATTTTGGCGGTTAATCATTAACCAATAACAACATACACATGTGATTGTTATTTTGAAATTTTGTACGATGTCATTTTTTTTAATAATCATATGAATAATTTAAAAACATGTAACTACATTTCTACATCGTTAATGTAAGAAATAACATCAATATAATACAATATTCATTGTGAATTCATAATCCAATTCCAACGAATAAAATTAAATAATTAAACATCTTTATCCAGTTAGCGGATACCAACTATCAAGTCATCAAACAAAAGCACCATAAGATCACCATCATTTACAAAAATCAAAGAAACAAAGATCACTAGGGTGCAATGTTACTCTGTCGATTACAAAGGGGAATCAGAGAGGGGTGACTTTCCGATTCTAACTCAAAACAAAATTGAGAATTTGGGTGGAGGGTTGTTTACAATAGGTGAGAATTGAGATGTTTGGAATTGCGAAAGTGGTTGGTTTTGAATTATGAAACTTTTCTCCTAAGCCAAAACATAAAATTATGTGGTTTTACTTGTAATTTATTTTGGAAGTAGGTTTTACTAGTACGCATTTATCGATTAACCACTAACCGATTAGTCACATAACGGTTAACCACTAAGCAAAACACAGCTAACTGAAACTGAATCTCTAATAAATTATCAGTTAGCCACTAACCATCTTTATCAATTCGATTATCGATTTTAACCGATAATCGGCCAAACTTTACCACCCCTACCCACTTTGGTATTTTTTTTTTGGTAAAAAAGGTGCAAGCACCACAACCTCAATTAATTAACCTCGCGGACTACAAAACCGCCAACCGAGTCATACAGGAGCCAACGTTCAATATCCGGATCCATACAGGTAACAGAGCAAGTTCCAGGGTCTAACAGGTGACCCTTATGCGCAAGACAGTCGGCTAAAAAGTTAGCCTCCCTATATATGTGACGTATGACCACCTCCCAGTCCCTTCCCAGTAGCTCCCTAAACTGGATGACTAGGTTAGCATGCTGGTGGTTGGTTGGCGAGCCTGGCGATAGGAGACTGATGGCTGTGATAGAGTCTAGCTGTAGCTCGACCCTTCTGTGACCAGAATCCCACGCCATCTGCAGTCCACGAAGAGCACCCCAGATCTCCGCTCGAGTAATGGTACATCTTCCCAGATTCATTGAGAAAGCCCCTAGTAAGCGACCCTGCCCATCTCTAAGCGCACCACCTGCAGCGGTAGACTCGGACGGTCGCAGAAGCGAACCATCCGAGTTCACTGTGATCCACCCTGTCGGGGCTGGTCTCCACCCAACAACCACGTCTCGACTCAGTCCCGACCTCCCCAGTGAAATGGTTTGTTCCGCTGCCTTACTTTTTTGCGCAATGATCTCCCAGGCTAGGATCCTTTGCGATAACTTACTAGAGGGCTCCTCAATGGCTGAAAAGACATAGTCATTCCTCGAGCGCCATAAGAACCAGCAGGTAAAGCCAAAACGAACCTGCTTCGCGGGATGCTTGAGGAAATGAAAGAACCAATCTTTGAGGCTTCTACGATCCGACGGTGAAGCTGCGTCCGGGACGGTCTGCCTCCAAACTTGTTGGGCGTACTTGCACGTCCGGAAAGTGTGCTCCGGAGTCTCGTCCGCCTCCTTGCAGCGAGCGCATCTGCTGGAGGGAGTTAGATGTTGTCGTTGCCTTTCCGCGTTGGTGAGCAGCGCGCCATGGGACATGAGCCAAAGGAAGTGCAGCACCCGGTTCGGTCCCGGCCATCTCCAAACATCGCGCCATCCTTGGTGTGTCACGCTTCCATCCACGTCGGCTGCAAGTTGGTACGCCGAACGTAGCGTAAAGTTGCCTTTCTCCTCCAAGCCCCACACGATTTCGTCCTCTCCCAAGTCCTGTTTCGGTGGCGCCATCCCTATAACCTGCAAGCATAGATCACTAGGTAAGAACTGTTCAATCAAATGGATGTTCCACTCACCTGACTTCGTGGTCATATCCGCGACTGTCGCGCCAGCTGGGAAGCCCGGTTTGCTCGTCCAGGCGTGCTCTGCTAGCACAGTGCCTCCATCCACCCACTTATCATCCCAGAATAGGGTGGAACGCCCATCCCTCACACTCCAGCTCACCCCTTCTAGCATTAGGCCCCAAACGCGACGAACACCCCTCCATATCTGAGAACAACGTGTCTTCCTCCTTAACTCCACACCCGTAGGTCCTTCCTTAAGATACTTTTCTTTTAGCACCCTAACCCATAGCTCCGTTGGCTGCTTCAGAATGCCCCAAGCCAACTTCAGGAAATAGGCGCTGTTAAGCTCCCTAGCCATCCATAGTCCAAGTCATCCTTGGTCCTTCGGCAGACAGACCGTTTCCCAGTCAACAAGATGGATCCGTCGACGCCCTTGCTGCGAGCCCCAGATGAAAGCGCGTATCTTGCGATCAAGGTAGTCACAGATTCCCGCTGGTAGTACTGCTGTCTGCATCACATATGAAGGGATGGCGTTAAGAACCGAGAGCGCCAGCGTCACCCGTCCCGCCAGAGAGAGGTTTTGAGCTTTCCATCCTGCAAGGAGCTGGTCAATTTTGTCGATGACATACTGGTAGGTAGCCTTAGTCACGCGGCCATGCAGGACCGGGACGCGCAAATATCGACCAAGATCCTGTGTTACCGGGATGGCCAGTTGGTCGCTAATCTCCTTGCATAGGTCGCGGCTCAAATGCTTGGAGAAGAAGATCCTTGATTTCTCGCGGCTTACCATCTCACCAGATCCTTGGCAAAAAACGTTAAGACACTGCGATATCACCTCTGCCTGTTCTTTACTAGCCTCTGCAAATAAGACAAGATCATCAGCAAAGAATAAATGGGTTAGTTCCACTCCCCCTCTCACGAGTTGGATGGGTTTCCACTTCTTCTCTGCTGCCAGGTCCAATATCATATGAGATAAGCGTTCAATGCACAGAGTGAAAATATATGGCGATAGCGGATAGCCCTGTCGTAGGCCTCTAGAAGGTAAGAAGGACTCTGTACACGCTCCATCCCATAGCACCTCAAAGGAAGTCGAGGTAATGGAGGCCATTACAGCTTGAGTAAACTTGTCCGGTAGTCCCGCCGCCACCAGGGTACTGGCAATGAAGCTCCAATCCATCCTGTCATACGCTTTTGCCAAGTCTATCTTCAGGATCATATCCCCCCTCTTTACTTTCCGCGTTTGCATCGTGTGCACCACCTCCTGCAAGATGATGTTGTTACTCTGAATGCTCCTCCCCAGGACGAAGCTCGTCTGCGTCTTGTTCACTAACTTCGTCATCCACGACTTGAGCCTGTTTGCCAAACATTTAGTAAACACTTTATAGGAGACATTACAAAGGCTGATTGGTCTGAACTCTGCAACAGAGGAGGGGTTAAGCTTTTTCGGAACAAGAGTGATCAAGGTCTCATTAACCGCAGCGATCAGACCGGGGTTTCTGAAACAGCCAATGATGAACTGTGAAAGAGCTTCACCGACCGTGCTCCAGCATCGTTGAAAAAACATAGGGTGGAATCCGTCCTTTCCGGGTGCCTTATGGGGACCCATTGCCTTCAGCGCATCAAGAACCTCCTGCGGTGTTATATCCAGGGTCAACCCCGCCATGGAGTCCTCTATCAGAGGGAACTTAGCCGGAATCAGGTCAGCCAAGTTTGGGTCTTCCTGGTACAACCCCATGAAGAAGTCCCGAACCATGTTCTGCAATGCTATAGTATCCTCCACCCAATCACCCGCTCTATTCCTCAGCTTCCTGATCCTGTTGAAACTTCTTCGTTTGAGGGTTGAAAGGTGGAAATACCTCGTGTTGCTATCTCCCTTGGTGAACCACTGAGCTCGAGATTTTTGGTACCACAGGATTTCCTCCTGCTTGAGCACTGCTTGCAACTCCCCTCTGATTCTTTCTTCATGTGTCAAGTTTGCCTGGGTGGGATTTAGCTCATTTCGGCTTTCCAGATCTCCCAGGCGGCGAAGGAGCTTCCTCTTCCGCGCAAAAATATTCCCGAAGACTTTCTTATTCCAGGCGCTGAGGTCTGCGGTGAGGTGTAGCAGTCTATCCTCATATTCTGCTCCTTTACCCCAACCCTGCTGAAGAACACGGTCAAAATCTTGATGAAGGAGCCAGGGAGAAAGGAAGCGGAAGGGTTTCTGAAGCTTCTTCTGCATGCATGGGCGTTCGGTGGACGTAATAATAGGCCGGTGATCTGACTTAACTCTAGGAAAATGGGAGATTACTGTATCCGGAAATTGCTGCAGCCAACGCGTACAGCTCACCGCCCTATCCAGTCGCTCTTTTCATCCTCTAGCACCGCTCCAAGTGAACTGTGGGCCCATGAAGGGGAGGTCCACAAGTCCACAGTCTTCCATCACCGCCCTGAACTCTCGGCTGGCAGCGAAGTTGAACCCACCCCCACCCTGCTTCTCACCCCTGTTTAGCAGCGCATTGAAGTCCCCAGTGAGGAGAATAGGTTTGCTTGTGCTGCCTGCAACTGTCTCCATCCTGAACCGAAGCAGAATCATTTGGTCCATAGTATCCTCCACACTCACTACAGTCTCGCTGGGATTCCAGAGGGCCCAGATCCCCCTGTAAAGCCTCTGGCCTCTACCCGGGTATTCATATCATATCCCATCTTTCGAATCACAGTATCCGCGTTCCTGCCACTGATCCTGGGTTCAAAGATGAACACAATATTAGGCCTGTGAATTCTCTTGAACTCATGAAAATGTAATAAGAAGTCGGGGTCAGCAGCCCCACGGCAGTTCCAAGCAAAAATTTTAACCATTACACTAAGATTAAAATGGAAAACAGCAAAAGACACACAAATTAAACAAAGATAATGACAAAGAGACTTCCCTGAGAGAGGAGCTCAAGCCTTTTCCACATCCATCGCAGACAAGGTATGGGTCCCTGTCTCCGGAATGGGTTTCTCTATCCTCGGAGCCTGTGCTCCTGGTGATGTGTTCACTGCCATGTTCAGGTCGAGGCTGCGAGCCACCGGCCTCCCACTTGTTGGAGATGAGTTCCCGATCGCCATAGCGGTTTTGACCGACCCTTGGGTAGCCTATCTCATGCCTTTTTGAGGCTGGATCGGAGAAGCCCTCTTGTTCTCCAGCGGCTTCAACTGCCTCTCGACCGATGTCTTTGTGTTTCCCTGCTGTTGTGATGAAACATTGCCTCCTTTCCCCAGCCTAGTCTCCCCCACATCCTGTCCCTTCCTAGCTTGGGACTGGTTCATTGGCTTCGCCCCCTAGTGCTCGCCAGGGATGGTTGTTTGTGGCCAACTCCTTCCTTCATTTGTTTCGTTCCCCGTATTTTGGCTTTCGCCGGCTCCTCCCGACGACCCGAGTTCTTCATTGTCTCAGTAGCCTCTACCTCTTCCCCCACAACCACCCTCGACGACGCAGCTGCCGCTGCTTCAACCTCCACTTCTACTGTAGCCTTCTCAAGAATTCTCACATCTTCCCTCATCTCATCATTCAGGTCATCCAAGGCTGCAAACCTCGATCCGGATGTCGCCCCCGGCGTTACTTTCTCCACCTGTGTTGCTTGGCTGACAGGGCGGTTAGACGGTTGCCGCCTTCGGTTTTTGGTTGCTATCATCCATGGCCCGTAGCTCTCATATATCTCCGGGCGTTCCTGCTCAATGGTAAGCTTATTGGCTGGAACCTGCACTCTATGGAAATCTTCTTCCGTGGGTGCATCTAGCATTTTTGATGGGCACACTTCTTTCTCATGCCCATAGCGCCCACATTCAAAGCAAATTTTGTGTAAACCCTCATACTCGACTCGGCGTGTTCTCCTTTCCAGGCGGTATTTGCATATCAAGGGTTTCGCCAAGTTGACCCCGACACATATTCTAGCGAAGTGCCCTCTGATCGCTAGCCTTGTGGCCTCATCCATCTTGATAAACATTCCCAGCGAGTTTCCTATACTCCTCAAGAGTTCCTCATCGTAATAATCCATTGGTAACTTAGGCAACCGTGCCCAAACCAATGTATGTGTCAGTTCCTCCTCCCCCGGCTCAAACCCGCGCCTCCACATCCTCGTGAGAACATAATGGTCCTCGATCATCCACGGCCCCCCATTCAGAGCTCTTTCATAATCATGCTCGGTGCTGAACCGAGCAGAGTAGAATCCTTGACCCATCGCCGCTATTGTTACTGGTCCTGTGCATGCCCACATGGTCTGCAGTCTACGTTGCAGGAAAAGAAAGGGGAACGAGTGGCCTAGGACGCGGACGACGAGGGCAAGTTTCCATCGTTGGCGCCACCGCTTGGTGAAGCCCTGTGGAATTTTCACAGTAGGGCAGTCCGGTTCACCCTCACCATCGCTATCGATCATCTCTTCCTCATCCTCCCCCGCGTCTTCATCTGATCCTCCATTCCGAGCTCCGAGCACCGTCTCCTTATAGGAGAGCGGCTGGTTTGGCAGCCTCTCCGGCGCGGTGGTAGTCGCCACGTTCCCAGCTAGCACAGGCGTCCCATCCATCGAAGGTGTCGATGTCCGGGAGGTACTTGTTTCCTTCTTGAGGTTCTCCAGGATAATAGTTTGCTCGACCACCATCGCTCCCTCTCCTGTGAACCCTCCGTCACCAAGAGTTTTCGTCCGTTTCGCCGCTTGCACCGGCGAAGAGACCTGAGCCGGTGGGGGCTGTTTGCTCAGGGTCTCTGGCGCTGCCGCCGGCTGGTCGCCGGCGGCGCTCATCAGTTTTTGTGTTTTTAGGGTTTTGGTGTACCCACTTTGGTATTTGCCAAACTGTTTAAGTGATTGTTTGAATTAGGAAATTTAGGAATGATTTTGCTACAATCCCTATCCTTCATGAATTTCAATATATTTTTACATTTGGGAAGGCTAAGAAAAAATTGATGGATTTTAACTATCGAAAATTTTGAAAACCTACGCTTCAAGGATTTCAGCTAGTAGGGCAACTATTTTGAAATTTTTCACTTTGTGTTTGTTGTTCCAACTCTAATCCTTCCTCTTTCCTTCTTCTCGACGAACCCAACACTCTTTAACCCTTCCTCCTTTTTCCTTAAAACCGCGAAACAGATTTCAAGAATGAAGACGACGGAGAATCCTCGTTCACAGAGGAAGATGACAATATGGGTTTTTCATATATGTGATTTTTGGGCTTCTTCGAGTTTGAAGCTGCAATGGCTCAACTCTCAAGCCAACTGGCTCGGCTCGATGGCACCATCTCTCAAGGCTAGGATCATATGACTAAGTGAATCTCAACCTTTCAACTTCATTTAAATAAAATGGTTCCAAATGGGTCTAATTTAATGGAGAGAGAGAGAGAGATGTTTCTGACGTCCGCAGAGGATTTTCTGGCGGCAACACCGAATTTGTGATGTTTGTCTAACTGTTATGTAATGTTTCTAAGTACCATTTGTAAAGATTATATCAATTCGGTTTATACCGTTTATCATTCTAGTTTGTCATGTATGTAACTAATTTGTATATATCGTAATTTGTAATTTTTTTTGTTTAGTTTGTACACTTTATTTCATTATCTGTATACTTTGCATATATTGTTTGTAATACAAGTTTACTGATTTTTATTGTAGGTATTGGTATTTTGTACGATTAGTATATTTTGTAATGTTTGTCAATTTCTTTTTTTAATGTTTGTAGGCTGTCATTTTGGTAACGTTTGTCGATTTTGTTTGTAATGTGTGTATGCTTCGTCATTTTTGTCTAACATGTTTGTAATGTTTATATGACTAAAAGATAACCTGATTGACTTTGGTACGAAATTCCTCTATATAGGGACGAAGCTCAAAAGTTAACCATGTTGTTTTCCATTTTGTATGTTTTGTATTGTTTGTATATCCATTTTGTATGTTTGTATTGTTTGTAAATTTAGTTAGTATGGTCTGCAAATGTAATTTGTATAGTTTGTATGTTTATTATCCACTAACTGGTAACCGATATAACCGAAATTCGGTCGGTTGTCGAAGGCTGGACGAGATGGTTTTGGTCTTGGAGGAGGTGCGGTTAACCGATAACCAAGGTGTCTGAAGCCTATTTTGGTCGGTTGTCGATTGGGGGGACCGACCTTTCGGATGACCGACCGATCGGTTACCGGTTATAACCGAAAGTAACCAACCTCCACCCCTACCTCTATATAAAGTCGAAACCTAAAAAATTTACTTTGTTGGTTTTCTATTTTGTATAGTTTGTATTATTAGTATAGTTCGTATGCTTTATATTATTTTCATATTGTTTGTAAACCTTGAAAGACCTATGACTAATTAAAAAACTCTTCCGATTTTTTAACCATTATATTAGACTAACTCCAACCCTAGAGCTAAAAAGCCAATTACCCATATTTGGCTTTTTTTTGGTGCTCCAACCCACATAATTTTGGGGAGATAAAATTGGGTATTGGTGAATTGGGAGCCAAATTTAGCTTCCAAATGGCAGAGGATAGAGTCAGTAACCATTGGTTACTGACCTGTCAGTATTAAATCCGGACCGTAGATCTAGGGATGGCATTATTATATTGCTGGGCTGCACGTGGAGTGAGGAGGGGCATTTTTGTCCGATTTTTGAAATTTGATTTTTTTCCTTTTTTTTTTTATTTTTTTCCAGCATTTATATGTGTTGTCTTTTAATGGAGGAAAGAGAAAAATCAGACTTCTTTCTTCCTCTCTCTTTTCTCTTTATTTCTTCCTTTCTCTCTTCCAAAATTCTTTTTTCAGATCTAAATCTCATTTCTTCTCTTGTTCTTCATTTTTCTTTCCAACAATCGAGGAAGAAATTGCAGCCTCCCACTTCAAATTCAGTGACGCTCCAAATCCTTCTTCTCTCAAGCTGCTCCTTCCTTCTGTTTTTTTTCTTTTCTCGGCCTCAGAATCGATGATGCTCCATATTGTCAAAGAGGGGGCAGATCTAGGTGAGTTGAGTTTGCATCTTTTGTGTTTTAGTATTTGTTTGTGAATTAATTCCGATCTTCTTCCTCTTTTTCTTTCTTTTTACATTCGGTGTTCTTCATTGCAGAGGAGTAAATGAGAGGAGACAGAAGACGAATTTTTTCCCTCTTCCTCCTTCTGTTTCCCTTTCTTTGAGAATATATATTGATATTACCACACTATACCATATGGTAATGTGTGCTAACTAAGTGTATTTTTATAGTCACGAGTTTTATCATGGTGGTAGTGGGTGGTAATCGACACCAGTTCCGAGAAAGAAGAGTTAGAAGACAATGAAGGGAGAGAAGAAAGTGAAGAAAGTCGTAATTGTATATATATATTGAGATTACCACACTATACCATATGGCAATGTGTCAATATCATATGGTAATGCATGGTAACGAAATGTATTTTTATGAATATCATGTTTTTACTATGGTCGTAGAGGGTTGTAATTAGATTTACATGGTTTTACCTTCTCATACCATGTGGTATTATATGGTAATTATAATTAATTTGTGGTCCTTTGATTTACCATGTTCTACTATGGCGGTATTGTATGCTAGTTAGATTTATAATTTTCTGTAGCGTGGTTTACCAAGTTATACAAGAAATAATATATTTTCTTTTAATAATAAAATAAAACAAAGAGTGAGAGAAAGGGGGAACCAGACAACCAGTGTGGGGTGGGGAGTGGGATCCGCGTCGCGTCAGCGTCAGCGTGTCAGAGACATCATTAAATAGGGGGTGCAATTTTACCTTAAGTGTCCCTCCGTGTTTAATTTAAATAAAAAGAAAAAGCTGACACGTGAGGACACATGATTGGATTACTGACAGTTACTGATAGCAAGGATACTGACCTGATCTGGTCTCCTTCCAAATGGGTGGAAAAGCCAAATTTGGCTAGAGGAAATGGTGAACCCGCGGCCGGTCCTCCTTTATTTTTATATTTTGCTTTTTTCGGTGGAATTTTCTCATTGGTTTACTGTGTTTATTTTTCTTTTTGCTTTTTTTGTGTGGTATTTTGTCATTGGTTGATTGTGTATGTTGTTTGTTTAATTGTTTGAAAGAAGATATGGAATGTTGTATGTTAATTGGTATTTTCTCATTGGTACGGAAGTTAATGATAACAAAATAATGATTGCTTTTCTGAAACTTTTTTTTGTCTCAGAATTAAAAAAAATACATCAATTTTTTCCCCCAAAAGTAATGACTAACTATAAAAAAATGGGTAAATGCCATAAAATAGCCAAACCTTTTAACTTTTCGACATAAATAGCCAAAACTATTTAAAATGCAATAAAATAGCCAAAACTTTGATTCTGTTAGACAATTCTTAGCCATCCGTTAATTCACAGTTAACTATGATGACGTGGCTGACACATCATCGCCACATCATTATCCATGTCAGCTTTAGTCCACGTCAGCCTTTTTTCAAATTAGAAAACCGTAATTTTTATATTTTTTCTTTTAATAATGGGTAAAGCAAAAAAGATGTATTTTAAATTAATTGAAGCATTAAGTATGTTCTATAGGTGACGAAGTAGCTAATTTTTCAGCTCTGTTAACAATTAGAATCATTATAACTAAGTAATTAAATTGACAACTTCTCAAGGGGAATAAGATCACAACGCAAACATACATTCATGCACCTGGAAAAGTATTTCCATATAGTGTACTGGAAATTATCCAGAATGAGCTTGTACAAAAGACAAAACAATAGTTGCTTCGACAAAACAAAAGACAATCCAGCCATATCGATGAAACTAAATTCTGTTTTTCTAATTAGTGTCTACTAATTAAGCTGCAAATTCTGCTAAAGAGTCCATCACTCTAGTGGTTGAGTTGCAGGCACTTGCACGGTGTCAAATCTCTATTAGTTGGCCTCTGTATTTGATCCTTCTTGTCCACTTCCTCGTGCGCGGCCACCTCGCAGCCCACTGCCTCGCGCACGCCCACCCCGCTGCCCTCTTAGCGGTTCTCCACCTTGGCCAGCTTCTGTAGCTCGTGGATTTGGACATGTTCTTGAGTTATGTCCCCCTTTCTTGCATTTTTTACAATGCATCACCATACCATCTCTTCTCATCGCCACACCAGAACCAGTTCTTTCAACTCATGCCTCAAGTTCACCGGCTTCTTTTCTTCTTAGGCCGACCCGGCATTGCTCTTGTTATTGGAGGATGTATCAGATACCCTTAAGCATTGGCTATTTTTGGGCATTTACCCAAAAAAAATTAAAGTAAAATATAAAAATCAGAAATCAAATAAGTATGGTTTATTGAAATAAATTGAAAAAAGGAAGATAGGAAGCTAAATTTAGCTTTTTGTAGGGTTAGAGTGAAAATAGGATTTGTAGGGTTGGAGTGAAAATGAGATTTGGTAAGCTAAAAAGCCATATTTGAATATTGGGAGAGCCAAATTTAACTTTATGGTTGAGGTTAGTCTTAATGTGTTTAAATCTAAGGACAAGATACGGCTGATCCCACCTCCCGTCTCTCATGAGATTCGCGAAAGCACTCATTTGAAAGTGAAGCAAAACTTCCTCGCTGAAGGAGAGGGAATCCGTTACTCATTTAGAATGTAGGAATATTTACACTACCAAAAAAGGCAAACCATACAAGTTTATCTTACGATTGGCTGCCTAATTACACTCGATATCAGCGATAAAGAATGAAAGAAGAGAAGGTGCCCTATACTTTATAACCAAAGACCTCCCTTCGCAATTCCCACCAGCTAGACCCCCACGAACAATCTACTCCTTGAAGGACTGCATAATCTCGAACCACTGCAACATCCAAAGTAAACCATTGACAAGAAAGTCAGTCCGCGCACATTTCTTGAAGTACAAGGCAACATTGAACACAAATTAGCTCAAGTAGAAAAAAGGGGAACCATCTTTTCTGTGCGGATTTGTTGATGTACCTGTCTTAGTAGATCTGCGAGGGTTCTTGGAAGAGCTTCGATGTCTCTCAGCACAATGTAGTATGGGAAAGGGAAAGAATCCATGTACTTTGCCATCTTGAGCCCACTCTTGTCGCCTTCATCCACGAACGTCGCCACCTGATAACCATAAAATCGAGGGACAGAATGTCGGAGCATCAGATGGATTCATTCTTCTACCACAAGCAAAGGACTAGTTTAGCATCTTCAATACGAAAAGTAGAAGCACTTACCAATTGATCAACGACAGATTCTTCAGGATTGTCCAACAGCAGAAATGCAACCATTCGCTTCTGACTTAAGAAGTCTCTGACGCAGCGCTTCAATTTCTCCTGTTTACAGGATTGGACAACTATTCCATAAGCTATCGTGAAATGGATGCTGAGAGTTCAGTGTGTACTAAGCTTAAAAGGAATTGTACCTTTTCATGAAACCGACCATCTGCAATAATCAAGACAAGCTGCTCCAGTGGGTTTTGTCCAGAAGGAAGCCTAGCCCTCGCAACTGCAGTGTCTAGCAAGTTGCTTAGGTACTTCAACAGATCCACAACTGGTTCATCGATGATGGTATTCTCTTGGCTAAACGTCAAACTGGAAATTATTTTTTGCCCTGCCTCTCCAGTAAATGGCCTTTCAAAGTCGTGCAGCAACCTGATGTTCCCCTTCTTTCCAAAGCTTGAGACAGCAAAGTTGCCCAATTCAAGTTGAGACATGGCACGGCATACTGTAACCAGAGCTTCAACTGCAACATCCCCACAGCGACTCTCTGACATACTACGCGAGTCATCCACCGCAATAACAACTTGGTAATCACGCTTGTTAGGTCTAGTCCGTCTCAGCCAAATCTTGTCTTTACGGTAGTGGCTTGCAATATATGGAATCACCTGAACTCAGTTGCAGGAAAGAGTTAGAAAGAGAAACAATAAACAGCCCAACAGAACTGCACCTGCATAGTTTTGCAATTGCTTAAGATGATAAATTACCTTCTTCATGTTGATTCGTTTTCCCGGTCTTATAGTCGCCTTGAAGCTTGCTGGCCACCGTGGGCTCCAGAACAAGACGTAACTGCTCAGCCAACTCCTGAGACAACCTTGTAGTACGCAATTCATACCTCCTCCACGCATCACCAGTACCTTCCCTGATATTTAAATTCACAGCATCTCCATCCACCGCTTTCCCCAACTCACTGTCATCACCAATCGCCAGCTCATCAAAACGACTGACACCATCACTCAGCGCTGCCGGATTCCTGACCGAGACCAGATTCTGCAATGAACTTCCCACTTCGGTGTGCGTATTATAATCTGGCATCTCAACATCTTCCTCTGCTTGTTTCGACTTTCCAACCTCTGAAACCTGCAAATGCTGCTCCATCTTATCTTTCAACACAGCCGCCGAGGAAGGTTTAAGATTCCTATCAATTTCAGTCTCATTTGTGCCATCTTCCTCCTCTTGACCTGCAGCAGAACTATCCTCCTGCTTATTCCCCGAGATGTTGGCATCAACCTGATCAGGAGTCGCAGGTCCTAATGATTGTTCCATCCCTCTCTCCGCCTCTGACACGTAAGCATACTCGTTGGCATTCTTATCCTCCATCTCAACAGGGGGAGCCTCTGAAGCTATATCATCAGTTGACACTTTCGCCCGTTCCTTCCATTTCTCAAACGCATCTCCAATGCTCCTATAAGGATTGGGTTGAGATTTCTTAAACGACGAAGACTCTTCCTCAGGCGGTTGGGCGTTGTTCTGATCCCCGTTTAGCTGCCCCTTATCTGATGGGTCAGAGACCATGATCTCCATGTTGAGTTAGCACCGGAAGGCACGTTCCTCAATGGAGCAACATTGGCATTAGAGCTGTAAACGTTCGCCTCAGTAGGCACACTCCTAGAATCTGATGCCTGAACTTCCCCATTCGGTTGAGTTGCGGATTCTGCATTGGGCGCTTGCTCGCCGTTAAGGTCCGGCATTCCAGGTACAAGCTCGTCCTTACTCTGTGCATTCATCTCAGCAGAGTTGTCTTCGGCATCAGCACCATGCTCCAGCTTTTCTTCAGGAGCCCCAGCGGACTGTCCAGCATCTGCATCTTGCATAGTCTCGTCATCTCCACTCTCTGTTTTATCCTCCTCGCCATTCTCCGAACCTTCTTCTTCACCAGAACTCATGTCTTTTGTCTCATTTGAGTTCTCATCTACCTCCATCTCCTCCTCGTCAGGTCGATCCACGTCATCATCAACGTTAAGCCCAGTAGGATCAGCATGTGCTTCATCCTTATCCAAGTTCATATCCTCCACATTCTCTTCCCCATCACCAGATTCATCCACATCACCCTCATCATCTTTCTCGTTATTGAGATCATCACCATTCAGCTCTTTGGATTCCTCGTTTGGAATATCTGTAGAATCATCCTTGCCTCTGAGTTCTCTATTGCTCATATCTTTATCCTTGACAGATGACCCAGCTTCGTACTTTTCCTTCTTGTCCTCAGGATTTTCGTCTCCCTCATTGTCCCAAAGCTTCTCATCGACCGCCTCACTGTCCGGTCCAGCATCTCCAACTGCAGAGTCCAGCTTTTCTTCCTCGTTGTCGTCGTTCTCCTCTTCTTCTCCAGAGTCTTCACTGACACTAAATGTGTCCGCAGCAAAGTCCTCCTCCATCTCTATCCCTTTCTCATTCTTATTAGGAACTTCACCACTGCCATCTTGGTCTTCCTCCTGCTAGAGTTTGGATTAAATACATGAAAAAAGTAAACACGCTAGTCAACCATTTCAAGGAAATAATGAGGTCAAAGTTAAGGAACAGAAAAGGCTGCACCTTTTCTTTCGTTCCAAGCAATTGGTCCTCGTCAGTTATCTCATCACTGACATCATTACGTCCTGTACCTTCTCCCAAGCCAGTTCCACTAACATCTTGAGAAGCGCCATTCTCATCAACCTCATCCTTCGAAGGGGTACGGAAGCCTTTGGAGAATAATGAAGCGAGAACATCTGCCAATTCCCGAGTCATTATGGACACCTATAAAACAATGCAGAACATGGGTTACAAACTGCTATTAACATGACTATTAGTACATAATTGCAAGAAACGACACTTGGAAAAGTAAAAACTCACAGTTCTGTTCATCCCCACAAGATCCGAAAGCAACGTGTCACCAAGACTCAAGACCACATCCATAATTGTGTGTAATTGCTCAAAACACCGTCCCAAGCGAGAAGTACCACCAGATTGGCTAAGCAGATTTTGCTATGCAAAGACCACATTAAATAAGATACAGACCAAACTACCAAGATTATCAACACAAACTCTCAAGTGAGGCAAAGATACAAAACTTACGCTGTTGCAAATGGTTTGTAGAAGACTTTTACATAGATCTGGCAAATTGAGATTTTCCACGGATGATCTAAATAAAGATTCCCATGATGTAATGCTCCCAATAGACTCTTCGGAAATAACATGTCCATCGCTTAGAGACTGTTGCTTTGTCATCGCACTGTTGGCTAGCTGTAGCGTTCGTTCGAAGGACTGCCAGAAAGTGTTGAGCTCAGAAGAAGTAGACGCTTCAGATATGTTCACTGAATCGTCCCTAGTCTTTAGTGAGCGGTCAAGCTCCTCAGCCAACAACTTCCCCTGTAATAATGGTTTTAAGTCCCAGCATCTTGTCAATACGCTAACTAAAACTAGTAGTATTCGACTTCAAGTCAAAGTAACCTGTAAGGAAAGTAGAAAATACCTTCTCAAAGACACCATTAAAGTGAGAAAGCAAGGTCTCTATGACTGCCGTTTTACTTAAACCTTGCTTGCGGAGATCAAGGAGATGGTTTTCAAACTCTCTAATGACTTGGAAATTTGTGAAGAGAGATTGTGTCATTTGTCCAGATACAACATAAGGATAGAAAGGCCCAGCCTCAGATATATGACCAACTTGACCAAGAATATATTTATCCAATGATCCCTCCACAACGATTTGCACCATCCCGCCATGGGACAAAAGATACTTGTCTAGTGTTTCCTGTTAGATAGTAAAACATGAGACACCCACAACCTGCAACCTGCAACCTGCTTCAAAGAAGATGGGAAACACGAGAAGATAACTTTTTAGTACCTTGGACTTCTTGATCAGTGGAATGAACTTGTCCAAGACCTGAAGCACATGATTTGCTGCAGGCTTCACTTCTTCACAAGATTGAAGGTGAGCAGTTTCCAGAGTTTCAAGCAATAATGATTCCTCTATCAACATGGAGCTCAGAGCATCCAATAGTTCCTGCAAAATGGTGAAAGAATACAACATATAACTATCCAAAATCCTTTAGAAATAAAAGACACAATTTTGAAGATATCACTTCATGCAACTTGCCTTCTGTTTCCACATGCAACTACAGATTGCACGCTGGTTTTCAGGAATGGAGGACATCACACTAGTTTGGTCATTGACATCCAGGGATTTTAAATATAATGTTTCCATTGTTGACACACACTTCTGCAGGCACTTTAATTTCTTGGAGAGATCATATGCTGCCTGACGCTGTTCATGTTGGATAGTTATGAGATGATTGAGAAATGAGCCCACCCGCCTAGCCTGCAAAGATTAAACACAAACCGTTACGGGAAAATATCTTTTGGATAAATAAGCCATACACTAACACTAATGAGACTGTTAAGAATAATGAGAAATAAATGGTCACTAGTAAAAGTCACCATAATACTTTAATAGGTGATTTGATAGTCACCATATTACTTTTAATGCTATATCTGGCCTTACATAATAGTGCTGCTCATTTTGAGTTTATATATACAATCCGTCTACCAACCTTCTCCAGGATGATATCTTGATGAGGATTCAGACATATCTGCCGCAGGAGCTGCACAGCTGCAATGCCTTTAAAGTAGAACTCATTTGTTACTTTCCACTCAATCTCCAAACTTCCATTGGGAGAACTTTCCAATATCATAGAGGAAGAAAGATTAGAATCTCTCGAAGGCAGTCTACTATGTGTCAGCAGCAAATGTTTGATATCGAATGATGGCTGGACAAACAGCCAATCCGATTTATAGGAGACCTACAAGCATCAATTACAAGACCACAAAAGGAATCATAACTAGAAGGATCTAATTATGCTTCAAATAAATTAATGATAACATAATGCCCACCATTAGGAGTTTCCAATTACCTTCTCGAATTTGTGCTTATCCAACCCACTGGATTCTAGAAGCTTAAGTAAATCATCGAATGCCCGCCTTTTACCTACGGTTCTTTCCATATCCTTCCACAGGACATCATAATTAAAAGTAGCAGAACATATCTCCTCAAGTGTACGATTCACAGCATTCCATTCTTCCTCTACGGAAAGGTAAGAAGCACTGCACGTATCTGTAGAAGTTTCTAAGTTCTTAGGTTTCTAGCACTGAAGCCGTATATATACATATATCTTGCTAAAACGATAAAAGGCCAAGGGACAAGGGAAATAGAAGTGTAATAGAAAAACCTGCATCCATTGAAAGGTTATATTCCGAAGACATGCTAACAAGTAAGTGCAGTGAAGCTTCAACCTTCTGACTCCAATCACTGAACCAAGTGTGCCTATTTTAGAACACAAGATAACAGAAGGATCACCAATTGATGATTGTATGGCAAAGAATCAGAAGAAACGGACAAATACATACCGATGATCAATCCTGGACTCTATCTCATCTGCTATCGTATTTAATGTCACAGAACCCTTTTCCGAACTCTCCTTGAGATCATTTATACTCAGCTCAGGTTGAGCAGCACTTGCTTTCTGTTCCGCTTCTCGAGTAAGAAAGAGCATGAAAGGTTGTTGCAAGATGTCCTGTCCATTTGAAAAAAGAAATTAGGCAAACCTTTAAGTGCATAAAAATGACTTTGGAGCATAGCAAAGACAGAAGATGACCCTACTAGCAAAAGTAATTAGGCGGCCAATTCAGAGTTTGGTACTCACAGTGTACTTCTGTATTAACTTCTTCACTTTCTGCCTCGCTCTTTTTGATTGTTCAATAGACAAGCTTAACTCTGTCTTCTCCCATCTACATAATCCGGTGAGATCTTTCAGTTCCTTCTCGATATTTCTTCTACTAGCACCTATGTGCTCCAATATTCTGCCAGCAACACAAATATTTTAGGCAAGCAGAGCAGGTAAGAATATCATGGAATACACTTGCAATGAGTCCGGATGAAAAATGCGAAAAAAACTCAACCTTGGCAAGAATTGAACATAGTATCCAAAGGCATTATATAAGATCTTCATGTTACTCTCCTGGAACAAGCTGCACAACCCAGTCCAGTCATTAGAATCAAGTGCATTTACAAAGCTTAGCAGTAAAACATCGCCAATGATTAAAATTCTTCAAAAAAGTAGAGCTCAATATTGTGTAGATACTAAATTCCAGTTGGTGATCAACCACCCTACAAAGTAAAACTTGAATGGAAAGGTACAGGAACCAATGAAAAGGCAGGACTAACCACCTTGCATAACTGTCTACTTCTAGACACCTCCCAACACTAATTTGGCCATAGAAAGCCAATAGTAACTGGAGTCGCTTTTGGAGTTCTCCAAGGCTCGAAGTTTGGACGAAATTCTCGATGCTGCAATATATAACAATCTTAGTCAACATTTCATTTTGGAGTTCACTGCACCACTGAAATCTACACAACCGAAATAAGCCTGCCTTTCTATTGTTGTTTGCTCGTATACAGCAACTTCACCAGCATGACTCCGGTGGAAAATTGAAGACAGGGCAAACCACAACTGCAGAAAGAATTTGAAGATATGAAATTAGAATCAAACATAAATAGATTTTCAGAGCTACCAACACATCCCAAACAAAAAACGCTGCTCTTTACCTTAGCAGCATTAGTATCATACTGCTCCTGCACCTCGTCCAACAACACAGCCCATGAGTCAACTTCCATCTTTTGCCACGAGCGTGCCAAAGCAACTAAAGGTTCCAGTTCATCTGCACTCAAAAGAAATATGATAATGTTACGTGTTAACCACAACAATTGACAGCTCATTTAAACAGCGACTTTCAGAGATAAACAAAATGAACAGTCTTCACTAAGTTGGGTACCAGAGAGACAAAGTTTTGATCCATTCTCCTGCAAAGCAATAACCCTACGAAGAAGTAGTTGTAATCCTAAAAGAGCCTGCAAATAAGGAATAAATCTCATAAGAAGAGGGCAATGTCAATCATGGTTGCTTGTGTCCAGGATCATATTTGCATGGAACATAGTGTTGGTTGACTGCTACCTTGGCCAACGGTGTTTCCATAGGAATAACCAACAGTGACTGAACTGCATCCAATATTTTTTGAAGACCAGGGTGGTCCTCCCACTGATTTAGGAGTGAAACAACTTTATCTTGAAGTGCACTCAGCAGCTTCACCATTTTAGCTAGATTAGGAGCATTTGAATCCTGGACCAGTCAAGTGATACAGTTGAGATGAGTCATACATACGAAGTCTAATAAATATCAATAAAGAAAAGACATATGATAACAAGAATGCTGATAACATCTAAGGAAACGAGATCTAAATTTGTCAGAAGTAAATATAAAAACAGAATTCAGAGAACCTTGTAATATTTGTACTTGCTAGACGTTCTATGAATGGACGGGCACTTGCTTTCACGATCCAAACAAAGGCGAAACATGTGTTCTGGAATAAGTTTAGCATCCAGGGAGGAACTAAACAAACCTCCCAAGCCTGGAGATTATGAAATAAAAGTCTGTTAGATGTGATATTGAAAACATGCATCAATAAGGAAGTAAATCAGCAAATTACCTCTAATCATGCTTGCTCCCAGATCGTAAGAGTTGATGAATGAAGTGCATTTATCCGTATCTGATATGTGGAAAGTCCCTAACTGAAAATCAAGCAATTATTAGTAAAAACAATTAAGAAGTGCTATCATCATCATATGAGCATGGGCGTGTTCAAACACACGCGTAACGACAAGAAACCTTGCATGATAAGACTTCAGACAAATAAAACACGAAAAGATATTTCTTGGGTACATGCCCGTGATACACACTAACCCCCTTTCACTCTGTTTTAGAAACATGTTCTACAATCAAAGATCTATCATGATCCTACTTTTGAGTGCTCAACTCAACTTAATAAAATATAAGTATTCCCTTTATTGGTAGTTAAAAAATCACCCTCAAGGTTCAAACCTCGTGCAGCTGAAAAACTTCTACAGCATCAATAACATAGCATGAAATGGTTGAGGACTCAAAACCAGAGATAAAAGAGTATAGTCTAACTTACACAACTAATAAGGTCAACAGATCCAAATAGTTGGTTATGGAAATGGATCATGCTGTCAAGGACAGGCGCCTGCATGAGGTTCCACTCTTCCTCCAAACTTCCATGGTCCTCGCTAGTATGTATCTGGGTTGACAAAGAATTTAAATAAAATCAAGAGGAAAAAGCAAAAAGGATGATGAAGAGAGAGGGAGGTGTGTGTAATTTACAAGCAAGAAACAATTTATACATGAAATCACCTTTTCCGAAGATTCATCTTCTTCAGAAAGCAGCTCCTTTAATTCCGAGAAGCTATCATTTGAGAAGTATTTTGCTAGCATTGACACATCAGCATCAATAACATTCTGGATCTCAAACGCACGGGGCTTGAACTTGTATTGTTGAGCATCGAGCCCTTCTTTATCCTGGACTTCAGCTTTCATATCCATCCACATAATAGCAAAGCCCCTGAACAATTTGTCCAACATCTGACGCGGATACGCGTGTTAAATGACTGTCATCCAGACCAAAACCTCATTTCTGTTTAATTGCTCCAAGAAACAGCTCACCTTGAAAGAAGCATCATCAATCCTTTGGCTCACGGCTAGGAGGTGTACCACACGCAGAAGAACATTATGATAAATTGCAGCTTTGCGTTGCAATACAGAGACCTGTTTCAATTCAACAAGCATTTAATGCATGAGCACACAACATTAAGTTCAATCGGCAACCTGAATTAATTCAAGAGAAAATTTGATGCCTTCATTTGTTGAGACCATGTTAACAGTAGCACAACAAAGAGAAATAACAATCAAAAGAAACAGTGTCGTCGGCAAAGAAATACCACTCTCCCGCCATCAGCATCCCTTGAGATGGAAGCAAGTTTTTCCAGCAAATCTATTCTCAAGTCCCAGGAAATTGTAGGAATACCGAGATCAATAGAAGAAATTGACTCCAGACCATCTCCTCGAGGAAATTTCAGAAATGAATAAATTGAATCCTGTAGTATAGATAAGTAATTGGTGATAAGGTTGCAGACAAAGTCTAGATGAAAATAATTGTTAATTTTACGATAAAAAATATAAGAGCACATTAGTACCAAAAGGAGTTCCAGATTATCCTCATTGATCTTGCGCAGTAAGTCTTTACTCAAGGTAGCTGAAGAAACTAATGACAGGCCCAATTTAATTTCATATAGTGCCACCTGAACTGGTTGAGCTAGGTCGATGTACTCTTTATATTCATCTGATAGCCGCTCAATAAAAGACTTTGCTGTTTTCTGTAGGATAAAAGAGAACCAGCATTAAGATAATGGTAAAGCTGACCTAGATACAATTTTCCACACTCGGTACCAACGTACCTGCCAGTTGCACACTTGAAGAATAACTTGTTCCGACTCTCTAGAATCAATATTGCTTGTAAAATCCATCACTGCCATCACAGATTTATTGAAATCCTTGCATTCTTTCCTAAATGCCTTAAATTTTAAGGGATTGCTGCGGAACACAATCTGAGCACAATACATAGAAACGGTAAGTTAGAACGAGAAGCAATAAGATCAATGCAGCACACACACATATTGGTTCAAATAAAGATTAGAAAATAAGCTTTCCGACCTTGCTTTGAAGCACTTTATGCTCAAGTTTAAGCTTTTCCAATTCCCTCTTTCTGTTTTCATGAGCCTCTCTTGACTGAGCCCATCCTGATAAGTAGTCACATTCTTGTCGCACCTACAACAAGAGATACCAGTTAAGGTTTACATACATCCACGAGAGCTTCATGAAGTAAAGGAATTTGGATACCCATAGGAGTTGATAATCAGGCAAGCAATGCAAGACAGGAACAAACAATTAACAACACAAACTAGGCAGGAAATATACTTCGTTGAAACTCAGCAGCGAATATATTAAAACCACAAAAAGGAAAACAGTGGTTACAATAGACAAAGAAAACCATCAAATTCCCAACCTTGATTTCGACTTCAAGTGATGAGATCTTATCTTCTAGCAGCGCAAACTTGTATGAATATTCCATCATAGGATCCAAGTCATCAGAAGTGATCAAGAGACTGAACCGCAACAGCCCAATCCTCAACCAAGTGTACCCAACGTTCATGTTTGCAACTACAGATAAAATTAAGTCAAAGCAAACATGAGCAAGAAAGTAAAATCCAGCTGGCACAAAACAATCATAGAGTGGGTAATGACCAGTAGGCAAAATTACCAGTTGATGAACGATGAATATAGAGATCTTTGAGCACTGATTCAATCAGGAAATGCAGGGACGTCAATTTTCGATGTTTCGATGTCATAACAAGGGAGCTCAGCTGTTCTAGGTCAGTTTGCTGCACCAATAGAATTTAAGCACAGTCAGTACGGCTTCAAAATAATTACCATTAGGACGGAGTACTTACAAGAAGCATACCTTTACAATATTCTTCTGGAGAGTGGAAAACATTCTCGCAATTGCAGCAAAAGTATCAGAATCAAACGTCTCCTCATGTGCATGGATGATCTAGTGAAACATCATAAGAGAAATCTGCTGTTAGAGAACTCGAGAAACAGTATAGCTACATATACATTGCTTGATAACGCGAGAAACAGTGAATTGGCAGACTTATGGTACCAAAATACCTGTTGGAAGAGAGAACTTGCAGCAGACAACAGAAATCCAGAAACACCAGATCCTATTTGGGGACTTTGCCATAGATAACACACAGCAGCTTCAAGCTTCAAGCAGTGTGCAAAATAATCCTTAACAGTACCCTTGCCCCTCCTGATTACAGATTTTGAATTGAAAAAGAGACAATGTCGACATAACTACTCGGCCGAGTGTGAAAAGACAAGACTAACATAAATGCTACATTTTATATGCTTGTTATAAAACTCTTCAAAGATAAAAGCCAAGACACACAGACTGAAAGAGCATAGACCACCTAGGTAGAATATGCTCTGTCTCCACGTTAAGGATAGCTGTCGTATTTTCCTAGGGAACTATCATATGACAGGAAACAAGCATTCTGTTTATCTAAACAATTGCACAATCTATGGCACACCAGTTTTTCTCTCATTCAGAAATAAGAAACAAGCAAAAGTTATGCGCCTGCGTGAAGGTTTATAATGACATAGTCAAGGTTGTCGAACTTCCTAGATATAATTGCACTCACAGAATCTGTGCAACAGTTGCTATCTTAATCGGCTGAAGAAGCATATGTGGAAGTGGAAGATCATAGTCATCAAACTTCGAGAACTCCTGCAGAAAAGAGTGGGCATAAATACACATATTTGAGCCTTACCTTCTTCTGTGTGATAGTATCTAGACCAATTCCATGCATACCTGAATAAAAGGAGGGTAGTGGTTCCACAAGGAAGAATGCCACCAGAACCACATTTCAAGAACATAGCTGGTAATTCGTGAATTTACTACTAGGCAAAAAATTCACAGTTGTCAGCACAACAAAACCAAACACACACACACACAAAACATCACATGTCACAAACCTTCATGTACGGATGTCCAAGCATCAAACATCCACAGTATTTTCTGGTGTGGTATGAAATTCTGTGGAGGTCTTCCCGAAATCCTGGAGTATTTTAAGGCATGCTCCAGCAGTGAAGTCACTGAAGCCAACTCCTGTCATAACAAGGACCATAACAATCAGCCTGGCACCTCATCTTTTCTTTTTTCAACATAAAAAGAATAAAGCAGTTCAACCAACAATAGGAGGATGAAGAACAGAAATAGGGTGGCCAATGTTAAGATGAATGTCATCTACAAGCCCCTACCAGTTGCAATGCTCTGGGATTATTCAGAATCAGAAGTGAAAGCTTTTCCAATATCTCCATGTCAAGGAAAAAACTTGCAGCGTCAACGATGGGAATTGTCTCTTGCCAACCAACAAGACCCGTTTTCAGCCACAAGAGTTCAGGGCGAATCACACAACAATAAGTTGGACTCCCGTCAGCAGTCGCATTATCACTCGCCTGGACTTTCACCTCCAACTTTCTCTTTTCAAACAAGTACCGCTTGCGAAGTACCTGCCAACCCAACAAACAATGAGTAAAAAAGTACAAAGAAAGCAAACAATTCTATCATCTATAGTAAGTACAGTGAACCTGATTCATCTCATCCAACTGCCCAACGATATCTGTGCCGTCCTCATCATTTTTGTTTGCTATATACAGAGACATGCATATGCCTGAAATAAAAGAACTGATTGTTGAGGACACAACACAAGCTTTCCAAAAGGAAATGACTTTGCAATTAAGGTGAAAATTATCAGTGTCCTCTGAATGCAAGTACATAATGTAAGAGTAGAGACTGTATATCTGAAGGATGACAATAGATATGGTAATTTTAATGATATCAACAACCGCTTTCTGTGACCCCTAGTGTACTGCTTGTATGCACATAAGAGCAGGTTGACAATCCCCAAAAAGTTTCTGTTGTTCACAAATAAGTAAACCAGGCAGCTGAATGTATCTAAGATATTGGAGCGACATTAGTCATCAGGGAAAGGGTGGTGTTTGCAATGGTCTACAAACCACTCGCGCAACTGGAGATGTCAGCTGAGAAACCTTCAGAACCAGTGGTCAACAGAATAAAATGCAACGTCTGCTACTACAAAAGATACGTGGCAGCAGAGGTAAAATTCAAAAAGTGGGAAGCACATAAACACCAGCAAATATTACCTTGCAGACCAAGGGAACGAAGCTCAGCAATCGTAGAAGCTAATACTTCAACAAGATGGTCGTTTTCTGCAACATGATCAGAAGAAATTAATAGAGAGAAGACAGAAGAAAAATCTACAAGCAAGTATGAACAGGCCATACCACGCTGGAATGGATTTATATTTGTGGGCCAAATGGTTTGACAGAGATCGAACAGCTTTTGTTGTTTGTCATACAAAGTAGCTGAAGATGGTAAAATGGGATGACCCCCATTAACCCATAACAGAGACTGCTCTGACCGCTGATGGAAAGACCTATCAAGATTCCTGCTAGCAATCTGCAGCAAGCAGATGAATCTGAGTTCGCTTCAATGAACATGATAAGAGGGAAATATATAAGTGAAAGTTAACATACCAGCAAAACATTTTCTGCTATCCTAGGGAAGAAATTTCGCAAGTTGCATATATCCTTCACTAGCCATTGCCAGGAGATCAACAATTCCTCAACCTTTGAAGACATAAAAGCCTCCCAAAATGCAACATGGTGATCAATAAGGTCTGAATACAATGTTCGCAGTAGTTCATAGAATTCAGATTCAACAAGTCTCTCAAGCACTTCTTCTTCTAGCTGTTGAAGAGACTCAAGAACTGGTTTGAAACAATGAGCTTCATTAACAAACAGATGTCTGTTCTGCGAATCCCACTGCTGGTGTGACTGCCTCAGGAGACCTGTCAAGTTAACAGCACTATGCAGAACATGTTCATTCAACCCACCATCTGATGCAGAAACATCAGAAAAATCGAGAGAAAGCAATGGTTTTGATTGTAAAGACAGATCTCTGTTACGATGAGTGGCTAGTCTGCGGTGAGAATTGAAAATGCACTCCCAAATAGGATGTTTGAATTCCTTCTCAAGTAACTCCAGTAATGAACTAATGAACAGGCTAAAAGGTTTCACTTTAGAGCTAAGCCAGCTAAGGTGCAGAAGATACAGCTTGTAATCCTTCAAGGTAGCCTGTTCAAGAGTCCAGTTGGCAGCATAATAAACTTGTCTCTTCATCTTTACATCAACCAGTTTGTCAACATAGGACTTGGGAATCATCTGCTCAGGAGTCTCAGGAAACATAAGTTTACAAATCAGCTGCTCATTCATCAGGAAGGCCACATCACTACTTGGCAGAGTTAAAAGACTTTTCATCGGATGCCTATGTGAGGACCAGCCTACATATTGCAAGATCAGAGTCTCCAAATACATGCAGTTCTGCTTAACAGTAGCCATTTCAGAGTGCAAAACAAAATCCAAGGTTCTCAAAGGTGCCGGCCAACCACCAGGTAATTGCAGAGAAGAGTGAAGAGAGAAAACATACTTCAGTACCGATTCTGATAAATAAATATCTTTCCCATGGCTGATAATGTCACGTCCCGCAGCCTCCCCAAGGGATGAGAGATATGTGTGTTCCCAACTGATCTGGAGACTCCACAAATTATGGTTTCCACTTGTGAGAAGCTTCTGGTACAGCTGAACCCAGCGTGCAAGCTCAAGATAAGAAATTTCCAGACCATGGGTCAAAGCTTGCCTTCTAGCATAAACATGAGCTTTAGCCATTGATTCAACCAATCTGACACCAGGAATACCAGATAGAACAAGATGTCGCTCAACATCCTTTAGTTCATACTCGGCATGATTATATCCCTCTGCCTCATCAAGCAGCCAATATGGCTGCATCATATATATTTCAACGCCTCTATTTCGCATTGCCCGGGATACTTCACCACTGGTCGGATTAACAGTGAGAAATATCCGAAAATTGGGGTGCGGGCGAAGAATGAGAGGGCTTCCATCAACAAGTCCACACTCATTGACAGTTATAGACCCACTTGGCTCCACCAAAGAATTGATTCTGTCAAGTACCTGAAGCATGCAAGAAAATGTTATGCAGATCAACGAGACAATGCATGCTAGTTACAGAAAATATTTGAAAAGTATGGGAAGAGAGAGAAACAAAATTCATGAGCAGGAGAGGTACCGTCGGATTACAAAGGTTTGCATTCTCCAAAACAACCCATTCCCCGTTCTCTATTGCCTTCACAAGCAATCCCGTAACCCACTCGAACTTGGCAGAGGGCTTCCCATGATGATGTTCTTGAAACTTTGAAATCGACTTCAGAATTTTGTCTAGTTCTTTGGATGTCCAAGAAACAGGCAGGAGATTGTTTGTTAAATCCAACATTAACAATGCAACAATCTCAATCACCATGTTCAACGATTTAGCAATGCTATCCCAGTTCTCGATACACATGAAGGTGGAAGTTGACAAGGACACAAAATCCATGCTCGATGAGAGAGTAAGCCATTTGGCCATTATCTCACTTCTCCTGGTGATGAACTCGGTCTTCGGCTCATCCAGCTTCAAACTGCAGTACTCAGTAACATAATGCTCAACTTGAGCAAACACCAGTCTTAGATTGCGGAAAGCATTGTATTGCTCAAAGGATCCAAGTAGCTCAGAAATATCAGTAGCAGTTGACAAATTCAATTCATTCAGCTTGTTGCCACTCAGCTGACCAAGTAGCCTAATCAAGGATGTCTTCCCAGAGGATGGCGGACCAATCAAGATGCACAACCACTGATGCTTAACACAGCTAACAACAGCTTCCATGCAATGACGAATGCTAGGTAAAAGTTTCAGCTCACTGTTTGGGGATTTTAAGGCAGAACAGCCGTTCCTTTGAATGACTGTGTAACCAACTCTAACATGTTCTGGACTCAGCTGCACTCTTGGGTAAGGATTGATGGATGGCTTAACTCCAAAAACCTCTTCGTACAGCCTTTGGACCTCAATACGGTCAGCTGCTGTACGCATTCTCTGCACATAGACGATGTTGACAAAGCAATCAACTTTTGACTTCTCTGAGGCACCTGAGGTTGAAATACATGTTCAAGGGGAAAAAATTAGTAGGACAAAGAGATAAAATACAAAATCATATGAAATGAGGGTTAAACAAACCTTCAATTATCTGGCATGAACGAAGTACATCACGCAGGTTGAACTCCCAAGGGGAACCATCCTGTCCAAACTTGTGATGTAACATGGTGTCCTCATGCAACCTTCTGTTGAAAGTGATTAACTTTGAAAGCAAAGGTCCAGGAATGGAAGGATACAGTGAACTACAGATGTAATGGTAGTCAGCTTCAACTAGCTCGTCTATATACACCTGGAATAAGCAGACTGGTGATGAATTTCTGATCCAGATTGCAACTCCAATTACCCAAAGCAGGATAAGTAAGATGGCCTTTATCGTATGATAAACATACCTTAGTGAATCGATTCAAAAAGGACCTCGGAAGGCCTTTTCTGCCACCTCCTTGGTAGAAAGGGTTCTGACATGCGAAAACTTTAAACGATGGTGGACACTTGAAGGTAAGTCCAAGCTCTGGAATGAACACCTCAGCACGATGATCAAGGATAGCATTCAAGCCCTGATAAAAATAGAACACCAAGAATTAGAACGTAAGAGCATACAAAAGATAGTTGTCTTTAAATCTAATACAAGTACCTCTAGGACAGACTGCGGAGCCAAATTGAGCTCGTCCAGCAGAACCCAAGAACCATCCTTCAATGCCTGAGCAAGGACAAGTAAAAAGTAAGTGAGCAGAACTTAATTGCCCCACCACAACAAAGTGAACTTATAGCTGATTGAAGGTCAACAGAACAGGCCCTCAAATAGGAAGGCTTACCTGTAACAAGATTCCATCAGACCATGCAAATTTCATCCCATCATCACTCTCAACAGGCAAGTCAGAACCCAATAGGTCCATGAGGTCAGTCTGCACATTCAGAGAACACAAACAAAAGAACACACAAAATCATAAAATACCATAAAGAAAATAACCAGTTATGGCAGAGTAAGGCTTATGAGTGGTAGAATATTACAAGGGAAGTTTTGGAAGGCAGAAGGAGCCAAATGAAGAAGAACACATTCTAAATGACAAACCTGCTCAGATAAGTTTATGCGTACAACTTTATGCCCAGAATATTTTCCCAACGCAGTAATCAAGCTTGTTTTACCAACACCAGGGCTACCTTCCAGTAGAACTACACAAGCAATGCGAACATAAAGCATAAACACAGCATTTACAAAGCAAGGCAGTACAGAACTGCCCTGACCTGAAGTTATGAAATTCCTTCTGCAGATTGATAGTTAGGGATCGTAAGAGTAAAATATGCACAAGAAAACATACCGGGCTTTGGAAGTTGCATAGCCCTCAATACGCGCATGGCATTTCTACGTGTTGTAGGAGCTAGGAATTCAAAACCTTGAGACTCACAGCACTGGTCACCTGAGAAAACACACAACATGGAGCTCAAACACACATGATGTACTTGAAGTTCATGCAGTTCTAAAGTTTTGTTTTAATGGCGGAGGCAAATTAAAATTTTGTTTTAATGGCGGAGGCAAATTAGAACAAGCAAACATATTCCACATTACCTTGTTCAATATAAAACGGACTGATCCCAAATGTATTTTCAGGCTGATTATCTTCAATGCATGAAATGTCCATTTGATCACTCCATCCATAATCCATAAGAGACAAATTTGGAACACCACGGAGCTACGACATCAACAGCATAGAATTGTAACCAACTTGGTAGGGAAGGCAGTGTCAATGAGACATTACAGAATCTTACAAGTTAACAACTGAACATGGTGCACAATATAAAAATATAACTTCGACAATCAGATCTAACTTCCAATATTAACTTTGCATAAATAACCTACATAAATCATGTATATGGTGCACAAAGGAAGTTGGTTCATTATCATGTTTAGCCTAAACAACCCTTCTACAACTTCAATTAGCAAAATGGAACCAGAAGCATATAGATGAATAAAATTTACCTCGGGTTGTTCTTGGATAAAGGATATACATCTCTCTCTTAAGACTCTGGCATCAGGTAAAGAAATCCCTGTTCCTGAAGGACAATAATAAACTCAGCTCAGAACGTCAAACAAGTAACTAAAGGAAGGAGTACCGAAAACAAGTTAACAAAATATAATGGGAAAGCGACATGCTAGTGCAAATGAACAGGCAAAGAGAAGCAGAATAGTAGTTGTAACTTGGATAGTAAAATGTAATATTAACTAGTGCCATCCACTTTGAATATGTCGTCGAAGTATTAGACAAGGCATGACTAGACCAGAGCTGCATTGCATACAAAAGAGTACAAAAGTATTCTCGCCTGTTAACAGTAAAGACCTCTGATGACATCAATTAAATGTGCATCAGCACACAAGCCTCAAGAAAAGGACGTTCAACCGATTGCCAGCAAGACAATCGGATCTCGCGGAGGATTCTGAATGCTGGCAATAGGAAGTGATGTGAAAATTATGTTGATGTCTGAAGTCAAATTTTTTCCCCTTCCATGAAAGCAGGCAAGCAGAACAAAGTGTAGCAAGATAAGATGCAATGTCCAACGATGAGAATAAATAATTACCTAGACGTAAACCATCAAGCAGAACAAGGAAAAGCCCGTGTACTAACGCATATTGTGGTCCCAGACTTCTTCTAGTAACATTAATGAATTCAACCCAGGATAAAAGATCCCGTACAGTAAGTATTCTCCCTGTCTGTAACTTGTTGAACCACTGCAACAAACACAGCGAAGTTAAGAAGATTGTCCACTGCATTATGGAAACCTCAGAAAACATAGTAAACTTACATCCCAGAACTTTACGATAACATCCAGAATGTATGTGAGGTCGAGGTGGTTGAATCTGAAAGCACAAGTTTAAATTAAACATAAAAAAGAGAACCATTTAATCTTCAAGTTAAACCATCACTGACAATGATAATGTACCTGTTCAATGCAATGTCTTTAAGTTCATGCAAATCACCAACAGGAGGGACCCAAATCTCTGTAAACCTGTTTCGAAGAGCTGGAGATAACTCTTTCTTACCATAGTCACCACCAGGATTCATAGTAGCAAGCACAAAAAAGTTGGGATGAGCAGTAATTTTTTCCATTTCAGACCCTCCCTTCTCTGCCAGTGACTGCAAAGATAAAATTCCTATAAGTTTACACATCACAAACATTTTCAGCACCCCATACCCAAATATGACATCAGATCTAGGCCAGAAAAGCTAATCTGGAAGCAATGCATATATCGTTCTATCCAATAGAGACAACAAAATTAATCCAATATTCTAATAAAACACTTAATAGTAATATGATTCTCTGACCTAAAACTTCCTTTAACTAGTAAATATAAAAATTTAAAAGTACAAGCACAACACAAGAATGATGGGTAAGGACGATTAGCACAGAGTAACAGCAGTTATATGACATACAATAAAGAACAAGCTCCACAATTAAATGTTAATAATACCAACCAGTTCTCTTTCTGGCTCTAGCACACTATTCAATCTTTCCAGTACACTGTCATCTGCCAATGATATTTCATCAATAAGAAACAGATCTCCTGCCTTCATTGCCTCAACAAGGGGACCATCTTGCCACATAAATATAGTCTGCCATTTTTTATGCAGCTCACTGAGATCCCATTTCATCCCCTCGAGGGTATCAAGGTCTTCAGCAGTAACGTTAGTGACTGAGAACTGGCCTTGTCTATAGTTACGGATTATCTCATCAACAGAAGCAATGCTTGAAGACCCTTGGCGAATGTCGGAAGAAATGCCCTGCACCATAGGAACATGTAAGGAGTTATATGTTCATTGAGAAGTTTAAGATCTCCCACCAGAAAATGTCAACGGTTCCTTACCAAGTCTTTAGGGCAATGAGCGAAAGCCTCTGTCATCAGCAATTTTTCTACTGTATCCTTGAAATCTGCAGCCAACCTTGACCTCTCTCGAATGGGGAAAAAACCCTGTTAAGCCAGTTCAACGCGTCAACTACTACTTGATGAGTAGCCTTACGACATTTAAACAGGTAATTCAAAAAAAGAAAAGCGGAACACAGAAACTAGAGCAAAGGACACAAACCCCAAGGAAATCAGAAGTTTCCGTGTATTGGTGACAGTTCAAGATATGCAATTTTGACCCCAGAGTACGACTTAGTAGCTGACAGACAGTTGTCTTTCCACCACCAGTTTCACCAACTAGCAGGACAGGCTCTCGCAACTTGTAGCAGCAGTCAACAAGAAAAAACAATCTCCTCATGCTTGCAGTCAAGATGACACTGAACAAAATAATATGAAAAAATGTGAAGAAGAAAGATCAGCTTGAGGAAGTAGGATACGCCACAGAAACAGTGTAAAACTTCACAAGAAAAACGTGAGCAGAAAAGATATCTAAGAAGTACATACTCTCCTAGACTCTGGAAGCCTGAATTTGAATGACTTCCCGCTGATCCCTGAACAGTACACAGAAAATTAAGCAAGAAAAAACCAAAGTTCACGCAGACATTAAGAAGTCCATAGTGAGATTTAAAATGCAGCATACAGCAAGCACAACAATTGTTATATTGGGTAATGATGGACAAGAATCAAGCAGCAAAAGGAGAAGAATGATACAAAATATAAGCAAACTGAAAGAAATGTGTAGCTGCATTCACAGGCTCCAGTCAGAAGAATGTCATAAATACCATATGAACTGTACGGCCTCTAGCAAGCTGAATTGCAACCATGAAACTAAAACACCAGCAGACATTCAACGCATTCATTGCATACATGCCAGACAACAAAGGTCAAGCCTATTTTGGACAAATTTGAAACATATGCCAGTCCAGTTATAAGAGGGACCTAGAATTACTTAACACACTGTTATTTTAATGACAATTTGGTGGAAGCATCTCGAGATTGCAAAAAAGTTACCTTGTACAAGTTCTCTTCATGAATTTCAATTTTAATAACTTTCTTCAGTACTTCCCGAACCACAACCCTCTCGGCCTCATTACGCAACCTGTCCGCCAAAAGGTAATAACCATGCTCTGCCATTACTTCCTTAGAATCTGAAAACGTTCGCAAGCGACTAGCCCAGCGAAACAAATCTCTTGGAGTTATAAATCCATGCTTCCCAGCAAAGACCTTGCTACTCTGCCTGCGCATCTGCAGCTCCTTCATGACCTCAACCATGAGTCCAGCACGGCTCCCAGGGACACAGCACCGCTTCTCAATAATTGTGCTCATCTCGTGATCTGGGATTTCATCCACATGAACCTCCACAAAACGATTACGAAAAGCACGAGAAAGCATTTTACGGCCACCATAGAAAGTAGGCGGATTCTGAGTGGCAAAAAGCATGAAATTTGGATGTGCCCTAATTGTCTCCCGCAATTCAGGAACAAAAAGTTCCCTGTTATCATCTAGCAGACGGTTCAACGCCTCCAGTACATCAGATGGGGCGAGGTTAAGCTCATCCAAAACAATCCAATGACCTTCCCGGACTGCCTTAACCAATACGCCTTCATGAAAAACGAGCTTTCCATGAGCATCAGATATGTAAGACCCTAAATATTCCTGTAAATCTGTATGCTCATGGTTATTTATGCGCACAAATTTATGCCCTGTTCTGGTGGCAAGATACTGAACAAGGCTCGTCTTTCCACTAGATGTTGGCCCTTGTAAGAGGACAGGGTATCTTTTAATAAAAACTGCACGTGCTAAATTCTCAAGCTGCTTCTCAACACCCTTTGTGAGCACATAATTTGCCATGGATTCTGCAGAATGCAAGTCATTTAAGTACGAGCAAAAAGGTACATCTAAAGGTTTCTTTCCACCAAGCAACTTCCTAGTGAGCAATTTTTCCATGATTTCAGCACTGGGTTGGTCCAATAAAGTCAGGAAGAACATAGAAAATCCATCATACAAAGCTTTCTGAAAGCCAAACTGTTTGCTTGCTTCTCTGGTATATTCCAGTGCTCGGTACAACGACCGCAAACTGTATTGAGGCTTTTGGTTGGCACCATCCTGCAGCCTATCCTCTGAGTTCGTTTTGGCAGATCCATAGAAATCAATGATCCGGCTTTCTAACTCACTATTTGCTTCTCTTTCCACCAGATATTTGTTTATAAATAATTTCAGGTCTTCTCGGTCCAACACATCATCAACGAAGTACTCTGTAAATCTACTCCTCAGAGAGTATGGCAAGTCCCTCTTCCCGGCATCAGTTGCAGGATTCATACAGGCAAACATGCGAAAGTTGGTGTGACGAGGTATATCTGCAATGTCTCCTTTTTCAGCCAAACACAGTGAACCGTATTCTCCCTCTAGAACACCAATGACTCTCTGCAAAGTCTCAGGGGGTGCTAAATTCACCTCATCGAGCAAAATCCACTCCCCATTTCTAAGAGCATTGACGAAGGCTCCTTCTATGAAAGAAAATATCATACCAGATGAATCTCCCACTTGCCCGTAAGCAGTTGCAATTTTCTTAGCAAAACTATCCCAGTCCTCGCGAATTATTTCTCTGTCTGAATGTTGCTTTCGCTTCTTCCCAGACCCAAAGCTTTCTATTGGTACCTTTTTATAGACATCCTCAACGTACTTCTTCAACCGACTCAATAACTTTCCCCAATTCTTTTGGCTCAGGATCTTTTGTAAATAGGCAAAGATTTGACCATTTTCCTGCGAGCCAGCATCCAAAAACGAGTTACTCAAGATCACGAAGGCAAAAGGACATCACAGGAAAATCATAATTCCATATAGCACATACCTTCACAGAAAAGGTCCTGGAAAACAGGTTCTCAAACTCCTTGTAGAGGGGAACACAAATAGACTGTGGATCCATGGGCCTAAATCCTCCTAGTAAATCAGCAACGTCACTTTGCTGACTCAAGTTCTGTAAGCCAATAGCAGCTCCCGTAAGATCTTAGATATGATGAGGCGAAAGGAGAAAACTATATGGAAGGAAGAAAGATATGTACGTACCACAACAGTCAGTTTCTGACCAAGCATCATGGCCAGATTTTGCACAAGAGTAGTTTTCCCTGTTCCAGTTTCACCAACCAAAAGAACAGACTCATTGTTCTTAACAGAACAAGTTATCCTCTCAAGTACATACAGAGAACTACGCATCGCGACAAGTTTTCCATGAAAGCGATCCTGTAACAGTATAATTTTATATCAACAAAGAGAAGGATACAAACTCAACTAGGCTAAAACAAATGCTCCCACCAACCGTAGTATTGTGTTGTTCAAGGGTAACTCGACCAACCCTTAGCTCCGTAGAAAGAACCTGAGGTACACAAATAAATATAAGTCAAGGCATATAAGTAGCTGAGTTCTTTATATTATCAAGATATAGTCACCTGAATCTCAGGTCTGAAAGGATGGAATATGGCAACTTCAGAGTGGGGAACTCCCCACACATCAGCTATTTCTTTCATCACAGCAAGCCGCTTCTCGACAGACGCTGAAAAGGCTGCAAATATGTCTACAGCCTGAAAGTAGACATTATAAGAAAATCAAATAAACTTCCAACATCTTAGATGAATCAGCAGACAGAAAACAAAGTGCAGGACATTAAATGACGAGATCAGACCTCTAGGTAAATAAAGTGCCACTCAGTTGACCTATCTCCATTAAAGTTAGAAATTAACCCTGAAATTCGTTTGCACCACTTGAGTAGATCCCTGCATTACCACACATGAATTTTTCTATTAGCGTAAGGACCTGGGTGACAATATCTTCTGGAGCCAATGTGACGGAAGACATAATACCTTGTTGAGAACCTGGAAAGGGAACTGGAGGAAGCAGAATTTCTGGATAGAAAACCACAAGATTGAAGGACAGTGGCAGAGTTGACTCGCTCAAATGTTTCTACAAATGGGCACAAAAACAGAACAGAGTGAATACTATCATTGGCTAGCTAAGGCAATTCAAAGTTTAAATAAGATAAGCCAAGAAAAGTTAACACCCACGCAAGATCTTTCCAGATAGAGGCTCTAAAACTGGATACCACACATTCAGTATGTTTTTCAAGTCATCTGTATTTGGGGGGTCAATCATCACCCTTCTCCAAAAAACGCTAAGCACATTCCCCCCTTCAAACAGGAAAAAGACGGGATAAGTTCCATTTCAACCACAACAAGTACAACACATAATTCCTGCAGAACCTTTAATTAAAACAACATAAGAGCAGCCTTCAATGAAGCTGAACCAGAGATAAATTCTACAAACCTTCGGCTGATCGAGATACATCACTCTTAGATGTAGAAATGGTAGAGAATAATCTAAAATTTGCTGACACGTGTATTTCCTGAAAGAAAGCGATCCTTAGTTATTACTAAAATGATCAAAAGCAAAAAGAAAAAACTAAAACTATATAGATTGAGTTACATGGTTACCTCTCCATGACCAGTGACAAAAGAACTTGCACCTTCCAATAGAGGCAACAAGATAGATTGCACATCAGCTGGGGCTTTGTCGATATCCTCAAATACAACCCAATACCCACCCAGAACAGCCTGTGGAAAGAGAACTGTCTCGGTCACGGTGAATGGAAGATAGCCCATACTGCATACTCAATCACAAGGGCTGGAATCTAACAGGTCTACAGACAAGCACATCATAAATGTAATAAACAACCTGGATAAGTGTTCCATGTTGCCACCTAAATTCACCAGGTTTCTCGGTACAAACATAACTCCCAAGCAATGTTTTGCCATCAATTTGATCATCCATATGAATAGACAGAACTGGAACAAGAAACATATATCAGTAAATAAACATAGCCTGGAGGTACCACCGTAAGAGGAAGTAAAAGAAACTTAGAATAAAAAAAATAAAATGGAAGGTTAAATGATGTGTTCATTAGAGAATCTAGCACAGAGCCAAACCAAGGTCCCATACTTCAAGTTTAAGCACTTTAGAGTACAAACAGCTTCCACAACTCTCCCGTTCCACAACCATGTCCTAAATGTGGTGCTTAGACAGTCTACTCCACAAATAATGAAGCTTTACATAAAATAATTTTCACACAATTAGAGAATGATACCACACTTCACACCAAGTGATGAAGCTTCATTACTTTTCATATTCCTTTTTAGATCTTTTTAATTTCTCACATTACATAAATGGCAACATCTTATATTTGCATGCCAACCATTATCCTCAGCCTCCAACCTTTGATAGATCTATACTGCAAAATGGACCCAAAAAGGCAAAAATCTCTAACATACAATCGGACCCCAAGATGCCTTAAAGGAATTTCCTTAAGCTGCAGGTACACTACCTAGAGATCAAGATAAAAATACACATTAGGTGTGTCTTTTACGTAATGTCAATGCCTCACTGAAACTTGTACCAGTTAGATATAACTGTGTTTTTCATGTAAATCCTGTTATTAGAGAACTTTTTAGTCCATTTAATCAGGCAAGTACAAGCTCCAGAAACCAACTGATTTAACAGGAGATGCAACCGAATCTTAAAATGGTTGTGCAACAAACACATAGGAGATTTGGGGTAGCATATGTTAACTTCTACAGTTCTTATTGTTCTTATTGTAATTTGAAATACCTTGGTTTCCGGTATCTTCAGCCAACTTGCTTATCAGACCTGTTTTCCCGACCCCAGGTTGACCATAAAGAAGAACAGGCCACCTTTGACTAACAGCTAAAAGAACCATCTCAAAGCTTCTTCGCATCGCCGATGTGACGACAAAAGGATTGCGAACCGATTCACTGCTAATAACCACAGAACGCAATAAAAGTCGACAAAGCAAACTTCAAGATCCTAATTATGTTGGCAAAACAGTAACAGATTAACAATCAAATGAAGAAACAAACATCACTACCCACGAATTTCTTCATATATGACGTTAGGACTAACTTCATTTACAATGTAAGAAAATTAATTATTCAAGCTTCATAGATGATTGTTGAAAAACATACCATCTAGTTAACCTTCGACTTTTTACTGCAGGCTCAATTTCCTGAAGCGGCGATGACTTCACTGGACCAAGGCTAATAGATTCTAGGCAGTCCTGCTCGCTAAAATGATTGGAAGAATATTCCTTGGTATTGTCAAATAGCTCAAAGTATGAACCACCCTTCTCTAAAGCGACATCCCGACAAAAGTCCTCCCACCTGCAAACAGGAAAGGAATCACATACTTACACATGTAAGGAAGGCCTACAGAAAATTGAATTACAAACAAAATTCAAAATATAGACCAACCGCAACAGACACGATGCTGCTTCTTCTGCCTTTTCGGTCTTTGGCCCATTCAGTTTCAACAGAACTGCTAGAATTTGTTCCCCAGACCATCCAATATCTGAAAGTTCCCTCTCGTGCTCTCTGAGAAGGCTCATATCAAGACACTGAGTCTCCTTCAGAAGATCCAAAAAACAAGACCAGTCCCATAGTTTGGAAAAACACTCTGGCTCCATAAGAAGGAGACGATAAGACGTCCGGGCTACAAGTAAGTAATGCTCTGCAAGCTGGAGAGACACAAAACAGATCTTCAATAAAATATTTTAAAAATAATAAAAACGGTTGATAAAAATATATATAAATACATGTGTGATAAGGGAATAAATCAATCAACATTTCAGAAACAAGGAGTCAAATCAAGAGGTAAATTTCCTGCTGCCGTCCTACTCCAAACACAATACCACATGGAATGGAGTGACTGTAACAAGTTTTGTGTAAATCATCGGGCCATCACACAGGCTTTGTTCCCAAAACTCTATCAACTTTTAAGTCTGTTTGAAAATTTCAAAAAAAAAAAAAGCTGAAAAAGCATTTCACCACATTTCCCGTCTATTAAGTTTCAACTCCTACTTACAGTTACAGGTCAGGACATCAATCATAGATACATCCCCTTCCAAGTGATGATTAAGATATAGAGAAGGATAAAATTGACCAATACCAGAATAACATTTTATCTACTACTGACTATAAATGGCAGGTAAACTCAATTGCACATAAACAGATACAAATACCCGAGACTGCAACACAAATGAATCAGAAACATGAGGGATAAGAGTGAGAACCTTCGAGATCTCAGAAACCACCCTTTTCCTCAAGATCCTTTCAAAGGGCGGAGGAGAGAATTTAAAATACGGAGATACAGACCTGCAACAAGTGGAAAACAAGGAACATCTTACACATGTAACCCTGAGCGGTACTACATCACTAGAGTAGCAGTTTAATACCAATATCCAAATACTGACAAAAGCAGACGCTGAACAAAAAAAAAAAAACAGATTCAAGTGACAGAATTATACAGAGGCCGTCACAACCTCTAAGGTGGAAATTAACAGTGACGCAGCACTATGTGCAACTACTGCAAGCACACAAGTGCACCGTATCTGAGCAGAGAAGAACAAATTACCTCCACAAGGACTGGTCCAAGTCAAGAGCACGAGCGAAGGCCAAGCAAGCAAGCTCATGAAGATACAAACCCATGCCATTCCGTACGCAATGCTCAACAACAAACGCTTCTGCGTCACTGAAACTTCCTACTTCTTCATTAGTGTTGCCGGTCAGATTGCATTGGCCAAGTAACCACACCACTTTCTCTATGATTTTTTGAGATATTGCTCGGAAACAGCCAACCAATAGAATTGTATATTTTGGGTTCACAAACAGTTCTGCCGCCAAATTAACCACTTCTTCTATCCCTACGTCCCCCTGCACACACACAAATTCCAATGCCAATAACTTAACAGACTACACAAATGGGTTGCCACAGAGAAAGATTACAGTTCTCGTCGAAGAAAAACGGGAAGAACAAGGGGGGAAAGAAGTTCATTCGTCTATCCTCCCAAGGCCTTCCAATTCCTCATCCTTGGAAAAGGAGTAATTTAAGAATGGATTTGCACCTTTTTAACAAGATTATCAATCTTCTTAATTCGTTTGAGCTCTGGGCAACGAGCAAGGAGCCTCTCCAGCGCAGATTGGACACTGAACCTTCCATCGATTGCCATCTGAAAAACCTAGAGTATATACTAAAACAGGTAAACGATAGGTTTGATCAAGGAAACTGTGCGACGTATGTGTTACAATATCCAGAGCTCCTGCAGTAAAGGTTATACAACACAGTATTCTCCAAAAACCCTGCACACAGAAAAACAAAGACGATGATTAAGTCGCTGGTCCTTCTGGCCGGCAACGTAATTCGGCGGTAAAGTTCTCGGCCCTCTCCCTTTTGCTTGCTTGCTTGCTTGCCGCAGTTAGCTAGGGTTTAAGGGTTTATAAAGGTTTTGCAAAGGTTCTTTAAACCACTGCTGTGTCGGTTTCGTGTGACAAATTCGTGGGAAGGAAAAACAAATGGCTGTTTGTCAACGAAGCCTTCGCGGGTCAAGCGGTTCGGTGGTGCTCTACCGCGCAACCGCGAGCCCATATTTCTGTGGCCCAATTACTGACCATTGGGCTTTGCAGTGGATATTTGATTCAACTTGTGTCAACGCCTTGTGAAGGTGCATTGGTGTTCATCAAATTTTTATTTTTTTTTTTACTAAATTATACATTTGGTCATTCTTATTAAAATCTTTCACATTTTTCATTTGAAATACTTTTCTTTTTTTATTCGTCACTAGCTTTACGAATCATTTTACAGTTAGTCATCGGTAGTTAGTCTCTGTCAGATTCCGTTAACTCCATTAATTTTTCGATGACGTGGCAAACGAAACTATTGACTGGACCATTAACTTAATGACACGTCACTTTAACAAAATAATTAATTGGGTGAGTGGTTCGTCTCTCCTCCAATGCTAGGAGACACCGCTATTGTTTCCTCCTTCTTTAATCCTGGCGGTGGCGGTGCCACTAATACTCATCAGTCATCACCACAACCAACAACACCAGTACAAACTCCACCCCAGACTATTCCAAGAAGGAATCAGTGCTTCCAAAGCTGGATGCGGTGTGGCGAGCTATGTCGGTTTGAGTACCGACGGCAAGGAAGATAGGCTCAACAGTGGAAGTCGTTGAATGCCTTGGATATGCCCCTCATACTAGGATGTCATTTCATTGCCACCTCCAAGGCGTTAATTAATGTTAATGATGGTACTTTGATATTGAGAGATGGAGAGGAGTAAAGTACCTTTTCGGTTGACACTAAGAATAAGAAGGATGACGCTAAGGAAGTGGAATCGAATGGTATGTCTGGAGGTGGAGGTGAGCCACTCAAGGCAAACCCCACTAGTGCTTTTATTCCTTTTGTTGATGTGAAACGGGAACCTAAGGCGGGTACCAAACTCGAAGGGGGAAAGAAGAAAGTGTGGCATGCAAAGATGAGCCACGCATTTACCCCGAAGAAGGATAAGGATAAAACGAAAGTGCCCGACCAAGAAGGCCACCCTTTGGAGTTTGAGATGGGAGGTGACAAGCCTCGCTCCGAGATCGTGGCGGATCCACTCTCGGAGGCCTCGTGCTCTCAAGCATGAAAGATCTGCAACGTCGATCTAGCAACGTTAACCTCGCTTGTTGGGAGGCAACCCAACGTAGGTTTGTTTTCTTTTCCTTATTTTCTCTTTTTGTAATTGAGTGATAAGTTCAAGTGGTTGAGTGGTGATCACCGTGCCAGAGTTGTGTGTCTGCATGTTTTGGATGTGTTGTGATCAAGTTAGGGGCACACTTGATTAGATCGAGTCTTGAAATTTTGGGAAATTCTCTGTTTTTTATCAGTTCACGGTTTTAGCCTTATTATCACGGTCAGTAGACCATAATAATGAGGCGGAGACCATGAACAAAGGCAAGCCCCAGCTTTTTGAAACGCGTCGTTTTTACCCGAGGTCACGGTCCGGAAGTTATTATCACGGTCGACACGAACATGAAAATCTACCTCCGTCCGTGAACCTCGGGCTCGTGCTATATAAAGGGTCGTGAACCCTTATTATTCACTTCACGCTGCCACCCTCCGCCGGAATTATCTGAAATCTTCACAGAAAACCGCGACAACAGTCGTTTTCTAGCGATTTTGGCGACTTCCGGCCACCCAAATTCAAACCCAAGACTAGATCCATTCTTCCCTCGTCCGGGCGCACATTCGCCGAAGTTTTGGAGTGATTTGGCTTGACTTCTTTCTGGCAAGGCAATTTCCGTCGAGCTTCCGGTGAGCTTCCGACGAAGCTCCGGCGAGCCTCTCCGGGCAGTTTTTCATGCATTTTTGGAATCCCTTGCCCTCTCCTCACCTTCCCCTTTGATCCTACTTAGGTCTCCAACTTTGTTTTGAACTTTTGCCTTTTTAATTTTGGAGAATCAGATTAGGGTTGTAGGTGAGGGGATGTTGTGTTTTAATGAATCAATGTTGAAATGGGGCGAGGGGTTAGTCGATTAATGTTGTTTGAATGATGAATGAAGTGTTTTTTAGCTTAGTTGAGCCTTGGTGGGCACGAATTTGATATGATTTGTGTTGAATTGAGAAAAATGACCACAAGTGCAATTTATGAATGAATGTTTATCCTCCTTTTGTGAATGATGGTTGGTGGCCTTTGAAGCATTGTTTAGGTTTGAATTTGCTATATTGTTGAACTATGAATCACCTAGAATCATGCCTCGGCGTGCCTTGTGTGCAATTGAACTTAAATTTGTGGGAATTGATCTTGTGAAAAGCCTAAAAGGCATAGTGGGATTCTAAGTGTGTGTGTGGGGTGTGGGGGGAGGGGGGATTTCTTTTCTCCCCCTCGATTTGAGATTGATGAAATGTTTCCACGTATGGTGTATGGTTTTGATGTTTTTGCAGGATGGTTGATACCGACCACCCGTACATTGGCTACTTGGTGAATCATCACAAGTACGAGGATAGGTTCGAGGAGTGGAGGAACAACGATGTGGGACCTCACTGGTTCTTGGACCTAGACATGTTCACCATGTTTAGGTGTCGGGCGGCTATTTCTAGGGTGCTCATCCATCCCAAGCTTGAAGTCTGTTATCCGTGGACGAGCTCATCTACAAAGAGCTTTGCTTGGAGTTCTACTCCACCTTCATCTATGAGACACCTAGCAGTAGAAGGAACATGCCATACGTGGAGTTCATGCTGGGAGGTCAACATCACGTGCTGACCTATGACGAGTTTGCTCAGGCCATGGGCCTTAACACCACCGCCATGACGATGATAGAGCGAGAGTACACCAGAGACTTTCACTACCAGAAGGCATACAGTGCCATCTGCCGGCTAGAGCATCAAGACCACTAGTTTCGGGCCTCCAACACCAATGCTGTGAAGTTCCGGACACCGTGAAGGATCCTGCATACACTACTTACTCGGTTGATGATCCCTAGTCTGCAATTGGGGCACATGGTCACCAACAGGGGGTTGATTTCCCTCCATACCTTGAGCCGACCCACAACACCACTTCATCTGGATCAGTGATTGCTACCACCTTCTCAAGAGTGTTGGGTCGAGACCGAGTGGACACGATGCACTTGGGGGGCATCATCATGAGGATTGCTCGATATTTTGGGGTCGACACCACGGGATGCCTCATCATTGGCCGGACGGATTCTCTCCCAGTCGAGACCTTGCATAACTTGAAGCTGGTCTGGGACGAGCGAGAAGTTGAGTACCATGAGGGACTCCGGCCTTCGGCTACACTCAGTCACATGTAGAGCATGCACCGGTGGAGCGTGATCCAGCAAAGGTTTCACCTGCTCAGCCACGCTAGCACCGCCGTCGCCACCCTGCACCACCACCATCATCTGAAGCCGGTCCTTCCACATCCGCAGTTCGCCTCGAGGACCGAGTCACTCGCTTTGAGTCGTTCACGGGGGTCTCTACACGATTGAATAGATCCAACACTCTTCTAGAGCGGATGGCTCAACAATAAGGTGTCTTGTCTGACAACGATGAGTGATCATCTCCGACTCGAGCGAGGTAGTCGACCGAGTGAGACCATGTGTCAGAGCCGATTTCTTTCGCCCCACTTATCCACCTGAACTCTGAACTTTGTTATTTTTCTTTTCTTTAGTGTGTGAACAAGTACTATCGTGAGTTTTTCTTTCCTTTAATCGTGATGTTGAATATTGTTATGTGTAATAACCTCGCCTTGAGCGAAAATATATGTGTGTTTTGTGTGTTTACTTCTTCTCTTTGAAGCTCAAATCTCCTACCCTGGAACTTGTCCAACTTTTCACTTGCCAATAATTTGGTAACTTCTTCACCCTACCCCTTTTCTCCATTGAGGACATTGTCGTGCTTAAGTGAGGGGGGGGGGGGTATCCATTATGATTGGCATGTGATTTTGTGAGTGAATGCTTGATCGAAGTGCCGGGTTTGTGGGAGAATCTCGTGTTTATTAGCATTGACCTTGAATTGATTGCTTGTGATCAAGTGCATCCTATTATGATGATGGAGAATTGTATTAGGTTGGTGCAAGTGTGTTAGTTCTCATGTGTGTGCAAATGAATGGATGTCTTGACTTGATTACTCTTTGATTACAATTGATATGCATCAAAATTTGTGAAATTGGAATAGATGATTGGGTGATTAGGTAGTCGTGTGAGATTTGTGCTGATAATCTTTTTCATGTGTGATAGATCCCTCTTACCATGGTGAGTAACATTCCCGTTGTCATTAGTGAGTATGATGGAGGCATATGATTAGTCCACGCCCAAAAGTTGATTATTCCGAAACATTTTATCCCCTAGTCAACCCCTTTGAGCAGTGTGACTATGGAGTCGTTCTCATGTTAGGAGCTTGTTGTTTTTTGAGCTTAATGGTGATTGATAGAACGACCCTTTTCATTTTTTCGTGTCTAAATCGTTGTCAGTCATCCTTGTGACTTGGAGTTCTCTCTTTTGAGCTCTATTGAGATTCTACATAGGTGTATTTTGCACGGTTCTTGCTAGGAATGGAAAGGTAGTGTTGGAAGAAGTTCTTAATAGAGAGCATTGTTCTTTAAGTGTTAAAGAAACATGTGCTTAGCTCTCTAGTACCCCTCGGGGAAAAAATGAAAGTAGAAAAAAGAAATGGAAAAAATATAATAAACAGGGTAAATAAAAGATAGAGAGTTGCCATAAGAAATTATGTGTTTGCTCTAGAAAGGGTTTTGTGGTTCTTTTAAGTGTGTGCAGGGAGGTGCATGACCCGGAGCAATCTGGCACCTTTAGCGCCACTCGACGAGGATCTCAACTGCACTTTCCGACTCTTGGCTCGTGAGAGTTCGTTTGTTCCTTGGACTTGAACTCTATGCATGGTTAGTTGTGGTTGGTGAGTAGTCTTGTCGAGACTTGTATTGAATTATGAACAAAGTGAGGACTTTTCGTTTGCACGTTCTTACTGCATTCGAATGTTGTTTGTGGTGGATGTCGATATTGCTTGTAACAGTTCATGTGTTGATGCCCAATAGTCATTGAGATTCACCCGCTTTGGGCCCTTTGATTTGTCCCCAAGATATCTTATTAGGTTGAGATATTACCTTGTATGGAATTGGTTTGCTTGGGGACAAGCAAATGTCTAAGTGTGGGGGAGTGATTCGGGTCTAATTGTAACTTGTTTACCCCTGTTTTCCTTAGATGTTTGAGGCACTTTTACTCCATGAGGTTCGGTTTTATGCTAGGTTGTGGTTAATTTAGTATATTTCGGATCCTAGCAGGTGAAATCAACCCATGGAATGAAAGTTGGACGAAAAGGGGCAAAAACCGGTCAAAAGGGAGCTTTAGACCCTGAAGCACCTTAATGAAACACCTGAAGCACCTTAATGAAACATCGTGTTTTTGCTCTACATCACGGTCCAGGCCAAATGTTCACGGCCGTGAACTGGGACCGTGAGACGTCGTCGATCTGGGTATATAAAGGGGGCTGAGCTGAAAGAGAAAAAGGGGGAGAGAACCTAGTGAGAGAGACTTCTTCTTCTTCAGATTTCTAAAGTGAGAAAGTTACGAACAAGAGAAGAGGAGAAGTTAGGATTTCATCCAAGAGCAAGGTTTTGGGAATTTCTTCCTCCAAGGTTGATCTCCACACCACAAAGAAGAAGGCAAAAATCTCCAAGATGGTTTTATCTCTTCTCCCTTGCGTAATCCCTCTACTTAGCATGGAGTAGATTCTTCTTTCACTTGGGTGTTTCTAAACCCTAGCTACAATTATGTGAATGTTTGTATGGGTTGAATGACTTGTGTGTGGTTGTGTTTTAATAAAAGTTATGTGGTATTTTCATGAAGATTATGCTGTGTTCTTTCATTTCCAATTCTTATGTCATATTGACCTAGGTAGAGGGAAATCCCCTTCTTGCTAAGAGGCTTGTAAAAGCTTGAATTCCTTGGCCAATTGTGTCACCTACCTAGGTTGAATTAGGGCAAACCTCTTAATAAGTATTAGCACCTTGGGTAGGTTGTAATTTGGCCGTCCAAATTATGGTTTGAGGGTGAAGTCTAAACAACCCTTAGTCGATTGGGCCATGAGAGTTACCTTGGTAGCTTGATTTGAAATATCTTGGGCTAGATACCGAGAGACTAACGATTGTTCAGTTGTTTCATTTCCCTACAGTTTACAACCGCCTTTAGCCCTTTACCACACATTTGTATTCGATCCAACAAATCATGATTGCTAGCTAGGGGGAGCAACACCCGGGTGAAGCCTTCTCAATTAGTGTTCACATCATTTACTTTTCCAATCGTTTTAGTTGTAAATCGTATTTTTAACTAAAAATCATTTGCTAGATAATGTTTCAAACAATTAAAGTAGGGGTACATGGATCGGTCCGGGTTTGACTTTTAAAACATATTTGCCTTATATTTCACCCGGTTAAAGTTTATACTTGGGCCTTAATTGGGATTTTTATTGTGATATTCGGGACGAGTCACACCCACACTTTCTTTAATTAAGCTAGAGTGGAGGAGCTAAGTTGCACCATTACTTATGCTCCACCTTTGAGGGTAAAACTTACTGATGGCACGGTTCTAATGAGTAATTCATCATGTAAAGCATTTAGTTGGGTGATGTAAGGACATCAATTTTTTAATGATGTGAGGATGTTGAATCAGGGAACTCATGACATGGTACTGGGACTTGATTTGTTAAGGACTATCAGTCCAGTTAAGTTTGACTTTGTCAATCTGTAGTTGTTCTTTGAAGTGGAAGGCCAGGAAGTAGTGTTGACTGGAGAGCAAGAGTTGGGAAGTTGCAAGGCTATGTCAGGGAAGAGTTTGCAGAAATTCTTTAAGAAGAAAATGCAGGGTTGGACTGGTCATTTCTTCAGCATCACTGAGATACCCTATTTTATGTTGCCTACTACCACTAAGTACTTAGATCTGTTTGGTAAACCTCATACCATTCTCCCTTCCAAAACCTGTGATCACACCATTCCTCTCCAACCTAATTCCCAACCAATTAACCTCTGACCATATAGATATCCACTACTTCAAAAAGACATTGTAAGAAAATGCTTGCAGAAATGATGGCCTCAAACCTTATCCAAACAAGTAAAAGTCTTTTTTGCTTCACGTGTACTTTTGGTAGGAAAGAAAGATGGCACTTACAGATTTTGTGTAGACTATCGACAGCTGAATTCCATCAACATTATTCTTATTCCAGTTATAGAAGACCTTTTAGAAGAGTTGAGAGGATCTAGATTCTTTACCAAGTTGGATCTTTGTCAGGGTATCACCATATTAGGATGAAACCTGCAAATCAATACAAAACAACATTCAGAACTTACCTTGGGCACTTTGAGTTCTTGGTTCTGCCCTTTCGACTCACCAATGCCCCAGCCACATTTGAAGCCTTAATGAATACCGATTTTGCTCCCTACCTCAGAAAATTTATATTGGTCTTCTTTGATGACATCTTAGTATACAACCCTGATGAGTCCAGCCAAACTAAACACCTTGACCTGAGAACACATGCACTGTTTGCCAAGCCTTCTAAATGCTCCTTTGGCCAAACACATGTTGAGTACTTAGATCACATTATCAACAGTGGTATCCACATATCCCAGTAAGATAGTTGTTATGGAATCTTGGCCCACTCCAAGGAATGTGAAGGAACTGCGAGGCTTCCTGGGCTTAGCTGGTAACTACAAGAAATTTGTGAGACATTATGGACCCATCCGTTAGCCATTGATATATCTAGTCAAGAAAGATGGATCCTTGTGGTCCACTGTTGCAGATATAGATTTTCAACAACTCAAAGTTGCTATAACTCAACTCTTAATTCTTGCTCTCTTTGACTTTAGTAAGACTTTCACTCTAGAAACGTATGCAAGTGATATTGGCATAGGGCTGTGTTATCCTAGGAAGGTAGGCCTTTAGCTTACTTGAGTCAAGCGTTGGGGGTTAGACAATAGGGATTGTCTACATATGAGAAGAATTATCTTGCAGTCTTGCTAGTACTAATCAAATGGAGGCATTATTTGAAAGAAAGGACATTTGTCATCCTAACCGACCGTGAAAGTTTGAAGCATCTATTAGGGCAAAAGGTCCACACTCACATTCAGAAGAATGGATTAGTTAAACTGTTGGGATTAGACTATGAAATAAAGTACAAACAAGGGAAGTATAACAAGGTGGCAAATGCCTTGTCTAGGCATCCTCAGTTCTCAAAGGGTTAATGTCAAGGAGTAAATGTTGTGCTTCCTGCTTGGCTGACTAAGGTGGAAGCTATTTATGAGGGAGATGAATGGGTTTAGGGGGAAGATGTTGGAGGTCTCTGTTCCTTTTGCTGGTACTACATTCACCACTTTAAAGCAAAGTATGTTGTATTATAAGAGTGCAGTATGTGTAGGAAGTAAGGGATCCACGAGGCATCAGTTTTTGGAGTTTTTTCATGATTCCAAAGGCTTAAGCAGTAATTCTGGTGGCCTGGGTTGAAGACTGAGGTTAAAGAATTCATTTCCCAATACTGTCAAGGTTGAAAATGTGCCTTACCCTGGATTACTTCAACCTCTACCAGTACAAGAAGGAGCTTGACAACACATCTCACTTGACTTTGTGGAGGGTCTTCCTAAATCTGCTGGTAAGGAAGTGATCTTGGTGGTCATTGACAGATTTTCCAAATATGACCACTTCTTTAGGTTAAGCATGCCATATTTAACAGTCACTGTGGCTGAGGTGTTCATGGATGGAGTTTTCAAGCTCCATGGAATACCTCAGACCATTGTTTCTAATAGAGATGCACAAGTAATTTCTATACCAATCTATTTGTCTTACAAGGTACCAAACTCCATTACTTAACAACATATCACCCACGGGTTGATGGACAAAGTGAGAGGATAAATCGTTGTTTGGAGGATTATTTGAGGTGAACAGTGTTAAATGGTTCTAAATCCTGGTCTTCCTGGTTGACATTAGCATAGTGGTGGTACCGGCCTCCAAGTGCCACCTTTTGAAGCTCTGTATGGTTATTGTCCTTCTTAGTTTGTAGTTCAAAACCCCCTTCTACTCCAATTGCAGTTGTGGCAGGCAAGTTGCGGGTGCAACAAAAGTTGGTAGGCCTTTTGAGAAACAACTTGGCTATAGCTCAAAATTGTCAGAAACAGCTTGTTGACAGGCACAGGACTGAGAGAGAATTCCATGTGGGAGAATGGTTTTACTTGAAGCTCAAAACATATAGACAAAAGTCAGTAGAACAAAGGGCTAATCAAAAGCTATCACCTAAATTCTATGGTCCATTTTCGGTGCTTCGGAGGATGGGAAAGGTAGCCTATAAGCTTCGATCACCCCAGTGTTTTGTCATTCATCCAGTTTTCCATGTCCCTTTGATGAAGCAAGCAAAGGAGCTCGTGTGCAGGTTCATCCTTCAAGGCCATAAATTGATGAAATTGTAACTCTCACATAGGAACCAAGCATGGTGTTGGCCAAGAGGTTTGTTTCGCGAGATAATAAAGCTGCCATTCAAATTTTAGTGCAGTGGACACATCAATTAGAAGAAGATGCCACATGGGAGTTTTTAGATGATTTGAAGAAGTTTCCAACCTTTCAGACTTGAGGAAAAGTCAGTGTTGAAGGGGAGGGACTTTGTAATAGACATGAGCAAATTGTACATAATAGAAAGTATAGAACTGCTATTGTAATAATCCAAAACAGGATGGATTGTGTGGATTGACAACTAGCAAGTGGGAATGGCTTCTTAAGCTAGTCGTTGTCAAATTGTTAGGCAATTAATGATCAATAACAGAAATTCCCCCTTCTTCTTTCTCTCTCTTCTCTTTGTTTCTTTGTCTCACGCGATTTCCCTTCTCTTATCCTTCTTCTTATTTGCTGAGCGGGTTCAGAGGTGACATCATCTTCTTCCTTTGGGTCCTATTGTTGGGTCACTTCGTCTTCCTCCAACGCACTGAATTTCGATTATGCTTGCAGCGCCTCACTATTAGCCTTCTCCTTGTTTTTGCAGCCATCCTCCTGAGTTCTCTTTTGTTACTTATTGTGCTTCGGTCGAATCATTATCATCCACTGTCTGTAATCCTCCAAAACTTCGGACCGGATTTCTTGGTTTGGCATTTGCATCAGGATATCCTTCGTGTTTTCTATTCCAACAAAGCATTCTCATGCTTCTTTTTCATCAGGCAGTTATCTTTTTAGTGACCACAGTGGCCACACCCAGAGCAAATCAAATGAAGACCTTCATATTCCACTCTTGGTCTATACTTAAGCACAAGCCTCTTTCTCAAATTGGTTTTCACACATATCCTCGCATAATTTCTTCTGAACCCATTGAGGTTTTATAATCAATTTTCTCAACCCTCCCCCAGGCTGCTTCTAATGCTCATTAGATCTCTTCATCAAAGTATGTTTTGCTCTGAATAAGTCTTTCTTTCAACATATAGTTTCAGTTTTAGCCCTATGTTGCTTATGTAAAGACATTAGTTTTGTTTTCCAATGCTCACTAGGATCTCTTCATCAAAGAATGTTTTGCTCAAGAGATGTAGCACAATTCTTTCTTTTAGTATTGTTTCAATTTTGACAGCCTTGTGCTGCTGATGTAAAGAGATTGGTTTAGTTTTCGAGGCCTCGCCAAATTGGTCAAGTGGAGCTTAATAGATTACCAATTACTGGCGTCGGGTTTAGTTTTGACACCTGTAAGGAGAATCGCCTGAGGGGAACACAAACAGACTATGGATCCATGGGCCTAGAGGGAGGAAGAGCATATCTTGAGATGGGTTCGACGACAAAACTCACAAGAGCCAATCCAAATATACCACTTGATTAACTAACAATGACATTGTCGGTCGTTTGGACACAAGTGCGAACATTACAACAAGTTACATAGCTGCCAATCAAGAGATTAAAAAGCACCAATGGCAGCTAATTTTACACTACACATCATTGTTTCCCAACTAAAAAAAAAAAAAAAAAATCAAAGTAGCAATGAGAAAGGGCTTCGACCGTTGCCTATTCTCCCTCCCCCCTTCTTTTGATTTCTGTGGTTTTTTCAGTTTTCTTGCCCTATATAAGAACTGTCTTCCCTACTGTTCCAAACTAAGCGCAATGCTAATACTTACACAAATTGGAGCTTCCATAGAACAAGATATTCACAGGGCTGCAGAGGGCAAATGATCAGTCCGTGCGTTGCAGGAAGGAGAAGCCCGAGTTTTCACGGATCAGAGGTGGTGGTTCGATCTCAGCAACTTCGACTTGCTGCATTGACTTGGAAATGTCGTCTACTGTGAATGGTATACTGCATTCCCAAAAACAAAAACAAAAAAGATCAATGGTTTTCTACTTTCTAATGGATTAAAGTAAAACCTTTTCATTCTACAAAAGAGGAAGTTGAATTGATGTTCATACCTCGAATCGTCATCCAACAAGAACGAGCTGCTGACCGCGTTATTCGTGTCCTCTGTCATCATGACTCTCATGTTTGAGATGACCTGAAAGAAATCGGAGGAAATACCGTTACCAAAGAGACAAGTAACCATCCGGAACACTTTTCATTGGTGGCAAGTCTAATGGTTAGTTGAGAAGAATCAAGTGGCTTACCTCCGATGAAACACTATGTGTCCCGTATTTGTCATCCCAGTACATGGTGCTGATTCTGTATAGTTGCTGTATGCTGAGGACCTGGAGATACCACGAAGAGAAGAGTCAGGGAAAGGTCAATACAAAGACAACAAAAAAAAAAAGAGGAAAACAAGCAGATACAGGATGATGAACGGTGCTATACTACTCACAGGGCAAAGATCGGTTGTAATTTCTTTCAACGCCTTCTTTGGCTTCTGATGTATGACCTGAATCGAACAAATGAACAAACCCAGTAAGAGAATGAAGGTAAGGCAAGAATGAGAATGGTCGTAGAAAGACAAGACATTTTGCTGGAACGAACCAGGAATCCGACAGCTTGTCTTATGTGTTTCAGTTCCTCCCATGCCGGGCCTACAAACTGGATCGAAAAGTTGCCGATAAGTGGGTTTCCAGAAAAAGGGAAGAATTTGGACTACCAAGATACCTCCAACTAGTAAATTACCTCCTCAGTTGCATCATGGCACCACTGCTCCAGTTCAGCCAACCCTGTCTTTACATACTCCCCGTTACTGAATGAGCAGCATTCTCGACGCAGAAGAAGGCTAGAGACAGCCAAACTCTTAGTTTTCAGTTGTGGTGTTCCAACAAAGTCTAGGAGACTAAAAAATTTGACCAGAAAGGACTAGAGGAGGTACCTGTTAAATAACTGAACGTTGATGAACGAGAATATCTGCGTGAAGACCTTTCGGACTAGGAATGCAGGTACCTGTGGGAACACAACATTGAAGATTTCATGCCGCATAAACAGGAAAAAGAGGAAAATTGATCTTCATTCACGTAGTAAGAACTTTACTCACATAGTTGGCTCTCATTGTTTTCAAGCAACTGTCCAGGGATCTCACTATGCTTTGCCAATGAGCAATAAGAGCTTGTTGAGCCATAGCATTCGCCTGAGCCCGTCCCTTGGCTAAACCAGCTCGTGATGTACGTGGTGCCTGCATTTAATATTTCCAGATGTGATTTACAACTTGCAAGAGAGGGGGCTCCAATGGATCTATGAACAATGGCATGAGGAATACCTGGATGCACAAGCCGATCAAGGGCGAGATCTCTTTCTTCAAATTGTCCCTTATCATTCCATATATCTTTTCCAGGAATGCCGTCAACTGCTGCTTGAAAAGTAAAGCAGGATACTTAGCTTCAACTTGACGCAACTCCTCCAGATCACCGAGCACCCTGCCATTGAGGAATGAGAAACCAGCACTTTGGGGAGAACCACGGAACCCCTGAAACATACAGTCAACCAGAAAATTGTAAGAGAATTCATTAAGTATGAACACCAAATGTCCTTAGTGAAAGAATGATTGAAAGCTGATAATGTTCTTCACCTGGGATACCCTCCCAAAAAGAGAAGAGGATGTTGATCTTCGGCGCTGTGGAGTTAAGCTAGCAGCACCGGTTGCTTTTAGTGTCCGTTGAAGCAGCAACAAGAGGGTTGTTGAATTGGATAACCAATACGACAACACGTCATTGTTATCCTGGGCCTTACCAGAGGGAAATGAGTAAGATCAGCAATAAGTAACCAGTACATACCTAAATTATGATAAATTCAATACATGCACATACATAATTCCCAATTCAAGGACAATCAATGAATGAATTGGGCGAACTGATTTTACCCGAATTTAAAGGAAATTTATGCATTGTAATTGTTCTGGATTTGCTGGATGTACCAAATGAGATCAATTAATTGTTACAAGCAGGAGACAGGGTTTTAGCTACCTCAATTGCTGAACCAATTGCCTGAATAATACGATCAAAAATACTAGTCCTTTCAACCTCGAATGACCTCCACTGAAGCAGGCATTTGTATATCAGGGAAGCAGCAACAGGTTTCCCCCCAGAGAATCCAAGGTCTTGAGCTACACATTTGAGTAGCATGTCTTGTATATCCTATAGGTCAAAGCATAGCAGGTAAAGACAATTTACAAGTTACATAAAGAGCAAACACCATCTGTCAAGAGAAGTGCAAACCCTGATTCTTTAGAGATGCATTTATTTCCATGTATTTCTAGAAACCTACCTGCTGCTTTTCGTTAAGAGATCTCTGGGGTTTGTCCTCGTTTTCAGACTCCCTTGTACTAGGCAACGCCAGCATTGTGTCCTACAAGGATTGGATAATCCAGAGAAAAAACAACTTCAAGCTGCTAGATAACAAAACATTGGGAAAAAGCATCTCACCAAGAATGTGTAATATATTACTCTTACTGGTGTTCGCCTTGTTTCTGAGTGAGGAATACTTCCATTCTCTGGGGTTCTCTGCAATAAGTCGGAAAAAAATCAGCTCAATCTCCATGCAGTATCTCATGTGTTGATAAAATGAACGGAATCTTACAATATATTAAAGGGGTTTAAAAAGAGGCCCTCCACGTCAGCCCTCAAGCATTCTCCGCAACTCTCGGTCATCAGAATTTTTATTTTAAATTTTTTAAATATTTCCCTCTGTAACTGTAACCGTTTTCCCGAGGACCTTCTTTGTTCAGTTTTGTAATAAGGCTTCCCGCATGAGAAATAAACTGGCCACAATTTTTCTCCTTCCTTTTCATTTTAATTAAATAGATTTTGTCAATCCAATACTCTTATACTCTTTTTTAGGAACATATGTGCAATTTATAAATGAGTTTCAGCATTTTGATTTTAAACTGAAATCTTTTAGCCGTAATTTATTAGTTTTCTTGGACAAGATTTATAGCACATTGGTATTTTCTAAATGAGATTAAAGTTATAATTTAACGATGTTAATGTGTTTAAACATATATATTTGAGGCACATACAAAATTTCATAATGATTGTAAGATTTTGTAAATTTTAATCATGAAATTAATTTGTCAACCTCCATGTCTTAAGTTACCATTTAAGAATGGAACCATTATGAGGGGGTATGCTAAATATTGAAAATGTTAATATGGGCAAACTCACTTGTGTAATTCGAGGAGAACGGAACTAAGGGTCAATGTATAATGTTTGATTTAAGAAGCTCATGTTAAGGAGTAATAAGACAGAGTAAATATATACATTGAGGTGTAGGAGAGAACAACAAATATTTTTTCTTCGACGAATTACTAATAAGAAGATAACAATATAATTTTTTTGAATAACTATAAAATTAAAAATGGATCGATATAAATAATAACAAATTATGCCCGTCCAAAGGCCGGGTACAAAGCTAGTTTATATTATACCTGAATAATGGTTGTCTTTGGTCTAAGGGCCAAGGCTTTTGCAGTTGGTGATATAGCAAGTGCCTGTTGACGGAGAACTTGATTCTCTGATTCTAAGTTGGATACCTTTTCTTCAAGTCTGCGGCGAAAGGTTAGGATGAGGATAAGATTGACGATACCCATTCATTAACATATCAATCACAACCGATGTAACAGACAGTTAACCAAGAGAGGAGTAGACAAGAAATGAGGAACTGTCACAAACCTCTGAACAGAATCTTGAAGTTGATCCACCTTCTTTTCCGAGTTTTCAAGCTTCTTACAAAGCTGCTCCTTCTGAGACTCAGCAACAGCACAAGCTTGTTTTGCCTCTTCTGCTGCTTGTCTTTGAGAGAGCAGTAAAGCCTAATGAAATTAAATTCTGTCAGCACGAGGTTTTTCCTTTCAGCTAGTGAACCTGGACAAATTTTACTGCAGTTCCAAGTGTCCTGAAAGTAACCCATCCTTCTCATCAAAGCACGGAGACATAATATAGAAATGGAATCTGCAAGGAGACCAATATCCCTGCACCACTAGGACACATACCTCCAACTTTCCAACTCTAGCAGTAAAAGAGCGAATTTTCTCTGTGTCTTCAACTACAACAGGAGTTTCCTTAATAACTGGAGGTGCTTCTTGAATAGCTTTCCGAGCTGCCTCCCGTTCCTTAACAACCAAAGCGTTGGCCTCTTCTACTCGTGATTGCATAGCATTTAATGCATTGTGAAGCTTGGCAACTTCTTGGGACTTAGCCTCCTCGAGATCGGTCTGTGTTTGAGCAAAAATAATCAGCCAGGTCAGGACCGGAGATCAGAGTAAAGCTAGCTATTTTTATTTTTTATGCAAGAATACATCTAAGCAGTAATCTGACTAAGAGCAGGCTGTGATGCAATATAACTACCCTTAGTCGTTTTTCCAATTGCAGGCGCCATGTGAGTTCCTCAACACGCTTTTCCAACTTATCCTTTGCTTCCTTAAGAGCTCCTGTCTCTCTAGCAGCCTGATCACATTCACAAGAAAATTTAGCACAATGTTCCCCCTCATGATTATATCTCATACACATGCTGATATCTCTAACAAGATCTACCATTTTCAGATTTCTGAGCTCTCTTCTAGCAACTCTGCATCTCCACCCACATTGTGTAACAATTGTAGCCTTCTGAAGACGCCTGTAGTAGGAACGAGCTTGGTAGCACCGCCAGTGAGACTAGGAACCAGGTAAGACGATATCAATGTTTCCCCAAATCGACGTAAAGGTATCACCATCTTGACAACAGAACAAACATAAAAAAAATAGGGTCATACCTGGATTGTGATGGCAGCTTTAGTTTGCTTTCTGAACCTGAAACCATTACGTGCAGCCATCGCCCTTAAGCCTGTCTGTAATGTTATAGCAGATGATCTTTTCCTTATGTAGAATTTTCTAGCAACAAAGAGGCGGAAGTTTTTCTGAATCTTCACAGCAGATGCCTCCCTCCTCAACTGCTCGAACATTCCACGGGCCTTATTACCTACAAAAAGAATTCCCGGAACGTTAATAAGACAAGGTAAATCTTTCCGATTTCTTGAACAATCAACCTGAAACATTTGACTAATAACTTTTCAAATACAAAAAGGGGAGCCAGTTTTCCTGAATCCTACTAAATAGGTGCTTCAATCAATTCAGTCGGCCATAACATTCCATAAACGTGATAAATAATAGAAATGGCGGTCCACCTCATTCTCACAACAAAACACAACTTATAAGAACTACCACTTTTTGATTGAGGTGGTTTTATTAGTAACTTAATTAAAGTCCAACAAATCACCTCGTATATAAGACTGAAGTTCCATAGCTGCCTTTCTTAATGAAATGAACTCCTTGCGAGCAATGTGAGTGCGGATTTGCCGCTGAATGATTCTAGCTGCATTTCCAAGTACTTCTGCTCTCCTGGCATCCAACTCAGCCATCTGACCTGCTCTCAAGAATACCTTTGTCTTGCCTATCTGCCAGATGTGAATTCACATATGTTGTCGGTGAATGCTTCCAAGTATGTCCAATGAAAAAAGATACACCGGACATGAAGGAACTAATGGAGCACAAAAGTTGAAAAAAATAGAAAGGTGCAAGTTTAATCACCTGGTACCCTTTAAGCCCTTTTCTGTCCAGAATCATTTGGCATGCAACCTTATCATCGTAACTGCAACAATCAAGATAAAGTACTAAAAATTATGTTCCACACCATCAATATAAACAAGGAATCCTTCCTGGATTTATCATACGACATTAATGAGTGAGAAAATTGTAGGAACTTACTTTTCATCTAAAATTTCAGGAGCTAGAAGACCAAAACGATTGAGAAACTCATAGAAGGCTCGCCTTGTAGGATACCCAGCACAGCTAATCCTAATTGCCTCAAGAACTCCCTATATTATAATGCATAAGCATGAACAGTTCGGTAGAAAGAAATTAAAGTAATAACAAACAGATTTTGGCAAAAAAAGTAATTTTCAAGTGGTTGAAAGATAAAGTAAATATAACTCGGATATAGTACTAACCCCACAACGTAACTGCTGAATGATATTAACGTTCTCAAAAATAGCAGGCTTCAGAACATTATTCGGCTTGACGCATCTAATGTAGTGAGGTTCCGTCACACTCAAAGTCTCCATCAAAGATTGAAGTTGTAGCTGGGATAAAGAGGTTAAGAAGTGTTCACATTATATTGCAACAGATAACTTGCACATTTGATTATTACTCACAAAGCTCAAGTGCCACAAGCCAATCCAAACATGAGAGTGAGAAAAGGCTACATTCATTACCTTAAACCGAGCACCAATAGAGGAGAATTTTGATGACTTAGATGATTCTTCTTTAAGTGGTGTGAACAATCCCATGACAAAGGGGCATTTTGAAGCAGTCATCACAGCTTGATGTTCAGCTATCACATAATCCTTATTTTTATCCAAAAATTGATTGGCTTGATAATTAACCTTCAATAAGAAAAGTACAAAAATAATGAATTCAGGAATCAACCGTGTTAAAAAAAATGAACAACTGTTTGACATGATTGTAAAATGAGTGTACCTCCCCAGCATAGTGTAAGATAGTGAAATCCGTACGTGATAGCTTCGGTTTGATAAAACGTTTGTTGTTCTTGAATGTCTGGTACAGCTTCTGAGCAAAAGTTTCATGCGTCGATTTGGGAAACATGCTGCAAAAGTATTCAGAGAGTCTAAGTGGAGCCCTCAAACCGATTCCATCATGAGAGCACGATGATCCAAAAAATGAGAAGAAGCCTAATATGGTAAAGCTTGAACAGAGAATTGAACAGAACAACATACCAAGCTTCATCTAGAAGAGAAATTATTCCTCCTGGTTTCTGTTAATGGCCAAAATAGCAGTTCAGTGCATTATCTAGATTTGATACTAGAGTGACTCAATAAGTGATGAGTATCCATTAACTTCTTATAGGATTTTGATGAACTACCCATGTGTCACAATGAGCCATGCGACCAAAATTGCATGTTTCTTTAAGAAGCAAAATATGGGGGTAAACAATGAGTGATCGACACTATAAAGAATGCTGCGTATTAAATACCTTCTCAATCAGATCCAAAACATCCTGGTTATCAACAAATTCTATGTAACTCCAGTCTATCTCCTCTTTGGTATACTCTTCTTGTTCCATTTTGAACACATGCTGCAAATAAAGAAGCAATTATGAGAAAAGACTGTTCACTCCATTTGAATGGTAACAGAAACCCATTGGTTTGTGAAGTGGCCTAACCTGATTGAAATGCTGCTGTAATTTTTCATTGGTGAAATTGATGCAGAATTGCTCAAAACTGTTTCAGAAGCACAAATTTAAAAGCAGAAGCTCAAAACTATATCTCATACAAAAAGGTAAAAGGAAAGCCTTACAGCAGGTAAAATTCCAATATTTGAAGAGAGTACATACAGTGATCAGTTATGGAAGATCCACACCAAATAACAACCTTAATACTAGCGACTTACCTGTTGCACTTAAAGCTTTCAAAACCATAGATATCCAGAACTCCAATTATTGATTTAGAATCTGGGTCCTGTCCAATTGAAACGTTTATCTTTTCTACAATCCTGGCAGTAAGTGAAGAAAAGTAATAGTAAATTATCAACCATAGTAAAGAGGTAGTAATCTGCGAAACTAGAATATCAGAAGCACGAGGAAAATAGATGTGATTTGTATGAGCTCCTCACCAATCGAACAGACGAGAGTATAAAGTCTTGGCCAAAGCATCCCTGCTACTGACAGCATTCTCAGGGTCAAGTGTTCTTGTGATAATTTCTTCAGGTGTAACCATCACACGTTTAATAAGGGCATCTTCTAAGTTCGTTGGATCACACCTACATGAGGTAGGTTAAAACTGATGCAGGGTGACTTTATGTACCTACATATATTAAAATATAAAGGGAAATCCGCACCTGAGGAGCTCTGCAGTCGTATCAAGATGAAATCTGGATTTATCATCTTTAATCTTTGACGAATCAATCTCTGCTCCCTTAGCAAATTCAATGTTTCCAAGATGAAGAATTGCAGCTACAACCCTAAAAATTGCTTCCTAACGGCATTGCAATGTGTTATCATCCAATTTGAACACCAGGTTTTACAAAATAGGATTTTTTTTTTGTGAAGGTACAAAATAGGATATATCATAATGAAACTCGAGCAGATTCTAGAAACAAACCTGTTCTTCTTCACCAATCCCAACTATATCCATAGCCCTTCTAGTTTCAAGATATTCATGAGCATCATTTACCCCATCCAACTCATAACACTTTGATTGATTTAGATAATGGAAAGATTTTGGGCTCCCCAATTTGTATTTCTCTTTATCCTTCAGGGAGAAAACAGAATCTTGTAAAATACTTTACAGGATATGAATGCACTGCTCGGTTACCAACACAAAGACCAACTCCAGTACAAAGAAGTACAAGAGAAGGTTTTACCTCAGCCGGTGCCGCACAAAGAAGATAAAAGCAATGATAGTTTCTTTCTGGATCAGAAATTTGGCACACACGAGATCTTTCGAGCAGATAAGTTCTGATAGCAGCGCCAGATATTCTACCGCTCTTATCAAATTGGATCTCAACAAATTTCCCGAAACGGCTACATTTATGAAACACAATCAAAATGAATATAAAGAAAATAGTTCTGCGATAACACTGATCTCAAGAAATCCATAATCCATGGTGATGCATACCTAGAGTTGTTGTTGCGAACAGTTTTGGCGTTACCAAATGCTTCAAGAACTGGATTTGACTGTAGTTAATGCCAGAACAGAAACATCACTCTTCCCGGCATTACATAATTCTCAAGGATATAGCTAGCTTAGAAGGAAACTTGCCAACCGAAAAATAAAATTAACTAAGTTTACCTCCAGAACTTGTTGCTCAACAGTCCTTCCTTCTACTCCAGATCGCCCTCCCAAGAAGGCAAGATATCTCATGAGCATCTTTGTAGTCTCGGTTTTTCCGGCACCACTTTCACCACTAACTAGGATTGAATTGCTTTTCCCTTCATTAACCATTGCCCTATATCTCTTCATCCTCAGGACATCAGTAAGAACCATATATAGATTATGAAGACACATCAGTACACGAGAAAGAAACCTGACCTGTACGCAGCATCTGCAACTGCAAAGACATGAGGACTTAGCTCTCCAAACGCAGCGCCTTTATACTGTTCCATCATGTGAGTATCATACAGATGGGGCAACCTTTGAAATGGATTGACAGCTATTAGGATATTGCCGGTGTATGTCTGAGAGAAGCAAAGCACAGACATTAAATGTCTTTACCCATATATCACATCCTCTTTGCATTGACCAATTGATGTAATAAAAGAGAATGGTAATGTTATAACTCACATAGATTTCATTAAGCTCGTATCTGGTTGCCAGATTTTGCAGAACTCCAGGTTCATGCAAATAGGAAAGCTTGGTCATGTCATCTACACCACCAGGTGGGGCTTCAGTGTCCTTGGGAAATACTTGCGACATATTCGTGACAACCTGGAGAAAATCATTGATTATTGACCAAATTCAAATTACCCAGAGAATCAGCTCTCCCAGCAAAGGAGGTTCGGACCAATGAAACTGGCGAGCTTACATTTTTCCCATTTGTAGTCCGTACATGGACATCTTTGCCACTTATCCTTGTAACTTCACCATCAATCCACGCCAACTTGGGATCTTCAATCCACACATGAGAACCAACGATTATGTTGTCTGGTGCAGCCTGCAAATAAATAAATAAAAGTTTGTTCAGCGTCTTCCAAGTAACCATTCAAATTACAAAAGTGCTGGGAAAGGATGGTCCACAATCAATGTAGGCTAGCAGGCGCCTAAATGGCAAGTTGCGAATAAAAAAGGTTCCTTCTTTTCTAAGAAATACCAGCTAAAGGACCACGACTTGTTCGAGCCTTTCGTATTAACGAATAATGTGAAGAATATTCAAGGCCAATGCCACAATCAGAGCTCGACACTAAACTTGCCAAAAACTACAATTGGCCAAAACCAGCTCATCATAAACTTAGAAACCTGACACTCAGAAGAAGAAGAAAACTGCCATAGAACAAGAAGCCAGTTGCCAAAAATGTCAATCGACCAAATCGGCTCGATCGATCTCTGTGTCTCTCAAATTGATTATAAAATTAATGCTGGAACCGACTACAATGCAGTAAGAACAGCTGCCTTGACAAGCTACCAGAAATTCACAGTTTTTCTTTACTTCGCAATAACTCGGAATTCAATCCCATAGAGATGCTAAACCCTTTGTCTCGAAATTCATGGGATGATATGGAGGAGGAAAGTACGCAATATAAGGGAAGGGAGAATCCAAGTCCCCCATAGTCAACAAAAATTTTAACCAGAATCAATAAGCTGACACAGAAACCCAAAATGAAGAACCACAAAGCAAGGAAAAAACTTCACACCACAATGGAAGTGGAGAACTAATCCCGAAATGAAGCCCACACGCCAACATAATCAAGCCGAACAATCAAAACAGCAGTTCGAATGACAAAATTAAAAGTTCAAGCTTTCAGCTCAGGAATTTACCATTCGATGACACCAAAGCAACAGATCCTGCTTAACACAATCCTCCAACGCTCATCCAATGGAGAACACCCAGTTCCTCCAATGGTCCAAAAGCAACCCCCAACAAGCGAAACAACGCAGAGCTTTCAAATTCCCAGCCGAAACCGAAAGCAACCTCACAACCCTCCTTCCTTCCTTCCCTCTCTCTTTCTGTCTCTAAAGAATTTCAAATGAATAAATACCAACGACTCCTAAACTGTACACAGACCTCTCTCTCTCCCTCTTTCCCCACTCTATATCTGAAAGCAAGCCACTTTGAAAGACGAAGGAAAGAAGAACAATTTCCCTGATTCTGTGTTTCTTGAATTTCGAGTTTCTCGCCACAGCAGCAGGCCGCCTGGTGTTGGTTTGTTTTCTTTTTCTCTCTGTAAAGTTCGAAGCTTTGTTGGGTTTTGGATTTTGCTTGGGTCGGATTTGGGAGGGAGGGGTGTCCCCACACAAAACAAAAGCTCTCTTCCTTTGCTCAGAAACTCGAAAAACAAACAAACAAACAAATGGAGTGCTTCGGATTATCTGAAAAGGAGTCATCATGGTCTACTTAATCTCAAGATTAAGCAGAGGAGTTTACTTCCCCTTCTAGGTTTACCTATTTACGCATATACCCTCGTATTGTGAGTCAATTACTCAATTAGCTTTCTATTTTAGTTTTTTTTTTTCCTTCAAAATTGTAACACCTGAGGTGTTGTGATTTAAAAATACGATATTTATCCAACTTTTTATAATAATATGTGTGTATTGTTTGAAGATGTAGATGACATGTTAATAAGATGAAATCATTAATTGGATATGGTTGAAATAAGTAAATCGTAATCATTGCCAATATTATGTACAACTACCACTTATGGCTTGATCCTTTATCAAACATAACCCAAGTGAGTATTTGATCAAGTGACAATTTGTGTAGAACTTTGTCTATGACTGAACTTCAATTTTGCACAAAAATTGACTCTTTTAATCTAATTAACAGTTGGAACTAACGCTAGGGGAAACTTCTATGTTGTTATATGGTCAATTTATAAATCATGCATGCTTTAATTAATTTGTCAAATTTGAAGCTGGCAGATGATTTTTTTTATTGTATGAGTAGGAGCTAATAATGACAAACGTTGACACTTTTTTTTAGGTCAATTTCTTTGATATCTCATTTCTCGAAATTACAATGTATGTATCAGTCATAATATTTTACAGATGATTTCACAAGGAGTTCGAAAAATTCTATTTTTAATCGGTATCTATCCATTCTCATTTCACTTGTAAATCTATGTAAGGATGATTAATGGTTAATCGATATCAATAAAGCTAGAAAAACACACATAAAAAATGCTGATGTGAAAACAGGGGAAGGGCACTTTGGGGATTGAAGCAGCTCCCCAAAACAGAGCCTTACACGACAAGAAATGAAGAAAAAGAGATGTCTTAGTTGTAACCTGCATAAATTATTAATTAAATTAGGAGTTTTAAACTACATTTAATTCGTTGATTTTCCTAACTTAATTTCGTTTTTGATAAATTATTTTCGTTCCAATTGGTGAGCATATAGACAGAAAAAGGGAAAAGGAAGAAACATGAATGAATGCATCGTTCATGTCATTTGAGGTCCACCACAATTTATTAACGTTGGTGACACTTATTTTAATAAAAGTTTCTGAAATTAAAAAAAAAAAGTTTCTGAAATTAATAATATACCCAAGATGGTTATACGAGAAATTTTTTAAGGAAAGAAATAATAAGGTTGTCAACCCGCGGGTCGACCCACTTTGATCCTGGGCCAGTGAGTAAAACGGACCGCACGCACCCGTCGGGTCGACCGCTACAAGGTACTAGGTTGGAGGTCAAATTGTGTCATTTTTTTCTTTGGTTTGCGAAATGCGTCTATTTTCCGATCTTTCTTTTCGCCTAACTCAATTTTTGGAATCCTAAGTTGAACATTTGAATATTGATGTTATATAAGTGTGTGTGTGAATTTTCACTATATGTTGGATCTAAGTACGATATGTTATTTTGATGAAATATTCTATGTTATAACTCTTATGTTAGATGATATTTGATATAATTTATCGGAATTAGACAATTAGTACAATATAACGAATCTTTCCATATTTCCGAGCTAAATTGGGTGACCCATTAATATTTGACCAACTAGCTCGATCGGGTCCGATTCAACCGCTGGTTTGACAACCTCGGTCAAATAATGAAAGATGAGTGCTCGTTCGTTCTTCTGCAACAATGATCATACGTTGACATATTAAGTTTTTTTTATAGGAAAACTAGGACATATTAAGTTAGGTACCATGTTAAGTTAGATTTACTACTATTACAATTTACAAGATTAAATGCACCTAGGGTAGGTAACATGTTAAGTGTAGGTTGATGTTCATATATCCTTTATGTTTTCCCCCACTTTTAGCTATATGTTTAGTCTAACGAGTATGATTGGGAAACGGTGCGGTCTGATCCAGATCAGACCATATATACGATTTATGGTCCAGACCGAGAGGTTAAAGTATGGACCACAGACCAGACCACAGACTATACGGTCCGGTACAAACCACGTCTGTGCGATCTGATTCGGTCTGATCTGGTCCAGATAGACCACACTCAACGAAAAATGAATAATTTGTTTAGTCAACCACACAAAAAATTGAACCAATAACCAAGACAAATAATTTTTATTTGCCTTAAAACATTAGTCCCAACATGCATGAATAATTTTGATACTCTAAATCTTAGTACATAACAAAGATACAAAGTAAGAGCATCCCAACTTGCACCATAACGTCATGACATTAACATAATCTCATATAGAGACACGATTATGAATTATCTATACTCTCTGGTTAAATGTGGTTGTTAACACATATTGACAAGTCAGTTGGGTCCACGGTTTGGTCCGATAAACCGCGGTCTAGAACAGACCAGACTAAGAGATCAAAACGTAAAATAATACAGACCATGAACCAGACTAGACCATATTTAACGATCTATGGTCCGAACCGAACTATACGGACCACGGTATTTCTAGCGGTCTGATATATTTTCCCGGCCCTACTAACGAGATGATCTTTGTCGTTAATAAAAAATGTCACTAAAAATTGTAGGCCTGCCATTGAACCTCCATTTGTCATGTTATATAGAGCTATGAATTGCTATTGAGGTACATATATAGCCTTGAACTATGTGAACCAGTGACTAAGTATGGTCGGCCTTTATAAACACAAGAAGCGTATACAACATATTTATTACATAGATTGGCCGCCCAAATTCCAGTATCGTTCAACAATATTTGTACGGGTTAATTGCCTGGTTAGTCACTGGGATTATAAAAAAAATGTTCAAGTTTGATCATTCAAAATATTTAAATCTATTGATGGTACTTCAGTTCATGCAAACCGTTCACATTTGGTCACTCTCCATCCAACTCTGTTAACTTTGACTAATGTGGCAGTCAACTCTCAAAGTTGAACGTTAACTTAGTGACTTGGCAACTAAAATATTATTAAATATAAAAAAATAAATTTTAATATTTTCCATTAACCCTATCCGACAATCCAAACAATCTCAGCTTTTAGTTAATATTGTATAATTATTCATAATGGATGATTGTTCCTATCATATCAAGTAAACATTACATGTATTCTCTGTGCATAAAAACAGAAAAACAATAAATTATAAACCATACAAATGTTGTAACAATCACAACTAAACAATCACACAAATTAAACGATCACTTGTGTGTTATTTGGATTAGAACAACTCATCTAATTTACTCATTCAAACTATCCCACACAGTCACCATACCCAAACCCATTTATTTGATTATCGTGTATAATTTTTGTCACCAAATGTTTTACGTACAAACTTCCTGCAATAGTTGGCGAAAAGTTTATGCCAATTGTCATACTTTTTTTTTCAGGTATTGTTTTTATAAGTTAATAAAAAAAGTGTCGCACAAAATGACAATCTTGTTCCAAATTATGCATTTGGTATTTACGATTGTTAGAATTGATGTATGGTATGAATGCATGCATTGTTAGAATTGATGTATTGGTTAAATGGTTGCATTTTAAGATTACAATGTTTGGTAGTTGTGATTGTATATTTAAGAATATAGTAGGAAAATCCATTTTTGAATGAAAAAACACATTTACCCTTCCTTTTAGAACAAATGTCAATCACATATAAAAGTTGATGAGAGCATAAAAGAGAAGAAAAGTTTATTCACAATGTCAAACACAATATCAACAATCTCACCAAATAGTTGACATTCTAATTCATTCATTTTGAATGATTTCAAATGTCACATTAACAATCAAATACAAGCATTGTGTTTCATTTTGCAACAAAAAAACAAGGCAAAATACACATGTATAGCCATAACTTTCACGTTTTTGACAAATATAGCCATATCTATTCGAAAACACGAAATAGCCAATTCCGTCCATTTTGGTAATGGTGTTAATAGACGTTATGACTAGACTAACGGCTGACGCTGAGTTGGCCCCTGAGTTACCCTACCTTCCTACGTGGAAATGAAAAAAATGAAAAAAAAATCTAAACAAAAAGAACAAATTAACACAAAATCCCCAATACAACCACATGAAATCCCTAAAATCTATTTGCCCTTTGTCTATCCCTAGAAATCAACACTTCAATCTACATCCTCTCTGCCGGCTGGATCCCCTCGAGGTCGAGGAGCACCTCAAGCAGCCGCCGCAACCCATCGCCACCTGAAATACCACCACCACCAGCACTCCTTCATCCTCAATCCTCGTCGCCGTCATGGCAGCTTCATCCATGGTTGGCTCCGCGGATGAGGCAGAGATTTAAGATGTGGGAGAGCGAGTTGAGAGGGTTCGAGCAGCTGGGGATGGTTCATGCTCGTTCGATTGGGGGAAATGGTGAAGGCGAGCCGGTACGAGGAGCTGAAGGGGGAGAGGGCTGCGGTGAAGGAGGAGCTGCAGGGCCTAGCTGTGCGGTAGGATCGGTGAGGCATATCTGAATCGGAGACGGAGGGGTTTGGGTATATTCTCTGGAGATTTTGGGTATTTCTGGGTTTGAGATTTTTGTTGCAGGGAAGGGAATTTGTTCAGAGACGGAGGGGGTCGGGTCTTTGGTTGGGAGCAATGGTCGCCGGTTGGGAATGACGATTGATGCGGCGGTGGTGGTGGGAAAGTCTATTTATGCGGCAACGGCGACTTCGATTGAAGTTGTGCCTCTCCTGGGAACGACGACATCGTTGGCGATTTGGGAGGATAGAAGGGTCCTAACGAGAACAACGGAAGGTAGAAGAGATTTTGATAGAGAAGAAGTGAAGAAATTGACTTTTTTGGTGATGATTCAGCCTCTGTTTATCTCTGCCATTGAGATGGTGGGGGAGTCCATCGGAGAACAGATGGGGAAGACAAAGGAGAGGAGAGAGGGAGAGGAGACTGGATATTGAAAAGGAAAAAATAAATAAATATTTTTATGCTTTTAAATTATTTATTAATTAATTAACTAATTTATTTTTGAATTAAAATATGACATGGCACTTACGTGGCAGGTGTGGTTGAGTTGTCGCTGACGTGTGTGATGATTTGGCATCCTAGTCAGGCTAACGTTAACCTAACTAACGGAGTTTCTAACACTGTTAAAGTTTCTAACGGAAATGGCTAGATTTGTCACACGACCATCCAATTTCTTGGCTATTTTGTGTTTTCCAATAGTTATAGCTATATTTGTCAAAAACGTGAAAGTTATGGCTATACAAGTGTATTTTACCAAAAAGCAATGCATTCTCTAAAATATATGTATGTGTTTTCATTTATGTCGTCATGTTTTCCTTTGATCGTTAAAATTAATGGTTAATCGAACAATAGTCAAACATGTTTGACTTTTTTGATGATGTGGAGGCCACGTAGGTGTCACATTAGTGACGCATGCACATAAGTTTTTTTCTTAATCTTTTCCAATTAATTGAAACTAGCGTGGGCCCCGGCCATTTGGCCGGAGGAAGGTGAGTATGAAATTTGATAATGTAATAGGGTGTATAGCTTATTGTTGTATAGTTTTTTTAAACTTGATCAAAACGGGCCAAAACTTGAAATTCAGCATGTTTGACCGACCCATGCCAAACTCTAATTATTCTTTACTTTTAAACTTTCTATTTGAAAAAAAAATAATGAAAGAAAAGAGATGACTGCAATTCGCCATTTGCACATCACTGATTCGGGAATAAAACTATAGAATTTCGAAAGGAAGCTGAAAATGTTTATGATCGTTTAATGTTAAATACCAAACAATTCCCTATAATATACACTATAATTTAATCATTATGATATCAAATAATTACATAATATATCTTTGAAATGATAAAAATTGGACTAATTGGGTTGGTCGAGGTTGAGCCATTGAATAACTTTAAAATACATTATATTTTAGCCACTAAAATATAAAATAATAGCATAATATATATTATGCTAGAGAAAATATCTTGTTTTAGAATGGCAAACCCATGATGTTCATTTGTTTTACTTGATGGACAAATCCCGTGTAGGTCAGGCCCATTCAACTCTTTTATTTTATGATTAGCGGTTAGCCCATTAGAATCCATGCATTAGTTTATTGTTAAATTTTTTCTCTTTATCAATAAAAATGAGTATTGTTTTTGCCTTTTCATATATATTTTTACCACCACGGAGAAATAAAAGGACTTAAAGAAAAAAATTGACACTCCTGGACCCGTTTAAATCTGCATGTGTACGATAAGTTGGCCCGTTCCAAAGAGGAAAAAGAAAAAAATTGACACTTACTATTCTACCCTTCCTACAAACGCTCCTGGATCAGGGAATTTGAAATGGGGGAAATGTTTTTTCCTCTCTGTGATTATATGTTTTTAATTTAAAAAGATACAACAAATGTACTTAGTGTGATTGGTTATGACCTTTGCTTTTCTTTAAAGTGGTAATGATTTGAATCCTAGTAAGTGTCTTTTTAATGAATAAAAAAAGTAATTGTGAAGACCAAAATGTTCTTCCTACTTTCACTCTGGATGTAGGAAATTTGAAATGGGGCTTCAAGTTTTCTCATTTGGCTTTTATGTATTGTGTAGATAAATTTTTTCTGAAAATTTTGTTTTCCAATTAATTAAAATAAATTTCCCTCAAAATTTCATAAAACTATAGATCAGACGACACTCTTTCGATCAATGTGTTGCCCGTTGAACATTAAAAGTTAAACTTAATGCAAGCGGAATATCATGTTAGAATTGTGATTTTGAAAAGACCGTGCTACCATATACACACATACAAACTTCTATTATTGTCGTGATATTTGTCCTAATTTTGTTATGTATTATTTTTTGGTTGTTTACATAGGCGGAGGCAGCCTTATTAGGCATTGTCACGGGGCAGGAGTAAATTTTGGGAGAAACAAAAATACTCCATATATGTTTATACGAAGGATGAAACACAACATCCAGTACAACGTATTTCGTTACTATATCACAACTCATTATTTGATGATATATTGACATTAATTAATTTATTATATGATAAACGCAATCTCAATAGGAATAAATCTCTTTTCTTTATATGCATATTCAATTATTTACCCGGCAATCTTGAAGCAGTCTAGTGGTAGCGCCGATTCTACTAGTTTTGACGGCAAGTGTAGATAAAATATTTTAAATTTTGAGCTATATCAAGAATGAACTTCGAAGTCGAACTCACGACCAGTTTGCTGATGGTTGTTTAGTGATCTCCATTGAAAAGGACTTATTTAAGAGTGTAGTCAATGAATGTATTTTGTGTTTCTTTCAGATTATGAAAACTCTTCATGGTTGTTTATGAAAATACATATTGTAGTAGTCATTATTTTTTATATATGAAAATAAATTATTAGATATTTTTAATTTAATTATATTCATTAAATATCTATATATTTATAATACGAAAAGAGGAAAGATGTAGTTTTAAATCCTGCCTCCGCCACTGGTTGTTTATGGCGGAACCATTTGGGGAGGTTCGTTAGCTAGACTTTACATTCCAGGGCTGATCATTTTTTTTACGAATAGCAATACGATAATTCATTTGGTGGTTAGTAATACCATGTCTTTGTTTCACACGAGTGTGTGCTTTTGCATTTCGTTATTGGTTTCAGACGGTAAGACCACCCACTATGGGAGGTGGAAAGAAGTAAAAGAATGGTCTTTTGCAAATGGGGGCTCACAATGGGGGTTGAAAAGGGGGGAAAGAATGATTTTTTTGGTGGGTTTGTGAGGGAACCCTCACAATAGGACAAAAGGAGGGGGAAAGAGGAGGGGGAGGGGACTGGCAGGCTCCGCGTGCCAGAGTTGGTTTTTACTTTTAGCTTTTCGTTTTAGTTTGGGTTTTTTTAATCGTAGATTATTTTCAATGCGATCTAACGAACATAATTGAATTTCAACGAACATATTTTACAATGTCTATATTTTTCAACAGCCACAAACAGTCATATTTAATTAATGACAAAAAAATTCAAATTAAAAAAATTATATCACAATGTTCATCTTAATTAATTATTACTACCTATATAAAAAGATCAATCGAATTATTTAAAGTGACAAAATCAACACTAAATCAGATACATAAAAAAACACCTCTCGCACTTTTCCCTCCTAACCCATTGTGGGGTTTCCCACCCAAAAAACCCAAAATTTCCTCTCAACCCACCCAAATTTCCTACCCAACCATAGTGGATGGTCTAACGTGATTGATTATATCTTCACGTAGCTTATTTCGCAAGTGATTTATGGTGATGCCATGAGGTTTGTTGGATACACTCGGAATTTTCGCGGTTTATAGTTCAGTTTATGAGTAGGAATAGAATAGTACATTTGGCGAGTAGAGATATCATTTCTTTGTATTTGAAGAGTGTATTGTAGGAATGACAATGGGGCAAGTCCGGGCGGGTATCATGCTACCCATACCCGCCTCGTGGCAGGTCGGGTAATTTATCATGGGTCGTGGGTCGCGGGTCGGGGCAGGTCGACCCAATGTGTATGCTATTTATATGGATAACATTAGAAATATTCGTTCATTTCATTATAAGACCAAGAAAACAAACCATGTTATGATAAATGTAGTTATATTATTGGAGAAATTGAGGTTTTCACTAATTTACAACTTTGTTATAGCTAAAATGTGATGTAATAAAAGGAAAATCCTAAGTAATTTGGCTAAAATTACATGTAATTTAAGTAAGAAGGGGTCGAGAATGGGGCGGGGCGGGTCAGGGCAGGTCGAGTCGATGAGAGTACCCATGCCCGCCCCTAAACAGGCCAAACAGGTCGGATAAAACGGGCCAGGTCGAAATTGTCATCCCTAACGTGTTGGTTTTTCTACGCTCGTGATTGGCTTTGGTCGGCCGCGTCAGTAATTGTATATTTGTGTGGCTTGTTTTTTTAAAATCTAATGGGAAAACTTTAGTTTATTGTTTATTTTTACAATTTTTTCTTCAAAAGTTATTGCATCGAAGGTACAATGTTTTTCTCATCTTTATTTTCCTACATTTTTTAGGGCATTTTATGGCAATAACCTTCACGCGAACTTTGGGCTATATTTGCAAGGCCAACTCAATATATCGCAGTCATTGTACAAATATCCCGATATTAATTATCGTATCGACAATTAATCACGTTCAGTTTCAGTTCAAGTTTCGAAACGTTTCTCCTCTTTTGAGTTTCGGGCGGCGGTTTCAACTCTCTCCCTGCAGTTTTGCGTTCTCGTAGCAAGCCCGGTCTCCCTTCCGTCCCAGAGTTTTGCTTCACCTTTTCAACATTTTCAGATTCAGTGGTTTATATATAATATATATATGCTACTCCCAGTCGGGGTAGGATACTATGCCTACCCCTCAAGGGGTCGGTTTTTTGACACCCTATGTTTGATTGGTCACTTTTCCATTCAATCATTGGTAAGTTGCATTAGTGAAAGTTGTTTTTTATTTTATTTTATTGTTATCTTGTAAATTGGAAAACCTTAATTGTGATAATAATTACGGATGGGGAAGGGGCAATATAGCTGGATGGAGATAGTGACCTTTGGGCTCCCATATTCTCAGTTTCTATTTCCCCTCCCACCCCCATCATATGCGATTTCACTTCACGGCGGACAGGCGACGATACATTTACTTCATCGCTCCATGGCCGGCGAGATCCATCAGTTGCAGAGATGGATGATTATGTCGCCGAGTTGGATGGAGGAGGTGAGGTAATCCACAAGTCATCCGGCAAACGTTGCCTGGGATTTGACCTCAAGCTAGAGTATACCAGTAACAACGACGATCAATTCAAACTTGGGTAGTTCAGCAATGACGACTCTGACGAACGTCCTGATGATCTGGACGATGAGCTATACGTTGAGCATATGCAGAACGACCTCAACATTAATCATATGGCAAGTTCCGATTCCACCTCTAACGTCGTGCATATGCCTGACGTCGACGCTGCCGCGAACGTGGAGTCTGTTGGAGTCCCGGAGGAACAACAGAAAAATCTCGGTCATCATCCATACTCATGTGCATTCGATCTTTCAAACGAATGAGTACCATTGTAATGGTATTTTGTATCATTGAAGTGATAGTGTATCACATGGTTCTATCGCTCCATATGTTTTAGTACCACTGCATTGGTATTTCTCACCACAATGACAATTTTGTTCTCCACACAGGTGTTGGTTATGACTATCATTACACTGTTAGTTGTTACCAGTTCACATCAACATCTTTTAAATATGCTAACTAATTTGTATTTTGTGTAGGAAAACAAGCTTGGTCTACCATCGCTTACATTCCTGAAGAAGATCCCCCAAAAATCGATGAGCTAGAGCCGAGAGGGAAACAGTAAAGAAGAGGATGAAACCTGCTGGGGAATACGATGGAGAGAAAGCTAGAAAACAAATGCAAGATGAGATCAAGCATAAAAAGGCTAACAATCAGTAGGGGTGCATCTTTTTTCCTTTGAGTTTGTACTTTTAAAGTTCAGGAATTTGTGGTTTGTACCTTTTTAAAGACACAACAAGTTTGGCTACCTTCTTTAAATCTCATGTAGTTATCTTTATTCACGACTATTGTCATATAAATGTATTTCGAAACCACAACGATCCTAATACAAAACCGCAATCTGTACTAATATATACTCTAGACTGGTAGATGTAACACTGGTTTGGTAGATGTACCAATGGACTGGTACATGTATCAGTCAAGTTTTGTTACCTCCTTTCAAAGTAAGGAGTCAATTTCCCACACAGCTTTTTAAAGACACAGTAATTTTGGTTACCTGCTACTGTCATATAAATGTATTTCGCACAACTTCAACGTTCCTAATATGAAACCACAATCTATACTGGTACATGTACCACTTTACTTGTAGAGATACCACTTCACTGGTACAAATTCCGATCGACTAGCACTTGTACCACTGAACTAGTACACATAGCACTCAACAAGTACTCGTACTAACTACAACATGCAAAATATAATTCTGGCACAAGCACCACCAATGTAAATATTCAATCAGACAATAAAATAGAGACTTCCCAATAATAACACCAATAACCGTGTTTCATTGGGGTTCAAAATCAGGGAAAATGCCAACAAAAAATAAATTATCCTCCGGCATCACGTAATCCATCGCCATCACCACTATCTTCATCAGACCGATCGCTTACTTGATCATCACTACCCTCTTCTTCACGATCCGCCAGACTGAAAACATCAGCTTCCTTGTCTACTCCATTTCCACCACTTCCAGCATCACGTAATCCATCGCCATCACCACCATCTTCATCAAACCGATCCCTTACTTGACCATCAGGACCCTCTTCTTAATCCTCATCACCTTCGACATGCCCATCACCCTCTTCTTCATCCTCATCACCTTCGTCACCCTCTGGCGCACTGTCGTGGTCATCACTACCATCCTCGTCTTCTTCAGTTGACTCTCCAACATTCTGATCTTCATCCTCAAAATCTTTTTCTTGTAGTACGGCAATGCAACTATCGCATTCTGCTATCCGGCGAGATGAACTGAAGCGGAAAATCACGCCGCCTCCACTATCGGCTTATATAGGCTCTATCGCAGATAGACGGTCGTCGACGGGAATCGATCAAGTGGGTTCGAAGTTGATGGTTTGGGACGGAAGACAGACGACTTCCGAGGGGAGGGATGGGCCGATCACTGTTTGTCAAGGAGAGGATGGTTTACGGCGGGGGGATAGTGATTAGATGAGTCGACGACGAAGGGTTGTGGTCGGGTTCTGAACAGAGAGAGAGAAGGAAAATGAAACGGTGAAATAAAAAAAGGTAAGAGGGAATGAATTTTAAATTATGCGTGGGGAACCAACTGTTTACTTCTTTCCTTTTCCGATGTAATTAATTACTGAATTAATTACAAATTACCAACTGTTTACTTCCTACCATTAGATTAGGACTATTAAGAATGGACGACAAAGACTATGGGTGTCGAAAATATGAATTGCTATTTGCCGCCCGTAGGTTTACTATTTGCCGCCCGTAGTTACAAAAAATATGACGGATTTGCCCCTTCTCCATTTTAGAATTGCCGGAGGGTCTAGCTGCCGCCGCCAAAAACTGAAATCGTCGGCCGCCAACTGGTTCTCGTCGTCTTGTCGTTGTATGGGTCACCACCGTTTGTTTTCTTTCAAAAAAACTCGATCAGATTCTTTTATCTACGGAAAATCTCGACGATGATTCGTCTTCTCTTTCTTCTTCCGCCAATCGCGGCGAAATCTCAACGAGGATTCGATCTGGCCTAGAAACGTTGTCCGACGTCGGCGATTGGAAGGTGAGGCTCAGTCCAAAATCGGCGACCGCGATGGCGAGGTAGGTTACGAAGAAGGAAAACGGACGGTGAAGCACCGTCCGACGGCGACTTTCGGACGGTTGCTGCCAAAGACCTTTTCTCCAGAAAATTAACCTTTTTAATTACCCAGAAAATCAATTATTAATTATATATAAGTTAATTAAATATTATGTTAAATTATGATGTGTGATAATTGCTATTTATGTATGTATTGATTTTGGAAGTTCTAATCATGGTAAGTTTTCTATTTTTTGGGCGGAAACAATGAACTAATAAAATAAACTTATATAATTGAATTAATTAACGGATTATCAAATCAAGATAAATGTGGAGTAAGCACGTGATTCCTGCCCTATTACCACGAGTAATTATATTTATATAATTAAAAATGGAAACATTTAATTCGCAGAAAAAGGAAAGCAACCATTTCTGCCCTTAATTATCACGCTCATAATAAGTAATATTTTTATTATTAATTATTTTCCTCTTTGATTGCTACCAACGAAATTAGGGAAACAAAATTTAATAATTAATTACATATTTTAATAGTAGTAGTTGAGTGTAATTTAATCACTTAAAGTAATTCTTTTTTATTTTTTTAAGTAAAAATAGTTGAGTGAATAAATGTGGTGAGACTGGATTTTAAACATGAAATTAGATAGATTAATTAAAATTTAATCTAGCCGGAATAACGATGACAGTAACAAAAGATGAAAACATATCTTCCCCGTCTACACATTCTACCTCTCTCTAACCCTAAACCCTAAATCCCACCAAATAGCTAACTTCAATCCATCCAATCCTACTACGATATTGTTTTAGAGGTAAAATAATTTCTACTTCCACTAACAACATTTGTTTGCATCATTGAAATACGCATGATGGGCTCAAGAAATACATTTTTATGATTCATAGAGCCCCCAAAAATCTCGATGGAAATTTTGGCACTATTCATCTTTTTTTGTCTGAGACGTCCAATCGAGAAATGGTCAGTTCCACCATGTTCATATCCACATTTTAGAGGATCAACAAGATTTTCAATAATTTTTAAGTCAATCACTCTAGTAAATGCGAAAATTGACAAATGCAAAACGCGGCCATTTTAGTTTGATTACATGACAAATTGTACAATTCGTTAGTAATTAAATAATTTTAAAATACAATAATTAGGATTTAAAATTATTAATTATTAATTTCATTCCTATTAATTTCACCTATTAATTTCATTCCTTATTTCACGTCTTCTACACAATTAAAATAAATTATGCATAAGATTGTGGGCTTGTACAATATTTTTTTTTTTGGTGGGAGCCTTGTACAATATTTATGATCATTTATAATTAAATATCCATAATATTATACAACATTTTTTGTAAATTATAATTACTTGAAAATTTAACTAATTGGTCAAGGTCACACCCTAATCTTGTTAAACCGTAATCCGGTCAAACAGTAAATTAATATTATTATATATAGTTAATCACTAGTTTTATCTATTTTTTTTTTGGTAAGAAAAAGGGCGATAGATCGCCCAAGTTTTATCTAATTTAGTGATTTATCACTACCAACCTCTTTCCTAATTAAATAATAATATTAATATAATGATGTCAATAACCCCCTAATCCATCTCACTCACAGGAGAATATTTCGTAAAAATTATGTTACTAAAAATTATAGAGTTTAGTGCTAATTAAGCGGGCCATGTTGTGCTCTGTTATAGATTAATATTCAATCTATTTCCTTAATTAATAACGGGCAAGCACCTGTACAAGACACAATTCGGGAACCAATGCAGTTAAAAGCGCGATTCTACTTAGAAGCGGAAAAGGGGTAAAATCGTAAAGCGTAGAATCAAAGAGTAAAAGCGTAAGTTTTTGACGCATATTGTAAAATAACTAAAAATCTATTAAGTAGGACATATACTATGTAAAATATGAATGCACAGAATTTAGATAAGTTAATAAATACATGCAATTCATGCCTAAAGTAGAGCAACTTATACAATCTTAATAATAAGTTCGTAAACATAAATTTAACAATAAGCCACTTTTTCATCTATGCTAATGAATTCGAGAAGAGGCTAGCTGGTGAATTATTTCTCTATTGAAGTTGAGAATGCATCCAAGTACCTGGTATGTATCTTTTATCTCAAATGCATCATATTGTTGGTGATTTACTTCTAAAATATACTTTTCATAATTAATTTCATTAAAAGAATACTCATTTAGTGAACTAAAAGCGTAAAAACGTAAAGCGTTTTGGTGAACTAGAAGCGTAAAAGCGTAAGCTTTTAAGTTTTAAAGCGCAATTTAGTCCGATTTTATACACTTAAGTTTTAATATAGAAACGAAAGCGTTTTGGTGACCTAAAAGCGTAAAATCGTAAGTTTTTAAGTTTTAAAACGCAATTTTGACTGCATTGCCGGGAACACACAAACAGCGTCATTGGGGATCGAACTCAGAACCTCTCACATCCTGAGCCAATCAGATCAACAATTTCACTGCTAGGCTATATTACCTTTGGCGAGTTAATACTGATTTAGGAAGTATAAAGCTAAATAAATGACGGAATGTTAGGAGTTAATAAAATAAAAAGACTAATTATTGGGCAAATTACACGGGATGCAGACTAACTCTAACCCCATAATTATTAGTTTTTTCCCCCGGTAATTAATCTTGCTTAGTTTGTAGTTAGAAACGATTTTTGCGGTTATTACGGAGTTAATGATTTTTGCTGTCGCCACCGCCCTGAGAAAGACAATTACGGGAACGCGTCCGACGCAGGCTGACGGACCCCGTCGGACCGTGGCGATCGGACCCCGTCCGACGAGCGCAGGCGGGGGGTTAAAGAAAAAAAAAGAAGCTTGGTCTTGACGGCGAGCTCTTTCCTCGGGTGGCGACGATTTCTTTCTCACGGTGGTGGCGACAGCAACACCAGCGACCACCTCTTCATCAGCTGGCGGCGGGAGGGGAGGCAGACCCTCCGGAGGGAGGCAAAGCAGACTCGCCGACGACTTCGAGAAGGAGGAGAGGGAGGTTTCCAGCCGTATGGGATGCAGTACAGGTTTAAAATGAAAAAGAATAAAATCATAATTTTACTTATAATTATGGGCGACAAATAGTAAATCTTAGAGCGGCAAATAACAATCTTCGTCTAAAATCAGACCTCTTTAGGGGTAGTCACGCTAACAGGTCCCCTCTCAGTCGGTTAAACCCTTTCCAAAAACCGTTACTCTTTCCATCAGATCTCCGTTGTTATCAGTCTTTCTCACCAGTCACCAGTCACCAATGGCGGCGACTTCATCCGCCCTCTTCATCTCCCCCAACCTTCACAGCCGCCGCCGCCGCCGCCACCGGATCACTTCCGGCATCCACTCTCCCAAACCCGCTCCCCATTTTGTCTCAATAACCAGACCCAGAGCCTCCGTTTCCTCTTCTCCCTCCTCCGATCCTTCCAAAACGACGCCCACCACCACCACCAATCCGACGAAAGGCTCCAGCATCCGCGACGAGGCCCGCCGCCACAACCTCGCCCACCCACAACCATCCAACAATTTCTCCGCCAAGTACGTACCCTTCAATGCCGGACCCAACTCCACCGAGTCCTACTCGCTCGACGAGATCGTCTACCGATCCCAATCCTTCGGTCTGCTCGACGTCCAGCACGACATGGAAGCGCTCAAGGCGTTTCCAGGTTCTTACTGGCAGTGGCGGAGGGAGGTAAGGAGGAGAGGGGTCCTAGGACCCCACTTGGTAAATAATTAGTCAACAAAATCCTTTAAATACATAGGCTTTAGTACGATAATTCAAGTTTCGGACCCCATACTCTCAACGATGTTAGCTCACCAAGGACCCCGGTTAACTCAAAATTCATTAGGTACACAAACATTTATGTTAGTAAAATTTTAAGGACCCCAGTGGACTCGATGTCTGGCTACGCCACTGCTTACTGGAAGTCCCTGTTCGATTCCCGCGTCGGGAAGACGACCTAGCCTTACGGATCAGGGGTTTGGTCGAAGAAAGAGTGGGTGTTGCCGGAGATTTCGAGCGACGACATTGTGAGTGCTTTTGAAGGCAATTCGAATCTGTTCTGGGCGGAGAGGTACGGGAAGGAGTTTTTGCAGATGAGTGAGTTGTGGGTCAAGCATTGTGGGATCAGCCATACGGGGAGCTTTAAGGATTTGGGGATGACTGTATTGGTGAGTCAGGTGAACAGGTTGAGGAAGATGAAGAAACCGGTGCACGGAGTTGGATGTGCTTCCACCGGCGATACTTCTGCTGCTTTATCTGCTTACTGCGCTTCAGCTGGTATTCCTTCTATCGTCGTCAGCTTCCCTTTAATCAAAATTTACAAACAATAGTGTCCCTTCCAACTTTATGTGATTGTCAAGCCATCATTTTCTCCTAAAAAACATGATAATAAATTGTACTCTTGCAATATGGCAATAAAGTTAGAAGATGAAAATAAAGAGAGTACCCACCAAGACCAAAAAGTGAGAGATAAAATAGTGACTCTCTTTGAATTATTCTGTTTTTTTAATCTCATTTGTAATTTTAAGAAGATATCTTAATAGGATTAAAAAACATATCTTATCAAGACCATTAACCTGGTGGTGGCGGTGGCGTCAGACAATCAACTGGTGCTCTATATAAAATAACTGGAAAAGGATATCGTTCATTGGACATTCAAAGACACGGGAAAGCAGTTTTGTTGTATAGCAATGTGCCATCACAAGTCAAAAAGTCAATCAAAAGTATGAAATCAGTAGTCAATATATTTTTTTTTCTTAATTCTATGGTGCTTAAGTAGTCTCCAACTTGAGAGAGTTATTTTCTGAGTAGTGATGAGCCATAAGAAAATGGAAAAGAAGCAGCAGAAGAAGATCATGGAGCAAGAGTTCAAGGGCCAAACGAGGTTACCCAAATTTGCAATCCCAAAAAGTTACAATCTTTACCTTCAACCTGACCTCTTCGCCTGCAACTTCTCTGGTACTGTAGAAATCAGGCTCACCATCACTGAACCCACAAGCTTTATCGTTTTGAATTCCCTTGAACTCATAATTCATGAAGCTTCCTTCACCAGTGAGTCTAATGACCAGGTTAGTATACAGTATACTTGCAGCATATTACTACCCATTGCAATATCCACTTGGTTAGTTGATTGCAGTGTGTAAAGATCATCTCTTCTGTGATTTGACTGCTACAGAAGTGCCTTCCAATTGACGTTGTGGTGGATGATGAAGATGAGATACTTGTGTTGCCCTTCGACGAACCGATTTCAGTTGGCGATGGTGTCCTTAAGATTGAGTTCTCTGGGTCGCTTAACGAGCATCTGAGAGGGTTTTACAGATGGTAAGTCTCTCTTTCGGTTTGTGATCATACCATCACTGTTGCACTGAATCTCGTAAGAACTTCAGAATTCGCCAATTAAGATGGCTGAAGCAACTTGGCTGCTATTTCTGTTTTCCCCGAACAGCACTTATTTGGATGGAGAAACCAAGAAGAACATGGTGGCAACACAGTTTGAAGCTGTGGATGCTAGGAGGTGTTTCCCATGCTGGGATGAACCTGCTCTTAAGGTACTCATCTGGTTATTTTGAAATTCACCGTTCATCTTGGAACGACTTATCAATCTCTAATTTCACCACAGGCAACTTTCAGGGTAGCCATAGACGCTCCAGTGGAGCTAACAGCATTGTCAAACATGCCGGTTGCTGATGAAAAGATTCATGGGAATATCAAGACAGTTACTTTTCAGGAATCTCCCCTCATGTCAACTTATTTAGTAGCCGTTGTCCTTGGCGTATTTGATCATGTTGAACAGACAACCTCAGATGGTATGCAAAAGATTCCTGGAATAACCTTTCTGTATGAAGAATCTGGTTTGTTTCATGAGGTTTTCTTGAATGGATTGACTATTTGCAGGGATTAAGGTTCGCGTATATTGCCCTAAAGGGAAAAGAGATGAAGGGAAATATGCTCTTAGCCTTGCTGTCAAGTCACTTGATCTGTTTAGTCAGTAAGTGATGACCCATTCTTTTTTATTGCTGTTCGAATGAATGATTTGATTAATATAATTTCTGACTTGGTTAAAATGGGACATTTTGAACTTTTAGATACTTCTCAATGGGATATCCACTTCCTAAGCTTGATATGGTTGCTGTCCCTGAGTTTTCTGGTGGAGCTATGGAGAACAATGGTCTCATAATCTTTCGCGAGAACGAGTTACTTCAGAATGACCTGATGTCTTCAGCTTCCAGGAAGCAAAGGGTATTTGATTAGGCTTCCAAATTAGATCCAATGATTCCGAATGGTATGAAAAATGTGAAAATATGACCTGTCTTTTTTCTTTGTCTGTTGCAGTTGGCAATTGTTATGGCACATGAAGTAGCACACCATTGGTTTGGCAATCTGGTTACAATGGAATGGTGGACTCATTTATGGCTTAATGAAGGCTTTGCAACTTGGGTATTATATATTCTCCATCTCTCTTTGCAATGATTTTCGATGTTTTTCTTCTTGCCTGATGAGTTCTTTGGTTTCCATTGACAGATAAGTTACTTAGCAACAGACATTATGTTTCCGGAATTGAAAATATGGGCTCAGTTTCTTCAAATGGTCACGAGTGGCCTACGGATCGATGCACTTCAAGGATCACATCCAATTGAGGCATGACAAGGATTAAGTAATCACACTCCATTGAAGTAATTATATTGTGGTGTTTTCTCTAACAAGTTGCAGCCTTTCTGTACTTACAGATAGAGGTGAAGTATGCTCGGTTGGTGAACGAAACCTTCGATGATGTCTGCTACAAAAAGGGGTCTTCTGTTGTCAGAATGCTGCAGGGCTATCTTGGAGATGCCATTTTTCAGGTGATGAGGAAGTTATTTGAGGATGTAATCGTTTTGTTACGTAATTTTATATGCTTAACTGTATGTGTTATGGACTTTTAAACCAGAAATCCTTGAGTGCATACATGAAGAGATATGCTTGGGGAAATGCCAAGACAGAAGATTTGTGGAGTGTTCTGTCAGAAGTGTCAGGTGTTCGGGTAAACTCGATGATGGACAGTTGGACAAAGCAGAAAGGATATCCAGTCATCTCTGTCAAACTTAAAGATCAGTTCTTGGAATTTGAACAGGTTTGGAAACCTCAAACATGTAAGTGTATGTCATGTACTCATTGATGAACTTGATTGAAACCCGATAGTGGCTTACGACCTGCAGGCTCAATTCTTATCATCGGGGCAAGCTTCCAATGATGCTAACTGGATAGTTCCAATCACCTTGATCCTTGGATCTTACAAGAGAAGGAAGACATTCTTGTTGGAAACAGAAGTTGGAAGGTTTCACCTGTCTGATCTTGATCAGTCCTCCAATGGAGATCCAATCTCGTTTGGTGAAGATCTATGGATCAAAGTTAACGTCGAGCAAAGTGGGTTCTACAGAGTGAAATATGAAAACAAACTGGCAGCAAGGCTGAAGAAGGCTGTAGTGGACAATCAGTTATCAGCAACAGATAAATTTGGCAAGTATAGCATCACACTGATAAGCATTTAAAGTTACAGTCTTTCTTATTCTCTATCTTGACAAAATCTTGCACTTTGAAATATTGATTCCAGGAATTCTGGATGACGTATTTGCTCTTTGTGAATCTTGTGAACTTCCATTATCAAATTTGCTGTCCCTCATGGATGTGTACAGAAAGGAGCTTGACTATGCCCTTCTGTCAAGACTCATGGATGTAATCCCACTGAACTTGCTTTCTCTTTGCCATTGATTATGCATGGATGAATTCATGATCACCAATTCTGCTGAACAGATATGTTACAGCATTCTAGAGGTCTCCACAGATGCCATTCCGGGTTCAGTCAATGATCTGAAAGCATTCTTCATCAGTCTCCTCCAATTCTCTGCAGGGTAACAGGCATCATCCGTCGCTTCGCCTAATCCTGATGAGGTTAGGATTTCAAAATTCCTCAACAACCCTCCTTAACAAAGGTTTCCTCTATCTTTTTTTTGGCTTGAGATAGGAAACTGGGGTGGGAATCAGTTCCAGGAGAGAGCCATTTGGATGCACTTCTGAGGGGAGAAATTCTCCTTACATTGGCTGTTCTAGGACATGATGGAACCATCAACGAGGCAATGAACCGATTCGAGGCTTTCTTAAATGACAGAAACACACCCTTCCTTTCAGCTGACACAAGAAAGGTATCATTTGGCCTCACTCCTTGTGATGGCAAGCTGAATTACAATCGGATTATCTGATGGGGCGAATTTTTCTGCAGGCTGCATATGTTGCTGCAATGAGGAATTCGAACAGCACGAACACAAAGAGAGACGGGTTCGAGTCATTGCTGAAGATCTATAGAGAATCTGATGCAGTCCAAGAGAAAGAACGTGTCTTGCGTTAAGGACAATCCAAACTTTTACTCTAGACTAAAGATTGATTAGTATCACCATTGATCATAGTCTTCTATATTTCTGATTGCGCGCAAATGCAGGCTGCATAGCGACTTCATCAGATCCAGAAGTCGTCGAAGATGCCCTCAACCTGTTAGTAGTCTCTGATGCAGTAAGAGATCAAGATATAGTCTATGGATTGGCTGGAATAAGCCTAGAAGGCCGTGAAATGGCATGGAGATGGCTGAAGGTGTTTTTTACATGTCCAATATCTGATCTGTTTAGTTTTACTAAAATTTTCATGGTGATTCTCATCTTTTCGAGATTTTTGGTTTCCTGGGTATCCAGGAGAAGTGGAGCTTCATCTTGAACAAGTATGGTGATGGATTGTTGATCACGCATTTTGTCAGAGACATAGTCTCACCTGTAAGTGAAAGCAGTGTTAATTACATGCTTAAATGGTCACTAAAAAAGTTTAACAACATAGTAATTAAGTTTAGTGGATTGTAAAGAAAGAATTGTTTCAATCTCACTCCATTGCAGACATATCAGTTAGACTAAGGTAGCATGTCAAATAGGACCACCTAGTCACTAAAATTTGTCCAATCAACACCCCATGAACCCTGTTTACCTTCCCTTTCCTTTCCAACTTGAACATGGCCCTCAAACCTAATTCTCAACCCAACATCCAATCCATCCTCCAGATGGAAATGGCTTGCTCCAGTGGGTGTGGAAGGGTGTTAATTGAACAATTATGGAGAGATAACAGGCCTATTGAACCATGTCAATTTAGCAGAATTAACGACAGATTAGGCACAATGATTTTATTTACTATTAGTTACATAGTTTAATCAAAATCTGGTTAGGATGTATAACCATTTTAGTAGGAACATCATAGTTTAATGTGACAATTTCGACAGTCTACCCAGCATTGATGTTGATTTGGTAGATCAATCCATTGTCCAAGGAAAACAAGATCACACATAAACATATCTCGATCATGGTGGTTGATTTGGTTTTGTGGTTTTTAGTTTTGTAGCCACGAGAAGGCCGACGAGATCGAGGAGTTCTTCGCAGAGCACTGGACAGGAGCGATCGATATGAACTTGAAGCAGAGCATAGAGAAAGTGAGAATCAAAGCCAGGTGGGCTGAGAGCATTGTGAAGCAAGAAAGCTCCATTGAAGAACTTGTCCAACAACTTACCTACAGCAACAAGTAAACTATAATATACAATAATAATGTGGGGGGAGAGGTTGGTCATTTTGGTTTGGTTATCTTGTTAGTCTTGAATTTAAAACGTTTTGGTGACACATTATTATTGTTATTGTATGGTCAAAAGCAAAACATGGAAACTGTGTGGAAAAAAGGTTGTCTCCAACCTGGTTTTGATGGGAACACTGTTGTAATTGATTGCAAGGCAAGTCATTGGCTGGGTTGGGTTAGAATAAAAACCAACCATTTTCCATGTGTATTCTATATTATTTTTCCAATTTTAATTAAGACTTTGTAGCTTTCCATGGTTAAGACATCCTTCCATGTTCTTAGCCACCTTCTTTGGTCTGGATTTGATTAATTTGGTTAATCAATTGCATTACTATATCATCATAGATAATAGGATGAGGCTTAATGGCATCCAAAGTAAAAGGAATTCGATTAGATGCCTTTCTCCTTTTCTCTTTCCTTTGCTAAAGACATCATTAGACATATAACGTTAAGATTTTATCAACCCAATAACACAAGTTCCAGCAACATTACAAACAAGTACTATTAAATCGATTATAACTCAAATAAAACAATCTTTGAGGCATCGTTACAAACTCAAAATGACGATTTTGAGCTCATGAGACTTTCTATCCTCCCTTGTTTTGTATTGTAAGAAACAACAAAGATAATTATCTCTAAAGAAATTAAGAAATGATAATGTTTCGAGTGTTTGACTTCCAATAGAAGTTATGTTCTTGAAAAAAACATAAATCATTAAAATAAATTATATTTTCTTACAACATATGCAATACAAACATCATCACAAACCTAGGGTGATGAAATTTGCAAGACTTCCAATCCTTCCTCATTTGTCAACAACTATCATAAGAACCTTACAAGAAGTTACCTATAACAAGAAGAAATAAACGAACTAGACAATCAAAGTTACGTCACCAAAAAAAGTCAAGAACCGAATTGCATTCACTTAAACAAATTGGTTTAATGCAGTCAAAACAATGTACAAAATACAAATTTCTCAATATTCTTTCGTTTTAGGTTGATTATATTTATATACTTCAATCTTCAAAAGAAATTCCATATCTCTGTATATTCTTTTTATCTTTTATATCTTAATCCATATAGTATAAGTCAGAACTCAAAGAGGGGCAGTGTGCAACTCACATTCACAAATCCTCACCAAACAAAAAAAAAAAGAAAAATTAAATGAAAAAAATAAACAAATCCAATCTAAACATAAAAAATGTGGGGTGAAAAGAAAGCAAACAAGCTTCAAATTGGGCCTTCTCCTACTCCTGGGCCGAGATTGGACTTCACCTTCTCCAACGTTAGACCAGCTCTAAACCTGGCGATGAAATTATCGGCCTTGGTGTCCACGTCGGGACTCGGGCAGAACAACGGCGATCCCGCCGTCGCCGCCGGCGATCCACCGGCCATCGGACTGGACTCCCTGTCGGAGGGATCCTCACTTTCCAAATCAGGTGATCCGCTTCGCGAGCTGTTGAAGCTGGCTACTCTGACGTAATCACCGCGAACCTCGAACCTCCACGCTGGCATCTTGAACGGCGGCGGTGGAGGCGGAGGCGGTATCGGAATCAATGGCGACGCGTTCCCTGGCTCCTCTCGGTTCGAAATTACGTATGCAGGAACCTGAGCTCGTTCCGATTTGGCCCGGGATACGGACGGATGGTCCATTGAGCGCTGGACGCTTCTGGAGAGGTGGACTTCTGTTGAATCAGCAGCTCGTCGACGAGGTGGAAGGGGCGGCGGCGGCGGTGGAGCGAGTGAGACTGAGTGGACTTTTTTGGACTTCCCTCTCCTAGGAGAGAACAGATTTTGCAGGAAATGCTGCGGCGGAGGCGGCGGGGGAGGAGGCGGTGGCAGAGGCGACGGCGGCGGAATGGAGGATTCTGATTGCGTCGGCGGAAATTCGGACTCCGGATCGAACAAGCTCGCGAGATTGTCGACGCTATTTTGCCTCTGCTTCTTCTTCTTCTTCCTTCTCAGAGAAATCAAGAAATCCTTACTTGTCTTCTTCTTCTTCTCTGGAGGCGGAGGCGGAGGAGGAGGCGGAGGCGATGGTGGCGGCAGATAGACGTACTTGACTTCTTCCACCACAGTCTTTTCTTCCTCTTCTTCTTCTTTAATGCTCTCCACAAACTCCGGTCGATTAACATTCCTCTTAACTCTCCTTCTACTAACAGCCTTCTGCGGCGGAGACCGAGACGACGACGGCGGCGGTCGTTTGTAGAAATCTTCGATGTCCATCTCTCTCTCCTCGCGGCCATCGCTACTTCTCGATTGACCGACGGATCGATACGTCCTCTGCACTTTCCTCTTCGCCGCTTTCGCAGGCGGTGGCAGCGGCGGAGATGAAGGAGCGGGCACAGGCGGAGACGGCAGATCCACCGGAAGCAGAGGAGGAGGCGGATCTGACGGATCCGCCGCCGCCATCACTTCCTCCTCCTTTACCTCCTCCTTCACTACCGTAACCGTATCCACCGCAATCTCCTTCTCTTTCTCGCTCTCCTTCACATCCGCCACCGGCATTTCTTCTTCCTTAGCAACCTCGCGGTGGCGGAGGATTTCATCGGCGGAAGAGGAAGGGAATCTGTAACTGTAATCCCTAATGTGCGTATCATCATAAAACCGCCACCGATCATCTCCAGCAGCATCACCACCGCCGCTCCACAACGATTCCTGCCTCAGATCTGGATACGAATTGATGCTCCTCAGTCTACTCATACCTCCACCGCCAGCAGAGTGATTAAATCGATCCTGATACCGCTCGTAATCGCCGAGTCTCCGCTGCGGAGGCGGCGATGACAGCGATATCTTCTCCGCCAGAGCCGATTGCTGAAACCTTCGATGATCCTCATAGTAACTAGAACTGACTGAAGTCCTCGCGGCGGAAGCGGCTGGCTCATAGCTGCCGCTGCCGTTGTTGCTCCGCTGGACGCCGTTTCGGCTCAGGAAGCCGCAGATGATGGCGAAGAGGACGAGAACCAAGTTCAGCGAGTCCCAGGACTTCTTCACGGAGTGAGGTCTCAAGATTTGGGAGGTGTAGGAGAGGAAGGAAGGGATGATTAGGAAGATTAAGAGGCAAGCGATTAGTAGGAGGAGAGTGAGGAGGAGGCCGGAGTTGAGGAAGATGGAGGAGAGCTGGCGGCGACGGCGGAGGCGGCGGTGCCCGTCGGCGGTTTGGAGCCAGAATGGCTCTGCAAGGTCTTCGTCGTCTTCCATTGCCAAAAGAGTACGGAGGAAGGAAAAGGGAGGGGGAAATGAAGAAAGACGGGTTGGAAATGAGCTTTTTTTGTTGGGCCTTTTGGCACTGGGGGCAGAGAAGGAGAAATTTCTTGTTGTGGTTTCCTTTCTGAGTTTTCTGCTTTTGCCTTTTGGTGAATGCTTGTATATTGTTGGTGCAAATTAGTGACGAGTTCTTTATGAAGAGGGGGAATGATATGCTTTTGCCTATTTATAAGACAACAACTTGAGAGTTGAGAATGAATGATTGGTCAATTACATGAGTGGTCATTGAACTTTGGGGGTCATTTTGTTCAATTATAGTTTTGATTTTTAACTAACTTATCACTGAACTTTAGAACGATCAACAGAAGAATCCTTCCATCTATTCATAACGTGTAAACTAATTTGACTGGGCAGGGATTTTGACTTACGAGGGTGGTGTTGGGTAATGCAGATCGGAATTTGTTGAGCAAAGTGTTTAGTTTGGGTTGATTTTAGGATCAAATAGATCGTTTGTGTCAGCGGAAAGAATGTATGTTTTGTTATTTGATATGAGTAGTTGTGTATGCTAATATGCATCGTTTAGTTCGTAGTAGATAAAAGTTATATGCCCAGTTTGAAACCACATAGCGTAGATATTAATTTTGAGAGATAATGAAGGATGTAGTTATTAGGTTGGTTATCTGAAATTATGAAGGAGAAATTTGTTAAAAATAAAAGTTGAGGGACCAATATGTGAATGGCCCTACAGTCTTGGTCACCAGTATTGTAATTGAGCCATCGATGATGAATTTGAGCTCACGACTACTTCTTTTGTACATCCATAAATATGATTTTTATTAAATTAAACGTACATCTTTATTAGAGAAGAAAACATGAATGAATAAATAAATGATGGTGGAGGATTAGTGGATTAACTTGGGCAAGGGATGGTATGCTATTGCTATTGGAGTTGTTAATTGAAAACTTGTGCAATCAATCATATCCAGCCGGGCCAGGGTCCGCTTTCTTGTTCTTCTACTTTTTAGGTGAGAGGGGGGCTGGTCTTTCTTTAATATAGTTTGAATTTTGTTACTTGAGAAAATCAATATATTACATTATTTATTTGCTGAAGGTATTTTTTCCCCCCGGTAATTGTTGTCGTTTGCTGAGGCCTGAAGGTAACTTCTTTCTTGATACTTTTACAATCTTGTGTATTTGTGTTACATAGTAGGCAGTTTGTTGCGGAGTTCTCTTTTGAGTTTTGAGCCATATAGCTAGAAAAAGTCGATCGGACACTCATTAAGAAGATATTTTACTCACAAGTGCCATATCGAGCCAATAAAAAACAAATGTCTCTCATATGGTAAAAGATTTCGCAGGAAGGAATTGAGCACTAAATAATAATCTATAGATTAAACTAGGCTGAATCCTGCTCGTTGAACGTTCTAATTTCGAAAAAATTGAGTCTTGTGATTTTGTATTTCGATATTCTATCATATTTGTACCTATCAATGCAAAATATTTAAACTTCTTTTAGACATGACCAACAGTATCATAAAATAGTTTTGAATAGGCTGGGCAAAATATGTTAACTTTCTTGTCTTAAAATGGTTTTCGACATGATCAATGCAAGATATTTTTACTTTCTTTTAGACACGTTCTCACCCTTTCCTTTTCAATTCTCCTGCTATTCTTAATCGACGCGTATTTTTTTCATTCAGCCATGAACTTAGATATTTTTGCACAAATTTTTTTAATCTGATCTCCATAACAATATTTAGTTTGATATATATTTAAATAAAAAATCCAAAGACATAGTCACAATCATGATTACATACTGAAGGGGTCACATGCATATTCGATAGAATTACTAAACTATGTAATTACTAAGTTATATTCAATATCATTCAATTTTGTAGCAATGAAAAATGAAAAGCATAATTATGGGGAAGAGAAGGCCAAAGAGTAAGTTTGGATATATGATTAATATTATTATCCATACACGTACATATATGCAGAATATATATGCGCTGGCTGTCATTTGTGAGAATGACAACGAAAGCTGGAATTGTATAAATGCAGCTGTTGCTGTGTTGTTGGTTTCATAAACCGTGTATAGTAGTAGTCTTTGTCAATCTTTGTTCTACCCCATACATTACCAATAAACCTCTCCATGAATTCAGTGATCCTTTTGGATTAGGTGTGATTTGGGAAAAATAAATTGACTTTCATTTACAAGCATTTTGCCTCTATAAAGGCCTATGAGCTAGGCTCCTTGCCTTGTAGCTTCACTAATTACGACGATATATATGCAATATGCTGGGTTGATATGATTTAAATCGGATTATTTGATCGACAATATTGATGATATGTTCATGAAATCGGTTTCCACATATGGCCAGTTCAAACACTATTTGGACTTGCTGAATGTTTTGAGTGCAGTTGAGGCTCTCGGGGGCATTGAGACGGGGGAGAGACCGGATCCGAGTACATATGAGATTTGGAGTGAGGATTCAAGCAAAGGTTGAGATGTGTTGATATGACTTCAATATGTGTGTTTTTTATTTTTTTGCATTTTCGATTATCTCTCGATCCGTTCTTAACATGTTGAACCACAGTTAAATTTCCGTACATATATACATGACGATCCTTATAAAGGATCACAGTTAGACGTATTGGGTGTATTAAATACATCTCTAGAATGCAAGGTTGTCCAACCGGTTTCAATCATTATGCCAGTTTCGGGTATGACTTGATCGGGGGTACTACCCAATTTATATTTAGATTTATGCCTTAAAACATGGGTGTGAGAGTGGGAAATAATTTACACCAAATGAATTATGCATATGTATAGTCTATCTTAATCTTAGGACAATTTCTCCATAATTTAGATCCATAATTTTAAATAAAATACCATATCACAAACAAAATAACAAATCAACATGTTCAATACAACATTTATAAACGTCTAACATCCAATCGGTTATACTTGAATCCAACAAATAACATCAACATCTCATCAATGTTCATACTTGAAAAACAACACAAAATCTTTCTTTTGTCAATCAATCGTTCCAGTCGGACCACTGGTTTTCCGATTTGACCGAATTCTTTTATATCGATTTTGACCATCTCTTCATAGCGGTGATATTCCAGCCGGTTTGTGTCCCAATACTAATTCATTCTGCTTGTGCCGGCCGACTTACCAGTGGATTGCAGAACCATGCTAAAACGCAACGTTAACGTCGATGGAGGTACGTCGTACGTGAATCTTTCTGAAATTAAACTGGTCATGATCGATTAGGAAGGAAGGTAATACTAATAATAATAACTCGTCATCAAATCAACCCCGCCAACTTGCTTGCATGAAAACGGAACGTACTTTCTGGGATGCTGGCTGGCTAGCTGTAACCTTGCTGTCATGCATGCATGGGTGCAACCCAACCCTCCCTGCTATTGTGAAATATTCTAGGCTAGCTGATGAAGTAATGAATTACAAGCCCATCAATATCCCAAATTTATATATGTTAGACCACCACACCGTAAATCGTTGCGAGATTTCCTACACCTTTTATTTGTTCCCTAGCTAGCCATGTACACACACATATATGTTTGAATATTTGACCCCTGTTGCTCGACATATGGTCCTGAATTCTAGTGCAGATTCACATGCTCAATTGATAGTTACGTTGACACCTACAGTCGCGTCATCGTTATTAATTTATGGTTACGTATGTACGTCATCGTTACTTACAGTGTCGTAGTTAGGATTTCACTTAAACTGAGTCCGACATATCAATAAGATAACCCCCACTAGTATTTAAATGAGTTGTGATGCGTTTTCATTTTGTTCGATTGACTTTTGTTTGACAGTGGAGAATTTGAATCTAAATTATGAATTAGTAAACTCGGAATAAACCATCACAGACACGTTTTATGTAAAATCTAGGGTTATTTACATAATTAATTATGCAAGGTTCATGCCACCTATTTATATAATGTAGAGTTCCATAATATTCAGGTGAATTTATGGCATCTTGATTTTGGATATATTGATAGAATTTTGGGGCATATCATGAACCCTGTGGAGTAAATCATAGGTTATAATTCTCCAAATTATATACTATAAGATTGATTAACCAATTACAAACAATGATTGGCGATTCGATTTGTCGAAATACATATAATGTTCTAGCTATGCACCATATTAGTATTTATATAAGGTTTAGATAAGATCTAAGGTTCCTTCGTTAGAATTTATGGTATAATATTATGTCCCCAAGTTCAGTTAATTCAAAATCTAAATATCGTATTTTCTTACCATGAATATATGGTATCCCGAATTCACTGTGAGCGCAATAGAAACCACCACACATATGTCAACTATTTGTTGGAACTTAAATCATTCTACTTTAACTCTTTTTTTTTTTTCTTTTAGCTGCACAACATCTGAATTATCTTAAGCGAGTAAACAAACATAAAATCCATGGGTATTTGTATGTATATATATGGCTTTTTATGTCTATACAGAAGCTAAATGTTTTTCGATAAAAAAAACCAAGTTTACCGTATTTTATTTCTAAACGACACACAATCACAACCATCCTAAATAAATTTAATTAAACAATCCTTGCCGAGTTGCATCGCCCGCAGCGTGTTCAATTGGAAAGTCCGGCAATGGCGCTTCAAACTCCTGTTTCAGGATCTTGAGGTTACCAAACAAAGATGAAGACGTGGGAATGCAATACTAACTTAATATAAACTACCTCTTAATAATTAATTGGATAGTATGAATTCACTCCCATCATCATCATGTGCTAATTAAAACCGTGGATCCAATCATGGTAGGCAAAGGAAAACATATATTACGATGCATTTGATAATGCCAAGAATTAAGGATCATTCTTATAATCCTTCATTTCCGGTGGAGCTAGGAATCTGAATGGGATTGACGTAAACCATGATATTTTAGAAAGAAGGGTCAACACATTACCAATTATTATATTCTCTAAATTTGTTATAAATTTTAGAGGAGATTAAAACATAACTCTTCAAATTTGAGAGGAGATTAAAACATAACTCTTCCAGTGCTCAGAGTAAGAAAGTATCTCCAATTTTTTTCCTTCTGTGAACTGCTTATTTAATTTGCAGAATTAACTATTATTTGCATGATTGAACGTGTAGGCAGGCTGCTATACGCGGCTACTCCTCCTGGCTTATTATTACGAGCAAGAATTATGTTGCGCGTCTGACAAAACACCTGGATTTTATTCCTTGACGGCACAACGAAAAAAAGCAGCAGCAAAGCAGAGAGAGAGATTGTGGAATGTAGTGAACGATTTTAACGTCTCTTTCTTTTGTTCTATCTGTTTAATTTGGATCAAATTAAATAAGCAAGCAAGCAATCATGAGCTGGCACGCCATCAACCTCTCTCTCTCTCTCTCTCTCTCTCTCTCTCTCTCTCTCCAAGTGACCAAATTGTTTGTGGGCTAGCTAGCTAAGCTAACTACAAAGACAGACAGACGGTATCCAACCCAACCCCAACACTCGTCGTCTTCTAGCTCACGTCCTAATCATCTAGAAAGGAGTCCAAAAACTCATCTTCACATTGCATATTTGCATTCAATTTTGTAATTATTTATAGAACTTCAAATTAGAATACCAAAAATTTACAAGGGTAGCTAGCCGAGGAGGTACATGGAAGACGAGTTTAACTCGTCTCCATACGTGTTGATTTAGGAGATATCCCAAGTTCGGCAGTACCCACCTCTCAATTTGAGCTGGCTCGATTAAATTCGATATGATTAGCTCATCTTTTCTGGTTTCCTATCTCCTTTTATTGTCCTCGCGAGCAAGTCTAGCTTGGTTGGATACGGTCTGCTAGTAGTCAGGTTCAGTCGGTTTGCCTGCTGCTGTAAGGAAGTCGGTTTAAGATGAATACATGAAACTCTAGAAACATGTCAAGTTATTGATACACATTGGTTTGTAACATGATATAAAAGCTGGTTTATTTGATGGTCTACTGCCAAGGAAGTTCACCGAGTTGCAGCCTCCAGGACATACATGTTCACAAGTGATCATGTCTCAAGATTGGGGAGGAATTAGGGATGCAATTAGGAAGATTGAGAGGCAAGCGATTAGGCGTGTAAGAGAGAGTGTTACGTGTTGTGTCGATCATGGGATTCACCCGACATTAGACTTGACGTGATGTACATAAAAATGCGAGGTTTTGGTGCATGCCATCTGTGGTATCTATGTATATGTATTCGCTGTCTAAGTTAGCGAACTCAAAATGTTGATTCTGAACCCTACGCAACACTAACGCTCCTAAGTACATGCATGCCACAAGAAAAAAGAAACGTATGTAGGTAGCTAGGGAAAGGGAATGAAGCGTCGTCCGTTTGCATGAAAATGGAACGGGGTACGTATACGTACCTTTTTTAAGGGTCTTATGGAACCTGCAGTAATCCAGCTAGCTTGTCCCTAGTTGGCTTGCAGCTAGCCTAGCTGATGAAGTAGTATGGCCCTATTTAAATATATATAGGGTTCAGGCTAGCGTACGTCCGTTTGAGTTTTGCTATCTAAATCATGAATTAACCGGAGTTTTGTGCATGATACTATACCCTATCCACTAATGGATAAACCCCAGTCCCTAGTTTTCTAACCCAAATCATGAGATTCGTTTAATCTTAAAATGAAAATGAACAATACTTTCGACGAATTAGAACCGTTGATTTTCATTTCAAGATTAAATGAATATTATGCTTTGGGTTAGTGAATTGCGGATTGAGATTCACCCATTAGGAATTAAGGTATAGTATCATGCCTCAAGCTCTGGTTAATTCATTGTTTAAATAGCAAAACTCAACGGACGTACAACAAACTAGGGTACGTCCGAGCATACGCTAGTCTTTAGATCACCGGCGTAAGTCCATGCGAGATTTCGTTCAACTTTGCTTGCTACCCATCCCATGTTCGAATATATTATTGGGGCCATCTCCATAATCCTGAAATCAAGTATTCACACAGCTGAATCGGTCATCACCTAACTATTCTATCATAAACACATATATGTTAAAGGGTTAATTGCATGATTGGTCACTGAGATTACAAAAAACGTTCAAGTTTGGTCACTTGAAATATTTAAATTCATTGGTGGTACTTTAGTTTACTGAAACCGTTCACGTTTGGTCACTCTCCGTCCAATTCCGTTAACTTTTGCTGACATGGCGGTCAACTCTAAAAGTTGAACGTTAAATGTGTGAGATGGCAATTTAAAAATAATAAAATTAAAATTTTCAAAATTGTCATCTCATTTCCACTCATTTGAAAAGAAAGATGGGGGATTAAATGTGAAAACTGAAAAAAAGAAAGAGGAATGGGGGAATTGAAAGTTAAATAAACAGAGGGGTTTGAATGGAATCGTCGCCTTGTTCATCTGTAAAAACAAACCGAACCCGGAACGAAAACGAGAAACATGTAATCTGGGTCAACAATACAAACTGGAGAAGAAATTTGGAACTGATCATGTTTGGGGGAGAAAGATCAGAGACTTCAGACTAGCATTGGTGATAATTGGGGCGGAAGCTTGGAGCATGAGGAGGCGATCGGTGAGCTTCTGCCGGTGCTTCTTCTCGACGACGAGGTTATTGGATTTGTGCCCTTTGGTTTCGTCGTCGGAAAATCAGAGTTCCGGAGCTCTTTTCCGGCTCCAGACTTGCTGCTCGGTGCATAGCTCGTTCATGGTTGTGGTCACAAACTCCATGGCTGCTAGTGCTAGCTCCTCTGTTCCCCCTTTTTGGCTCTGTTTCCGGTTTGCAGTTAAAAATTTTGGTCCTTTATTGAGAGCTAGGGTTTGGTTATATATTACAGTTATTCACAGGGAGATTGGCTCTGCTAGTGCTGCAAACAGTAACTCACTCTGCACACTCTCCCTTCAGAAGTAACAGCCAGCCGATTTAGCCTTCCATACCCCTATTTCTTACTTCCCTCGTCTCTATTTCACCACCACCTCCATGGCCGCCTCTCGCACAACTATTCTCTTCTCTTCTTCCTATATGCTTCTCTGCCTCCTCTGTTTCTGCGCAGAAGTCAAAGAGATAACAGTGGGAGGCAAGTCGGACGCCTGGACAATCCCAACCTCCGAATCCGATTCCCTCAACAAAAGGGCTCAACGCACTCGCTTCCGCATCGTCGATTCTCTCGGTTCGATTCCATTCAAACCCCTCTGTTTATTTAACTTTCAATTCCCCCATTCCTCTTTCTTTTTTTCAGTTTTCACATTTAATCCCCCATCTTTCTTTTCAAATGAGTGGTAATGAGATGGTAATTTTGAAAATTTTAATTTTATTATTTTTAAATTGCCACATCACACATTTAGCGGTCAACTTTTAGAGTTGACCGCCACGTCAGCAAAAGTTAACGGAGTTGGACGGAGAGTGACCAAACGTGAACGATTTCAGTAAACTGAAGTACCACCAACTGATTTAAATATTTCGAGTGACCAAACTTGAATGTTTTTTGTAATCTCAGTGACCGACCATGCAATTAACCCTATATATATATATTGATATGTTATACTCAGAAACATCTCTATTGCTACTACTACAAATACTGTTTGTCCTTGTTAGTTGTTGCGTACATTTGAAACTCCTCTTGCAATCCCACCGCATATCACACTGCCTTTCCTACAAACACAACACTAATAAATAAAAATAATAGGCAGCCCATACAAACAAACAACTTAAGAAACGAACAAGGACTTGGTATAACAATAATACCACTAGTCTAAATTCTAGAGGTCCCAAATTTGAATTCGTTCACAAACATGTATAATCTATGTCACCCTTATATAGAAAAACAAACAACATGAAGAAGATACTATCAATGGAAAATTACTTATGTTTGTACTCCACCTCGTATGAAGCTAAGGGACTCCAAAGAAGGTTCGACAAATGTTGGGTTTGTTTTGGGAGTAAGTAAGAAGAATAGGTTCTTATTTAGAATAAGCTGATGCTAGTCATTCGTGAAAGTTGCCCACATATCTTCGTGCATTCTCCTCTTTCATAGATAGATGAAAATAAAGATTGGTTTCAGTTAGGAAAAGTTCGACATATTCTGTATCTACTAAATCATTAAACCAATATCCTCTTCCCCCAACATTCTGTTGCTCTAATGCTACGTGATACCCTATATATAATATTCACCCAGTACTAGCTGTCAAATGAGATGGATATTATTCATTCATAACCAGTTTGAGGTACAAGCAAAATCCCATCATACATGGGCTATAAGTAAGTTCAATAATGGTGAGCTAATCCTGAGGGAGAGTGGAGTGACTTTGAGATCGACCACCTAATTTGTCGAATCCATTGAAGGCTTGTTTGCTTGATGGATTTGGAGTAGGGATGGCAATTTACCCACTCATGGGTAATTTTGCTCAAACCCAAGTAGACCCATTTATTATGGGTAGGGTTTGGGTGATGTGTGTATGGGTTTGGGTTAGATATGGATATTATCTAAATGGGTATGGGTTGGATATGGATATCCATTTACTTGAGGGTGTTTTAACTACACATGTAAAAATTGGACTTATTTGTAAAGCTTGAAATTTTTAGGTACCAAAATGTAAGACTAGAAAAATTTAGGTACCAAAACGTAATTTTCCATCAATATTTTGAGGACTTATATGCAAAAAAATTAAATTTAGGTACTAAATATGCATATCTATTAAGTTTAGGTACCAAACTGTAATTTGTATTTGGGCATGGGTACAAACCCAAATCCATTTGTCATAAACCCAACCCAACCCAAAGTAAATGGGTATGGGTACAAACCCATCAAACTTTACCCCAATGCAGTCAAAATCGCGTTTTAAAACTTAAAAACTTACGATTTTACGCTTTTAGGTCACCAAAACGCTTTCGTTTACATATAAAAACTTAAGTGTATAAAATCAGACTAAATTGTGCTTTAAAGCTTAAAAGCTTACGCTTTTACGCTTCTAGTTCACCAAAACGCTTTACGTTTTTACGCTTTTAGTTCACTAAATGAGTATTCTTTTCATGAAATTAATTATAAAAAGTATATTTTAAAAGTAAATCACCAAGAATATGATACATTTGAGATTAAAAGATACATATCATGTACTTGAATGCGTTCTCAACTTCAATAGAGTAATCTAATTCACCTGCTAGGCTCTTCCCGAATTCATTAGCATAGAGGAAAAAGTGGCTTATTGTTAAAATTAATGTTTACGAACTTATTATTAAGATGCTACAAGTTGCTCTACCTGAGGCATGAATTGTATGTATTTATTAACTTATCTAAATTACGTGCATTCATATTTTACATAGTATATGTCCTAGCTTTTTAGTTATTTTTCAGTATGCTTCAAAAACTTACGCTTTTACGCTTTGATTCTACGCTTTGCGATTTTACCTCTTTTTCGCTTCTAGGTAGATTCGCGTTTTTGACTGCATTGCTTTACCCATATCCATATATTTGGATTTCATACCCAACCCAATTGGGTTGGATAGTAAAATACCCATGGGTATGGGCAAAATTGCAATCCCTAATTTGGAGATGAATTTGGATTCATGATGAACTTTGTCCAAAATTCATTGTTTGCTTCAAATCTTTAGATGTAACAAATCTGTGGGACCCATGGACTTTGGGGTTCCAAATCCGTGGGCCCCACGGACTTGAAAATCTCACATCTTTAAGTGAAAATTGATCATGGACTTTGAAGTCCATCATTTTTTACCAACCTACCCCTCATATTTTCTTTCTCTTCTTATATCATTGAGGACAATAATGATAAAGTTCACTTCATACTTACAAATTTAATTAACAAAATCCATAATGAAATCCATGAAACAAATAATGATATTTTTCGAATCCATAATAAACCCAAACTCCTCATATATCCATGGTTTATCAAAACTCAAGTTATACCAAAATCTTCATTTCTCAAATCCACTATACAAACGACCCCATCTTTGTTGGGTCATAGATAAGTATACAAGCCTAGTTTCCAAAACCCAGAGGAAAATGGTCCGGCCCAGAAAGACACCTCGACAATACTAGAGGGAGCACGTCCCATTTGAGCCCAGCGAGTATAAAAAGCTCTTCGGAGCCCAAGTACACTAAGACTGACAAAAAAAAAAAAAAAAAAAAACACTAAAGAGTGATAGCGTGGGAGGAGATAGGTGCTAACAGCCCAACACCTTATAGTGTTCGCATCTTATTAACACTTTGAAGAAGAAGAAGAGGAGGATTATGCACAATTGATGGAAATAAGGTATTAATTGGTTTGGTTTCCTGTTGAGCTTTTGCTGATCTTGTGTTAGTGAAGAACTGGGGAAGGAAAAGGAAATACTTTTTGGCTAATGCCGTGAGTTAGTTTGGATTTTGATTGACGGAGTTGATTGAGGCCTTGGATATGGAAAACATATATTAAGATTGGATGTGAGACAGAGAGTGCATGATATTGTCGCGAATGTGGAGGCAGAGGCGGAGGGAGTGTGTAGGGAGGAGGGGTGCCCTGGATTGGAGAAAGGGTTAAAAATGAGTATATATAGTAGGATGGCTGCAATGAAATTTGAATATAAATGGTTATTTTTTGTACTTAATTATTTCTATCATCAAACTAAATTAAGAACGTACATTTAAATTATTTTTAATTATATAAACGATATCATAGTTTATACACGAATTAAATAAAATTCATATATGATTAACTCAATCTCTTAAGACTCTAATATTTTAGATAATTGTTAACTCTAAATTGTGGTGACTCTTAACCTCCTACAACACCACTATATATTCAATATCTAACTATCCACTCAAACGTGGTTACTAAGTCGTTCACCTCTACCATCTCATTCCAATCGATGTTCCTCGGCTATCCATATTCACTAGAGTGACTTTAACGTAACTCTTCATGGATGGAATGATTAGAAAAATCATGAATAATTTGGTAGGATATATTGGCAATAATATCTTTGGTAGTTTATATGAACATATATTTTAAAATTTATATATAATGGAAAAACGTTATCAGTTGTAAGCTATATAGTGGAAAAACGTTTATATGAACATATATTTTAATAATTTCTCATATAAGATATATATTTATTTTAATTAAGAAAATGGTATCCCCTTGCGTAAAATCCTGGTTACGCCACTGTGTGGAGGAGAGAATCTAGACCTCTGTGCAGAGAACAGGTAGACAAGAAGAAAGAGCTTGATGCTCAATTTGTAACTAAGCAGGTTGTGGGCAAGGTACACTCACTCTTGTTGTGCAATATATCACTAGGACGGAAGCCCGCGCTTCACGGTGGGGCTATTGATTTGTTGTTGTAAAGTGAACCTTATTTAAGTGAATTATAAATTGAAACTAAATATTGAAATAATCTGTTTCTTAGTACCCGATAATCGAAATTAAGGTAAAAAGAAGAAAAAAAACTTAAGAATAGAATGTTGAGTCATAGTTCGATTATTGTAGACCAAGAAATAAAAATCACCGCTCATGTATTTTGTTGTTGGAGTTTTTCCTCTCGTTAGTTCTTCTTTTTGATTCAGTAGTCTTGCTAAGAAAGTAGGGGTGGGAAACGGTGCGGTTGCGGTTAACTGCACCGCAATTTGCGGTTAACTGCAACCGCAAAACACCCATATTGGCCAACCGCGACCGCGACCGCAACGGTTAGCGGTTAACCAAAAACCGCAGAACGCGGTTAGCGGTGAACCGCGGTTTATGGTTGTGAAAACCGCAACAACCGAAACACCATATGAAACCGCAGTTAGCACTCTAACCGACAATTAACCGCGAACTAACCGCAAAAAAATCATGAAAAAAAAAACACAGCAACTACTGTTTTGTCTATTTTCACTTCCATCAAGCCCCTACATCTGTCTGCATATCCAAAGAACACAATCCACAAGCACAAATGCACAATGCCACAATCCTGCTGGCTGGGCTGGGGTCAATTATGGGCTGGGCTAGGGGTGAATTATGGGTTGGGTCTGGTTTCGCGGTTAGCTTTGCGGTTATATGGATTTGCGGTTTTGGTTGCGGTTAAACCACAAACCGCAAAACAGGCCATATCTCCAACCGCGACCGCAAAATAGGCCAAATATGCGGTTTGCGGTTAACCAATAACCGCGCGATTTCGGTGCGGTTGTCGGTTTAACCGCAAACCGCCAACCGTTTTCCCAGCCCTATAAGAAAGGAGGAGGGGGGGGGGGAGGGAGGGGGAGATATGAGAGAATTAAATGAAAAAGAAAATTAAATCTAAACTAACCAAAATGAGTCCACATAATTACCCTAATAACACAAAAACTCCTCCTATCTTTGGTTAATTACAAAAAGAGCACTTTTTGGGATGTGATATGGTGACAACCCCCTTAGAGGGTTGTGAGTTTGACAACCCACCTCCTCACCATTGGATACACCCTCTCTTCTGTCTTTTTCTTCTCTTTTTCAAATTGATGGTTAAGATTAAACGAAGAGTATTTTTGGAATGAAAAAGATTTACTACACACAATCATTTACCCTCCCATATAAATTAAAAACAAAACCATAACTCCTCCCACTCCCTCTCCCCCTCCTCCCTCTCTCACGCAGCCATCCACCATCACAGGCGACAGTCCTCCACCACCGCAGCCCTCCACCGTTGTCGCGCCCTCCACCGCCGGCGCCCCTGTCTCCCGTAGAAGCCCTCCACCGCCACCGTCTCCGCAATCCTCAGCTTCCCTCCACCCCCTGCCGTTGCAAATCTCTCCCGCCGGCCCGTCGCAACGTCCCCTCCTACCACCGCGGCACAATCATCCTCTCCCCGTCGGTCTCGCCGCGCTTCGTCTCCCACCACTGCTGCCGTCGCGAGGTCACCCTCTTCCCCTGACTCTCTCTCCCGTCACCGACTCCCCTTTTCTAGATCTGATTTTTTATTTATTTTCGTCTAGTGGTACCATTTTCTTCTAGTAGCGTACCAGTGATAGTAGTACGCTACCACTACCATCTGGTAACTGGTAGTGGTATGCTACCACTATCATTCTGTACTAGTATCGTACCAGTAGAAAAATCATTACCACTAGACTAATGGACTGGCATACTTTTTAATGCACTGGTACATTTTTGCAGGTTGCCTGAGGGAGTCTGTCGGAGAGATTTCGCTGGAGGAAGTCTGTCGGAAGGATTTCACCGGAGAAAAAGTCTGTCGGTCGAAGCGAATTGGTTGTTGGAAAAGAAAGAGAGAGATATAAATGTATTTTATTTGTATGATTTAAATTTCAAAACAGCCTTGTATTTAATGTGGATTTTTAATTCCCAATTTAATTAATACAAAATAAAATAATTAATATATTCTTTTTTTTTTGTCATACCCAAAATGCCCTTGGTTGTCAATCTGACAACCTCGAAGGGGGTTGTCACCATATCCGCTCCCCACTTTTTGTGACGTGATTCTACGAAAAAGTGTTTTAGAGCTCTCTCTAATATGTTTGATAAAGCGGGGTAAGTTTCTAACAAAATCCACATGTGACCCAATCTGTTGATCACAAAAAGCGGGTACAACTCGTCCACGAACCAAAAAATTTCAACACGGGATTCAACTCGATAAAGCGAAGCAAATTTGTAAAAAAATCCACAATCGATCCAATTCATTAATTACAAAAGCGGGTAAAATTGATTCCCGACCCAAAATGCGGCAACAACGGTATCGGGTTGAATTAGCTTAAACAAATATGAATATGGGTTCAATTCAATCGTCATAAGACGTGGGTTCAATTAGGGTTCACTCCCAAAGCGACCCAATTTTTTTGAAAACTGGATTCAACTTCCTTATTCCGGTTTGATAAAGAGGGGTGAGCTTTTAACAAAATCCACATGCAACCCAATTCGTTGATTACAAAAGCGGTAAAACTTGTTCCCGACTCAAAATTCGTCAACACTGGATTCAACTCGATAAAGCTGGCCGAGTTTGCAACAAAAATCCTCACCCGACCCAATTTGTTAATTTGTTAAGTACAAAAGCGGGTAAAATTTGTTCTCGACCCAAAACTCGACAACACCGGTACCAGGTCAAATTAGCTTGAACACACATGAATTTGGGTTCAACTGTCATAAGAGGCGGGTTAAATTTGGGTTCAATCCCAAAGCGACCCAAAATTTGTGAGCACACATGAATTAGCATGAACTCACATGAATTTCTCTGGCCGGTTTGATACAGCGGGCGAGTTTCTAACAAAATCCACACTCGACCCAATTCGTCGATCACAAAAGCAGTTAAAATGCGTTTTCGACCCAATTCGATGATTACAAAGATGGATAAAATTCATTCACGCCCCAAAAAGTGTAAAGGGTAAAACTTGTCATCGACACAAAATGCGTCAACACTGAGTTTAAGTCGATAAAGTGGGGCTTTGGGTTCAACTGTCAAAAGAGGCGGGTTCAATCCCAAAGCAATCCAAAATTTGTGGACACACATGAATTAACTTGAACACACATGACTTTCTGCGACCAGTTTGATAAAAAGGGGCTAGTTTCTAACAAAATCCACACGCGATCCAATCCGTCAATCAACAAAGCGGGTAAAATGAGTTCTCGCCCCCAAAAGTGACAAGGGTAAAACTCTTCATCGACCCAAAATGCGTCAACACTGGATTTAACTCGATAAGGTGGAGTGCGTTTTTAACAAAATGCACACCTGACCCTATTCCTTAATTTTAAAAGCGGGTAAAATTAATTCTCGACCCAAAACTCGCTAACACCGATACCTAGGGCTGGATTTTCGGTTATCTCGGTTATAATCGATAACCAAAATGTCGGTTACCGATTAATCGCGAAGCCAGACACGCCTACCGCCAACCGCCCGACGGAGCCCATCGGTTATCCGACAATCGATCGCTCGGTTACCGGTTAGTTGCTCAGTTAACCGAGTTAACCGCAATAATTAAAGGAGAGGAACAACAGCGGTTGCTGGCTGCTGGTGGACTGGTCGGTGGACGAACAACGACAGGGGACTATGGCTGGCGACGGAGGAACGGCGGAGAAGGATTTTGGCTGGCGGCGAGTTGTGACTATCGCTGGCGACGCTGGAACGGCGGCGGAGGAACGGCGGCTGTTGGCTACTCGTGGACTGGTCGGGGTCTCGGGAGGAGATGGCGAAGCAGCAAGGGCGCTGGGCGCGGGTCGTGGAGGGAGATGGCGGCGTAGCAGGGGCGCCAGGCGCGGGTCGGGGAGATTCGCCGTTCAACCTGAACGGTTCAGGGCAGGGGAGAAGGGAGTCAGGGCAGGCGGGCGGCGGCAAAGAGTTCTCTTCGCGTCGCGATGCAGAGAGGAGAAGGGAAGGGTCGTGGTTAGGGGTGGGCGGGTGGATTCGATTAGAGATTTAGGGTTAGTTCTTGCGGCGTCGTTTTACGAAAAATGAGGGGGGTTAGATGTGTCGGTTAGTCGGTTAACCGGCGGTTATCGCCCTTGGTTAGCCGGTTAACCGCCACATCTAACCCCCCTACCGAACACCCCCCGCGAACATAATTTTCGGTTTATCAAGATGGATATATCGTGCGGATTATTAGAGAAAATATATAACTTACTATGATAACGATAATTGGAATAGAAAATTAGTTCCCATCAATGCATGTGCTTTTGAAATTAGGTTTAGTCTGCTACTACCTACTGTCAATGCACATGTTAGTAAAATATATTCTTGAATGGGATAGTTGACCAGTCTAATAGAGTGAAACGATATTGTGAATGATTATATGGTGACGGGTGAGATAAATTAAGAGAAATCTTAATAATTTGAATAATTATGTAGTTTTAAAATAATTTGATAATATGAAACATGAAATTTCATAATAAGTTATTGTTCAAAAATTATTTACGTTATCTTTTTTAATGTACCCCTTCAATGAAATTCTAGACCTACACCACTGTTTCTAGTAATCTGATATTGATTCTTCTCCTTACAATATCGATTCTAACTGATAACTTGTATTTAGTATATGTTTTTCACTTAGGTTTTACTATCTTTTGCATTGTCGTTTTTACCAAGATATGTATATTACTGCCATTATTATGCATGATATGTTGGTTTGTGTTTTATGTTGTCGTATATTAAATTAGATTAGGAACGGAGTCCAAATTTTACAATTGGATACAATAATTTTTTCACCACAACCAAATAATAGACTAAGAAGATTTCATCCAATTTTTTTTTTTAAATAGAAATGTCCAAATTGTTTTGACATCAAAAAATTATCTAAAATAACGCTTACACCCACTTACACCACGAGCTCAATGGTTATACATAAAGACAATCTAAGCATTGACTAACTCATCCTTTTAATTGACTTTCCAGTATTCCAAAGTCTATAAGGAAAAGGAAAATACAGTGTGAGGATATGCACTTATATATGTTGAAGAAAAAGAATGACTGTCTGTATGTTGAGGTACCGATCGAGTGAATTGTTAAAAGAGAAGATGGAGATTTTTTTTAGTACAATAAAGACTTACTAAAAAATCAGTTAGGGGCTAAGATCTGGTGACTAAGGGGGGTCCCTTTAGTCACATGACTAAGTGAATCTCCACCCTTGCACCTCATTAAAATCCAAGGGCTGCTATTAATTCAATTTAATGAAGGACAATGTAGTAATTGCTTGTTTATTTTTAATTTTTAATTATAAAAGAAATAAAAAAAAGCCCAGCGCCAGCCGGCCGGCCGTCGCGTCGCCTCCCCGTCTCCGTTCTGATAATTGCGCGGCCAGAGGGAATTCCTGGGGGCGCCATTATTGATTTATTTCCATGGGGAATTTTCCCCAGCGAGTATTGTGTGCGGCCATTGTGCCATTATTCCCCAGAGAGAGAGAGAGAGTCGGAAACTTTTTCTGGTCGGAAAATTTTTTCCCGGCGACCATCGTGAACGGAGAAGAATTTTCCGGCGACAGTGCAAATTTTGTAATGTTTGTTGACATATTTTGTAATGTTTGTACGCTTTGTTATTTTGTAATTTCGTAAACTTTGTTATTTTTGTGCACCATGTTTGTCATTTTTGTCCACCATGTTCGTAATGTTTGTATGTCTAAAAAACACCCGGGTTGACTTTGGGAAGGAGCCCCTCTATATAGGGATGGAGCCTCCAAAGTCAACCCGGGTGTTTTTTCCCGTTCGTATGGATTGTCGGTCTAGTTTGTCATTTTTGTCCACCATGTTCGTACTGTTTGTATGTCTAAAAAACACCCGGGTTGACTTTGGAAAGGAGCCCCTCTATATAGGGATGGAGCCTCAAAAGTCAACCCGGTTGTTTTTTCTTTTTGTATGGTTTGTATTGTTTGTCGGTCTAGTTTGTATTGTTTGTACAGTTCATACGTTTGTAATGTTTGTAAATCTGTTTGTATGTTTTGTCGCTCTAGTTTGTACTGTTCGTATGTTTGTATGGTTTGTACTGATTGTATATCCGGTTTGTATACTTCGTAATTTTCCATAATACCCAAACTACCCCTGTCATTAATTAAATAGCCCTTTCCACTTTTTAACCATTGGATTGAAGTGTCCAGATCTAAAGGCTGGGAGGGGCTTAGTCAAGTGACTAAGCACCCCCCTTAGTCACTGGATCCGCTCTCAATCAGTTAGTTAGGATATTACATTTATTTATATTCCTTCTAACTTATTTTTCGATCATGACGATAATATCAATTGAATTTTACTCTATATTTAAAAGACACCAATAATATCAATTTTGATGTATTGCACCAACTTTTACAACAAAATCTAACTAACTAGCTCCAATCCCTTTTCCCAAAACAAACATTAGCAATAGCAACAGAAGTAAAAAAACATATAACTAATAATTGTTACATCAATTGATCTGTGTCTCACAATTGTTAATAATTACCTCTATCTCTGTAAAATACTTTCTGTTTCAATCTCAACACAATGTTCCCCATAATTGATAATACCCTATTAATTAGCTATGAAAATTCCAACAAAAATCCCCATTATACATTTCCTTCTTCTAATTTGTTTCCTAAGAAAAAGTTTCAAACTTCTTGTTGTTCTTTTTGCCCCAGGCCAAACTAAGGCCTGGTTATGGTCTGATGGCGGCCATGGCAAAAAGAACAGCCACGCCTCAATGTTCTTAAAATTCTCGTCAAAAAAATTCTTTCCCCACCTTCAAACTTCATGAAATTACTCTGAATCTAATTAACATATTCACCCTTTTCATCCGTCTCAAAAAAATTGTTCGTTTTTTTATAATATAATCAGTTTCCCTCTTAAAGTTCCCATTTCTTTTGTTGTGTTATTCTTTGGAGTATTACGGAACAAATTTTTTTTTTTAAAATGGCGCCTGGCTTTGTAAGAACAAGTTCAAACATCGAAGGAGAAAACCCAGGAGTAACAGCAATTGCGGTTGATATGGGCAAGAACAGCCATTTTGCTGTGAAATGGGCTACAGACAATCTCTTGAAAAAGGGCGACTCTTCCTCTTGCATTCTTGTTCATGTCCACCACAAACCAGCTCCCAATCGTGAGTTCCTTTTATTTTTTTTAGACTCATTATTATAATGTTCATGTCCATTCTTATGCTGTTATGCATTCTAATTTGTGCATGAAATCCTGCCCCAAAAAAAAAGAAAGTTTGCTTGAGAAATCCACCTTTTTACGTCCAAATATCCTGTTCTTTTCTATGCACGAAATCAGACTGTGTCTTTCTCGTTCAATTTTCACAAAACCAATTTACAGGTATGGAAGAATTGATTGACCTTGATATTTGGCAGAGAACCCAAATGGGCCATCCAAGAAGGAGCTGCAGCAACTATTCCTTCCGTTCCGAGGATTTTGTGCCAGAAAAGGGGTGAGTAGTGTCCAGAAAAAGAAAAAAAAAATATCAATGAGATTTGTGTCTTGTGCGACCAATTTTTTTTTTGCTTTTTCTTTATCTTCTTAAATAATGTGTTTGGTAATATTGTTGTCTGCTGTATAATATTTCCAGATTAAAGCCCAGGAAGTGCTTCTGTTTGATACAGATATAGCAAAAGCTCTCTTAGAATTCATTGCCAAGAACTCCGTAGCGACTCTGGTCATTGGTGCCACCAACAAGAGTGCTTTCTCCAGGTTCTGTCTCTTAGATAAGATAAATACTTCCCTTATGAATACGGATCCTTTGTCGTTATCGTATTCTATTGTTGTAACACGTGCTTGGTAACACGTGCTTAGTAATTAATTACGTGCTATAGTATGTTACACTAAGTTTGGAATGAACCAAACCTTATACATTAATTAATTATGAATCTTTACTTTTAATTCAATCATATCTCGATTTGGTTCCACTGTCTCAGGAAGTTCTGGAGCGTCAGCCTTTCAACAACCCTACTCCAGGCCGCACCGGATTCCTGTTCCGTCTACGTCATCTCCAAGGGCAAACTCCAGAGCTTGCGGCTAGCAAATCAGCCGCCGCCGCATAACCACCAGCTCCCTCCGCCGAGCCCCGACCAGCAGTCCGAAGTAATGTCGGTGTCGGAGTACAGCTACAGCCAGGGGAGCTTCAGGAGCGAGTTATCGTCCGACAGAATGTCCGTCGAGAGCAGCGAATCCGCCGGTGTTACCAGAATGTCGGCGAACAGAGGCGGCGGCGGCGGGTATGGCAGAACACCAGCTGTACCTTCGGGGCATCATCATCAAGGCAGGATGATCAGTAGGTTGCCCGCGGCGGAATCTGCCGGCATGTCGAATTTCAGCGATGCTTCGTCGGCGTCGTCGTTGTCGTCGGCGGTGATGACGAGGAACTTTCAGTATGTCGATGCGGCGTCGTATGAGAGCAATAATAATAGTACGGAGTTCTCTGGGTTGTCGGCTAGTTCTACCAGCTCAAATAATTCATCCGAAAACATGGTAAGGAATTAGATTCTATTCTATGTTCCCTTTGATTATTTGGTATTTTTCTGATTAATTTTTAGATCACTTATACTATGCTATATAGTATTGGTGCTTTAATATATAATTTTAGGTTATACCATAACAATAAATGTATAAGTTTAGGTTGTACCATAAAGGAATTTGTACCATTATGTAATGGTACAACTTTATAACTTGAAGTTGTATCATCACATAAAGGTACAAGTTCAAGTTGTACCATAAAAGAATTTGCACAGAAAGTATAGGTACAATTTGAAATTGTACCATAACGTTATATGTGTCAAGAACCAGTTGATCCCAATAACTCGAGTTGTTGGGAGAGGTTCAATCGTGGATCATATACCACAACACTAACACGCCCCCTCAAACGAAAGCCACTCACAAGGGCTTGAAGTTTGCACAGGTCTGAAGACAAGAATACCATGTGCTTAACAAATGGTGGTCACCGGGAATCGAACACAAGACCTCTCGGTCACAGAAGGCTCTGATACCATGTCAAGAACCAGTTGATCCCAATAACTCGAGTTGTTGGGAGAGGTTCAATCGTGGATCATATACCACAACACTAACAATATGTACAATTTCAAATTGTACCATAAGAACAAAAACATATAGCGCCAATGCTATATAGCATTGTAAAATTCCTCTAATTTTTAATCTTTTCTGACACATTAGATTTGTTAGATAAAATCATTCTTATTGCAAATTAGTTCCTGAATTTTATTTTTCACAAATTGGTCTATAACTTTTGGTGGTTAAATTATATTTTAATACCATTACATTTTTAATATTGAACTTTTAATTTTATAAAAATATTTAATATGTTGTCGCGAGAAATTTCAAATCACTAGTTATTGATGTTTATTTTAAAGTCGCAAGCAATAAATTACATATGTATTTCTAGTTGATTTATGTTTTTGGCACAAATTCAGATATCATTTTTAATTAAGATATAAAAAAAAATATTTAAAATTCCAAATTTTAAATCCAAATCCTTCTATCAAACCCACATGCATCTTTTTTATATAAATAAAAAGGTAGCCATGTGACTAAAAAGTTAAATTTAAATTTTATTTAGTTATAAAATATCATTTTGAAACGGTGCATTTCATTCGTGTAATCCATATGTTTCGAGTATTATATATTCTCAAAACACATGTATTCTAAGCCCCTTACTTGCTGGTTCTACTTTCCATGATGTAGGTAAAAATCATTAAAACATTACACTATTTTTACCATTAGAAATTACTAGCTAGTAAAAAATGGACCAATACCACTAGGAAATCCGAACTATTAAGAATGTGTCATTTGTGTCCTAAAGTATCCAATATGACATTTGTGTCCTAAATTATTTTTCCGTTAGAGTTGACCGGCGTTGACCATTAGTATTTAACAAATGACACATTCTTAATAGTTCGGGTTAGGACATAAATGACATAAAACTATAATATGTTGGGACATAAATGATACAATACTACAATAGGTTGAGACACAAATGTCATATTGGATACTTTAGGACACAAATGACACATTCTTGATAGGGATGACAATGGAGCGGGTTTGGGGCGGGTTTGTCTAAACCATCCCCATCCCCATCTTCAAATATTCAAACCCATACCCACCCCATACCCATGCGGGGGAATGTTTGGCAAACTCATCCCCATACCCGTGGGTTTCGGGTACCCATGGGTAATACCCGTACTCGTACATCCAACATTATTATCCTAAAATTTACAAGAAAAGTTTTAACTACAACTCTAAACGTACCTATTATATCACGAATTCAACAAACACATGATCATTTTCTTAATACGATTCAAAGAATATGATCCTAAAACATATATTTTTCAAATTATTATGTTTTAACTCTGATACATCTACTAAGTAATAATTAACTAACATAATCTTGTTGACAAAGGGGAAAGTGAAAGAGTGAAAGGAGAATTGAGGGAAATGAATTAGGTTTTGATTAAGGTGGTCACTCAATTGCATTTCTATTATTTATTTCCTTGAGTTATCCTCATCACCATTGATAGATTATAATTTGATCCACAAGTTTTTGTATATGTGAAGAAATTCTCTTGGTGGGGCGGATATGAGTATGGGTATGGGGCGGGGGAGGCTAAAAGCATACCCGCCCCATACCCATCAAACTTTTTGCGGGTTTTACCCATACCCGCCCCATACCCGGTCAAAGCGGGGATTACCCGCGTTGACTGGGTCGGGGACGGTTGGGTACCCGCAGCCGTGGGTTTGATTGTCATCCCTAATTCTTGATAGTTCGGGTTTCCTAGTGGTATTAGCTAGCCCTAAAAAATTTGACGCTTCTTCTTCTTTGGTGATTTCTGCTATAAACCAAAAACTTATTTCCACGCCCCTCAAACATATGTCAATTCATGACTTTGAAGTTTGCACAGACTCACCATATCATGTGCTTTAGAAAATAATTAATATTGGAAGTCATTAGGACTTGAACACATGATCTCAAAGACAAACCAACTCTGATACAATGTCATAAACCAACTGATACCAATAATTCTAATTGCTAAGAGATGCTCATGTATGATATTTAGCCACTTTCTTACCATTTCTTCGTGGCAATTACGTACAGCAATTGATTGAGTCAGAAATCAGGAGAATGAAGCTTGAACTGCAGAAAAATCTCGATGCTTACCATTCCATTTGCAAAGATGCTGCCACGGCCAATCAAATGGTATATCGAGTTATTATGTTTGTTAAAATTTCCAGTGATATACTTTTAAGTCAATTTATCTCGGGTATGAGAAGGAACTACATACGAGTGTTTCCAGTTATAGTGGTTATATACGATCGAGTTATTACTTATTAGTTTATGGTTTCATCTAATAAGTAGATTTATAAGGATGAATTGAGACCTATCGAGTCACATTACTTATTATCACCTTATCTACATTTTGTTCCACAGATGACAAAACCGCAAAATTTCCATTCTCGTGAATCCGAATCCGACGAGGATTCCACTATGTCCTTGAACCTCGAGATTTCAACACCGGAAATCGAATTACAGAGGAACAAGGCGGCGAGAATATCACAACTATTGTCGGAGATGGAAGGTCAGAAGAAGCAAAACGCAGAAATAATGAGAGCCAATTACAAGCAAGCTCTAAGAGATAAGAACCACCACAACTCTAGATCAACGGAGTCGCTTGCATATTACGGCGGCAGCCAAAATCCTATTGTTCAGTTCAGAGAGTATAACATCCAAGATATAGAGATGTCGACGAACCACTTTGCCCCGTCGAAAAAGATTGGTGAAGGTGGGTATGGACCTGTTTATAAAGGCATAATCGATGACGTTCCTGTCGCGATCAAGGTTGTCAGACCAGACTTGTCTCAAGGACAAAAACAGTTCCAAAAAGAGGTAATTAAAGTAACTTCTGTTTAAATATATGAATAGCACGAAAAGAAGGATGGACTGCTTTTATCATTCATTTTCTCTCTCTCAACAGGTCGAGGTATTGAGCACCGTGAGACACCCACACATGGTGAATCTCCTGGGCGCATGCCCTCAATACGGGTGCCTGGTCTATGAGTACATGGACAATGGGAGCTTAGAAGACCGTCTCATGAGGAAAGACAACACCCCGACGATCCCATGGTCCACGAGGTTCAAGATAGCCTCCGAGATCGCCACGGGCCTGCTCTACCTCCACGAGCACAGGCCCGAGCCCATCGTCCACCGTGACCTCAAGCCCGCCAACATCCTTCTGGATTCCAACTACGTTAGCAAGATAGGGGACGTGGGTCTCGCGAGGCTCGTCCCGGGGGCCGCACCAAACAGTAACGTGACACGATACCATATGACTGCAGCGGCAGGGACGTTTTGTTACATTGACCCGGAATACCAGCAGACAGGGCTATTGTCCGTGAAATCGGACTTGTTCTCACTCGGTGTGGTTCTGTTGCAGCTCATCACGGGGAAACCTCCGATGGGGTTGTCGTACCATGTCGAAGAAGCCGTCGAGAACGAGAGGTTCGCGACGGTTCTTGACCCGACGGTTAAGGATTGGCCCGTGGAGGAGGCTCTGTCGCTCGCCAAGCTGGCATTGCAGTGTTGTGAGCTGAGGAAGAAGGATAGACCTAGCCTTGGGAATGTAGTGCTTCCGGAGTTGAACCGGTTGAGAGATTTTGCTGTGGGTTTCTCGTTGGGTTGTCCAGAAGACATGGATGTTGCACCACCACACTATAACGAGGTATGCGGTAGTTGTTCTTGAAGGAAAAAAAGGGTATCTTTGAGTATTATATAGAAAATGGGTTCTTTTTGTTGAAATGTTAGAATGTTTGAGTGTCTTTTTTCTAATTTTTCTTTGTCTGGGATCATTTCAGGAACTTTTCAGAAGATGAAAGTGGGAAAATGGTGGCTAGCTAGCTCAAAAGGGGAGGGAAGGTTTTGTGTTGGTCTTCATGTTATTCAAGTTTCCAACTTTGTTTATTTAGATGGGGAGAATCATTTGATTCATTTCCATTATTATTATGGAGAATAATCATGAAACAATCTATGAAAGAAAAAGAGGTGAGACATGCAGGGGAAAGAAGTCAAGAACTATTGAAAGTTTTGAGAGAAAAATGTGAAAGGGTAGGGATATGGAAGAAGAGGTGGGGAAAGAATTATTGACTCATTTAGATTGTAAATTTTTCTGTCTAATAATTTTTGGATTCAATTATGTTTTTCATTCTATCTTAATTTTTTGTAGGAGCAATAGAAATATTAAAAAAATTAATCGAATCAATACAAATAATGATAAATATCTCAAATTTCATTTTCGATCCAATCTTCTACCAAAACAAGATAAAAATTAGCCTCGTCGTGACTTAAGATGGATAATAAAACTAATTTAAATGCATTCCTCGATATTGATATGATCAATATATACATTAAAAATATCATATATATAAGTGAGCAATGAGTTCAAATCCTAATCATATATAAGTGAGAAATGATTTCAAATAAATTTTTGGACGACAAAAGTTAAAAATGTGTGAACTTGGAGATTTATTCTGAAGATTACACAATAGTCTCTTCCTATTTTTCATATTTGAAGAACTATTTAGCCACGATTGTTATCCGGGGGAAAAAAACTGAAAGCAGAAGGAACTCAAGGAAGAGAGAGAGAGGGAGGACGTGGGAGTTGGGAATCTTCAAAGCACAGAAGAATCGGCACAATCCCTTTTGATTTCCACAGCGTTAGGTTACAAATCGAAAGCCCAATTGCCCCAATTAGCTCCGCCACTCATAAAGTTTCCGTCTTTTCTTTGTTCGCTCTCTCCATCCATCGCCGCCACCGCCATTCCCACGAAACCCTAATTCCTCAGCTTCTCCGTCGGAACCCACCGCAATGTCTTTCTCCCACTCCGACCACAACCACGATCCCGACCGCCGATCCCAGCAGCAACAACCGCAGCCCCGTCTCTACAACCCGTACCAGGACCTCAACACCCCGATCAAAACCCTCTACAACCTACCCACCTCGCCGGAGTACCTCTTCTCGGAGGAATCCATCAAGCAGCGCCGCTCGTGGGGCGAGAATCTCACCTTCTACACCGGCACCGCCTACCTGGGCGCTTCCGTCGGAGGAGGCGCCGCAGGGCTCTACTCCGCGGTCAAGGCGTTCGAGCCGAACGACACGCTCAAGCTCAAGGTGAATCGCGTCCTCAATAGCTCCGGCCACGTGGGCCGGGTCTGGGGGAACCGGATCGGGATCGTCGGGTTGATCTACGCGATGGCAGAGAGTGGGATTGTTGCGGCTACGGATCGGGATGACGTTTGGACCAGCGTTGCGGCCGGGCTCGGGACCGGCGCCGTTTGTAGGGCGGCGAGAGGGGTGAGGTCTGCTGCTGTCGCTGGGGCTTTGGGAGGGCTGGCTGCAGGAGCTGTGGTGGCTGGGAAGCAGGCGATGAAGAGGTATGCCATGATTTGATCGGAACAGGGGGAGAACGAGGAGAAAGGTTGGAGCTTTGAGGTTAGGGTATGAGTTCTTTTTTTAGTCTTCTCCTTTAGACTTTTGGTTTGTTTGGTAATAAGCATTTGATATGATATGTTCTGCTCCAGTTTTGATCGTGATAGTAGAAATTTGGTGGAAGGGAAATTAGGAAGAAGAAGAAGAAGCACAGGGAGAATGAATCAAAAGGAAAGAGTAGTTAGTTGGTAAGTGTGGAAAAATTCAATGTTATTTTGGCATGGAAGAATCATGCTGTGATGAACAACAAAAATTTGATGAAATGTATAATGGTGGTGTTCTCATTTCTCTGGTGATGTAATTCGCCGACTTTGTTCGAATTTAAGGAATAACATTCTGCTGCTGCTTTGATATAGAGCTACAAATGTTGTAGTGCATTTGTGTTTGTGCTCCGGCGTGGTTGCGTAATATCTTGATCTCAATGAGTATCCTTGATAAGGAAATCTATGCTGTTTGGAAGCTTTTTTTTGTGCTGTGGATCTGTTGTTGCAGGTCATCTTTCAGTTTAGGATCTTATTAAGCTGCTAGTGCTGAGTTTTTGTTCATCCATCAGATGTATAATGCATCATGCATGTATGCTTTGGCTGCAGCTTATTCCTTAATCCTGTACCTCTCAGCTGTGTCGAACCGTTCTTGATGTTACTTTCTAGGTAGAGGTCTGTTGGTCTTTTATCCAACTAGGCAATCTCCTGCTTTATACCATGTCTAGGATGAAATCTTAATGCAGAGTGCCTGACAGTGTGCATGGTTTGTTCAAAAAAAGAATGGATTTGAACACCTGCATAATCTGGTTCAACAATGAGGATCCAATGGTGCTGGTTTTGTGTTTCTAGTTGTGACTTGTGTCAGTGGCTCCTTGCCTGTCACAAAGTCAGCCAAGCTTAATGATGTGTTTGAGTTTTTAACTTCTTTATCCTTTTTCTGGCTTGTGAATTTCATGCAAATTCTTGTAATCTTGTTAGTGATGACCACCCCAATTTCCCCATTCTTGTACATTTTTAGACAGTTTGCTAGAAAAAAGCCAAAGAGGCGGAAAAAATCCCAAAGTACACTAGTTTTTAAAAAAAATTTCCAAAATACATAAGTTATAAAAAAAATTCCAAAAGTACACATGTTTGAGCATCACTGTTTTAGACAAAAACGGTGAAGGTCATCACCGCTTTTGACCAAGACGGTGAATACTTCACCGTTTCAAACTAAAACGGTGAAGGGTTCACCGCGTTTGTTAAGAACGGTGAATACTTCACCGTTTTAAACAAAAACGGTGAAGCCTTCATTTGAATTCCAAGTATTTTGATAACTCTAAATGGTTCTCCTCGTCGATACGATCGCGCTGCCGAAAACGGCTCGTCATTTCGACCTCAAACGAATAAGATACGCGCGTTTTAGTTTTTAGTACGCAAAAGTTACTTTAACGACATGTGCAGCTTTGAACTCACTTATCTCACTCGTTTGGACTCGGAATTGAGATCTGTAAAATTCTATGTGATCGTGGTTGATTTTCCCAACCTTTTTGTGTTGAGGGAAGATAATGATTCTTGATAAAATGATCCAGAATATTCATTCGACAACTTAAGTGCGTAGGATAGTTTTTAGACAATGCAAACTCAAATAACAACACCTAAAAATCACAAAAACAACATTGATAGTTCACTACAATGATAAAATGATAAATTCACTCATTTGCTTCACTTTGGCCCCTATCTCCACCTCTTCCTCCTCGTCCTCCACGACGTCCTCGACCCCTTCTTCCCCCCTCCGCCACTGCTTCTTGGCGGGCTCGCTCAACGGCTGGTCGCGGATTTCTCTTGACCCGAGCCCCAACTGGGGTTACATATGGTGGTGGTGGTGGCTGAGTTGGACCGGTAGCTTGACGAATGATCGGGGGGTTCGGAGTTTGTTGTTGCGGATGTTGGAATTGAGAGAACCCATGATGTTGTTACATATGGTTCTCTCAATTCCAACATCCGCAACAACAAACTCGTGGAGGACGAGGAGGAAGAGGTGGAGATGGGGGCCAAAATCAAGCAAATGAGTGAATTTATCGTTTTATCATTGTAGTGAACTATCAATGTTGTTTTTGTGATTTTTAGGTGTTGTTATTTGAGTTTGCATGGTCTAAAAACTATCCTACGCACTTAAGTTGTCGAATGAATATTCTGGATCATTTTATCAAGAATCATTATCTTCCCTCAACACAAAAAAGTTGGGAAAATCAACCACGATCACATAGAATTTTACAGATCTCAATTCCGAGTCCAAACGAGTGAGATAAGTGAGTTCAAAGCTGCACATGTCGTTAAAGTAACTTTTGCGTACTAAAAACTAAAACGCGCGTATCTTATTCGTTTGAGGTCGAAATAACGAGCCGTTTTCGGCAGCGCGATCGTATCGACGAGGAGAACCATTTAGAGTTATCAAAATACTTGGAATTCAAATGAATACTTCACCGTTTTTGTTTAAAACGGTGAAGTATTCACCGTTCTTAACAAACGCGGTGAACCCTTCACCGTTTTAGTATGAAACGGTGAAGTATTCACCGTCTTGGTCAAAAGCGGTGATGACCTTCACCGTTTTTGTCTAAAACGGTGATGCTCAAACATGTGTACTTTTGGAATTTTTTTTATAACTTATGTATTTTGGGAATTTTTTTTAAAAACTAGTGTACTTTGGGATTTTTTCCCCAAAGAGGCAGACACCTTAAACTTTCTGCTCATATTTGCAGCTATAGCTTCTATCCGTGAAAGCTATGTATACTTCAAACATATTTGGGTAAAACACTCCTCTTATCACTAGGGCCCGTTTAGTATAGTTTAGTATAGTTTTGTTGTTGTTGTGGTTGTAGTATGGTTGTGTAACACAAGAGAAACCACAACAACATAAAAATAGAAAACAAAAACATGTTTAGTTGGTAATTATGACATATCATAGAAATCGACAACAAAAAACAGAAACGCGTTTAGTTCTTTGTAACGAAAAATCATAAGAACATTTCTCAATATACAGCAAAGGAAACATGGATTGAGCTGTTGAGCAGGGGAGGCCCGGCAGCGGCTGTTGAGTAGGGGAGGCCCGGCAGCGGCTATTGAGTAGGGGAGGGGAGTTCGCGGCGGCGGCTGTTGAGCAGAGGAGGGGAGGTCGCGGCGGCGGCGGGTCGGAGGGCGGAGGCGGGCGGTCGGGAGGCGCGGAGGCGGAGGGTCAGGAGGTCGGAGGGTCGGGAGGGCGGAGGTGGCCGGCATGGAGTGGGGAGAAGGCGCCGGCGTGTATGGCTGGAGGGGAGAGCGGCACCTGTGTTTGAGACAAAATTGGAGAGGTTGGGGGCGGCTGAAGTAGGGTTTGGGGGTGGTGTTAAAAAAACAATTTTTTTTGCTTCTGTGGGGATTCGGAAACTGGTCTGTTTTAATGAAATCAAGCGCCCAACCAGTAGAAATCCCGTGTGCAACATGTTTAAGAATCATATCCAAAGCTATAAATTGTTGTTTCTCATATTTGGGCCTTGTTGTGCAACTCTGATTCACAACAAAAAATAAAAACCCAACTAAACACGATTTTTTTTCTTGGTTTTCCAAATTTCTTAAAACACAACGGGAAACAAAAACAAGCAACAATACTAAACGGGTTAGTTTTAATGTTAAATACGGATGGATTGGGTAGGACGGATTGGTAGATTTAGGTGAGCGTTTTCTTTTGTACAATCCGTCTCTTTTGAATTGGATTTAGATTTTGGATTATACAACTTGTAGTATCCGACCCTACCCGTGTTCCAACTATTGATATGAGTTCGTAACCAAAAAATATTTATATCGTATATAGTCATACTTATGAGAAAATTAAGATATTTCGCTATATTTTTCTCTTATGGTCTCCCTAATCTTATGCATTCTTTGGCTTAAAAATTTAGACATATATTAAATATAGCTATGATTCACGTAATCCTTTTTCTTATGTACAATGTTAATAGAATAGCATATTACGGATGTGTTCGTTTATAACCTTTTTAGCACATTTCGACAAATGTCATAAAAAAACTAGACATGTTTTGATACCTTTCACCTCAGTTTATTCGTTTTAAATTTTAATTAGTTATAAAAATATCTCTATGGTTTAGAATAATTACATATTTTGTGTTGGTTGGGTTTCTACTTAAAAATATCACCAACATGACCCAACCTAGTTAGAAACAAACTGTAGAGTTTTTTTTTTTATGGGTTTGGATTTAATATTTCTCAAACCGTAATGCATGGGTCGAGTGATTAAAATGGCTACACCTGAGCCACCCAACTCATGTACACCCTCAGAGCATCTCCATTGGTGCAATGGCATTTGCAATTGCATTTGTTTTTCTTTTTTATTGTTACTTCATTTTTTTGCAATCCAACTCATCTTACTTGCATTGCACCACATCAATGCAATTAACTTGTAATAGCAACTAATTTTTTTTATTTAATTTATTAAAACATAAACACTCAAATAATAAAATTAATGAATACTTTAATAATAAAAAAGATGATGTGGCTTGCATTCCATAATTGCATTATATGCAAGCTTGCAAAGACGCAATTGTCATCTACATCAATGCAATTGCATAATGTAATTGCAAATTAATGTCATATCATAATGCAATTCTAATTGCAATTCCAATGGAGATGCTCTCACATCATTTAAATTTAGAATAAGACATCAAGTATCATTAGAGTCTTATGAAAGTGCATTCAACCCATTTCTGTCCAACCCAAAATATTAGTTACATTTTGGTTCTCATAACTTTATTGAAAGGCAATTTCTTCATAAATAACCACGAGAAACCAATAAGAGGCTTATGTTTCTAAATAAATTCAAATCTAGCTCAAAATTCTTATACTACTGCTAATGAACGACCTTCTAAAATCTATGGGTTTAATGAAAAATATTGTGATTTAAGTAGATGATCTAATATTTAGTAAACTACTTACTACTAGGCGACATGAGTTTGAACCTAATTAGCTTACTTTTGAACCTAATTAGCTTACTTTATAAAATAACTATGAGTAGTTGATACAAATAGGTGACAAACTGAACTCGCCCTGTCAGATATATTCGAACCGTAGTAATGTGTGGCGGGCATAGTTATCTATGTCTAACCCATCCCGCCCTCGTTCTTGACCTATTATATATCAATTTCTTACATATCTATTCATACTTATCCTTTTTTTAAATATTTCTTCAACTAGTTAAACTCAATTACACATTCTATTATCATTGTCTTTCATTCATAAAATGTTTACTTTTCATTTTATTGTAAAATGTTAATTTTGCGTGTAATTTTTTCAAATAACATGTAAGATTGGATCAACCCACCCTGTCTCGTACCCACACATGTATAATACCCGCTTCAGCCCGCGCTTGGTGCGAAACGAGTATGAACGGTACTTGCCTCTCTCCATTACAATCAGTACATACAAAGGATGAGTCTCACCATAGTTGGTTTTAGAGCTCTTGACACTTGTGAGGTAAAAGTATTTCGAATAAATTCAAAAGAATTTTGGTAAAAAGGAAAAGAAGATGTATTACTTTTAAAATTTAGAAGAATATTTTGTCAATTTTACCATAAAGCACTTATTATAGACTAGATTTATGTGGTACCCAATACACAAAAGAGTATTTAGTGATATGCACTTCCTTAAATAAAGTAAAGTGACATGCACTCATCAACCTGTAAATTCAAGTGACATCATAGGTATTTTACTCTGCATATGTATTGTGTAAGAGGGTTCATCAAGGTTGTCAAACCGGTTAATACTATTGTGCCGGTTTAGCTAGTGTAATGGTACGATCAGTTGTACAACCGGTTTGTGTTGGTTTGTGCCGGCTTAATAAAATACGATATTTCAAACAAAATAATAAATACTCATATTTAAATACAACATTTAACATCAATACTTAAAGTCTTAAACGCTTATACTTGAATCCAACAAATTACATCAACTTTTAACTTTTATATTCATAAAATATGTAATAAATTGATTTTTCATTAATTAAATTTACTAAACGACGTCGATTTGCTTAGAGTTCGTAAATCAATCATGTCGGTCATACCGATGGCATGACAACCATGGGGCATTGAATGTCAAACCAAAAATAATCTTGCATTCAAGAATCTAAATCGAGTGCGATTAAGCGTCGGATTGGTCTTATTTGATCCAAGTATCGGTGTCCAACACTAACCTGAGGGCGCCAGCCCTTAAACTAAACAAGAATTTTGAATGTAAATACAGGAAATGAAATAGAACAAGAATTTTGAATGTAACTATACGAAACATCGACTTGGTCGATTAAAAATCTTGCATCTGCAGAAGCAATGGAATGGGGCCATTTGTTCTTTCCGTCTCTGCTGGTGTCAAAAAATTTGAGGTACCTTTTGGGTTTACAAAGCCTTGAAAATCCCCTATCTTATTGAACTCATCAACAACGGTTTCTTTTTACTCCCCTAAAGGAAATGCTAACTCTATCAAACATGCTTTTGCTCGTTCGAATTCAATGAATGCAATAAAAAACCGGAATGGAGTTTCCAACAGTGTTATCAGTGTGTCTGGTTTCAGATGCACGCTTGGCTTCCATTGCTTGCCCACGTGGTTCAATTCTCTATAGCAACATCGACTCAGGATTCTCAATGTAACCCTTGAATGCCTTCAGCCATTCTGCCCCAATAGCGCCTGATACACATATTCAGCAGTGTCAATGCTATTATGTTGAGTCAGAATGTATAGATGATTGTAAAAAAAGATGTTCGGTAAAGATCATACCATCGATAACCCGATGGTCACAGCTTAGTGTCACGGCCATGAATGAAGCAAACGAGTAGGCATCAGGACCGGAACCGGGTACTACCCTCTTCTCAGCTGTTGAAGGTGGAAGCAAATTATCATCAGCAGGGAACCATCAAGTCTTTGTTGGTGTGGCAGGAAAGGATTTATCTTTTACCTGAACCAACAGCTAGAATTCCTGCCTGCGGAGGATTCACAATGGCGCAGAATTGTTTGACGCCAAAAGGCCCGCCCAAATTAGACACAGTGAATGTTCCTCCCTGTCACATTAATAGACATCGCATGATTTTAAGTAAAGTTTTTGGATAGAAGCAAGTCCAAGGAGGAAAGAACAAATAGAGAGAAATAGTGATTAGTACCTCGTAATCTTCTGGCTTCAAGCTATTGTCCCGGGCTTTTTGGGCCAAATGTTTGACTTCTTCCCCAATTGCTGACAAACCTTTCTTGTCGGCATCCTGGGATATGTTATAAGCATGATTTGCGTTAAGGACTAATCTATCAGTAACAATGGAATTGAACTTGGCATACAGCAATCTCTAGGATCGTCATTTCTTACCCTAATAACTGGAACGTACAGCCCATTATCTGTTTGTACGGCTACGTTGATATTTACATTCTTATACCTGTACCAAGAACAGAAAAGAAAAGAGATGATACATGATTTACCATACTAATAGTGTCCGGATATTTGACCCTTTTCAAGATATTAGAGTCTGTGGAGCATATACTCACTGGCGAGTGTAAGTGTCATTCCATGAACTATTGCATTGTGGAACTTTCTTAAGGGCCAAAGCCACAGCCTGAGATAACAATGAAGATGAGAAGGAAATATATTTAAGTTGAGATAGTAGCACCACAAGGAAGATCGGCATTAGCAATTATGTCACAGTGATAATTGAGCAAGCAGATCTACAAACATCAAAATATTTTATATGTTTGACAAGAAAGGCCGTCTACCTTGATCACAAGATCATTTACAGATATCCGCTTCCCGCCTGAGGCCTCTTGCAAAGAATTGAGTTGGCTGCGCAATCTGTAGTGGGAAGATCACAGTTCAAATTATAGAGCAACAGAATGGATCATAAGCAAAACATCAGATAACATAAAAGAACACTCACTCCATAAGTTTATCAACTCGTGTGTCAACTGTTAAGTAATAGTGAGGAACAGTTTGCTTCGACAGTAATAAGCGTGCAGCAGTGACCTGTCACATGATACAAGCAACTGTACTGAGAGCCAAGTTAAAAGCATAACATGAAATTAGAAAAAGAGATGCTTAAAGGTATATTGTACTGTTGCTGTTCCTAACAAATAAAGCAAAACGGAAAATTTTGCAGAACACTCGGCCCAAAAAGTTGTTTTCCCTGGACGTGACTTCTGTCACGAAACAGAACGCTTCTTGCGAGTTCAGTTTCAATAGAGATGGCTACTAATATTACCTTTCTAATTTGAGTGTGAGGAATGTCAACATAATCCAAAGCAGCATCTGCTACACCGGCCTTGGTCCTTGGTGCTGGTGCAGAAACTTCCTTGCCACGTGAAGCTATAATTCAGAGAAATTCTTTAATATGTTAACTCAAAAGCAACAATGGAAAGCAACGTCATCCGTAGGCCAAGGAATGTTTATCAAACAGATGGGGAAAGAACAATGTGTAGCATCTATACTTACCCAAGTAATCTTCTATATCAGCCTTCACAATTCTTCCATCAGGACCAGTTCCTTTGATTTCTGAGAGAGATACCTATAATTCATGCCACAAAAAGAAAATGAAAGAGTGGTCACAATTGACCTGGACAAGGTAGCTAAACCTATTGAGAAAATGCCATTTAGTGCTTCAAGTCACTAACCTTGTGCTCTTCAGCCAATTTCTTTGCCAGAGGGCTAGCAAAAATGCGATCTTCAGAAGATGCTGGAGTGAGCTTGGGGGTCTTTGGTGCTGGAGAACTAACTGGTTCCTCAACAGCCTCTTTTGCTGGTGGAGGTGGAGCAGAGGAAGATGGCTCTTTAGGTGGTGCGGCATCTGCTCCTGAAGCCGAAGGGCTGTAGTCCTTAAACTTTCCAATGTCTTCCTCATCTTCAACAGTAATGGCTATGATCTAAACAAGATTACAAGCAGTGAACAGAAGATACAATTGAAGTCTAATGTCTGAATCTTGCTACTTCATAGTTCATAACGAGTTAGACAGTGCGGATTCAATTTATTTCCCCTTTTGCAGATGCAGCTTTACCAGATAGAGTGGATTACCTCGCCAACTTTAATTTCTTTGGCTCCATCTCCCTTTACAATCTTCGCAAGAAAACCCTCTTCCATGCATTCCATTTCGACAGTTGCTTTATCCTTCAAAAGTTAGGAGAGGGGAGAAGAGCATGTTAACACTCTACATGCACAATGCAAATAAAACCAGAAAAGGAATGGCAGTGATAGAACGAGGAACATACAGTTTCCACTTCACAAAGCACTTCACCTGGTGAGATTTTATCACCCTCTTTCTTTAGCCATCTTGCTATGTTCCCCTGTAGAATAGAGAAAATGGAAAAGCTATTAGAAGACAACAAAATACTACAACGGTAGTAAGCTGCAGGAAAGGTACATGCCTCTGTCATTGTTGGTGAGAGAGACGGCATTCCAATCTCCTGATGTGGAGGTAGACCTGCAACATCGATGCATGGTGCATCAGTTAAAAATAGACTTTCACAGTTTTCACTTATCGAGTACAGAAGCAAGTTGGTGGTAGGACATTGCACCTGAATCAGCTGAAAAGGCTCTCCTTGAGTGTACTTGTGAGCTAGCATCAGAAAATAAGAATTTTAAGGTTGTATATGATAAAAAAAAAAAAAAAGAAGATAATATTGACTCTCAACAAGTTTGTGAATGAAAGAACCATACCCGGCCACCGGCACAAGCATTGGATTTCCTGATCTCATGATCATGGTTGAAACATGTCTCTTGAAAATACCCAAGGATGAAACCTAACCAACCAGAATGAACAGGTAAATACTTCAGAACTAAGCCTGGTTCAAATGTGCATACAGAACTGAAAGTTCAAAAGAAGTGGAATTAAAATGCATAAGAAACAGAAAAACCAAACAGAGCACTTACGGGGCCATTGGCAGTACAGGAGAAACTTCCTTTTTCTGCAGCCACATTTACATGATTGCGGGCCTTCAAAATTTCTGCAGACAACCGATTCGTCATGGGAAGATTTAGAAGATTCTAACTCCAGTTTAAAGGCCACCAAATCAAAACACGAAGTAACGACTGCAAGAAACAAGTAATCCATGCCCTCCTCCTGCTCTCTTAATACCAACTGTCATAAACCAGTTGGTCCCAATAACTTGAGTTGTTGGGAGAACCAGTTGGTCCCAATAACTCGAGTTGTTGGGAGAAGGTTATGCTGGATCTCCACACTCTTACACCAATTAGTACTTCCCAAAGCAATTTGATCATCGATGAACTGCACAAAGCAAGACTAGTCTACAAACAAATGCCGCCGAAGTTCACAAATACCTTCTCTTTTACCAAGAGGCTCATTCGAGAACCAACGAACCAAGCCTCCATGTCTGTACCGCAATATGCTGGGAACGTCCCTTAGCTGCAAAAAGAAATCCCCAGAATTCAGATTGCAAAACGGGATGCCACTAAGTTATTGGAAGCAGAAAGAAGCAGAGAGATAATATTAATTTCACAATCGCAGAGCTACATAATCAGCTGGCCTGACAGTTCATTGACAATAGTTACGACAGACGGACAAAAGGCAATGAAAACAGATTTCTGATGACCCGTTAATTCAATAAGCCCCCATGAAGAGATCGAAATCGAGCGAATACTCAATGAAGAGAGATTTTTAATTTCTAGTGAGATAACCATGGCTCGCACACACATCCATGGTTTGTTTCATTGAATCAAAGCTGAATCGGGAAGGGGGAAGTGTAGTGATTCGGAAGCTTACCTTCTTCGAGTGATTCATTATGCGAGATGCATACGCCATGGCAGGTTTCTTCGATCAAAGGTCGAAGCTTCGTGTTCGTAGACAGAAGGGCAGAAGGGAGAAAGGAAAACCCCAAAAGATTTGGCAGATGGGAAGTGCTCGTGGTGCGGAGTGTGGAAGAAAGAAGAGCGAAACCCAGGGAATATGGGAAAGAAAAGGGCTGTTTGGTCGATGGGAAAATTTCCCTGAGAGCACACCAATTGAGAAAATTAACAATAATCTGTCTTTGTGGCAGGGCTCTCACTTGTTTTTATTTACATTTTTTTATGTATAATTTATTTTGCATTACTGTTAATACTTAATAGTAGTTTTTTATATTGATCAATTAATCTCAATATTTTAAGTCTATTGAATGAATTTAATTAATTAACTTTTTTATATGTGTCTTAGCATTTTGATTTGATTTTTTTTTATCAAAGGTATTTTGTAACAGAATGTTCAGATACGAATATATAAACGATCTAAATAGATCAAATTAAAAAAAAAAACATACTGGTCAATTAAAGGTTTAACCAACAAAGAAAGGATATTTTCCTTCACAATTTAGACAGTCCTGTTATACATATGGCTGAGCATCAAACCTTCCAAGCTGAAAGCCTTAAACCGAGCTCAAACTATCAGACGAAAGCAATCCAGCCAACTTCTACAAAAATAATAAACAACATAAAATGCCAAAAAAAATGAAGTGTCACCTCCAATACTTTAGGAAAGTCCATCAATATGAAGGCCTCGATAAGATTTGCCTCAAGTGTGAGAAGTTCTTTGACCACATTGGATGCCCTTGCTCTTTCCCAGAGGTGCAACAAGGTGAAGGAGGTACGAAGCCGTCAGAGACCCCAGGGAACCAGAGCCGGAAAAGGTGTACGGAGAATGGATGATTGCTAAAAAGAAACCACGGGCTGGCCGCCAGGAGAATAACTCAAAGGGAAAACAGAATGTGCAGCATGAGACTCAAAATAAAGTTTCCCACCAGAGCGGCTCAAGCTTCACGGCACTGGTGAACGAGGAAGTGATGGAGGAAGATGGTGGACACTACCCAGGAGCAGCCGAAGAAGCCAGAAAGGAGTGATAGGGGTACTACGGAAGGAAAATCACAAAAGAACACCAAGGGGAGTGAGCCGAGTAAAAACCTCAGTGAGGTCCCTAGTGCTAAGGTAACCTCGAATAACATTAAAGGGAAGACTCAAGTGGAAATCCGGGCTAAAGAACCGAACCAATCATTGGTGTGTGACACCCAGCCAAGCCGGGACTCTACTCGTAGGGAACAAGTTAAAATTTCTGAGACTAATCAGGAGGGAGTTCACCCGGGGGGATGGGGTAAGGGTCCACGGGAAAAGCCGCCAGATAGTCGAGCTGAACCTCCCCAAAAATAAACGGCAGGCATGCAAATAATATGGATATGGAACCAACCCCGAGTGCAACTAGTGTGACGATGGTGGGCGGCCTCAGCTTTGAGGCGCCCGCCGCCTAAACGCTTGGTGAAATACAACCAAGACCTCTCTTTCCATAGTTGAAATGATTAAAGTCTTTGTATGGAATTGTAGGGGCGCGGGAAGCAATCGCTTCCTGAGAGTGTATAAGGAATATCGGAGGAAATATCGTCCGAGTATCGTGATATTGGTGGAACCTAGAATCAGTGGCACTAGAGCAGAAGATGTGATTAAAGAACTGGGTTTTGATCAGAATCTGGTCGTGGATGCGGCGGGCTTTGCAGGTGGAATTTGGGTTGTTTGGGACTCGAGTTCGGTCACAATTACGGAGGTCGATAGAGCATCCCAATTTCTACATGTCCGGGTTAGCTACGGGCAAGTTCAGTGGCTGCTGACGGCTATTTATGCAAGCCCCGCTCTAGTCCAGCGAAGAGACTTGTGGAATTCTATCCGCGATCTGGCTGAAGGAATCACAGAGCCATGGATGCTAGCGGGAGACTTTAACTCGATTCTCCAGCCAGCCGACAAGTTGGGCGGCGCACCATTTGATGCTGCGAGAGCTCGGGAATTTCAGGATTGCATGTTGGATTCTGGGCTAATTGATCTCGGCTTTACAGGGCCCCCTTACATGTGGTTTCGAGCTGGTGTGAAAGAAAGACTAGACAGAAGCATAGTGAATGCCTCTTGGACTGGTACCTTCCCGGACACGGTGGTGAGCCATCTCCCTCGGGTTCGGAGTGATCATAGACCCATTCTCATCACGGTCGATCCTTCATTCCAGCCAGGAGGTCCCAAGCCTTTCAAGTTCTTGGCGGCTTGGCTACTGCATGATGGATTTCCTGACATGTTGGAGAGAGCCTGGGCGCGAGGGACAGACCTGGTTTCGGCCGTTGCTGAATTCACGAGGGAGGCAACGACTTGGAATCGAGATGAGTTTGGTAACATCATGCGAAAGAAGGATAATCTGCTCCGGACGATCGAACGACTAGAGCACAGGTATGGCGGTGAGGATGATAGCCCAAACCTTCGGCAAGCTCGAGACGACCTGGAGGATATTCTTCTGCAGGAAGAGCTTCTCTGGTGCCAAAAGTCCAACATGGAGTGGATTGCCTCAGCGGATAGAAACACGCGCTACTTCCACTCCCGTACCATCAGCAGACGGAGGAAGAACCGGATCTCGGCATTGAAGAATAACGCAGGGGAGTGGGTGGAAGATCAAGCTAGTCTACTTGACATGGCAAGGGAGTGCTATGAATCTCTGTATACGGATGATGGGGAACCAGTTCGAGTCTTACAGGCAATGTTTGATGAGATCCCAGCGACTGACTGGACCCCCACTGCAGCTCAATTCACTATGGAGAAAGTGCATACGGCGATCAAGGCGATGGGCGGGCTAAAGGCGCCGGGAAAGGATGGTCTCAATCCCCTATTTTATCAACGGAACTGGGAACTTGTAGGAGATGCAGTGCTGAAGTTTGTACAGGCATGTTGGAACCAGCCAGCCAGGGTGAAGGAATTGAATGAAACTATTGTGGTCCTCATCCCGAAGGTGGCGAAACCAGCTACGATCGACCAGTTCCGGCCGATCAGTCTCTGCAATGTCTCGTACAATATGATAACTAAGTGTCTAGCAGAAAGAATAAAGCCTCTCATGCCTCGCCTGGTGCATGAGACTCAAACGAGTTTCGTCCCGGATCGACACATTACTGACAATATCTGTATTTTGCAGGAAGTTGTTCATTCCATGCGGGCCAAGAAGGGCAGGACAGGCTGGATGGTCCTCAAAATTGATCTTGCCAAGGCCTATGACAGGATCAAATGGAGCTTTGTTAGTGACACTTTGCAGGCAGTGGGAGCTCCCAGACAGTTTATTGATCTAACGTTGAGCTGCATCTCCTCTTCAACCATGCAGATCCAGTGGAACGGGGGGCTTACAGAGCCTTTCGAACCGTCCCGAGGCCTTCGCCAGGGCTGCCCGCTGTCCCCCTATATCTTCACTCTCTGCATGGAACGGCTAGGTCATATTATTTCGAAGGCGGTGGCACAAGGCGAATGGAAACCAGTGCGCCTCTCCAGCCAGGGGCCCGCACTGTCCCATCTTTTCTTCGCCTACGATCTAATCCTGTTTAGCGAAGCATCCACGAGCCAGGCTCAGGTTATTCTGAGGTGCCTTGAAGAGTTTGGGGCGGCGTCGGGCCAACAGATTAGCAGGCCAAAGTCTCGGGTGTTTTTCTCGAAGAACGTGACTGCAGCAGAGGGAGGAAGGTTGAGTACCATGTTAGATATCTCGGAGACCAAGAATCTTGGTCGGTATCTGGGGGTACCAGTGATCCACGACAGGGTGTCAAAGGCAACATATACAAAGCTTATTGATCGGATTGACTCTAGACTAGCAGGTTGGAAAACCAAGTCATTATCTTTGGCGGGCAGAATAACTCTTGCACAGTCGGTTTTATCCTCTCTCCCAGAGTATACGATGCAGACCTCCTTCCTGCCGGCGTCTGTGAGGGAGTACATTGATAAAAAGATCCGAGGGTTTATTTGGGGCAGCTCGGAACAGGGTAGGAAGATCCACCTTGTGGACTGGGATACAGTTTGCAAACCCAAAGAGGAAGGCGGGTTGGGAATGCGTAGTGCTACAAGAATGAACCAGGCATTCATGATGAAGATTGCTTGGAGGTTGTTGACGGAACCAGATCAGCTATGGGCTCGAGTGGTGCGGGGTAAGTATTTGAGGTGTACGGATGGAGTTTGGAAACCGCGGACGACAGGCCGTATGTCAAATTTATGGCGAGGAGTGTTGCACATCCTCCATTATATTCCGAAAGGATTGATGTGGAACGTCCAAAGTGGCTCTCAAGCTAGGTTCTGGACGGATACGTGGCTCCAAGATGGGCCACCTCTTATTGAATTCACGAACGAGCTCCCGGAAGAAGCACGCGACCTTACTGTTGCAGACCTGGTCCTAAATGGGGAGTGGAATCTCCCCTATATCCGAGTGTTCTTACCCGAAGCAGTGGTGTCGCAGCTGCTGCTCCATCCGGTGCCGGAGGGAAGTGCCCCAGATACGCCGGTGTGGAGGTTATCTCCGACTGGCTTGTTCACTATCAAGTCGGCGGTGGATCTACTTGGAGAATTGGAGGAACCTGGCCATCCGCACTCGGTTTGAAGGAGGTGTTGGCGGATCGAGGGCCCTCAACGTACCCGATCGTTCTTCTGGCTAGTGTTACATCAGCGGCTGCTCACTAACGCATAACTCTGCAGACGACACTTAACGCAAGCTGCTGTGTGTCCGGTATGTGGTGGAGGGCCAGAGACGACGTTACACGCGATCAGGGATTGTCCCTACGCAAGAGTGGCTTGGTCGAAAGTTTTGCGGGAAGAGCCGGACAGTCTGTTTTTTGAAGAGGACCTCACTAAGTGGGCACTGTACTACCTTGCCGGCCGGAGTGAAATCATTGATGCTAATCTTTTCGCCATCCTTTCTTGGAAACTCTGGAAAAACAGGAATAAGTTGGTGTTTGAGAAGACGCTAGCATCGCCTACAATAATGGCTCGACAAGCGGAGAAGCTGGCACGACAAAGCAGCCTAGCTATGAGTAAAGCTCAGAAGATTGCAGAGCAGCAGCAGCGGAAGTCCATGAGCTTCATTAATTGGCAAAAGCCCCCAACAGGGTGGGTTGCACTGAACACGGACGGTTCCGTGGTGTTAGCCTCGGGCAGCGCCTCGGCTGGGGGAGTGATCAGGGACAGCAGCGGACAGTTCATGAAGGGTTTCTCGATCAACTTAGGGGGCGGATCTATCACACATGCAGAGTTATCCGGCATTGCGCATGGGCTCCATATTGCCTGGGAGTTGGGAGTGAGGAAAGTCTGGTTGCAAACGGACTCGAAGACGACCGAATTGATTATAAAGAATGAACGTGCAAATCACCCGCACAGCACGCTGGCTGCAGTTATCCGGCGTCTACTTGATCGTGATTGGGACGTCAAGATTAGTCATGTGTTCCGTGAGAGTAACTATGTTGCTGATTTCATGGCCTCTGTTGGCCATTCTTTGCCTGTTGGATGTCATATAGTGGATGACCCAGGACCTAGCCTGAGATACTGGCTCCTGTTCGATGTGATAGGGGTTCAAACACCCCGTTTTATTAATGATTAAGGGTTAGGGCGCCCCTCTGCGCTCTGTTTATCACCAAAAAAAAAGTCCATCAGCTCTTTTTCAACATGGGTTTGTAGCTGAAAGCATAGCATCAACACATCGTGGTAATCCCTACTAGCTTTGATCCCGGCCATTGGCCGGGTAAGTTTCATTTGAATATTTGATTAATTTTAAAGATAAGAAATTTTGTTCACTCCCATTAATCTTATGATTATATAACCTTTGTATTAAATAACTTGTTGTCATACTTAATTATTTTCATACATTTAAAAAATCTTTTTTATTTATTTAAGACCTGAATGTATGGTTTGAGAGGTTGACTTGTACCTACAAAATTAATTTTGTTCCTTCAGAGACACCTAGGAAATTGGAACGATATAAGATAATTTTCAAGTGAAAACATTCAACTCGGACTTGGTTAAATGTATAGCATAATCTTACAAATTTCAAAGTTTGTCACTATTCTCATTACGGTTCATTCATCCAATTTTGAATCATGCGGGGATAAAAAATTTACTAAACAAATTATTTTCAAATGGTGTTTTATGAAATCTCGGTGCATAATTTACATGAAAATTTGTCTATTAAACCATTCAAAATAGATATCCAAATAGTATATATCATTCTGTTACTTCTGATATTTAGACTACATACAACAAATGTTTACAATATTTGAACTGAGTCTCACCCAAAAATACTCAAAATGATTTATATTATGCAATATATACTACAAATTGCTAGTGCATAAGAAATATAACTCAATTTATTTTTAAATTTTTTGTTCGCAGTTTTTTTTAATAATTAATACTATGTCAATTATATACAATTGAAATATGAAATATATGAAAAAAAATATATGAAATATATACAATAGCACTTTTTTAGATGGTAAGTGGTAACAAACATAATTGTGGTCAATGTAGTTAAAAGCTAGTTTCTACATAAAACGTTTTAGTGATCTAGAAGCGTAAAATCGTAAGTTTATAAGTTTTAAAGTGGAGCTTTTAACTACATAAATTATAAAAATTGAGATTTTGTGTAGAAGCGTTTTAGTGACATAGAAATGTAAAAGAAAACACGCAAAGGAAAAAAGTGAAAGAAAATTGACGGTTCAATGAAATTGCAAAAAAGGAAAATAGAAACCGGAAAATTGGGGGAAGAGTTCACGGAGATATATTTTCTTGGTTGGATTTTTTGTTAAAAAGAATTTGATTGGTCGATAGATTATGCTGACGTGGATGAATGAGGGAACGGGAAATTTGAATTTGTGAAGTCCTTAATGGGAAACCCTTTAATATATTCTTTAGATAACCAACTTTACCTGCAAAACCAACACAACGTTCATTCGATCTTACTTTATAGGTGATTTTAAATTCAAAGTTTCTTCGATGTCGCGAGGTTATATTGTCATTTTATTTTTCTATTGTTACTTCATGCTTTTAATGTTTTAATTTTTTTGCTTAGAATTTTAACATTGTTTCCGCTCTACTAGATAAATAATTTTTAGTGTTGTTTCGATTTGTACTTTATCAGGTCTGAGAATTATATTGATTTATATAAATTAATGTTTGTTGGTTGCTTTGGCAGAAACCGCAGGCGAGATAGGTGAAAATTAAAGTCGATACAGCGGTCTTATCCAGAGAAGGAACAGGAGTGGGGCTCGTGGTGAGGGACTCGAATGGAGCTTGTCTACTAACGTGTTACACAGATTTTTCTAGGAGAATGAATTTATGAACTAAACTACGAAAATAGAACGAACTAAGATGATTACTCGAAAGGAAATAATAAACGCTCAAAGGAAACTAAGGAACTTGCAATAACGAAAGACGATAAAAAAAGTTATTTGGGTTCCAATCTTCTCATATCTTTATTCATAGAGTTACTCAACCAAATCATTTTCCTTCTCACCCTATGCTTAAGCCTCTCTTATCATTTTCCTACTAGAATTCCCTTTCTTCCCGTACAATAAATATTAATTAAATACTAACAATAACTATCACATCTCATAATCCAACTAGGACAACTACTAATAATTAATAATATCTCATATTAATAACAAAATACCAACTAATTACTAAAAATAGATGAGCCCAGAAATTCCTAATTTGTCACGATAGCTCGTCTCGTAACATAATGTCAGTACGCCGAGATCCCCGCCGGTGGAGCCCCAAGATAGCAGAGCTCAATGCCATCTCTTTCGCGGTGTAAATGGTGGAAATGAAGGGGTATTCTCTGGGGAGATCGAGCCGGACTGCCTGGAAGTGGTATCAAAGCTGTGTCAAGAACCATTTGATCCCAATAACTTGAGTTGTTGGGAGAGGTTCAATCGTGGATCATATATCATTTACTTACACACCTCCTCAAACTCAAGCCACTCAGATATGCTTGGAGTTTGCACAGGCACAGGTCCGGACACCATGTGCTTAACAGAAACAAATGTGGGTCGTCGAGATTCGAAACTCTCGGTACAGAAGGATCTGATACCATGTCAAGAACCCGTTGATCCAAATAACTCGAATTGTTGTGAGAGATTTAATTGTGAATCATATATCGTTTACTTAGACAAGATACGACATTATTGACAGAGGAAGGAGGACTAAGTGAAGAGATCCCGGCCCAACGGCCACATAAAGTGGAGTTTTGCCGAAAGAGTGTAATAAAGCAGCCCATATGCTAGCCCATACCCAGTGTAACTGGTCGTCCCACAAATTCTGGGAGGAGAGGTCACCCATTTTTCTAATCCCACTACTAAATGCGGATTGTAATTCTCTTATGGTTGATTAATAAAATATTCTAGGTGTTCAATAAAAATAATGTTTGTTGGTTGCTTTTTTATCATTATTTGAGACGGAGGTCACACTTGTTAGTAATCATGTTATGCATTTAGTTCCATAGCGACTATACGAAATTGTTTTACTTATATTCTTTTTATACAACTACTTGTTGTGTTGTATTCGAAATTCTAACGATGCATAAGGGTAAACTTATATCTAGGGGTGAACAAAATAGATTGTAACCCGACTTATACAACTCACCCAACTCACTCATATTTACCACTAAGATCAAGGTTTATGGTTGGATGAGAGTTTTTCATTTGTGGAACTTGTCTTTTTTGGGTTGGGGTGTGGATTTTGGGTTATGCAATTTGTAGATACCCGGTTCAATACATGTGTTGGGGATGCATACATTGCCCACGTGGGCTGGGCTGAAATGGCCCAAGAGGAGAGGCCGGAAGGCTGTGGAGTTGGGCCCGGCCCAACGGGCCCAGTGGCATGGAAGAAGTTGGCTCATGGACTGGAAGGAGCCTTCCCAGACGGGTGGGGCCATGACTCTGACATGAGGCGCGTGCGACAGAGAGCCACAGGGGGGTCCAAAAGTACGGGCTTGGGGACCAGCTGACGTCATGCGCCTCTCCCTTCTGAACAGAGTGTCAGATGGTCGAGGCGCATAGCGCTTGGCCGTACGGTGCATTAAATGCGGGCCTGGCAAAGAGCGGAAGAGAAGGATGTTGGTCGGTCGGGCTTCGGGTATAAATAGTTGGGTTGGTGAACCTCATTTACTCAGGTTGGAACTTCTCTCTAAAATTACTATTCACTTCTCTCTCTAGAAACGGTATCTAACTTGGGCATTGGAGTGCTAACGAGCCCTCCCTTGGGCTCAGGTTAGTCGTGTTGCGTGCAGGACAGGGCGTGCTAGGGGGGCTACACGCGAAGGTTCGGGGCGCCTAGTTACGGGGCTCGAACAACATGTTACAATTATTTTCCTACGTGTTTGTGTCCAAAATGCATTTGTGCCATATACAAGTATATTTGTGAGGAAGTGAGGATATTTTGTCATATTTTTCTCTCATGGTCTCACTAACTTATTCCATTCTTCAACTGAAAATTTGGAAGCAGATTTAATACAATATAGTTCACACTTTTTTCCGGGGTGCAATTATAGAAGCATAACATATTTTTGTGTTATGTTGGGTTATTACTTAAATATAGTCCATGCAGACCCAACCCAACTCAGTCATAAACAAAACGTAGGGTTCAATTTTTTTTTTTTATGTGTTTGAATTTAGCTTTTCCAAATTAGATGTATGAATCATGTGATTAAATAAACTAAATTCAACCCACCCGACCCATATATACCCTACTTTTATATCTCTTGTGATAGTTGTAGAAACATTTAGTTTGTTACTTTGTTTAGTTTTTTTTAAGTTACTTTGTTTAGTTTTACATATTCATTTGAACTTTCACATGCGAGAGATAAATCTAACTTATGGTCTACGAGTACTTCATTGGGTAACATCAAACTTCTTTGTTTGATTTGTTGCTTTCTTAGAGGTTCTTCTGGATGAAGTGAAATCCATATCCTTTTGGGTATTTCTTGTGTTTCACGTCTTTTGCTTTTTGAAGCTTTCACATAGTTGTTGTGTAGTGACATATAACAGGTTCTTTATATGATTGCATTGCATACGAACTCTAGTGTATCGTTCTTATCGGTCTTATAATTGTGTTACACGGTCGATATTTTGTAGACTTATTTTGTTAAAAAACTTTATATTTAATTACTCATATTCCAAGATGGAGCCGTTTAGGCTTCAGCGGCCCCAAAACACTCCTTATTAACCACTCTGTTAATGACCCGCAAAACACCACTCTTCCTACTCCTCACACCTCAAAGTACCTGATTAGTTTTAAATTACATAACATGACAAGTTTGATTTTATTCGTCTTATTCCTATCAATTCTAGTCTCTTTTGATCAATATAATACCCGTATTGTGAGAGGCGGGTATGCTCCTGAATCCTCATTTGATCATTTCGCCCTGGCCATGTCCATTCTCTACACAATTTTTCTAATTTTTGAACAATAGTGATTCAAACTACTTATAATTTGTGCGATTGTCCAAAATTGAGAGATTAAAATTGTAATTATGTTTATTTTACAAAAATAATATTTTCACTCTTCTCAAAGTTTTTTGTAAGAAATTTTTTTCGTCAATAAAACTATCACAACTTTAAGTTCTAGACTTAAAACGATAAAACAAACTAAGAACTTTTCCAGAGAAGAACAAGTATCAGTTTGATGGCCACTTGCATCATCTCCACATATTTTTGTAGGGACCAAACCCATACATTATTTGATGAAAGATTGTCTCCATCTATGAAACACTGATAATGAAGGATTATCTTTTATCCATGTGAAATGTTACTTTGTGAAAGGTTGTTCTCTTCTCTAAAAGTGGTTTGGCCATATTGCAGTCAAAAAGTGGCAAAACCAAAATGTTTAGTCATTGTTATAATTAATCTGAAAACTACTTAGATGTTGATGAACGCTTCTAGGACAATGGTTGGTTTCTCTTTGTATCTAATAAATTGTTCTTGCCACGCTATTGGAATATTTTGTCACTCCCAGTGCATGCAATCGATCGAAAAGATCATACCCGGGAAGTCACGTCGATCGCTGTGATGAAGGAGGCGAAGATCCTCCACATTTGGTGCTCGTAAGTTCTCGCGGCCATAGATGCAGATTATGAGATTTCAAAATTTTCGCATGCACTGCAGTACAATGGTCTCACTCATATCAAATGTCTCATCTAGGGAGTCGGCTGAGCATCCATTTGAAAGCATTCGCAGGGAAGTAGTAAGCTTTTATTTCAGGGAGAATGACAAGTGACCTACATCAACTCGGCCTTGCTGGAAATAGGAGTCATGTTGAACAACGCCAGTCATGACTCAGTTGAACAAGGAGAGGGGCATCTGAAATCTCATTTTGAAAAGTCTAGCATCGTACGTTGAATTGGGAACGAAATATTGTTGCATCAAGCGTTGGTGTACTTCTATCCTGATATGCCTCACTGATTTACGTGAATGTGAACGATGCCGAGATGAGGATGCTTGCTCTTGGAACTTGAAGGCTCCTGCAATCACCATCATTTCTTGAAGATCACGGTGAAGCTGCCACTCATACTACCATTGCCGATCATTAGCTTCTTGTTGCCTCTCATCAGTTTCTGTATTAAGGGAAGTGGGAACTCATGATGCAAAAAGAGGTTTGAGTGTGCAGAGAGAAAAATGAAGAAGGTTGAATGGTGGGATGGACAAATTGATAAAGTTTAGCATTCATTTATCGACACACGAAAAGATTCTCCAGCAATAATATGACTAAATCTCGATAAACAATTGATGGAACCACTCAATATAATTAAAGTTGCATCAACAGTTGATGATGCATATCATTCTGATTAAAGTTGGATGAACAGTTGATTTTACCGCTCAATATGATTAAACCTAGTAAAAAAATTGACGGCACCACTCATTTTGTGTAACAAGTGATGAGTCATGGTCTTTTGCAAATTATTGTGATTTCGTCATATTTAATTAGGGATGATAAAAAAATGTTTAAATTAAAAAATATATATGAAAATATTTTTCTTGATTAATTATTATCACCTATGTAAAATTAATGACCAAATTATCAACATAAAGTGACGATGCTAAATTAATTTTGTCAAAAAAAAAACACTTATCAATTATAATTTTGTCCTTTCCACCCATTATGGCCAAACCCCTCCTCAAATCCTCTTTTCCATTCCACTGTCTGTGGATGGTCTTAGCAGGGAAGGGTTCTTCATCAAGACTACAAACTTTTTCAAGTTTTTGTCCTGTGCCTGCAAAATTTTGCAGCTAGGCGAGATATTTTCGGTAATTTGTAGGAGCTGTGTGTAGAGTCAACTGAGAACTAACCGATTAGGGTCAGTCCTTTGGTTCTGTTAGAATGGTAAGTAAGAATCATGGGTAGGTAGTGTGTATTGGAGGATGTGTACACAAGCGGTTAGTTGTAAATAGGGTGAGCATTGGGTGGTTGAATAAAAAAAGTTATTAGTAATCGACTCACTCATTATCACATGGGTGGTTCCTATGAGTAGGTGCGGGTGAACTGTGGTGTACCCACCACTACCCACCCAACATTTTAACCTCAAACCATCGAAGCTCTCACATATAGCTTTACCGAAAATAAAATCCTTACAATCACAAAAAATCCTCTCTATTTTGATAAACTGATTGTGTTGTGAGGTGTGCTTAGAAAATTGGAGGTACGTATAAGCATAACTAGTAGACAAAATGGCAGGAAAAAGATATGTGGCTTCCCCAAAATTACACAATCCCAAACTACCATCGATTCATCCTTCATGGCTTCCATCAATTTGGAATTGTAATTTACGATTATAGGTGAAAAAGCTATTTACGCTCACAACGCCTAGGCGAATGAGGCGCTAGGCAAGACCAAAATATTTGCTTTATGATTAGTGCCTTCTTAAACTTTGGTTATCATCAGGCTCTTAGACTATGTTTATCAGTTTAATATTTTATAATTTGTGGATAGTTACCAATACCAATATTGTAAAATAAATTATTCACCTAATTTGTTGATTAAGGGTTATTGACTTTGAAAAATTCTTTCATTATAAGTTTAAAATTTAAAACTATTAAAATTATTTGATCATATGGAATATATGTTGTAAACCCACCAATTTCACCCAACCTCCCATCATCCCAATCACCCAACCCAACCCTCCCTCGTGTAATGCTTGGGTGGGTGTGAGTCATTTTCTCCTTCACCTCTCACGTAGTGGGTGGCTCCAAACCCACCAAAATCTGCATAAAACCACTCATGTTCACCCTAGTTGTAAAGGCATAATCCTTTTTCACGAACGATATATTTATCTACCCAAAGTGAAAGACTTTTCTCGGTCCCAGTGGTGGAGCCAGAAATCTGAAAAGGGGGCTAAAAATTTTACGCCCAAAGAATTTGAACTAGCGAGGGGAGGCTAAAGTCTTATCAACTACTACATTTTCTCAATTTATTACAGAATTTACATTTAATTTTACGTAATTTTGAGCGTTGAGTGCGTTTATAATTTCCCCTGCCAATAACGTGGCTCCGCCTGGTCCTAAACCAGAATGTCACGGTAGACGTTCTCACAATGCATAATCCATCCGACTAATCCTCAAAGACAAATTAGTTCTCAAATGAACATTAAACCGAGAGGTGTGATAGGTTAATAACGACTCAATATAAACATGATAACTAAACTGATTAAACTTCAATATTATCGAGTTAAGTCAAATTATCACATATAAGCTAAGCGATTGATGTAATCAGCCATTAACAACAAAAGTTAGGATTCAAAGCTTATTAAACACAATCTCAACATTTCTTTTGAAAACAAGTAAACAACACAATCTCAACATTCCTTGTCAGAATAGGAATTTTTGCAACTTTCTCCGGAGAAGAGAGAATATTAGAATAAACAATTGAAAAAAGTACAGGAAAGTCCAAGGGCAAATCCGTAAATAGGCAGTCTTGTTTTTCCATTTTTTTTTGTTTGGGCTAGGATTGGTGAGAAAGGCACAGTTACACTATAAAGCACTGAATCGCTTCGTCTCTCTCCACAAACTCCACGGCGCAGATCCGAGGAGTTTGGAATTCTGAAAACCCTAATTTTGTCATCAGAAGTATACTGTTTCGCTTTCGTCCGGCCACTTCTCTCACTCTCTCGCCAAATCACGTTTAGCTCTCTTCTCAATCAACAACACTCCTCTTGTAGGTAAGAACAGTTCGGAGCGCTTCCTTATTCTGCTTCAATGACGCTGCGTTTTTTGCTCTCTGTGTTTCTTGTGCTGCACTCTCTCGGTTCCGATCGTCGTATGGAGTTCTGGGTTGACTTGTTGATGGTGAGATCGCTGAGAAAGATCGGATTTTCACTGTCCGAATGCTTCCTGCTTTTGTGGGTGTTGAATTTTCCGAAGCAAAATAGGATTGTGGATGGTGGCTTAGGGTTGTGATCTCCTGAGCTTGATTGGATTTAGATACGGTGTTCTCTCCGATCTGTGGTTGATCTGTTCATGTAACGTTCTGATTCTTGAACTGGTAGTGAGATGATGATGTTAATGTAATCACAGGACTTCCTCGTTAGCTGGCTTGATGTGGCCTTCGATAACTGTTCTGAACTATAACTGTCTGAGGCTTGGTGGCTGGATATTTGGAGAAGATGTAATGATGTACCGTGGCATGAGATGGTTGGTTCGTGTCTGAATAGCGTTCTGATTGATCATGACTTTTATGTGTGGTGGTAGGTGTTTCGTTGGTTTGATAATCTAGGGAAGCGGGTAAAGCAGTCTCTGGTGTTGCACCTTGCCTTTTCTTCTGTATCAGATGGCTGTTCCCCCCTATGCTCAGCTTCTCCAGATATAGACTCGGAAGTTTAATGCTTCTAATCCTCATGTTACTTGTCTTACAAGTTTGGCCTTCTGTGACACTTGGAATTTCTACTCTTCCTGCTCTAGGGTGTTTCACAATAAAGTATGTGTTTTGGAGGTTCTGCAGTAGTTTGGAACCTGGAATTGCTCATTTTGCACTGGTCCCTGCTTCGGTTATACTTGTTATTTGCTATGACCCCTGCTGTTGTCATTTCACTTGGGTATGCGAGTAACAAAAGTAGTTTGGTATTTTGCAGTTATGGCAGGTGAGGCACCAGAAGGCTCGCAGTTTGATGCTCGTCAATTTGACAAGAAGATGACCGATCTGTAAGTTCTGTGTATAATTTTCAGCCTGTAGATTGAGGATAATAACGTGGTCCCTAGTCTTGCTTGTGATGTCAGCCTGATGGCATAATATCCGTTCTAAAAAATCTTTCAGGCTCTCTAGTGATGCTCAAGATTTCTTCACTCCCTATGACGAAGTCTATGAAAGTTTTGATGCAATGGGATTGCAAGAAAACTTGCTTAGGGGTATCTATGCTTATGGTAAGCTGTGCACTCCTGTGGAAATAGAAGCCGAGTGGATTCTCAAATAATGTTATTTGATGAGTCTGATTTTCCATTCCCAATCTTATAATTCAGGTTTCGAGAAGCCATCTGCAATCCAACAGAGGGGTATTGTCCCTTTCTGCAGGGGACTTGACGTCATTCAGCAGGCTCAGTCAGGAACTGGGAAAACAGCAACTTTTTGCTCTGGAATTCTGCAGCAGCTCGATTATAATATAGTTCAGTGTCAAGCTCTCGTCCTGGCTCCCACTAGGGAACTTGCTCAACAGATCGAGAAGGTCATGAGAGCACTTGGAGATTATCTTGGGGTGAAGGTCCATGCTTGTGTAGGTGGGACCAGTGTTCGTGAGGACCAACGCATTCTCCAAGCTGGTGTTCATGTTGTTGTTGGTACTCCTGGTCGTGTATTTGACATGTTGAGGAGGCAGTCCCTTCGTCCAGATTATATCAAGATGTTTGTTCTTGATGAAGCTGATGAAATGCTTTCACGTGGTTTCAAGGATCAGGTTCAGTTTCTGAAATATCTGTAGCCTCTTATGATTTCTTTTGATTAGAGGTGGCAAATATCAAGCTAACCTGCCAAGCCAACCTATTTTTTTTTTTTTTATGGGCAAGCCAACCTATTTGCCGAGTCTGTTTTTCCCTTTTATCTATTCAGCTTCTCAACTGACTTTGTTTTATTGACTGGTTTCCAGATCTATGATATCTTCCAGTTGCTTCCTGCCAATGTCCAGATAGGCGTCTTCTCCGCCACCATGCCTCCCGAGGCTCTTGAGATCACCCGGAAGTTCATGAACAAGCCAGTCAGGATCTTAGTCAAACGTGATGAGCTGACTTTGGAAGGTATCAAGCAGTTCTATGTCAATGTCGAGAAGGAAGACTGGAAGCTCGAAACCCTCTGTGATCTCTATGAAACCCTAGCAATCACCCAAAGCGTCATTTTCGTTAATACAAGACGAAAGGTTGACTGGCTAACTGATAAGATGAGAGCCCGCGACCACACCGTCTCAGCGACTCACGGTGACATGGACCAGAACACCCGTGACATCATCATGAGGGAGTTCCGGTCGGGATCTTCACGTGTCCTGATCACCACTGATCTCCTGGCTCGTGGTATTGACGTACAACAAGTGTCTCTCGTCATTAACTATGATCTGCCGACTCAACCAGAGAACTACCTCCATCGTATTGGAAGAGGTGGAAGGTTTGGGAGGAAGGGTGTTGCCATTAACTTTGTGACGAAGGACGATGAGAGGATGCTGTTTGACATCCAGAAGTTCTACAATGTTATGATCGAGGAGCTGCCTTCCAATGTTGCTGATCTCCTGTGAAGCGAGTAAGAGTGGAGATTTTTTGGTGGTGCGTTGAGAAGGAAGAGAAGAGGTTTCTTGCCTTTTCTGTTGTTTCTGCAAGCACTGTTTTTAACTTGTTGCTGTCTTCTCTTCTTTTGAGTCTGTTTTACTTTTTTTAATTTCTAGTCTTAATCTTAAATGTTCTCAAGGAGATCTTACTGTTTGAATCAGATGATGATGATGATGATGATGATGGGTCAAGTGCACTAGCTGAAAAGGGTTTTGTTTAGTGTTTTTTTGGGGGGTCATACATATATAATATACTTTTGTGAGGTATTTTTTCAGTGTTGCTCCTTTGCTTCTGCTTTCTGGTGGAATCTAGTCCTTTATCGTGGTTTGGGTAAATGTAATGAAGGCACTCTATTAGTTAATGCAGCAAGGTTAGAGTACTTAGATTCAATACTCATTCACCCTTATCGTAATCAATGATCTGAATATTTGATCTTAGTTACTGTTTTATCGTGGGCACCACTCCAACTGGATATTAGATTATGACTTGAATATTACGGTCTCGAGCAAAATATGATTTGAAGTTTTGAACACCCTTTCATCTGTTACATATGGAGCTCTTTTATCGCGGCATTCTCTCTTGCACTCGATCCAACATTTCTTTCAAATCTTTATCTCTATAATTCCGCACTGGCGAAGCATGAGGGGTAGCTGGATCAGAGCGGGAGGGAAGAAGAAAAAAGGAAAGATGAGAGGACTGGATCTGGATAGCGTAAATCTGAAATCTAATGGCAAAACCAAAATGCAGTATCCTGAGGGAGGAAGTCAAGTGTTCTGAAATGCTGGCAAAAATGAAAAAATCAAAATATGATTTGAACACCCTTTTCTGTTACATATGGAGCTATCTGAAATCTAATGGCAAAACCAAAATGCAGTATCCGGAGGAAGTCAAGTGTTCTGAAATGCTGGAAAAAATGAAAAAACACGCCCAGTGGGACTCGAACCCACAATCGCTTGATTAGAAGTCAAGCGCCTTATCCATTAGGCCATGGGCGCTTATTGTTAATAAATGATACCACGTTTTTAAATACTAATTCTCTATTCTACAACCAAATCATTCCATCCACCTCTCGTAGATTCATTCTCGTTGGTTCATTCGTTGTGACTTGTATCTAGTAAAGCGCCTTATCCATCAAATCATGGACACTTATTGATGAGGAATAGGATCAATTACTTACATTACTAGTATCTTGTTCCACGAGCAAATTATTTGATCCACCTTTCAAAAATTTATTCTTTGATCTGATCATTCCATTGCAATTTGTATCTAAAAATTTAGCTTCTCATATCTGTCAGAAATATTCTTGTATCTATCAACTTTCTTCTTTTCAAATTTCTCCATTTATTTTTCGAACCAAAACCTAGTAAGGCCAATTCTTGGCCTCATGGGACTAAAACAATCTATCAAATGACCTGTTCTTTATTATTATTATCAATTCAAATCTTTGAACAGTCAAGTCTGAGTATGATCCCAAGTGGCACATGCCCCATTGCCCATTTCTTTAACCATAAATTTCCAGCTCTTATTTGTTTTGTTTTGTTTTTTTGTTTCCTTAATCATCCAAATCTTCCAACAAACAAGTAGTGCATATGAATCAATCTCACTCATCATCTCACAAACTCCATGATACTAAAGTACATTACCAAAGTTTTAATAAACCTCCATACACAAACCCCCAAGCATTCAAAAAACTAACTATTATCTTTTTCTATTTATTCAAAAGGGTCTCTCTCTAATCTCTATAGTCAATATATCATATACCACTTTCCCCTCCATCCCACATTACAAGTTTCTCTCTTTTCCCCCTTTCTCCTCCTCCTCCTTCCTTCAATGGAGAATTTCAGATCCATGTCCTGCAGAGATGGGAGGATCTCAACCGACTTCGCCTACGAACACCAGCCGCCACCGCCAGGGCCAAGAAACATGCAAGGGCTGAGGTCTTACAGTGTAAGCCATGGAGCAAGACAACAACCCAATGAAGAAGTGAAGGCCAAGAAGCAAGAACATGTTGAAGTTGTTGGTTCAAGAAGCTGGGGGAAGATGAATTTTGATCCGGAGCTCCAGAGGAAGAAGAGGGTTGTTAGCTACAAAGCTTATGCAATGGAAGGCAAGATGAAAGGGTCATTGAAGAAGAGTTTCAGATGGATTAAAGATGCCTGCAATCAAGTTGTTCATGGATGGAAGTGAGAGTCATTTCATCTTCAAATCTGGATTTGAAGCGCAGCCCTTTCTGCCAAATCAGTCGGAATGAAGGAAATTACTTTGGATTTGAATAATCGAAATACATTCTTGATATAATTTATGTACACCTTCTTACTAGAGGAAAGAAACCAGTAATGGAATACTCTTTTAAGTCTTTTTACATGGTTTCTTGTATTGTTGAGTTTTGTTTCTTCACTGTGCTTCAACAAGAATGCAGAATGTCCCTACTTTATTCCCTATTTTCCTTCTTCATTTATTAAACTAATATGGTTGAGAGATCAATGATTAGGGTTTGTGGAAAAGTTTCGATCTTTCATTAACAGATTAGAATCAACGGTTTCCTCTGGAACATGGAGAAGATTTTTTGCGGTTGTCGGCCATGCTTGAAAGGCCAGCTAAGAATATTCATTCGACGCCCTTTTCATCTCTTTTCCATAACTGTCCTGGTCCCAAAACCAGAGCATGACAACTAGAATGATGAATAATTATGGGTTAAGGAGCTTTTTTGCATGTCAATCCATGCCTGAATTATGATCCATCTGTCGAGCTACATTGATGGAAGTAGGTACTTGGCCACTAAACTTTCACGTCACAATGAACTTTGCACAGTGCAGTCAAACAGCAAATTAGCTTCAACTCCCAAAGATCAATGACCACTAGGTATTTGGATGAAACGGCAGTGGACGAAGCGGAAGCCAGAATGTCGGCTTGAGTAATGCAAACATTCGTGAGAACCAATGCCCCAAATTCTGGCGGCTTGAGTAACGCAAACATTCGTGAGAACCAATGCCCCGAAAACCTATGGGTTCCAACGCAAGGTTTGTCCACGGAGGGTGAGTCAGGGCAACTTTAAGATAAACAGCAATTAAAACCAAACTTGCTTCTCATTAAGATGTGAAGTAAGAAAGCACTTCAGCCACATTCTGAATCATAAAAAAAAGTCAGATTCACTGGTCTCCTTGAGAAAAGGAAGTTGAGATCACCTGAGCAGTAGGGTACAGTTCAAACTTAAGAGGATGTACATCGGCAGCAGCAATAATAGTCTTGGCTCTTTCTTTTGGTCGCATTTTATGGATCTGAAAACTATAAAAGGTACTCTAGAAAAGATTCACTGCTATACATGAATTCATGAGCTCCATCAGATGGTCCATCATTGATCCCTAGAATCCACTCGAAGAGTAAAAACCGATCGACGGAATTAGATACCATAATCTGTTTGCACAAGGTTAGCAGCAACCAAGCGACAATATAACGACCGCGGCCAAGGGAGTTCGACCATTCCATGTCCAATTCACCAAGGAGTATAAAGATCTCAGCTTTACAGCGAAGGGCAAAGCATTTTCTCGGGATTGAGATCGGCTTTTTTCTCTTGGCCTAGTGAAGCAGTCTCTCGTCGTTATTGAACCGGAGGCTCTCGATGCCTCTAAGAGTGGATTCCAAGTTCTTACTGTTCGAGTTGCTGTTTCTTGCTGTGGAAGGTACAGCTTGTGTAGAGTCATGAGTGCTTGATATTGCAGGTCTTCTAGTAGAGGAGCTAGTTCGCATATGGTTAGAGCCAGATAACTGCATAAATCCCATGTTAGAGTGGAATGAATCATCAGTATTGGAGGGTTGAGTGCTGAACTTTTTGCATCTGTCATTCATACCGGAGCATCTTTGGCATCATTGACGAGAGGGCTCTTTAGCTTGGATAAAGTTGCAGAGCTTAGAATCGGTCCGGAAGTTCTCCTTCGAGGATCGCTTGAAGACCAGCCAGGTTTACTTTCTTCTCCACCCCCACCTACTCGAATAAAATAAAAAAGAGAGAAGCATTCCTTATAAGCACAAGAGATGAGAAGGCTAACAATTGCAGAAAAGCTTGAGGTGGAAGATAACTAAAAAACCTTGTTGTCTATCAGCATTTGCACCAGTAGGTGGCATTCCAGCACTAGGTCCAGCAGTGGGGCCCTGAAGATAAGATAAATGATCATCAGTCAGTGAAATTACCTGGAAACACCTAAGTGAAGAAAATGGCCTAGTGACTTACAACTGCGCGAGTAGGAGGATTAGCAATCTGTGACTGTTGATATTTCAATATAGTCCAGTCAAAAACATAGTCAAACTGGAACCCTGGATTGGAATAAGTAAGTCCATGATTCTTGTTAAAAGATTTCGCACGGCTAACAAGAATGAATAAGTCAAATGAGCATAGTACAGCACGAATCAAACCTTCACGAATGAAAAGATCACGGAATAGTCTTTTCAGGTATGCATAATCTGGCTTGTCGTCAAAGCGCAATGACCGGCAATAATGAAAATAGGATGCAAATTCGGTAGGGTAACCTCGACATAGAGCCTACAAAATGCAAACGAGATTCAAATCAGTTAGAAAGGAAATGATCATAAGTGGAAATAAATTCGGACTTCCAACACGACCGAAGCTTACCTCAATAGAAGTTGACACCTTTTTTTCACTGATCTTCTCGTACTTCTGCTTTTTAGTTCCAGCTCTTAGTCCCTGCCAAGGAAGACTAAACCAACATACGGTCATAACACACACAAAATTTACATGTAGCATACAGATAACTGAAATTGGATAGAGAGTTGAGGTGTCACCTTCCTCTGAGAAAATACATAAGAACATATCCAAGCGATTCCAGATCATCCCTGCGGCTTTGTTCTACAAAGCACATAAATAGCATAACATGGAAAAAGTATTAACTCACCAACTAGATATTAGTAGTTGTATGTTTCAAGTGCAATCACTAAAACCAAATAGGTTATACGTGTAACCATACCAATCCCAAGATGAGTATTCATGCTAGCATATCTTGCAGTTCCTGTCAAATTCTTGTTCTCCCTGCAATGTATTTAAGGTAGAGTTACACAAATAGAAGAGGCTGAAACAAGAAACAGGGTCACAAAGAGAGAGAACGCCATTTGTGACGGCTAGAAAACAGCTAGGAAGAGTAACAAGTTTCACTGCATATGGAATAGTTAACTCATGCTTCGAAATAACTGACCTGTAAGGAATGTGTTGATGAGTCGAGGTGTCACGATATTTCTTAGCTAGCCCAAAATCAATAATGTAGACCTGAGCAGAACCAGTATTAAAGATATGAATTAACACAACCAATAAGAAACAATCATATCCATGCCTAATAGGGACAGGTCTCCAAGGACATACCTGATTGGCACGCCTCCCTAAACCCATGAGAAAGTTGTCAGGTTTGAGATCCCGATGTAGGAACGATTTGGAGTGGACAAATTCAACTCGATTAATCTGCGAGAAAGCAGAACTTCCATTTGTCAATAAAATATATATGAGCGACCAACCAAAGAAGATACCAACAGCATATCGCACACGATGCTTACCATTTGGTCTGCGAGCATGAGAACAGTCTTGAGAGACAGTTTCCTACTGCAAAAGTTGAATAGATCTTCAAGACTGGGTCCCAGCAAATCCATCACAAGAACATTGTACTCTCCTTCCACTCCAAACCATTTGACATTTGGAATTCCAGCTGCAAAATTTGAAAGCAGCTAACATATGAGTCTCTTCCCATATATAAACTGCAATCCTCAACATGATGACATAGATAGATACCAAAATAGTAAAGAGAAGTCATTACTTACTTCCTCCTTGAAGTATTTTGTACAACTTTGATTCATACAGCAGCTGAGGATGCTTTGTCTTCACATTTTCCTGGATCATAAAGAGAAACATACCGGAAATTTATCAATGTAAGGAGATAGTACATCTATGAAGAAACTCCAAACGAAATCAGACTGAAATCAAGTCCTCCCCATTCCGACACCATCAGCTTCAACCATACAAGGATCAATCACACTTCAGCATTCGCTACACAACTCTACACAGATACCCAAATTGGATTGAATTCGAACCCAGTACATGAAGCCATAAAGAAATGTCTTGTAGACACCGCATTTAAGTAGAACCGACCAAATTACTCGAAAAGGAAACGCATTTTAAACAACCACATCCGAAAGACAGAATCACCATTTTGGAATGCCAGAGAATGCACACTCTCAGTTCCCTCGAATTCCATTCTAATGAAGGACGTAATTTATTGAAAAGCAGAGACCGAATCTCAGATAAAATTGCATTGAAAATGCAAAACACAGACAAGAAACGAAATTCGAATTGGGTGTTCATAAAGAATGAAATAGAGAGAACTTACGAGCTTAATTCCAACCTCCTCGTTTGTTTGAACATTAGTACCTGCAAAGGACCGTCAATAAGACAAATTCTGAAAAAAAAAATTGAAGAAAGAAAATGCAAATGAAAGGGATGGAGAAGAAGCAACGAACCGAGATAGATCTCTCCAAACGATCCGCTGCCGATCTTCCGACCGAGACGAAACCTGTTACCAACGCGAGGCTCCATGATGATTTCCCACCCCCAGCAACCCTAAAGCAAGCTCTGAGCTTTTTTCCGCTCGCGCGAAAGAAAGAAACCGACGGAATCTCTCGCGGAAAAAAGGGATCAAAAAATCAAACGAAATCCTGACCCAGTAAAGCCAATCGGAAATCCTTCCCGTTCATTTTTCTTGGAGGCAACAACCGGGGAGCGACACGACGAGTAACGGTGCCGATCGAGAGGACCGACGGCGGAGCGTGAGGAAGAGAGATGAAGAGAGAAAGGGATATTTGGTGGAATTAAACTACGAACTTTCCTCTCAGTACAAGCGATAATTTAAGAGAGAGAGAGAGAGAGAGAAGAGGGCATTGTTGTCTTGGCCTCCGCTTTTCTTCCTTCAATATCTTTTTCTTATTAATATTTTTTATGAACGTCCTTGCTGTTGCGTGTTTTTTTTACATAATAAGTAAATAATTTTCTAAATAGGAAATTCTCGAAAATTAATTACAAGTTCTTATTTTAAGTTTTGTGGTTTGCCACATTTGAGATTTGCTTATATGATTAGAGCGGTTAATGAGTCGAGCTGAACCGAGGTTTGCCTTGTTCAGATTTGGTTCATTTATTAACGAGCCGAACTCGAGTTCGACTAGTTTATGAATGAGTTGAGTCGAGCCGAATATAAGCCAACTCATTTATTGAATTTTGTCTCATCATTAAAATCAAAATTTTGGCTCGAATTCAACTTTGAGATATTTTGTGGATTAAATACCCTAATATATATGTCATATATGATACATGTGATTAAATGATCATCATGTCATATACAAGATATATTTGCTCACCTTTTCAAATTATTAAACATCACATGAGGTGTGATATACAATTTAATAAATATTTGCATCATTAACAAACCAACTCATAAGATATAGATCGATTTTCTCATTAGCCATAATCAAATTGGCTCATTAGTTATAATGTTGAGACATCCCATGAACTCAAAATGAGATAGTTCATGACTCGAACTCAACAAGCCACCTAATCGAGCTAGTTCATGAGCCTCATGAGCCGAACAAGGATGAGTTCAAGTTCAGCTCGTTAATAAACAAATCGAGCTTTTATTGAACCAAACGAGCTTTTATCGAGTTCGATACCGAGTCGTTCGCGAATAGTTTGGTTCATTAACAACCCTAGATATGATTAACTGATTAAATGAGATAAGGAGGTTGGAGAATACAAATAAACATACGGACACGATAGTGCTTAAGCGAAGAAATGGGCTAACAATAGTTCATATAGTATCATAGGGCATTAATATAGAGATATGGATCGTCTTATAAGTACAAAACTTGGAGAATCGATATAATAGGAGCACACATATGGATTACGGTGGCAAAAATTCGAATATGTAGGTATCCTATTCGACTCATTCTAGACAAAGAGGGTAAAACCCGTATTGACAGATTGTGGACCGATTTTGAGTTGAAACATGTTTTACTATTTTGCGAGTTGGGTTCAGGTTTAGCCATACTCGACCCATGAATACATGTAACCACACCCAAGCTCCCTCAACACTTAACCCTAAATTCCTTAAACTTGGTGTGTTTATCTTTGTATTGAACAATTAGCAAGGATAATTTGTGAGTTTGTTTGTATGTACTAGACAATTGTAGTGGAAAATGGGTGTTTTTGCATTTTTGTCCATGAACCCATGAAAATCTATGAATTCGCACGTACCAAATGGATTGGGTTGAGGTTTCAGAACCCATAAGCTATTTCTTCGGATTTTTGTTGTGGATAAACCCGCTGAATTGAGTTTGGATTTGATAGAACCACCCATTAGCATATCTACCGGACTACTATGTCAGTTTCATAAATATTCATTATAGTGATTATCTTGTCGACATAAAATGTGTCATTGAGTTAGTGGAATGATTTAACAGTAATTGTTTGTTATTTTGACATAGTGGAGAATAAGGTAGTTGTGAATGACATTTTCTAGCTCTTTCATCAGTTTCCTTATCAAATGCTTGTCTTTTCTCAAATAAAAAAATTGGGATGTTATACCAATCTCATGTTTCTCATAAACTTAGATCAAGAAACTAGATTATGCTTTAAGTTTATACACTCCGTGACTTGAGCTCATTCTTGTTTTTTGCATAATCAAGAAAACAAACCCTGGCGGATATCAAACAAGGAATCCTTATTCGAATAGGATTAGGCTGGACCCTTTTTCCCATGAAATTTGTTCATAGAATTTGGGGTTCTTTCTATTATTTGAGTTATTAGTTATTACTAGGGCTTGGAGTTTGACTTTATGCCACCAAAGCAATGAGATTCCCCTAATAAAATAAAATCTCTACTATACATATATATTCTAAATGATAAATCTACACTTGCATAAGTGAACTATAGAAAGAGTATCCAATATGATTAAGGACAACCGTTTTGTTAGGGTACATGATTAGGACAACTAATGAAACCATATAAACAAGTCCAATCTTTGTTCTCTCAACCTAATATGGTATCCAGTCTTCAAATGGTAGTTAGGAGGTTGGCCTCATAATTCCTAAGGGTGTGTTTGTCTCATTTTCTGCTAAACAAAGAAGTAATTTATTTCTAAGCATTAATAAAAGTGAAACAAAAGTACATTTTGTGATGTTTTCATAAAGACAAGATTGATAAGTTATACGAAACATTTATTGGTAATGTACACGTTGATATATTTGAGTTTAGTTCAATTATTTACGATACTTTTAAAATGATTAACGTTATACTTAGTTTCATTTGCTGTGCTTCAAATTTTTTTTAGTCTCAACTCAACAAATTTATCTCTCAAACAATTTACCCAAATTCAAACAAAATAATCTAGTAAAGCCAAAAATATGAACGGTAATTGTTTTATTAACAATAATTATGCAAAAAATGGAATAAAAATGTGATAACTAATTTACTAACTACTACTAAAAAAAAAGCTAATAGTCACATTTCTCTTAGTAAAAGGACAACTAGTTTCTTGATTATAATAACTAATAAGTGAGGAAAGCTATCTCATTTTTCTTCTCCCTACATTGTTTTCTTCACCACGTTCTTTAATTTCTATAAGCACAATCAATTCTATCAACAAAGTTTTGGATAAATTTCAAGAAAAAGAATTCTTAGAAGGGATAAGGATTACCCAAGGAATAAGGGATCTTCCACTAAACATTCCAAGAACAATAATTCTTTGTCAAATTGCTTCAATTATTTATATAAAAAAAAACTCCATACACTTTAAGTTGTTTTGTCAAATTTTGTCATATTGATTTTTTATAATTCCGTCCACTTTGAATTCATGTCAAGAATTTGAATGCATTTGCACAAATTGAGAAATCATCTAACATATCACACTAGTACACATTAAACCTTTTTTCTCCATAGATAGCATAATAGTAACATTGGTCACTGGCTTACTGTGCCACTAAGAGTGAATAAACTATATTGCTTTCTTTTGATAATTGGAGGCTAGTGAGATGAAGCCATTTGTGTGACCTAATATGATAATGATACAGTAGAATAGTAAAAATAAACATGCTCAACTCTGACTTGCATTGGATTAAGCTATGAAAAGATACACATGTTGGCAACCAGAAAGAAGAACTGCAAGAACAAGAACAAGGTTGCTACTGCTACTGCTGTAAAAAAGTTAGATATTAACTATTTACTTCACATTCACAAGCGGTTAACTTGGTTCACTCTGTCCCTTCAGTAATCAGAGAACTTTACATACACATAATCTGAACCAGTTTTTCTCTTCACATTTTCCTCTTTTCTTTTTCCCCTCCCTACTTCCTTTCAATGAGCTCTAAACAAAAAGAAGAATTAGTAAGGCAAATTGACTCTCAGCAAGGAAGGGGAGGCCTCATGAAGAAGGAACCAGGAAAATTTTGCTAATGGCCAAAGAATAATCCCTAAGTAGAAAAAGTAAAAAAATGTAACCAACCCAGAAAAAAGAATTAGAGTGAAAAGAATGTAACCCCAAAGATCCATCCGCCGCAAACCCTTAATCAAGATTGTGAAGGCCTATGACTGTGCACTGCTAAAGTGTTCTTCTTCTGCAGCCTACCTTTCAAAAGCCTGATCTTTGCATCAACCCTAGCCGAGAACCCGATCTTGGTTTCTTGCCTAGCCTTTGACCTTTCCCTCCTCCACATATGTTGATCCTCAACGTCCTTCTTGTAGTACTTGATCTCTTGAATAATGTGATGATCCATGGGATTGAAGCACCTTTGGAACGAAATGTGAGCCAAGTAAGGAAGGTTGCACGTGATGGTCACCAATAAGATCGCGCACCAATAGAGTGGCGCTGGACCGAGAGCTTCCACGAGGATTTGGTATGCATTTCCCGAGTAGGCTGGAGACACCATCCCGTATACAAATAGGAACAGGAACCACGTGGCAATGCTGCCCCATACTAAGACGTGCTGGATCCAGGTGAAGTGACTCATGGTGAGGGCGATCTGGCAGTTCACAGCACAAATGATGCAGGAGAACATTGTGGTACCCACTGCTGCCATGTCAGCAGTCTGTCCACTAGCTCGGAAAGCTTGGTTAGAGAGGATGAGGATGTTGAGGAAGTAGATGGCGAGGGAGGAGTATAGACCATTCCCCATCCAGCCAAGTATCCTGTACCAGTCGAAGAACAGGTTCTTCGGGCCTTGTTGGTATAATGCAGGGAACTGCACAATACACAAGAGTTAATCATGCGTTGCAAGGATCAACAAAATGACATTCTGAAAATTGGTGACCAAATTATATTGCGAAGGACTGGATGGGAAAGAAGCACGTACCTGTAAGCAGACTTCTGAAGGAACATCTTGTTCAAAGACTCCAAGTGAGATGACTGGCAATGAGGTGAGAAGGACATTGAACAGAAGCATGTACCAGTCGTCGTAGATTGATTGCCCGGAGAAGGCGGTGAATGCCTCGAAGTAGAAGAGAGTAAGACCAAAAGCAATGTTCTTGTAGAAGAAATAGCAGATCTGATAGCAGGACAACCACCAATCAAAATTCAACAAAAGAAAAAACAGAACTTGTGGCGCAAGAAAGAAGGAACCATGACTTGATGTATTCACCATTTGAGCTATTCTCTTGTAGCACCAGTGTCCATGGACTACTAGAAGTCTTTCCAAGAACCGGAATTGTGAAATTGAGAAATCACTCGCCATCACAGCCTGTAAAAGTTAAATTCACAGATTCAGCAAGCCACCTTCAATTTCAGAAGCAAGATCATACAAGACACGATCTTTTCCATTGGGATTCAAAGTTAACCATTTATGTTACTAAAACCACTCAAATACCCATCAAGTTGCATTTGAGAATGCTGCATAATAATGCCATTTCAAAAGCATGAATGAAAGGCACACTCTATATTGGAACTCAGAATCATTTGCTATGATGCATTACTTACTTGCATGCCTTCAACCCCACTGATACCGACACCAATGTCAGCTTCTTGAATCATTCCAACATCGTTTGCTCCATCACCAATTGCCAAGGTTGTTCTTCCCGTGCCTTCTTTTACTAACCGTGTGACCTGGAATAATAAGAATGGCCGCATAAGAAAAAGAATAGAGCACGAATAACTTCAACAAGAATAGAGCAGGAGAGGGATAGAATTACCATACCAATGCCTTCTGCTTTGGCGAAACACGACAGCATATCACTGATGCACAGTCAACAGCTAAAGCCAAGAACACGTGCTTCATATCATCCTCCAAAGCATAAGTTAACGTCTTTCCATCGATAATTAAAGCAAATGCAGCATGCGGATCTTTCTCGAGCTTGATCATTTGAGAGGCATTGGTTAGTTGGTTCAGTATATTATCCTTCACCGCCTAGTGAGAGACAAAAACGAACGTATTGTCTTAAATCAAAGTCAATCAACACTTTAACACACAGAAGTCTCGCACCTCTTTTGTTCAGTCATGAAATACCTGCTTCGAGTCTTGGGCTAAGTTATCTGAATTCATCGATGATATAACAATCTGCTTCATCCCTTGTCGAAGCAAACTACAAGCAAATCTGCAGAAGGCAAAGCCTGAGTTATAACTATTGCCAGTCAAAACAAGATACATAATATATATTCTAGTTAAAAATACATACCCAATGTTGATTGCAGTTTCCATCTTATCTCCTGTCAAAACCCAAATCTTTAGACCAGCCTGTGCGAGCTTATCTATGCACTGTGGCACCTATAAAGAGGGAGAATAATAGAATTAAAAGTAAGTGCGAGGAAACAGAGAAGGTAACCACTTATGTATCAGTAAATTAGATGGGCGAGAGTGTTGTACCCCTTTTTGCAACTTATCCTCGACAGCTGTTGCACCAACGAGAATGAAATCTTTTTCCATCATGTCTGCTACTCGCTCGAGCAAAACTTCTCTGTCAGCACCAATTGAAGTCTTGGCTTTGACGAATTCATTGTTCCATGCATTGTACTCCGCCTCATCGAGCTTTTTGTAAGCAAGTACGAGTGTACGTAATCCAGCTTCTCCATAATCATTCAGATGTTTCGTGGTGGATTCCTCGAATGTTCGTCCATTCTTTGATAGCCGATCAAAAACTATACTGTAATGATCAATGATTCATTAATTTAGCAAAAGATGATTCCTTATAGTACCTAAATGAAAGGGCTCCACAGAGTTCTGACCTGTCAGCACCTTTGCAGAGGACTAGGATCTGCCCATCCTCATCCTGCACAATTACTGACATCCTTTTCCTCTTGCTCGTGAATTCCAACAGATTCAGAAGTTTATACTCTCTACAGTAATTCGAAATAGCCACTAAAAAAATATTAGGAACTGACATTATCACGCAAGCCAAATGCTCAAATGAAAAAAAAAGAATCCTTACCTTTCAACAACTTGTCCTGGACGCATTCTTTCACTGACAAAAACACTAGATTGAGTTCTTTTAAAGAACTCAAACCCAAATTCTCTTGCTGCAACGAGAAATGCTCCTTCATCAGGCGACTCAGCTTCATACGTATAAGTTCCAGTCTCTTCATTCAGTTCAGGAACAGCAGTATGACAAATCGCCAATATCCGGAAGAACAATAAAAGGACATCAGGATTGGGCTCATTCGACCAGTTCCCATTCATAAGTCGGCTATCCTCAAAGCTGAACCCTTTTATAGCTGGTTTGTGGTCCTTCTCATCCCTAGCAGTAATGACGGTCTCTAGTTCAATCTCTGGATCTCCAGACCTTTCCCAAGAGGTTCTAGTACCAGTATTGCTCTTGGAACCAATAGAAAGTTCTCCATCCTGATCCTCAAGGTCCATAGCCATCTGTTTTGCTGCAGCAAGCTCCACCTCACTGGATTTCACGCCATACGGATTACCAGCAATGGAACACTTTAGAAAGTCCATTTGATTGCATGTCAACGTACCCGTTTTATCTGATAGGATCGTGTCGACTTGGCCCAACTCTTCATTCAAATTCGATGTCCTTGCTCGAGCAGTATTACCAGTTTCTTCATCATACATATGTATGTCTTGGTCAATAAACATTGCTTGACAAACTTTCACAACCTCAATGGAAACATAAAGAGAGATGGGGATTAAATAACCGTAAAGGATGAGAGCTGTGATCAAATGAGCCAGGCCAGATTTCGAAGGACTATTCGGATTGTACAAATCTTCAGGTTTCCATGGCTGCATATACCACCAATTTGGCATTAGGAACTTTATCTTGACTGCAAAGCCGATTGAGCTTATCAATGAAATCAAGATAAGGAAGCTGAAGAGTATATATATGATTTTGTCCATTTTCCTCTCTACTGTACTCCTTTTGGAAGGGGATTTAGTCGAATTCTGCATGACTTTGCTATCGAAGCCAGTGAACACAACAACTCCATAGATAAACGCCGTGTTCCTAAGCTTCGAATCTCTGAGGAGTATTTGACCAGGATCGAGAGGATAAACCTGACGATCATACTCAAAATTACCAACAAACGTGTAGAGGTTTGGATTTGGATCTTCACATTTTATCATCCCTGAAAAGTTCTTGAAAGTGTCATCATCATCTAGAGGCAATGTCACCTCAAGAGCTCGTTTGATCTTCAAGTTAGTCTCCCCATCGAGGTTCATAGTCTCAACATAACAAATACCATCCTCGTAACTCGTGGACAATAGAAGTAAATCAGCAGGGAAGAACTGATCCTTCTCTACCTTGATTATATCACCAACTTGAATCTTTTCCCAAGCCTTGTAGCCGAACTCACCCTCCCCTTGATGAACGTAAGTCTTTCGCGTATTAACCTTCATATCCTGCATAAACCTCCCCCAGTCTTCCAATGCTTCCTTCGCCATACTAATACCAACAACAAAAGCCAAAGGAAAGATCATGCTCACTGCTGAGAATGGAGCTACTGGGGTTAGCGAAAGGATGGCTGCCAAGAGAAAGTAGATGTTGGCAACCCGTCGAAACTGTTCAAACAATGCCTTGGGAATAAATGTAATGACATTGTACTTGGTCGTGGAGATGTAGTTTGAACAGTACTTCAAGGGCTTTTTCCTATGCTTTATGGGTTCATTGCAATATACAATTCTAGAGAAACCGGGGCCTTCCAATGAATGTGGCTCTTGCCCTTCTTTTGTGCTTGGCCTTAGACATGAAAATGGGTGAAGATGGCTGCGTCGAATCTTAGACCTTATCCTACCCCGCCCCATCTCTCTCCCAATTCAATCCAAGAGGATAGATTCTATCTGGCTGCTCTATAAATTTCACCACCAATCGTTAGTAACACTTTGCTTCCAAGCATATAATTTTTCCCAACTGTCCCTTCTGCAAAATTTGTCCTCTGGTAATGGCTGATCAAACAATAATCAAACCAAAGGGGAACAATATCAATGAATGGCATGAAATGGGCGAGTAGCCCAAAGAAGATGCATTCTATCAAATTTCCAGGAGCATAACAGTTACGCATACATAGGATTGAAAACGAAAAAAGGATCAAATTCCAAATTCAATTGAAAACATTCCATAAAAAAAGACTTCCCACGATATAGAACCATCAAACAAAAAAGGGAAACCGACAAAGAACCAGGGGGAAATCCAACGTGGAAAACCAAAAATATCTTCTCTGCCTTCATATGCATGAGACAGGCAACCAAGAATCGAATTCATATGCATGAAATCCTTAAAAAAAAAAAAAGACATTCTCAGCTGGCTACCTCCCTAGACCCGAAAACCCAATTCCAACGTTGACCTTAAATTCCTCCAAGAACAAATCTTCTCTGCATCCATTCCTAGCTCAGGAATGGAGGCATGGGCGGAAAAAATAGAGCAACCCAGAATATAAATAAAAAGGAACGAAATTTCAACAGAAATTTGAAGTGGGTAACCTGCAAAATGCGGATTCCTCTTAGTCCTCGCCGAACCCAGAAACTAGCAACCCGCCATTGCAGCTTAAGAAAGAAAAAGGAGGGGGAAGAGAGGACTTCACGGATCAAGATTTGGACGGGGAGAAAAAGGGAATGAAGAATAAAGCAGACCGAAAGTCCTCCCCGGCAAGAAGAAGAAGAGGAGAGCTTCTTGGGATTGGATAAACAGGAGAGAGATGGGAGAGGGAGGACAGAAGAAGAAAATTCAAACGAGAATGAAGGATTTTTTTCTTCTTTTGAGAGGGAGAGAAAGAAAAGAAAATTAAAGGAGAAAGAGAAAGAAAAGAAAGAACAGAGCACATGGGAAGGTTTTAGTCTCTTTCTCCTTTTCTCTCTATTCCCTTTTCTTTCCTTCTCTCTCTACAACCTTTACGAGCGATCGATGTTCAGAAAACAATGCCAGGAATTTCCGGTATACCTTCTCTCTCTGCAACAATATATATATATATATATATATATATATATATATATATATATATATATATATATATTGTTGCATATTTTTGCCTTTTTCTCGACATTTTATTTTGTGTTTGGACAATGTGAAAAAAATAATCCAGAAAAGAATAATATTATTTTTCCACATACCTGATAGTACAACACCATTTGTCGGCATGGACTGCAAATTTCAGGTCGTTTTCATCAATGATTTGTAATGTGAAATGGAAATGTCCAAAAAATTGCAAGGAATGAAAGTGATCGAAAAACAATCTGCAGTTGCCTTGTTTACTAGTTGGTGCAACCATGCAAGGTTAATAAACCTTACGAGGACACTTAGTTCACTAGTTGATTCGAGGATATGAAAATCTTATTAATTAAGAGTTAAGACATCTTTTATGGTTCCAAATTAACATAATCATGTAGGGATACATCTATGATGTAATGGAAATCCAAGATAAAAAAGAGATCAACTTGGGATATGAATAACTAATTACTGACCTATGAGTAACTAAGTTTGAACTTTTAGATTTAATTGGGCCCAGAAAATCCAGATCTAAGAGTTGTGAATTAGAAATATTTTATTTTCCTTAGTTTTCTTAATCGGCTTTTATCTTGTTCGTTCTATAACTCAAATTTCAAATTTTTTTGCACAGATGGAACAAGTTCGTTGTGCTCTACAAAATGAGATCAATTTTCAAAATATTTCGAGAAACTTTTTTTCATACCTTCCGTTACCAACTACATACCATATGGTAACTTCTTCGTTTTTAAGTCGTTTCTGAAAACGTTTGCTGAGAAGGAACGAGTTCACCATGATCAATTGGATCTACAAATTTCTGGGTGAAAAAAATAAGGATTATAAATTACCATACTTTACCACTATGGTATGTGGGTGGTAACTTGTAGTAAATGTAACACCTTAGGCGAATCCCACATCGACAAAGCATGGGAGAGACCCATGGTTCATAAGTAAGAAACCGACCTTAACTGACAAGACGCGTTTTGGGGTGAAATGGAGGAGTTCTTGTGAGAACTCTGAAGTTAAACGTACTCAGTGTGGAGTACAACAAGGATGGGTGACCTTATGGGAAGTCACCTTGAATTGCACCCCAAGTCAAAAAACCGTGAGGGTCGAGGCCCAAAGCGGACAATATCTTCGTCGGGAAAAGGTTCGGGATGTTACAAGTGGTATCGGAGCCTCTCTGCGTCCCTCTTGAACGATGGTGGGGCAAACCTCAACGAGGGAGTTGAGTCACAAGGGGGTGTATGTAACACCTTAGGTCAATCCCACATCGACAAAGGACGGGAGAGATCCATGGTTCATAAGTAAGAAACCGACATTAACTGACCAGACGCGTTTTAGGGTGAAATGGAGGAGTTCTTATGAAAACTCTGAAGTTAAACGTGCTCAGGATGGAGTACAACAAGGATGGGTGACCTTATGAGAAGTCACCTTGAATTGCACCCCAAGTCGAAAACCGTGAGGGTCGAGGCCCAAAGAGGACAATATCTTCGTCAGGAAAAGGTTCGAGATGTTACAAGGTATGTAACACCTTAGGCCAATGCCACATCGACAAAGCACGAGAGAGATCCATGGTTCATAAGTAAGAAACCGACTTTAACTAACAAGACGCGCTTTGGGGTGAAATGGAGGAGCTCTTGTGAGAACTCTGAAGTTAAACGTGCTCAGTGTGCAGTACAACAAGGATGGGTGACCTTATGGGAGTCACCTTGAATTGCACCCCAAGTCGAAAACCGTGAGGGTCGAGGCCCAAAGCGGACAATATCTTCGTCGGGAAAAGGTTCAGGATGTTACAGTAAACAATGATGAAAGTCGTAAATGACAGTTAATATACTCCTACTATCATGTATTCAATCTTCCTACCATATTGGTATGTTCATACCATCATGGTACGCTTTCTTACCATATGGTATTAATAGGAGCATACCATATGGTATTGACTGGTAAAAAATGACTCAATTTTTTTTGTTCTAAAAATATATCAAAGTGGATATCATTTTATAGAGCAGAATTAATCTGATTTATTTGTGTAAAAAAATTAATTTTCAACTTAAAACGAGAGAAAATCGTCCGTTAAAGATTAAAGGGGAAAAGATAAAATGCTTTTCATGAGAGAGATGCTGATTAGACGGGTTACTTAGGAAACTAACTTCAAGAATAAAGTGAAGTCATCATGGAGCCACCACATGTTAGTGTTACAAAATATAACAAGTAGTTTAACATAAAAGGTATATAATTGAAATAACATCATTGCATTCTTAATTTTAACAAATCACATATATTATCATTAAGGCATTTTTATATCTTTCAAATGATATTTTTTGCTTGTCATATATAATTATATTAGAATTAATATCTAACTATAATACTACTTATGATTTCTACTTACAATTTTCTTGTTTATATAACACCGGTTCGTAACCGAATTTTTAACGATTTAATACCGATTAGATCAATAAAGTGCGAACCGTTTGTTGCACTGGTTCGATTCTGATAACATTGCAAAAAAGACTTAAACCCAAATTAAAATTGTGAGAAAGAACTCTGAAAAATTGCATAATAACACTCACAAGAACATCTTAGACCAAACTAGCATTGGGCCCGGCCCATTGGCCGGTAAAGTATAGAACCTCAACATGTATTGGGTTGCAATCTATGTACAATGAATTTCAACGAATATAACATTATGCAATAAACCGGAAGTCCCAGTTCACGTATGATTTTGACTTCTTATGAATGTGTTATCTCATTGTGAAACCAATTAATACCCATTAAAAGTAGAAGCATCAGTTTTACATTTTCAGGTACTCCGATATTTTGGCACTCGAAGCACCAACATTCAAGTCTGTCATTATGTCCCGGTGCCAGCCAAAAGTGTTTTTCATCCTTTGGTAACTTTGTACAACATTCGCTCAATTGCATAGTGGAGGGAAGCTATCAGCCTAGAGAGAGAGAAAAAAGTAATCACACTCATAAGTCATAAGATACAAAGAGGTACAAAAGAGAGTGCTTAAGTTCCCCGAAAGTTTCTTAGCCACACCCATCCTAAGCAAAATACTATATAATATAATAGTAACCCCAAGTAAGCACTACATTGATGCCTGTTAAGCCTTTATAGACTTATTTATGATAATACTCATTACCCAGCTCAAACATTGAAAGTGATCTAAGTGCTTGCATTTGGTTATGCCTAAAGAGAAGCCACCCTGACCCACAACAAATAATGTAATGATTACACTTTGATTTACCAAGGCTAATGAAAGATGAGTATAAATTATCTGGAATTATTCTGCATTAGGGTGGTTATAATGGGAAGAATGTAAGGGTTCTTGGGAGACTACTGATGAGGTTTCACTAAAGGAGACTACTGATGAGTAATGATTATCATCAAGTAAATGATCTTCCACCCACCAAACAATAGAAGGGGTTCAAATGATAATAGTATCTTACAGTTTGTGATTTATATAGTAGTATTCTCAGATCATGAAGCCACAACATACAATCTTCAATTAGCATTGGAGTGATTAGCCAATAAATCAAGTCCAAGGTTTACAACCTAATGCAACACTCTATTGAGTTGGCATTTGATCCTATTCACGTATATTAAACAACCACAATCATTGATTGGATCAATCAAATTACATCTCATTGTTTGGCAAAAACAGATTGCAGCATGATAATATCAAAATATTCAAGTTGTTGCTGCAAAAAACAGACGAATGCAGTATAAACTCATAAGGTCCATGCTAGAATCAAGGGTTATAGGTATAATATGCCCATCTACTATGACGTTTTATCAAACATGCCCCTCTACTATTTTTTACATCAAATATGCCCCTGTACTTTGAAAAAATTATCAAACATGCCCTTCTGTTAAATTTTTCATTGAAAAAATCGTCAATCATGGTTGAACCGATATTTAGACGACCCGACATCGGCAAATGGGAGGAAAAATGTCAGTTTTGTCCCCTGTTTTATTTCTTTGGGTCTTTTCAAAGTGAAATTATTTGAATGATTTGATTATACAAAAGAACCAAAAAAATTCTATAGTGAAATTTTCAGGGATATTTTAGTCATTTGTGTCTCCCAAACTAAAGTTCGGCCTTGGTTAACGGTTTTTGGATGAAAATTTTAATAAAATAGCATGTTTGATCATTTTTACAAAGTACAGGGGCATGTTTGATGTAAAAAATAGTAAAGGGGCATGTTTGATAAAACGTCACAGTAGAGGGGCATATTATACCTATAACCCTAGAATCAACTTGAAATTATGATTTGTTGACACGCTAAAACACAACACCTAACAATGGCCAAGTGTAACCAATGAAAGGGACTGCAGTATAGTGGCACAAGTAATAAATATCGAATCCACGGGTCTCTAGAGTTACTATTACTCAGCTTCAGTTCATTATCTAGCAAACTAGATTAAGGATTGATTGATAAACTACTCTACTGACTACTCTACTAATTACAAGTTGGGAACTCACTTAGGTATGATTCCCCCTAGCTCCTCAATTAGGTCCAAGTTGCAATTACCTTTGGTTGATCTACTGTTGATTAAACTGCGGAAGATCCTAAATTAGCTTGGAATCTCTTAAGCTGACCAAGCCCTCTCAGTCCAACTACCCGGCAGACGACTAGTCTTCACCGGGATAGAAAGCTGAAGCAATAAGCACAGAACTCCACTACAGGACTTGAATTCCAGTACAAAGCAGTAAACTGGCTAACTCTCGTATAGCCAATTCACCACTATCAATCAAGGAAGCTCTCTTAACCTAATCAGATTCTATCTATCATAGGTTAAAGCAGAAATCAAGAGAATTTGATCAAGATTCAATTGACTCAATAAATCATGCCTCAATCGATTATAATCAAACAATAAAGCATCCAAAACTTCATACAAGAAAGATCCTAACACATGGAACTAGGGTTCCTCAAAACCTAAGTGAAGGGAAGTTACTCCATAGAGAAGAGAGAGACTGCAGAAATCTGATCTAGATCATCAATCTCCATCTCCAAGCTTGATTCCCGAGCTCCAATGGCGAAGAAATCCTCCAAAATAGCTCCAAGAATGTTCCCAAGTCGCTCTCTCTCTCTAGGGTTCGTCCCTTGGGTGTTTGGGATCCAAAACCCAGCTCTCCCTCTCCAAAAATCGCAAAACAGCTTTTATACCCGCTGAAACTCGCACCCCCTACTTGCACGGCCGTGCAAATTGAGGTTTTGGCCGTGCAGACCCCTTGGGAAACCCGCACGGCCGTGCAGAATTTCACACGGCCGTGCACAATTTCCAGCATGCACTCCTAAGCTTCGTTGATCTCGTTTGAGCTCGTTTGACCTCCGATTCAGTCACCGTTTGATCCCAGACGCTCGTAGTCTCGTCCTCTTTATTTTCATGACAAGCTTGCATGATTCTTTGTCCATAAAGTGAGGTAGAAATCCATTCTTCTTCAGGTCATGCCCGAGTTTCTTCTCCCGAATCGTCAATTGATCTCTGATTGACTTGAAACTTGCGCCTATACTTCACTTTATGTGCTTGGACCTGAAATGTGAGAAAGGAACACAACCTAGCGTAAAATAGGCCAAAGAAACGGTAATTCAAGCTCAAACAATCAAGAAACAAAGGGGAAAACATGTGCAAATACCGAGTCATCAAATCCCCCCACACTTAACTGTTTGATTGTCCCCAAGCAAACCTAACTCAAACCAATGCAACTCTCCAGAGCTCTATAGCAACATACAACCCCGATCGTCGGTAGTGGATTTCCTAGATCATATAGCAGCTTACGAGGTCAAATGGTCTTCTAAGACGTTCCCTATCTCTCCCAGTGCGAGTACTAGACTCAAGCCAGGATCATGAGAAAAAGTAGAAGTAAGACAGTCAGTTCATGGATAAAGGGACTCACACCATTCACAACCAAGGACTCGTTGTACCGGGGTGCTCTTTCACTTCATTTCACCGTTGGAACCCCTTTTTGCACTTTCATTCACATTTTCCTTGTTTGTTTTTTTTTTCACTTAGCAGGGGTTCCAACTGCAGTCTTTTGCACGGTCGACCCTTATTAGTCGAGCAAGAGCAATTTCTGTACACCTGGCGCTCGCCAGGGTACTTCTTTTAACTCCTTTTCCTCAACTCGTGTGGAGGGTCAATGAAATTAAGGGGGGTCGGAAGCTCTATCCGTGCCCTTAAAAACACATCCTCAAGTAGGCAAACCGTTCAACGGGTGAAAATTTTACTTGTACTAGAGACAGCTTAGCTTCACCTTGTAGGAGTACCCCACTAAGGATTACTAAAATCTCTTCCAAAACCCGATTTTGTGCAATGAACGGTGCCACACACGTTGGGCTTACCCCATATTTAAGATTTCAATGATTTCGACATGGAGGACCAACTGCTTTTCATTTCTCACATGAGCACCCTGTTCGATACACGAGTCATAACACAATTCAAACAGAGTCCACATTACCACATGTATTCAACGGTCTTAGCTCCACTAATTCACAAAATCAACTGGCACAGCAGAGAGCTAGATAGGAAAAATCTTATACTTCAACATCCTCCATAGTGCTACACTACCTCCCTAGGTTGCACATTACTATAGAGACTGTCAATTCAAAGCATACTGAGCAGGCAATTTGCATGGAAACACGTACTTGGAGCCCTCAAATCGAAATTTGGACAGTGGACTAGGCTCCAAGCACACAAACAGCCAAACATTCACCCGCATACATAATCGAACACCCCCCCACACTTAAGCACGACATTGTCCTCAATGGAGGAAAGATAAGGAGGGTAGAACGAAGTTACCAGATCAAAGGTGAATGATGATGTATGGGTCAGGCGGTGCATTCCAGGAAGAGAGAGTAATCAGAACACAAACACCACACAAAATCTCACAAAGGTTGAGTTATTGACTCTAAAATCAAATAACAAAACTGACTCAACCGAGGATAAATAGAGAAAGAAATGCAAACCGACTGGTTGGGTTGCCTCCCAACAAGCGCTTCTTTCACGTCGTGAGCCGGACGATGGCTCCTAAGTTTCGGTCCATGCTAGAACCTCCTTGAAGTTGAGGTTCTCATCTATGAGGTGGAGTCTCAAGTCACAAGCAGGTGGTGTGGCAGGTGAAGGCTCGTGCACTTGATGCAGATGAAGTCTCCACCCTCGAGACCTCTTCTTCTCTTCTCTCGTCTCATTGCCCCAAACCAGATAAGACAACATCGATTGGCCACCATCGCGTCCACCAAGAGGGACCGATGTCGATGTGGCCTTGGTCTGGCAAAGAGACACTGCAAATGGGTCCTTGCCAAGCAGCTCCTCGAAGTTTGGTGGAGATATCACATGTAACTCATGGCCGGTGCAGGCCTCTTCCACCTTAACTCCGTCCTCAGCCTGGACGCCAATTTCTTCTTCAACCTCCCTTTCTTTTACATGTGGTATCACCCCTGGGAAATGATCAAGAACTCCTCCTGCTTCACTTTCGTCATCCTCCACAACTTCTTTCTGAACCCTGTCTTGCTCTTCTTCTTCTAGCATGGATTGGAGAGCAAGTTGCCAAGCAATTTCTTTCATGAGATTTTCTTGCATCTCCTCACTCATGCCCGCCTCTTCAAAGCTCAGTTTGGGATGTGGGAAGGTGTGGTCGGCTACGACAGGATATTCCTGATCATGATCATCACAGGAGCTTTTCGTGAAAACTTCTGTTTGCTCCACAATATCCTTGTAGCCTTCGTCTTCCTCCTCCTCTTCTAGTATGATAGCAGAAGGGTGATCTTGAGCAGGTTGTGCATAAGCTTTCTCAAGATCCTCGAGGCTCTTCTTTATGCTCAGGAGGGTATCCTCTGTTTCACGGTAGGAGAACCCAGTTTGGGCATTGTCTGGGATATCCATCTTTGGAAAGGATGTCTCAGGTACTCGAGCAATCTGCTCCACGAGAAGCCTCAAGTGATAGTTTGGATCTGGCTGATGGAGGAATTCTTCTTGATAAGGAGATTGTTCTTGAAATACCCAGGGGTCTGATTGTTCTTCGTAGGATGGGGGTTGGTACTGAAACCCGACTCCATAGTCTTCTCCTCCTTGGTTACTCCATGGAGTCTCGGGGTAATACCACTCGGATGGTGGTGGATACCCCCAATGATTGGAGAAGCCATGAGGGTCCATGATTCAGATCTGCACCAACAAAAACAAAAAACACCCAAGTGAAAAGCAAGGGCGGAAAACAAAAGAAAAACGCTAAAGTAACAAACTTCTGCCTTTCCTAATAATCTAGAAAGTCCCCGGCAACGGCGCCAAAAACTTGACACACTAAAACACAACACCTAACAATGGCCAAGTGTAACCAATGAAAGGGACTGCAGTATAGTGGCACAAGTAATAAATATCGAATCCACGGGTCTCTAGAGTTACTATTACTCAGCTTCAGTTCATTATCTAGCAAACTAGATTAAGGATTGATTGATAAACTACTCTACTGACTACTCTACTAATTACAAGTTGGGAACTCACTTAGGTATGATTCCCCCTAGCTCCTCAATTAGGTCCAAGTTGCAATTACCTTTGGTTGATCTACTGTTGATTAAACTGCGGAAGATCCTAAATTAGCTTGGAATCTCTTAAGCTGACCAAGCCCTCTCAGTCCAACTACCCGGCAGACGACTAGTCTTCACCGGGATAGAAAGCTGAAGCAATAAGCACAGAACTCCACTACAGGACTTGAATTCCAGTACAAAGCAGTAAAATGGCTAACTCTCGTATAGCCAATTCACCACTATCAATCAAGGAAGCTCTCTTAACCTAATCAGATTCTATCTATCATAGGTTAAAGCAGAAATCAAGAGAATTTGATCAAGATTCAATTGACTCAATAAATCATGCCTCAATCGATTATAATCAAACAATAAAGCATCCAAAACTTCATACAAGAAAGATCCTAACACATGGAACTAGGGTTCCTCAAAACCTAAGTGAAGGGAAGTTACTCCATAGAGAAGAGAGAGACTGCAGAAATCTGATCTAGATCATCAATCTCCATCTCCAAGCTTGATTCCCGAGCTCCAATGGCGAAGAAATCCTCCAAAATAGCTCCAAGAATGTTCCCAAGTCGCTCTCTCTCTCTAGGGTTCGTCCCTTGGGTGTTTGGGATCCAAAACCCAGCTCTCCCTCTCCAAAAATCGCAAAACAGCTTTTATACCCGCTGAAACTCGCACCCCCTACTTGCACGGCCGTGCAAATTGAGGTTTTGGCCGTGCAGACCCCTTGGGAAACCCGCACGGCCGTGCAGAATTTCACACGGCCGTGCACAATTTCCAGCATGCACTCCTAAGCTTCGTTGATCTCGTTTGAGCTTGTTTGACCTCCGATTCAGTCACCGTTTGATCCCAGACGCTCGTAGTCTCGTCCTCTTTCTTTTCATGACAAGCTTGCATGATTCTTTGTCCATAAAGTGAGGTAGAAATCCATTCTTCTTCAAGTCATGCCCGAGTTTCTTCTCCCGAATCGTCAATTGATCTCTGATTGACTTGAAACTTGCGCCTATACTTCACTTTATGTGCTTGGACCTGAAATGTGAGAAAGGAACACAACCTAGCGTAAAATAGGCCAAAGAAATGGTAATTCAAGCTCAAACAATCAAGAAACAAAGGGGAAAACATGTGCAAATACCGAGTCATCATTTGTCTATGAAAAATGATAAATAAAACTTTTTACAATCTAAAAGTTCAAAATTTTGTAAGAACTAAACCATTCACGAACATTCCATAGTCTGGAAAACACATTACTTAAAATTAGGTTCACAACATAGCCCCAACTGTAGAAAGTTGCAGCAATACTACCTGTCTTTCGCAGGCTCCCAGTCAACCCCATGTTTTCTTTTGTGTCTGGTTAAGATTGTCCCTCTAAGACCATCAATGTTAGGAGTAGAGCACTGATGTCTCACTCAAATTCTGCACTCAAAGTAGAGCTATCAGAAAGTGAAGTGAAGCGAATTAGACAGGTATCTGTGGGATCATAGTGGTTGGCCTATTGGCCGGATTATCGAGAATTTGAAGACAATGTATCTACAATTAGCTTGCTATTTATTTGAATGGATTGGATTATCGAGAATTCCAGCACAATGGATTGGAAGATTAAATCACGTAAAAATTGTTTTGCTGCAAGTAGAATTAAAAATGTATAAATAAAATTAAACTGGAAGTTCAAGACATATTATCAAACATGTACTAAATAATTCCAAAGAATAAAGCAATCCATACAAACATATATACATGCATCCTTCATTAGAGTTTTGCAAGCTCAAGAGACTTTCAAGTTAAAGATATTTTATTTCATAAGATGAAATCTAAAAAGAAGTTAAAATTATCATACAATAAACGCCCAACAAAAATGGGAGATTACTTTATTATAGATGTTTGGAATGGGAGATTTGCTTTGAAAGAATGTCAACTCAGAAGCAAAAGTTGCTTCTGTATACTTGTCCTTCCCCACCATTGATCCAAGGTAGACACATGATTCCATGCAGCTACTGCAACAAACTTCTCTTACACCTATAAGAACTCTTTCATTTAGATATATCTTATTCATAAAGCTCATCACGATATTGGATAACTTAATTAGTCATCTCACTTCCCCAATGAGATGAGTTGTGAGGAAGCCCATGGGACTGACCAACCCCAGCTATTATATTCAGTTAGCAAGTGTCATTTGTGAAGTAATCAAATTGACATTATGCAGCAAACTCCAACTCCCAATTGCATAATGAACTATAATCAAACTTCATATATGTGTTTCAAAGGCACATCTAAGCAAAAAACACCAAGTTCAATAAATTTATATAAAGAAAAGTTCCAATGTTTAAGAAATACAACCAACCTCATAAAATTCCACTTGAAACGAACAAACTGTTTGTGATTACTAAGCTTCTAAAGTCAAACACTCGCACCATTCTATTCAGCACCATCATATTTCTCTCCAATCTTACAGTCTTTGCTATCATTTGCAACTGACCAGATGGAGTCCCAACTGCAGCTTTATGTCGATATTGCCGCTAGTTGGTCTGTGTATAACAGAATCTTAGCTAATTGTTGGAAATTAACATACTCTGATAATGAAAATCAACAACAACATGGAGTTCTCGCTGTTGCTTGGCACTCTTTGTGTAGCTCCAAGGACTTGTTCCTCCAGCCACCACTCCGCAACATTGTAATCTCGGTGGTCGGGCTACATGTCTTCCGTCAGCTGGCCGGCGTAAACTATGGTTTCAAGGCCAACACAGTGACATTTTTTCACCAATTCTCGAATGAGTTTGAGGTGTTGGCGGAATGGGGAATCCAGGCAGTCAGGTTGATTTTCTCCCTTGTCTCGAGCTGCCTGGTGGACCGGCTAGGGCGAAGGTTCATGCTGCTCATCGGGATCGGTTGCCAGTGCAGCTTTCTGGTGATGCTAGGGTTGCCACTTCTGGGCGTCCAGCACGACTGGCTGAAGCCATCTAGTGGAAGTGGCTATGATCAGGGAGTAGTTGTGAGCTTGTTCATGTTGGGATTAGCTGGGGTTCTCGGGTCGTTTGAGGTAGGGTTGGGCCCGATTACATGGATTTATGCCTCTGAGGTGTTTGAGTACAAGAATCGAGCACGCAATGCTAGTTTCGGGATCGCGATGAATAGGGTGGCCGACACCACTGAGTTTTTGTTGTTTTCGTACTTGGCGGCGTGGTTGCATTTTGGTGGTGCGGCTCTTGTTTCTTTTTGTTTGATGGTCGGTGCACTAGTGTTTTGTGCCAAGTTCACTGTTGAGAAGTTAAAAATAATCGTTGAGTGAACTACGTGTGGTGTAACAAGTGATGAATGAAGATTTTATTAGTGTTGTGCCCAAAAGTCATTCATATTTTGGATATGCAGTTAGGACGCTTGTGTTGCACTTTTGTATCGTGTATATATTATACATATTTGAGACTTTGTTAAATTATTGTATTTTATATCAAACTTTTCTTTTAATAAACATGATAATGATTATAGAACATCACATATTTGATGTGAATTCTTAAACATCCCTTGTACAATATATTAGCAAGAACTTGGTCAGCTCTTATACAATCAAGACTAGTGCATGTGTATATGTTTACATAGTTATGTAATGTATAGGAGTTACGATTTAGAGAACTTTTGTTATGGAAAGACCCAACCGGGGAGCACTTTCACATAGTGTACAATTGTGTCATAAGCGTATCTTAGGTGATCATAAAAAATGATGTCCTTTGATGTGGGGCCTACATACTTTGATACCGTATTTAATCATGTCTTAATAGGGTGAGACATAATTGTTATTGGGTGCATAACTCATTATGTATTTAACCTTGATGGGGTTCGTTAATCCAAATTGTATTTGAGGGACATCTTCAGGCGTATTGATGGAGTAAGACAAAGGAATGTATCCATAGTCGACGATTTATATATTACACCAATATTTGTCACATTATGTGCACTCTGTATCAGGTAAAACATATTCACTATATGACATTGACACTTATATGTGCCTCATGGTTTATCTAGATGTCATGATGAAGAGACACAACATTTATCAAAATCAAAAGAATAATATGATAGTGATTATACTGAAAGATTAGTTAGATCACCCCAACTTCTAAGTTCACTTAGGTATCAATGATGCATTGATAGACCCTGCTCTTTTTTAATGACTGTGGATGTTAAAATCATTACCAACATGAGAAGAACCTATAGGTCACATACAAAAATTTTGTTCAGGTAAGTTGAATAGTCAAAGCATGTTGGTTATGGACTATAAGTGTAGAGTCTAATGCTTTGTGCATTTAAACTAAGGATCTAGAATTGTCTTGGTTGTTAAATTAAGATTAATTATTATTTTAGTTAAGAACGAGGTGTTAATTAGCAAGAGGTGGTAATTAAGCACGTGGTGGATCATATCGGTCTAATCATTATAACTATGAGGTAGTAGATTATATAAAGATCGAATCATCTTCATCTTCCACATTATTACCATAATGTGCTAATAAGCATAAGGTGTTGAATAAGGATTCATTCGAGAATGAATAATCATCACTTTAGATGAGTTATTTTGAAGATTCAGATGGCTAATCATGACGTGATGAATTTAATCACTTCAATGGAAACTAGGTAAGCGGGGAATCAGGTGGATTTCTTTGTGTAAAGAGATGTTGGCCTAGAAGCGAAGCAAATTGCTAATGCTCCACGAACAACGGACTGTGACGGTTGTAAGAGATGTGAGTCCGCCTGCCCGACAAGCTTCTTGAGTGTTCGAGTTTATTTATGGCATGCAATAACTATCATCAATATCGTCACTATTATTAATAACAAAATCCTTAGGCTGGTTATCCAAGAACTTGTTCAGAATAACTGTAATGAAAGGAAAACAGGAGTTTGTCGCCTCTAGGCAAACATCTCTTTACACAAATAAATCCACGAGATCACCCTCTTACCTCGGAACTCACGTTATGGGTTATGGCAAATTAGATGTGTTTCTAAGGACAGAAAGACCTCTCCAAAAAGTACAATAGGTTAAGTCACATTTTATTAAAATATTATATGTAATTAATTTTGGAGATGTATAATGATACTTCTCAAACAACAATTAAATCTGTTGTTGAAAGTTTAAGTTTAAAATGTCTACCAATACGTTAATCCTCATCAAATCATTGATCATTGATGTTAGTTATATCATAGGCTATGTGCCCTCTATTATCATTGGGAGATTTGAAAAGTGTTGATGAAAGAAGAGTAGTTTCATGTTTAAGATGGGTGCTCCCTATCATACATTACTCAGTGTTAAACATTTGGATCAACTTAACCAAGTAATGCTAATAGTATTATGAAATTGAAGCCTAGTTGAGATAATAACATGGGATGTATCGAAAAAATTAAAAATTATCCAATCAATAATCTGATAATTGTTTTGAAAAATCGACAAAGTGGTTGTCTTATATGATAATATTTATCATGCAATGATACTTTGAAGGTAATAATTTTGAAGAAATTAGTGGGACTATCATTTAATGGGTCATATTTAGATGAATGAATCATGACATTAGAATCTTATGTGTTTGGTGTAGACATGAGTGATTAGGAAACAAAACAATCTAATTCACTGTGAAACATCCTTGAGAAGGAGAACTTGAATGGTTCCAATTTCTTCAATTGGTTCTGAAGCTTAATTAATTATATGTCTTAAGCAAGAGAAAAAAATGTATTTGGTGGAAAGGCCCATACCTGATGAGTCTGCTTGCAATTGAAAAATTGCTGGAAGCCACCATTATTTCCTTTCTCCGGTGTTGAGCACCAACTTGCTCTGATAGCAAATGGTAGAGACACGGATTTGGAGTGCTCCCCGACTTGTATAGAGAACTAGTTTGGTGTACGGCCGTTGGTCAGAATGTAATTTGAATTCAACGTATTTATCATGTGTATCTAATTTTTTCAAACTATTTGAAATGCTAACTTCCGTATGACATTAAGGTGGCATTGAAATTATGTTTCCATTCTTGAAAGTCTTGATAACTTCTTATCAATGATGAACACTGCAATCTTAATGATTATGACCAAAATTGTCAAACCGGTTTAAGTCGTTGAGTCAGTCAAGCAAGTTGTTTGAAGTTTAATGGTTTGATTGGGTCCAATTTATTTGAGCTGTTTTACACCTGTTTTCTAATTATATATATATATATGCATATAAGATAATAAAAAATTAAATGACTGAAATGGAATGTATGTGACTTATATATACTAAAAATTCAAATTCTAAACAAAATCTACCTAAGTACCCACCCACTATCCCCTTCCCTATCTCCCCCTCCCCCTTCCAACAATCTGACCATTTTGGACATGACTTTGGTCAGACCTGGTCCAACCGGTCGACCAGTAGAAGTTTAACAACCTCGGTTATAACACTCGTGAATAATTATTCATGACTTATCTATTTAATGATGTAGTCACTTAGTTGCCTATGGTTGAAAATAAAATTGACATAACAAAAAAAGAGTTTGTCTGAAAAAGCGTAACATAAATAAGAAACACATATTGATAACCTTTAGCTAATATTTCTTTCTTTTGCTTGAGAGCCAATACATATATATCAATATCTAAACCTTAAAGTATTCTACACAATACAATAACAAAATTAGTGTAAAATCATGAGACAAATAGAAGAAAAGCGATTAACCTTGGACAAAGACCAAGACCCCATTTAAGTTCAAAGTCTGGTATAGGAAGAGGAGTAAAGCAGGAAGATATAGCTGACCAAAAGAAGCAACAAAATAGTTCTTCTAGTAGTTCATCGATATATGGGAGATAGAACCATTGGGCGATGCTAGTGCGGAGGAATCGAGTGAGATAGGCCAGACCCTAACTGTTTTATTGAACTCCATTCTATTCGCCATGGACTTATATCGAAGTTGAAGTCTTCTACTTGCCCAGCTTCATTTCCCAACAATCAAACCGTAGTTCTAAGAGATACCAGAAGATTGATTTTCATAGGCGGCGTTGTACGAGGAAGTGAAGGGAGCAAACTATTGCACTATGGATGGAATTTTAGAGGAGCTTAGGAAGGGATAAGAACAAAGATAGAAAAAAACAAAAAATGTAAAATGCAAGGACTCAACACATAGTAAAAGAAATAGTTTCTTCCATGCTAACCAATTACCAATTTACCCTGAAAATTAAGAAATTTAAAAATGGAGAAAGTTATATGAAACTCTACTATAAAAATCGATGTATCAAACATCGTAATAATACTTACATGAGACTTAGTGGGCTAGCTAATCATAATGGAAAAGTTCTCTGGTTTTCAGAGTTTAACTTTGTCTATGGTTTGTATTCAAAAAGCTACAACAAATTTATTGAGTGTAATTGATTATATTCGTTGTCTTTGTTTGAAAGGACTCTGGTTCAAATCCCGATATCAATATCTTTTTTATATAAATTAATAAAGAATTGTAAAGACAAAAATGTCATACTTACTTTGAAACGGAGAAAAGTACACAAAATTCTACCATATATTATCAGAGGATTACAAGAATCAATACATGTAGCAGTATGACTGAAAGACAGAAAAAAGATCTCCATCTAGAAGATGCACTGAAGAATAATTGTTTTCCTTAACTTGACAAAACAAAATGGATATCCTTGCTTGTAGAATCCAAATAAGCAAAAACTCCATTTAGCCGAGTGAAGTCAAAATATGTAATCTAAGTACCATTACACACAATATATGTAAATAAGGTGGCCACTTCGAGGCACTCATTTTTTTTTTTTTTTTGCATACTCTAAAAGTAGTTATAAGATATCGAATTTTGAATTTTAAGTGGTAACATTAGTCTTTAATATGACGATTTAACAAAGGATCACAACTAATCAATTCATTACCCTATCTTCTAAACTTTCAATTTTAAACACCAACCATAAATCTCAAATTGTGAACCCTAACCCAAAATCCTAAATCATTCAAATCAAAATAAATCTTGAATGATTTTTTTAAAAAATTCATGGAAGTTTTCGTAGGGTCAATGTCAACCCAAAATGGTCAGATAGGGTCAAGGAAGATATAGGATCGGGCCTGGCCATGTTTAAATTTTGAACCTGCAAGACCGGGTCAAATAGAGTTTTCGTGGAAAAAATCCCAAGTTACACATGTTTTTAAAAAAAAATCTCAAAATACACACGTTATGAAAATAATTCCCAATCTACGCATGTTTGGGCCATCACCGCTGTCGACGAAGACAGTGATTGCATCACTGCGGTCGACCAAGACAGTGATTGCATCACTGCAGTACACGGCCGCGGTGAAGGCCTGACCCGCGTCGAAACTTTAAACAAACGTAACTTTGTGCTCGGTTATCCGATCGTAGCAAAATTTTTTTTGATTCTGCATAATTTTTCAAGATCTTGCAAGCCGCAAATTTCCGTAGGCGGTTTGGTCCCGCCTTCGTCTCGAAAATATGTCGTTTGCTACCCCGAACGAGCCTTTTTTCGATTTCGTCAAACTTTGAACGACCATAACTTTGTGCTCCACAATCCGAAAATCATGAATTTTTTTTTGATTTCGCATAACTTTTTAAGGACTACAATATTTATCATAGACATATTTTCGGAATGTACTTGGATTCCTGAAAAAGAAGGTAAAGTTATTCCCAAAACCCCTTATATCCATAAATAATTCATTTTTTGAAAATTCTCTCCTACTAAATATTGTATTCCTTAAATAGGTATGCGAAATCAAAAAAAAAATTTCATGATTTTCGGATTGTGGAGCACAAAGTTATGGTCGTTCAAAGTTTGACGAAATCGAAAAAAGGCTCGTTCGGGGTAGCAAACGACATATTTTCGAGACGAAGGCGGGACCAAACCGCCTACGGAAATTTGCGGCTTGCAAGATCTTGAAAAATTATGCAGAATCAAAAAAAATTTTGCTACGATCGGATAACCGAGCACAAAGTTACGTTTGTTTAAAGTTTCGACGCGGGTCAGGCCTTCACCGCGGCCGTGTACTGCAGTGATGCAATCACTGTCTTCGTCGACCGCAGTGATGCAATCACTGTCTTCGTCGACAGCGGTGATGGCCCAAACATGCGTAGATTGGAAATTATTTTCATAACGTGTGTATTTTAAGAATTTTTTTTAAAAACATGTGTAACTTGGGATTTTTTCCAGTTTTCGTAGGGTCACAGTCAAATCCGGCCCAGTTTCACCCATAGCTGCAGGTGGTCGTTGGGGCATCTCTTGTTTCCCTTGGCATGTTAATCGTAGGAAAATCTGAAGGAAGTGATTGCATGAAAAGGGAACCAGAACTCGTACTATTTCATATATAGAATAGTACATTATTATTCACTCATATCCCTTATTTTGATTATCACATATACTTCCTCGCCACACTTCTAATCACCGGAGCCTCTCTTGAAGGTGGAGGAGGGAAGTGGCTTCTTGCATTTGTCGACACACCAGTCGTAATATGCCGTACCGTAATGCTTCAGGCATTTTTCAAAACACACCAAGTGAGGATCATTAGCATGACATGGGAATGGTGACGCCGCAACCAACAACACCACAATTGCAATGGCAAGAAACAACTTCCCGGTTGTGTTTGCCTTCATGCTGGTCACCCCCATTGTTGTTCTTCCTTCACCTTGGATTACTATGTTTGGTTTTATGATAACCTTGCACTTATATTGGTAGTTTGTATTCTTCGGAAGGATATCTATACTATATATTATGGCAATTCAAAAAAAAATTGTTGCCACATAAGCACTTGAAGGATCCACAATTTGCCAAATTGGACAACTTTTTTACAAACAAAAAATTAGTTATTAATGTATTTATGGAGCTACATCTCTCTTCTTTAATATTTCCATTTCTTTTATCCAAATATTTTTTTCATTTATCCATTTATTCTTTTTTGCCTTTAATAATAATTTACATGTTGAAAAACTTGACCAAACACACATAAATAATAATTTTGTTAAATAAATAAAATATAAATAAGAAAACAGAGAGTGACATATATCACATTTGTTTTAAAAAAATCTGATTAAACCTTATGAAGTAAATTTTCTAATCATTTTTACTAAAATTGAATGATAAGTTACATTTTGATGAAAAAATTAAACAAGCATACACTTAAACAATTATGTTTTAATCGATTAAACCAAAATATATATGAAAAGAGAAAAATAAACATTTGACATTCAATTACCTTTAAAAAATAAACTATATACTTCATATTTTGTTGCAATGAAACACTCTCTTATTCATACAGTATATATGTATAAAATAAAACAAGTATTATTTAGCAAAATATCAGATTATAATCTTGATCGATAAGTTACAGTTATTTATTTAAAAAAGCTTCTTATTCATTCAGATCACGTTCTACCTTAAATTCCTCAAATGAAGACGATTCGCATGTGCAATAATTTGATAATGTGTCATAAGTTCACGTTAATAATATTTGCTCTATATCATGTTGGTTGAGTAAGCTCTATTGAGGTTGTAAGTCGTATGCTAAGAAATTTTCTTTCTGACTTGGAGCTATCGTCGACGATTATAAATCAAAATTTTCAAAATGACTTAAGCATGATTGTTGTCGAACTTTGACTTCATACCCTAGGACGAGACACAAGATTCCTTGAAAAATAATAGATGTGAAGGTTAGAAAAATCTTTGTTGAGAATCTACGATAAACATCACGTTTCATCAACTACTCACATAGGCGTTTACCAAATAAAGGTTGAAATTTTTTAGTAAGATAGTCAATTGGGATAAACATATTTATCCAGCAATCAAGTATCTTTATCCAATAATCTCAACTCTCAAAATTGGTTGTCAGTTCGTCGAAACTCGAGAAACACAAATTGATATATGTTGTATAAGATAATAAGTTAATGCAAATAATCAAATGAAATTCACTGATATTGTTCAAATGATAAGATATTTTAAATGCACTTGAAATATGTGTGTATTGGAGACACTCTTTATCAATTATTAATATATAAGTGATAAAATCTTTGAAAATTACACATTCAACGACCATGTTAAGACCAAAATCCTCGATAGTGTGTGAGTGCCTTATATTGAGATTCTAAGCCAACATATAAACAATGACCACCGGTCGAGGTTTAGTATAAACTTCAAGAATTAACAATTGATACATATTATATAATATACTAAATTTAAGTGTCTGGATAAAATAAAACAAACATCCAAAATGGAAATGAGTCGAGATTAGAGAATTTAGTCATCATGAGGGTTACGGTGTGTGTCAAGTTTCAATATGGATGAATAAATCTAATAATGAAGTATCTTTACTAAGAATTTCACACTAAAAAGTCCTAATCTTTACAACATTGGTCGAGAGTTCGTCCAAACTCGAGGATCATGAATGTGTATTGGATTTCCAAAGGACCTAAAATCCCAATCCTTTTCGGGGGCTAAATACCTCTGATCACAACCATAGGTGCTAAAGTAGAATGAAAAGAAGCAAAAAAAAAAAAAAACATAACCTCCGATACGATGAACATAATTAAACCATACCGAGCTATGATCCTGTCATCCCTACACTTTATTCTCCATAAAGGGGCGGCGGGAGAGGATAAGAAATAATTAGTAGGATCTTAGTATTTACCTCTTTATATATTACATATCGAACGATAGACAACCCCAATGGTTGTCTGGCGTTATGGGGGTAAAAGCGAGATATCTAGATAATTTTGAGTCTAATACATACACACATATATACATGTATATGTAATATCAAGGTATACTATACTTTTTATTTTACTCAAGATACGATAGAAGATAGGTATTACGAAGTATGTGCATTAATTAAAGGTTACAGAATTAGGGATTTGAGTTGACCTATTAGAGGTTAGGGTATGGTATCATGCCCCAAAAAAATCCGGTTAATTCGGGTCTAAATAGTAAAACTCAATTGTCGTATGGTAGTATGAACGCAAGAATATAGTGTACTTCTGGCGCACGCTAGCTTGAACTATATATATGGGTGCGTGGTTCAGGTTGGCGTACGCTAAATATTAGTGTTTTGGTTGACAAATTTTGTCATAAGTTCTAAATGGGACGTGACATCGACATAATTTATGATTAAAAAACCGAAGCATCACAAGTGAATGTGCTAAATATTGGATCTTTCAATATAGACATGCTACAAACTCTGTTACAAAATATTTAGAATATCCAAAATGATTTAAACATATAAATTAAAATAAATCTCTCCGGCCAACGGGCCGGGTAAAAAGCTAGTATCCTTATATAGTTATGCCCATAAACTAAGCTCCATGTCTATACAACGCATTTTCACGCTTATCTAGAGATGGTTCAATAAATTTCAGATTTACTTTCCTTCAAAAAAGGAACTTTCAGATTCCCCACATTCAATGGTGTATGACCCTATGCCTTTATTTATTCTTTGGAGGAACAAACCGCCAAAGAAGGAAGATACAAAGGATGGATCCTAGAGTGGGAAGTGGATACACTAGTGAGTCAAATAACATGTAACATCATAGCGATAGTTGTATCAAAAAAGTTAACGATATGATATTTTATACTAAAATTATGGTTTCACCGTGGTTAAACCATTTCATACTGCTAAATATAATTTTCAATCCTTTGTCAATTGTATACAAAGTCATTTACTTTTGAACTTACTAACAAATTGGTTACTTATGTTTAAAATGTAAAGAAAAAGTCTCATATATTTTCACTAGGTGACAAATCAGTCATTCAATTAGTTCTCATCCTAATTTGTCACATCATCATGCCACATCCTCAAAATTAAATTAAAAAAGTTACATTGGCTCCAATATAAATCTTACCTAAGCCCTACCCAAAAACCCAACATGGTTTAATTAGTGTCGGACCCAAAAATTTAATATAGGAGTGTCTGTTTCAAAATATAAATTTAAATAATAATTAAAATTTTAAAAAAATGAGAAAATATACTACTAGTACAAGTTACAACAAAAGTCCATGGCATGTAATCATATTTTGAAAAACATTGTAAAATAGACTTATTGTCTACAACGCTCAATAAATCTATTTCAATTTATCCTAATAGACAATCATTCTCGAACTTATGGCTTATTTGATTTTGAAACTTTTTTTTATGTAACCCAAATCTTAAAAAGCTCTTTCAAAACTTGGAGTTGCAACCAATAAAATTCATACAACTTTGAAGAGCAAGACTCATGAATATGATAGATTCAATTTTGTCTACATCATCAACTTAATTAATTCATGAATTCCTCTTAATTCACGAAATAACTCATCATTTTAACACAATAATAATAATTCTCTAAATCCTGCATAAGAAAAGAATCATAAAGGTGACCGAACTCTTCAGGATAAAAATCGTGGAGTTAATACACAAATGTAATCCCTGAACTATCACTTTTTTCCTATTAATGCCCTTCAATAATTTGTTTTCCTATCGAGGCCACTTATGTTTTCGATTTTTCCTAAACCATTCCCACAACTACTTTTTTATGTTAATGTGACGTTAAAACAAACTAGCATTGTGCCCGGCCCGTTGGCCGGTAGAGTACAAAATCTCAAGTCTACTTTGATTTTTACTCTATTGACCGCTGGAATATAATAGTTGTACATATATACTCTATTCTAGTTTAATTATTCACCTATGGTGCTTTCATACCAATCCAAACCTACTCGTTACCCAAACTCATATATACTTAACACATGTTCATACTCATTATCAATCAGTTTACTTACATTTGGATGAAACTAACATAGGTGAATAATTGAAAAATGACTAAATGGTGTTTTTCATAGCTTCAATTATTGTATTGAATATTCATTAATATATGAGCCTCGAATAAAAGGCCTAGTATCAGTTGCCATGACCGCCATGAGTACTGAATTACCTTTTATCAACATTAATATCAACATCAATTCCTGCATCTAATTCCCCCACTAAAAAATCCGTCCATCTAATTGTTGTATTTCTAAATAAGACCATGATATTTGCCTTCATCTCTATCAGTCTCGATTAATTCTCAGTTATTGATTTTATTAGTCGATACAGTCATTAAGCTCCATTATAGATTCCTCAACAACCCATTGGCCAGAGGAGTTTCGAGAAAGATAAATAAAATAAAAAATTTCATGCAGTCACATAATTTAGAACTAATACTAAACATACAGTTGGAAGTACACAAATGGTTATGCGATTGAAAACCAACTAAATTAATTGTCTCCAATGGTCAGATCAAACCCTTTTTGTGGCTAGAAACAGTCGGATTCCTTGGAACCACTAATGGGTATTTAAAATGGATACATATTTATCTAGAAATAGTTAAGACCATGGTCAAAAGAATCACTAATTTAGTAATTTACTTATAAAGATATTGCATGCAGCTGGGTTAACTCAGCAGAATGACCAAAGGAACAGTGAATATCAAATGCTAATTCAACATGTAAGACAGAGAAATTGCAGAGGAAGTTGGGAGTAAACTGATAAGGTTCCAAAGAGTTATAATTTGTTCTTGGCTTAAGCTATGGTGCTGACCAGTTTCCCTTGTGCGGCAACTGGCGACGGAGATCAAAACTTTTTATTTGGAACGTTTAGCTCCTCAATCATGAGGTCTGCATATGCTCTTCTTCGTTACAGTTTCATTTGCAGACTTGTGAACTGTGTATTTGCTTTGAAAACCGGTGAAGCTGTTAAATAATTCTTGGCAGAAGCTAATAGCTACTCGTTTCATTGAGATAGGATCGAACTTGTAACAGATTCAAGATGGAAGAGCGGATCCTACCTCCCCTTTGCCTCCTACCTTGACTCCCCCCAGCCGCCGACGAATTCTACCACCGCCCCACAAAGCAAAAAAATTATTTATCAATTCTGAAATGGAGCTTTCTATCTCTCTTCCCAAATCCCTCTACGCCTCACCTAACCCGCTCTCTTCCAACAATCAGCTCCAATCCCACCAACAACAACCCAATTTGTCAACAATCAGTTCCAAATCCAATCTTCCATACATCTCCATCGTTTACGCTGTCGGGGCCGCCAAGAACCCTGTCAAGGCCTCCCCTGCCGCAGCTGCTCTTCGCCGACAACGCCGCTCCTAGACGTTGGGGTCTTTGGATTTGGGGTCGTCATCGAGGATTGGATCTGAGCTGGGGGTTGTCGGCGCTGATTGGCGACGGAAATAGTGGAGCGAGTGGGAGAGAGAAGGGAGATGAGGTTCAGGAAGAGACGGCAGGAGAGTAGCGGTGAGATTTCCGGCCGACTGGAAGATTGAAATCGAGGAAGAGAAAAGTGCGGAAGATGGGGAAGATCCTCCGAAGTGTTCACTTTCCGGCAGGGGAATTGGAAGAAGATACAACGTGGGAGATGGATTCAGAATTACAAAAAAAACCTTCCGCATTGTGCGGCCGTTTCAGCAGAGGCTGATGTGGCAAAGGCTGTTTTTTGACATTGGCTTATAGTATTTTGTAGATAGAAAAGAAAAAATATTACTTTAATAAATTTGAAGAAAATAAGATAATTTTAAAAAGAAGAATTAACGTTAAGTTTAAGTATCTAAGAAATTATAATCGGAGCAGGCAATCCTCCAAATAATATAAAGAGGTTCTTGGCGAGAACCCTCTTTATTTTCTTTTACAGGTATCCATACCCGTACCAGAGCTCGGTTATATAACCATGAGCGATGATGGGATTGAGACCCATAGCAAAACCAATCAAAACTAGCCTTATAACTAAAATACCACAAGACGATATCCCAAAATACTAGAACATGTTCCAGACAAAGAACATCTAGTCGAGTGCGACAAACTGATACTTGGCTCCTAAGTTACCATCACTGTACTAGTGAAAATTGTGCGCTAGCAACGTCGACCACTACTACAAAATATTTGATGAACACTTGAAAATCTTATAAAATGGCATTGTTGCAACTTGCAACCAACAACGACACAATTGCAAGAAACAAACTCCAGGTTGTGTTGGCCTTCGTGATGGTTGTCATTTTTCTTTCATCTTGGATTTCAAGTAGTTACATGTGATAGAACTTCAATATGTTGTATGTGTAGTTTCTGATAGTTTGAAGCATATCCTTAGACAATGATGCTCATGGTTCTAGCTCCAAGTCTATAGCATTTAGATATGGTGAAATATGTTTAAGGTGTACAAGATCGAATCTAGGGTCAGTTAATTAATTCAAGCCCGGCATATCTCTGCCCCTGGCCACTCTGTCTCATACAATTGAAACCTTGAACTCTGCCATTATATATGTTCATCAGTTTCATATTTGGCTACGATGAGGGAGTAGTTCTGAGCTTGTTCATGTTGGGATTAGTTGGGGTTCTCGGGTCGTTTGAGGTAGGGTTGGGCCCAATTACTTGGATATATGACTCGGTGGTGTTCGAATACAAGGATCGAGCTCGCAGTGCGAGTTTTGGACCGTGCACGGGTGCACTGGTGTTTTGTGCCAATTTCATTGTTGAGAAGTTGAAAGTAATTGTTGAGTGAACTGAGGGTGTTGGCACTAGTGATGGATGAGGGTTTAGCAGACGATGCAAAATTAATGTCCTAACAAAGTGCCTTGAAGCAATTGAAGTGCCCACAACAAGCAAATACCTCTTCTTTCTAGCCAAATAACAACCAACAAGAACCTCATTTATGCATCTTTATGTAGAATATATGTGGTTTTTCGGTTACTTAACTCTGCATAGCGCCATAAATTGTTATATAATCCTCAACTGTGCACAATTTTTTGTTATATTGGTGATATATTCTCGACCCTCACAAATGGGGATGTTCTTTGTGGGGAATATCAACCCTTCGTTCTACCAACAATAATTGGAATAAAGTGCATAGGTAGGGATAACCCATACAATCTTGAAAGTTGATGGATTGAGTAGTTTCTTGATGAAAAAGTCTCAAGAATTACAGAATATAAGGTCTACCTAATTCCGGTTAACTATCCATAGTTTAATCACTTAACATATAGATACTGAAATAACTTCCCAAAAACCCCAATAGCATCCAAAATTCCAAAGCATAATAAAACCGACAAAGTTTAATCCCATAACATAAATACTGAAATAACTTCCTAAAAATCCCAATAACATCCAAAACTCCAAAGCATATTCCTGACTAAGAAGAAGAAGATGAAGATATTCCTGACTAAAAATAAATCACCGTTTCAACTGGAGTCACCATGACAGAAAGACATGACCAAACCGATACTACTTGTAGCTCAAGGCACAGATGATGATTAAATGAAATTGCTAGCTTGGAGCTACTATAGTCCCAACAGCCTGCAAGCAAGTGATGAGCCGGGCGTTAAATTTAGAAACCCCATCAAAGGGAATGCAGAGGAAGTATATAGAAGATTCAAAGTCCTGCTAGTTTCAAAACTTAACTGTAGAAACCACTGCTTCAATAAGGACGGTATCATCGACGAGGAACCCTTTCTGAGGATCGTGAAGATCGGTTTGCGACACCAAATAATTGAATCCCCAGCTGTTATCAGAATTTCCATGGAAATTGGTTGCCGAACCTGTTTGTAAGAGTAATGCACAACTTGTAGTAAGCAAAATAAGAAAACAGAGTAAGGAACAACTGAGACAACAAAAAAACAGAGTAAGCATGAACCTGCAGGAAAATCTCACAAGGCATATGGACAAAAGCATCCATCTTTAGATGGAGAAAGATATGAATAGACAGAGTTACCCACAATCTCGCACAGAGGAGGTGCCGTTGAGTTGGTCGACTAGAGTCAAGCTGATGATCGCTGGCACAGTCCATCCCCATGGCTTTGTACTCCAGTCGACAAATTGCACATATGCTGCCAGAAAACCGGGAATACCACGTTTCCCATTCGGGTAAACCATAATCCTCCTACAGATTGACATTGAGAAACGGAATTGGAGAGTAGATTGTTGTATATGATTCACGATTGAACCTCTCCCAACAACTCGAGTTATTGGGATCAACTGGTTCTTGACATGGTATCAGAGCCTTCTGTGACCGAAAGGTCTTGTGTTCGATTCCCGGTGACCCCCATTTGTTAAGCACATGGTATTCTTGTCTTCAGACCTGTGCAAACTTCAAGTCCTTGTAAGTGGCTTTCGTTTGAGGGGGCGTGTTGTATATGATCCACGATTGAACCTCTCCCAACAACTCGAGTTATTGGGATCAACTGGTTCTTGACATAGATTAGGGCTGTCGGATCAGTTCGGGTCGGGTAACCGAACCCGAAACCCGCACAAAATCGAGAAACCGAAACTGAACCCTGCCAACCCGAAACCGAAACCGACCAGATGCTTTGCGGGTTTCGGGTACAAAAAACCGAGGAATAACCGCGGTTTTGGTTCGGTTCGGGTGAATCCGAAACCGAACCGGTTTTTTTTTTTTAATACTTTTGTTATTTGAATTTTATATTCTTTTGCTTGTACAAACACTTTTATTCTTATTATTTGTATATTTAACCATTATGTTTAATTTTCTGGGACGTGGACATTATAAAACTAATATTTATATATTAGTTAATTATTAAAATATTAGTTCATTATTAAAATATTTAATTTTATGTGTTCTATAACTATAGACATACTATTAACTATTAAAGAGTATTACTAGTTTAGAGACAAAGTAAAATACTTAAACATATTTTACATGTAAATTAATCATATCTTATTTTGCTATGTTAAGTAATACAACCTTTTGGGCCATTTAATTGTGGATTTTCATATAATTAAACGTTTTAGTAATACCATAGGTCCAAAATTGAAGGTATATCAACTATCATATGCAAAAAAAAAAAAAATTTGGTGTTTGGCGCAAAATTATAAATAATTTTGTTAACATAAAATACTGACAATCATAGATGAGATTATCTTCAACTCGTAATTAAACACATTAGTTTTACAATTCTCAAATGATAACATCCAAGTAAAACAAAAATTCATCCATTATCCAAGATAAACACTACTACCATTATCACTCCTCATTAGGCTCTACATCTACATAAGTCTCATCATTCTCATCAGAATTGTCGTCGACATAGTCTTCTTCCACTTGTGACATAGTAGGACTCGGGACCAAAACATGGGTAGCAGGAGAGCTTCCACTAGGTCCTGCACGAGAGCTTCCACTAGGTCCTGCAAGTGCACTTGAACTCCGAGCTTGAAAAGCTGCATATACTGGATAACATAAACAATAACAACTTGTTAGAATATGACTTGATCAAGATAACAAATATAAGAATAAAGAGAGAGATTAAGTCTTTACCATTTTGAAATACCACTTCATCACCCTCATCTTCTCCATCAGCCACCAACTCGGAGTCTGAAGATCTTATCCAATCTTCACAACAAATCAAAGCCTCCACAACTTCAGGGGATAAGGAGGTCCTAAACGAATCTAAAACTCGACCTCCTGTGCTGAATGCCGACTCAGAAGCAACAGTGGAAATAGGAACAGCAAGAATATCCCTAGCCATCTCAGAAATAGTAGGATATTTCATCCCACTTCGCGACCACCATCCCAAGATGTCAAACTTGTATTCATCCTCTTCTGAACCCACCAATGCTCGTGTAACCACCTCATCATCATCCTCCTCAAGGTACCTATCAAACTCAGATTTGGAACTTTTTCTAGTTCCTTTCAGAATGGCCTCTCTTTTCATTTTCCTAAAATCACCCCAAATCTTCCCTTTCTTCTTCCCATCCCCACTTCCACTAGGTTCTTGCACATCTTCCTGAATCACAATGGGAGAACTGCCAGGAAGTCCGAGCCTATGCTTGTAATGGTCAAACAGAAGACGCAACCACATCATTGACACTAGCATTGTCCATTGTTATACAAAACACCTTCCTAATGCCCCACTCCACCAAACAACTAGCCAACTATTTTCCAATTTCACTTCCAGAATGTTTTGTAACTTGGACAAAGTTAATAATTCTTTTATGCAATTTCCAATCTCTACCAATGAAATGAGCAGTAATGCACATATAATTGAGATTGGACAAAGAAGTCCAAGTATCAGTTGTGAGCGATACCATCCCTAAACACTTAGTCTTGAAATAGTCCTTCAGCAACTCTCTATTTTCAAAGAACACCTTGATACAATCCTCTCTAACGGTTTGACGGCTAGGTAACACAAACATTGGACAAACACGAGCCATAAACCGTTTGAACCCTTCATGTTCAACATACCTAAATGGTAATTCATCTATGATAATCATCTTCGCTAAAGCTCTCCTAGCATCAATCTGATCGAATTTCCAAGTGCCAAGAGTGTGTACCTGGCCTCCAGAAGATGATAGATGGTCGACTATCAGCTCACCCTTTTCTATCTTTTCCAAACAACTCTTTTTATGACTCCGCAGAGTAGAAGTCCCATATCTAGTGGGGGCAATAAGAACACTATTGCAATAAATGCATCTTGCTTTCTCCACTCCATCCTTCATAAAACGCTTGAAGTGTGGCCAAACGTCAGACTTTTCTTTCCTTTTTCTTGAAATTGTATCCTCGTCTATTGTTTGAGCAGGAGGTACATTGGTGGTACCGGTAGACGGTGCAGGAGCAGGAGCAGGATCGGAAGACAGTGCAGAAGACGGTGCAGGAGCAGGAATGCTGGTACTCTTAGAGCGTCCTCCACGTCTAGGACGAGAAGCCGATGGTGCCTCACTTCCCCTGTCAAAATGAAAAGTTGAGTTGATTTAAAACCTTTACAGTGAAGTGTGAACCACTTAAACACCATAACAGTGTTAATGTATTAGCAATTACATTAGCCATTCATAAGATATCCAGTCAACAAAACAATAAAGCACCAAGTATTATTGATATCTTTCCAAAACAATGAAAAGAGAAACAGAAAGGCATTAGGGGAGATGAGCATCCTAATTATTAACCTACGCTACACATTTACAGAACTTCCCAAAAAATTTCATGAACTTTCCAACCAAAGGCCACTAAACATCTAAAGCCACTAAACAGCATGGAATTCGTCCACTGCAACCCCAATTCTCATCTAGAAGTGACGTGGCTTCTAAGGGCCTGATCAAGACAGCCACCATCATCAAAGTTGAGAGTGTAGCTGCGGATGTCATAGCTGAACGGGATTCTTCTCATGCTTTGTGTATTCAGGAACTTCATGGCCAATGTCAAGAAGGTAATGAATGAAACCAAAAGAGAGAGAGGGTTGTGAAATGGAACCAGAGGTTGAGGTTTCTCTGTATAAACTATAAACTGCACAATATTCACTCACTGATGCCAGGCCAGCAACTAACATGGGAGAGATAATCTCTGAGTAACCCAGAAGCACTGCATTAAGCATTGTGTTCCAAGAAGTCTCTGGCAGACCCAGCTCACAGTCCCACAAGCCATCACAGCTGGGAAGATTGGACAACAAAATATTCAAGCAAGAATCATGTCATGAACACACAGAAACCCAAATGCAGAAACGAGGTAACAAGACACAGTGCGCAAGAAATGTCGAAGATTTATATGCATTAAAGGTAATGCTAGCTGCTAATTACAGGTTACAACTCTCTCTGACCAATACTGCAAATGGGTTTGTTTCCCAAGTTGATAAATCTACAACAACAAGCATCCACAACACGCAACGAGAGCTGTGCGGTGTGTGAATTCCCAGTCCCTCATCCCAGAACCTCAAACTGAAAGCAGCTGGATCAACTAGTCACGAAGGAATAAGAGCATCACAAACTTGATGAAAAGCCAGAGAGAGAGAAGCAACTTAATCGGATGAACTGGAAGGTTTGGGCTCAGAAACTGCTGAAGCGAGAAATTACAGCAAAAGGCGAGGAGCAGCAGGCCAGCAGCAGACAAGTGGGATGCCAATCAAAATCAAAATTCAGGAAAGGTAAAAGGAGCTTACTGGGATTCCATCTCTGTTTTGTACGGTGATTTAGGATGTGACCAAAGGCAGAAGCTTCGAACCCAGAGGAGTTGCTCGTGAAATCGCCAATCTCCAAAAGCTTCGAACCCAGAGGAGGAACAGAATAACAGGGGAAGAGCGAGGCGAAGAGCGAAGTTGATGGTGGTGAATGGTGAAGCGGATTCCTCCCTGTCAAAGGCTGGAACGATGATGGCGGCGCGGCGAGGACGATGATGGCAGCGCGGCGCGGCGAGGACGATGATGGGCTGAAGCGAGGAGGCTTTGTCCTCTGTTTTGTCTCGCTCTGTTTCGTTTTCCAAAAGCGAAGAGACAGCGACGGAAGGGCTGAAGGGCTAGGGTAGGGTTGCTCACTTGCTCTTGCTATCAAAAGCCAAAACGACAGCGTGCGTGACTGATGCTAGCATCGGGTTTTGCGGGTTTTTCGGTTTTGCGGGTTTTGGTAAACCGAACCCGCTGCTGTGTCCATCGGGTCGAACCCGAAAAAACCGAAACTGGCACTGTTTATATCGGTTCGGGTTCGGGTTAAACCGAAAACCCGAAACCGAATTGACAGGCCTACTGTAGAATGATTAATTGAAGGGGGTTCGTTTTACGGAAACTTGGACAAGTTAGCTAGGGTTCTTTGTATGAAAAGGGAAGTTAATTAGTCACCATCGGTATCCCGCGGCTAGGAAAATGTCGGAGTAGATCTCGGTTTCTTTCCGCTTTCAGAAATTCTCAACCTTCAATGTGAATTCCTTAGTCTCCATCATCTTCATCACCGCCCGGCTCAACTTTCCGAGTTCCAAGTAGCCTGTATGCCCAACCTGTTAACTGGAGAGGAAGGAAGAGGCAAAACAAAACAACACAAAACGAAGCTAGCTATTTCTATCGAAGTTCGATGAATTAACTATTTATATTAATTTAATTTATTGTCTCTTCGATGAGTGATTATCAAGGGTTCATGGTCGCTAATAACCTAATTAGCTAGAGATCAGTATATTGTTGGCCAATCATCTAAGTTTGAAAGCAGCTACACGATGTTTCCTACCAAAAGTTAGGAACTAGTTAGTTCATGATGAAAATATAACATACAAATATGTCCACACAAAAATAAAGAGAATACTGGATTATCGAACAATGCAATTCCTTTCGTCGCGTTCGCTGCTCCTGCTTTCTCCCCTGTCCGTTGCTTGTTTTGCAGATAATCAATAACCTACGTTACAAGAATCAACTAGCTTAGGGTTTTATATATATTATAATTTTTCCCCTTTTCCTTGTCGGTACATAAGTAGCAGGACTCCTGACGAACATGGGCTGCATGACAAGTGGGCTGGGCCCCCACTCCCTCGGCCTGGCCCGTGACTGGCGCTGTGGCGCTCATACACATACCTTTACCGGCGGGAAAGAAGACGGCCGACGGTGAAACTACGATTAGGGATGGCAATGGGTCGGGTTGGGTCAGGTTTTGCCAAATATAAACTCAAATCCATGGGTTTTAAAGTGGAAAAAATTTGGGATAAAACTCACTGGGTTTTAAAAATTCAAACCCAACCAAACACGCTGGGTATCCGTGGGTTCATGGGTATCCACGGGTTTTTGTCGTAAAAAATTTACAATAACAAGTTCCTATCAAAATTAAAGTCAAATATCAATCTCGCAATACAAATTATCCATATATAAAAACATCATTCTAGAAAATTCAAGCAAATCACAAATTAACTATACAAATTGTTCAACACCAATCTAGAAAACTCAAGAAAGTTGAAGCAAATCATAAATTATCCATAAATAACATGATTAATTGAAAGTTTCTTCCTCCTTGTCAATTAAGTTTCTCCACTCGATAACATCAACTTCATTCTACACAATTAGAAAGAAAAAATTAGACATGTCTCTACAAACATAAATAAGATTAGTTGTTTAGAATATTAAATATACCAAAAAAATTAATTATATGGGTGTGAGCGGATACCCATGAGGCGGGTTTACCTAAACCCGAACCCAACCCAATGAATAGTAAACGGGTTTAAACCCAACCCCGACCCAAAACCCGTGAACATGAGTTTTACCCGCATTCGCCAGGTTGGATCGAATAGATATCCATGGGTTCGGGTTTTATTTCCATCCCTAACCACGACACCCCGACTAACAAAAAACATACGCGGCGAAAGGCCTGCTACAATGGCAAGCAGCCAGTAACGAAATCCTGATAAAGGTTGACCCTGTTAAATGAAAAGCAGTACAAAGACGAAGCCATTCAAGGCAGTGAGATTATATTTGAAAACTAAAATTGCATTAAGATAGCAAAAGGATGTTTATGCTCCATAAAGTAAGTTTGCTCAAGCAAGCTAATGGTTCACATTAGAAACCCCAGTAGGATTGAACTTGTAATAAAACGGACAATCAAGGAAACCACTATATAAGAAACTATTTTATGTCATACTGGTCTATCTTCCCTATTATCAATATTGGCTCATGTTTACTTTCATTTCTGTTTCATGTTTTTGAGAAAACAGATGTTAAAAACAGGTGAAAACAACATTTTTTTCGTTTCCGAAAACAGCAGGAAGTTGCCACTTTCTGTTTTCATAGTTGGAAACGAATAGAAAACTGAATGAAAAGTAAACAAGTTTTCTCGTTTCAGTCGCCAAATTTATGACTTGAAAACAGAAAACAGGAAACGAAAAATGGAAATGAACAGGGAGTAAGTGTTCGCAGCCTGACTAACTGTCTAGAACGAGGGAAAGAGAAAATAGGCATACCCTCTTTCAACAATCTCGTCAAGGCATAAGAAGATTGAGATCCAAGTTCTCAAGTACCTTCCGCAGTATAACTGTCATTGAAACTGGACACGTGGAGAATTATAACCCGACTTAACTGCAATATAGGGGGAATCATATCTGGGTGACCTCTCTCAAACTTGAACCATAACTTTTACTGCTTTGTGTCTGTTTAGCTTAGTTACTACTTCACTACAGTTAAACCGCTAAATAATAAGAACTTCACGTAGTAGTCATCACATCTAGGACCCGGGTTGACAATTAAAGCTAAACCCGCTATACTACGCATTAATAGGTGGTTACATTTGGCCACTTTCTAGTGTGACTGTGCAAGCAAGTCAGCTGCCACACTATCGTACCCTAATCTTAATCTCGACGGTCGACTTACACATCTTCTTACAAGTATCCATGCCTGCCTGTACCAGAGCTCGGTTAAATAACCACGAGCGACGGTGGGCTTGAGGCCTAGACCAAAACCAATATAAAAAAAAACAAAACTAGCCTTTGGTTTATACCAAAAGCAGCACAAGACGATATACCAAAACACTTGAACATGTTTCCTGCAAAGAACATCATGTTGCGTGCCACAAAGTGATACTTGGCTCCTAAATTCTTAATAATTTGTCAGTGCAGTGGTGACAATTTTGCGCTAGCAACGTCGCCCACTACTACCAATTATTTGATGAACACCAAAATCTTACAAAATAGCAACGACGACCCACAATTTTGCAAGCAACAACTTTCGGGTTGTGTTGGCCTTCATGATCGTCGTTCCCATTTTTCTTTCACCTTGTATTTCAATTAACTACATTTGATAGAACTTTCATATGTGTAGTGTCTGATAGTTTGAAGCATATCCTTCGATAGTTATAACATTTAGATATGGTGAGATAAATTTAAGATGTGCAATGTCTACGGTCACATAATTCAAGCCCATCATATCTTTGGCCACTCTGTCTCGTACAAATGAAACCTTGAACTCTGCCATTATATATGTTCATCAGTAACATATTTGGCCAATTTACCATGTATTACTGCGCTACAGAGCTACCTTTTGTTCTGCCAACAATAATCAGAATCAAGTTGATGGATCGAGTAGTTTCTTGATGAAAAAGTTTCCACAATTACAGAATATAAGGTCTAATCTAATTCCCCGTTAACTATCCATATAATTTACTCCCTTAACATAAATAAATACTGGAATAACTTCCAAGAAGAAAAAAAGGATGTTTCTAACAAAAACTAAATCACCCTTTCAACTGTAGTCACCATGGCAAAAAGACATATGGCCTAACCGATACTACTTCTCGTTCAAGGCACAGATTCAATGAAATTGCTAACTTGGAGCTTCAATAGTCTCGACAGCCTGCAAGCAAAGTGATCAGACGCACGTTAAATCAAAACCCATCAAGGGAACGCAGAGGAAGTATATATATAGAAGATTCAAAGTCCTGCTAGTTTCAACACTTAACTGTAGAAACCACTGCCTTAATAAGAAGGGTATCATCGAGGAGGAACCCTTTCTGAGGATCACGAAGATCGGCCCGTGACACGAATCGGTGGAATCCCCAGGAGGTATAAGATTTTCCATGGAAATTGGTTGCCGAACCTGTTTTGGCGGGTAAGCAAGTATTGAAAAACAGAGTAAGGAAACAACTGCGACAACAAAAACAGAGTAAAGAACCTGCAGGAAAATCTGCAGACGGCATGGATGAAAGCATCTATCTTTAGATGGAGAAAGATATATAAGAGACAGAGTCACCCACACTTTCGCACAGAGGAGGTGCCGTTGAGTTGGTCGAGAAGAGTCAAGCTGATGATCGCTGGCACATTCCATCCCCAGGGCTCTGTTTTCCAGTCGACAAATTTCACATATGCTGCCAGAAAACCGGGAATACGACGTTTCCCATACGGGTAAATCATAATCCTCCTGCAGAATGATTAATTGAAGTGGGGTTCGTTTTACAGAAACTTGGCCAAGATGGCTAGGGTTCTTTGGATGAAAAGGGAAGTTAATTACCATCTGTGGCCCGCGGCTAGGAAAATGTCGGAGTAGATCTCGGTTTCTTTCCGCTTGGAGAAATTCTTAACCTTCAATGTGAGTTCCTTAGTCTCAATCGTCTTCATCACCGGCCGGCTGAACTTTCCGAGTTCCAATTAAAGTAGTAAACTGAGAACTGTATGCCGAAACTGTTGAGTGGACAGGAAGGAACCGGCAAAACAAAAATAAACAAAACACCCGGATTCAATACCTATCATATTCAAATTAACTACTCAAATTCCACTATTGTATCTCAATGAATTAACTATATTTAGTCTTAAGCTCATTATCTCATTTAAAACTTAATTCGTTGTCGATAAGTTACTATGCTCCATGGAATATGTTCAGTTATTAGGGTTTCACTTTCGTTAATGACCTATTTAACTAAGAATCATTGTATTGGTAGCCATTAGCCAAGCAATACAAGGCATTAAATAAATTTCAGAGCAATAAAAATTTGAAGAAATCATCAAATCTAAAAACAACAACATCCTAGTAGTATTTCTCTCCATTGAAGTTTATTTCATAATAAAAATAAAACACAAGAATATATATCTATATAATGAATAGTAAGAAAAAGAAAAAGAATATATATCGAACGACGAACAATGGAATTCCTTTCGTCGCTTCTCCTCTTTCTCCCTCCACGCCAAGCTCGCCGTTCTGTCCAATAAATTAAGAATGATTAGGGTTATATATTTCGTTTCCCCCTTTTCCTTGTCGGTACTCGGTACAAGCTACATAAGTAGCAGGACCCTCGACGTGTATGGGCCGCATGACAATTGGGCTGGGTCTGGGCCCCACTCCCTCGGCCTGGCTCGTGACTGGCGCTCATACACATACCTTCACCGGCGGGAAAGAAGGCGGCCGACGGTAGGACCACGACCCCTCGCGAAATAAAACATAATACAAATGCGGCGAAAGGAAGAGCTACAATGTTAAATGAAAACTGTTACTCTCTATTCTTAAAAGTCCTGTTCTTAGTTCCTGCAACCATGCTGGTCGGTAACAACAATGCAGCAGAATGGTCGTTTTAATAGCGAAATGTTGAAACAACACAACAATCGTCAAGACATTGATGTTTGAGAAGAGTAAAATCTGAGCAAGTACAAGTGCAGTAACAAGCCTTAAACTGGAGAGGTTAAACTTTCAAGATTTGTAAGCTCGCAGGTAAAAAAAAAATCATGGGAATAAACTATGAATAAAACTCCCCAAATTTCTCAACAAGTTCATCCTAACGAATGAGAACCAGGATCTTTGCTATCACGCAGTCTCTTGTTGATTTGCCTCACTGGAAGAGGGTTCTCGTTAAATGCTCCCGAGCTGTAGCCAATGCTTGAGAGATCGTCTGTGCAATTGAAAAGCAGAGGGGGAAAAGATGAATGAAGATATGAACCTATGATGCCATAGAAGACAGTAACGGAGGATGCAATCAGAAAGCCAACCTGCTCAGACAATGGTGCAGCAGGATCCATGCTATTGACGGCCACCTTTCCGGCAATGACATTGGCATCAGTCTCCAATATCATCCTGGAGCAAAGTAATCCTCAAGTAAGAAGCAATAAAACACGCTCCTGTGGTAAATTTATCAAAAGACAAAGCCTGACAAGCAAGCAGTGCAGAGAAGGAGCCATTCAAGGCATTGAGATTATATTTGAAATGAAAAAATGGATTAAGCTAACAAAAGGATGTTTATGCTCCATAAAGTAAGTTTGCTTAAGCAAGCTAATGGTCCACATTAGAAACCCCAGTAGGATTGAACTTGTAATAAAACGGACAAGCAAGGAAACCCTATTATCTTCCCTATTATCAGTATTGGCCTTAAATCCTAACTGTCTAGAACGAGAGAAAGAGAAAACAGGCATACCCTCTTTCAACAATCTCGTCAAGGCATAAGAAAATGAGATCCAAGTTCTCAAGTGCCTCTCTCTTGTCAACGTTGTTCCTATGTCAAGAAGGAAGATTGAGTCAATCACACTGAAGAAATTATATGAAAGAAAGCAAGCCCAGGACAGTACTTAGAACTACCTCAGGAGAAGAGCAACAGAATCAAAGAAACCTTGGAGCACTGCAGACAATATAAGTTCATTTTCATCATCCCCTCCGGTGACAAAGAAGTGGAGATCCTGAATGAACTTGTACACAATGATGTAGTTGTCAAACATGGTAATCTCCGCTGGGCCAGAACAATAAATAAATGGGTCAGCAACGCAATCAAGCATGACTTTACAGCTTAATTAGAGTATTCAGATTCAACTAAAACCCGCATAACGTTGATCAAACAAACCTTCTGTCCGGGCATTAGTCTTCATTGTTTTGGTAAACAGAGCTTTCTCAAAGGCTAGCTTGGAGTTATTCGTCGGCCAGTCATCTGAATAGTACTTGACAGCCACGCGCTTCCCTTCCGAATCCAGTAAAAGAATGTTCTTCACAGTAGGGCAGGCATCCTGCAAACAACAGATCAAGCATATCCCTCATTCCCTAAATCAAGCGAAACCCAAGAATATCCACCGCAGAATAACACCACAAACTCACTGATTCACTGTAAACCCTAAATCTTAAATTCGCCAAAATCCATTTTCAAAAGCCTAAAAACAAAATATTTTACCCCTACGCCAGTTTATCATCACTCAACCGATCTATTCATGTACCAGTTGGATCAAACGAAATTCCGCTCTCCGGAAACCCAACTGTAGAGATCTCCAGTGCGGCAGTAAGCAACAGTTGTGGAATTGAGACAATCTATGCCGCGCTCTCAACAAGCGGACCAAGCAGAGCACATTCGTGATTTCAGTACCAATCATATCAGATCCAATAGCTTTTCATCTAGCTAAGTACGAATCTGAGATCTGCGGAAAGAAAGGTGGAGGAGAGAATGACTTACGCGAAAAGAAGAAAGGGCCATGGATGTGAGATTGAAAGCGCGAGAGTTGATTTCAGAGGAAGAACTCGACGTTTTGGTTATAAAAGTTCTGTTTTTCTAATTTGGAGCCATTTAAATGCGCAGCTTTTTTTTTCTCCCTCGATCCGGGTGTTAAATGCATCAGGTGTCATTTAAGTTTTACTTTTTTTTATATAATTTTTTTTATATAAATTTAAGTTTTAGTTTTGTTGCTATGTTAGCCGTAACATTCCCAACCTTTTCCCAAGGAAGATATTGTTTGTTTTTGGCTTTCCATAAGGTCATCTATCCTTATTGTACTCTAAACTACGCACGTTTAACTTCGGAGTTCTCAAAAGAACTCCTCCATTTCACCCAAAAATGCGTCTTGTTAGTTCAGACTGGTTTCCAACTTATGAACCATGGATCTCTCCCGTGCTTTGTCGATGTGAGATTTGCCTAAGGTGTTACATACACCTCCCCTTGGGACTCAACGGCCTCAATGATGTTTGATCCATCATCGTTCAAGAGGGACGCGGAGAGGCTCTGATACCACTTGTAACATCCCGAACCTTTTCCCGAATAAGATATTATCCGCTTTGGGTCTCGACCCTCGCGGATTTTTACTTGGGGTGCAATTCAAGGTGACTTCCCATAAGGTCACCTATCCTTGTTGTACTCCAAACTGAGCACGTTTAACTTCGGAGTTCTCACAATAACTCCTCCATTTCACCCCAAAATGCGTCTTGTCAATTAACCATGGTTTCCTACTTATGAACCATGGATCTCTCTCGTGCTTTGTCGATGTGGGATTTGTCTAAGGTGTTACATACCCCTCCCCCTCTCCCCCGGGACTCAACGCCCTCGTTGAGGTTTGACCCACCATCGTTCAAGAGGGACGCGAAGAGGCTCTGATACCACTTGTAACATCTCGAACCTTTTCTCGAACAAGATATTGTCCGCTTTGGGCCTCGACCCTCACAGGTTTTTACTTGGGGTGCAATTCAAGGTGACTTCCCATAAGGTCACCTATCCTTGTTGTACTCAAAACTGAGCACGTTTAACTTCGGAGTTCTCACAAGAACTCCTCCATTTCACCCCAAAATGCGTCTTGTCAGTTAAAGAGGGACGCGGAGAGGCTCTGATACCAGTTGTAACATCCCGAACCTTTTCCCGAGCAAGCATATTGTTCGCTTTGGGCCTCGACCCTCACGTTTTTTTACTTGGGGTGCAATTCAAGGTGACTTCTCATAAGGTCACCTATCCTTGTTGTACTCCAAACTGAGCACGTTTAACTTCGGAATTCTCACCAGAACTCCTCCATTTCACCCCAAAATGCGTCTTGTCAATTAAGGCCGGTTTCCTACTTATAAACCATGGATCTCTCCCGTACTTTGTCGATGTGGGATTTTCCTAAAGTGTTGCAGACAACCCCCTTGGGACTCAACGCCCTCGTTGAGGTTTGCCCCACCATCGTTCAAGAGGGACGCAGATAGTCTCTGATACCACTTGTAACATCCCGAACCTTTTCCCGATCAAGATATTGTCCGCTTTGGGCCTCAACCCTCACGGTTTTTTACTTGGGGTGCAATTCAAGGTGACTCCCATAAGGTCACCTATCATTGTTGTATTCCAAATTGAGCACGTTTAACTTCGGAGTTCTCACAAGAACTCCTCCATTTCACCCCACAACACGTCTTGTCAGTTATGGTCGGTTTCCTACTTATGAACCATGGATCTCTCCCGTCCTTTGTCGATGTGGGATTTGCTTAAGGTGTTACATTAACCATCTAGCTTTTTTTGGTAGCAACTAAAACATACAAGTTTAATTTTTGTTGCACCGCCTCTTTTTCTGTCTCTAAAGTTAATGGCAAGTATCAAAAGGTAATTTTCATGGCACATCGACAATCCAACTCAGCTCAATTGTTGAGTCAGATGATGTGCTTCCTTTTACATGTGAGGCTGGTACATTTTGAAGCTCTTATACGGATTTCCTCCCCAAAACCCCTCCACCGCCACCATCCCTCGCTGAGTTATGCTTCTCCAACGCCAATTGTGTCACTCACTGCTCCTCTTCAAGAAATCCTAATACAAACCTTTAAGCTCGTCAAAGGTCTTGAAAATTCAATAGTCGACCAAGTTTGTCATCGGGACTTCCCAGACGAGTTACCAATCAAGATTCCTTGAAATGTAGCAGCAAAATGAGGAAGGGAGATGTTTGGCGTTGAAAGACGATGAGTAAAAAAAACACCATCAAACACTATGGAGTTCTAAATCTTGAGCACCTCTGAATTTCCAAACAATAGGTCTTGCGGGATGCACCGGAGGAGAAGCAGGCGAACTAGAGGGATGCAAAGGTGATGCTCGAGGGCTAGAGTTCGTTCGAGGAAGAATAATTTCAGGTGGAGATGATGGGTCTGGGTGGAATCTAACCATTATGTAATGGATAAAAATAAGATAATTTGGGGAGGGCCGGGATGATGGCTAGATTATGTTCTCAACACGGCGAGGAGGAGAGGGAGAAAGGAATGATGAGGTGTTTGAGAATTGGTTGGTTGAGGGATAGGAGTGGAGAGAACTAGGGGATGGTGAATTTTAACAATGGTGACGACTGTGACGGAGAAGCGGCGGTGAAGGTCAAGCTAGAGGTATATATCTAGAAGATCATGGACGGTAAAAACTCTTTGCATTAGATCTTCCAAAACTTATAGATCTTCGGATGCTGATACCCGAGCACAAGCTAAGAGAGGCAAAGGTGGAGCATCGTCTTGAAAAAATGATCGTCTCCGCCGCTTGCCTTGGGGAGTGTATACGATAAAAATCATTTGGTGGATGATCTCATTGGGAAGTTCTGATGGCTAATCCTAATCCTTGGGGGGATAAAAATGGAGAATTTAGTAATCGACGATGCCCATTTGATGGACCCTGTATTCAACCGACATCATACGATACACCATCATTACTAGTAGTAACTTACCCTCTATTTCTCTTATACGTGGAAGGCTAGGTATGAGCTGGATCCTCCTACTGTCCACTCATCTTTACATCATAATTCCCTCCAACAATCGTTGCATGCATTATTCATCCATCCGAGCAACTAATGGAACTCTTATCTCCCACGTAATCAAGTCTTCCTTTCCATCTAATCCATGTGTTAAAAATGAGACAAGGTGTCATATAATTGCACCCCCTATTCATCATCTCATGGTTGAGTGGTAAAACAACAAATCCCCACCTCATGTACATGTAGGAAGCAACTGATGCTTCTTGGGTGGGTGGAAAATTTACCCTCCAAAATAACCTCATCCACCATCTTTTTACTTTCCGCATGGATGAAGAATGGATGGTGTGCCAAGTCCACTAATCATCACCCTCAATCAAACACAATTACATGCAATTTACTACCTACACATAATGCATGAGGTGGTTTTATTCATATCATATATTGCCTCCGCCAAACTCACTCCCCTTTAACCTACCGTGGAGAAGAAGGAAGGAGTTTCTACACCAATGTGAGTTTCTTAACCTTTGTTTAAATTGTTAATTCATTTAATTAATATGCTTTATTTACAAACAATAAAGAATATGCCACCCACACTAGGAGCAAGAGACGCCTATAAATAGGATGCCCATTTATGCTTTTTCGAGAGTTCATTTCGGATAAAACTCTGAATTTCTTTCTAAAGCCGGCTCAATACGCCGGCCCGAGTTACTCTTCTCTCAATACTGACTTGAGCTTCGGAGTAGGTCCCCGCTGACCACCGTCGGCGGGTCCTTTTTTGCATCAAGCCATCAATAATTGGCGCCCACCGTGGGGCCCGATGAGATTAATACAAACAAACCGTCAATCACCAAGATGAGGTGGACACACAGGATCTGCAACCCGAACTCGGGATTCATCAAGATGCAACTCCAAACATCAATCAAGTTGCTATCTTTAAGAATCGAGGATCCCAATGAGATGGAAATGTAGGATCTGCAACCCGAAGAAGGGATTCGTCAAGATGCAGCTCCAAACATGAAACATCAATCAAGTTACTATCTTCAAGAATCGAGGATCCCAACGAGATGGGCATGCAGGATCTGCAACCCGAAGAATTGGCAACTGACATCAACAACCTATAGTGAGGGTTGATGAAAATTTCCATCAACAATTTGCGCTTACTATGGAACCCGGTGAAAAAATTTACAAATTGTCATTGTCAACGTCAAACCCGCTAGGAGAGATGGTGCAGAAACCTGATGTCGTACAATTCACAACGAGGTGGAGGGGACACCGATTTTGGTCTACCTCTCACAAGACCTACGTTTTAGCGGAAAAGCCCATGTAGTCTACTTTTTTAGTAGAGTTTTTTCCAGAAATAGCACCTTTTAAAAAAAAAAATTACAAAACTAGCACCCTCTCAAAAATATTTACAAAACTAGCACCCTTTTTTATTGACCGCACCCTCGTGATGCGTTTTACATATAAACCGCATCCCCCAGGTGCATTTTATATGTAAACCGCACCTGGAGGGTGCGTTCTAATCTGGTGGGCCTAAATCGCACCTTGGCAATGCGTTTTCATGTCTGGCCTACATGAAACGCATGGCCGAGGTGCGGTTTAGGCCTGACCTACCTAAACCGCACCTTAGAGATGCGATTTATTCCTCCAAGAATGAACCGCATCTGTAAGGTGCGGTTTAGCCATGTAGATCGCACCCCCCAAGTGCGGTTTACGTGTCAATTATTTTCCGACACCCGACACACCCATGCAGAGAATTATGCACGTAGGGCTGCATGGCAGACTAAAACCGCACCCTAGAGGTGCGGTTTTCACAATTTTTTCCCCTATATAAGACTTGCCGGAAAACCTCTACTCTTCACACCTCTCATTCTCTCTTTCATTTTTCTGTTGTATATCGATTAACTATTTAGTGTGTTTCATTAAGATTAACTCGTAAGTTTTTTTTTTGTTACTTTTTATGCCATTAACATTAACTCGTAACTTTATTTTGTGTTACTTTTTATGCCATTAACATTAACTCGTAAGTTTATTTTGTGTTACTTTTTATGCCATTAAAATTAACTCGTAAGTTTATTTTGTGTTACTTTTTATTGTGATTTGTGATTTTTATGATATTAACTAAACTACGGTTTGTTTGTGTGCAGATGGCATTCCGTCAGTTAACGCTTGGCTTACGGTGGAATGGTTACACGGAAGAGACCGGAAAGGGGGCCACCTACGTCGGTGGCAATTTTCAGAAAATAACGGTCGGTACCAGACCGAAGCTTGAAGACCTCCATCAAATATGCACTGACGTTACTTGCATGGATGGCACGAGGAGGGTAGATCGTATGGTGTACCGATACCCAAACAGAGCAACTGGGTCATTGTGGCATGAGGAATATACCATAACCACTCAAGATGACCTAGATTCCATGCTCGAATTCTTGAGGTCCAACAAATTGGCCAAAGCCGAGATGTTCGTTTACACCGAGCCAGCCGTTGGTGTTGGACGTCATTCTGGACACGGTCAAACATCTGGTATCCATGGTGGAGGTGAATTATATGACGATCATCCCTACCAAAGTTACCATGATCCTCAATCCTATTTTCAGTACCAAGATGGAGGGCAAGGTGCTGGCCATCATCAATCTTTCTCGTCATATGAAGAAGAAGTTCAACCGGACATCCCCAACCAAGCCCAGTACAACTTCCTGACAGGCAGCGGTAGTTTTCACAACTACCATTATGGAGCTGATGAAGGTGCCTTTCATGAGCAGGATCAGATGGATGCTGCCACACCAGCACCAGTCAGCGACCCCTCTGATGAAGAAGGAGAGAACAACGTCAGTGCAGACAGCTCAGACCCTCTTGAAGGTGCTGATGATTCAGCACCAGATTCAGATTCAGATAATGATCATGATGTGGCTCCTGACCGTGTACCAGTCCCCTACTACAATCACATTCCAGGCGACAATTGGATGGTCGACAGCGACATGGAGCCGCCAGAGGTCCCAATATGGGGCCCACTCACTGGGTTTACGAAGGGCCAACAATTGGCTCGAAGAAGGATGTGCGGCACGCCCTTGAGACTGAAGCAATGACTAGGCATTTTGAATGGGACACAACTCATTCCAACACCAAAAGGCTCATAGTCAGATGCCGTAATCATCACGAGGGGTGCAATGTTAGGATTCGGGCCATCAACAGCAAGAGACACGGCCACTGGGTCATATCCCGTGCGGTCAACACACACACATGTGTGTCATCCATCACTTCCCAAGGCAATCGACAGTTGAAATCCAGGGTGGTTGCTGCGGCTATCAAGCATCTGATTGAGGCTGAACCGGATCTGAAGGTGAAAGTCATAATCGCTGACATTGCAAGTCGTTTTGGTTATATGATTAACTATAAGAAGGCGTGGCATGGAAAGCAGAAAGCTATGGCCGCCGTCTATGGTGATTGGGAAGAATCATATGCATTCCTTCCCAGACTAATACTGGCATTGGAGGCGTCTAACCCTGGGACTGTGTTCTCCCCTCGATACCAAGATGAAGAGATACAACCCCCAGAGGCAGGTAACGAACGCCATTTTCGCAGACTGTTTTGGGCATTCAAGCCTTCTATTGATGGTTTTGGCTTTTGTATCCCTGTGATTACTGTGGATGGTACATTCCTTACCGGCAAGTACAAGGGCACTCTCCTGATTGCCAGTGGGGCGGATGCAAACAGACAAGTCTTTCCTTTAGCCTTCGCCATTGTTGAGGGAGAGAATGCTGATAGCTATGGATGGTTTTTCCAACAAATCCAAATCCACGTCACCAGGAGGACGAACCTGACAATAATCTCTGATCGGCACGCCGGCATTAGAGCAGCCATCATAGGCCTGGATCCAGCCTGGAATTGGTCCCAAAGGTGGTGCATACGACACTTCAAAAGCAACTGGAACCATCATTTCAAGCGGAAGAAGCTAGCTGATAATTTGTGGTGGATTGGTAACCTCCCTATTGCTCTCAATTAACAATATCTTGTAATCTCGGGAGTGGTGCACTTGTTAGACTCTTTCTAAAGAGATGCATGCCTAAGGAAATGGGGTTTTAAGCGATTATGATGGTCCTCCCATTTCCTGGGAAAATCGGGTTTTAAGCGATCTTCGGATCCCCCCTTTTTCTGTCAAACAGGCTGTGTTTCTAAGGAGATGTATACCTCTCCTAAGAGTCTAACGAGAGTCTGACCGTGCAGTTTGAAATTGTACTAAATTGAGGATCATTGACTAACAGACGACTTTTCTGTGTGTTATTCAGCGGTTGCATACCAGGAGAAAAAATTTCATGAGAAGTTGCAAAAGCTGCGCGAGTTATGCCCTGAAGGGGCACAGTGGCTGGATGGACACGACCTATCCATGTGGACATTTCATAAAGATGGAGGGAAAAGATGGGGTATTGCCACAACCAACTCAAGTGAGAGTATCAACTCTGTCTACAAGGCCGTCCGTGCACTGCCAATCTCTGCCATTGTGGAGATGACTTTTTGGAAAACGAATGCATGGTTCGTGAACCGTCTCCACTGGGCAAGGACAAACGAGGCACAGGGAAAGGTCCATGCCTATAAAGTCACTGAAATAATGGATAGTGACAATCGCAAGAGCAGTCGACATAGTGTAACCGTTATGAATCGGGCAACTGGTGAGTATAGCGTGACGACCGGACATCGGGAGGATGGTAGACGGGGGGGCCACCGTCACGAAGTTTTGGTCAATTTCAGGACCAAAGTTGGTGAGTGCTCATGCCAGAAGTATCAGGGGAGAGGATGGCCTTGTTCTCATGCAATGGCCGTAATTAAAAGAGGAGCAAAGACCCCCGTCACTTCGTTAGTCCATTCTTCAATATCGACTCACTCAAAAGCACCTATGGACGGAGTTTCCGTGCATTGCCTGATGAAGCTTATTGGCCGCTGTACGAAGGGAAATTGATCGTCCCGCCATTCGGACAGAGGCGTGAACCGGGGCGCCCGAGGAAAAAGAGAATTCAGAATGAAATGGATCAAAGTGGAAGACCACCACGAGGCCCAAGACGGTGTTCAGTATGCAAAGTTCCAGGACATGATAAACGAAGGTGTCCAGGACCGATTGGTCCGCAAAATCCGGGTGATGATGTGCCGGAATCAGCTAATGCGACATAATTTTCGATTATCATTCGTCAAGCTGGTTGTAACTCTTACGTTGCATTTAATTGTGTATTGTTGATTGAACGAATTGGGATTATATCAAGTGAAGAGGAACCATGATAATAACAATTTGATGAAACTCAACGAAATACGATAGATTAAATTAAAGGGAATAGTTCCAAGTACATAGAGATAAAAATCAACTCAAACTACATCTCAAGGAAGTCCACGAGCAGATGCGGAACCAACAGTTTTCTTGCTCCTTGTACGTTTGCCGACGGGAGTAACAATAGGTGGTGGAGGTGGCAAGTTTCGAACGGCCGAGGTAGTGCTATCTCGGCGGGGAGCTGGCACTTCCGGGGTCGAGCGGGCGACATCGGCGCTCATACGGTGAGGAGTAGGAGGCCACTGCTGACCAGGAGGTCGATTCCATGGGGTGAACTCGTGTTGGCCTGTGGTGGAGGAGCCATCATGCCAAGTCCCAGATGATGTTTGGCGGGGAGATAGCCGGGAATCGTAGTATGCTCCACGGGGATCGTAGTATGCTCCGCGGGGATCGTTGTATGAGATCGGGGTGGGAGATAATGGGGCTTGGTGGAAACTCTGAGAGGAATGATGGAAGGTCGAGCGGGGATCATAGTATGAGCTTTGGTGGTGATCGTTGTAGCCGGCATCTTGTGAAATAGTCGGGCGGGGAGATGGGGCGGAGGACGGGCGGGGAGCTTGGGTGGAACTCGGTCCGGCACCTTGGGTCGAACTCGGTCCGGCACCTTGGGTGACAACCAATGGGGGCGGCACTCTCCACCCCCCCAAATGGCGTTACCTCGGGCTCGATGGGCCTTTCCCGAACCCTCTTCGGCTTCTTTCTCTCGTATGGTGGTGGGGGTGCGGGAACATCTTGTTGTACCGGAGGTGGTGGGGGTGCGGCACGGGGCGGATATCTACGATGATCCCGGCCCTGAGCTCTGATACAGCCAAGTAGACTGTTTGCAATCCTCCTAATGAAGCCCACATCTTCATTGCCCAAGTCATTTCTTCCGGTAGTAATTTCTTTAATCCGCTCGACCCCATCAGCCTAAATCACAAAAAAAAAGGGTTACAAAGAGATTTTAGGAACCAAGTAATAAATCATAGTATGTTTAGACTGGTTATACTTACTAATGCACCATCGGCCGCACCCTCCGGAGTCATGTAATGCACCAATGTTTGCCGATATCGATCCAAGTATGGGTCATGATACCCCATTCGGCCCACTTGATTTGGAGTGACAATATCCTGTAGTTGTCGGTTCTCCCAAATCGCGATGAATTCCTTCAACTTCGTGGGCCAATCGCGAGTACCTTGCCGACCATCTCGGCCATGGAAGGCCCTTTGACTTTCGGGGACCACCAACGGAATGCACTGTTCCCGACCAAACTGACGGAGGCATCGATCCGGCAAGTGCCACTCCACGGTCCCAAAACAAATTAGAGGAACCCTCGTGCCCCATTGCCCGATATGATCGGGGAATTGCTGGAGATGCCATTGAACGATGTTCTGCGGGTATGGATCGAAGACGATCTACAAGAAAGAAATGAGTAACGTAAGATTAATTAATTAGAAAAATACATGTAATCCCATGAAAAACAAATAGAAATGGATCGCAGTATAGAAGTTACCTCTCCTTCCCAAAGTCGCTCAAACCTCCTCCGATACTCCTCCAACTTGTGTTGGGCAAGGTTGTCGCATGTTGTGTGTCCAAGCCACCTTATTAATAAGACAAGAATGAAACTACAATAAGATAAAACACAAGGCAAAATGTATTATGACTACATGATGGGGTATGAGAAGTTTACCTTGCTCCATAAGCTTCACCTCTTAGGGGATGATCGATTGGCCAATCCCTGTCTGGACGTTGGGCCGGTGCAAGCCATGGCATATGCTCCCAAGCCCAAAATTGGACGATGAACATTGCGCCGCTGACCTCCCTCACAGCTTTTAGAGACGCATTGCACAAGTTGTGGTAGATCATAGCTAGGCAAGCAGATGCCCAACTATACTCCCCCATCTCCTCCCAACTACTGAAGATGATCCTAAGCCATCCACAACTAAGGAGATTGCTTGCTTTCTTGGAGAAGAACACTCCTCCAATCATGCCTATGAGATAGACACGAGCATATCTCTCCTTCTCATCCTCCGGACTTTCCTCGGTAAGCGGATGACTCTCGTAATGATCTCTAAAATACTTCGTCAACCATGTAATTGAGACTTGGTGTTTCCTCAATGGTGGCATGCGATCGGTCGCATCAACGCAACCCTTCACCGGTACTTTCACTCCCAAATGATTGTGGATGAAATGCTGCCAACCGGGCATACCGTCACAATCCTCGGGGGGATGATCACTCACGCACACCGGTTTGCCTTCAATGGGCATATGGGTTAGGATGGCGACATCCTTTAGCGTGATGGTGGCCTCTCCTTCTCTAAAGTTGAAACAATGGGTCTCCTTTCTCCATCTCTCGGCTAATGCGGTGATGAGTTGACGATCGATTTGGATGCCGTTAAAATGCCTAATCGGGTCTAACCGTGCCCTTTTGAGAAATGGCAAGATAGCGGGGTGGAATGGGAGCACATTTGTGGTACCCCTGTAGCGGATTATTGTTTGTGCCTCCTAGGAAAAATGTACACGTTAATTATTATTAGTAAGGGTTTTTTCGTATAACTAAATTAATTTAATTAAATTATGCGACATAAAACATAATTTTATTATCATAAAAACACATTTCATATTATCATAAAACATTGTCAATGAATAATAATTTAAAGAGGTACATACATATTATCGTAAAACAAACATACTGAATTAATTAACATAAATAACATTGTTAATGAATAATAATTTAAGTAGAAATATACATATTCAAATGTTTGGTAAATAATTTAATCGTATTAGTTGTTTTAAATAATTTAATCGAATACAAAGCAACACTCGTTAGACTCTTAGAAGAGGTATACATCTTCTTAGAAACGCAGTCTTTTTGACAGAAAAAGGGGGGATCCGAGGATCTCTTAATACCCGATTTTTCCAGGTAATGGGAGGATATGATAATCGCTTAAAACCCCATTTCCTTAGACGTGCATCTCTTTATAAAGAGTCGAAGTAAGTGGCGCTATGTATTCGATTAAATTATTGAAAACCACCAACACGATTAAAAAATAAACATAAATTTATTTTATATTACACTAGGCACATTAACAAAATAAAAGAAGGACAAATGGTGAAGAATTGTATGTACCGGGTGATCGTTCCAAACATCACTTGACCGATGGTTGGGTTGGTCGTACAAGTCGGTTGGATCCACCGGTCCTTGCTCGAGATAATACCTTTGGTTGTATATATCGACGTCCTCCCCAACCTACGAGAAAATAACTAGGTTAGTACATAGATTAATTAAAAAACTTATAACAACAATAAAAATTAAACCAGAATGATGAGTACATACCGCTTGAAATTCATCGACATAAACTCCTTCTCCTTGCCACCAATCGGCCATTTTTTTTGGCGTAATTCGGACAGAGCTTCGGCTCGGCGGGTTTTTTAGGAAAAAACCTAAGAAATATTTTCTGATGGCAGATCAGACTTAGCCGCAACCAACAAACTTTTATTTCCTAGGCTTTTGGGAGGGGAGGGTTTAGAGAGAAGAATTTCTAGAGAGAGAAGGAAGAATGGGTTGTGTGGAGTGAAGAAATCGCAGGGGGAAGGGGGGTATTTATACCCAGCAGATCGCACCCCTCAGGGGCGGTAGGGTAATTTTACCCCGTCTAAATCGCATCTCCCCAGTGCGATCTCAGCGCCAAATCGCATTGCCCTGATGCGATCTCCGCGTCCCGAGGCGTTGAACGCTCGGTAAACGGACGCTCCACTTTTCCAGGCGAGAAATCGCACCTCGCCAGTGCGATCCACAATAATCCGCGCGGATTGCTGACGTGGCTATGCTCCAGCCCGTTGGATCGCATCTCAATCGTGCGATCCGGAAGGTCGCTGGCGACCAAATATGGAACGCATCTAGGGGATGCGTTTTATGTTAGAAATCGCATCTTAGGGGTGCGATTTATGGTGAAAACGCACCTCTAAGGTGCGTTCCATTAAGATAGGTGCTAGTTTTGTAATTATTTTTGGAAGGGTGCTAGTTTTGTAATTTTTTTTTAAAGGGTGCTATTATTGGAAAAATCTCTTTTTAGTAGGCACACCTCCATCAATGAGGTCAAGGGTTCCATTCCCCGCGAATTGCTATTGTAAAAAAAAGATCAACTTTTTCACCCACACCACTATGCCTCCCATCTCTTCCGAATCCTGACGGGACAACTTTTGCATCATCATTACCAAATTGGCAGGGGAACCTCTTCCTTTCTCATGCACCAATTAAGAAAAATCCAAGTATGAGAAGGTTTTTGTAAACGCAAAGACTATCTGGTAATCCCTCATAAACTCTCATTTATACTTGATATCAAAATTCTCCTATGATGTTGCATGACCCAAACTGGTTCCTTATCACTCATACAAGGACAACTCTAAACACGCAACATAAGTCCACAGCGATTGGCATTGGTCGCTTGTCATGATTGGTTTGGGTCACCTATCATGATTGGCAAGATTCTCCATGGTACCCTCCACGATTGGTGTGACGTGCTTGTCATAATCGGCACGGCTTTCCATGATGGCTCACCATGATCAAAGCAGTTAAAATCGGGATTTTACCTAAAATCGAAAATTGGGGTAAGATTGGAATCGTAGAATCGTAGGATTTTAAGTACCATATAGAAGTTAACATATAATAATAATAATAAGGTAAATAATTAATAACACAAAGACTTATAACATTTAAAGTGATAATTTTCAAGATTAATGTTCCAAAATCATCATTTTAATTGTTATTTAATGCATAACTCAAAATAATTTATGAGGAAGGTATAAAGCTCATGGGATTTGGCTCTTGTTTTTCATGTTGTGTCTAGGCAGTTTAACTCAAAGTAGTATTCCGACACCGTCTACTAAGCATGATTTAAAACTAAGAATAACTGAAATCCAATAAAATAATTAATGTCATTGGTTTGGTACAAATATATTCATTAATGAAATAACTTGTTAATATTGATGTTAATTCTTACGCACTTACAATATTCTGACAATTGTTTTACCGATTAGTTAAACAAGGAGAAGGGAAAGGGGTTGACCGAACCCTAATTAGTTTTTTTTTTTCAAATGTTCTTTTAATAGGAAAAATATATGAGAAGATCCTTATCATTGCTCTTTCCACCGAAACAGTTATGCTTCTTTTGAATTGGCTCAAGCTCCCTAATTTGTTCACATAGGATCAAAATCTCGATGATTTTACGATTTGAACGATTTTAATCCCGATTTTGAACGATTTTAAGGTCCATCGATTATAGTAAAATCAGGATCGGAACCCCTAAGTAAAATCCTAAAATCCTACGATTTTACGATCAAAATCCCGATTTTGACTGCATTGACCATGATGTTGCTTCCCATCTTCCATGATTGGCATTGCTCTCCAACAATTACTTGCCAATTTATGTCGGTATGCAGAACATGACTTACATCACTTACCTAGTGATTTGATTACCAATAGAAAACTTTGGTCTCAACCTTAAATTTTATATTGGTAAGGGGGCAATTGATGGACCCTGTATTCAACCGACATCATAAGATACGCCATCATTACTAGTACTAATTTACCCACCAAGAACACAATTGACTTACCCTTTATTTCTCTTATACATGGGGAGGCTAGGTATGAGCTGGATCCTCCTACTGTCCACTCATCTTTACATCATAACTCCCTCCAACAACCGTTGTGTGCATTATTCATCCATCCGAGCAACTAATGGAACTCTTATCTCCCACGTAATTAAGTCTTCCTTTCCATCTAATCCATGTGTTAAAAATGAGACAAGGTGTCATATAATTGCTCCCCCCATTCATCATCTCATGGTTGAGTAGTAAAACAACAAATCCCCACCTCATGTACGTGTAGGAAGTTACTGATGCTTCTTGGGTGGGTGGGAAATTTACCCTCCAAAATAACCTCATCCACCATCTTTTTACTTTCCACGTGGATGAAGAATGGATGGTGTGGCAAGTCCACTAATCATCACCCTCAATCAAACACAATTACATGCAATTTACTACCTACATATAATGCATGAGGTGGTTTATTCAGATCATATATTGCCTCCACCGAACTCACTCCCCCTTTAACCTACACGTGGAGAAGAAGGAAGGAGTTTATCCACCAAGGTGAGTTTCTTAACCTTTGTTTAAATTGTTAATTCATTTAATTTTTATGCTTTATTTACTAACAATAAAGAATATGCCACTCACACCAGGGGCAGGAGACGCCTATAAATAGGATGCTTATTTATGTTTTCTCGACAGTTCATTTTGGAGTGTAAACTTCTAAATCTCTCTCTAGAGCCGGCTCAACGCCGCTCCCGGTTACTCTCCTCTCAAATATTGACTTGAGCTTCGGAGCAGGTTCCCACCGACCACCTCCGTCGAGTTTCATCTTTTGCAGGTTTCCATCTCGAATGCTGGTGGCGGACGTTGGCTAGGAGGACAGCGCTCACTAGACCACAAACACATTGAAGCAGGCTCCTCCAAGTTTGGCATCAACACCATCAGGGCCGGGGGAGAAAGAGGCACCAAAATACACCTGGGCCACATGTAAAAAAAAGCCCACTATCTGACTATGCAATTAAGCTGAGTTGGATTGTTGGCATAGAAAAAATTACCATTTGATACCCACTATTAATTTTAGAGACGAAATATAAAACAATACAACATAAAACATACTTGTATGGTTTAGTTGCAACAAAAGAAGCTAGTGGTCAGCATACAACAAAAACAATATTCAAGTGGCACATGATGCATTTAACCCTCGATCCGGGCATCCGGCTACAAATCCCGTAAATTTTGAAAAATTTGCAACTCGCAAATTGTTTAGCCCGTTCGCCGGTCGAGTAAACTGGGTAGAAAGTTAATAGTCGATTCGTTTTTACTTGATTTAGTTATGATCCACCAAAAATCATTATAGTGTTCATATATTTAAAATTATATAAACTTTTATCTAATATATGGGTAATAACATATAATATTACATCAAAATAAAGTTTGTAATCGGATCTAACATATATTAATAATTCAATCGCACTCATGTAACATCAATATTCAAATACTCAACTTGGAATTCCAAAGATAGGATTAGCCGAAAAAATACGCATTTCGCAAACCAAAGGGATAAACAATGTTGTCTAACCTCCAACCATGGAAACCTTGTCACGGGTTGACCCGCGAGGATTGAAGCCCATTTTTCTCATTGATTTCAAATAAAATCGAGTTAACCATTGGGTTGACTACTTGATAATTCGTAAATTTCCCATTTCATCTTAAAATGATTAAAAGACTTTGTATTTTGACCCAACGCCACCTAATCCAAACTCAAAGTAGAAAGTATCCACGCCACCCACTCTCTTTTCCCTTCTTCAACCCCTTCTCCTCTGTGGGTCTTCCCTCAACTCCTCAAATGTCTTGATAATTCAATCCCCAACTTCTTTTGGCGAGGAACTTGCTTTTCAACCGACTTCTCGGGTAGTTGAACTTCCTTTCCACTTCGAAGAGTAATGGCATGAGTCTCTTCTTGTGGGAGTGGATTTGTGTGATTTAAAGATGCAACACTCAGCTTTGCCATAAAAATTTGATCAATTTTTTCAACTTGCGCACTCATATTTTCAAGAGAATCTTTTGGAAGTTGTTAAATTTTCTCAATTGCTTTAACATGTTGATTGGTGCTATAAAAAAACTTGTCCAGGAACTCTAACCTCATTCTACATGTTGGCACAAACTGGCCAATGATCACTTCCATCCTCTCCATTCTAAAGCTCAACTCTTGGTGGATTGAAGATGAAGAAGCTTCAATGACTTATTGTTGATATATAGACTTGTTTGTTGAAGAGAACTTGCTCTATAATGCTTGGTCTATATATTGTTGTTGATATATATTGAAGGTTCTCACTATATAGACTTGCCCTATAACGCTTGGTTGAGACATCACTCCATTCCTTTTGTTGTGACTATTCAACTTTTCAATCTGATTTGTTAGAGACTCAATATGCTTCATGAGGAAAGTAAGGTGAGTTGTTTGTGATGAGCATTTATCCATTCATAGAAGTCTTGCTTTGTCTTCCATCTTCCAATCTCGCTAACTCAAAGCTTCTTCTTCAAAGAGATCACAAGCTTGATCCAGAGCTTGGTTTCTATATGTTCCTCGTCCGATTGTGCCAATGGGTTCTCTATATTCACCCCTAAACCCATTTCATAAGAAAACTCCATTGAAGCCAATCTTGAAACCATTGTTATGGGAGGACATTTGAGGAGAAGGGTTTTGTACCCTCTCTCAAGCCTCATGTAAAGGCTCTTCGTCTCCTTGGAAAATTTCAAGATTTTTCCTCTTAGTTGAGATGATTTTGAAGAAGGGAGAGGTAGCTGTTGATGAATTTCTCATAAAAGTCCTTCTAAGAGAAGACGGAGAGGGATGGATGGTTGGAAAGTCACTTCTTAGCTATCATATTCAATGAGAATGAGAAAACCCTTGTCCGAATAGCTTCTTGATGAATCTCAACCATCTTGATTCCATTGGTGAAGTTGAGGAACTCTTATACATGAGTGTGGGGGTCCTCGTCCTTCAAATCATGAAATTGAATGCTTGATTGAATCATGGTCATTACGCTCAGCTTTATAGCAAAAATGAGGCCCTTCATATGTTTGATCGATATTGGATATCCTCAAATATTGGTCACCCATTCTATTCACATGTGTTATAAGTATAACTACACACACTTTAGCAAACACTCGTGAATGAAAAAATGGGTATTAAACACAAACAAACAACAAGATAAAGTGCAAGAAAGTAAATAGTAAACTAGTAACTACACCCTTTTCACAAATAACCTAATTATTTCATGACTGTGGCCCTAAAAACTTGATGTGTCTCAATAGAAAAAGGTTATAAAACTTGTCATTCAGACTATTCTACTTCACTCAACCAAGATAAGTTGTACCTCGATCGAGTTGGCGTAGTATATGGTTGACCTTTAAGGTCGTATTCCCATGGGCATCGATTCTATTGCTACATTGAAGCTTTGCTGCTATCTAACGATTGATTAGTTGACGAGTTACACAAATAATATGAAGGGAACTAAATTTCCATTAAGACTAACTCGAGAGAGAAATGAGGAACTTGGATTCATACCACCGAACCCTAACGTGCAATCGAATGGATGTAATTCTATCATTTCCCCAATCCTTATGATGCAAGAATCTTCTAGGTTACCATCTAAGTCAATGATCATGCACTTATACGCACATCCTAGGTGACTGCTTGGTTCAATGGCCATGCAACCAACTAATCCATAGAGCATTGAGCTTAGATTTCAATTGTGAACAAGTCCAAAGAAAAATGGAACTTTAGTTCAATGATCATCAATTAAAATTTCATATTAATTGATGTGGGTTCTAGTCTTGACCTAATATATGTTCACTAATTATGTCATAATAGGAAATAGGTTCATACATAGTCTTTCATTCCTAATAATCATCAACATGAGTTAGGGTTCAACTTACTTGTGTACTAAGCGTTTTAGCCCATTGATGAAAGAGAAGAATAAATTGAGTGAGGGGGAGGAGGATTCATCTTGGGAGGCTCTTCAATTTTCAAATCCTCCTTCTATTCTTCAAGAATCTTTTGTACAATAGTTGAAATCTTCATGCTTTACTGCTCCTTCAACCCGCTCTCACTCTAGGTTTAAGGAGACCCTTACTCTCTTTATTTGGTGTTCAAAATACTCAACCAGTTCACATGTCAAAGATCATGACCTAAGGTTTGGATGAGTTCACGACCGTGATCTTCGTCGATTCCTGTGAACTTTCATTGCTCACTGCATGGGTCACGATCGTGAGCAGGTTCATTGGCAGATTTCATCTGAGTTCACAGTCATGACAATTCTCACGGCTGTGACTTGTTGCCGTGGTCTGTCCCTTTATGAACATGAGGCTAGTCGTGAGACCTCCTGATCTCATCGTCGCTGACTCACTGTGTTCACGGACCAAAAATCAATTTCAAAGCCGTAAACATTGGTCGTGAACTTGGCCACTTTTGGGTCTGGTAGTGACCTGACCCTAGGTCTGGTAGTGACCTGACCCTAGGTCTTCTTTTCAACCTTTGAACTTCTAATTGTCACGAAACTTGGTACACTCCTTTCTTATCATGCTTGAAACTAAGATTAGAAAAGAAAAAATAACCTAACCTAAAATAGAATAAGAATGAACAAGGTACGAGCCAAATATGACATTCAAACTCCTAATGACCAAAGTACGATGATTATGACATTCAAACTCCTAATGAATGGGGACCTAGTCCTAGAATATGCATAAAATGCGAGTCACCAACAGACTAAACTTAAGCATCGTCCTTTTGCATATAGTACCAACAAGTAGCAAGTATACTACATCATACGTAATAAATCAAAAGCCCAATAAACATTGGATCCAACATTTCCAATCCAACAATCAAGTATTCCATACAATTAGGGGATGTTTGCTTGTTAGATTTGGGTCATGAATTTGGTACCCAAATTCCAAGGTTGATGAATTTAACACAAGTCCATTATTTGTCGATGGGTGCTAAATCCGCGGGGTCCACGAATTTGGTCTTTATTTTGGAACCAAATCCGTGGACCCCACGGACTTGTAAATCCCACATATTGGTTTGGGATTTGTAAATCCTTGATGCTTAGTTATTTATGTAACAAATTCATCACAAATCTACCATGCAAACACTAGACTTTTCAAATCTATAATCCAATAAATCCATCATAAAACCCAAGGTATTTGTTGCCCAAACCACTCATTTTTCAAATCCAACAAGCAAACAACCCCTTAGTTGTGCTATCTTAATGAACAGTAATCGTGATTTACCTTAATATATATATATATATATATATATATATATATTAAAATTCAAACAATTGTCCCTTCTAGCATGAGGTTAGAGGTTGGCAACTGGAACTGTTTTCTAGGACAATTGCTTGCCTAAAAAAATCCATGTAATAAAACAATTAGTCATTATTCCTCATGGTTGATTGTACTCTATGAACAATCATTTTTATATTTTACACGATCACCTTGACAAGGAGGATCACTGTTGTTGGAAGGTGATGCTTTAACAAAGGGGGGGAAAATACTCTGATGTGTTTTACATTATGCCAAAAACATGCTCGAAAACAGAGAACTTCATAGAGTGCAATATTACAAATGACCTAAAACTTCTTTTCCATATCCTAATCACTCAAATAATAAAGACAATAGGCAGATCAAAATTTGTACACCAACAGAAACAAAGTAATCTCCTACACATACAGCACTCAAAACATAACCGATTAGACACAACTAGAAATCTATATATGTGACTATATCTAACTGAAGTTCATATTTTCCCCCAAATCAGGAATCCCTGAGAGTCTGATCTCTTCTGTTTCACGGACTGTAGAAAGAAGGGCCGCATTTGCATTTCCAACTCTCAGGCTCATAATTAGCATAGCTCAATCTCAGGCCATGGATGTGGCTTCTGCTGGTTGTGGGCACTTCAATTGCTTCACATGGTGAGCACCCATAGCACTTGTGCTCACAGCTTGGAGGGCTTGATCCTATTTTCCCAAACCTTTTGAGTAATAAGCATACGGTTTTGCCAGGTAAACAAGAAATTACCTAATTTAAGCTCGAAGGGGTTCTGTATTCTGCTCCCAGGAAAGCCTGTGATGGTTGTTGATTAGTCACTGGTGAAGAAAACAATCAAAGGATGAGAGGATTGAAGGAAGTTTTTTTGGCCAGTGATTTACATGAAGCAGAAGAAAACAATAGCCGTGAAATGAGATAACTTGCTTACCTGGTTGATTAGCTGCAAGAGGCCTACTTGTGGAACATACCAAGTTCATTTGCAGAGCTAATACAAGAAGAAGAACAGAGCAAGCAATGATGGTTTTGGGATTCATGGTGGGTTTTAAGTAGAAAGAGAGGCAATCACCTACCCTCTTGACTAATGATGATGATTTCTGGACTGGAAATGATGGCCAACTTTGTGAAAGACTTTTAAAAGGAGATAGAGACAGAAGTGAAGGAAAAAAGGCAGCTGATTCTTAATGAATCTCTCATACTACAACTACTACTGTGCATGATTGCTTTGAAAGCTCTCTCTCCACATATATATATACAGAAAGGCATAAACTTTGAAACTAGGTTAAAAGAACAGTATTTTCCCAAAAGGAAAAACCCTTCAAAGAGCTCCCAAGAGATTTCTTGGGATTCTCCTAGTTTTCCTTCTAGGAGTAGCAGAGAGAAAGAGAGAGAGAGAGAGAGAGAGAGAGAGATTCAGATATTGCTTCTGAGACAAATGAAGTGATCTTTGGTTTCTTGTCTTCTTCACCTGACAACTCACCAGAAGGACCGACCTTGTTGTGTAGTAGAATCAAAAGGATATATAAATCTTTTCGCAATACTCTTTTCGTTGCTTAACCTTTGAAAAGAAGCCATCACTCTATTTCAGCTTAAAAATCCTTCTAGGGGTGTACTCCTATAGGCAGCACAGATGGTCCCATTCGGCACCCAAAATAACAACTCCCTATTTTAGGGGTACTAAAGAAAATACCTGCAAATGGCACACCACAAATCTTTCTTAGAAGATAACACAAAGAAAACAAATAAATAAAAGAGGTTCCTTTTTAATCTTTTAACACAGTCTAGACTGCAGAGCCACCACCTCTTTTCCCCTCTATTAATAGTTTCATTCCCATGAATGGGAAAAAAAGGTTTTGGGGATAAAGGGAAATCCAGTTGTAGTGACACATTTTTTCATATGTAATAAACAAAAATAAGAAAACAAAAAAGCCAATCAATGTCTGAGAACAATGCAGTACTACTACTGTCAGAACAAAAATTTAATTAGTTTGTTAATTGAAATAAATAGCCATGTACCAAAGGTCAACACCTTCCCACAAAGGTTGGTGGGTGGGAAACACTCTGGGTAGTAATTCTTTGATCTTCATCATATCAATCATCCAATCTGAACCATCCGTTTAAACCCACAAAAGGAAAATAAGATAAGAATATACATTTTTGCAACTTCATTGCTTTGGCTTCTTTCCCCATTCATCTTTCACTCTCTCCCTTTCCTTTCTCCTTCATTGCCCTTACATTGGTACATCTGTAACAGATGTGCACACCACAGACAGACACACACAAACTCTGACATTTACAATGAATAAAAGATTCCACTGACATAATAACATGATTACCAAATGGCCATCTAATATAGCAAATCATGCAATAAAAGATTTGTCATGTTTTTGTTGGGTTCTGTTGTGGGAAAATGGCAAGTAAATGAATGCACACCAGAAAGGTAGCAGAAAGCCATAAAGAACAAAGCTTCACTTGTTCTCGTCTCACCATTTTTTCATTGATTGGTCTTTTCCTGGATCTGCTGCTGAGATACAAAGTGGCTGATTTGGTAATGATTCTGTGAGACTGAAAGCTCCAGAAAATCAGCCATGATATAACTGGAACTGGATCATCAAGAATAGAAGTGAATTAAATACAAGACAAAAGGTTTAACATATGAGTGTTTAACGTTAAAACTGTTAAAACTGCACTCGAGAAAAAGAAGAAGGTAACTATTGCTGTGTAACACGTCCAGAAGTGTTGCTGCTATACATTGATATTTGTGTTGTCTTGATTAGAATGATTTGATCATTCATTCTGATGCAACCGTACAGTCCCAATTACAGGGACCCTATTCTTCTCACCTACAAAAGAAATTTCTTCTTACAAGCATTTTGTCTTGTGCCCATGCTTCCCATCAAAACTACCATTTGTCCAGACAAAAGAAAAACAACAAAAGACCATGGACCAGAATTGATCTACTTTGAACTTGGCCAAAAGAGATTGATATGGAAAAGAAATGAAAAAAGGACCCTAAACTATAGTCAGCACCTTTCACATCTTCATGACACCATATATTGCAACAGTAAATGCACTACACCTTTCTTACCTGACTACTGCCCACAGCCTACAAACCTATGCTATGCTGCAATTTCATCAGCTATGATTTCTTTGTGAATCAAGCAAGCAAACTTTGGAGTTTGGACGAAAGCACACAGAAAAAGAAATAGTAAAACAAAGTCTTATTCCCAAACTCCAGCCTCCAGTCAAAATGAGGACATAAATGCTTTATAACTTCCTCCCACAATATGCACTCTTCAGTGCACTCCTCCTTTGTAACTAATTAATAATAGTACTGCTCCATTATTGCTGCATTTCTTTATGACTTTGCCCTTTGTATGTATTGAATCGAAATGAAGTTCCCTTATATGATAACTGCTTGGAGACTCATCAGTTGTCAATTTTTGTGCCTGTGACGCCTGTCATATCAATTACTATTAAGCCTTCTTTCTGTTTTCTGGAAAGATGAAAATTTATTACACAGCTAATAAACAGTTCCACAAAATGAATCATATCTACAGTACAGGTCATGGGATGAAAATGCAACATGATGATCAAAAGACGGCGTCACAGCTATGGGGCAAGCATTGAACACAAGATCAACATATGCCCTGAGATCTGACGAAATGAATTTGATGAAAAACTGAGCAATTATTTTTATAATTTGGATGAAGAACTAATAGCAAACATCCATATAGAAATAGAGCATTGGTATCACAAGAAAGAAGAGCAATTACTACAATGGTGAATCATCATATTACAATCCATTCAGCAGATGTTTTCAAATGACAATGGTCATCGTTGAATGCACATTCTGATCAATCTCTCACCCTATACCCAAAGGATGATAACACAACCAAATATTTGTCAAACCTTCCAACTTCCATACTATTATGTGGAAGATGACTTGTGATGATCCTTCTCCTTCTTCGGATGAATTGTTTCGACGAGGGCCTCGATCTCCTCCTTTGCCCGCTGAAACACCCCTGGCCCTTTTACTTCATCGGCCGATGTGAACTCATCAATGTCATCGCTCGTTCCATGAGTTTCCTTAGTGTGTTTTGGGGAGTGGTTTCCTGCCTTGTCCTTCTTGTGAGCTTCCTTGGTGTGGGTTGGGGAGTGGTCTCCTGCCTTGTCCTTCTTGTGATGAATCGTCTCGACGAGGGCCTCAATTTCTTCCTTGGCCCTCTGAAATACTCCTGGCCCTCTCACTTCATCAATGGAGGTCTTCTCATCAATGTCATCGCTCGTTCCATGAGTTTCCTTGGTGTGAGTTGGGAGTGGTTTCCTGCCTTTTCCTTCTTGTGATGAATTGTCTCGACGAGGGCCTCGATTTCTTCCTTGGCCCTCTGAAACACTCCTGGCCCTCTCACTTCATCAATGTCTGTCTTCTCATCAATGTCATCGCTTGTTCCATGCGTTTCCTTGGTATGCTTTGGGGAGTGGATTACCTTGTCAATCTTTTCCTTAGCCTTCTCAATGAAGTTTGGATGCTTACCTTCTTCAATTCAAAAACTAATCAAATAAGTCAAATCCCATATGTCCAGATTGAAATTGCAGAAGCAGATTGAATCAAGATTCAGCAGTGCGTAATAACTGAAGCATAAAGGACCCCCATAAGCGTACGATCAGAATCATAATTGATGGCGATATAGAATATTTGTGAAAATGACTCACAACCCAGTTAAATACATCAGCAAAAGATAGGAATGATGTAGTACCAGTTGCAGAATGTGATTTGGTAGGCGTCGTTTCCGCCATTTGGAGGAGAACTCCTCTGTTGTTCTGGTAAACGCTTTAGTATGATGGTTGTGGTGGCTGGAGTTCTCTTAATCCGATTCGACGGCGGCCAATCACTTGAGTTTCGATGGGAGGAAAATGGCTGGCTGGTGGGATGTAGGCGATCAGGGGCGGAGCCAGGATTTGATGATCGGGGGGCCGGAGCTATATAACGTATAAATTAAAAAAAAAAACAAACAAAAAATTATTATAAGAAAAATTAATAATTTATTTTCTATTATTACAATGACACAAGGAAAACTATGAGCAAAAAATTAATCATGCATATTACCGTCTAGTATGTTTCTCTGTATTTTTATAACTGAAAAATGAATGTTCACAAGTATTATTGTTTGAAAAGAATGAATAACCAATATATAAATAAAATATTTATTAGAAATAATAATTCAGATGAAATTACTTGATCAATTTTGAAGTCACGTGACTTATAAACACAAATTAAGAAAGTTATATGATTAAATGCAATGATAAATATATAACTAAGAGATTCTTTAAAAATAAGGATTTAAAAGTTGAAGAAGTTACTTGAACTACTTTCAAAGCACTTGACATGTAATTACAAACTATGAAAATAATTGCCTTCGGTTACATCACATTAAGCTGTTCCTCAAGGCTCGAACCCAGGTTAATTAGAGAAACATGCAGTGTCATTTTCGCTAGACTGCCTTTAGATCCATGTTCTATAGTTGTACGCGACATATATTTATTAAACAACCTTCATTTTATACGTAATTTACCCTAAGTTCGATAAATTTTGTACGTGATTTCAAAATTCTTGGGGGGGCCCGAAAGCCCACCTAGCTCCGCCCCTGGAGGCGATCGAATTCCAGGCGATTTCTCGTTTTGTTATTCTTCTGTTGGGAAGCTGCTTATTCAGGGGAGGGAATATTCGGAAGGGAGAAGAGAAGGGGATGAAAGAAAGGAAAGAAGAAAGGAGAGTTCGGGCCTGGAAATTGGGCGTTTGTGGATGAAAAGGCCACATTCACATGTCCAATACGGGAGTGACTAACTAGAAGCCCAGGATATGCCCATTTGGGGAAGTCCATTACGACAAGGAGAAGAAGACAAAACAGATAAGGTTTTTTTTTTGTTTTTGATAAAACAAAACAGATAAAGCTGTTGTAGAGAGTAGTATTTGCATTTCAGCAGAGGGGCTGCCGGCTCACCTCCTGGTGACCGGCGGCAACCCATTCTCTCATTTTTCTTGCATGACTTCCTTTTATCTTCTAGCTTATGCTTTCTCCAACTCCCTTTGTGGAATATTTCCATCAATCTCTCGTTATTGAGATGGTTGCCTTCATTCTCTAATTTGTTTCACAGATCTAGAGTGCTTTTGCCTTGGTGTCAAAGGGGGGCGGGGTTTCATGAACTTTGCCTGTCTTCTCGTCTTCATCCCTTTCGTCGTGATGATCCGGAGATGCAGCGACCTTCCTTCGTGAATCGGTTCGGGGCGTAGTTTGTGGATCTTGAAGACGAAGACTCCTCTCTGGTTCCTACATCTTCCGTCTGTTGCTTTGAAGTTTGTTCTCTTGCCCATGTAAGTGGTGTTCGACTGATTGCGATGGCCTAGCGAAGAGGTTTCAGAGTAGCTTTCTCTTGCTTTGTTGTTCTGGATGCTACCTTTCCCACTTCCATCTAGGATGGAGGGCTCTTGTTGCTCCGTACAGCCATCTTCTGCATCCGAGCGGTTGTTCGTGGAGACTCCAGCGGCGGTGCAGTTTCCAAAGTTTGGTTGCATTTTATGTTAGAGTTTTTTTGGGTGCTAGCCTTCTGTTGGTCGAGCCCTTGGTGTCATTGGGATTTTGTAAGTTCTGTCTCACTTTGTTTGGGTTTGCCGGGTGGGCTTCCATAATCTACATCTACACGATAAATAAAAACCAAATGAGAAAACTTGAAGTCTCATTTCAAATTTCCTGCATCCAAAGCGAAAGTAGAAATAACATTTTGGTCTTCACAATTACTTTTTTTTATTCATTAAAAAGACACTTTTTTGTAATCTCAGTGACCAACCATGCAATTAACCTCAATGAATTCATTTACCATTTTATTTATCATTTTGCCTAAAAAAGACAGAAAACAAAGAATTCAATATAGTAATATGTCATAATTTCAAAAGAGACGATCCATTTCTAATTCCAATATATATCCGTTACCGTTACATTTATCAATTCAAGATTTCAAATTTCAAATTCTGTATTGTCATCCCTCTCTCTCTCTCTCCCTCTCTTTCTTCCTCGCTCCACCAGCAAACCGTCCTCGTTTACTTAGCCCTCGTCCTTTTTTGTCTTGATCTCCTACAAGCACATACACGCCACCCTGCTTCTCTCTCTCTCTCTTCCCCCCAAAAGCTATCTCTGCTCGCTCCTCTACGCTTTGACTACCAATTCATCAGGAACCCAATCCATTTCCAGGCAATGGGTGCTTCAGGGAAATGGCTCAAATCGCTGATTCCTCTCAAAAAGATCCCTTCTTCCGCCGCCGACCTCGTAAGCTCTAGCTCCGGAAAACAGAGCAATCTCTTAACTTTAATTTTTGAAACGAAATGGAGCACTAATTCTTCGTTTTCTTCCGTTGCTTTTTTTTTTTTTGGTTATCTTCAGGAGAAGCGAGGAGGAGATGGGAAGGGAGGAGGGAAGAAATGGAAGCTGTGGAGAAGCTCATCCGAAGGGTTTAATCATCCCTCGTCATCTGCTTCCTCTGCTTGTTCTTCTTCTTCTCCGTCCGTCGAGGGTTTCAAAAGGGTGGTTCAATCCGATGAGTACAACAACTTTACTTCCTTTTCAAACGACGACTCTTTCACCGTCGCCATGGCCACCGTTGCCAGAGCTCCGGCCAAGGACTTCATTGCGGTCAAGAAAGAATGGGCTGCCATCCGGATCCAAACCGCCTTCCGAGGCTTGCTGGTAAACTCAAAATGTTTTCAGTATTTAGTGCAAAGTTCAGAACTTTGATACTGTTTAGGTGGTCCTTGAGAGTTTAGGGCCTGTTAGGGTTATGTTGAAGTCCTTAACTGGATTTGCATGTTGCAAATTCCGAAATCTCTCCCATCAAGTTACTATTTCAGTACAATATGTAGACTTTGTGTGATTTCACCTAAACCTTCCAACAGAATTTGACTAACTTGGTTGCATGTTGAGACTTTAGGGCTCTAGTGGAGTATTGGGTTTCCAAAGCAGTGAAATTATTATGTTCTGGACTATCAAGTTGAAGTCTTTACTGGTTTTTGTTAGACAACAGTAGGAAAGTGTTCCTAAAAATTCTACTGCTCTCAAAGTTAACATGAATTGTGCTGTTATCCACCTTATATATGTGTGATTTGATTGTTATCTTTTAGGCAAGGAGGGCATTGAGGGCTTTAAGAGCAGTGGTTAGAATTCAAGCCATATTCCGCGGCAGGCAGGTTCGAAAGCAAGCTGCAGTGACACTAAGGTGTATGCAAGCTCTAGTTCGAGTTCAGGCTCGAGTTAGGGCAACAACTGTGGGAATGCCAGAAGGGCAAGCTGTCCAGCAGATGCTGGATGCTTATAGAAACCATGCTGATCCCACTAAGCAAGCTGAGGTAATTAATCAAGACCATAGATTTTGATTTACCAAACCGAAACAAATGCTCTTGGATCAATTGTCCCCTTCACATTGATATCTTGTTTGTTCCCGAATATTTGCAGAAAGGTTGGTGTAACAGTCCTGGAACAGTTGATCAAGTCAGAACAAAGTTGCAAATGAGGCTAGAAGGAGCTCTCAAGAGAGAAAGAGCTATTGCATATGCCCTATCCCAACAGGTAGAACATATCAATCAATTGGAAGGATATCATGGTAGTCGAAATCTCTTCTCTGGAGTTGATGATGAAACCTATGCTAAATTCGAATAGTGTACTTCAATAAGTATAAATCTAGCTGTGGTTCGAGTTTACTATTTTGAATTTACATAGGTTTTATACTTCATGCAAAATCTTAGATTGTCATATTTACCAAGTTGGAAAGCTTGTAGCTATCTCGTACTTTCTGCTTTTACATAACTCGTCGATTTAAAAGTTTGTTATAAGTTTTTGCTCCATATATGGTTGTTGGGTTGAATGTTTCAATCTTTTCGATGTTAGTTGCAGGCAGTGAAAACATGTCCAAGCCCGGGTAGGAAGACCGGCAGCAATTCTAAGCAGCAGCCAATCGTCCCCCCCAAGCATCATCAAAAGGGGGATGAATACAACCCACTCGGATGGACCTGGCTCGACCGTTGGATGGCAGCAAAGCCATGGGAGGGCAGGTTGATGGAGGAAAGCAGCAGCCACAGCCATGCGAGAGCTGATTCACTAGAGGTCTCTCCTACGCAACCACCACAACCACAACAACCTCTCTTGTCAAGAAAAAGTGCTGACAACATGTACACATCATCAACTTGCTCCTCAAAGCTCAAGCACCATGAGCCTCCTCCTTCCTTGTCGGTAAAGGTGAGGAAGAACAATATGAGCACTCGAGTCTCAGCCAAACCAACACCTCCCATGGTGGTTCATCATCATAATCATGGTACTAATGGCTCATCTTCAACCCTGAGTTCTGAGACACTCTACGAGGAAACCAGCTTCCTGTCAACAAATTCATCTACATCTGTTGATCAAGAACAGCAGAGTTGTAGCGAGAAGCAGCAGCAGCCGCCGAGCTACATGAGCCTCACGGAATCAACCAAGGCGAAACAACTGAAGGCGGCTACTTGGAGTAGGCATTGTAGCAATGCTGCTCTTCAGAGGAACCAGTTGATCGAGGAGGAGGAAGAGGATGATGATGAGTTATACTGCATGAGATCAATGCCACTGTCCAGAGATCTTTACCCTCCCATTCCACAGGGCAAGAAGACATTAGTATGAGATTCGATTCTGTTCAAAGTCAAGGAATTAAGGATGAAGAAGCTGCTTGTTGGTCTGCACTCTGCTGCATGCTAAGTCAAAAGTAGAATGAGTTCAACTTCTTGTTGCGCATGGAAAGGGAAACACTTGTGTTTGAGTAATGTTGGTTCTGAAATGGCTGAAAAAAGTGTGAAAAAAATCATTAAATCACTTGTGGGATGGGACAATTATCTAATTTGGTTCTGTATTGTAATGATGTTTTGTGTCTAGTAATGTTATTAGTGAGCTAGTATAATTGTTGCTTACTTCCGTGTGACTAATTCTTGATTAAGCACTAAGCAAGCATTCAGCACCACAATCTTTAAATATTTGTCACTACTCACTACATGGGCCGGATCAGGGCTAGATGGTTAGATGTCCTAATCTATGTAATGGGCATCGTATGGAAGCCTCTTGGAATAGATGGATAAAAAGCCCGTCCGACAGCATTGGGCTGCACTTTTAGATTGTTTGTTTTGTCGACGATTAGCTGTGATTGTGGTGGGAATCAGAATCTTGAAGCATATACTTCCCAACTTCCAGTAACTAACATAGATTAACTAAAGAGAAGTTGCAAGAATCCGATCATTTGATTGAAAGTACTTTCATCTTATTATTATGAAGTCTCTGTTCCACAAATGGCTCGAGTCTAAATGTCTTAAGGAAGGTTATTAATTGGTGAATGCAATTGATTCAAGTCAAACAATAATAATATAAAAAATGATAGGGGTACAAAATCCAAAACCTCAAAGCCGATAAAATCTTGTATCTTATCATCTACGGTACAAATTATACGGTCCTAAATTATACGGTCCTGATAGGATCATATCATGTGGTGGCATGATTTGTATCATGGATGGTAAAGACAAAGATTTTGCAGTCCCTGAGTTTTGTATTGTCACCCATACCTAATAATACGTCCCTAATAATAGCAAAATTTATTATCTAATTCTTGTGAATTGAGTATGCTAGGGTGGGTCTCCTAGGGAGGAAAATAAGTACTTGGTAATGGTTGACCGAGAGGATTTGTTTTCGAATCATGATGACCTGATATAAATCACTTGCCAAGTCTATATTAGTTGACTTTTTTAGGGGCGTGTTAGCAAATAGTCTATGATCCATTATTGAACCTCTCCCAACAGCTCAAGTTATTGATACTAAACAATTGTTAACAAAGAACACACTATTTGAAAGCGAGTGACTAACTAAATCATGAATAATAATTTGGTACACAAAGAGTAACATTCTTGAATCTTGATAGTAAACAAACTCATCCGAGCTACACCCTAACACTACTAATGATATGGTTTCTAGCTAGTCCATGAGGTAGCTAGGAAACATGATGAATGATTATATAGAGAGTGTACAAAGCCAGATATTAACATTGAAACATGCTAAGACCAATTAAGTCATGATTATTGTGGTCAGTAATAATAATACGTGAAAACCCATCACCCCCTGGCCCAATTAAGCCATCCTTTTCAATATGGTCCCAATATTCATGATTTTGGTATTATTGGACCACTTTGCAAAGAAAGATAACTATATCTCACCCATCACCCCTTCTTTCATCATCCAATGTTTATGCATGTTTCTAATCAGCTTAATCATTTCATGCCTCGCTAAGCAAGATTATTATTATTATTGTTGTTAGAAAGAAAAAGTACGTACTAAAAGATAATTACTACCCAAGAAGTTATTTTAAGAAGAAATCAACATGCATACTTTCAACATTGACCTTGTAGGTAGGGGGTGTGTAACATTTCGGTTCGTACCGGACCAAATTGGCGCTTGAACCTGATCGCACTGAATCGAGTATAATATGGTTCGGTCCTTAGAACCCCCGAAATTTGTAAATATTGAAGAAAAATTGACTGACCAAAGTAGACAGACAGAACGCACAGTTGGTTCGCTTCTTGGTCCATAGAAGTATCTTAATCTTAAATCGCGACTCTCCTGAATTTGGTATGGTCCGGACCGAACCATTGCACACTACTAAGTATTATTTTCAACGATAAGCACGTACATTGAGATACGAATCAAACAACCACAACGAGACCTTTCAGTTTTATGCCACCTGATGACCGAAACAAGCTAATGGACAAGCCGGGAATTCTATTCCTAGGGGAGACGAACGAGATTACTACGGAGGGCCTCGTGAATGAGGCCTCCACATGTGTTATTCAACCTGCAATCCATTGTTAATGATGAACATATTTACGTGGAATTGTAGGGGTGCGGGGAGCAAACGCTTCCTCAGAGTGTTCAAAGAGTATAAAAGGAGATATCGTCCGAGTATTGCGATTATTGTTGAACCACGGATTAGTGGTAATAAAGCGCTGCAGTTGGTGGGGAGTATGGGCTTTGATAAATTTCTCATTGTGGATGCTGTAGGGTTCTCGGGAGGCATTTGGCTGGCTTGGGACTCGGGTATGGTATCTATTTCGGAAGTGGACAAATCGTCTCAGGTGTTGCATGTACAAGTGACGACGGGGAAGGTAATTGGTTTCTTTCGGCTATATATGCAAATCCGGCCTTGGTCTAGCGACGCGAGCTCTGGCATTGGATTAGGGAGCTGGCTGAGTCGGTAGCTGACCCGTGGCTATTAGTTGGAGATTTTAACTCCATTCTACACCAGTCGGATAAGTCAGGTGGGGCTACCTTTGATGCTAGTCGAGCGAGGGAGTTTCAGGACTGCGTTTTGGATGCGGGTTTAGTCGATCTTGGTTTCTATGGACCGACGTTCACCTGGTTCAAGAGGGGTGTGAAGGAACGGTTGGACCGAGGACTGGCTAATTCGGCCTGGAGGGATAAATTCCCGGAGGCGACAGTGAGACATTTGCCGAGGATGAAGAGTGATCATAGGCCGATTCTTGTCATTCTGCGGCCTACCTTCCAGCCTGGTGGTCCGAAGCCTTTTAAATTTTTGGCAGCATGGCTAGTTCATGAGGGCTTTAATGAAATGACTAGTCAGGCTTGGGCGAAAGGGGTGGATTTTCTATCGTCGGTGGCGGAATTTGTTGAGGAGGCAAAGAAGTGGAATGCGGATACTTTTGGTAATATTTTCAAGAGGAAGAATGAATTGCTTACTAGGATTGAGAGGTTGGAGACTCGGTTTGGTGGGGACGCGGAGCATGAGCCCCTGCGCCTAGCAAGACAGGAACTAGAAGAGGTGCTATTACAAGAAGAACTTTTGTGGTGTCAAAAGGCCCGTTTGGAGTGGGTAGTCTCAGGAGACAGGAACACGAGGTTTTTCCATTCCAGAACCATGAATCGGCGCAGGAGGAACAGGATAACGGCGTTAAAGAATGGCGCGGGAGAGTGGGTGGATGATCAAGGTCAGCTCCTTGTCCTAGCAAGGGACTTCTTCTCGGGTCTGTACACTGATGATGGGGCTCCCGCCAGCTTCCTGGTACGAGCCTTTCAGGAGGTGCCGCTTAGCCTATGGAGCCCGCTCGACAGGGAATTTACGCCAGAGAAAATTCACCAAGCTGTTAAACTTATGGGCGCTCTGAAGGCACCGGGCAAGGATGGTTTGAATCATCTCTCTTTATCAACGTTGCTGGGACTTTGCTGGATCTGCAGTGGTGGAATTTGTGAAGTCTTGCTGGCAGGTCCCGTCGCGTGTCAAAGAGGTGAATGACACCATTGTGGCTCTTATCCCGAAAGTCCAATGTCCCTCCCATATCGAGCAATTCAGACCGATTAGCCTCTGCAATGTGGCTTATAAAGTGATAACGAAGTGTTTAGCTGAGCGGCTTAAGCCTCTGATGCCGAGTTTGGTACACGCCACTCAGACGAGTTTCGTCCCGGGCAGGCACATAACTGACAATATTTGTATTTTGCAGGAAGTAGTACACTCGATGCAGGCGAAGAAGGGGGAGGAGGGGTGGATGGTTCTCAAAATCGATCTGGCTAAAGCCTACGACAGAATAAAGTGGAGCTTCGTACGAGATACGTTAGAAGCTGTTGGGGCCCCAGTGAAGTTCGCGGACCTGACCATGAGCTGCATCTCATCGGCCAGGATGCAAATTCAGTGGAATGGGGGCCTTACCGAAGCTTTCTCGCCTTCGCGTGGACTACGGCAGGGATGCCCTCTTTCCCCATATATTTTCACGCTGTGCATGGAGAGGTTGGGGCACCTGATTGATGCTGCTGTGGGTGCTGGAGAGTGGAAGCCTATCTGCTTGTCCAAGCATGGGCCGAAGCTGTCACATTTATTCTTTGCTGACGATCTGATTCTGTTCAGTGTAGCTTCAATGCAACAGGTGCAGGTTATTCTGAGATGTTTAGAGGAGTTTGGGATGGCTTCCGGACAGTCGGTAAGCAAACCGAAATCGAGGGTGTTCTTCTCGAAGAATGTCTCAGGCGTGGAAGGCACTTTGCTCAGCGATGCCCTTGACATTCCACTGACCAGTAACCTAGGCCGCTATTTGGGTGTCCCACTGATTCATGGCAGAGTATCGAAGGCTACATACACCATTCTCATAGACCGAATTGATGCCAGGCTTGGAGGGTGGAAGGCGAACTCGTTGTCATTGGCAGGGCGGATTACGTTGGCTCAGTCAGTCCTCTTATCTCTTCCAGCCTACACGATGCAGACTGCTCTATTGCCGGCATCGGTCAGGGAGTACATAGATAAGAAGATTAGATGTTTCATTTGGGGGAGTTCTGAGCAGGGGAGAAAAGTACATCTGGTGGACTGGGATTCGATTTGTAAACCCAAAGACGAGGGGGGTTTGGGACTGAGAACTGCGACGAAGATGAATGAGGCGTTTATGCTAAAAATTGCGTGGAGACTGTTCACTGAGCCAGAAAGCTTATGGGCACAGGTGGTTCGGGGGAAGTATCTAAAAGAGGTTGATGGAGCACTGCAACCCAGGAGAATCGGTCGGCTGTCGAACTTATGGAGGGGAGTGCTCAGAGTGCTGGAGTACTTGCCGGAGGGCATGATGTGGAACGTGAGAAGTGGCATGCAGACTCGGTTCTGGCAGGACAAGTGGCTCGAAGATGGGCCGCCATTAGAGGACTTTGCGGTTGAGCTCCCGGCTGCAGTGAGGGAGTTGAGGGTCGCGGAACTCGTTCTAAATGGTGATTGGAACTGGCCGTTCATTCAAGCCTTCCTCCCGGAGGCTCTGGTTCTTCAGCTACGGCTTCACCCGGTGCCGCAAGGAATTGAGAAGGATGTCCCTATTTGGCGGTTCTCGGAGTCGGGGAAATTCACGATTCGGTCAGCCTATGATCTACTCAGAGACAGTGAAGAGGAACAAGTCCGCCAACCTGCATGGAAAGCCATTTGGAAGCTCCAAGCTCCCCAACGCACGCGTACCTTTCTCTGGTTATTATTGCATGGTAAGCTCCTCACTAATGGAGAGCGGTGTAGGCGCCATCTAGCGACGTTGAACGAATGTCCGGTCTGTGGGGGAGGCCCGGAAACTGTGGTTCACGCAATTCGGGACTGCTCTTATGCTCGAGCGGTCTGGTCGGAGCTGTTGGAAGGCGAGGCGGACCGAGTGTTCTTCCAGGAGGACGTTTCTAAGTGGCTTTTGCACTACATTTCGGGTAAGAGCTCTAACATCTCCCCGATGCTGTTCACCATCACTTGCTGGCAAATTTGGAAGAGCAGAAACATGTGGGTGTTCGAGAAGAAGATGACATGGCCGGAACAGTTAGTTCGGCGAGCTAGGCTATTCAGCGAGAAGTGCGAGGCGGGATTTGAAAAAAGGAATAGTGTGGTGGAAGGTGGCAGGAGTGTAGAGCAGCAGTGGATCAGCTGGCAGCGCCCCCCTACAGGCTGGGTTGGCCTTAATACGGATGGGTCAGTGGTGTTAGCGCAAGGGAGATCGGCGGCAGGCGGTGTGATCCGGGACAGCGAAGGTCGTTTTCTGGTGGAATACTCGACCAATCTAGGGGGAGGCTCTATTACAAATGCCGAGTTGGCAGGGATAGCTCAAGGGTTGCAGCTTTCTTGGGAGCGTGGATATCGGAAGGTAGCAGTGCAGACGGACTCATCGACGGCAATCTCGCTCATCCATTCTGCAGAGGCTGCTCATCCTCATTACACTCTAGTTGCTTATATCCGCCGGCTTATGGAGCGGGAGTGGGAGGTCTCCCTGAGCCATGTGTTCCGTGAATCTAATTTTGTGGCTGACCATTTAGCGTCGGTGGGTCATTCGTTGTCGATAGGAACCCACGTGGTGGACTATCCTGGAGCTGAGTTGCGATACTGGTTGTATTTTGATACTCTTGGGGTCCAGACCCCGCGTTTCATAACTATTTAAGGGTTTGAGCGCCCCTCTGCCTCTGCTCTGTTTCCTACCAAAAAAAAAAAAAAAGATATACCACACTGCAGGTGAAAATGATCTTTTTTTCTCTTGATAAGCTCTACTTGTTGCAATTACTCGAGACCTAGATTGAAATGTCCTGTGAATTATGAACAAGCTGGATGCAATTCAGGGAAGGAAGGGCCTTGTTTCCATTCGACACAAAACGTCGAATGTGTCAAAAATAGCTATATATAGTCAAATTAATTACTGGTTAACTAAATTCGAGATTAATTTTTGATTACACCCAAGAGTTAGATTTACTAAAACGAAAAATCCATAATAATAAGATGCGATGTCAACATAGCAGAGATGCATAACAATAGTGATCAAGGTAAAAGTGAAAGTTACATCAAAGCTAACAATTTTAACACATCCACAATAAAGGAATTGGCAAAAGGAAATTGAATAAGAGGAAGGATTGATGGGGTACAAAACCAGAGATGAATTAATACTATCTCACTTGATCATATTGTCTCGATTTTAGGGGAAATACCCAATTATTTGAGTAACTAAGTATAATTTTCTAGTGTTATGACACGAGACAATTCTGTTAAGTATCTCATTTGATAAAAATGAGGAAACCCAAATCATTCGTCTCATTCCAAACAATTGGATTCCACTCAAAATGGATCAATTTGAAATTCACCATATCCAATTCATCTGCCCAAAATTTCTGTTAACAAACGAGTTTATTCGGTAAAATATATCAAAACGAAACATCTAAATCAACTTGATCTGTTACGATTCCTCGTTCAAACGATGTGTCGTTGCTTTTTCAATTGTGAAACAAAAAGGTGAAGATGAGTTGTGATTGGAATGCTTGTAACGGAAGAAAAGAGTATAATGCATAT